>OZ024931.1:44278985-45517653 GCA_964017235.1 Sabellastarte sp. h YS-2021 | reverse complement strand
TATTGTAAATATTTTGTAAATTGTGAATATATTTGGCTCATTATAAATTCTCCACCACTCAACAGTTCCCCTCTTAATGTTAGAACTACCTTGAGTTGATTTTTGCACCCAGTACTAAACTTTTGAAACCAAGCTTCTGATACGTCGAAGTTATAAAGTGCCTGTTTACAACATGGCTAGTGGACATATGATCAGAAAACGTCAAGATTTTGTGAAAATTTGCATTTCTTTGCTGCCATATTTTAAATAATGGTGGAAGACACTTGCAGAGGTCTTTACTGCTGATTTTTATACATATTTAAAATAAACTTTCTGTGATATGCTTCGTTTTATCGGTAATACGTCGAAGTTACATCGGAACACGCTACATCACTTGCATTTCACAGTAGCAATATTAAAACCTCTTCATTATTGTTTCCTTGTAGAGTTGTACATCATGATTATCAGCATTTCCACTTGTTTTGGTATCAACATTGCACATTTTTGACAATTTTTAAGTTGAGTGACGAACTTGGGTAGGTGACGAACTAGACTGAGTTCTGTCCCGTCGCCAATTGCTATTGATATGTTGATGGACACAATGGCGAGGGACAGAGCTCACATGTACTTGTTTTCAGTGTAAATTTTGAACGGCATATTTCTAGACATATAACAACAAGTATAAAGTGTCATTTGAATTATTTTTTTAGATTTATGTGCCATTCACTAATATTTAAATGCCAATCAAACTGCCATGCATGTATTTCAACCTGTTTTTAAAATGTAAACTAACTGTCAATAGTACAAAGTTATCTATAAAAGAAATGTTTTGCTTGTAAAAGCAGTTGAGTTAAACAGTATATGTACTGTAAACCGGATACAGCGACATGGACATAATAATTACTTTTTAAAGTAAACAAAATAATTTCCCACAGTTCGAGATTTACACAGAAAACTAGTACATGGGAACTCTGTCCCTTGCCATTGTGTCCATCAACATATCAATAACAATTGGCGACGGGACAGAAACTCGGTCTAGTGACGAACTTGGGTAGCTAGGCAGTAGTGAGTTTGTATCCTTGAGTTTAAAATTTTTTGTAAATATGGGCCCTGGTTTGTTCCCAACCAGGGAATATTTTAGTTTACTTCAGTTATATGAGCTGACAAGCAAGATTGAGGTTATAAAGTGTTATAACCAAAACATGGTAGTTCTCAACACAATCACTACTGCTCAGCTACCCAAGTTCGTCGCCTACCCAAGGTTGTCACCCTCCTTAAAAATTGGTAAGGATAAGCAGTATTGATACCACAACAAATGGAATACATACTAATAATGATAATGTACAACTATACCAGGATAGATAGTTGTGAAGAGGCTTTTATATTGTCAAAAAAAATGCAAGTGATGAACTTGGGTAGCTGAGCAGTATAAAAGTCTGCAAGTGCACTAAAATATGGGATAAAAGCCAATAATTTCTTCAGATTTTGGTTATATTTTGAACATGTATGAAATAGAGTAATCTAAGATTGCAGAAGTAATGTGACCATCAAATACTAATTATAGGCAATTCACAACATAGAAAACTTGGATCAAACAGCAACCAGCTACCAACCTAAATTTATACAAAAGAAATACATCAAAATATGCTAAAGATAAATACAATCTTTTAAAATGTCAAGGTTATGTTTCTGCATTTTTGTCTTAGGAATCCTTTATCAAAATATGCTACAGATAAATACAATTTTCTCTAAATATGAGGTTAAAATGTTTATTATTGTCTGCATGGTTTATTCAGTTATTATATGAGAGAAAAGCAAAGGGAACAATTCTTGGCATAACTTTGTATTTTTTTTGTTTTTGGGAGTGAGTTGTTGGATGAAACTGGTTTTGTTGCAACTTGCATGGGTACCCATGTGTGAGTAGTAACACCTTTTTGGCAAGAAATGCCCTTTGATACACCGTCAGTCTTGTATTGGTAATATATCCTTATGGGTTTTATTTAAAAAGGTAATTATCTAATTTCTGACAGCAAATCACTTGTCATCTTATTTCTTAAAACTTGTTAACATTGTTCATCTGAAGATTGGTAACACTGCCATTACTTGTTCATGATTTATTAACTTGCATTGTGACTATATTAAATTATTAATACAGTAGTATTATTTAACTTTATGCGACATTTTTAAGTTTGCCTCTATAATTATATGTTTTTAAAACTTCAGGCATCTCTGGGAAAACACAGATAATGTTTGCCATGGTGTTTTGTACCAGATACCTGGACCTGTTGACTAATTTTATATCTCTCTATAACACCTCCATGAAGGTAAGTTCTTTTCTGTAGTCTTTCTTATATGAATCCATATATTGGGGGTTTGTTTGTTTTTATAGCTAAATGGATCTTCATTTTTACCCCATATTGTTTTATTGTTTTCACCCATGGTATTGTTTTCACCCATGGTGTCCAGAAGGACGGGCGGGTTTGTCTGGGCTGTATCTCAGAAACCGTAAGGTGTAGGAAGTTGATACTTGGTAGGGACATTGGTTGGGGTGTGTAGGTGTGCAACGTCATGGTCTGACCTTGATTTGACCTTGCCGTAGCGACCTTGAGTTTGTAAATCTTGTCCGGGCTATATCTCGGAAACCGTAAGGTGTAGGAAGTTGATAATTGGTAGGGGCATTGGTTAGGGGGTGTAGGTGTGCAATGTCATGGTGTGACCTTGATTTGACCTTTGACCTTGCTGTAGTGACCTTGACCTATAAAATCTTGTCCGGGCTATATCTCGGAAACCGTAAGGTGTAAGAAGTTGATACTTGGTAGGGACATTGGTTAGGGGGTGTAGGTGTGCAACGTCAACGTCTGACCTTGATTTGACCTTGTCGTAGTGACCTTGACCTTTAAAATCGTGTTGCACCTTTGGGTCTGTCTTTTGATGCAGATTAAGCACTGTTAAAGTCATATTAGAATTCATTAAGAATTTTACTTTTACAACTTCCCATTGTAACAGATGGAATTTCATCAAGTGAGCCACAGATTTTGCTCCAACACCACACATAAGCATTCATTGAATGTATTACTACTTCTGTATGCATGGTAATATTCAAAACACCATAATTCGGCCATGCCAGATGTAGATAAAGAGTGTCGTAATGTTTAGTTTACTGATTGATGCTGTCATCTTTTTATTGAATTGTCTTGTTTTAATACTTCGTCTTTACATGCATTATCTTTCTCTTAGACATTATTTTCTCTATTTAAACATTGTTTGGACCTTTATATAACTGACTGTGCTCTGAAAGTATCCTGAACTTTGTACTAATACAGTACTTCTATATCTCATAGTGTTGAAGACGGTAAACCGGAAACCTATTTGCCGACCGAAAGACAGTGATCCGGTTACGTTTCGTTTTCTTCAAACCAAAACCGGTTTTATCACATATTTCATTATTTTACCTTAAGTTCACCAAAATATTGAACTGCAACAAATATTTCACAGTATTTTATAATATTCTATTGATATGTCACACATTTTGTCCTCGAAAGTCTTCAAAAAGTCCCTTGTGGTTCTTATTTATATACGAGTTAAAGCTCATGTACGCGGTTGAAAACTTATTTCTTCGCGTTTTTATGAATCAAACGTACCCGGTTTTTCGCCGAAGTTTCGCTTTCGGAAACCGGTTTTAAAATTCGCATTCAACCACAACACTAATATCTCATGGTGTTAAAAATATTTCCCTAGGCTGTTGGGTACGGGCATCTCTGATACTATTTTAGACTTTGATCATGGAATATTTTTAGAGGAAGTTTTCAGCTGCTTATGTGTTCATGCATTGCTTTAACACGATAAAACCACTTACCTTTCATAATATCAAGAAGTTTTGCTTCTTTGCTATTAATTTCACCTCACCATTAGTGATCGGTTTGAAATACATTGTGCACAATTCCTTTGGCCAAAGTCAGTATACCCTGTATCAACATTGGAAATAAGTGGTATTCACTTTGAAGTTCACAAGAAAGCTCACTGTTTATAGAAGTGGAATTTAGCCAAAGCACAAACAAAATATCATGATATTAGAGGTTTTGGGTAGAGTAGTGTAAAGAAACCTGAAATCTATTTACAGACCGAGAGACACTGATTCTTCTACCTTCAATTTCCTTGTAATTGAAACAGGTTTCCTCACATAATCATTATTTTAACATAAGTTTACCAGAACATTCAACAGCAAAAAGATATCTCAAAGTATTTTTTTACAATTTATCAATATATTAAACAGTTTGTCCTCAAAAGTCTTCAACATGCACATCATGGTTCATATTTACATATGAGTTATAGCTCATGTACGCATCTTTAATACTTATGTCATGGAGTTTTCTAAGTCAGACGCACTTTGTATTTCGTTGTATTTCTGCATTCAGTAACCGGTTCTCAATAGATTATGCAGTCTATTAAAATTAGGAATGGCGTGAAGTCAAATACACAACCTCAATGCAATCTCTGGGTTTATATAATCAACTTTGTGATGGCTTTAATAAGGTACTTCTTAGTTTCTTTCTCGTGTTGATCTAAGTCCAGTATTCCATCCAGTTAGTGGTGTCATCGTCAGGGTATCTGAAGTCTCGATACCGGGGAAAAAACTGTGAACAATATTGTGGTGCGATCATTTCACAAATTAATCCTACATTTGCTCTTTAAATAGGTTTGCATTGATAACTTTTACTGAAAAAGATTAATTTTTATGTTTCTTTAGTGCAGACATTGTTAAAATGTTGAATATATGAAGCAGTAAAAATAAACAATATTTACATTTTTTAGTTCCTGTAGGAAGTGGAAGTAGTCATCACCATAGTACTGTACTTTAATAGTGCTTAATCTGTGCCAAGGCAGACTCTAAGGCACGACACTAAGACCAGTTTTAGTAATCAACATTCCATTGACAGCCAAGTTGATACCACGGAAGGCATCGGATAGTTTATATGCTAAGGTGGAAAAGCCTTTTCAAAGAGATAATATTTTAGCTTTTTGTCTGAAACGGGCAAGAGTTGGGGCCCAAAATGAACATTATCAGGTAAATTATTTCAAACTGTGAGAGTATCAGAAGCAAAACTCTGGCCAAAGTGTTTTTTTTTTAATTTGTGTACAGATGGGTAGCATTGAGGAATTTCAGAAACCTTTTATCTGGACGGTTATATCTTGTGCCATACCTTCCAGAATGAATAGACAAAAATAGACCAAAATAACTTGGATGACCACTGAGAAGAAATTTATTAACCAAAGTAGCAGTTTTGAAAATACAGTAAATTTCAACTGGCAACCAGTTGAGTTGTCTGAAAATAGGGGACGCCTGAGTATCTACTGCAGTTTGTGACAATCCTACTGAGTCTGTTTTGAACACAATGCTATTTGTGCATGTTGAAACTGGACAGACTTCTGAAAAGAGAGTTGAAGTAATCCAGAGGACTACTCACCAGCCTGCAGGGTTTGAAACTAGCGCCGGTCCGCCAATCCATGACTAACAGAAATGCCTCTGGGTCAAAAAAATTTACCGTAAATGACCTATTTAGCGCACAGTGCGCTAAGCAAAGTCTCTTTTTATTCAATATTTGTTTGGGAAAAAATGTCCCTTTTAGCGCACCCATCATGAAACACTTTCCGGGATGAAATTTCGGTCAATCCGATAGAGAAACGGTGTTTCGACATTTAGAAATACCCACTTCCTGTAAATATGGCGGTAGATGAAAACAAACTCGAAAGTCGTGATAAAAATGTCAATTTATTAAGTAAAAATACGTAAATTATATAGAAAAATATGTGGATATTGAGAAAAATTAAGAAAGGTAAGATTTAAGCTGAATAATCGATCGTTAGTAACCTTTTATAACCAACCGCGATTGTGCACTGTCACTGTCTGATCGTTCACCCACTAGAAGTTGTCAAGTATATTGCTTTGAAAAAAGGTAGGGTGCGGTTACAAGGGCGGATGCGCTAAATAGGTCATTTACGGTAGATTTTTTCTGTCCCTTTGACCTGGTAACTTTAAGGCATGCATATAAGCACACTGTGCACGGTCTAATTATGGTTTGGATGGTTTGAATATTATCCAAACATACCAAAGCGACCACACATGTGTGTCGAGATGTACACCTGTCAAAGTTCACTTGTCTTGTGTTTATAATCGGCGTGCATGGTCGAATTATGGCATGTTCTGAATATTACAATACATACAGAAATGATAATAAAGTCAATGAATGCTTATGTGTGGTGTTGTGGCAAAACCAGTGGCTCACTAAATGAAATCCTATCTGTTACAATGGGAAGTTGCAAAAGTAAAATCTTCACAGAATTCTAATTTGACTTTAATAGTGCTTAATCTGCATAAAAAGACACCCAAAGGTGCAACAACCAAGATTCAAGTAAAAAGAATTAAGAGATAAAAATCATAATTTTATTTTCAGACAATGCAATAAACAATACAGTGATACAGTAGCACAGCTTAAATAGAATAATGCAGTACAGTAGAACCTCTATTATCCGACCCTATTGGGGGAGTAACAAATTGTTTGGATAATAGAAAGGTTGTGTAATAGAAGAGGTAAAATAACAGGTTTAAATGGAGTCGGGAGAGTGGGTCTGAGGTCAGAAAATTCAATATCTGGATAAGATAATAGAAGGTAGGATAAAACTTAAAATGCCAAAATCTTGCGATCTGTAACATAGGACTCAAAAAAAAAATTTATTGGGACTTAGTGGCGGTCATGTAGTCCCATGGACTCCCATTTTAGAGGTGCTTCGCAATAACTGTAACATACATCTAGGAATAATATTCACTTCCTTTCTGGCATTTCATTGGTTAAAGACATGTGTTGTTTTTACAAACATCAGATTTGCAGCCTAGCACTTGTACAAATAATCTTCCATGAAAGTTTCAGCTCATTGGTGTGGCAGTTAGAGTGCTGGCCTTCAACCTCTGAGGTCGCTGGTTCGAATCTCAGCACAGGCACTTCATGTTGGAAAGTTGCTAGTTACTTGCTGATGCCCTGTGGTTTACAGTGCAGAATCTTGACCAACTAGTATGTACTGGTTCCTCAACCCATAAACTACCCATCGCAATAAGAACCTGGCTGTTGAACGCAAAGTATAACAAAAAATACATCAAAATCCATGAAACTTTCTAAATTGTCATCTAATGTTGTCACTAAATATACATTAAGTAAATTAAAATCTAATTTAAATGCCATCACTTACAGTGTGTGATAATTGCTGCCATATATAATGTATTTTTTATAGCCTTCTATTGACTTTTCATTCTCAGAAATGTTTTCATATCAGACTGATAAACTTTCTGACGGACCAGTAACTTTGGCAAGTTGTCAGTCCTGTGGTCCTGAAAATATTTTGGCTTAATTTCATACCCTGCCAGCCTGGGGCATTTGCCACCAGGAAAGCAGCTTCATCTATCAGTTACTGTCCGACTTACCTGAGATCACACATTTGAATAAAGCTAGTCTTACAAATATTGTGGACATATCAGCAAAGGAAAAATTAGCATCAAACCAGACACCGAAATTGTTTACAACAACTGCACAATGCATGAAATTACCAAATGTCCTGACAGGAGGTGGGAATCTAATTTTTTAAGCTGATCATGAGACCCAAAGACAATGAACTTTGTTTTATCAGGTTATACTATAAGCATACTTGACAACATCCATTATTGAAGACGTGAATTCAATTTATCAAAGGTCAAGGCTGCATTTTTGTTAGAAACATGAACAAACAACTGGTTGTTGTCAGCATAAAATGGAATTTTTATGTCGGGGTGCCTTCCAATAACCTTACTCAAAGGAGTGGTGTATAAAGAGAAGAACAGGGGGCCAAGGACAGAGACTTGTGGTGCCTCAAACAACAGCTCGTCCAATTGTGAGAGGGTTGACCCAATTTTAATTGCTTGGAATCGGTGGCTGACATATGAGGTGAACAACTTCAAGGCTGTGCTACACACACCAAACCATGACTGTAGACAGTGTAGAGGAGTATCATGGTCAGCTGTGTTGCAGGCTCAGTGAGAGTAGGCTCACCCCACGACAGATTGATGGGGATTGCAAGATTATTACTGTTGATGTGTTGGATAAACTGTTTTGACAACTACATGCTCCAGCAATTTAGACATGAAACATAGTCCTGATAGCGAACAATAGTTACGTCACGAATGAAAGCAAAACTGCATGAAAGTAAAAAAGTATATGATTATTTCATCATATTTTTTATTAAATGTTCCCCAAAATAAGCCAGAATAAATTGTTAAATATTGTTTATAAGATACATCATGGGATGATTCATTAATCCTCGATTATTGTCCATTTGTTGAATCACCGGTGCGATATGGCCGCTCGTGATGACCCCACTATATCCAGTGACATTTTTTTTTTTCAGAGTAATATCTTTCTGTTGTAGGTGATATTCATCGCCTCCTCCTGTGCAACCGTGTACTTGATCTACATGAAGTTCCGTGCTACATATGACAGTAATCATGACACTTTCCGTGTGGAATTTCTTGTTGTGCCAGTGGCTGGCTTGTCTTTCTTGGTGAACCATGATTTTTCCCCACTAGAGGTAAGCAGTACAAATGCACTAACAGTATCGGCATTCTTTCATGATTTGCGCTCCTAGTGTCTTAAAAAATTATCTCATAGTCTTTATTAATAAGAGTTTCTTCATGGTTATGCTAACAGAACACAAGTGGACTATTTTAGTATTTACTCCCTGCTAAGAGTGATGGATGAAACAGCCATATTTAATTGTAAAATTTGTGGTTATTAATAATGTTTAAAGTATTTTTTTATATTGAAACAGAAATAACACTTTCCAGACCATGACATATGTAGTCTTTTATCCATATTCTTGGCAATAAACCACACAGCTTCACTTTCTTGGTTTATAACGTCTAGTTATGGACAAGTCCGTTGTATACCACTGTTTGTTGAGTGTTAATCCTTTATGAGATGTATATGGCGAACCAGCGATAGGCTTGAAGGTAAAAACCCTGCAACTGTGTGCCATTTATTTCATCCACCTAAGACTATTAGACCTATTATGTGTGTTGGAAAAAGTTTCGATGTATGATTCTTTCAATCTCTTTGGCTTCTGTTAACTTCAGAGCAAAAGGACCAGAATTCAACAATTGGCTAAGCCATATGTAATAAGATTGTCAAGGCAAAGATCTCCCTGTAAAAACTAATTCCTGTGTAATTAATTGGGTGCCTGGCCGCTAATGATTAGACTTGAATCAGGTTAGGTTCTACACTCTACCGGGAAGTGAGGGGACCGGTAGTGAATCCATAAGTAAAAAGAAACCAGACTGGGTGTTGAATGTAAGGTCATTTAAAAATTAACAAGAATAATACCGTTTCTTTAATTATTTGTAAACATTTAATCACTTGGGTCTTAAAACCTGTGTTTTTCTATCTACCCCAACACAAGTGGGAAAACTGAGCACTTGTCCCAGTATAAGCCTGGCTCTTAAATTTTCAGTGCATTGTTACAACTTTTTCTCACAGATCCTGTGGACATTTTCTATCTATTTGGAATCTGTGGCAATTCTGCCCCAACTCTTCATGATTACCAAAACTGGGGAAGCTGAGACTATAACAAGCCACTATTTATTTGCCTTGGGTGAGTTTGATGTATAATTTTTTGAACTTAAGTGTGACAAGAGTCCTTTTTTTGCTTTTAAATGGTCCTCATTCTTTGGGGATGTAAATTCATGGCTTTCTGACAGGTATCAGTGAAGTGTTTTCACTTGAGTATGATAACAGATTAAAGTATGAATGTATATTTTGGGAACTACTGTTGTAGATTTTCTCTATCTGAATACCCAACTCTTTCATTTGATCTGACATGTTTTTTGTAAGATTTGCATTTATGTGTTCCAAGTTAAATGTTTGTACCAACATATCTTGTTTGTGTATAGCAAGCAAACATTATGATAAACCAGTGCTTGCCTAGGACTAGTATGTTCACAGAAATTATAGACAATAGATATGCCATGCTTTTCAAATAAATGTTCTGCCATGCATAAATGTAATGTATAGGTGTGAGATACAGTGTATATCCTATACCTTTAGCTGATTAAAGTCAGGCCAGTGTTTATAGATATTGAAGGGTGGTGCTAACGTAGCCAGCAAAAATTTTGGGTACCAGTGTACATTACCTGCCCATACTAGTGATTGGTGTGATAATTATTGGAGGGTAACCTCCATTTTTGAACTCGTGTTTTCCAAGTGTTCAGTTTTATGAACCCATTTCCACTCTGTAACATAACACGTGCCTTTTGGTGTAACTGAAATGTCTTAGTTTTATGAAGGTTTTATTCTTGAATATATTCCTGTTGATACAGTCTCAGTCAACAAGACTAACCTAAATCCGCAATTTTCTTATTTTTTCTTAACTACATCATCTTGATATTTTAGGATCGTACAGAGCCCTGTACATCCTGAATTGGATCTACCGTTACTACTTCGAGGGCTTCTTTGACCTGATTGCTGTGGTGGCTGGCTGTGTGCAGACAATACTCTACTGTGACTTCTTCTACTTGTATATTTCTAAAGGTAAGTTTTACAAAAGGTGAGCACCATGCTGTGGAAATCTCAGTATTATGCACAGTAGACATCTCAGACAGAAGACACCTCACTTCCAGGGGGTTGAACAAATTTGGCATTTAGTTCAAATGACTATCACCTGTAGTCTTGGGTTTGAATCACAGAAGTGAACAGAATTTCTTTATGTAACTGTATGTGAAAGTTTATCATAACTAGATCTAGAACCAAATCCTGTGTATCTTGGGAGATTTTTGTAAAGCAGTACAGAGTCAACATGTCCAGATATGCTCTGTTTCCTATGGATCATTTTGATCACTGGTGAACCTGGTCCACATACAAGGATCCAAGTCCTACCATAAGAATGAAAAGGTTTTATAATGTGTGTGGCTGCAAGCTGATTCCATGGACTTTTATTATAAATGTGAAATAGACATGGTTTATTTCTTATTACTGGTATTAACAGTTTTACCCCACAGCCCTTAAGGGGCTGTGTAGGTATTGTTTTCACCCATGGTGTCCGGATGGACGGGCAGGCGGCGGAAAGGAGTTAGTCTCTCGGAAACCGTAAGGTGTAGGAAGTTGCTACTTGGTAGGGACATTGGTTAGGGGGTGTAGGTGTGCAACGTCATAGATTAGTGTGACCTTGATTTGACCTTGCCATAGTGACCTTGAGTTTGAAAATCTTGTCCAGGCTATATCTCAGAAACCGTAAGGTGTAGGAAGTTGATACTTGGTAGGGACATTGGTTAAGGGGTGTAGGCGTGACCTTGGTTTGACCTTTAACCTTGCTGTAGTGACCTTGACCTATAAAATCTTGTCCAGGGTATATCTCAGAAACCGTAAGGTGTAAGAAATTGATACTGGGTAGGGACATTGGCTAGGTTGTGTAGATGTAAAACGTCGTGGTGTGTCTTTGAATTGCCCTTTGACCTTGCTGTAGAGACCTTGACCTATAATGCCTTGTCTGGGCTATATATCTTAAACCTTAAGGTGTAGGATGTTGATATTTGGTAGGGACATTGGTCGGGGATTATATGTGTGCAACGTCATGGTGTGACCTGGATTTGACCTTTGATCTTGCATATCTGGTGCTATTTTATCTCTCTACGGGGATATCTGATACTATTTTATCCCTCTTTTATCTCTCATATCTTTTTACTTGAATCTTGGTTGTTGCACCTTTGGGTGTCTTTTGATCTAGATTAAGCACTGTTGAAGTCATATTAGAATTCATTAACCATTTTACTTTTGCAACTTCACATTGTAACAGATGGTATTGCATCAAATAAGCCACAGGTTTTGCTCCAACTCCACATAAAAGCATGTATTGCCACATCTGTATGTGTGGGTAATATTCAAAACATCTAAACCATAATTCGACCGTACAAATGAACATCAAAGTGGGAGAAGTCTTAAAACTTCATAATTTGTAGTTTACTGAATTGTCTTGTTTTAATATATAATCTTTACATGCAGTTTCTTTCTCTTAGATGTTATTTTTGCTACTTAAACATTATTTGGACACTGACACTGCTCTGAAAGTATCCCAAACTGTGTACTGTTTCAATACTTCTATATCTCATGGTGTTGAAAACTATTTCCCCAGGCTGTGGGGTACAGGCATCTCTGATGCTATTTTATCCGTTTATCAGAGAAGGCAAAAAGATTGATTTCAGTTTTCATTGATTTGTTGTATTCAATAAGTTGTTTGTGGAAATGTAGAAAAGTAAGAGTGACAGACTTGTGGTATTGATCCAAACATGTGGCACTGGTTCAAAGTAATTAAATGTTTTACAGGTGTACTGTGTTGAATCAGAAATTTATTTCTAAACACTGATGAAATATTATTATCACATATCATCATAGCCTATCACAAAGAATTTAAACTATATCTTTCCTTGTAGAGTTATGTATTCTCTTTATATTTTTGCATTTCTGGCTACTTTCCAGACATTGCTGAGGACACAAAATTTTTGTTTGTAAATTTCTTTACGGCATCAAGTTTTTTTTACCAAATATGGTAAAAGTGTGCAATCGTGGATCATCATCCATATTTTCTTGGTTTTAACATTTTTATTTATGCAACTGTGGAGTTGGATCCTGCTTTGTGTATCTATCACTGTTTAAATGTTACCTTTGGCATGTTTTTCAGTGTGGAAAGGGAAGAAGCTGACTTTGCCAGCATAGAGACTTCAGTAGCAAGTATTAGCATATATTTTAGGTCAAGACATATATGAGAAATCTGTGTACTAGCTATTTTTTTTTAACTGACAGTTAATAAATATGTTGGAGAGGAAAGTGGTGCACAGTGTTTGTGTTATTTGTGTCAAATAGGAAAAAGATATTAAACAGAAGGTAGATTACATATTATGTGTAAAATCAGTCTCTGTGAATGAGTTTGGGCCAAACTTTAGGCTGTATGTCACTTTGTGTTTGTTCATTTATGTAAAATCTCATGTTTTATTATCATCACTGAATTGTGGGAATACTTTCTGTCATAAATATTTACAAAACCTCAGAAATAGCAAGCCAGCTAATTATATCCCCAGACGAAAGTCGGGGATATATTGGATTCAGGTCCGTCGCGCCGCCGCCGCCGCCGCCGCCGCCGCCGCCGCCGTAGAAATTTCCTTGTGGACGCGATAACTCAAAAACAAATTAATATTTTTTTTTCAAACTTGGTACACATGTTAAGGGTGCCCAAAGGAAGATCCCTATTTTAAGGTGACCTTAAACTCCCAGTAAAAAAGAACTTATGGCCACCTTAAGGTCAGAAATTGGACTTTTGGCCACTTAGAGCCTTGTAGGTCACAAACTATGATGCTCAGCTGGCTGAAATTTTACCTGACAACACATTAATATGTTCTTAGTACATGTGCCGAAAATCACGACTTTAAGTTGAGGAGAAAATTGTGTTTGAGGCCCATAAATACCCCCACTTAGGGATTTTTTGCTATACTTTTCATATATTTTGCCCTATAATTTGGAAGTGGTAATTCTGATGAGTCTCAAACTGCGCTAGGTATAACTTTGATATGTAATCCTTGTCTGTAGAAAATTTTAGGGCTGTAGGTTTACCCAAAGGGGTCGACTTAAGGTCTCAAAAGTGCCCACAGAGACCCAATTTATGCACTTTTTGCCACTTTCAAGCACTGTAGCTTTCAAACTATGTCTCTCATCTAAGTTAAATATCATCTGGGAATATATCTATGTGTTTTCTTATATGTGCCCCAACATTTAGGCCTTTAATAGACAGTTAACCTGTGTATCAGGACCATAAACACCCACCCGAGTGACCCTTATAAGACATTTTTCACATCTTTTTCCCTGTAACTTGGAAATGGTAAGTCTGAGAAGTTTCAAACTGTATTAGATATATATTCTGTGTGTAATCTTAGTATGTAACAGATTTTAAGTCTGAAGCTTTAATTTTGAAGGTCAAATTGAG
The DNA here is from genome assembly GCA_964017235.1 of Sabellastarte sp. h YS-2021. NCBI lineage: Eukaryota > Metazoa > Annelida > Polychaeta > Sabellida > Sabellidae > Sabellastarte > Sabellastarte sp. h YS-2021. The sequence goes on along the minus strand of OZ024931.1, from coordinate 45,503,631 downwards.
GTCTCTAAAAGGCTCCCAAAGACCCAATATTTGGACTTTTTGCTACTTTTAAGCCCTGTGACTGTCAAACTATGTGACTGATAGAGCTCAAATCCTATCTGGGAAGATATTAGTATGTTATTTTTATATGTGCCAAAAATTAAGGCTTTAAGAAGACATTTAACCTGTGTATGAGACCATAAATCCCCACCCGAGTGACCATTTTTAGACATTTTTCACATATTTTTCCCTGTAACTTGGAAATGGTAAGTCTAAGAAGTTTCAAACTGTATTAGATGTATATTCTATGTGTAATCTTAGTATGTGACAAATTTTAAGTCTGAAGCTTTAATTTAAAGGCCACATTTAGGTCTCTAGAAGGCCCCATAAAGACCCAGTATTTGGACTTTTTGCCAATTTTAAGGCCTGTGACTGTTAAACTATGTGACTGATAGAGCTGAAATCTCATCTGGGAATACATTATTATGTTCTTTTTACATGTGCCAAAAATCAAGGCTTCAAGTAGACATTTAACCTGTGTATGAGGACCTTAAACACCCACCTGAGTGACACTTTTAAGACATTTTTCACATATTTTGCTCTGTAACTTGGAAATGGTAAGTCTGAGAAGTTTCAAACTTTATTAGATACATATTCTATGTGTAATCTTAGTATGTAACAAATTTTAAGTCTGAAGCTTTAATTTGAAAGCCACATCGACTTTGGACTTTTTACCACCTTTAAGCCCTGTGACTGTTAAACTATGTGATTGATGGAGCTGAAATCCCATCTGGGAATACATTATTATGTCCTTTTTACATGTGCCGAAAATCAAGGTTTTTAGTAGACATTTAACCTGTGTATGAGGGCCATAGACACTCGCCCAAGTGCCTTTTTTGACATTTTTTCCGTATTTTGCCCTGTTATTTGGAAATGCTTAGTGTGACAAGTCTTAAACTGTATTATATATAATTTTTGTTTGTTATGTATGTCCCCCCAAAAGTTTCAGATCTGTAGTTTAATTGCTAAGGTCTCTTTAACAATTGTAAAATGCCCACAGAAACCCAATTTATGGACATTATGCCACTTTAAAGCCCAGTAACTGTCAAACTATGTGGGTTATAGAGCTGAAATCTTTGAATTTTTCAAAGGAAATGCCTGTCTATTTAAATTTTGATTATTAATAATGTTATGGCTATCTTAGTCTTTTAAGAACTTATTTTTGTGTGTTATACCTCTGCTTGCTGAGTTTTTAACTTTTTAAAATGAAACTGGTTAAACATATTCAAGTAGACAAAATGGACACTTTAAGTGAGCTTTAAGTCCCAATATTAATGAAATTATATCCTTATGTAGTAAAACTAGGGGATTTTTAACCCTCAACTAGCCCAGTTTTATTCAACTTGCCTCAGTTAATTTTGACACAGCTCCTACAGTTATGAACTCATTTCAGTTGATAATCACATACTTAAAATTCTCAATTCTTTTTGTATTTGAGTACCCCTTTTATATAGATTGTTTGTTTACCATTTATCCCCACCTCTGGGACCTCCAGCTATATTGAGTGACACTAAATAAACAAAGGTATTTAATGATATCAGATGAGAAACAAAGAACTCAATGGGGTTGCAGATCTTGTGTAATAGTGAGAGAGGTGTGGAGAAGGGGAGAGGGGTGGGGGTGGGAGGTAGTGGGCTTCATTACATATAACACAAAGGGGAGTCAGAACTGAGATTGTGTCACATATTTAGGTTGCATATATATGGACCACATATATAGGTATAGAGGAAATGAATAACTGAAAACAATTTGCAAATTCTAAAAATAATATAATAAAATAATAATATAAATAATTTTTTTTTAAATAATATTTTATTTGTGAACAAATATAGAAACAGATATGCGCTTTTGGGATTATGAATTTTAGAATGGACATTGAATCATCAATCATTTAAATACTTTGAAGGAAGATTGAAAAGTATGATGAGTTGAGTTAAAATAATATTTTATTTGTCAACAAATATAGAAACAGATATGCTCTTTTGGGATTATTATTTTAGAATGGACATTCAATCATCAATCATTTAAATACTTTGAAAATAGGTTTAGAGTTATCATTGCAGGAAGATTGAAAATATAATTTGAGTTATGTATTCGGTGTCTGGGGATACACCATCTTCCTTGGGAAGATATAAACAGAGTAGATTGATGTGCTGAAGTTCATATAATAATGGGTAATTATGTTTTAAAAAATTCCTGATCAAAACCTGTGGCGTGAGTGATGACCTGTCTGGGGATATGTTGGCGCCGAGTTGGCCCAATCTAGTTTTTGGATATTTTGTGTACGACCATTGTAAATTAGTAAAAACATATTGATAAACTTTTGTTTCAAAGTTGATCTGGGTTTTACAATTTACTGTTCTTGTGGTGTCATCTGTCTTAAGTGACAGTGTGTTCAAGTCTATTTGACAAAAGTGTATTAGTATGTGGCTCAAACGAAGTCTTTAAAGCATAGTTGACAGGCTGAAGATTCTGTATATACTATTTAAATGATGAAGAGAGACATGATGAATACAGACAGGGCAGGTGTATCTGTCCCAGACTGATAGTTGTAGTATTTGAGTTTTTGACACAAGCATGAACAAACCTAGTGTATGTCACAGTGTATATGGACAGATAATGCAACTACATTGTAGCGTGTGATAGATGAATGGTCACCAAATATTCATGGTAACAATTACTAATAAACTTTAATCATCCACCTTTGTTATGGAAAATACAGATGCATGTTGTTTATGAATGTAGGTCCAAGAATAAGTTCAAATTTTTGAGTTTGTCTTAATGTTTTATGAGGATATTCTAAAACATCAGATAAATAGACAAAGGAAATAAGAAATAATACAATTTATTATTTTAACAGGTAAAATATTGTGTTTCTTTATTGGTGTTTTCTCCTTTTTTTTCTCTTAATTTGATGCAAACTAAAAAAAAAAAAATTAAAAAAAATTGTGCTATATGCATGAAACTTGAAGGCAAACATCGTTACATAGTTGAAAAAAAAACCTCCCAATATTGTGCCAATTTTGGAAGAGCTTTAGTCATCCTTTATTTATTTATTGATAGTACCTAGTCTTCTGTACATTAACTATCATTATGTAAAGTAACTGGAGAGTTTTCTTCAGTTGAACAGACCAGTTCCTTCCCACTTTTATATCCCTACTGGTTCTGCAATTGTTCTACTATACAGAGAGATTTCAGCTGCTTAGTTGTTGTCAGGTTCAGCAAGTGATAGAGGTCAGACTGGTTCTGAAAATCAAAAAACAGTTTCCAGGGCTTTGAAAATGGACAAATATGAGTCACTGATATAGTGAAAATTATTTGTGAGTTTAATTGAGCCATAATTTAAAACAGGAATTTTCTTTGTGAGATATTTGTAAGTTTATAAATTTCATTTGCAGTAAATATAAAGTGGAAATGTGTCATATTTCCTCAAATTTATATTTTTTGTTGTCTTGAAAAATTATTAACCAGTAGAAAGCCTACAATAATAACATTTTCAATAACTATTACTTAAATATTCTTGTGGATTTTATCATTTCTACCAAAACAAAACATAATGCAGTATACCAGCTTACCATTCACATCATTACCGAATAACCACTTGGCTGTTACATCTGTGGTCCACAGTTCAAATTTTAAACTTTGTGAGAACACATTGATAATATTCCAGGCATTCCAAAATCTGACTAATTACTAAAAGAGATGGGAAAAAATTACAAGGTGGACAAACCAACTTGTGTATGAATCATCATTGTTTGCTTCATCTGTGAATAGTTTACAACTCCGTAACATAAAGCTTTCGCCTGTCTTTAGCCGTTTTTACTTACCGAACAGGGATCCAATATGCTGCTGTGGTTTGAGACAGTTTTATCTGCAGAAGATTGTGCTTCACATAGTTAGGTGGTATATTTTATGAAAGGTTAAACTGATGCTCTACAGTGTAGTAGTTTTTAATGGGTTATCATAATGGTATAGTTGATGCTTGTGCATTGTGTATCCTGTTGGGCTGATATGGAATTTGGTCCCTTTTTTCTCTGTAGAAAATGAATTAAAAAACAACTGCTAATATTTGGGATTATAGCGACTAAAAATGATGCATGTCAATGACAGGTAGCAACTGTGTTGGTAGGTTCAATAAGGTTAAATGAATTTTATTGCAATTTTGAATCATCTTTCACAGAAAAAATAGGTATATTTTTCAATACGAAGCCCAGTGAAGTATCAGCTATGCAAATTGATACTTTTCAACCAGTTTATCTGCACAAAAACTATGAAAAGGTGTGCATTTTTGTAAAAAAAGATATTTATATGAATATGTTAATGATTAGGTGTTGAGTTTTCCTAGTTTGTAAGTGTGTTTCACATGGGAGATAATAACAGGATGTAGATGTTCTGGTCAGTTATATGTGCCAGTATTTTAAAATTGAAGGAGAAAAAGCTATAGTTTGGTTATTTAATCTAAGCCTTGTATAAAGTGACAAACTATTTTTAAATAATACTCTGTTAAATAGAGTTCTCATGCCAGTAAAAGTAAATATTAAGTCCTAAAAGCCCATGTTTCTTAGGGATAATCGCCACATTTTCTTATTAATAGAGATGGGATTCAAATTCTTGTTTTCTTCAAGGTTGTATTGAGAAATGATTTTTATGATATTTTTGAAAAAAAAAATATATATATGTATATATATATATATATATATCAGTCTTTTTGAAAGCAATTGACACACCCAGCATGTTTCTGTTTTGATGTAATATTGTACTATTTTGAAGTGTAAATAAAACTGCTAACATTTCACAAGCCATTTAACCATTCTGTTATGTGACATTTACTGTTGTAAATTTGAATGAACTATGAATAAAAGTATTGGCAAAAGACATAGTTTCACTTTTTTATTATGAAGGTTTGTGGTTTCAATGGGTTTATCTGATTTCTACTGTTGTAAGTATTTTTTTGTTTACTTATTCTGTTTTCATTGTTATATTCACACATATAATAAAATACGTATGCTTGTGCTTTCAGTAGATGTTTCAATCATTTTCCATATGTTCTTAATGTAGCTGTGTCCATGTATCAATTGCCAGATCAAAAGTATCTAAGTTGCCAAGAATTTTTGGCGATATACCTTGGTAATTTTCCTCAAGCATAACATTACAGCCATTATCAACTGAAATTGAAGTCAGGATTATTTCTGATGAGAAACACAAGTTGTGTGGATGAGCAATTTAAACTTCCCTTCTTATTGCAGTTAGTGAACGAATCATGTTAAACATATTTAAAGATATTTATAGCTTTCCTGTTAAATATTAAAAGCGAGTTTTTTTACAAGGACATCCACCCAGTTCTCTTGGTTTGGCAGTTGATGCATACAAATTGTATATTACCAAGTTATCATATGTTAACATAACCACAGAGTATAGCCAGAATGGTGCATGCAATAAAATTGTAGCAGCATCATACTGTATTTTTATTTCTTGATGCTTGTTTGATTTTTAAACCTGAATATGTCTGGTCCTTATGTGATTTTGGCCATGCTGAATATATCCTTGTAATTTGTCCTTTATATCTGTGTAATCTTGCTTTGTTTCCTGTAACTTCACAGTTTTATGTTTCACCCCTAAATGTTGGGCTTATATTTACGTTGACACCAGAGAAAAGGTATTTTTTGGTACATTAACTTAAAGGCATCTTATCGTTTATCTTATTGCATCTTAACTGATGTCATATATTAAAATGAAGTCATCTGTTAACTGTTACATTTGAAAGAATAATGCAAGATTTTATGTATGATGTAACTCCCAAGTTTTGTTGATGTGTCATCACATTTAGCAACACATTTAACAAAGCAATGATCTTTAAAACCTCACCTTTTTGGGTTAAAGTTGAAAACATGAACAGTTTAGGTATTTCTTAATAAAAACATCCTTACAATTCAAATTTAGAATGAATTGTTTTTGTTGCTCCAGCTTTAGGAAAGTTTCATTGTACAAAAATAATTCCAAAATAATGGATATGTCAAAAAGCTACCTTCTCTTGCATTTGGGTATAAAAATACCGATATATCTAACCAAATCTAATCAGACTTTTCATCATTCTGAATATCTGTATCAGCATATTGTAGGGCTCATTTCATGATGCTTCATGCATTACTGAATCTAAAAATGTTCTGCTATTTCCTGTTGTACCAATGGCGGCATATTTAATAAATTATTCTCCCACCAGTGGCATGGCTGAGCACTTGTCTCAGTATAAACCTATGGAACAGAATATAAAACCCTGACTTAACTTTGTAACTTTTTTTTTTTTTTTTTCGTTCACCGACATGTGTAGTTCTGATTGCAGGGTATCCGAAATGTTGTAAAATCATTTTAACAAAGTTTAACCTGCAGAATAATATGACGTCAGTATAAAATCATTAAAAATATCAAGTGTCAATGTCCCACTCTTAATTTTGTCCACAAGTTTGAATCCAGCTCAATACAGCATGTAGGAAATACTGATCGTCTATCCCAGTATGATCCCAGCTTGACTTAAAACCAAACTTAAGAGTTAGGCCTGCTGTGCAATGGCACACTGCCAGTGCTTGTAAAACATTGCAGCACTTGATAACCCTCTTCTATTGCCAATGAACTTGGTTTCAGTACAGCATCTGTCTTAGGTTGCATGATGATGTTCACTGTAGTCTATAATAAAACTCTACAGAGCTTAATCTCTGCACAAGCAGATTCTAAGGAGCGCAAAACAAATTTATTTTATTTGGGGTTTTACGTCACTTTCAACACTGTACAGGTCATATCACGACGGGTAGTTGGAAGGGCAGAGGAAACCAGTACATACAGTTCGCTAGGGTTGCGTACTGTAAACTGCCGACCAACGGCAAGCAACTACCAGCTTTCCCACTTAAGGCCGTCACAGGGATCGAACCCCGGCCTCAGAGGTGGGAGGCGAGAGTGTTACCACTCTGCCACCGTGGCCCCCCCGCAAAACAAAAGTTATTATTACAAGACCACAGACTGTTCCACATATTTGTCATTTACAATGGAGATGTTGGATGGATAATAGCTGTTGAATTAGACTGATTTTAAGCTCCAGTTTTTAAGATGTAGCAGAGTGAATATCATGCAGTTCCTTCAAATGCTTCTGTTTTGGCCACTTCTTAGAGATCAGGGGTGGTATTCACTAACATGGATTAAGATCAGATCATGATCAGATCAAATTTGGGAAAGTTTCATGTGAACCAGCGAATCAAATTGGTATTCACAAACCAGGGATTACTTCAACTGGAAAGATCAAATATTTGATCTGTTCTTTATATCAACCAGGGAATTCTTTATTGCTTAATATTGTGACTTTTTAAAAAAAAAATCTATGGATGAAAACTGCTTTATAGTACCATCTAAATACCCTAAAGTAGCAAAAGAATAATAACGGGTCAGAGAGCAAAAACAATTTTTTTATGTGAGCTGACTTATGTAGTCATCTGCGGCATCCGTGTGAACAACTTCTCTTAAACTACAAGGCCTAGACGTGCTGTTTTTTTGGTAAAAGATACGGTATCGAGGATGAAAAAGTGTTCAAGGCATGAAAATCTGTTTTCATCTGTTTGATAGAGACATTACAAGGGAGGTACCCCCACCAAAAGTGTGAAAATTTCAACACTTTATCACAATTTTCTCAGGGAGTATTTCAGGGATTTCTCATTTCTTGCATATATGTACTAGGTCACAAGTAGATTCCTTTTTGTGAGTATCTGACCTGGATCTGTCTTATTTTTTTTTTATTAATGTTTTTAAAATAATTTTTAATGCATTAAAATTCATGAAATCATGCACTAAATCACTTGTTTTCTCATTGACTATTGCAGGGATTTCTCTCTCATCATAGTCATATATACTAGGCCACTTGTAGATTCCCTTGTGCGAATATCAGGCCTGGATCTTTTTAAATTATTTTTTTATGAATTTTTTAAATAATTTTTAATGCATTAAAATTCATGAAATCATGCACTTTAACTTGAAAAGTATTGCATTTAAAGCATTTTGTTAAAATATGTTATTCAGCTACTTTTTCCATAGCTACAACATGGTGAATAAATTGGGTGTCTATTCCAATAGCTAAGTGAGTAATAGCTACTTTCTGATTTTTCAGTACCTTTCATAATGAGTAAAATCACTTGTAACTCAAAAAACTATTGCATTTACAGAAGTTTGTATAAATATGTTATTCAGCTACTTTGGGGTCAGCTATAACCTAGTAAAATTTCAGATCAGTAGCTCCTTGCATAGCCGAGTAATAGCTACTTTGAGGTTATCACTGTTAAGTAAATTGCTTGTATATTCAAAATTGTTGCATTTAGATTATTTTGTTTCATATGTTTTTCATGTACTTTTGGGTCAGCTATAACATTGTAAAATTGCAGCTCTGTAGCTCATGGCGCAGCTGAGCAGTAGCTATTTTCAGGTTCTCACTGTTGATTAAATCAGTTGTAACTTGAAAACAATTGCATGTACAGTATTTTCTTTAAATATGTTGTTCACCTACTTTTGGGTCAGCTATAACATAGTGAAATTGCAGACTTGTATGTCATGGCATAGCTGAGTAATAGCTAATTTCAGGTTCTCACAGTTGAGTAAATCAATTGTAAATTTAAAACTTTTGCATTTAGTTCTTTAAATATGTTATTCACCTACTTTTGAATCAGCTATAACATAGTAAAGTTGCAGACCAGTAGCTCATTGCATAGCTGAGCAATAACTACTTTGAGGTTGTCATTGTTGAGTAAATCGCTTATAACTTGAAAACTATTGCATTTAGAGAATTTTCTTTACATATGTTATTTATCTATGTTTGGGTCAGCTATAACATAGTGTAATTGCAGCAGTGTAGCTCATGGCATAATGATCAGTAGCTACTTTGAGGTTCTCACTGTTGCCTAAATGACTTGTAGCTTGAAAAATATTGTTTTTATTGCGCTACAATAGCTTACCATGTGGGACTGAATGCTGTTCTCGGATGGCCGCAGGATTCCGGGCAAGGTCTAAGAAGAAAAAGACATTTATAGTTGGCCGTAGCCTCAGGTTGCCTTCTCGCGGAGCTGTGTGAGATCTCTTCCTACTTTCTTGTTGGCTGCGTGTTTTGGTAGCTTCTGTCATCAACACAGATATTTTTTTCTACTATTTCTCAGCACATACGTATTGTTGGATGTTAATTTTTACACATTTTGTTTAATATACCTTATAGATTATTCTGTGAAAGTTACGTTTCGACAGGATAAGTATTTAATTTTATTTTGGTGTTTTTGAGTTTTTCTCGGTGCAGGTCTTTGTCTTCTTATGTTTTGTTACGTTTCAATAGGTCTTCCCACCAAACGAATAAAGATAAACCGAGATCTGTAATGTGTCGCCACTTTTGCTTTGCATTTGATTCTCACAATTACTGCCCTACCTGTAGGGAATCTGGCAAGGCTGATGACCCCTGTGTCACTTTTCAATCCCCCTGTGAAATCTGTCCTTCTTTCACCGAAGAGCAATTAATCAAAATTACTCACAGAAAACGACATGTCAAAAAGCAAAAGAAAGACACTACTAGTTCTAAAGATGATGAACTCGATCTCTTAGGGGATGATGACGTTGAATCCTTTACTGGATCTCGGGCAGACCTTGAGAGTGCTGCAGCTAACCTGTTTACCTCACCCCCATGTCCTCAGCCCCTACCCTTCGAGTCATTATCTATTAAAACACCAGCAAAATCTGTCCCACCCACCCCAGGTACTGCCTTACAGCAGAAGATTGAATCAAAACTAGAAAAATTTCTGGGCAACACTCTTAACATCCATTTACAACAGCAAATGGGGTCCTTCCAGGCATCTATGTTGGAAGCTTTTCAGTCTCTCCGAGACGAATTTACATCTTTCCAAAAGACGTCTAAAGAACAAGTGGAGGTGGATCAGACCTCAGCTTCAGCTTCTAAGCCTGGACCCTCCAATCAAGCTGTTAATCTGGACCTTCCCCCTCTGAGACCTCGGCCTACCTCTCATTTGAGGATATGGAAGTAGACTATGGTCCTACTCTTCCTCCATGTCTCGGTGCTGATCATCAGAACGCATCGGATCAGCATTCAGGCTTAGCCGAGGTACCTTCTAAGGTGGCTTCGGTTAGACCTAAAAAACACTCACACTCTCATAAAAAGCATGACATTGATGCGAGGTCTGCCTCGGATCAATACACAGGTGAATCCGATGAACCTCTATTTTCATCTTCTAAGCCTAAAAAACATGCTGACAAAAGTAAACATAAGGTTAGGTCCAGATACGTGTCTTCATCTTCAGAGGAGGATCAGTCCTCTGTACCCAGACACAGGTCTTCAAAGCCCTCTGGGGCTCTCTCTGATCAAGACCAACCTCAACACGATCCAGACCCCCCTTATTATAGGGAAGTAGCTTTGTGTGACGTTCCCTCTCAGTATGCTGAGGAGTGTACAGCTTCAGGCGCATTCTTTCCCTCCCTGATCCCAGGGAGTCTATGCCTAGGTCCTCCACCTCAGTCATGGGTCTGGACAATGAGAAAGGCCGTCAGGAGCTCAGGCTTAGAGGCCCTCCTTCTATGCTCCTCCTCAGCTCAGTTATCAAAGATGCTTTTGATAAATTCAAGCATGATTTTCAGGGCCTAATTTACCTGAGGGTAATTATATCAAACCTCCTTCCACTGCAAAGTGGTACAAGGTGGGACAGCCTTGTTATGAGGGCAAGATCCAGGAGTCCTAAACCCTCTGGGGCCCCTATGGGCAAGGTTCCCCTACCAATTCTGAAGGAATTGGAACATCAAGCTAGGCAGAACATATTCACCCTCAATTTTACTGCTGCCTTTGCCAAGACTTCTTCCACCTGTAATGCTACTCTTGAGAAGTGTCAATACAGCCTGAAGTCAACCTTTAAGAAGGTTAAATCCCAAATTCAGAAAGGTGCCAATCCTGAGAAAGCAGCCAAACATGGATATGAACAAGCCTGAGAATATCTAGACATTTGGAATAAGACGGTTCTTATTCAACACAGAGCTCTTACATGCCTCAGCAAATCCTTGGCCCATATACTCCAGAGGGAGCTATATTCCATGGGTAACACCAGCTTGCTAAGGCGCAAAGCCAAATGACCCTTTTACAACCACAACAAGGGAAACAAGACGCCAAGAACTCAGGAACTCACCCTTTTTATTGCGTTAATACATCCTATCCAATGGACAATTGCTAATCCGGTCGGCGCAGACCGGCCCGCCAAACGCCAGAAAAAGACGTCCTGTGTTTCCACCGGCTGGCCGGTCCGTAGTACTGTGCACTCCCCAGATGGCGCCTCGTACTTCCTTCCTGTCTAGACAACCTGACGTCATAGCATCTTTTTCGTTTGGCGCGTGTACTGTGTAGACGTAGTTTCTACAATCTCCAGATTTTTTAAAGAAAAGTGTGCATTATGGCGGATTTTCAACTTCATATGTGGATAGTTTCAGTGTAGAAGTGTTATCTACTGATCAAGCACGGATATACATTTAGAAATCTGCTGGAAACGCTCCCTAGTTGACTCAATTTAATTTTGATGATAGGGCAGTAATCGACGAGAAATATGAATGCAGCCATTTTGCTAGTTTCCTCCCATTCAACCATTGTGTTGTTAGGGGCAGATCGACAATATGGAGGAATTATGGATATACTTCTTACAGGTATTTTTATCCGTGTCTTTTGTTTGAATGAACCTTCTGTAACCTTCCAGCTACAGTTACCATAGAAACGTCTTTTCTAGTACTACATATGCAAATCCCGGGAATCTTCAGTCTACGTAGTTTTGAACACTGTATATAGAGGGAATTCCCCTATGGAGGGGTCATTCTTCATCAGAGCGCACTGGTACAGACTTCTCTGCTGTAAAGCATCAGTCACACCAGCCTAGCTCAAGTATTTTTCATCGGAAGCAATAGATGAATTCTTCAGATTTCTTCAGAGCACCCTGGTCCAGACATCTTGCTGCAAAGCATTAGTCGACCGGCAAGCTTATATATATATATCTACATAGAAGGCATTCCATCAGAAGAACAGGAAGTTTGAACACACGTCTATTGTGATATCAGTCCCTCCCTTGCGGACCCGGCTTTGTTGTCGGTAGTGAGGGTTGTGGATGGCCAGTTCACTGGTTTTATCACGGAAGGAAGAAGGAATTTCATCTACAAATCTTCAGAGCGCACTGGTCCAGGCTTAGCCGGCCGGCCAGCTTAAAGAACGCGACCTCTGACGTCATATCCAGTCAGCCAATCGCGTCCTTCCTTCCAACTCATGAAGCTGGTCACGTGATTCACCGACCAGGTCACAAAGTTAATCACGTGTTTCACCGACCAGGTCACGAAGCTGATCGTCATCTCCAATCAGCCAATCACATTGTCCCTCCGACCCGCAAGCGGGTCACGTGACACACCGACAAACATTTGTTTCTAATTATAGCTCACAAGGGCTTTCCCAGTAACTGTCAAATCTACAAAGACGTGCGTTCAAAAGAAATACTTTTATTAATGGTGGAAAGCTACAGCCAGCTGAATTCAACACGAAAGATAGTTGTTAAATTGCTTTAGCAAGTGGTTACAGAGTGTACCGACCAGTACCGGCTACACTGCCTTGTACACTTGCTTCAACAACTGGTTACAGAGGATACCGACCAGCTACACAGTCTTGTACAGTTGTTTCAACAACTGGTGACAGAGTGTGCCGACCGGGTGCCGGCTACACAGCCTTCACTGAGCGGTTCATATTAGCCGGTTCATATTAGCCGGTTACAGACCCTTCCTGCCTATTACCAACCAGCACCAAGAATCACAACTCCAAGGTCTTCTACCAGCTGGCCATTCCTCATCAGCAGCCTATTCACCGGCCTAAGACTGATGACAGGCCTAATAATGTGTAGTCCCTGACAGGAAGTTTCCTTCCTACACAGAAACTGCTTCAACCGGTTAGAGTTCACCAACCGGTTACCGGCTATATAGTTTTCACTGAGCAGTTTTGCTTCACACCAGCTGGTTACAGAGACTACCGACCTATCAGGTGCAATTGCTGTCTTGCCCCTTTTTGCAATACTGGTTTCAGAGGACCGGAACCGACCGGCAGACCCATCTGGGGATCACCTAGTTAGTAGACTAGTAACTAAATTCAGTGGTCAGCCTAACCTACCAGTTTTACTGGTTTCAGAGTATCACAGGCTACTGTGGCCATGAGTTGCTGGCTACAGAGAAAACAAATGGGTCCTTTGAACAGCAAAAGAAAAGGTGGTCCACACTCAAACAAGCCTTCATCGTGTCCGTTCAGGGGTCAGCCGTCATACAACTGACAATGTGTTCATGCTCCACCTTCAAGGTGGCTGACCCGGGGCCAAGGGTCTGTAAAATGGGAAGAGTTTTGTCATCCCCACCGGACTGGACCACAACAATAATAGAAAGACTGTTAACTGTTTTCATTGTCACCAGGCCGGACCAGTGTCCGGAGGGACAGAAAATGGGGCAGAAAACTACCAAAAGTCCCAAATGTGGCACACAGTCTGCCTTTAGGGTCCAGATTAATCCGTTTTAGGAACTTAGGACGCCTTGGGGGCTGGACCCTAGGTAGCACAAATGTTGAAGGAGGGCTACACCCTGCCTCTCTAGTCAAGGCCAACTTGACAAGGTCACCAAAATCAGCTGCTATGTACATTCTCACAGGAACCTATATTGGTTCAGAGGCATTACATCAGCTTATGGACAAGATGCAGTTGAACCATTTCAAATCTCTGGGCTTCTTCAACCAACCTTTTTGGTTCCAAAACCAGACAGCCGTTGGAGACCTATTCTAGGTCTGAGCAACCAGACCATCAGGACTTCCCTCTAACAAGGGGAGTGGGTTATCTCAATAGATTTCAAGAACACCTACTTCCATATACCTATTCAAGAACAACCCAGGAAATGCCTGAGATTTCTCATCCAAGGTCGGCATACCAGTTCAAGGCCCTGCCTTTCGGTTTGTCCACAGCACCCTTGGAGTTCACCGTGATCCCAAAGGAGGTGAATCTGATGGCCATACACAAGGATGTAAGAAGCCACCAGTATCTAGACGACTGGTTGGTGAGAGCCAGACCCCACCAGACTTGTCTCCAACATACACAGGATCTAGTAAATCAGCTTTAATAAGATCGAGCAGTCTCACTCGTGGCAACAGGCTATCTATCTCCTCAACCCGCCCTAATAAGCACATAGGAAGGCGTGGCTTTGCAGTAGCTGCACCAGCCGAATGGAACAAGCTGCCACAGACTGTCAGATCTCAGCAAACAATAGATGGTTTCAGAAGCCAGCTAAAGACCTACTTGTTTAGGCTGGCATACCCCCCACCTTAGTTATACCCTGGCGGGCGCTTTTTAGATGTCGACCCATGCCTGTCCCTGGACTCTCCCTTCTTGGACTCAAGCGCATTACAGGATTTGTATCAATTTTGCGCTATATAAATCCTACTATTATTATTATTATTGTTAAATAATGTGTCAGCAACTAGGTTGGCTGGTGAACTTAGAGAAATCAGAGCTGGAGCCCAAACAAGATGATTTTGTAGGCTACCAGTTCGACCTCAGGTCTGATCGGGTCCGACTGACTCCAGACCGGTGGCAGCACCTTCAAGAGAAAATGCTCAAACTGCTATCCCTACCGGCTTGCCCGATCCGGGAATTCATGTACTTGATAGGTTTACTAACAGCTACAGAAAAGCGAGTTCATCTAGGCCGACTTCATATGAGACTCATTCAGTGGTATCACAAACACAACTGGAGGGTTATCACCCAATAAAACATGCTCTGCAAATATTTACAGATGCATCAATAGAAGGGTGGGGCGCTCACTTAGACGAGCACACTGCAAGAGGAACCTGGTCCCCTCCGGGAAGCAAGCTGCATATAAAATATCTAGAACTTAAAGCAGTCTTTCAGACTTTAAAAGAGTTCCAAGACCTTTCTCAACAAGATAGTACTTGTAGCAACCGACAACACCACAGTAGTGTCATATATAAAAGGAAAGAGGCATGAGGTCGGGCCCACTTGGTGTCCTACTAAGGAGAATCTTGACCTGGTGTACCAGGAAACAAGTGACTCTAAAGCCTGACACATTCCAGGCCGGCTGAATGTGGTAGCAGACAAGCTATCCAGGCTAGGCCAGACCATCCAAACAGAGTGGTTTCTCCTTCCAGAGGTCTTCCACTCTATGCAGCAAGTGACACCAGCCCAAAATAGACTTATTTACCACGAGGTTCAACAACAAGTTGCCTCTGTTTGGGTCACCAGTATCAGATCCCCTGGCCACAGCAGTGGATGCGGTCAGTCGACCAGGGTAGGATCTGAAAGCATACACCTTCCCACCATCAGCCATATTGGACAAGTGGTGGAGAAGTTGCAAGACTCCCCATGCAAGAGAGTCATTCTAATTGCTCCGGGGTGGCCCAACATGCCTTGGTTTTGGGATCTAGTGGCCATGTCCAGCCAAATCCCACTGAGCCTGCCCAATCTGCCCAACCTGTTGACAGCCATTCAGTCAGATCCCTCACAGAAATCGGACAAATCTGAATCTCCATGCAGGGCTCCTAGAGCCTCAGCAATCGAGGAGCAGGACTTGTCTGAGGCAGTGGCAACAAGAATTGAGGCTCCTCAAAGGGGATCAATCAGATCGGTCTATGAGGCAAGTGGCCATTGTTACAAAGTGATGTATCATTCATCAGGTGGACTTCGGGGCACCCCCCGGTAAAGTCAGTTGCTGACTTCCTTATGTACCTGTTTCAGGACAGGAAGTTGCAGCCCAGCACCGGGCTGCGCCGACCGGATTAGCAATTGTCCATCCTGTTTTTGGCACTCATCCTTGTTCAAGTCTTGGCTAGATAAGGAGGGAGAAGACTTCACCCTCAAAATAGGCACCTCTAAAGATTCTCAGGGTTTTGGACCATATCAAAACAAGCCCTTTCATGGTCCCCACAACAAGAAAAGAGGCTCCTAAAGGAAACACCCCTACGGGGGCAACTCCTCACAAAGCAGTAACCAATCGTTTTCCTCAAACATGGGGAAACCAAACTTTAGAGGCTCCAGGGGTCATTTTCAACCCCACTCTGGGGGATGAGGGCGTGGGAACCCCTCCCCCAATGACTCTTTAAAAGCCTCCCTCAGTCCACCAGTAGGAGGTCACCTCCGTTCTTTCAGAAGAGATTGGCAAACAAACAAATGTTCATGCAACGTGTTAAACATTATCACCAATGGCTATGTTCTGCCATTTCAAAACCAAAATTGGTCAGATTCCCTCTGATTCAGTCAGAATACAAGGGCCTTCAAAAAGATCAAGCTCTGGCCACTTGTATCCAGTTTCTTCTGCCAAAGAACGCAATAGAAAGGGTGGAAAATGTAAAATCTCTCGGGTTTTTCAGTCGCCTGTTTATGGTCCCCAAGCCTCACCAAGGTGGAGGCCAGTAATAGACTTAAGCAGGCTCAGCACTTTTCTACACATAGAAAAGTTCAAAATGGAAACTCCAGAGTCTATCAGGACCTCCCTGATTCCAGGGGAATGGGTATCATCGATAGACCTGTCGGACGCTTATCTTCACATCCCCATCCACCCAAACTCAAGGAAATACCTAAGGTTTTGCCACAGGTCTCAGGTGTTCCAGTTCACTTCCCTCCCTTTCGGACTAGCCACAGCCCCCCAGGTCTTTACAATGATTGTAAAGGAGGTAAAGCTAATGGCCCTCTCGAGAGGACTCAGACTTCACCAATACCTGGACGACTGGCTAATCAGGTCCCAGTCTCAGGAGGAAGCCAAAGTGAACACTCGGGCAGTGGTAGACCTAACCCAGTCCTTGGGCTTGATAATAAATCAGGAGAAATCCAAACTAAAACCAACTCAGGTGTTTTCGATCTTGGGCTACGAATACCATCTAGATTCAGCCCTTGTAAAACCCACTCGAGAGATGGCTCAAACATCTCAAGCGAGATGTTTGATGTCGCTAATTGGGTTGCTTGCCTCAACGGAGAAGATGGTCCCAGAGGGACGCCTTCACATGAGGCCCTTTCAGTTTCATCTCGAGGAGCACTGGAGATATCCTCAGTCACTGGACAGCCTCCTTCCTTGGACAGAAACCATATCTGCACACCTAGACTGGTGGCAAAATCCCGCAAACGTGATGAGAGGTGCAGACCTTCATCCCAAAGACCGCAGCATCCAACTCTTTACAGACGCCTCAAACGAAGGTTGGGGCGCTCACTTAAATCAAACCTCTACAAAAGATCTGTGGTCAGACAGGGAAAAAAGGCTACACATAGATGTTCTAGAGTTGAAAGCGGTCTCTCTGGCCCTTCGAAGCTTCAAGGACCAGTGTCAGAACCAAACAGTGTTGGTTGCAACAGACAACTCAACAGTGATAGCCTACATAAACAAACAAGGAGGAACTCACTCAGCAGAGATGTGCGCTGTGGAAGATCATGACATGGTGCCATCACTACCAGATAACATTGGAAGCCAGACACATTCCAGGGTCACTGCAAAATTCCAAATTCAGTCAACAGAATGGTCACTGCATCCACAAGTGTTCCATCAGATCTGCGAGAAGTGGTTCACTCCTCATGTAGACCTATTTGCCACTCATCTGAACCACAAGCTTCCACTGTACGTGTCTCCAGTCCCAGATCCAAATGCTTGGGACATAGATGCTTTGAACATAAACTGGACGGGTCTCACTGCCTATGCTTACCCTCCTACAGCTCTCCTTCACAGGGTGATCCAAAAAATCAGGCAATGCCATTGCCTGATCATCGTAATAGCCCCAGGCAGCTCTCAACAGAGATCCCACTTCAATTTCCAGTGTCATCCACTCTTCTCAAACAGTCCCACAAGTATGTGGTCCACAGCACTCCTCAACATCTCAACCTCCACACCTGGTGTCTAGTAGTGGACAGCTCCAAGAACAAGGCTTCTCTTTGGAGGTGGCAGAGAGAATTGCTGCCCCTCAGAGATCATCAACAAAGACCATCTACAAGTCAAAGACTTTTTCATGTACCTGTACCAAGATCTAAACAGGCACCCTTCGACCATTGATGGTTACAGGACTGCCATTGTTGACACCCTGGGACCAGCGGGGCATATTTCACAAAGCTCAGACCTTCACAGATTACTCTCCAGTTTTCACAGGGATCGTCCCAAAGTTCCAGGAATCTTCCAAAATGGAACCTTTCTGTTGTTCTCAATGAGCTCACAAAAGCACCCATTGAGTCTATGAAAGACACAGACCTCAAACATCTTACTCTCAAAACTGCTTTCTTGCTAGCTTTGGCCTCCGACAAGCGCCGCAGCGAAATCCATGCGTGGGTTGCAAACAAAGTATCTAATCTAGGCCAATGAGAAAAGGTTGCCGTGTTCCCTTTTGACTTTACAGCCAAAAACCAACTAGCAAGAGAAGGTTGTCAAAGTGTGTCTCCGGTGACTAATCCTGCTTTGACTACCATTGTAGATAGACAATTCAAGGAAGACAGGACCTTGTGTCCTGTGCGGGCCCTGAGGTACTATTTGGATTGTACCAAAGACCTGAGAGGTCCTCAGTCCCTCCTTTTCATCTCCTTCAAGAAAGGACACACCTCAGACATCAGACCTGCTACTCTTTCCTCTTGGTTGAAACAAACCATTCTACTTTGTTATAAACAAGCAGACCAACAAGCCTTGGACCTGGTCCAAGTTAAAGCGCATGACATTAGAGCCTTTGCGGCCTCTAAGGCCCTTTACGGTGGGGTATCGGTGGACCAAATCATGCAAGCCTGTCACTGGAAAGCTCACAACACATTTACAAATTTTTACCTAAAAGACCATACTTGGTCAGACGACAACAATATGTATCTGGGTCCAGTAGTGGCGGCACAACAAGTCCTAGATCCTTCCCCTCAGACCAGTTGTCCTCGGAAAGAAAAGAAGAGGGGGGGGGGAGGCATATCCACTACAACCAAGTCTTCAGGAGTCTAATCCCAGGGTCTAGGTATAGGTTACCTCTCAAGATGTTACGGGTAAGGTCTTTTTTGTTATTATCAGTATGTATTGTGTATTATGTATTAAGGACTTATCAAGGTTGTCATTAATCTCATATTAGGTGGCAAAATTATAAGATTTCCAAGCCTAGGGCTGGTTTCTATCGTGGATTGGCCCTAGGGCCTTACTCTGTGTGAGCACGCCTGCACTTCTCTCCTACATCCAGACAGTTTTTAGCAGTCACTCAGTCAATTTAGGTTTTTGGCTCTTTACAGGCCCGGTCTTCGGGATTGGGGCACTGTAAACAGGACTCAGACTGGTATTTCTAACATTCATTGAGAAGGCAACCTGAGGCTACGGCCAACTATAAATGTCTTTTTTTTTCTAGGACGTTGGCCGGAATCCTGCGGCCATCCAAGAACAGCATTCAGTCCCACATTGTTAGCTTGTAGCTTATAAAAGCTACATTTAAGTAATCAAAATTTTCAAATTTACAGTATTTTGTCTATTTTTCAGTCAGCTATAACATTTTGAAATTGCAGACCAGTAACTCATTGCAAAGCTTCACAATAGCTACTTTAAGGTTCTCACTGTTGAGTAAATGAGTTGTAACTTGAAAAGTATTGCTTTTATTGTGCTACAATAGCTTACCATGTGGGACTGATTGCAGGCCCGGCCAGCGTCTAAGAAAAATAGACATTTATAGTTGGCCGTAGCCTCAGGTTGTCCTCCCATGGTACTCTACAAGATCTATACCTTATAGATTATTCTGTGAAAGTTACGTTTTGACAGGATAAGTATTTATGTTGATTATTTTTGGTGTTTTGAGTTTTTCCTCGGTTCAGGCTTTGTCATTTAAACGTTTTATTGTGTTTCAAGATGTCCTCCCACCAAATGAATAAAGACAACCCCAGATCTGCAAAGTGTCGTCACTTCTGCTTTTTACCCCACAGCCCTTAAGGGCTGTCGGGGTATTGTTTTCACCCATGGTGTCCGGATGGGCGGGCAGGCGGCGGGAAAAGTTTTTTCCAGGCTGTATCTCAGAAACCATAAAGTGTACGAAGTTGATACTTGGTAGGGACATTGGTTAGGAGGTGTAGGTGTGCAACATCATGGTCTGACCTTGATTTGACCTTGCCGTAGTGACCTTGACCTATAAAATCTTGTCTGGGCTATATCTCGGAAACCGTAAGGTGTAGGAAGTTGATACTTGGTAGGAACATTGGTTAGGGGGTGCAGGTGTGCAATGTCATGGTCTGACATTGATTTGACCTTTGAAGTTGCTGTAGTGACCTTGACCTATAAAATATTTTACAGGCTATATCACGGAAACCAAAAGGTGTAGGAAGTTGATACTTGGTAGGGACATTGGTTAGGGGTTGTAGGTGTGCAGCATCATGGTGTGACCTTGATATGACCTTTGACCTTGTCGTAGTGACCTTGACCTTTAAAATCTTGTTGCACCTTTGGGTCTGTCTTTTGATGGAGATTAAGCACTGTTAAAGTCATATTAGAATTCATTAAGAATTTTACTTTTACAACTTCCCATTGTAACAGATGGAATTTTATCAGGTGAGCCACAGATTTTGCTCCAACACCATCCATAAGCATTCATTGAATGTATTACCACTTCTGTATGAATGGTAATATTCAAAACATCCAAACCATAATTCAGCCATGCCAGATGTAGATAAAGTGTGTCGTAATGTTTAGTTTACTGATTAATGCTGTCATTTTGTTATTGAATTGTCTTGTTTTAATGTAAATGTAATGGTTTATAGTCTAGTATCAGTATATATACTATCACTCGACTTTACATTTACACCCTGGCCTGGGTTTCAGAACTTTTCATACACATCTGTCACAGTTCCCTCTGGGAACATACTAGGGGGCTGCCACAATACAGTGCACACACAATAAGAACCCACTAGCAGCCAGGTACCCATTACTCATGGGTGGAGAGAGGCACAGTCCAGGTTAACATCTTGCCCAAGGATGTGATCCCTCATGAAACAGTTGGCATCACCTTGGATCGAACCCACGACCCTTGGATTATAAGTCCAACACCCTACCAACTGAGCCACATGACACCTTAATCATCTTTACATACATGTACATTATCTTTCTCTTAGACATTATTTTCTATATTTAAACATTGTTTGGACCTTTATATAACTGACAATGCTCTGAAAGTATCCTGAACTTTGTACTGATACAGTACGTCTATATCTCATGGTGTTAAAAATATTTCCCTAGGCTGTGGGGTAAGGGCATCTCTGATGCTATTTTCTTTCGACACTCGTAACTATTGCCCCACATGCAGGGAATCTGGCAAGGGTGATGACCTCTGTGTCACATTCGAATCTCATTGTGATATTTGTGCTGCCTTCTCTGAAGAGCAGTTGATAAAAATCACCCATAGAAAACATTTGGTTAAAAAACAGAAGCAAGACACTACAAAAGATAATCAACTCGACCTCTTAGGGGATGAGGACATCGAGTCCTTCACTGGATCTCTGGCAGACCTTGAGAGTGCTGCAGACAATTTGTTTAACTCTCCACCATGTCCCCAGCCCCTACCCTTCGAGTCATTGTCTATAAAAACACCAGCAAAATCTGTCCCACCAACCCCAGGTACTGCCTTACAGCAGAAGATCGAGTCCAAGCTCGAAAGGTCCCTGGGTAACACTTTTAACATCCATTTACAGCAACAAATGGGCGTTTTCCAGACTTCCATGCTAGAGGCATTTCAGTCTCTCCGAGACGAATTTACGTCTTTTCAAAAGAAATCTAAACAAACAGAAGTGGAGGTGGATCAGTTATCTTACCATAAACCCTGATGTGTAAATGGGTTCTCTGTTTCATTCAAAGAAATGTACTGCTAAAAGTTGCCATATGACAAAACACAAATTTTATATATCGAGCTTTGCAGACTTGTCCGACTTAAGTTTAATAAGCTTCCTGACAGAGCACTTTTCTTGCTCCCAATAGCTTTTAGTTTACAACTGTTTATTTTAAATCAACACATTAAACAATGTTTTCTTGATCATATTTATGATAAATCATTGGTAATATTTGAAACCTCTAAAGCACAATTATTTACTCACCCAAACAACAACTCCATGGCTACAGTCAAAAGTCAGTTTGTTAAACACAACAGCGATTCCAATCAACCTGAAATATTGTATAGAAAAAGTACTCTACTACAGTGTACAACTCTAAACATTTATAAAATATGCAATAATTAATACTGAGCCAAAATTCAAATACTGATGCAAGAAAATTTATTTCCACTCAGATTAAGTGAAACTGTAACAACAATATACACCAAAAAGACCTGTTCCGAGTGTAGTATGACCTTCACAAATTTTATTATGGGCCAATCTTACTGCAACTATTTCCAGGGTCAATTAATCTTCCATTTTGTGCGACCAATCATCGACCAGAATCAATTTTTTACTCCACTGTTGGTCATTATATCGTGAAACACTTTCCGGGATAAAGTACAGGCCCATCCAGTAAAAAATAACAGTGTTCCAATATTTAGAATCTACCAAACTGTAGACCTGTAGTTCATGGCATAGCTGAGCAATAGCTACTGTCAGGTTCTCACTGTTGTGTAAATCAGTTGTAACTTGAAAACTATTGCATTTACAGTGTTTTATTTAAATATGTTGTTCACCTACTTATGGGTCAGCAGACCTGTAGCTCATTGCAGAGCGGAACAATAGCTACTAATAGAGGTTCTCACTGTTGAGTAAATCAGTTGTAACTCAAAAACTATTGCATTTAGAGAATTTTGTTTAAATATGATGTTCACCTACTTTTGGGTCAGCTATAACATAGTGATATTGTAGACCTATAGGTCATGGCATAGCTGAGCAATACCTACTTTAAGGTTCTCACTGTTGAGTGTAAATCATTTGTAACTTCAAAACTATTGCATTTAGAATATTTTCTTTAAATATTTTGTTCACCTACTTTTCAGTCACCTGTAACATAGTGAAATTGCAGACCTGTAGCTTATTGCATAGCAAAGCAATAGCTACTTTCAGGTTTTCACTGTTGAGTAAATCAGTTGTAAGATAATAAATCTTGGCTTTACAGTATTTTCTTTGAATGTGTTATTCACCTACTTTTGGGTCAGCTATACCATAGTAATATTGCAGCCCTTTAACTTATTGCATAGCTGATCAAAAGCTACTTTGAGATTCTCACTGCTGAATAAATCTTTTATGACTCGAAAACTATTGCATTTACAGTGTTTTATTATATCCCCAGACGAAAGTCGGGGATATATTGGATTTAGGTCCGTCGCCGCCGTAGAAATTTCCTTGTGGACGCGATAACTCAAAAACAAATTAATATTTTTTTTTCAAACTTGGTACACATGTTAAGGGTGCCCAAAGGAAGATCCCTATTTTAAGGTGACCTTAAACTCCCAGTAAAAAAGAACTTATGGCCACCTTAAGGTCAGAAATTGGACTTTAGGCCACTTAGAGCCCTGTAGGTCACAAACTATGATGCTCAGCTGGCTGAAATTTTGCCTGACAACACATTAATATGTTCTTGGTACATGTGCCGAAAATCATGACTTTAAGTTGAGGAGAAAATTGTGTTTGAGGCCCATAAATACCTCCACTTAGGGATTTTTTGCTATACTTTTCACATATTTTGCCCTATAATTTGGAAGTGATAATTCTGATGAGTCTCAAACTGCGCTAGGTATAACTTTGATATGTAATCCTTGTCTGTAGAAAATTTTAGGGCTGTAGGTTTACCCAAAGGGGTCGACTTAAGGTCTCAAAAGTGCCCACAGAGACCCAATTTATGCACTTTTTGCCACTTTCAAGCACTGTAGCTTTCAAACTATGTCTCTCATCTAAGTTAAATATCATCTGGGAATATATCTATGTGTTTTCTTATATGTGCCCCAACATTTAGGCCTTTAATAGACAGTTAACCTGTGTATCAGGACCATAAACACCCACCCGAGTGACCCTTATAAGACATTTTTCACATCTTTTTCCCTGTAACTTGGAAATGGTAAGTCTGAGAAGTTTCAAACTGTATTAGATATATATTCTGTGTGTAATCTTAGTATGTAACAGATTTTAAGTCTGAAGCTTTAATTTTGAAGGTCAAATTGAGGTCTCTAAAAGGCTCCCAAAGACCCAATATTTGGACTTTTTGCTGCTTTTAAGCCCTGTGACTGTCAAACTATGCTACTGATAGAGCTCAAATCCTATCTGAGAAGATATTAGTATGTTATTTTTATATGTGCCAAAAATTAAGGCTTTAAGAAGACATTTAACCTGTGTATGAGGACCATAAATCCCCACCCGAGTGACCATTTTTAGACATTTTTCACATATTTTTCCCTGTAACTTGGAAATGGTAAGTCTAAGAAGTTTCAAACTGTATTAGATGCATATTCTATGTGTAATCTTAGTATGTAACAAATTTTAAGTCTGAAGCTTTAATTTGAAAGCCACATCGAGATCTCTAAAAGGCCCACAATGACCCAATATTTGGACTTTTTACCACCTTTAAGCCCTGTAACTGTTAAACTATGTGATTGATGGAGCTGAAATCCCATCTGGGAATGCATTATTATGTCCTTTTTACATATGCCGAAAATCAAGGTTTTTAGTAGACATTTAACCTGTGTATGAGGGCCATAGACACTTGCCCAAGTGCCTTTTTTGACATTTTTTTCCGTATTTTGCCCTGTTATTTGGAAATGCTTAGTGTGACAAGTCTTAAACTGTATTATATATAATTTTTGTTTGTTATGTATGTCCCCCCAAAAGTTTCAGATATGTAGTTTAATTGCTGAGGTCTCTTTAACAATTGTAAAATGCCCACAGAAACCCAATTTATGGATATTATGCCACTTTAAAGCCCAGTAACTGTCAAACTATGTGGGTTATAGAGCTGAAATCTTTGAATTTTTAAAAGGAAATGCCTGTCTATTTAAATTTTGAATATTAATAATGTTATGGCTATCTTAGTCTTTTAAGAACTTATTTTTGTGTGTTACACCTCTGCTTACTGAGTTTTTAACTTTTTAAAATGAAACTGGTTAAACATATTCAAGTAGACAAAATGGACACTTTAAGTGAACTTTAAGTCCCAATATTAATGAAATTATATCCTTATGTAGTAAAACTAGGGGATTTTTAACCCTCAACTAGCCCAGTTTTATTCAACTTGCCTCAGTTAATTTTGGCACAGCTCCTACAGTTATGAACTCATTTCAGTTGATAATCACATACTTAAAATTCTCAATTCTTTTTGTATTTGAGTACCCCTTTTATATAGATTATTTGTTTACCATTTATGCTGTAGCACTCCATCTCTTTGTAGTCCCAACCCACATCCCCCACCCGGATTCCCCCCACCCACCTCTGGGACCTCCAGCTATATTGAGTGACACTAAATAAACAAAGGTATTTAATGATATCAGATGAGAAACAAAGAACTCAATGGGGTTGCAGATCTTGTGTAATAGTGAGAGAGGTGTGGAGAAGGGGAGAGGGGTGGGGGTGGGAGGTGGTGGGCTTCATTACATATAACACAAAGGGGAGTCAGAACTGAGATTGTGTCACATATTTAGGTTGCATATATATGGACCACATATATAGGTATAGAGGAAATGAATAACTGAAAACAATTTGCAAATTCTAAAAATAATATAATAAATTAATAATATAAATAATTTTTTTTAAAATAATATTTTATTTGTGAACAAATATAGAAACAGATATGCGCTTTTGGGATTATGAATTTTAGAATGGACATTGAATCATCAATCATTTAAATACTTTGAAGGAAGATTGAAAAGTATGATGAGTTGAGTTAAAAATAATATTTTATTTGTCAACAAATATAGAAACAGATATGCTCTTTTGGGATTATTATTTTAGAATGGACATTCAATCATCAATCATTTAAATACTTTGAAAATAGGTTTAGAGTTATCATTGCAGGAAGATTGAAAATATAATTTGAGTTATGTATTCGGCGTCTGGGGATACACCATCTTCCTTGGGAAGATATAAACAGAGTAGATTGATGTGCTGAAGTTCATATAATAATGGGTAATTATGTTTTAAAAAATTCCCGATCAAAACCTGTGGCGTGAGTGATGACCTGTCTGGGGATATGTTGGCGCCGAGTTGGCCCAATCTAGTTTAAATATGGTTCCAACTACATTTTACTCCTTAACAGTTAATTGGTAATTTACTTTTACATATATTTGCTAGGCCTAACTTTTGTCTCCTTTTCTTCTTTTATTTCTACTCTGAAACCCAAAACACTCAGTCAGCTGACACAGAACCTGTTTACAGGCACTGATTGCTTGTTAGTAATCTCTAGCAACACCTTTTTCTGCCTTTTATATTGTGGATATGAAACGTCCTGCAGAAGACCTGTAAGGATAAGGTGACCTCACACTCCTCATGATTAGAGTAAGAACTCACTTGTTGGCTGTGTCACAAAATGCCAGACAAGAGTAGGTCATTCTTTACTTCATAAAGGGAGGAGGCTTTATTGCTGTTCAGATGAAATACATGGCTATGATCATTATTATAATCCATAGTAAGGGCGCTACTGAACTCACAAGCATTGTGTTTAAATTGTGTTATTAATTGATATTTAGGAGGCCACGGTGGCAGAGTGGTAAAACTCTCGCCTCCCACCTCTGAGGCTGGGGTTCGATCCCCGCACGGGCTCAAGTGGGAAAGCTGGTAGTTGCTTGCCGTTGGTCGGCAGTTTACAGTACACAATCCTAGCGAACTATGTACTGGTTTCCTCTGCCCTTCCAACTACCCATCGTGATATGACCTGTACAGTGTTGAAAGCGACGTAAAACCCCAAATAAACAAACTTTAATTGATATTTATAAGTCTAGATATTGTGAAATTGTTGGACAGTTGCAGAACTTGCAGTTAGTGGGTGGACGATTAAATGTGTGCTCGATTAATCATCAGTGACAGTGTACAATCGTGGTCGGTCATTAACATTTTCTAAGGATCGACTATTCAGCTTAAATCTTACCTTTCCTAATTTATGTCAATATCCACTTATTTTCCATATATTTTACACATTTTTACTTAACAAATTAACAGACCTGTCATGAATTTCGAGTTTATGTCTGGTCTACATAGCCCATTGCTGCTTTACTTCAGTGATGAGACAGGTACTTCTCACGCTACACCAAAATTTTTCAAAGTCTGGAGACAAAAAAAACAACGAAAAAAGTGATCTCTAGAAGTGTGAGCCTCGCTACAGCTCGTGCTTAAAAACCTGGATTCAGTATCATCCTAGAAATGTTGATAAAGTGGACAATAAAGTCAACATCCATCATGGTTGCAGCCTCCACAGAATTAAACCTTTGAACCAGAGATTCAAATTGAAATCAAAGTACGTCACTTTATGAAAAGATTATTGACTTAATCATGATAGTTACAGTCTAGTTAAGGGCAGTCAGATTTTAGAAGATGATCTTCAAAATCTCTTGCATTTAAATTATTGAAATCTTCATAAGAAATCTAAAGTCATTGAGACAAAATCTAATGATTTTTATAATTCTCTACAATGAAGTTTAAACGGTGGCTTGGATAAACACCAGTTTAATCTCAACATGGATGACTTCAAAACATTCTTGGCAAAACATAGGCATGAACTAGAATTATGGGACAACAAACATGTTTTTTTACCCCACAGCCCTTAAGGGCTGTCGGGTTATTGTTTTCACCCATGGTGTCTGGATGGGCAGGTGGGTGGGTGTTGAGAAAAAGTTTGTCCGTGCTATATCTCAGAAACTGTAAGGTGTAGGAAGTTAATACTTTGTAGGGACATTGGTTAGGAGGTGTAGGTGTCCGTCATAGTCTGACCTTGATTTGACCTTGGACCTTACCCTAGTGACCTTGAGTTTGAAAATCTTGTCCCGGCTATATCTCAGAAACTGTAAGGTGTAGGAAGTTGATACTTTGTAGGGACTTTTGACCTCGCTGTAGTGACCTTGACCTTTAAAATCTTGATACATAGTATGGACGTTGGTTAGGAGGTGTAGGTGAGCAATGTCATGGTGTGACCTTGATTTGACCTTTGACCTTGCCGTAGTAACCTTGACCTATAAAATCTTGTCCGGGCTATATCTTGGAAACCGTCATAAGGTGTAGGAAGTTGATACTTGGTAGGGACATTCTCCAATTAATAAATTTTACAGCTTCTTTTTTTTTAGTCTACTGATTAATGCTGTTATCTTTCTATTGAATTGTCTTGTTTTAGTACTTTATCTTTACATACTTTTCTTTCTCTTAGATGTTATTTTCTCTACTTAAACATTATTTAGACCTTTATATAAGTGACACTGTTCTGACAGTATCCTGGTCTTTGTACTGTTTCACTACTTGTATATGTCATGGTGTTGAAACTATTTTCCCAGGCTGTAGGGTATGGGCATCTCTGATGCTATTTTTATGTTGGCTGCCCTGTCAGTCAGCTGGCATGGCATCTCTCTGCACGTACACATGAACATCTCCAACAAAACTACAAGGCCCAGAGATGTGCTGTTTTTTTAAAAGATGCCTTATTTATCGCAGATGTAAAATTGTTCAAGGCACACAGATCTGTCTGTCTGTTCCCCAGAGCTGTTAGGAGAGAGGTACCCCCTATGAAAGTGTGAACATTTTAACACCTCAAAATTTTCTTATCGACTGTTGAAGGAATTACTCTCTTATCTTGCATATATGTACTAGGCCACGAGTAGATTCCCTTGTGTGAGTATCAAAATGGATCTTTCTTGAGTTTTTTAATTTTTTAAAAATAATTTAAATGCATAAAAATTCATGAATTCATGCAGTAAATCATTTATAACTTGAAAAGTATCGCATTTAGAACATCTTGTTAAATATGTTAACCTACTTTGGGGTCAGCAATATAACAGTAAAATTTCAGAACTGTAGCCCATTGCATAAATAAGTAATAGCTACACAAAATATACATGCTGCAAAAAACAATACACATCTGCACAGAGACAACCTGCCCCATACACATTCTCCACTCCACACAAAATGCAGCCGAGAAATGAATTGCCTTTGTGTGTGGGGAATGCATGTGTGCATACACATAAATGTGTGTGTCACTCCAAAACAAAACTTCGCTACTTAAAAGAGTGTGCAGACATTCTAGTCACTCCAATTACCAATATTATAAAAGAAGAAGAAGGGAGCTTCCAAAACTGCTTCAAAACCGCATATGTCACCCCCTCTTTTGAAGATACCTAATTAACCTAGACAGAAATCTTCTTAAAAATTAGACTTGTCCAACCTTTTATACTTGTCCAACGTTTTATATCCAAACTGATCAAAAAGTAGTGGCTAAACAGTTAAATAGTTACATTGATAGTGATGGGTTCTCAAATGTTAACCAATCCCCTTACAAGAGATTGCATTCCACAGAAATAGCACTACAGAAAATCCAAAATGACACTGCTGCTTCAATGGACTCTGGTAAGGCTGTTGCGCTCACATTGTGGACCTCATGGCAGCATTCAACACTGTCGACCATAACATTCTTTTTAATTGCCTCAATGATTGGTTTGGGGTTGATGGCACTGTGTTGAGGTGGATCAAATCCTATCTTTCAAATCTCAAACAGAAGGTTAAACTAGGTAATAGCTTTTCAGATGCCTTTTCACTCCCCTATGGAGTCACCTCCTTTTTACCCTTTACCCCCCCTTTGTAATATCATTTCCAGTTTCAGTGTCACCCACCATCTATATGCTGATGACACCCAAATATATCTAGCACTTGATCATAGGAAGTTTGATTCCAGTTTAGCTGAGCTCACTGAGTGTCTTACCTGTGTTCAAAAGTGGATGGATGGTGTGAAACTGAAACTCAACCCGGAGAAAACAGAATTCATTATCAGTGGTGATAGACAAGCCAGAGTCCCTCATCCAAAAACTTCCAACCCAACTTTTTTTAAATTCTACCTCCCCTACCGATATAGTCAAGAACTTAGGTGTTACTTTTGACTCTGAAAACACCTTTACCAATCACATAACCAAGGTTTGTTATGCCTGTTACTATCAACTCAAGGACCTAAGACGCCTCCGCAAATCCCTCAGTGTGGAGACTGCAGCCTTGCTTGTAAACTTAATGATAAGCAGTCGACTACTGTAACTCCCTACTCTATGGTGTAAGTAAATAGAATGTGGCTAAACTCCAAAAGATTCAAGATGCCCTTTGCAGAATTGCTTTTAGACTTGATAGAACAAGCCATGTCACTCCCTTTCTTCAAAAGCTACACAGGCTCCCTATTACACACCACATACATATCTTATTTAAATATATGGTGTAAGTTAAGTAAGTCTAATTACTTTCAAGGCCATCAAATTCTCCCAACCCACATACTTATCGTCCTTGAGCAGTAGGCTAACTTGTGGAAATCGGTTATCTCTTTCCTCAGTTTGTCATAGAAAGACCATTGTAGGCAAGGTTTTGCAATGGCTTTCCCCACTGAATGAAACGGACTCCCACAATCAGTCCGATCGCAATAACAGGTTTCCGAAGCCAGCTAAAAACCTATTTGTTTAGACCAGCATATCCTCTACAATAGTATATCTCCCTGGTGGTGCTAATTTGGATCTCGACCTGATACTTCCCTGGACTTTCCCTTTTTGATCTCGAGTGCATTAGTTAGGCATCTTAATTTAATAAATATGAGCTCATGTGGGAAATCCTCTAATCCTAAAGATTGCTGAAAAGTTAGGTGTATGTAAAACTCAAAACAAATTTTGGATTTCCTGTGTAGTAAGGATTATAATTGAATTTTCAAAATGTGACAGTCGCCTTGAATTTTTGTGGAAATGGAAAATGCTATATATCTCGAGAACTGTAAAACATACAATAATTTTGGCAAATTTTATATCTGCTGCTATCTGATTGCTTCAAAGTTCAGTTAGTTTATCATAAGGAAAAGGTATTTTTTCCCATTTTATTGCTTCTTGGGCTTTGAACCCAGTTTTGTGGTCACACTACCTCCATCTTTGCTTAACACCCAGTGGGAGATAAACACCACAGTAGTGCTCTTGTTTGCATTATTTTTTTCACCACTATAATACACATTACATTTATCAAGTTCTAAAATAAGCCTTCCGTAATGTATATCTTCCCAAAACTCGGGTTCTTTAATTCCCTTCTTTTAACTTCAAAGTTTTCAAAACCTATACATGTATATCATCATTTAAGTCTGCCAGTCACTATGCACCTACTTTTTGAACTCTTACCTTTGTTTTAACCAGGTTCTCAGTACATGTAGTCCTTTTGTCTTAGGTATTATACGAGGACTGACTTTTTTATCAAACTCTAGGGCTGTATTTCATCAGACAGCAGATTACCCACTCATCAAATGGATTCATAATAGGCGTATTCCACAGCCGTGATCTGTAGAATCCAGATTCGACGGATCAAGGGATCAGGTCAAAAGAACCTATCTGACTGATCTGGATCATGATCTGAGTGATCTCATGAAAAGGTGGATTCGAGAGATGCAGATTGTAAGGTATCCCACAATTCTTTGTAAACATGGCGGAAAACACAAGGTTTGAAATTTCCATTTATAATTTTAATTGTTGATAAAAAAGTAATTCCAAAGATGAAAAAGTAATTCCAAAGATAAAAAAGTAATTCCAAAGATGCAAAGCATGCCATTTCAGTGCCCATCTTGGATCATCATTTCTGCAATTTTTGCATTTCACAGATTCTACTGATCTGAAGGATCTCCATCTCGATCTGGATCACAAAGATCTCAAGTTGTGGAATACGCCTAATGATTCCATGTATGTCAGATTTGGTGGAATGTGAAATACAAAGTCTTGGAGCAAGTCCAGTTTCTCAGTAGCTCCTTAGGAAGCACCTTAACAGTTGAATTTGTAGTTTACTTCTCAAAACCATTTGCATTTTGCACAACTTTTGTGCCCTCTTGTACTTTCACTTGTACTCTATCTTTTGTGTCTGTATCTCTTTTCAACTTTATTTTGAAAGTATTTTTACGTGAAAATAAAGTCACTGAGCACTGTTATCTCAGGTGGATGTTCTGCTGGTTGGTGTAATAATATGTACTGGGGATGCACTGGAACTACAGGGTATATTGGACTGTGGTAAGTTGTTTTCATTGTCAAAATGTGGCATCAGGGACGCAACAGCAAAACTTTCTGGAAACTGTGATCAATGAACCTTTCATAAAAAACCCTGAGAAGTGAAGACACTAAGGAGATCTATAAAGTTTCTGTAATTGAGGTTGGTGTTGCAGGCTGTGGTAGGCGTCTTGGTTTTGTTAGTGAAATGTTTTTGTATGTTGTATTTGCTGACTCTGTCACTCCATTAGCTGTTGTATCTGCTAAGTCTGCTGCTGCTTTAGCTGCTGCATTTATTGAGTCTGCTGCTGGACTGGCTGATAGATTGCCTGCAATGGCTGTTGTACTGGCTGGAGATGGCATGACGTGGGACACATAGGTACCCGTGGTTGACTGTGATGGGGTGAATGAATGAAAGGATGTGAGGGTATTGGTATCCTGTGCATCTGCCCTTTCTGTCCTTAGTCTCTTAACAATGTCACATGTCTCATTTTGAAAATGGTGAAAGTGTGTGTGTCATCCATCTTCATAGCCTCATGGTACAGCCAGTCTGTATTTGTTTTCTGTTGGCCTAGACTTCCTTCAGTAGGGAGGCCTTGACGGATGATGCAGGGGTGGAAGTTTATTTGTTCATCATAACATGTGGGGTTCGACATGATGTCTGTACAGACAGATCATGCATTATTACATTGCCGTTCACTGCTGGGCCTGGATCACCACTCTTACAATCTGGAGGCCTAGAAACTATGGCTGAGGTGGACGGATGTGGCTGGTGTGGCAGGCCTAAGAGTGTTTCTTCGAATACTCTGTCTCTTGATGTGTTGTTTCAAGAAATCATAGTTGCACAAGACTCACTGCTGCCTCTTGGTAATCTCTGCCCTGTCGAGTGTGCCTGAGTTTCCCATAGACTGTTCTTTATGTAGAAAAACACTGCTTTAGAAGTGACACAGTTACTCGCATGGCCCAATTGTTCTCCCTCTTGAAATTGTAATTTTTGGGCCTCTTGTAGTGCAAAATATCATGGTTCTCATCTTTCAGCCAGTTCACCACTTGTTCCTCAAATGCATCACACAGATTGGTGGCTTTCTTTGTCTTCTTTAGCAGCCCCCGGGTGAATCATTGTTTACACTGGTAAACTGCTCCATGGAAAAATTGTAACATTCTTTGTTGTATGAGCTCGGGTATACTTTCTTTCACAATTCTGGGGACTAAAAGCTCATACAAGAGCCATATAAACTGTAACCTTGATCAGTTGAAGAAAAGTTGATTTTTTGTCTCACCTTGAAAGGCCCTGGTGCAAATTTAAGTCCTGACTAGAGTAGAAACGTATAGTAGCTACTTGCAAAACTTTGGGATATGTAATAATGTGACGAGTTATTATGGTTTTAGGACAGTGCATAACCTTGAATGGATCAAAGATCAAATCTGTTATTGAAAAAAGAATCCAGGCACATGATTTCCTATGAGTCGTTAATTCCCACACTTCTTGGAGCAAATATAAGGAAGATGTAATGGCATTCAGGTACAGAAACATTGCTTTGTGTAAAAGGATGGACCACAGAAAAACGTTTGGACCCTGCTTATAGAATTGCAACTGATGATCTGTTGCTGTTTTTTCGTATTTCAATCATCTAAGATCAATGAAAGGGAGATACAAAAGTTTTCACTTTCAATAAAATAAGCCACAAAATTAATCATTGAATACAAAACAGTGAATGTAATTTCAGAAAAAAAGTTAGTAAAGTACACATTTGTTAAATATTGTCTTTTTCTCTAACGTATCGTGAATAAGCAACCTTTTTGTGATTAATAGTTCAACTTAAGTAACGTGTTTATGTCAAATAAATATAAACGTTTTTTTTTTTTAGTTTTTTTAATGCAAAACAAAAGTGATATATATAGCGTAAATAAAAAATATCGACAAAAAATAAGTCGCAAAAATGCGGCCATTTCTAGGAGGATCAAATTTTATTACTACAGCTACCACACTTTTTCAACAATCTTGCTGACAATTAACTTTGTAAATAAATCATTAATTTTGATCACGTGACTTTATAAAAGGTCAGTTGCATGGGTCATGGTAGCATTTTCTCCAAGTCCACTCTATAAATGACTAATTAAATAAACTTGACGAGGGGGTTTCAGAGTTGCAAGGTTGTTACACAAAAATTGTTATGCCACGCTTTCTTTTTTTCTTGTTTTTTTTTGTACAGCTGAAGAGTAGTCATATAAAATTCGGTGTGATACCTTTGGATTTTCACTGGGTAAGTCCTTCTAATGTTCAGCGAGAGGGGTGGCCAGGAGTGCTATGGGCATCTTTTATTTCATATTATCATAGCTTTATCTCAATACAGTTCTTGTTTTCACATATTCACTTTTCTCTGAGATAGATAATTTGATTCACATCCCAATTCATGATTAACACTTTGACATAATTTAGTCCCTGTAAGTAGTGCGTAAGAACACACAAACTCCCCCCATGGGTCAAAGGTAAAAAGTTGGTGTTTTATGTCCCATTGAACAGCTAGAGTCATATTGGGACAGGTCCTCAGTATTGTTACTTGTGGGAGGTAACAGTCTGTGCTTAGATATCAAACCTGTTAACCCACTGGACCATTAAGACCCCTTCCCTATGGGAAGTGATGAAAAACACAAAAACTTGGGTATTTTCCATCCAGTTGAGGATCCAGATCAACTTTAAGGACTAAGTTATAGGTGGACCCCACACAGCGTGAAAATATAGCACCAAGCCAATGAATAGTTTTTGGTTTATCCATGAGGATATTGCCAATAAATCATCCATAAATCTGGATTTGTGATCCAGATACACAGATCCAGACCATCTTTGAGGAGGAACAAGCTAGTTAGAATCTGCCTTCTGTAAAATGTGATCCAGACCCAGTGTATAGTTTTTAAGCTACGAGGGTAGACAAACAGACGAACACACAAACCTGATTGCACTACAATCACCCCCATGAGTAATACATTAGTGTCACCACTATTCCACCATATAATGTTCTGATAGCAATCAAAAATATCTGTAAACTACTCAGTGTCATACTGCATCATGTGCAGTTGATACAGAAACTATCTTTTTCTATGTGAGTTAAAAACATTGTTACATCTGCATTAATTTTATTGGTCTTTATAATTCCAGTCACCAGGGGCCGTATTCACTAAACCTCCTTTATGTTAAGGTGAAAAATCTCCTTTGGTAGGGTGACCTTTAAAATGACATTCACAAAACCTCCTTTGCTGTTATTTTAAGAAATAAATACTTAAAGATTTTTGTATTGCATACCACATTGTGGTAATAGCCACTTTTCATACACATTTTCACTGGGTTTGATGACAATCAAAGAATAATGCCAAACATTGCAAAGAAAGAAGTATGGTGATATAAATGATATCGTATGGAGAAAAAAGGTGTGAGAACGTTTTTTTATTATTTTTTAGCAATTATCAGAACACTTCACCAATAACCTCAATTTTCTACTTTAAAAGTCAAACCACCAAAACTCCCCTTTATCATAAAGGTAGTCACTCACTGACCTGGAACGTTAAGGGAAAATACAAGGATTCCTCAGTAAAGGAAGGTTAGTGAAGATCAAAATTGAAGAGTTCCTTGAAAGTTAAAGATTTCCTAGACTTTTTATGTTTCCTTGAAATTCAAGGAGAGAAAGGTAGGTTCAAGGAACAAGAAACAAAGGAAATCCTTACTTTTAAGGGTTAATTGGAACAAAGGAGGTTTAGTGAATACGGGTCCTGGCTCAAAAAGTGTAAGCGTAACATTACCTGGGTGACTTCCCACCTGGGTGACATTGTCAAGAATTAACTCCACCACTTAAGGAGGTTACATAATTTTTTTATGTACATTTATCCATTTGTTTGTTCATTTGCAAGATACCTCAAAAATTTATGGTAAACTTTTGATGACATTTTCAAGAAATGTCAACAATGGTATAAAGAGAAGATGATTAAATTTGGTGGTGATCTGAGGCACCATTTGGATCCATTATTTTTAAAAAGATTTTATCAGTGCACTCATAAACAATATTGAAGGTGTTGGGTCTTGGTAGAGGTCTGTGCTCTCCGAGTACTCTTGTTACTAAAGATTACTTTATTTACCCTGTATTTATTCAAGAATTATTATCCATTTTAAAATTCACATTTGTACAAATGCTTCATAAAATATTACCAGTACAAATTTATTGTAACAGCAGGTGCATTAAGCATAAAGCGTCCATTTGTAATAAGGCCAAACCCAACAATACCATATTAAAGGCATAAGAGCTTATTAATATATGTTATTACTGAGTAAAACAGAATTGTGCTTTTTATGAAAGACACAAGCATATGGTAGTCTGTGGAAACCCCAAAGATCATGTTGGGAAAAATTCTTTTTGTGTTTGTTTCTTGTTACATCGTAAAATTAATTCCAGTTACATTCTAATAAATTATTTTAAAACCAAAAAGTTTCATAATATGTATTTATGATTAGACCCCAGTCACACATTCATGGATGTACCGCTGGATCGCGGCAGGTTTCCTAATTTGGAAAATGTTGAAAAATGTTGATTGATTTACGGATCATATGTTCCGCCCATAAGGGCATCCGTAACATCTGTAATGTCCTTGTGAGATCTGTAGTGGCATGCTGCGATCCATAGATGGCATGCCAAAAATCAGATAAGATCCCTAGGCCATTACGGAAAAATCAAACTGTTTGACTTTTCCGTAAAGTGTTTACAGACCTTAGTATCTGTAGCTCTTCTGTATCTCATCCATGAGTGTCCTTATTGTCTGTATACCCATCCTGGATGTACTTGTGGGATCCTTTTCATCCATGACACCTCTGTGCCAACAAATATTGGCCAAAACATAGCCGGATCTAACCGGATCTGCTATGGATCAATACAGAAAGGGTTTGCGGATTCAAAAACCAGTCAAAAATCAGAGATCCGTAGTGGATCCGTGGCAGATCCGTTAATCTTTTACATGATCCACCCTCATCCGTGTCAGTTTCAATATATGGAACTGTGGCCTATATCCGTGGGGGATCCGTGAAAGTGTAACTGGCCCCTTATGGTGTTTGGCCTCTTCTCTGTCCCTGGAAACTGAAATTGGTTGACTGTTTTGGTTCTGTTGCACCTTAGAGTCCTCTTTGAAAAGGGGAGAATAAGCGTTATAAAAGTCCACTTAGAATTGGACATACAAATTTAACAAATTCGTTCTGGTAATATTTTAAAACCAATTTTTGTAAGCTAAAAGCCTGTTTCATATGAAGCGTAATTTTGAGCTTGGTCCCTTCTCAAAAATTCTATACCTAACCAATCTGGACCTGTATTCACAAAGATTCTTAGAATTACACTTAAGTCTAAGAAAAATCTCTGCTAAGAATTTTCTTATTCTTAGAATAAAATTGTACTCACGAAACAATTCTTAGCTAAGAATAGGTCTAAGAATAGAAGTAAAGGAAATGTATGCGATTCTTAGAATTTTTCTTAGACTAAGTGTAATTCTAAGAATATAGGACCTGTATTTACAAAGATTCTTCGAATTTTTCTTAGAATTACACTTTAGTCTCAGAAAAATTCTCTGCTAAGAATTTTCTTATTCTTAGAATAAAAACCTATTCACAAAATAATTCTTAGCTAAGAATAATTCTAAGATTAGAAGTAAACCTAATTGTGTGCACAGGTTAGACTAAGTGTAATTTAAAGAAATATTCTAAAAATCTTTGTGAATACAGGCCCTGAAGTGACTTTCTGTACTTGGATGCAATTCTGGTGTCAAGAACAAGAGATTTGTGCATATAGCAATTTCATATTCTTAGAAAAATTCTAAGAATAAAAGCCATTCTCAGAAAAATTCTAAGAATAAGTATTCTAAGAATAAGAATCTTTGTGAATAGGGAAATTCTTATTATTAGAATTTTTCAAAGAAAAACGACAATTCTAAGAATAAGACTAATTCTAAGAATAAGAATCTTTGTGAATACAGGCGCAGATCAATAGTTTTCTGAAGCAATGCTTGTCAAATATTTACTGTTCAACTGTTTATTTTATTGAGGGTATTTTCAGTCTATGTAAACCTGGTATGGGTTTTTATTTTTTAACAATATAACAAAAAACAATTTTTTACAAAAAAAGTAGAAACCAGAAAAAAGATTTGTTTCCATGACCTTTGATGCTTCTGTGCAAGTAGACTTGTGAAAAAAATGAGATACAATTCATAAATATGTATCGTATTGTAATTATACTGTGGACAATGTATCCATTGAAACAAGAGTCCTGTTTCAGATTGCATAAGTACAGTCCAAGCTCTCTACTCACGACATTCCCTAAACTGAGAGTCTCAAGGATGATCTTTAGGATTCTGGCCGCCATTTTAAGTATTCATCAATGCCACTTTGTATCTGCATTCCTATGTGTTCCCAATGTTAGCACCAGGCAACAATTGTTGGGAACCTACAATTCAGCAAAGGGCGGTAGTAAACATGTTACAGGTAAAATTAAAATCCATGAGAAATCAAAATTGTGATTTTACCTAGGCAAAATCAAAGTTGCGATCTCACCCATTCTCTCGCGAGACTTAATTAAAATCTACCTGTTGACATTAAAGCGGAAATATAAATTAATGAAGTTATAGCAGTAGTAAAGACATGACTTCTTATGACCTTATCATAGAAAGGAGAAGGGTTCTTCCAACTAATGTTGCTTTTAACTTAATTGCCTCATCACATTTGGGCACATTTACTTAGGTTATTCAAAGAAAGATTTCTATCAGGGGAGTAGGATGCAATTTTTTGTTGGGGGTGGGGTGGGGTGGGGGGCGAGGACCAAAGGAACCAGATTTCGCCGACTCGAAACCAAGATATATCCCAATCCAGGCCATCTCTCACACCACAGGTATTCACTGGGTATTCTTGTAGCACCCATTTTGTGTGATTCACAATTATTATAAATTATTTTTTGTTAATTGTATCCAGCGTTCGCTACACCACAGCGCTGAGAGAGATTTTCAACATTAAAACTCTCAGAGGAAAACTACAGCAGCTTGCAAAATATCTTCATTGGGAGGAAAGCTTCTCTAGGACTAAAATTATAGCCTCGTTCTGAAAAATAAGATGGTTGCCACAGGCATTTCTTTGAAAATTATCTGCCTTTTTCTACTGGCTGATTCTCGTAGACAGAAGGTTGAATCTCTTCATAGGTGATATGTACATATGTACCAGATATACTCTACAACCTTGCAGACGTTTGACCTTGATATGTACAGACATAATAGATATACTCTACAACCTTGCAGACATTTGACCTTGAAGCTCTTAATTTAAGGTCATCCACAGAGAGCCACTTTTAAAGTACCCCACATAGCAGACTTTTAAAAGTGTCTATATCTCCCTTATTATTGGTCCTAGATGTTTGCAATGTGCAACCAACCTGTAGAAAATCATTAGCTGGGAATCTTTTGATGTGGTCAGATTTGACCTTGGACCCCTCCTTCAAGGTCAAACGAGAATAGCCAAACCTAAAAGTGCTTATAACTCGCTTATTATTGGTCCTAGATGTTTGCAATGTGCAACCAACTTATAGGAAATCATTGGCTGGGAATCTTTTGATGTGGTCAGATTTGACCTTGGACCCCTCCTTCAAGGTCAAACGAGAATAGCCAAACCTAAAAGTGCTTATAACTCGCTTATTATTGGTCCTAGAGGTTTGGGATGTGAAACCAATCTACAGGAAACCATGGGCTAGGAATTTTCTGGTGAGGTTAGATTTGACTTTGGGCCCCTCCCTCAAGGTCAAACGAGGATAGCCAAAGTTAAAGTACTTGTAACTCACTTATTATTGGTCCTACAGGTTTGCAATGTGAAACCAACCTATAGGAAATCATGGGCTAGGAATCTTCAGCCTCGATCTCTTTTATTATTGCTTTTACAGGTTTACTATGTTTGGGGTTACACCATTGAGGTTATTAAATAATTAGCCAATGGTTAATCGAAAAGAGTACCATTGGTCAATGAACTTTTGAATTTTTTCTTACAATATATAATTATATCTTGGAATATCATAAGGTTGGCCCTCAGCAATATATTTTTTTAAATATCAAAACTATTGTTAAACTAACACTTAACTAAAGTCTTTTCTCAGGATGTTTTGTTATGATGTCTAACAGTTTTGGTTAATTTTACAGATGTATTGCCCCAAGGTTAAGCCCCAAGTAGAGGGGGATGTACAATCATTGTACTGGCTAGGTCAAATACACACACAGTAAAGAAAGAAGAGTTTTCTGGGAAATATCTCATCAGCTGATAAATTACTGTGCTAAACCGTTGCGGTATGTGAATTTGGAACCACATATTTAAGTACTAAATAATTAGCAACAAAGTAAATTAAATGTAGAAGATTAGTATACATATGATTTAGGTCTGCACAAGTG
Organism: Sabellastarte sp. h YS-2021; assembly: GCA_964017235.1. Taxonomy (NCBI): domain Eukaryota; kingdom Metazoa; phylum Annelida; class Polychaeta; order Sabellida; family Sabellidae; genus Sabellastarte; species Sabellastarte sp. h YS-2021. Next base: position 45,462,968 of record OZ024931.1, on the reverse strand, counting down.
AAATCTTTGACAGAAATTTACAAATCCCATGGCGGGCTAACTGAAAATGTTCCATTCACAAATCACAAAAATAAATATTTTATAGTTCAAATGGTAGCATACACAATAGTACATGTGAACAATGAGCAAGGTCAAAGTGTAATTTGACAACATATTATTGAGTTACCTGTAAACATTTGCATAAACTTCAAAATTGGAGTCAGTTCCATTTCAAAAAGATGGGGTGGGGGGCGAAAAGAGACCCCCCCCCCCCAATTATCTGGTTGGCGACTATATCATATTTACAAAAAAATATTCTCTAAATGCAATAGTTTTCGAGTTACATCTGATTTACTCAACAGTGAGAACCTCAAAGTAGCTATTGCTCAGCCATGGCATGAGCTACAGGTCTGCAAATTTACTGTGTTATAGCTGACCCAAAAGTAGGTGAATAACATTTTTCAAGAAAATATATTCTAAATGCAATAGTTTTCAATAGTTACAAGTGATTTTACTGATTATGGAAGCTACTGAAAAGTTTAAAAGTAGCTATTACTCTCTAATTAGCTATTGGGATAGACTCCTAAGTTACTCATTATGTTGTAGCTATGGAAATAGTAGCTGAATAACATATTTAAACAAAATGCTGTAAATACAATACTTTTCAAGTTATAAGTGACTTATTGCATGATTTCATAAATTTTATTTTTTTTTAATTTACACATAACCTTTCAGCAATAAACACCCTCAGTAGTCCTTCCTTTTCCCTGCTGTCAGCCTGTCATGTCTCTTGATTCTGATTTCTTTTCCTTCGCTCAGTGAGGCTCTAGGGCCGTATACAGTCCGTCCTACGATGGAGATTAAATACTATAAAAGTACTCATTGCATTACTCATTGTTTAGTTCCTTAATACCTTTTATTTTGAATACTATATATTTTTAATAACGAAGGGTATACATTGAAAATTTAAAATCTGCGCTAAGCTATGTACCATACTTGGGTAATTACGGGGACACTCAAGAATTTTTAAATTTAGGTAGGTAAAATCATACTTTAAAAACAACCAATGCCAAATTAAATGTCTACTGATAGATAAACTCGGAAAATTTTAATCTTCTCCAGGGGCAAAATAAAAGATTAGTTCATGTACAAAGGATTACAGGAGCACATTATGAAAGTTTCACTTCAATTCGTTTGGTGGCGCTTTAATTCTTTTCAATTAAGTGTAACACGAATACGCATGCGCTATTAAAGTACACAAACTTGACAAGAGTTGTGTTAAGAAAGAGAAAACTTTCGAATTTGTTTATTTTCTCGAGGATAATCAATCAAATCATGCTGCTTAATGGATAGATATTGATATGTATAGTTAGGCAAACCAATGTTTTTAGCACAAGTATTTCTGTTTTATGTGGAAAAAGTTCTCAGCTGATGTTTTGATATGGTTTACTGCTTCATGCAGTACTGCAGTATATCGTGACGTAAACAGCTGATAAAAGAGACAACTGTTTTTCTCTCATACCGGGAGATAAAAAATGTTGGATAATAATTTGTTGAAACAAAATTTTCTTCTCTTCATTGTTGTTTGTTTGGGAAAAAAATAAAATATTAGTTTGAGAGTACAGTAGTGCGATCACCAACTGTGTTATTGAATTTTCCTGGAAAATTCCTTGTAAAAAGTCAGTTTCAGAGGGTTTGGGTCATGCTGGCCTAACAGTAAAATCTGAGAAGTGTAATAAAGTGGATATAAATGTATTTCAGTGTATTAATATCTTAAAATGTGACCTGCAGTAAATCAACAGGTCTTTTGCAATTTAGCAAATTCTCTCATGTATTGGTGGCATTAACTTGAAAAGGAATAACTTAAAAATCAGTAGTATGGGTAAAGATGCTGATGTATTGGTGGCAGTGAGGGAGCGTGATTTTGCAGCCCTTCAGAAGCTTTTTGGTAAAAGTAGATTACCAAAATCTAGTAAGTATTTGAAGTGAATTTGACACTTTGGTTTCATTTTTTATTAATAGGTAAGGAGATGATACATGTTGGAACTGTCATAGTGAATGTTCATTAATTAATTAATTAATTAATGCATATTTTGGGATCAAAATGCAGTAGTTCAAGTAATTTAAGCATTTATAAGGCTGTGCATATTTCAGTAATAAAGTTTTTACATGAAGTGGCATTTCTGCTATTTACTGCTCAGCCAGTGAATTTCATCACCCAAGTGAAGTTCGTCACCTGCCGTAAAAACGCTCAAGGATAGGCAATATTCATATTTAAATAAATGGAATAGGTGCTTTCAGCAATGAGGTATACTGCCTTGCTACCAATTACCGCCGGCTACCAATTATCGCCAGACAGAATTCAAATAGATATAACTTCACCAAAATAGCATCCCAAGTCTAGCAAATAAGGTAAAACTATTTCCAAAGTGAATGGAACAAATATACAACAAAAAGCTTTCAAAATATTTAACCATTACTGAAATATGGACGTTTTATTTTCTGGTGGCGATAATTAGTAGCCGGCGATAATAGGTAGCAAGGCAGTACATGTAAGCCGAAAGTTCACAGGAAAAACTCTTTAATATTGCCATAAAATGCAGGTGACGAACTTCACTGGGGTGACAAAATTCACTGGCTGAGCAGTATAGGTCAGTATAAATGTATTACATAAGATAAACATTCTTGTTTATCTTTATTGCTTGGTAAAATAAGTGGTTTTGTAGACGCTGCCATTTGCTGTGAAGTGGAAATCCCCATCAGAGTTTTCACTGTAGGAGTGAATTAATTTACTGGCGTAAATTTGAGAATAAGTGATCTATTTGAGCCTGTTCATGTGACATTTTTATTGTTTTTGTTTCCAAAAAATATTCCCAAGAAACTATGTTTTTTTCTCTCTCTCTCTCCGAAAGTCTTCATTGAAACAAGTAGGTGTTAAAGTTTTACTCCTTGCAAAAAATCATGTAAGTGGATGTAATGGTAGATAGTGACATTTGTGTTAATTGTTTAGTTAATAAATCTGCAACTCCATCAAAAGTCCATCCCAGAAATAAATACAGTGTTTGTGATTTTTTGTCAAGGGTCTTGTTTTATCAGGCCGCAGTACTCCGTACTTTTGCGATATTGATTCACAAATTTGAATTTATTACAATTCAACTTAGAATGTTTGCTTATTAGACAAATATATTCTATATACATGTCATCCATACAGTGTTTACCTTGTGTACATAGGCAGAGGCAGACAGTTTAATTGCCTGCTCAAGGTGTACCTTTGTTTATACATTGTACATGTATATACAGAATACAAGTGAAGCTTATACTCTTGGCAGATTTACAAAATATCAGTGATACTTCTTTCTGTCTCCAACAATGGAATATTTTCCTATGAATTCACCTGTCATCAGTCATTTGCAGGTTTTTAACCTAAATGTTAATCACATTAGCTAAATGAACTTGATATCTTCTGCTAGTTTCAGCTTTATTTTTACGAGTCTATTGATTGGTTTTCATGGTACAGTAAAACTTTGTTGGAGTGTACATTATTGTTCAATGCTGCAAAAAGAACAGCTTTCACAGTATCCACAAGCTAGGCTATTGAGTTTATGTTAATGATTATATGTATATATATATGGCAATTGTTAACCATTTGGGTATATATCAATTTTGTACTGTCTAACTCCTTATGCCCTACACTTGAAAGCATATCTGGCATTTTTCATGCAAGTGTATTTGCTCTATAAATGGTACGGTTGAGTATTCATGCACTGTATGCTGTGAAAGAAAATAAACCAGTGTTCTTACAATTAAAATGATGTTATAACTAAGGCCATTTAGGATCTTATTTTAAAACGAAAATGAACTGGCCTGAAATGTACACCCTTTACATGCAGTAGATTCTGTATAAGTAGAACCAGTGAAGTCAAATTTTGGTATTAATATATAAGAAGAACAATTTTTTAATAGCAAGAGTAAAGCCAGAATATAATAAAATGCTGTAATTGTAAATGTGCAAGTTTATATATGAGAGTAACTAGAATCAGAATCACATGGATACTTGGGGGTTTAAGTTTTTCAGGGCCTCTTTCATGTGTGTTTGTAAATATTTTAGACACAAATTTAAATTTAGTATTTAATTAATAAAGGAAATTGTATTATTTTTATCTGCCAGAAACATACAAATCCTCTGTTATGGTGTTTTATGCAATGTGATCAGTGTTAGTTACCAGGTATAAATATTAATCATGGTAAAAAGTCCTGGTAGATTTTTAAATTAAACAACTAGAAAGTCCAGTTGGATTTTCTTTCTATAGAATTTTAAATTGTACTATTTTGGATTTTTTATCAGCCTGATAGAAAATAAAATTTGGTTGAATTTCAAATTCAATTGAATGTATCTGATACTGAAGTTAATACTACGTAAACATGAAAATGTTGAGATGTTATAGCATATCTAGTGTAGAAGTCACTATAATATAAACGTAGTAATATTTAGAAAATGTAAACATTAAATTAAAGTTTTAAACTTTTATTTTGCGACTCTGTTTCATATACTTATGGCCAAGCTTGAATCTGCAAAGGTGAATTGTTAAACCCTAGATCGCGTGGATAAAGATCAAGTCTACATACTCCTAAGTGGACAACCTACTATCAGACTTCCCATATAATGTCATTTTGTTATATAGTTACTTGTGAAATACAGCTGTAATTAGCAGAGAATGGTCATAGGTTCGAATCTGATAGTAACAATGCAGAGCTCTAGCCAATATCAATTTGGTACGAGGTTCTAACCCTGTTAATACTACAGGTGAGGCCAAACCCATTGGCTAACTGTAAAGCCATGGCTGGAATAGTGAACTTTTAATTTCACTTCTGTCATAAATATCAGGACAAGGGTGCAGAATAACAGGATAGTTGATAAAATCTTTGCCCATTTACTTCAACTGTTAACATATAAATATTAGTGTTTTAGTAAGAGGTCCACAGTGGCGAAGTGGTTAACAAGTTCGGCATCTAATCACAGTCAGTCCTCTCTGTGTGGTTTTGACTTAAATGAGTAACAATGACAAAGACCTGTCCCAGTATGACCCTAGCTATTGAACAGGATGTAAACCCCAATTTAACAAAAAGAATCTTATTTTGGTGTAGTTAATACAACAATCAATTATACAAAAGTAGCATGGAGAAATCATTGGGATTGACACCGCAATTAATTAGAAGTTGCTAAAATTCTACCAGAAGAGATGGTGGGCGGGAAAATCTTCACCTATATGTCAAGTTAGAATAACCAGATCTTTTAACAACTCCACTATTTTTTTATCCAAAACTACCACAGTACAAATTCCTCAAAAAAAATGCACTCAGACACAGCTTATGAATAATCATGAAGTTTCTGTACAGTTATTGACCAAATAACAACTCTACTCTCTGTATAGACATTATTCTCATCCCAGACACTACATTATGTATTTGTATGAGTTCACCTTTCTATCCGTCAACACAGTGATATTACAACTCATCAGTCACATTTGAAACCATGCATATTTATGAACTACATAGTTTTCTGTCTACCCATGTCATGGTAGAAAGTCCGATCTGGTAGAATTTCAAATTCTAAAAAAAGTCCAATTGGAGTTTCTACCAGTAGAAAGTCCAATCTAGGAGTTTGGGTATTGCCCTAGGGTCCGAAATCTGATAAATGCTGCTGCAGAAGCATAGGTGTTAATTGCTCAACTAAATTTAATTGGCTAAAGCTGTAGTTTTTTACAACACTTGTTGTATGACATTTAACTCCTACATCAGTAATGTCTATCTGAACGTTCACACTATGAAATGAACCCAGGTTGACACAGATAGAACCAGATTGGAGATTAGTCTGAATGCTCACAATCCGGGTTGACAAGGGTAAATCTCAACCCCACTCAAGAGGTGGATTGAAGCAGATTGGTTCAACCCTCATTGTAGTGTGAACCCTCTCAATCCGGGTTGACAAGGATTGAATGTGTTGGTACTGTAACCAATTGACTTACTGCCTTGAAGTAATTGGTTAATTAAGCGTCCCTGAAAGGGCGCTTATTTGGTTTCGTGTCAGTTTCCTCGCCGCCGCCGCCGCCGCATTATGGTCTCCCTTGAATATCTCTCTTATTATTGCCAGCTTTTTAACCATATTTGGCAGTTATTACCTTAGGCGTGGGAAAATTTTTCCACATGCTTAAATTTGACCTTTGATCTTTATCAAGGTCACATGATCAAAAAATAGTTTTTTCGGGTACACCCGCCCGTCATCGCAGTTCAGGAAAATCTACTGACCGCAGAGGCTTGTAATTTCATACACATGTTTATACTATCAAAAACGTGAGCTGATTAGATTTTAGGAGCAATCCGATGAAAATTGACTGATTTATGAGTGATTTTCTCAGATTTGGATGAAATTTTCAGGATATGTCTGAAAAGATAAAAGGAAGAAATGATTCAATTTTGGGAGTGATCCGGATCACTCTCTGGATCTTCTGGATCCATGAAATGTAATTCTTAAAGACAGATAACTCAAAAAGTAATGGCTGGATTTTGATGAAATTTTCAGGAAATGTTCTAAATGGGACAAGGAACAAGTGATTAGATTTTGGGAGTGATCTGGATCACTGTCTGGATCCAGGCTGCCACATAATTTTAGGATGAATTTTGATGATATTTTTAGGATATGTTAGAAATGGTAAAAGGAAGAAGTGGTAAAGGGAAGAAATGATTCAATTTTGCGAGTGATCCAGATCACTATCTGGATCTTCTGGATCCATGAAATGTAATTTTTAAAGACAGAAAACTCAAAAAGTTATGGGTGGATTTTGATGAAATTTTCAGGAAATGTCCTAAATGGGACAAGGAACAAATGATTAGGTTTTGGGAGTGATCTGGATCTCTGTCTGGATCCAGGCTTTTCTTAAAGGAAGTTATAGCCAGATAATTTTAGGGTGGATTTTGATGATAGTCCAGGAATTGAGCTCCCTTGGCGGAGGTCTGCGCTCTCTAAGTGCTCTTGTTTTAATTCATTATGGATCAGAACATATAGTGTTATGAGTTTTTCAGCAGCATTTTAATAAGCAGAATGAAAAGTAAAACTAGAAAAAGAAAAGGAAAGTTATTGCATAAGAAAAAGTATGACAAAATAGTTGACACTTTGAATTTTGCAAGTATAAAAAGTGATACTGGTGCAATTATTTCAAGTACTGGAGTAACAAAAAGTAGGTCTAGAGGATTGCTGTAATTGTAGGAAGTACGTTTGTCCATTAGTTTCGAAAGAAAGTATCTATGGCACTCTAGTATGATGCCATTGGACTTCCTACCCGTAGAATTTGAAATTATTGCTATTGATTTGTTGCTGAAAAGGTGACACAATTTTAAAACTAAAAATTTTCTTTAAATAATTATAACAACTTTAGTCACTAAACTGTAAATAATATACAGTTGGCATGTTTAATAAATTTTGTCAGCATCAGAAATTAATTAAGAAACCCAAATTGTTGTAACGTGTGTACTAAGCTGATTCGGGCACTTTACTGTGCCCATATTTTTGAAACTTGTCCAATGTTAAACTCTGCAGTGTGGACACTTAACACTCAACGGCTTCACTCCTGAGTATGAATTTATACTGACAGTAGTTGTGGAGGTGACAGGCAGGCATCCTGTTCAGAGGAGTAGAAATACTCTTGAATCGCCTCATGCCAAAGAAAATGGAAATAATCATCGGCTATATGGACCATGTTTCACCTACTTCAGAGCAAGGGCTTGCCTTAATTTTAAATTTCTAATCTTAGATTGACACTTCTCTGGTCAATTTTGACAATCTCCAGTTGAATGGAGTGTATCTAAAGAAACAAAAAATGTGATATAATGCAGTGTTCACTCTAGTATTGTGATTACTTCAATCTGATTTGGGGTTAAAGTCTAAAGTGCATTATTAAATAATTTTAATTTTTTTTGTGTAATTTACCTATGAGACTACTTTTATAGAGTCCTTATTAATGACAGCCCTCTCACTACCTGTCACAATATAACCAATAAGATATAATACGTAACAGAAAACACTGAATAAATAATTAATAGATATGTATATATTGTAAATGTAACCAGATTGCATTCTATCCACACTTAATGAAACTAAATATTTCAATTTTCTTTTGCAAGTAATTACTTCCTAAATCGGTTGATAATATTTTTATGGTTAAATCCAGATTTTTAAAATTATTTTAGAGTTATTTATGTTATGTATATGTGATAAACATTTTTCTAAATTTACATTCATTGCAAATCAAAAATTGATTTATAACAGTATTTACAGAAAGCAAAGATTTTTAACAGCATGAAAACGGACTATAATATTTATAAACATGCAGCCAAGAAATCAATGTAATTTTTGCTCTATATGAGTTTAACTTCATCTTACTACTTGTATAATATTAGTTACATTCTGATTTTAAACATACTATTGCATATAATTTAATATATTGTCCCATAAGGCCAAATTAAAGTAAATAAAATTCTGTTATAACTGGAAGTAGAAGTTAATGTAGGCCAGTTATTATAAAGCATAATTTTGCTTTGACAGTGTAAATATTATTATTGATTATTTAAAAGAATGTGGCCTTTTCAGAAACCAAAATTATGTTTTGTATTAAATTGTGATATTTTTTATAAGCCATATTGTTGCCATTCATGTATAGCTTTTTATTGTAATTTCCATGCAGCTTTTTTGTGTATTTTATTATCTCCCGCCCGGCTCGCCGGTGTGAGATTATAATTTGCACCATGTGTGTGCGTACGTGCGTGCGTGCGTGTGTTATGCAGTTTCCTCTGAAACTACTACACTTACACATTTTTGGTAAATTAGTTGTCCTAATGAATTTTTTTGCTCTTCAATATTTTTGGGGTTTGGTGAACTTTGGCCTACTTGTGAGTGAGTAATAGCACTTTTAACTAATATATTTATATGGCTTATAACTCTCAAACTATTGCATTTACAGTATTTTGTTGCAATATGTTGTTCAGCTACTTTGTCCACAGCTACAACATGGTCAGTAGTTTGGAAGTGTATCTCGATAGCTAAGCGAGTAATAACTACTTTGTCAATTTTTAATGATAACCATAATGAGTAAATGGCTTATATCTTCAAAAGTATTGCAGCTACACAATTTTGTTCCAATATGTGGTTCAGCTACTATCTCCATAGCTACAACATGGTCAGTAGTTTGGAAGTGTATCTCCATAGCTAAGTGAGTAATAGAATGGCTTATATCTTCAAAAGTATTCCAGCTACATGATTTCTCTCAAATATGTTGTTCATCTACTTTTTGGCGAACTGTAACATATTTAAGTTTCACACCTGTTGCTCGATGTACAAGTGAGTAATGGCTACTTCATTGCTACTTTTACTGAAAATGTCAAAAATCAAAAAATCTCGCAAACCGTAAGAGATAGAGCAATTTCGAGCGAATTTTTGACCCACAGGGTAGTACTAGAGTATCCTATGCTAAGTGGAAAAAGGTTTGGTGAACTTTGGCCTACTTTTGAATGAGTAATAGCACTTTTACCTAATAATGAGTAAATGGCTTATATCTTCAAAAGTATTGTAGCTACACAATTTTGTTCCAATATGTTTGTTCAGCTACTTTCTCCACAGCTACATCATGGTCAGTAGTTTGGAAGCTTATCTCCATAGCTAAGTGAGTAATAGCTACTTTGTCAATTTTTATTATAACCATAATGAGTAAATGGCTTATATCTTCAAAAGTATTGCAGCTACACGATTTCTCTCAAATATGTTGTTAATCTACTTTTTTTGTGAACTGTAACATATTTAAGTTTCACACCTGTTGCTCAATGTACAAGTGAGTAATGGCTACTTTATTGCTTGTAACAACTTATTTTGTATCAACGACTTATTTTGTATTACCTGACTTATTTTGTATCAATTTTTGACTTATTTCGTATTACCAACTTATTTTGTAGTAAAATTGCCTTGGCCGACTTATTTTGTACCAACAGTTGACTTAATATGTTACAAAACGGTGCGCAGAATTTTGACAAGATTTCAGGGTGATACAAAATAAGTCGATAATACAAAATAAGCTGCTCTATAGACAACTTATTTTGTATCACTGACTTATTTTGTAATAATTTCAATTCACCTTTTATAGTGGTTTGTATATCAAAGGATGGACTAAAAGGAATTTAATCCTTATTGGATTCAATCTTGTAGTCCATTTACCATTTGCCTGATAGTAATTCTTTTTTTCAGCACTGACATTCCACAGAGATATAATTAATTAGACTAGTCAGTAGTATATTGAAAATTATATCTGCATCTGTAAATGAACTTGAGTTTGGTGTTAAATCTCGGACTGGAATATATTTGTGGAAGTATAAATGCCCTTGTTGAGTCAGATAAAATTTTCATATAGAGATCTCAGATTTGGTTTATCGGTTAGAAACACTGTACTAGAATAAAAGGGTTAAAATGCTGCAACTGGTTACAACAAACAATAGTATCAGAGATAAAAAATAGTATCAGAGATGGCCAGATCCCACAACCTTAGGAAAATCAATGAACTCAATGAGATTAAATGTTAAAATGTACACTTCATACACTCAAGAAACATCTGCCTAAATATTATATTGATGTTCAACATTACATTATGCCTTACGAACTGGATGGTGTGCCTTAGAATCCGTAAATACGGAGATTAAGCACTTGGACAACTGATAGATTGATTGATTGATTGATTGATACGGAGTAAAGGTTATAGGGAGCATTGATGTAAGACTACGAAGTTGAACAATACATCTGCCCCCAGGCCAATGTTCATGTGAAGTATCAACCTTTTAAAAACTATAAGGTCAGCATTGCCATGACAATCTCATAGGTCAACATGTTACACTGCACATTGCTAACCTATACTTCATAACCAATATCCCTACCAAGTATCAACATCCTACACCTTACAGTTTGAAAGATATGGGCCGGATTAGATTTTAAAGATCAAAGTCACTACGGCACGGTCAAAGGTTAAATCAAGGTCGCACTATGATACTGCACACCTACACCCCTTAACCAATGTCTCTCAATGTCTCTATCAAGATTCAACATCCTACCCCTTATGACTTATGAGATACAGCAAGGATGAGTTATTACTGAAGCCAGCCCATCCACTTAGCCGAGAGACCGCCCAACTGCCCAGCCTGACACCAATACCTGGGTGACAACAATACCTGAACAGCATAAAAGCTACATATGTCCAAAATACTGTTTTGCAAAATGTCCAATTCTATAGACAACAGGCAAATGGTAATCACATGTCAGCTCAGCATTATTCATTAGAATACAGTGATTCTGCTACATGAAAAGTCCGGCCGGACATTCTGTCCTAAGACTAGGAAAACGTTTAGGACATTTTCGGAGAATTTAGGACAGAATTCTTGTCAATCAAATTTTCATTCTACAGGTTGCTAAAATTAAGTCATTAAAGTCAATGACCCTATATGAATGGCATATAAAGTAAAATTTGCTGAATCATAATAAAAATCTCATTTTAGTTAAAATGTCAAAAAGTCTTTATGATGTTCAATGATCATGTATTACTAAAATGAGAACTCATGGCCACAGAACCTAAGTATGGTGAATCGGTGAACCATGAGATTTTCATGCTATTAAAATGTCCACTGGCAGTAAACATTACAGCTACTGCCTTGCGCCATAAATTGGCACACCTTGGACACAAAAAGCTTAATTTTGATTGTTTTGAGTGTAGTTTCGTCAATTGTTTTTCTGTTGAAACATGTATTGACACCAGCACAAGTTATAAAAAGCATTTTACTGACATAAAATCAAAATAATTAACCTTTTACACTCGTTTTTAATGAGCGATAATATAATTTCTACATGAAATCAGCGCCTCAAATTGGCACACTTTGCATACGGAAATTGCCGAAGATATTTAAATTATTTCTGTCATCATTTTAATTTCCTTATTTGGTATATGGAAATCCAAAAAAAATAAAAGAAAAGAATAATAAGTAATATTTTATCTTCCGTTTTGTGCTAATTTGAGGCGTGTGCCAAGTTAAGAAGCCAGGCAGTAGCAAATAAACTTTCAATCTGATTTTTTTTCAGTGCAATTATTAATAAAAAGAAATATTAATCAAAGCAAAAATTCAGAATATTACAGTAAAATTTATGTGGAACCCTACAGAAAACAAAATCTACAATTACACGAAAATACCAGACAACCATAATTAATATTCATGAGAAGATATGAGGACACAGATTTTCCCTGGCGATCCTTGCAATATTTTATAAAATGGACGCATAGACGAAAATCAAATAATTTAAACTCGAGAACTCACGGCCATAGCACCCAAGTCATTAATATTCATGAGAAGATATGAGGACACAGATTTTCCATTTGATTTCCTTGCAATATTTTTTTAAATGGAAGCATAGACGAAAAGCAAATAATTTAAACTCGAGAACTCACGGCCATAGCACCCAAGTCATTAATATTCATGAGAAGATATGAGGACACAGATTTCCCCTGGGATTTCCTTGCAATATTTTATAAAATGGAAGCATAGGCGAAGATCAAATACTTTAAACTCGAGAACTCACGGCCACAGCACCCAAGTCATTAATATTTATGAGAAGATATGAGGACACGGATTTCCCCTGGGATTTCCTTGCAGATCACGTGGCTTGTCACGAGATTTCATAAAAGACGTCTAGACCTTGCTACAATAAAAAAATTTAAAATCACGTAGATCTCGCGAGATTTTAGGGTTGTAACGTGACTTCATATTTTGTAAATAAAAAGACGTCTAGATCTTCTATTATCGCCCACGGATACGACTCGGACAATATGTCCTAATATTCTACTTAAAATTCGGGGTTTTGTTGCAAAATTCGGTCAATGACCGATGGCCGACGTGAATCTGAAACCCTGGAATATAGAGAAGGTGGCACATCTGTTGATCCATTTTTAGCATTTAGCATTTTTTTGGAATCAGAAAGAAAACAAGAATGACTATGTATCATTTTAATAACCAAAAACTTTGCAATACTAAAATTTCAGGGATAAATACAATTTTTCCAATTCTTATGTGCTAATTACCATTGTAGGAATTCCTCGTTCTACAAAATTATCATGAAAATTATATGAAAAGGATGAAAAAATAATGTCAAGTTTGGCACATTGATTATGATTGCTATGTCTTTTTTGATATATTGCACCCATTGTAATTTTTGAGATGTCCAAGGATCTTGAATTTGCAATAGGAATGGCTACACACCCAAGGAAAATTGCATGGTCTTTCATGGAATGGCTAATAAGAGGCAAATATTTGAAAATTATAACAATTTGGATGTATTTTCTAACTTATGATCTATGTTTTAGTGTAATCTATGCCAAAGTGTTAATGTAACATTAAAAAAATGAATAAACAAAAAGTTCACAGTTTAAACACAGTTTTAAAAACAAAATTCCTTACACAGTTTGGAGTATTATAACCTGATAATACAAAATCAGCCAGTGATACAAAATAAGTTGTCTATATTGCAGCTTATTTTGTATTATCAACTTATTTTGTATCAATGTCAGTGCTGAAAAGAAGAATTACTATCAGGCGAATGGTAAATGGGCTACAAGATTGAATCCAATAAGGATTAAATTCCTTTGAGTCCATCCTTTGATGGAGACAAACCACTATAAAAGGTGAATTGAAATTATTACAAAATAAGTCAGTTATACAAAATAAGTTGTCTATAGAGCAGCTTATTTTGTATTATCGACTTATTTTGTATCACCCTGAAATCTTGCCAAAATTCTGCGCACCGTTTTGTAACATATTAAGTCAACTGTTGGTACGAAATAAGTCGGCCAAGTAATACAAAATAAGGCAATTTTACTACAAAATAAGTTGGTAATACGAAATAAGTCAAAAATTGATACAAAATAAGTCAGGTAATACAAAATAAGTCATTGATACAAAATAAGTTGTTACAATTGCTACTTTTACTGAAAATGTCAAAAATCAAAAATATCTCGCAAACCGTAAGAGATAGAGCAATTTCGAGCGAATTTTTGACCCACTGGGTAGTACAAGAGTATCCTATGCTAAGTGGAAAAAGGTTTGGTGAACTTTGGCCTACTTTTGAATGAGTAATAGCACTTTTACCAATATAATTATATGACTTATATCTGTCAAACTATTGCATTTACAGTATTTTGTCCCAATATGTTGTTCAGCTATTTTCTCCACAGCTACAACATGGTCAGTGGTTTGGAAGTGTATCTCCATAGCTAAGTGAGTAATAGCTACTTTGTCAATTTTGAATGATAACCATAATGAGTAAATGGCTTATATCTTCAAAAGTATTGCAGCTACACATTTTCTCTTAAATATCTTGTTCATGTACTTTTTTGTGAACTGTAACATATTTAAGTTTTACAACTGTTGCTCGATGTACAAGTGAGTAATGGCTACTTTGTTGCTACTTTTAGTGAAAATGTGAAAAATCACAAATATCTCGAAACCTTAGGAGATAGAGCGATTTCGAGCGAATTTTTGACCCGCAGGGTGGTACAAGAGTGTCATATCCAAAAGGGAAAAATTTCAATTTTCACCACTTTCAGCGGCCATCTTGGATTTTCGCGGAAAATGGAAAAGTGTCAATATCTCGAAAACCATAAGAGATAGAGCCATTTCGAGCGAATTTTTGAACCACACAGTGGTACAAGAGTGTCCTGTGGAAAGGGGGAAACTTTCAATTTTCGCCACTTTTGGCGGCCATTTTGGATTTTCGAAGAAACGAAAAAGTGTCAATATCTCGAAAACCGTAAGAGATAGAGCGATTTCCAAAAAATTTTTGATCCACAGGGTGGTACAAGAGTCTCCTGTCCAGTGGGGGAGAATTTCAATTTTCGCCACGTTCGGCGGCCATCTTGGATTTTTGCGGAAAATGAAAAAGTGTCAATATCTCGAAAACCGTAACAGATAGAGAGATTTCAAGCGAATTTTTGAGCCACAGGGTGGTACAAGAGTGTCCTGTGCAAAGGGGAGAAAGTTCAATTTTCGCCACTTTCGGCGGCCATCTTGGATTTTCGCGGATAATGAAAAAGTGTCAATTTCTCGAAAACCGTAAGAGATAGAGCGATTTCGAGCAAATTTTTGACCCACAGGGTGGTACAAGAGTGTCCTGTGCAAAGGGGAGAAAGTTCAATTTTCGCCACTTTCGGCGGCCATCTTGGATTTTCGCGGAAAATAGAAAAGTGTCAATATCTCGAAACCCGTAAGAGATAGAGCGATTTCGAGCAAATTTTTGACCCACAGGGTGGTACAAGAGTCTCCTGTGCAAAGGGGAATAATTTCAATTTTCGCCACTTTGCGGCGGCCATCTTGGATTTTTGCGGAAAATGAAAAAGAGTCAATATCTCGAAAACCGTAAGAGATAGAGCGATTTCGAGCGATTTTTTGACCCACAGGGTGGTACAAGAGTGTCCTGTGCAAATGAGTAAATGTGAATTACCTCTAAAAGTATTGCAGATAGCCAATTTTTCTCAAATAACTCATTCATCTACTTTTGGGAGAGCTTTCACTCGGGGAAGTTTCAGACCCGTAGCTAATTACTCACCAACTCAAAATGAGTAAATGCAAATTATCTCAAAAACTATTGCGGATACCCAATTTTATCAAATAACTCATTCATGTACTTTTGGGAGAGCTTTCACATGGTGAAGTTTCAGACCCGTAGATAATTACTCACCTACTCAAAATGAGTAAATGCGAATTATCTCTTAAAAGTATTGCAGATAGCCAATTTTTCTCAAATAACTCATTCACCTACTTTTGGAAGAGCTTTCACATGGTGAAGTTTCAGACCCATAGCTAATTACTCACCTACACAAAATGAGTAAATGCAAATTATCTCTAAAAGTATTGTAGATAGCCAATTTTTCTCAAATAACTCATTCACCTACTTTTGGGAGAGCTTTCACTTGGTGAAGTTTCAGACCCATAGCTAATTATTCACCTACTCAAAATGAGTAAATGCGAATTATCTGTAAAAGTATTGCGGATACCCAATTTTTATCAAATAACTCATTCATCTACTTGTGGGAGAGCTTTCACTTGGTGAAGTTTCAGACCCATAGCTAATTACTCAGCTACTCAAAATGAGTAAATGCGAATTATCTCTTAAAAGTATTGCAGATAGCCAATTTTTCTCAAATAACTCATTCACCTACTTTTGGAAGAGCTTTCACTTGGTGAAGTTTCAGACCCATAGCTAATTACTCACCTACACAAAATGAGTAAATGCAAATTATCTCTAAAAGTATTGCAGATAGCCAATTTTTCTCAAATAACTCATTCACTTACTTTTGGGAGAGCTTTCACTCAGTGAAGTTTCAGACCCATAGATAATTACTCACCTACTCAAAATGAGTAAATGCGAATTATCTCTAAAAGTATTGCGGATACCCAATTTTTATCAAATAACTCATTCATGTACTTTTGGGAGAGCTTTCACATGGTGAAGTTTCAGACCTGTAGATAATTACTCACCTACTCAAAATGAGTAAATGCGAATTATCTCTTAAAAGTATTGCAGATAGCCAATTTTTCTCAAATAACTCATTCGCCTACTTTTGGAAGAGTTTTCATGTGGTGAAGTTTCAGACCCATAGCTAATTACTCACCTACTCAAAATGAGTAAATGCAAATTATCTCTAAAAGTATTGCAGATAGCCAATTTTTCTCAAATAACTCATTCACCTACTTTTGGAAGAGCTTTCACTCCGTGAAGTTTCAGACCCATAGCTAATTATTCACCTACTCAAAATGAGTAAATGCGAATTATCTCTAAAAGTATTGCGGATACCCAATATTTATCAAATAACTCATTCATCTACTTGTGGGAGAGCTTTCACATGGTGAAGTTTCAGACCCATAGCTAATTACTCAGCTACTCAAAATGAGTAAATGCGAATTATCTCTAAAAGTATTGCAGATAGCCAATTTTTCTCAAATAAATCATTCACCTACTTTTGGGAGAGCTTTCACTTGGTGAAGTTTCAGACCCATAGCTAATTATTCACCTACTCAAAATGAGTAAATGCGAATTATCTCTAAAAATATTGCGGATACCCAATTTTTATCAAATAACTCATTCATCTACTTTTGGGAGAACTTTCACTTGGTGAAGTTCCAGACCCGTAGGTAATTACTCACCTACTCAAAATGAGTAAATGTGAATTATCTCTTAATAGTATTGCAGATAGCCAATTTTTCTCAAATAACTCATTCACCTACTTTTGGAAGAGCTTTCACACATGAAAATGAAAAATTGTGAATATCTCGGAAAAGCTATTTCTTCTCCTTTAATGCTCAGCGGGAGATACACACCGCGGCAGTGTCTCTCCAAAAGTGGTGGCCATTTTGAATTTTCCAAGTTTTTGCAAAACACAAAAATGCTTATATCTCGAAAACCGTGCTAGATGGAGCGAACTCAACAAAATTTTTGACCTGCTGGTTATCTCTGCAGAGTAGCCATGCCAATTTTCAAAATACTTTTGTCTCGCCAAATATAGCGGACATTTTGAATTTTCGAATTTTTTGCAAAACACAAAAATGCTTATATCTTGAAAACTGTGCTAGATAGAGCAGACTGCGCTGACTTTGGTTGCCACAACAGTATAAGGCTAGAAAAGAAGCATTTTCTTAATACTTTAGCACTCACCTTTATATCCTTTTCGGGACGCTTTGTTTTTGCTATGCAAAAACATTATCTTTTTTTTTGCGAGCGATCCTCTAGTTTCAATTTTCGTCACTTTCGGTGGCCATCTTGGATTTTCGCGGAAAATGAAAAAGGGTCAATATCTTGAAAACCGTAAGAGATAGAGCGATTTCGAGCGAATTTTTGACCCACAGGGTGGTACAAGAGTCTCCTGTGCAAAGGAGGGAAATTTCAATTTTCGCCACTTTCGGCGGCCATCTTGGATTTTTGCGGAAAATGAAAAAGAGTCAATATCTCGAAAACTGTAAGAGATAGAGCGATTTCGAGCGAATTTTTGACCCACAGGGTGGTACAAGAGTCTCCTTTGCAAAGGGGTGAAATTTCAATTTTCGCCACTTTCGGCGGCCATCTTGGATTTTTGCAGAAAATGAAAAAGTGTCAATACCTTGAAAACCGTAAGAGATAGAGCGATTTCGAGCGAATTTTTGACCCACAGGGTGGTATAAAAGTGTCCTGTGCAAAGGGGTAAAATTTCAACTTTCGGCAGCCATCTTTGATTTTAGCTGAAAATGGAAAACTGTCAATATCTCGAAAACCGTAAAAGATAGAGCGATTTTGAGTGTATTTTTGACGCACAGGGTGGTACAAGAGTCTCCTGTGCAAAGGAGGGAAATTTAAACTTTCGCCACTTTCGGCGGCCATCTTGGATTTTTGCGGAAAATGGAAAAGTGTCAATATCTCGAAAACCGTAAGACATAGAGCGATTTCAAGCGAATCTTTGATCCACAGTGTGGTACAAGAGTCTCCTGTGCAAAGGGGGGAAATTTCAATTTTCGCCACTTTCGGCCCCCATCTTGGATTTTTGCGGAAAATGAAAGTGTCCATATCTCGAAAACCGTAACAGATAGAGGAATTTCCAGTGAATTTTTGACCCACAGGGTTGTACAAGAGTGTCCTGTGCAAAGGGGAAAAATTTCAATTTTCGCCACTTTTGGCGACCATCTTGGATTTTTGCGGAAAATGGAAAAGTGTCAATATCTCAAAAACCGTAAGAGATAGAGCAATTTCGAGCAAATTTTTGACCCCACAGGATGGTACAAGAGTGTCCTATGCAAAGGGGAAAATTTTCAATTTAGTATTTCTTCCCCTGCGGTACTCGGCGGGAGATACATACCGCGGCAGTGGTCTTGTTTATTTTTGTTAACATTTTTGTATATAATGCTTGGTTGTTCTATATTGTAATTCCACTGCAAAAAAAAAAACCCCAGTAAATATACCAAATAAAACTAATTAAATAATAAAATAATATTAGTAATTTTTAAAATCCTACAAAGCATTTGTTAAATTTATGCATGTATAGGTATGTAGAATTGAAATCAATCATTATTATTATTATTGTTAAAAAGTCTTTAATGTTTTATTTTTTTCATTATTTTTATTACTCTCACGCACTATCAATGTTTTTTGCAGCTTTGTAGCAAATTATATTGAATTTAGGGGAGAAATAAATGTACATTTCCATTCATAAAATTTATTCTACTTTAAAAAATTATTTGTGACAGTCTTCAAAGCAATTATACAGGTTTAAGAGCAAAAAATCCCACGGATCACCATATTAAAAAAGGTAGACTAATTACTCGTTTATGAACTCCATTTTTGCCCATGTAAGAAGACTAGAAACAACACTTTAGATAACGTTTTCCTGCTGAAAAAACTATTTGTAGATCCGTATGTCTACTTTTTATAAAAATAAAGAAGGGTGTGTGTTATGACAGGTAACATTGATTTTGAACATTTTTTACCACACGGAAATTATTTCCTTGTTGAAAAGTAGTTCTTTGTTTACTCCCAGCATTCCTCGCAGTTTCTGTGAGGGTTTATTTTCAAGGAGGATGCACTGTCGCTACCAGGCGAAACACTCAAAACATCTACTTGTCGAAGAAATTTGTCTATTATCGGAAGCAACGATATACATATTTCTTCATAGAAGTAGGCGAGAAAGACACAAAGTGAGTTTATTTTATTTGATGAATCCAGCTAACAGTAACTCTTGCGAGAATTCAGGTTTTTCGTGTGATTATAGTGCTTTTTGGTGAATTTTCATCTCGTCTTCTGCATATATTTTCGCAGGCAAAACACCCAAAATAGCCACTGACCGAAGAAATTCATCTATTATCAGAAACGACAACATACATAATTAATCAAAGAAATAAATGAGAAAGGGACAAAAATTGGTTTATTTTATTTGATGAATCGTGGTACCAGTAACTCTTGCAAGAATTAGAGTGTTCTCGCGAGATGTCAGTGCTTTTTGTTGATTTGTTTACTCTCATCTTCTGCATATATTTTCGCAGGCGAAACAGTTGAAACAACTACTGACCCAAAAAATTCGTCTATTATCGGAAGAGACAAAATGTATAATTCTCCAAAGAAATCAATCCAAAAGAGAAGAAATGCACTTTATTTTATTTTATGAATCCAGGTAACAGTAACAAAAACACAGAAGCACCCAGCTATTAAGGCTTAGATCTGATTCTGAAGTGAAATTCAAAAAGTGACAAATAAAAACTTTCAAACAGAATTAAATAATTTATTTGAAATTTTAGTTTAGCATCTATTTCTTATTTTTAAACAAGGTGGATTTTATGCAATTCCAAATTAGAACTAAATATTCCAAAATATCTTGACGCAAAGTATGTCTCACATTTTTTCACATTTGTCTCGCTTTTTCAAGTGAAGGGAGACAGGTGTGTCTCACTTTAATTTTTGGCCAGAGTGAACACTGATAATGTATCATTAGTAGCATTAATTTGTGAGTTCAAACATGTAGACCAAAGTGATACTTTATCTGACAGAGGCTAGAGTCATAACATTTATTGGATGAAAAAGCACCGTGTTTTAGTGTGTATATAGGGATACTTTAGAACAGTTCAGAATGTTTGGAGTGAGTTTTGTTACAGAAATTAAAATGACCTGATTATACATTTAATGAAACAATGTAAGACAGAGCAAGGTGGTAAAGACCTGCTTCAATGCAGAAGTAGATTGGGCTGCTTAATTAAACAATGTGAATCATGTATTACAAACTATGCCAGTCCAGAAAAAAATGCTTAAAGCAGCCATATATCAGTAATATGCATATGTTTTACTTGTATACATACCTTTTATCTTTAGGTTTGTTTTCACATGTGTAAGTGAGTAATCTTATCTGAGTAGATTTTGTATTGGAGTTATTTCTTCTTATGGCCAGTTCACACTCATTCATGTGGTTGTATCAACTGGTGTTCAAAATTTTGCTTCACGACTTAGTCCTTGTTCTGTAAATGGGCTTCATATGTGGGTAGTGCCTGCTTAAAAATGAGCCGTCCCATAAAGCGATACTGCCCTTCCCCACCCCTCTGTCGTGTACATTTTAGTGTAACATGTGAGAGCTTGTGAGACAGTTTTTATGTCAGCTGACTTGTCAGTCAGCTGACATTATGTCATCACTCTGCGGCATGGGCGTACGCGTCCGGGTGAACAACTTCTTCTCCACAACTACAAGGCCTAGAGACATGTTGTTTTTTTTAAAAGATACCTTATCTATCGAGGATGAAAAATTGTTCAAGGCATGCAAATCGGTCTGTTCGTCTGTTTACTAGAGACATTACAAGGGGGGTACCCCCACCAAAAGTGTGAAAATTTCAACTTTTTATCACAATTTTCTCAGTGACTATTGCAGGGATTTCTCTCATATCTTGCATATATGTACTAGGCCAGAGGTAGATTCTCTTGTGTGAGTATGAGACCTGGATCTGTCTTACTTTTTTTTAAATAAATTTTTTTAATAATTTTTAATGCATTAAAATTCATGAAATCATGCACTAAATCACTTATAACTTCAAAAGTGTTGCATTTACAGCATTTTGTGAAAATATGTTGTTCAGCTACTTTTTTCATAGCTACAATATGGTGAGTAAGTTGGGTGTCTGTCTCAATAGCTAAGTGAGTAATAGCTACTTTTGGGCTTTTCAGTAACTTCCATTATGAGTAAAATCACTTGTAACTTAAAAACTATTGCATTTAGAGAATTTCGTATAAATATGTTATTCAGCTACTTTTGGGTCAGCTATAACATAGTGAAATTTCACACCATTAGCTCATGGCATAGCTGAGTAATAGCTACTTTTAGGTTATCACTGTTGAGTAAATCGCTTATAACTTGAAAACTATTGCATTTAGAGAATTTCGTATAAATATGTTATTCAGCTACTT
Organism: Sabellastarte sp. h YS-2021; assembly: GCA_964017235.1. Taxonomy (NCBI): domain Eukaryota; kingdom Metazoa; phylum Annelida; class Polychaeta; order Sabellida; family Sabellidae; genus Sabellastarte; species Sabellastarte sp. h YS-2021. The sequence continues at coordinate 45,440,959 of OZ024931.1, read as the reverse complement.
TTGGGTCAGCTATAACATAGTAAAATTTCAGACCTGTAGCTCATGGCATAGCTGAGTAATAGCTACTTTTAGGTTATCACTGTTGAGTAAATCACTTATAACTTGAAAAGTGTTGCATTTAGAGCATTTTGTTAAAATATGTTATTCAGCTACTTTTTTCATAGCTACAATATGGTGAGTAAGTTGGGTGTCTGTCTCAATAGCTAAGTGAGTAATAGCTACTTTTGGGCTTTTCAGTAACTTCCATCATGAGTAAAATCACTTGTAACTTAAAAACTATTGCATTTAGAGAATTTCGTATAAATATGTTATTCAGCTACTTTTGGGCCAGCTATAACATAGTAAAATTTCAGACCTGTAGCTCATGGCATAGCTGAGTAATAGCTACTTTTAGGTTATCACTGTTGAGTAAATCACTTATAACTTGAAAACAAAATATTGCATTTAGAGTATTTTGTTTCAATATGTTATTCACCTATTTTGGGGTCAGCTATAACATAGTGAAGTTTCAGACATGTGGCTCATTTCATAGCTGAGTAATAGCTACTTTGAAGTTCTCACTGTTGAGTAAATCAGTTATAATTGGAAAACTATTTCATTTACAGAAATTTGTGCAAATATGTTATTCAGCTACTTTTGGGTCAGCTATAACATAGTGAAATTATAGACCTATAGCTCATGGCACAACTGAGCAATAGCTATTCTCAGGTACTGACTGTTGAGTAAATCAGCTATAACTTGAAAAATATTGCATTTGGAGTATTTTGTTAAAATATATTGTTCACCTGCTTTTGGGTCAGCTATAACATAGTGAAATTACAGACCTATAGCTCATGGCATAGCGGAGCAATAGCTATTTTCAGGTTCTCACTATTGAGTAAATCAGTTGTAGCTTGAAAACTATTGCATTTACAGTAGTTTGCTTAAATATGTTGTTCACCTACTTTTGGGTTAGCTATAACATAGTAAAATTTCAGACATGTAGCTCATTGCATAGCTGAGTAATAGTTCTTTTGAGGTTCTTACTGTTGAGTAAATCAGTTGTAACTTGAAAACTATTACATTTAGAGTAATTTGTTAAATATGTTATTCACAGAATTTTTGGTCAGCTATAACATAGTGAAATTGCAGACCTCTATGTCATGGCATAGCTGAGCAATAGGTACTTTCAGGTTCTCACTGTTGAGTAAATCATTGTATCCACTGGATAGCCGCAGTGTGTAGAGAGAGATTTCACCATTACTGCTCTGATGAAAAAAAATATTATAGCTAGCTTTCTTAAGTTTGCAGTATATATTAATAACCATAAAATGTTGTCTGGGAATATTTTTGGCCTCATTTTGAGAAACAAGATGGCCGCCACAGGTGTTTTTTGTCAGTCATGAAAAGTGCTTATATCTCCCTTATTATTGATCCTAGAGGTTTGGGATGATAAACCAACCTGTAGGAAATCATGGGGTGAGAATCTTTTGGTGTGGTCAGATTTGACCTTCAATGACCCCTCCTTCAAGGTCAAACAAGGATAGCCAAACTTAAAAGTGCTTATAACTCGCTTATTATTGGTCCCAGAGGTTTGGGATGGTAAACAGACAGGAAATCATGGGCTGTGAATCTGTTGATATGGTCCGATTTGACCTTGGAACCCTCCTTCAAGGTCAAATGAGGATAGCGAAAATTGAAAGTGCCTACAACTCGCTTATTATTGGTGACAGAGATTTGGGATGGTAAACCATCCCATAGGAAATCATTGGCTCGGAATCTTTTGGTATGGTCAGATTTGACCTTTGGACCCCTCCTTCAAGGTCAAATGAGGACAGCCAAGCTTAAAAGTGCTTATAACTCATTTATAATTGGTCCTAGAGGTTTGGAATGGTAAACCATAGGAAATCATGGGCTGGGAATGTATTTGTGTGGTTAGATTTGACCTTGGACCCCTTCTTCAAGGTCGAACCAGGATATTGCATTTGTAGTATTTCTTTAAATATGTTTTAACCTATTTTTTACACTTAAACAATTACCTTGCTATTTTCCTTCATAATACCATTTACAGGGCACAACTTTTTTATCCTTTTCTTCTGTCAGCTTCGGAATTTCTTTCGAACTTGCTGTTGAGTTACCATTTACTGTATTTCTGTACAGCCCTTTTCCTGATAATTATTCTGTCCTCTAATCACCTTCACAAATCAAAAACACTCAGTCAGCTGACACAGTGCCCGTTCACGGGCACTCTCCTCTTGTTCAAACATTCAGAAGTGCTACATTGGCTCCCCATTCAGTACCGTATACTGTTCAAATATAACCTTTTTACCTACATGGCAATAAATTTTAGCCAACTCCCATATCTGTCCTCTTTAATTAAGCGTAGTGACCTTACTCGGGGCAACTGCCTCTCAGTTTCCACAACCATACAACTTAATGGGGTGCATAGTTTTGCAGTTACTGCATCCACAGAATGAAACATAACCTCACTCAGAACTCAGGATAGTGTAAATGGATTTGGGTAACAGTTGAAGACATACCTATTTAGGTTAGCCCACCCAGCATCATAGTCCATCCCCCCTATTGGACACTAACATGGACTTTTTTCGGAAATTGGACTATCCCAGTATCCCTTCTCGGAGAGAAGCAACTTACAGTATATCTTCATCAATGAGTTTGGTGCGTTATGAATGCTTCATACTACTACTTCATGTGCGAAAAGGTTTCCTTTCAGTATCATATGCATAATACCAGAATATGAATTCTGACTTATTAAACCTTATGGATACTACTAAAATACAAAACATGTCGAACTACAAACGAGGACTGATGAGTTAGATGTTTTGCAATGATATGTAGCACATGAGTCCAGCATGGTTAAGTATGTTTCAGGTATTAGATACTGTATATCAGTGGTCCAAGTCATGCCAGCCGTATTTTTCCAACACAAAGCCATTTATTCTAGGATCTGTGCACAAACAAAAATAAAACCAGTTTTTCCAGTATTACAATTGCCAATCTAAAAAGTAGTGTCCAAAATGGATGCGACATATTTATAGATAGAGATCTCAGGTGGATAATTGTAGTTTAATTATAAATATAGTTTCATTTTCAAAAATATTGTGATGCCTTTTTCTGTCAAAGATTAACAGAGATCCTTAGTTCAAATAATTAAGTGGCCCGTCAGGGACGCTTATTTGTTTTCACCGAAGTTCGACTGATCACCGCCGCCGCCGGATTATGGTCTCCCTTGAATAACTTCTTAGCCTTTCAGATTTTTCTTCCCTTCTTATCTTTCTTTAAAACTATAGGGGCGGGAAAAATTTTTGAGATACTTTGCGCAGACCTTAAGCTTTACTTAAGGTAACCTTAAGCATACCTCCAAAACACCTCGTCATCGCGTTTCGGAAAAAAACCACACACACCTGTGCTATAAAATTGATCACGTACATTCTAGACCAAATTTCCAAGGTCGGAAAGGATTTTCTCATCAATCGGACCCTAGATGCCTGAATGGGAGGCGTTTTATTTTCGTAAATTTTTTTAAAATGGAAACTTGGTCTGTATCTGAAAAACGGTCAGGATTTCGGCGTTTTGTTGGAATAACTTATTCAGCTACTTTTTGATAAGCTTTCACATGCTGAAGTTTTAGCCCTGTATCTGCAATTTTAAGGTCACCTTAATGTCAAAAACGGGTTTTAGCCCTCCAGTTCACTTAGTTTTTCACTTTTTTCATCCAAACTTGGCACATACATTAAGATTTGCCAAAGGAATATCCTGACTTTATGGTGACCTTAAACTGAAAATGTTAATGGACATTTGGCCTGCTCAAAGTCATCAAATTGGAATAAAATGCTCTGGCTCCTTTCTTTTTCCATTTTTTTATATCGAAATTATCACTGGTATTAAACTAGATAAAAATAATACTTATGGTCACCTTAAACTCTCAGTATGAATGGAGTTGTAGCCACCTTAAAGTGAAATAAGGGGGTTTTCAGCCTCCCAGTATCTTATTGTTCGACTGACCTCAGTTAAACTTTGCACACTTATAAAGGATGGCAAACCAAAGGGTTATCCTGACTTTAAGGTGACCTTAAACTGTTAATATAATTTTGGCCCCCCAAAGTCATAACATTTGAATAAAGCCATCAGCTAAACTTTGTACACTTATAAAGGATGACAAAAGGGACATTCTCATTTTATGGTCACCTTAAAGTCGCAATATGGATGAAGTTATGGTCACCTTGCAGTGAAATTATGGAGTTTTTAATCTCCAGCTATCGTATTGTTCAGCAGAGCTCGGTTAAATTTGTACACTTTTAAAGATGACATTAGGGACATTCTTATTTTCTTTCCACCTTGGAGTTCCAATACAAGTACAGTCATGGCCATCTTGACGTGAAAATGAGGATTTTCAGCCCCTAACTGATTTACTGTTCATTAACATCAGTTTAACTTGACATTGATTATACTAAAGTAAGATTTTGTATAACATTTCGCTTAAAATTCCTGTACTTAAGAGGCTTTGGCCATCTTAACATGATAAATATATACTTCTTGCTCCCTCCTCATTTATTTTAACACTTTTTAAAACCACACCTGGCATATGTATGCTTAAAAATATTTATGCTGTCTGGCAAACCTAATCTCTTAGTGTTTATGAAATTATGACATCTTCAAAGAAAAAAATGAGCTATTTATGATGCACTGATGTGGTTATTAACATATTGCAACTGATCAGTGTTCACATAATATAAATTCCCAATTTTAGGCAGATTAAAAAAAACACATTCTTCTGATTCCATTCATTTGGAAATGTGGGGATATAACTTTTCCTTTTTGGAAAAAAAAGCTTCAATTGATTCAACTTTTGTTTTGTAGAAGGAGTTGATGATCTAGCTACTTGTTCACATAGGCTATATGAATTGGTCAAATGTATACACCTGACTTCTTTCACAATATAAGATGCTTGAAAAAAAAACACTTTCTCATAAACAGTTTTTCTTGTACAGCATTTTATGTATCTCCAGCTGAGTGGAAATGAATGACTTGTCCTTTTCTTCTTCCTCCCCAACTCTGTTGTGTGATATCTATCAAAAGGCACATTCATGGAAAGTCTTTCTATGCAGAAGGAACCCCCCAACTCCCCTTTAGTGCACACAAAAAGCAAGTGGAAAAAGAATGGCCTCAGTGGGGGAAGTGGGGTGGTTCATGGAGGGAGATGATAGATAGAGATATATATATATGTGTGTGTGAAGCAAAAGTGGAACAAAAAACAGTGGAATATTTATGCTGTTCTTTCGAATGTATATTGTTTTCTTTTCTTTTACTTTCTTCCATTTCACTTAGACTTGTACATTTAATTAATTTTAGCTCAAGTGGGAAATGAATTTTTGAAACTTTAATGCATTCAAATTCCTGAAGTGATGCACTAAATCACTTATAACTTGAAAAGTATTGCGTTCACAGCATTTTGTTAAAATATGTTATTAGGCTACTTTTTCCACAGCTACACCAAGTCCAGTAACTTGTTTGGTCTTAATTTTGTGCATTATTGAAGTGTGGAATGGATCACATTCCTAAGCCTAGATTTTTAATTTCAGTTGCTAAATCATTCATAAATATTGCAATATATAAACTCATACTTTTTTTTCCCAATAAATCCAGTAACATTTTTCTAGCACTATAGCTTGACTTGTTTGTAACTTGATTTTTCTTGTAAGCAATAACTCTGAAGCAAAATCAGTAACTTTTGAACAAAAAGTCTAACACACTTTGGTTCACTGGATTTTATTAGTGGTTTTGTTAAGTTTTTAGTTGAAGCACAACCAGTAATTTTAAACAATAGTTCTTAAGCATCTTAGTCCACTGCATTCAATTAGTGTTTTATACTTAAATCTGATACTAATGACATTTTGAACAGAAATGTCTCTGGTCAGTGTATCCTTTCACTTGAGACCTCTTCTCTGAGAACATTACCAAAGAATGTAGGACATACAGAATCCAGGAAAAAAATGCCTCCTGGACAAAATGCCTCACAGAAAAAAATGCCTCCTGGAAAAAATACCTCCTAGAAAGAATGCCTCCTGGATATTTTGTGACTAGGAAAAAATGCCTCCTGAGAAAAAAAAGTTATTTCAACTTGTAAACATGTTACATATGAAACCTATAACATATAATATCAAAAACATGTTAATTTCAGATATGTACAGTCAAAACCAGAACGTACAATATCGTGAAGTACAAATTACAAATATCTTCTTGAAAGGGTATCCCTTCAGCTGTACTCTGGAGCAGTTTAAAAGCAGGATTTATGGCTGTGAGGTTTCTTGATGAAATAGTTGTGGCCTTTATGGCTTACAATATGCATTCTTATCAAATTACAACATAGGTTATCCCCTCTGTAAGGAGTTGATCGCAGTTAGATGCACTAGGAGGGGCAGAAATGTAATTACAAGAAAAACACGACACCTGTCATAATGGAAACCAGGGATGAGCAGCCAGCCAAAAGAGTGAGAAGCACCAGCAAAACCTTACAAGAGAAACTTACATACCTTTGTACAGCTAAGCAAAATGGGTAAAAGACTGTGAATTTTTGGCAGGCATTGGCGACTATAAGACTCAAGTGGAAAAAGTGAAGATGCCTCTGAAGTTGTAATGTGAACCTGTAGTGTTATAATACTTGAAAGAACTTTTTTTTCTTAGGAGGTATTTTTCCTGGTCACAAAATATTCAGGAGGCATTCATTCTAGGAGGTATATTTCCTAGGAGGCATATTTTCTAGGAGGCATTTTTTCCAGGAGGCACTTTTTCCACGCATCGGACATACATTCTTTTGAGAAGTAAATTTCACACCTACAATTTCTCTTCTGCCAAGCTGTGGTCGTTCTTTCATTTGTTAAATATGGTAACATACACAATGCAATAAAGTTTACATTTTCTATTCCTTGTGATGCATATCTTCACATCTTTTACGGCTTACTTCACACTTTTTCATCAGGGCCGCTTCGTTTTTGTCAGCAAAAACATTTTTCTAGTTAAAATTAAGTTCATATATTTTATTGATTTGTCAAACTGGATAAAATATGTACATGTAGCTGTTTTAAAGTAGATCTTTCATAAAGCCTACCTTTACCTTTACATATATGTATTTACTTATAATAGCATTGTGTTTTCTACAGATGAAAATAATGTGTTGTTATTACTTCCTCATAGGTAGTTAACATCATTGTTTTTGTTCCATAAATGTGCTGAAAGTATTAGGCTCATTATTCTTTATCGCAAAGGCAATTGACTGTTACAGGCAGTGGGTATGGATAAATGGCATATGATAACAATTTTACAGTCTAACATTTGCCATGCATTAACAACAATATGTTCCTCCTTTTTGCTGCAAAATAATGCCTTAGCCTGGAATAAAACTTTCTACTAAATCGTTTCTGTGTTTTGTCCCCAAACATCTTAATTGAAAGAACTCTTTATCTTTGGTACCTTTCAAATGCTTGTTCAAGAGTGGCAGTATTTTTATACAAGCTTACCCAATTGTCATATAGTTCCTCCCTATGAGGCCTTACTGCCCAAGTGGTTTATAAATTTGTCATTGAATCCAATTGTAGGTTGGACATGGAAGCATTCAAGATTCACTGTGAGTCTGTACTCATTTCACTTTAGACTGTTGAATTGGATGTTAAAGCATCAACTTTGATATTTGATAATTGATTTTTTATGTGTGTGTTAGGGTAGATTGTCACAAGACCCATTTTGATCTTTTTCAAGGTTAAATTAGAACCACACTGTCTAATTGGAAATTGGAACTTCCCAGCCAATACACCATTTGTTTTGAAATAACTATGGGTGGGGCCAGGGGTTTTTCTAAAATTGGATTGTTATTACGAGGTAGGAGGGTGTATTAATATGTGCAGTATCAATGTGAAGGTTCTGCCAGGAGTGTGCACCCATCACATGCCAGATAGAGGTTGAATTTGCAATGTATTTGTGTTTAAATGCATTTTCAATACTCTCTGAATGTATTTGTGTTTGAAAACATTTGATGAAAATGAATGTACCTTGTTTTGGCATTCACTGACAATGTAAACAAACATGATGCCAGACTTGAACTAGTCTGTTGTAAGTGTGCTTTTTAAGGAGTTTATATTCTAAATCATTTAGTAAAATTACTCCTTATTTTATTTTTGTCTGTTTCTTGTGTGTTGTTTCGATATTAAAATGCTGGTAGCATGTGTCGATATCAGCAGTTCCATGGGATGGTTGATCGATATTGAAAGATCAAGCAACAATCCCTACACTAGCATCCACAGGTGCTTGGAAGAGATGTCACCTGCAGGGGTCTGTGGCACAGAGAACCTTTTCTAAAAGGGTATTTTGACAAAGATATGTGCCTGAAAAATAGCTAAGAGATTTGTTGTTAACACATCGAACCAGTAAACAACCACAAATAACATGGAACTAGATGCTCATGCTGCATACAATGGCTGGATTTACAAACTGCATAGCTGCTACAAAGCCCTTTGATGTGGCAAATAAAACCTCTCTCCAGCCTCCCAGGGAAAGTTCAAGAGGTCTTCCATTCTCAGAGTATTGTTTCCTCTATTGTTATAGCCTGAGAAGGGAAAAATAATCCTGGAATGGCAGTAGATTTGATTGAGCAACATTGAACTTGGCAGTAGTTCAAATGCTTGCATTTGTGAATACACATCTGTGTTTTATGTACAATTAAGATGAATCTCCTTATAGCATAAACTGATGAATACATATAATGTTAAGAAACAGAGTTATTGTACAAATGATATATCATGGATGGGGAAGATTAAGGAAAGGTTTAAAAATAAAATGTTGTGAACTATTTCTTGTGGAAACACTTTTGATGTTGATACAACTGTCTATGCTTGATTTGTTTTAAGATTCTCACATATTCAAGATCCATGTTCTTTTAGTTTGAATTCTTTCATCTTTGGTTACATTGTTACAGTAACTATTAAATTATAAAGTTTTAAGTGATGCTGTTACATTTGAAAATTTCCATCCTTTTTAAAAGGTGGGGCCTACTGTCACAGATAAAATAACAACTCTTGAGTTCCGTGACAATGGGCCATAAAGAGACACTTTACAACCTCTATCTCAATTGCCGTCATGTGTAATTGTGGGAGAACTTAAAATATTAGAAACAAACTTTAAATATAAAGAAATTATTAAATTTTGTCCCTTATTTTTGTACATTTTAAGTCATTGATGAAAACTGCCATGTTTTGTTTTGATATTTTTTTTCATTTTCTCTTAGTGGTTATTAAACGTCCCGCAAGGGACGCTTGTTTGTGTATGGGAGAGCTTCAGGCTCCGCCGGCTCCGCCGGCTCCGCCGGCTCCGCATTTTGTTTTCCTTGTAACTCTGTAACCGTTAGGTGGATTCTTTTCAAATTTGGCAGGTTTAGGCAGTAGCCTTGGGGAATTTTTTTGAATATGCTGCAGTGACATTTCAACCAATCAGAGAGGTCACATGACCAAAAATGTCTTTTTTCGATGGGGAAGCTTGTCCGGATGATAACTTGAAAGGAATTTTATCAATTCACCTGAAACTTGGCAAATACATTCATTCTATTAAAATCTGGAAATCATTAGATTTTGGCATTGATTGGTCAAGAAATGGCCGAGTAATTAATGATTAATTAATCATTACGAATTTTCCAAATAAGGAAAACACAAAAATGCTTATATCTCGAAAACCGTGCTAGATAGAGCGATTTCGACAAAATTTTTGACCCGCAGGTTATCTCTGCGGAGTAGTTTTCCCAATTTTCAAAAAATTTTTGTCTCACCAAAAATGGCGGCCATTTTGAATTTTCGAAATTTTAGCAAAAATTGCAAAACACAAAAATGCTTATATCTCGAAAACCGTGCTAGATAGAGCGATTTCGATGAAATTTTTGATCCTCAGGGTATCTCTGCAGAGTAGTTATCCAAATTTTGAAAACATTTTTGTCTCGCCAAAAATGGCGGCCATTTTGAATTTTCGAATTTTTTGCAAAAATTGCAAAACATAAAAATGGTTATATTTCGAAAACCGTGCTACATAGAGCGATTTCGACGAAATTTTTTATCTTCAGGGTATCTCTGCAGAGCAGCTATCCCAAAGAGCTTTCACTTGGTGAAGTTTCAGACCCATAGCTAATTGCTCACCTACTCAAAAAGAGTAAATGCGAATTACCTCTAAAAGTATTGCAGATGGCCAATTTTTCTCAAATAACTCATTCACCTACTTTTGGAAGAGCTTTCACATGGTGAAGTTTCAGACCCATAGCCAATTACTCACCTACTCAAAATGAGTAAATGCGAATTATCTCTAAAAGTATTGCAGATAGCCAATTTTTCTCAAATAACTCATTCACCTACTTTTGGGAGAGCTTTCACATGGTGAAGTTTCAGACCCATAGCTAATTATTTACCTACTCAAAATGAGTAAATGCTAATTATCCCAATTTTTATCAAATAACTCATTCATCTACTTGTGGGAGAGCTTTCACATGGCGAAGTTTCAGACCCATAGCTAATTACTCACCTACTCAAAATGAGTAAATGCGAATTATCTCTAAAAGTATTGCAGATAGCCAATTTTTCTCAAATTAATCATTCACCTACTTTTGGGAGAGCTTTCACTTGGTGAAGTTTCAGACCCATAGCTAATTACTCACCTACTCAAAATGAGTAAATGCGAATTATCTCTAAAAGTATTGCAGATAGCCAATTTTTCTCAAATAACTCGTTCACCTACTTTTGGGAGAGCTTTCACTTGGTGCGGTTTCAGACCCATAGCTAATTACTCACCTACTCAAAATGAGTAAATGCGAATTATCTCTAAAAGTATTGCAGATAGCCAATTTTTGTCAAATTAATCATTCACCTACTTTTGGGAGAGCTTTCACTTGGTGAAGTTTCAGACCCATAGCTAATTACTCACCTACTCAAAATGAGTAAATGCGAATTATCTCTAAAAGTATTGCAGATAGCCAATTTTTCTCAAATAACTCATTCACCTACTTTTGGGAGAGCTTTCACTTGGTGAAGTTTCAGACCCATAGCTAATTACTCACCTACTCAAAATGAGTAAATGCGAATTATCTCTAAAAGTATTGCAGATAGCCAATTTTTCTCAAATAACTCATTCACCTACTTTTGGCAGAGCTTTCACTTGGTGAAGTTTCAGACCCATAGCTAATTACTCACCTACTGAAAATGAGTAAATGCGAATTATCTCTAAAAGTATTGCAGATAGCCAATTTTTCTCAAATAACTCATTCACCTACTTTTGGGAGAGCTTTCACTCTGTGAAGTTTCAGACCCATAGCTAATTACTCACCTACTCAAAATGAGTAAATGCGAATTATCTCTAAAAGTATTGCAGATAGCCAATTTTTCTGAAATAACTCATTCACCTACTTTTGGGAGAGCTTTCACTCTGTGAAGTTTCAGACCCATAGCTAATTACTCACCTACTCAAAATGAGTAAATGCGAATTATCTCTAAAAGTATTGCAGATAGCCAATTTTTCTGAAATAACTCATTCACCTACTTTTGGGAGAGCTTTCACTCTGTGAAGTTTCAGACCCATAGCTAATTACTCACCTACTCAAAATGAGTAAATGCGAATTATCTCTAAAAGTATTGCAGATAGCCAATTTTTCTCAAATAACTCATTCACCTACTTTTGGGAGAGCTTTCACTTGGTGAAGTTTCAGACCCATAGCTAATTACTCACCTACTCAAAATGAGTAAATGCGAATTATCTCTAAAAGTATTGCAGATAGCCAATTTTTCTCAAATTAATCATTCACCTACTTTTGGGAGAGCTTTCACTTGGTGAAGTTTCAGACCCATAGCTATTTATTCACCTAATCAAAATGAGTAAATGCTAATTATCTGTAAAAGTATTGCGGATACCCAATTTTTATCAAATACTCATTCATCTACTTGTGGGAGAGCTTTCACATGGTGAAGATTCAGACCCATAGCTAATTACTCACCTACTCAAAATGAGTAAATGCGAATTATCTCTGAAAGTATTGCAGATAGCCAGTTTTTCTCAAATAACTCATTCACCTACTTTTGGGAGAGCTTTCACTGGGTGAAGTTTCAGACCCATGGATAATTATTCACCTACTCAAAATGAATAAATGTGAATTATCTCTTAATAGTATTGCAGATAGCCAATTTTTCTCAAATAACTCATTCACCTACTTTTGGAAGACCTTTCACACACGAAAATGAAAAATTGTGAATATCTCGGAAAAGCTATTTCTTCTGCTTTAATGCTCGGCGGGAGATACACACCACGGCAGTGGTCTTGACAAAAATTTTTGTCTCCCCAAAAATGGTGGCCATTTTGAATTTTCAAAGTTTTTGCAAAACACAAAAATGCTTATATCTTGAAAACCGTGCTATATGGAGCGAACTCAACAAAATTTTGGACCTGCTGGGTATCTCTGCAGAGTAGCCATGCCAATTTTCAAAATATTTTTGTCTCGCCAAATATAGCGGACATTTTTAATTTTTTTTATTTTTTGCAAAACACAAAAATGCTTATATCTTGAAAACCGTGCTAGATAGAGCAGACTGCGCTGACTTTGGTTGCCACAATAGTATAAGGCTAGAAACGAAGCATTTTCTTAATACTTTAGCACTCACCTTTATATCCTTTTCGGGACGCTTTGTTTTTGCTATGCAAAAACATTATCTTTTTTTTTTGCGAGCGATCCTCTAGTTTGATTGGGGATGTACTAATACTCAGTTTTTTCAGAATCCTGGAATCTCAATGTAGAGGGGAGGTGGGTGGTGTTTAATAGGGAGAGGGCATTTATACGGTGAAATACGGCATGTATGATGTATCCCCAAAGTGTTGGTTAGTAGAGTAATATTCTAAATTCATATTTGTGTTAAAAATGCTATGCTCATTTTACTAAAAAGAAATTCATAGGATATTTTGGAAAAATATTTCAAAAAAGAAATGCCTGAACAAATGTTGAATGCTTTCTACATGCTTTCCATCACTCAGCTGTATTTTACAGAAATTTATCTCATGCAGCTAATTCTTCATAAAAGTTTGATTAGATGACTTCTGCCAGTGTGATGAATATTAATAATAATCTGGTATCTACATTTAATATCTCAAGAAGAAAACATTTTTTTCATAGATTTCAGGGTTATGACAAAAATACATCATTAAGAACTGCAATAAAGAGTCTGAGACCTTGTCAACTGAGAAAATAAGAAAGTCGAGGGAGTGATTAATGTAGTTAGCTTGGTCATTTTAATGAAAAGATACAAGTGAAATAGAGGCATGGGACTATTAAGTTTTGCTCAAAAAATCTTCTTGAAAAGAACTCTGTCAAAATGGAATGCAATATTAAATTTTAGTACAGACTTGCAATAATACAACAACATGAAGTTTAGTGTATACTATATGTTAAGGTGGAGCAGCAATAGGAGGAAAATAGTTAGTCTGAAAATGAAATAATAAGATAATTTGAACAGTGTTAACTGTGTTTATGTTAGAGTTGAGATTACACAAGTTTCTATCACCATATCAACCTTTCTTATACAGACATGTGCCTATCAGCACCAGGAAAGTGCAAAATCAGTTGTTTTGCTAGAGAAAATCTCTGCAAGTTATTATAAGCATTTGCATTTAGGGTGCATTTTTCCAAAGTGAACTGCAAATGTGTTTTGGAAAATGTAATTTGAAGTTTAGTTCACATGTATCCACTGTCAAATTTTGTTTTAAACATTCATCATTAAAAATACTTAAAAATACATTTAGAGTCAGGTAAAATGAAATTTTGAGAACTATAATGTAAATATTGATGTTGTATTTTATTCACACTTGTTATTGCTATTTTTGTAAATTTGTGTGGAGACAAAGTGAAGTATAGAAGTAATAAAACCCTAGTGATATTAATTAATATAGTTTGAAAGTTCAGTTTTTAAGTCAGCTGACTTGTAATCACTTGTAACTTGAAAACTGTGACCTTCAGAAAATTTCCTGTACTTATGTTATTCATCTACTTTTGGGTCAGCTATAACACAGTAAACTTGCAGACCTGTAGCTCATTGCATAGCTCAGCAATAGGTATTTTCAGGTTCTCACTGTTGACTGAATCAGTTATAACTTGCAAACTGTCACCTTTACAGTATTTTGTTTAAATATATTATTCACCTACTTTTGGGTCAGTTATAAGATAGGGAAATTGCAGACCTGTATCTCATTGCATAGCTGAGCAATAGCTGTTTAGATTATCCCTGTTGAGTAAGTCACTTGTAACTTGAAAAGTATTGCATTTAGAGCATTTTCTTAAAATATGTTGTTCAGCTACTTTTTCCAAGCTACAACATGTTGAGTAACTTGGGCATCTATCCCAATAGTTAAGTGAGGAATAGCTACTTTCCTTTTAATGTTAAATTAGTCCCTGATAATTGTATCCACTGGAGGCATCCGGTGGATACTTTGGTTAAGCATTTGCTACGCTGAAGCCGCACTACGCATAGAGAGATTTTCAACGTTAACTCTCTCAGAGGAAAACTAAACCAGCTAGCTTCATCAAATTTGCAGGATATCTTCATTGGGAGGTACGCTTTTCTTTGGGACTGGAAGTAGCCTCATTCTGAAAAACAAGATGGCTACCAAGGGCAGTTCTTTGAAAATTATCTAATTTTTTCTACTGGCTGGTTCTCATAGGTAGAAGGTTGAATCTCTTCATAGGTGATATGTATAACAGATATACATGTCCTCTACAACCTTGCAGACATTTGACCTTGAAGCTCTTAATTCAAGGTCATCTACAGAGTGCCACAGTACCCCACGTAGCAGACTTTAAAAGTGCCTATATCTCACTTATTATTGGTCCTACAGGTTTGTAATGTGAAACCAACCCGCAGTAAATCATGGGCTGGAAATTTTATGATGTGGTCAGGTTTGACCTTGGACCCCTCCTTCAAGGTCAAATGAGGATACCCAAACTTAAAAATGCTTACAACGCGCTTATTATTGGTCCTAGAGGTTTACAATGTGAAACCAACTTATAGGAAATCATGTGCTGGAAATCTTTTGATGTGGTCAGATTTGACCTTGGACCCCTCCTTCAAGGTCAAACGGGGAAAGGCAAACTTGAAAGTGCTTATAACTCGCTTATTATTGGTCCTAGAGGTCTGCAATGTGAAACCAAGCTGAAGGAAATCATGGGCTGAGAATCTTCTAATGTGGATAGATTTGACCTTCAAGATAAAGAGATGGTTCACTGGCTTTGGTGAGTTGTCCTGGTGGGTACAAATTTGCACTGGTTCTCTGATGTGTAGTTCTAGTTTTAATCGCTTTCCTTTATTGTTGCTCCCAGAAAATTTGTGTGTGAAGCAGAACTGTTACAAGTGAGGTCACCCTTTCATAATTTTCTCTGTGAACATTATAGGGATTTGTCTGTTATTTTGCTAATATATACTAGGCCAGAGGAAAATTACTTTGTGAAGGTATCAGCTCTTAATCTGCAGTCACTGTGCACCAACTTTTGTAGTCCACCTTTATGTAAGAACCAATTCCTCAGTAGCTCCTCATGAAGCACTGTAACAGTTAACTTTGTACTTCTGAATATCATTTATAGTGCACAAGTTTTGTGTCCTTTTCTGCTTTCACTTCTAATCTGAAACTCCAAACATACAGTTAGCTGACACAGGGCCCGTTGATGGGCACTGATTGCTTGTTTAAGTCTTTTCTTGGGTTTTGTGCATCATGGTACAGTAGTCTTATTTTATTTTCTATAACACAATTGTAATCTTTGGTACTTCTACACAGCTGGACATCAGATATTTATTCTGACTGTGACTTTGATAATTTGAATTCAATTAATAAATTTGATTTATTTATACAGAGAATTCTAAAATCAGATAATATATGCATGTATACCAGGTCCGTTTAATTTAGGAGATAAATTTTCCAATTTTTTAAAACAATTCAAAGTGGACTGTTATTTATCTATTGCCTTCTCTCATTTCCCCCATTATCTCTCTGCATATAATAAGCTGTGGTATTTCTAATCCCAGCTGATGCTTTCTTGTACTTACTGCAGATTAATGAGAATGGATGTACATTACATGGTGTTGAGTGTAGTTACTCTCTGTTACAGCTGATTGAATGTCTATCAATCCATTTCAGTGGTGTTTGTGGTCTGACAAAACATCATTGTGGAACTGAATGGATTGTTCATAATCTGGTGATGCAATAGACACTTATTAGAAGCTCTTTGTAGAGAAATTATATGATGTAGATAAGATATATTTGTGGTAATATATAACATAGTTTCATTCAGCACTGAAATGTGACCATAAATTAAATTAAATTAAATTCCAGTTCATTGACGAACAAACAGAAATAAAAGTTTTTTTCTGCCTTATAGTTTAAGGGATCCACAGTATATTTTATAGAAAGAATAATTGTTTCTGCTTTCACTCACCATGTAAGTTAATTTGTTCATTAATACAATTGAACAAGATCCTCATTAAAAATGTAAACAACCCATGTGTGGCACTACATATATACAGGTGGAGTCAGACAGATGTCTTCTTGGATTAATTAAGTCATTTTTTGGCATCTCAGTGCTTCATGTATGTAAACTGACAAGTCTCTCTGCCTCTCTACCCTGCTTCTTTATTTTCTAAATTGAGAGCCAGTGTTTCGACATGTACAAATGTGATTTGTGAAAATCGCCTAACTGTCATGAAATTTTTCAATTTTGCAATTTTTAAAGATCTTGTTGACATTGTTAAAATTGTGCCATAACTTCATGCATATAGAAATTTAAAAAATTGCTAATCAAGTTTACAAATGATAAACATGGAATAATGGACTTATGTTATATCCAGGGTCATAAATTTCAACATTTTCTCTGCATTGTAGTTGTTAAAATAATGGATGTAAGTTTAGATACGTAAAAACAAAAAGGATGGGATAGCAGCCATTTCTAAAGGGTAGTTGAGTGGATCGTTTGATAATGGTTGAAAGATTAAGACATAGCATCTGTTTGCTACAAAGGTTCTGCTCTGTTCAAATCTTGTTTAATACCCCTTACATCATGTGTTACGGTTTTCTTCATAGCAAATTGCTCTGGATCTTCTTTTTTATTACTGAAAAATTCTCTGGGATAAAAATCCAGTAATCTGTATTCATTTGTATTTTTCCCCTGTTTTTGACCAAACTCCCCTCAGAAGCTTATGCAATACTTCTGTAGTTCATAATGGTTTTAACTAATATGGAGTGAAGCTTTTGTTATAATTTTGTTGCAGATTCAATCATCAGATATTTAAAAGAAACTCCTTTTGTATTTTCTGTAGCTTTATGAAATGTATTCCAGATATAAGTTGCGTATGTTTTGCTTTCTATTTTCCGGCAAGTTTCCAGTGTAATCCCAGAAATCTGCAAAACATTATGTTGTAGTGTCGATATGTATCAATACTTCAAATTCAGAAGTTAACTATCAATTGGCACATTGTTATTTTCTCAGAATAAAATTATAGAAAAAATAGTTGGAGATAGGAAGTCCCGAAGGCTGTGAATTACTGATAAAATGAATGTGTTTTCAATTATGCATATCTGTTGTGCATTCTCACATTGCTAGTATATGAGGATTTGATTTTCCAGGTTTCTTATTCAAGTGTTGCATGTAATTCAAACACACCATAGTATTTGTAAGACTATCCTACATAGATACTGTCACCAATTTTCTAAAATATTGGGAGCATGTTTAAAAGCCATTTTAGAAGTAAACCTTCATGACTAGCACTCTTAGATCAGACAGTCCAGTTAAAAGGAAAAAGAGGTTACAAGTTCAGCAATCCCTGAAATGATTCCAAGATCTGGAACCAGGTAACATGGATGTAGATCCCAAAGTACTTATTTTTTCATCAGCAGGGTTTGTTTGCTTTGGAAAACTCAAAAAGGTTTTTTTTCTATTTCCATATTTTAATCAGGTTTCCATCAAAGATGGACTAATTTGTACAAGGCCCGTACTATTCTTCTCAAAACCAATTTCCTTGAGTATGTAACTTAACTGTTTGCATGTGAAGTGATTTAAATGTTTCCATTTAGTTTTCCCATAACAGCATGAATTTGATCTGGTGATTTTATGTTTATTGTATGTTTTTGAATTTCAGTACAATAAACTAAGTTTTATTAGATCACAAACTGTTCCTCACAAAAATCTCTAAATGTTCCTGGCCATTGGATGCACTGCAACTCAAAGAATAATTAAATGTTTTCTCAGGACAATAAGAGGTATACTGAACTGGCGTTTGCACTGTGACATGTATTGACACCTATATTTGCCAACTAAAGTACATCTATTCCTTGTGCGAAAATTACATTAAATCTCCAACTTGGTTCCTGTTTTACAATTTAAAGTGAGATTGATGGGGCTTTTAGAAGTTATTTTATGGTAGATTTTGTAAGATAGCTCCATGGCATACAATTCTGATATGGGTATTGGAATATAATGTATCTGTAAGTTCCTCTTGTTTATTGCTGTGTCCACAAAATAGATTATTTAGCCTGAATAATGGTAGTCAACAGTTCAAATGATCACAATATAGTCTAAAAAACGAAACCCACTTGAGTTCTGAATGTGTTGGATATGATTTCAGTGTCAGTTACTTTTTTTTCTGGTATCCATTTACTGTTAACATAATCTGTGTGACAATAATAATTGAATAACTAAAGCACTAGGAATAGTTTTAAATATTTATATATCTGATACAACTATATTTTTGGTCTTTTAACATAAACAAGTATGGTTAACAAAAAATGCTGTTGTTATTTAGGCTTACATCTTTAGTCTCAACCAGCCAAATTATTATGGTAATTTTATATACTTGAATAAGATAATAGTAGGCATCAGTAGATAACAGTATGGAATTAAATCATTTGTCTCTAACCTCTATGATATCAAACTAGGTTCATGACAACATGTGGGGTTCACAGAAAGCCTGTCCACAGCTATCAACAGAGTTTCAATTTATGTCAAATTATCTTGATATAACTTCCGATTGAAAGTTCTAGTGACAGGATTTGAAGTTCTGTCACAAGATATACACTCCCATATTTAATCATCAGATTGCTTGGTCAAATACATAGCACACAGCCCCAATAGTGTTTGTAATATACCCAAGTTTAATATGAGGCCTAGCAAAATTCTGGATATTCTGATCAAGAACAGGAACAAATAAGGGAGGAAACTAACAGCTTGCTGGAGGTTTATGCTGTTTGAATGCTTTTTACCCCACAGTCTTAAAGGTACGTGTGGGCACTGTTTTCACCCACAGTATTCCGATGGGTGGGTAGTGGGAAAACGATTGTCTGGTCTGTATCTCAGAAACCCTTATGTGTAAGATGTTGATACTTGATAGGGACATTGGTTGGGGAATGTAGGTGTGCAACATCAAATGTGACCTTGATGTGACCTTTGACCTTGTTATGGTGACCTTGAGTTTGAAAATCTTGTCCAGGCTCTATCTCAGAAACCTTAAGTGTAGGAAGTTGATACATGGTGGGTACGTTAGTAAGAAGGTGTAGGTGTACAACTGCATGGTGTGACCTTAATTTGACTTTTGACCTTGCTGTAGTGTCCTTGTCCTCTAACATATTATCAAGGCCATTTCTCAGAAACTGTAGAAAGGTGTAGAATTTTGATACTTGGTAGGGTCATCGATTGGGGGTGTATGTGTGCAACGTCAGGGTGTGACCTTTGAGCTTTAATCTTGCTATAGTGACATTGACCTGTAAACCTCTTGTCCCAAAATTAATATCCCAATTTATTACCGTAGGTATATGATTGTCCATTACACATGCACTAAGTTCCGACAAACAAAGATTTATGAGATATCATAGCAGTATTTATTTGTTTATTTACTATCCCAAACCAATAAACTTATGTTTATAACCAGAATTTGTGTAATATTATAATATTTGCACTTGTATTGGTTGAGAAAACTTTTATAAGATGTAAACTGTTTATTCCTAGGGTGGGAGGTAGGATTTCCTGATGGAGGGTATGATTTGCTAGGAGTGCTACCCCCCGGATGGGAGGATTTTCCAGGAAATGGTACCTCTGGGGTAGGATTTACCAGGGAATTCTCCACTGGGGAGGGGGTTTCCGGGGTGGAGGATTTCGGGTTATACCGGGTATGTCTCTAAAACTGTAAGGTGTAGGATATGGTACTTGGCAGGGACATTAGCTGGGAGCTGAAGGTGTGCTATGTCATGGGTTGGCTTTGATATTTCTTTAGAGACCTTGACCTTTAAAAGCTTGTCTGGGCTGTATCTTAGAAATCGTAAGGTATAGGAGGTTGATATTTGGTAGGGACATTGGGTAGGGCATAATAGTTGTGCGACATCATGTCATACTGTTTTCTCTGAAGTCTCCTGAGTTTTGTGCTGTGTCACTTCTGTATCATGGTATTTCTCTGGGCTGTGGGGTACAGGCATCTCTGATGCTATTTTTTACACTGTTTTGTGTCACCAGCAAGTGT
Source organism: Sabellastarte sp. h YS-2021 (assembly GCA_964017235.1). Classification (NCBI taxonomy): domain Eukaryota; kingdom Metazoa; phylum Annelida; class Polychaeta; order Sabellida; family Sabellidae; genus Sabellastarte; species Sabellastarte sp. h YS-2021. The sequence continues at coordinate 45,420,407 of OZ024931.1, read as the reverse complement.
GCTGGTTTTGTAATTCATGTAAGTTGTCTGACAGCCATATAAGGCAGCTGATGCAATGCCCATGTTGGGCTGCAGTTTTGTGTCAGACTCACGGTTGATTAAGGGTTTGAAGACATAACTCTTTCTGAGAATGTGAAGTATATTTCAACTTTTTTACAACTTTATATATGAAACCAATATTTATGTAACTGTGTGATCATCATCGTGTTTAAGTGCTATTTTATTATTAAGTGTTCAATCTCTGTTAAATATTTGTAGTACCATAATAGATCGTAAATCCCACACTTGATTGTGCACTCTAAGTTTCAGAAGAGTCCACAAATTGAGATATCCTGCCAGACAACAGATGCATGTACATACTGTTTCATTAGATGGCTTTGAAGCCTATTCATTCCCATTGATTATTTAAGTAGAGTCTACTTTTTGTACTTGAAAATTAGGATTTATCTGTTCTCTCTACACACTTATCTAGTATTTTTTCTTGTGGTGAATGAATCATGTAATCCACATAATTAATTCAGTAATTCAGATCAATCCTATATATAATTGAGTATTAGTCGCTGAAAGAATTATAGTTGCTGTATTTTTCTACAAAATGTACAGTGGCAAATTAAAAACAATATGTTCCAGATAAAACAAAATCCTGAAATTAGTTGAACAAGATTTTGTAAAAGAAGAGCAAAACAATTTCTACTGTGTGCAGTTAAAACAAGGTGTTTGCTAAATGAAGAAGTATATGCCCAATTAGACTTTAGTTGAACAAAAAGAACAATTGTTGTGCAAATATTTCTGTTCAGATGACATTGTTGAACTATTTCAGTTCAGTGACACTTGTTTTTTAATTTGAAATAAGATGGTTGACTAACTTTGTGATCTAATCTAATCAAATGTAATGATTTAAACATGTACTGTATGTTACCCTAGCTTCTTGTAAAGCTGATGTTACTTTTCCCCACAGTGTCACCAACAGTTATGTGGACAACTGTGTCAGAGCTCACTATTGTTTCATTTCTATAGTTTTGTTGTATTAATATTCTGTGTTTGTTTTGTTTTCAGAATTGATTGGCACAGGGAAAAAACCTAATGTGAATTTCCAAGATGAAGATGGGTAAGTTAGCTTTATGCTTAAAACCCTGTCTCACTGATCCATTCCAACACCCCTGTAGGCAGTGATTACGACTCGTACAAAATTATTGCTGGCCAACAGGGCCAGTAACTTTAAAACATTGCTGGACAAATGTTAAAATTTAAACATGAAGAAATTTATAAATGAAAATCAGATTTTCTTCTTTTGATTCAACATACTTTACAACTTACAAAATACCATTACTTGTAGAAAAAAGGGAGATAATACTATTGAAATTTTTTTTTTTCAAAATTTTCACTGTCTATCTCTGAGTTAATAAAGCGATAATCAGACTCATCATCTGACTCATAATTAGAGTAACAAGGGCCATTGGTCACTGCCACATTTTTAATATCTTCACCAATGAAAAAAAGAGAAGAAAAAAAATGAGAAAAAAAATATCTTCACCGATGGAGTTCACAATGGTGGCCAGAGAGGTCAAACTGATGGCCTTACAGAGGGGTTGTTACGGTCACGGGCAAGCGCGGTAGCAATTACCGGTTGTCTTTAAGTTGTAACAGAAAAAGCAAAAAGTTAAACTTAACAAATTTATTTAATAGTCAACAATAATGATTACAGTCAACTGGTGTGCTCTTAACCAAACACACTAATACAATAATAAGATCTAGCTGACCTGACCACTGAGATTATGAGTTAAGTTTATCCGCCGTATCCAGCAATCTGTTCCATAATCTGTCCTGTAGTATATTCTGTGGTCTATCCAATGTCCTATGGTCTGCCCTGTGATCTGTCCAATGTTCACTCACACACGGATATCTATATCTTGTGACCTGTCTCACACTCAACAACACAAAAGGTTCTTGTCCTGCTATTCTTTATATATCCAGCCACACAGAATGTCTGTCTGGAGATATTTAGAGAGTTAACACAACTGTACTGTCTGCTCCAAGATGTGGACAATGTCCAAAATGCAGTAAATTCACTCTCTGTTATATGAATGTACAATATTCAAAATATCCAAAGTACAATAAATCTGTCCAGATGATGTATCCAGTTCACTCCAGTAAAAGTTCACAGTGATATAAGCATATATTATACTCCAAAACACAATAGCTCTCCTTATAGCAAGCGAATACAAAGTTCACTTGTGGTCAGATGTACATTCCTTATATACATTCACAGATTCCTCTGGAATTGTACAGAACCAACTCAAAAGAAGATTGAGCCATCTAGGCCAAATGAGGAAGTTCTAGAAACTACTGGCAATTGGGTTTCCCCAAATCTAACATAACCACTGAGGGGGGGATTTCCCCCAGTCTGTGAACAGATCAATAAACACTAAAACACAAAAATCAATAACTCCCTTACTTTAAATGTTAACACACAAAAAGAACCAACAACACAATTATCTTTTATGACAATTTATAAACATAAAGCTTAAATTAAACAATGCACTAATATAGTGCCTAATATATGTAATATACAATGTACTAATATAGTGTCCAATATATGTAACAGGGGTATAAGAATCCACCAGTACCTAGACGACTGTTTGGTGAGAGCCACATTCCACCAAACTTGTCTCCAGCATACACAGACCTTGGTAGATCTTTGTCAAGAACTAGGTTGGCTGGTGAACAAGGAGAAGTCAGAACTGGATCCAAACAGGTTTTCAGCTTCGTATATTACCAGTTCGACCTGAAAGAGGGCAAGGTCAGACCCACACCAGAGCGTTTGCAGGCCTTGATAAACAAGATTCAGACAATAATGGCAGTTTATGTCCCTCATAGGTCTACTCACAGCCACAGAAAAGCAAATCCACCTAGGTCAGCTTCATATGAGACCGATACAGTGGCACTTGAAGACCAACTGGAGGGTCCCAGAATCACCACAAAAGGTGATACCAGTCCCCAGATCGCTACACCCTCGATTAAAATGGTGGCTGGAGGAAAGCAGTGTGCTACCAGGTCAACTATTACACCCACTAAAATAGGCTCTGCAGATATTTACAGACGCATCAAAAGAAGGGTGGGTGCTCACTTAAACGAAGGCACTGCAAGGGGAACCTGGTCCCTTCCAGAAAGCAAGTTACATATAAACCATCTGGAACTAAAGGCGGTCTTTCTGGCCCTAAAAGAGTTCCAAGACCTCTGTTCAAACAACATAGTCCCGGTGGCCACAGACAACACGACAGTGGTTGCCTATATAAACAAAGAAGGGGGGGATGAAGTCGGGCCCTCTGTGTGCCCTTTTGTGGAGAATCCTGACCTGGTGTACCAGCAGACAGGTAACCCTCAAAGCTCGACACATCCCAGGCCGGCGGAATGTGATAGCAGACAAGCTATCCAGACTAGGCCAAACCATTCACACAGAATGGTCCCTTCACCCAGAGGTCTTCCAAGCCATATGCTCCCGGTGGCACCAGCCCCAAGTGGACCTGTTTGCTACCAGGTTCAACAACAAACTTCTACAGTTTGTATCACTGGTTCCAGGTTCCCAGGCATGGGCAGTAGATGCACTCAGTCTGTCCTGGGAAGATCTGGACCCATATGCCTTCTCACCAGCAGCCATCTTGGGCAAAGTGGTGGAGAAGTTGCAGGACCACCCATGCAACAGAATCATACTGATTGCACCGGGGTGGCCCAACATGCCCTGGTTCTGGGACCTAGTGGCCATGTCCAGTCAGATCTCACTGTGCCTGCCCAATTTGTCCAATCTGGTGACCAACCATTCAACCAGAGCCTGCACAGAAACTTGTCAAACCTGAACCTACATGCCTAGAGCCACAGCAATCAAGGAGCAGGGCTTCTCTGAGGCAGTGTCAGCATGAATTGAGGCTCCTCAAAGAGGATCAACCAAATCTGTCTATGTGGACCATTTTTACAAAGTGGTGCCTCAGTAATCAGGTGGACTTCAGGGCACCACCTCTGAAAGCCATAGCTGACTTCCTTCTGCACTTGTTCCAGGACAGGAAGTTGCAGCCAGGCACCATTGATGGCTACAGATCAGTCATTGCTGACAAGTTGGGCAACTCCCCCATTAATGTCAGCAAAGATGAGAATCTCACCTGTCTCCTGGATAGTTTCCATAGAGACAGACCCAAGGGCAGCAGGGTTATCCCCTCCTGGAACCTCTCCCTGGTTCTACACCAGCTGACAAAGGCTTCCTTTGAACCCTTAAAAGAGGCCTTACTAAAACACTTGACCTTCAAGACTGTTTTCCTGCTGGCCCTGGGTTCTGGTAAATGCAGGAGCGAGATCCATGCTTGGTTACATAAGAACATCAGACACCAGTCAGACTGGTCTAAGGTGTCTTTGTACCCCTCACCCAGCTTTTTATCGAAGAACCAGCTGGCTAAGGTGGGCCCAGACAGTGTGGCCCCATTGGTTATACCAGCCCTGGCCCCCACTCTGGATAAATCACTTAAGGGTGACTGTGGTCCCTATGTCTAGTCAGAGCCCTGCGCTATTATTTAGACAGGACCTCAGATCTTAGACAGAACAAGGAGTTAGTCTTTGTCTCCTTCAAGAAAGGTTTTGATAAGGACATCTCACCTGCCACCATCTCCTCATGGATCAAGCAAACTGCAGTCCTATGCTATGAGCTCTCTGACCAGGAAGCCCTCACATTGCATCAGGTCAAAGCCCATGATGTCAGGGCCTTTGGTGCTTCTAAGGCCTTCCAATCGGGAGTCTCCTTTGATCAAATTTTGTCAGCCTGCCACTGGAAATCACATAACACCTTCACACAATTCTATTTGAAGGATGTGGCTTGGGCTGATACAGAGCTTTTTCATTTGGTGTGAGTGGTGGCTGCTCAGCAGGTCCACCACCAAACCCAAAAATGAGGAGATATGTAGTTATGTAAATATGTATATATTGTACATATATTACATTTGCAATATTGTATATATTGGATATTTATTCTCGGTACAATATCTCCATATAGTACAGGACTTAAGGCACTATTTCACCCATCCGACTGTACAAGTACAGCCCAAGCTCTCAAGTGACTGACATTCCCCTAACTGAAAGACAGAGGCTTGAGGATGACCATTTATCAATGTTCTTAAGGTTCTTTAACCGGCCACTGCAGATAGGACCAAATGCCAGAGGCAGCCATTTAAAGTGGTCATACAAGCCACTATGTATCTGTCTATACCTGGGTTTGAACCCATATCCTCTGTGTTTCTAGGCCAGTGTGTCTACCACTAGGCCACAAAGGCAGATAAACTTAAAACAAGTAAGCAAAAACTTGAGAATTTTCAGCCTAATGAGTTGATTACTCAGGTAAGAAACTGTGTATCTTAACTCGTCTACAAAAACATGTAATTTTTTAATATAAAGCCAACTAGATGGAAGTTTGAACTTTCCCCAGTTCAGAGTGTTTTAGTTTATTCAGGGAATTGTGGTACCTGGATCCATGATTATTGCTGGCTGCATCTAGTGCAATGAATTAATTTATGAGACATTTCCAATTACAACATGCATTGATATTCATACACACAAGTACTGGCGCATGGACACACAAAGCCAAGGATGCTGATTAGCCTGACTTTAGTCTAGATTTTAAACCCACAGCTGATAAATGATATGTGCCCATTGTTTTAACTTTATTGTGTTGCTGGATTTTGGGCAGCTGGGCAGCAGCTGCCATCCTTATCTGTGCCAGATCTCCAAAAGCATAAGATCTTTCTTTGCAGATATGGTTGTACAACTATAATATTTTTACCTTTGTATGATGTTTCAATTTGCCTATGTGACCTTGGACATGGAAAATTTCTGACATTAGTCTTGAGAATCTCCACAATTGTGACATAAACTATTTTTTCGCCTTATTATTTACACTTCATTTCCATATCTCATTGTGTTCTTTGCTGTTTCTTTGTGCTGTGTGGTATAGGTGTTTGTTTCTTTTATCCATGTTAGGCTTTCATGCTCTTTCAATGGATTTGGTACAGATGTGACAGCCAATGAGCTGATATTTACTTTTGCCTAAAGAATAATTATACTTAACGGTGCTCTACCTAGTGGCTTTTTACTGTAATACATAATGAAAAGCTGTGATATTCTAATGTAAGGCTACTATCTATTAATATTGCAAACATCCCTGACAGTTCTAAATGCTCTTCATGTGGAGTATTTGACCTTTAAATCAGGGCCGTCCTCAAGTGTGTGTATCTGCCCACTAATTGGCTATTCAACTGTTCCCTGAACTGGGAGAAGTCTGGATCTCTCTATCACTGAAATACACCAACACACTGGCCAAGGAAAGGGAGAGCCCCTGGCTAGTCGACTTGCAAAGGCTCTAGTGGGTTAACCATATATCTGGATGTTATGAAATTTGCCATGCAGTATATTTGTTCAATACATATGACATTCTCATCAAATTGATTATTTCTGTGCCAATTCCAGGTCGTTTGTCCAGTATGTTTCAGAATGTCTTTGTATTCTGAATGCTGTTAGTCTTGTTAACCCTGGAGATGATTTTATATATTGTAGGGAATGTCATATACTGTGGCAATTTTTTTCTTGAATATTGTAATACTGGTGGTAATGCTTAGGTTGCTCTTTTCTGGTCATTTCTGTATGTATTTCATTTTCACTTCATGACCTCATCCGTATGGCTGTGAAAAGAGACCTCTTGTCTCACTAGCACACATTGAAGAATGAACCAACCTGTACATCTATCCAGCCAGCCGTCTTCACCACTGCAGTAGAAACATTTTAGAATAGCTTGTGAGAGGGTGTAATGATTATTTCAAACATTTTGTAAAAAGTGGTCCAAACTGCAAGTTGCGTTCCATGTTGTGTAATAGATTATAGATGTCATACAGAAATGTGAATCCCATCAAATCCTGCAGAAAATGTCCGGAAAAAAGAGAATCCCACCAAATCGTGTAGAAGGTGTCCCACAGAAATGTGAATCCCATCAAATCAAGACGAAGCTGTCAAACAGAAATGTGAATCCCATCATATCCTGATGAAGATGTCTCACAAAAATGTAAATCCCATCAAATAGTGGTAGACGATGTCTTAAAAAATGTGAATTCCATCAAATCGTGCAGAAGATGTCCTGCCAAGACACAAAGTGGACAGTACCACAACGATCCAAAGCTGAAAGTACCCCATGTGGTCAGTTTGTACCCTGTAATGCCATGCAGAAAGGTGTGACCTAGGTATAAGTCTCAAACAGATTAAAACATGGCTGTGATATACTGCAATATATTTCAAAAGTACAAAATAATACATAATTAACAAAACAAAACATTTATAAGAGTGAAAATTTTGTTGCTGTTGATATTACAAAATTTAGAAGTGTTTTTTGATGATATATAAACTTAATCGAGTAAAATTTCAAGGGATCAGAAAATGTTGCTACTTAAACCTAGAACTCTGATTAGCTTAGAAGATTTTAATTCAAAAGACCTTACATTTGGACAATGCATTTATATCCACTGTTTATATTTTAAAGTTTAGTCAAACAGAGTTCTATTACAAGGGATTCAACTATTATTATCAAAACAGGTGAATAAGTGCAGATTTTATGTATAAGTACTAGTTTTAAAGATGTCTGAACATTTGATTTTGATACATTTTCCAGTACTGTTCTCCTCAACATCTCAGCCAGAATCTAGGTGTTTTAATGCATAATTCAGTGTCATCTAGCTAAGTGAAGCTTGAATCGAGACCCAGAAGAATATTGTTAAAAAGAGCTAAGTAAGCCCTCCCTCCCACTTACTGTGAATTTCAGAGTTTAAGTTTTTATGTAGTACAACAAAAAGACTGAAGCAAAACATTTAATTACAAGTTTTGTGACTAGTTTAAATATACCAGGAAAAATGTAAAATGTAAATCTTGTTCCATCCATTAGCTGATATTACTATTACAGCAGAACCTGTATTATTCTAGCATATTTACAGAGGAATAGTCTGCTTGGATAACAGGCATTCATTATAAAACAGCAAAAATCTGTAACTTTTAGAGAGTGCAATTGTTTATAAAGTTAGACAATTTGTTTATAGAATTGGACATTTGGATAATAGACAGTTCTTGTGTATATAAAATAGCTGACTGGTTTAAATTAGGTATGCAGAAAATGAGTTATATTACATACATTGACACCCAGTCTTCTGTTGTTTGAATATAATTAATGCTCAGGAGATGTTGTGCTTGGGAAGATGTAGTATATATATGTCACAAACCTGTGTTGTTGATAAACATAACAGTGTCATAAAGCTGACACAGGATGGCAGATTGGACCTGTAAGAAAACAAATATACAATTATCAGTGGGTTCAGACAACTTATTTGTGGCAGTAGCAACACAGTAACAAAATGTGTAAGGCTCAATGTACAAGTGTGTGGGGTGGCTATAATTAACTAAAATTTCTATACTGTTTGCAGGTATCAGTAAAACTTTGTGGCAATTTTAACTATCGATGGGTCGATACCAGAAATTTGTACATTGGGGAGAGGCCAATGCAAAACCGTACCGATTCTGAGACTGTACGTTTTAGTTTACCCCAACTGAAGATGGACATTTCCTCTTAACATCACAATAACAGTGGCCTAATGTCCTAAACAAAATATGAGATAAAAGCTTATAATATCTTCAGATTTCTGGTTTGTTCCAATTATTTTAAGTTTTCCTTCAATTATATAAGCTGACAAGCAAGATTGAGGGTATGAAGTGTCATAGCCAAAACAAAATGTTAGTTCTGCTCAACACAATTACTATAAAAGTCTGCAAATGCTAGAAAATATGGGATAAAAGCTTATAATTTATTCACATTTTGGGTATGTTTCTAATATATTTTTTACATGAGCTAATGTTTCTAATGTTTTCATCACACGTTTCAGTAAAATGGTCTTGATACCGAGATCCCGGACGTACCGACCCATCCCAAATTTTAGCACAGGAGTGTGACTCGGGGCTTAAAATGAAGCTCTGTATCTATATTGCAACAACCATTCCAAATCTGGATACCTGCATTGTCATTGTAACCAATTGGAAGTACTACTTCATTGAAATTTTGCTGTAAACAAATTTATTGAAATAAAATGTCAGATATCAATGATACAAATGAAAGTTATGTCAAAAACAAGGACTATGTAGATAAAGCTGATTGGTGATTTATAATGTCTCACCCATGTTATTTATGGAAATACACAAGATTTTAATAGCTATTTACAAGTATCTGGTTGGTACTCAGTTTGTCAACATACACATTTTAAAGTATTCTGGCATCCTGTCATTACCCTAGTTTCAAAGTACAACTGTGTTGAGCAATTAAACCCAGTGTAATGTGAAAGCTTTAAGCAAAGAATCACCAGCTCAGTATGTACTAAAATTCATCTGATTCTGCAGAGATCCTATGGGCAAGCTGCTTAATATGCAATGTTAAATGCATCACAGCATATGAAATTATGCACAGGGACCACCATTAAAGAGTCAGTTATAAAAAAGCATGATTCACTGACAACTTATTATCTGAGAATAATACATTGCAATAGTAATGGCCAGTTTGTGCATAGTGTATTATCTAACGTGATCTCATTATGAACTTGGAGATAATATGGCATGCTTTGTGTAAACCCGCTACAGATACAGTCCAATCTGAATCAGAATTAATTTTATGTTGAAGAATGATCTAACTTGTACAATCCAAGCTGAATCAAATTTAATTTTATGGTGAAGAATTATCTGACTTGTACAATCCAATCTGAATTAGAATTAATTTTATGGTGAAGAATTATCTGACTTGTACAATCCAATCTAAATTAGAATAAATTTTATGGTGAAGAATTATCTGACTTGTACAATCTAATCTGAATCAGATTTAATTTTATGGTGAAGAATTATCTAACTTCTACAATCCAAGCTGAATCAAATTTAATTTTATGGTGAACAATTATCTGACTTGTACAATCCAATCTGAATCAGAATTAATTTTATGGTGAAGAATTATCTGACTTGTACAATCGAATCTGAATCAGAATTAATTTTATGGTAAAAAATTATCTGACTTATATTGCCATTACTTCCATTGCCAAGAAAGTATTTATTATTCTGTAATGAAAATTACAACACCATTGTTTTCAGTTTGAAGAGGGCTTGCGTGTAACTTTGTCTGATCAAGTTTGTTTGGTCTGGCCCATAAAGGTCTTAAAGAAATGAGAAAATCAAGACAGAGCACATAAGTTTATCACTGGGGTCATCCTTTAAAATGAAGTAAATTAAAATTCACTGGAACTGTGCAACAGAATCCTGCAAAGTTAACAATTTTAATGAGCATGTTATACAATTATTGTATAGAAATAGGCAGGGTTTCTCACTGACTTTTATAACTGGATGTACAATTTATTTTTGTTTTGATAGTATGTAGGGATTTTCAAGTAAGTTTAAATTTACCCTCAGTTTTTACAAAGGACAATCCATTGCTTGTGAAGCTTGTTATACCCAATATTTATTCATACTTATGTATGTCATTGTGTGTAAAACTTATCACTAAACATATAATTGCTTATCTGAGAAAAATGTGTTTCCCAATGTATGGTGCAAGAATGATTAATTCAAAGAAATCCCATGACTTTCCATGTTCAGACTCTTTGTTATTTGAGATATTATATCTGGGTTTTACCAATTCCTTGAAAAAATACTTGTAAACATTTCCCTATGAAATATCAATCCAGTTTGCTTGGTAAATCAGTGGCTAAATTTCCAGGTGTCAATCAACAGGTTTACTGTTTGCAAAGTATCAGATATCTTATAAACCAGTGGTTAACCCCAATCATGGAGAGATGTTTTTTTCTCTCTGTGTAAGCGGAGAAGTAGAAAATACTTTCACCACTCAACATTAGTGGTGGTGAAAGAAAAAGTACAAATACCTGAGTAGTGTTCCATATTACCTGATAATATCTAAAATTATATACCTGTGACAAGTATTTATATGATATGGTTTTATCAATAGTCCTGTCTCACATTGACATTGGACATGCCATGAACTTGTGAATCTGTCCCTAAATGCAAGAGGGCTGTTCCATTATTGTATCCACCAGATAGCATCCGGTGTATACTATGGATTATACAGGAGTACACCGCCGCCACAGCGTGTAGAGATTTTCTTGTTACCCCTCTAGAGGCCAGGGTATTATAGGTAGACTTCTCAAATTTGCAGGATATATTCATAACCATAAAATCTTGCCTGGGAATATTTTTGTCCTCATTTTGATAAAAAAGGTGGCTGCCACGGGCATTTTTCAACTTTCAGCAAGGAGTTTTGTTGGCCCTCTAGAGCAACTTTTTAAGGGTATGATAGGTAGAGATATCAAATTTGCAGGATATGTTCATCATTACAGAATCTTGACTGGGAATATTTTTGGCTTCATTTTGAAAAAAAAGCTGGGCGCCACATGCGTTTCTTTTCAGTAATGAAAAGTGCTTATATCTCCCTTATTATTGGTCCTGGAGGTTTGCAATGTGAAACAAACCTATAGGAAATCATGGGTTGTGAATCATTTGATGTGGTCAGATTTGACCTTGGGGCCTCCTTCAAGGGCAAACGAGGATAGCCAAACTTAAAAGTGCTTATAACTTGCTTGTTATTGGTCCTAGAGGTTTACAATGTGAAACCAATTTATAGGAAATCATGGGCTGTGAATCTTCCGATGTGGTCAGATTTGATCTTGGGCCCCTGCTTCAAGGTCAAATGAGGGTAGCCAAACTAAAAAGTGCTTACAACTTGCTTATTATTGTATCCCCGACGCGAAGCGGGGATACTATGGATTCATCATCGTCGTCGTCCGCGTCCGCGCCCTCGTCCGCGTCCGCGTCCGCAGAGATTTCTTGTTAGCGACCTACAGTCCACATTTCTTTCCGGATTTCTTTCATATTTGGCAGGTGACTTGATATGGTAGAGGACTCGCCACCCTATCTTTTTGGTAGGCTTTATGTCTAAATTAGGCCTGTGGTAGACAAAAATGTCTAAAATGTGGAATATTGCTTGTTAGCGACCTACAGTCCACATTTCTTTCCAGATTTCTTTCATATTTGGCAGGTGGCTTGGTATGCTAGAGGACTCGCCACCCTATCTTTTTGGTAGGCTTTATGTCTAAATTAGGCCTGTGGTAGACAAAAATGTCTAAAATGCATTAAAAGTCATGAAATCATGCACTAAATCACTTATAACTTAAAAAGTGTTGCATTTAGAGCATTTTGTTAAAATATGTTATTCAGATACTTTTTTCATAGCTACAACATGGTGAGTAACTTGGGTGTCTGTCTCAATAGCTAAGTGAGTAATAGCTACTTTTGGGCTTTTCAGTAACTTCCATCATGAGTAAAATCAATTGTAACTTGAAAACTATTGCATTTACAGAATTTTGTATAAATATGTTATTCAGCTACTTTTATGTCAGCTATAACATAGTAAAATTTCAGACCTGTAGCTCATAGCATAGCTGAGTAATAGCTACTTTTAGGTTATCACTGTTGAGTAAATTACTTATAACTTCAAAAGTATTACATTTAGAGTATTTTGTTTCAATATGTTATTCACCTATTTCGGAGTCAGCTATAACATAGTGAAGTTCCAGACCTGTGGCTCATTGCATAGCTGAGTAATAGCTACTTTGAAGTTCACACTGTTGAGTAAATCAGTTGTAATTGGAAAAGTATTGCATTTACAGAAATTTGTGTAAATATGTTATTCAGCTACTTTTGGGTCAGCTATAACATAGTGAAATTACAGACCTGTAGCTCATGGCACAACTGAGCAATAGCTATTTTCAGGTACTGACTGTTGAGTAAATGACTTGTAACTTGAAAAATAGTGCATTTGGAGTATTTTGTTAAAATATGTTGTTCGCCTACTTTTGGGTCAGCTATAACGTCGTGAAATTACAGACTTATAGCTCATGGCATAGCTGAGCAATAGCTATTTTCAGGTTGTCACTATTGAGTAAATCACTTGTAACTTGAAAACTATTGCATTTACAGTATTTTGCTTAAATATGTTGTTCACCTAATTTTGGGTCAGCTATAACATAGAAAAAATTCAGACATGTAGCTCATTGCATAGCTGAGTAATAGCTACTTTGATGTTATCACTGTTGAGTAAATCAGTTATAACGTGAAAACTATTACATTTACAGTATTTTGTTTAAATATGTTATTCACATAATTTTTGGTCAGCTATAACAGAGTGAAATTGCAGACCTCTATGTCATGGCATAGCTTACCAATATCTACTTTCAGGTTCTCACTGTTGAGTAAATCATTGTATCCACTGGATAGCCGTAGTGTGTAGAGAGATTTCACCATTACCGCTCTAACAAAAAAAAATATTATAGCTAGCCTTCTCGAGTTTGCAAAGTATATTACAGGGTGCACCACAGTACTCTATTGGTAGGCTTTATATCTAAATTAGGCCTGTGGCTAAATTACTTACCTACTAAAAATGAGTAATTCTGCATTTTGTCTAAAAGTATTGCAGATAGCAAATTTTTCTTAAATAACTCATTCACCTACTTTTGGGAGAGCTTTCACATGCTGAAGTTCCAGACCTGTAGGTAATTACTCACCTACTCAAAATGAGTAAATGCGAATTATCTCTAAAAGTATTGCAGATAGCCAATTTTTGTCAAATAACTCCTTCACCTACTTTTGGGAGAGCTTTCACTTGGTGAAGTTTCACACCCGTAGGTAATTACTCACCTACTCAAAATGAGTAAATGCAAATTATCTCTAAAAGTATTGCAGATAGCGAATTTTTGTCAAATAACTCCTTCACCTACTTTTGGGAGAGCTTTCACTTGGTGAAGTTTCAGACCTGTAGGTAATTACTCACCTACTCAAAATGAGTAAATGCAAATTATCTCTAAAAGTATTGCAGATAGCCAATTTTTGTCAAATAACTCCTTCACCTACTTTTGGGAGAGCTTTCACTTGGTGAAGTTTCAGACCTGTAGGTAATTACTCACCTACTCAAAATGAGTAAATGCAAATTATCTCTAAAAGTATTGCAGATAGCCAATTTTTGTCAAATAACTCCTTCACCTACTTTTGGGAGAGCTTTCACTTGGTGAAGTTTCAGACCCGTAGGTAATTACTCACCTACTGAAAATGAGTTAATGCAAATTATCTCTAAAAGTATTCCAGATAGCCAATTTTTGTCAAATAACTCCTTCACCTACTTTTGGGAGACCTTTCACTTGGTGAAGTTTCAGACCTGTAGCTAATTATTCACCTACCCAAAATGAGTAAATGCTAATTATCTATAAAAGTATTGCAGATATCCAATTTTTTATCAAATAACTCATTCATCTACTTTTGGGAGAGCTTTCACATGGTGAAGTTCCAGACCCGTAGGTAATTACTCGCCTACTGAAAATGAGTAAATTCGAATTATCTCTAAAAGTATTGTAGATAGCCAATTTTTCTCAAATAACTCATTTGCCTACTTTTGAGAGAGCTTTCACTTGGTGAAGTTTCAGACCCGTAGCTAATTATTCACCTACTCAAAATGAGTAAATGCGAATTATCTCTACAAGTATTGCAGATAGCCAGTATTTCACAAATAACTCATTATTATGAAAACAACTTAGAGGAAGTCATGGGCTGCAAATCTTTTCATGTGGTCAGATTTCACCTTGGGCCCCTCCTGCTTATTATTGGTCCTAGAGGTTTGCAATGTGAAAACGACTTATACGAAATCATGGACTGCGAATCTTTTGATGTGGTCAGACTTCATCTTGGGCCCCTGCTACAGGGTCAAATAAGGGTAGCCAAACTTAAAAGTGCTTTCACCTTGCTTATTAACGAAAAATGCTTTTTATCTTCTAAACTATGTTAGTTGGCCTTTGTCGGTGGATACATCCAGCATCTGGCCACAGATGCGTCCTATTTCTAGTTGAAAAATGGTCTTTATCTTCGAAATGCATCTGGCCACAGATGCATCCTTGGTCTAGTTGCAATCTGAACATAAAGCTACTTCCTTATTGGAAAAAATGAAAACATACACTATCTATGGGTGTAGTTTAAGATAGGTTAAAGATTGGATCCCGATATTTTCCCTGGTGGCTTTTTAATTGATGTTATGATTGGTTCAAGAAGTCTTCCTATACATATAGGTTCCTATATGTATAGGCTTCCTAAAGGTTTGTGATAATTTTCTGATCCATCTGATTGGTTTACAAACCTTAAAGTTAAAATGTAAATGGCAAAGGTTGTTTTGCAATTGTTAAGATAGGTTTAAAATCGCTTAAGATCAAAAGACAACTTTGGGAAAGGTAAGATAGGTTTAACTGTGGTTCCCGATTGCAGGGATCTGATGTGGATTGGGAGCAGTTTACAATAACTTGAAATAGTTTCATATTGTCCTAAGCTGTTCCTTATGGACTCCCGAATACACAGAAATAGGAAAGCACTGGGGAAGTAGTGGAGCTTTTGTACATACTCGTTCTGATGGCATCTGGAGAAAGTGAAAGCTCCATAACTTGAAGAGAACTACAGATAATTGCTTACAGTGTTGTGAGTTTAAGAATGATGCTTCTTAGGCAAATAATTTTTTGGTTAAAAATCTTATTGATAACAGTCAGTCAATGTTAAATCTTAGAAAAAAATTTGCTTTTGCACCTACTACTTCAATACACCTACAACCACAATACATTTTTATTGACATTCATAGAAACGATTTCTCTGTTTTGATTGAATGTTGAGGTAAATCAGTTAACTTGTTTTACGAATGAATGTACTTTAGTGGAGGGTTGTTGATCATTATTTTGCAGTCCTATGTGCAAGGTTCTGTAATGCACCATATTTTATCAAAATATGGTTAAGGTATTATTTACAAAAAGATAAAAAACATCCATTGTAGTAGGTGATCATTTGTTAGTCTAAATAACAAGTAAATTAACTTTCTAACATAAGTACTGCATAGAAAATTTTTCAAAATTTACATTATGATTTAGTTCTTTATTTTTGCTCTGGATTCAAGCTTTTAAACTCACAGTTTGTGATTTCAGCATGTAATATTTAATTAGTTTTGAAACAGACAAAAAATATTGAAATGTGTTAAGTCACTGTGTTCACTTTGGGTTATTGGTACAGACTTTTTTCTGTCTGGATACTCTCTATTGTTATTGTATGTTCTTTATGCCCTTTGTTAAATACACTTCACCTGGGGCTGTGGTGGGAGTACTGTGTGTACATTCAGTCCCAACTTAAAGTCTCAGTCATTAATAAGTCTGCAAATAGCACATCTTTCTGAAAATTAATATTCATTAAATATGTGTGAAGCGTGTCACAGTAATCCATTTGCATCATAACATGGTTTCCATCAGTCCCGAAAAGGTGTACTTATACATGTATATGGATAAGTGGTTCACTTGTAGGGACAGAAATGGAAAAGGTAAACTCTTGATGATTTTGTAAGGAGGAAATGCTAGAGGATTGAAAGCTAGATAATTGTTTTTTTTTTCAGATGATTCACTCAAAATAAACAGATCACCACTTACAAAAACAAAACCTCCCAAAAATTCTATATTTCACATGTGTTGTGATTGAACCTTAAAATATGAAATTCTGTTAAATTTGAAGTTCTGTCACGACACATGTATAGAGTAAAACACGGTTAAATTTTAAGTGAAGAGAAAAATACTTTCACTTTACCAGAATTTCAGCCTATGAAAAAACTTTTTCAAAAAATTTCATGCTTCATATGTCCAGTTACTCCATTAACTCTCAAGGGACCCCTCTCCACCCCATAGAAAAATGACTTCCACTTGACCAAAAACTTAAGAAAACAATGTAGAACACCCGCTACCAGTTATCCCAGCTACCAATTATTGCTATGCAGAATTAGAATAGACATATTGACATAGCTCAAAGGTACATTGTAAATGTACTAAATAAGGTCTAATTTCTTCCAAGCTGAATGGAACAGAATGCACCAAAAGGCTTTGAAGATATGTAGTTGTTACAAACATTTTACTTATGGCTGGTGATAATAGGAGGCAAGACAGTAATCACTAGATAGTGATTTTTTCTTAAAATGGAATTCTATATAACAGAATATGTGTTCATAAATAATTTGTAAATGTTTTTGCAGATAAAATTTATTGACTAAGTAAATAAAGTGGAATTACTGAGCCTTGAGAAAGACTACTAGGAATGTTTCACAAGTCCCTATGTCCTAGGGCTTTTATTGTTCCACCTTCCCCACTCATTGTTGATCCAGGGAGTTTTTTATAGAAGCCCTTCTGCTTCCACAGAATATAAAACAGCTATTCTGCCATGCATTTCCTTCAATCAGAACACAGTCGTGTGTTAGAGGTACACACATACAGTGAATAAATCAGTTTAATTCACTGGTAATTTACCTTAAACTCTAGTCTCACTGTTCCATTCAGATGGCCCGATAACCCCCTAAACAGGAAGCATGGGATTAAAAGAGCAGGTCTGTCCCTATAAGTAGTACATTGTCTCTAAACAAAGTACATTTGGATCAATTTTTAGAGCTGCTGTGATTGTTTCAGAATCACAGTGGTTCAAATCCATATGGTCAGTGTTTTTCCAGGAAGTATCTTGTTTCCACACTTTCCCAGTACTTTACTCCATATTGTCCATATTTTAACTTGTACTTAGTGACACCTTCTATCATGTCAGGCCTACACTACATGTCCATCAGAACTACATTGAATTGTGATGTGATAACTTAAAACAGTAAAAATACACTGTATACACTGTCCGAAATGCTGATGGACAATATGATCAAATATGTGTGACATTTAGAATGGGAGCATGAAAACTGACTATGTATTCCTAATAAATTACTAGAATCTAGTTACTTAAATATTAGTATTCTTCAACTGGAAATGAGGTGTATTTGATTTAAACAAGTCTATCTGATGTAAAATATGAAATAACTGCTAAAATTAAGAAAATTATGTTGAAAACCAATATTAGGTCATCCAATTTGTCCTTGTTTATTTTACTGGAGTTAAATTATATTGGAGTGACATAAATAGCAATTTATGGACAATAATGTCAGATTAGGGTTGCACATTTATTATGGCATGAGCCCTTAAGAGGATAGAGACAAGTACTATTGTTATATTAAGTTCAACCATAAATGTTCTGAGTATGGATGTGGTTGTCTGGAGAAAATGTGAAAGCCCCATAAATTACCTCTGTAAAAATAGCACTAATTTTGGCCTATTAACAGGTCTTGATAGAATTTAATACAAGAAAATTCCTCCTTTGTAAATATATAATCTAATATCAAAAAGTGAGAGAATGTAAATTCAGAAATGACCCTAATGAAAAAAGTTTTGAGTGTATGCTAAGTTTGTCATATACTACATCCCACTAGGCACCATGAGTGTTTGATGTGTACAAACAATTAAATGCATTCTGGATTTGTTTACACACACACACATGATTTGATTTGATTTATTTGCATTTAAAGTCACTTTGAATCCATTATATAGGTTATTTAACAACAGATAGTTGGGCAAAGTAATCCAGTACATACTGGTTTGTCACGATTTGGCACTTTTAACTGATGGGCATCTACCATCTTTCCTAAATTACACATACATGAGTACAGAAAACAAGAATACATATGTTCTTACACTAAATGTCAGGACAGTTATATTTATACAGGACTCAAACTGGTAGACACAATTTACCAAACCCACTGTTCCACTGACAAGATTTATACTGATAGAAGATGAATGGGGGATCATTGTGTAAGAAACTGGTCTGGGTTGATTCTATTCAGTTTAAAGTAAAGAGAGAATTGAAAAATATTGACTTATCCAGTTTCAAATCTGAACACTCAGGTTCAGTTTTCATGTACTCAAGAGTTTGCGTTAACACTATATTTCCGCATTAATTCAATTAAAATCCATCAACAGACACAAGATTTTTTACTGAATGTATAGAAATTATCACAGTGTAAAATTCAGTAGTTTTAGGAGTCTGATTAATTTTAAGGATACCCTCTAGTTTGCCAGCTATACTAAATAATTGTAAAGGTAGTTCTGAGCTAGATGTGACAAGAGTCTTCCGATATGGCCAGTGCTGGTGTCGTACCCTAGCAAATCTCAAAATTTTATACACCAAAAGAAAGTGTGTTCTCTGGAGTGCATTTTTCTAACTTTCCGAAATTCGTGATTTTTTTTAAACCCTGGAAAGTCCTCGGAAAAGTATAAGCCGTGACATTTGAAAACATTTACAGGGGGATGTAACAAAAACACTATATCTCAGGAATTATTTAAATGATTTTTTTTTCAAATAAAAGCAACAGAGAAACTACAAATGTTTGTCTTTCAAAGGGTATAAATATCATTATTTGTAGCTAAAAATAAAATAATCGTATAAAACAAATTTCACTCAAATTCCACTTAATTAGTTTGTTGACTGGGGTGCAGCTTTTTCAAATATTTTTAAAAGTGCTTTATCTACAGATACATATTGTATACCATTGGAAAGGAAATTAAACATTGGTTCTGTTTGTTTTGCTGTATGTAAATTCTCATAAAATTAAGGGAGAAAAAATTATTGAGAGTCAGGTTTAGTTTTTGACCCTGGTATATATAACAATTTATTAGAAAAACTATGTAAAATACAAAACAGACCGATAAAATACTTTGATAGGAAGTACAGAAATTTAAAAACTCAAAAATGAATTCTACAAAAACCAAAAGACTTATTTAACTGTGAAAGGATATGAAATAAGATAAAAAAATCATAATTTAGTAACTAGAGATATCTAAGCATTATGTATTGAGGTATTTATGCAGAATGTTACTTGTACCCTATTTTTACACTCTGGTACCCAATTTTTAATGCCCTATGGGGCACAGGGTACTGTACATTTCATAACCCTAACGTGGACACTGTACTGTAGTCAGCTACAGTCAAGGGTTGCATTGACATTGTGCTAATTGAGAGGGATTTCAATATGAGTTATGTGTATTGATCAATTTATAATATTCTGTGGACAAACCTTGAAACTTTAAGCTTTGATTTGGGAAAAGTGTTTTGAAATTCTGTTGACAAGTCAAATTTCATCAAAGCGATATGAAATTTTGAATTCTGTTCATACTGTTATTGAAATCCTTATAATATCATACTTTTCCTTGAAGGACTCTTACTGATTTTTTGTTTTGTTTCAGAATGTGTGCCTTGCATCAAGCTGCCCTGGTGGGAAGTACAGACATCATGCGACTTCTTTTAGAACACCAAGGGGAGGTGGACATCAAAGATCGGAAAGGTACTCCGTGTTCATCTCACACTGCTTAGTAACCTTGATAAGTCAAATGCAGTGTTCACTTTCTCATTATCATGGTATGACAAGTAGGATTATAGCAGTACCCCATAATTTACTAAAAAGTGAACAAAAGTGGTGAAAGTGGTAAAAGAGCTTTGTCATGAGTTTTTTATGATGTTAAATTCTTTTACTGGACATTCTTTGAGTGGGTACATGCATCTCTTGTGCAAAATTAAATTGCTTTTCAGTTTTGGGGTGAGAAGATGTTGGATCCTTACTAACACTCTGTTCACACTTTGTGTAAGCACACTGTTTAGAGATAACCAATATGCTGCTATATGCATCTAATCACACAATATGTGACTGTTGTCACCCATATTAATAATTTAATGATAGATGCAAAAGTCTGTTCACCCTTCTCAACTCCCCCCCCCCCCCCCCCCCCCCCCAAAAAAAAAAAAAAAAAAAAAAAATCTTGCATTTAGCTGTGAAAAATTCTTCAGAAATTGTGGAAAGGATGTGGAGTTTAACCACATTATATTTACTTACATCATAGAGCAGGGAGTTACAGTAGTCGACTGCTGATCATTTTATCCACCGCATGGCTTCCGGTGGATGCTATGGATTTTGCTTCGTTAAGCCGCTGCCGAAGTGTGTAGAGAGATTTCACCGTTACCGCTCTAACGAAAAAAATATTATAGCTAGAATTCTCAAATTCGCAGGATATATTCATCACCATAAAATCTTGCCTGGGAATACTTTTGGCCTCATTTTGTAAAACAAGATGGACGCCACGGGAATTTTTTGACTTCGACTTTTGTTGGCCCTCTAGAGCAACTGGTATTACCGGTAGAGATCTCAAAGTTGCAGGATATGTTCATCATTATAAAATCTTGACTGGAAGTATTTTTGGCCTCATTATTCTGAGAAACAAGATGGCCACCACAGGCATTTCTTTGTCAGTCATGAAAAGGTGCTTATATCTCCCTTATTGTTGGTCCTAAAGGTTTGGTATGTGAAACCTACCTATAGGAAATAATAGGCCGCGAATCTTGTGATGGGGTCAGATTTGACCTTGGGCCCCTTCTTCAAGGTCATATCAGGATAACCAAACTGAAAAGTGCTTATAACTAGCTTATTGTTGGTCCTAGAGGTTTGCAATGTGAAACCAACCTATAGGAAATCATGGGCTAGGAATCTTCTGATGTGGTCAGATTTGACCTTGCAATTTGGGTTGTAAATTTTTAGGGTCCCCTCCTTCAAGGTCAAACGAGGATAGTCAAACAAGGAATCTTTTGATGTGGTCAGATATGACCTTTGGCCCCTCCTTCAAGGTAAAACGACGATAGCCAAACTTAAAAGTCCTTATAACTTGCTTATTATTGGTCCTAGAGGTTTGCAATGTGAAGCCTACCTATAGGAAATCATGGTCCAGGAATCTTCTGTTGGGCTCAGATTTGACCTCGGGCCTCAGCTTCAAGGTCAAATGAGGATAGCCAAACATAAAAGTGCTTATAACTAGCTTATTATTGGTCCTAGAGGTTTGCAATGTGAAGCCTACCTATAGGAAATCATGGTCCGTGGATCTTCTGATGGGGTCAGATTTGACCTTGGTCCCCTCCTTCAAGGTCAAACGAGGATAGCCAAACTTAAAAGTACTTATAACTCAATTATTAAAATGCTGTTTATCTTCACAACTATGTTGCATGTCCTTTTACGGTGGATACATCTTGCATCTGGCCACAGATGCATCCTTGGTCTGGTTGAGTTTGCAATCAAGGCTGCAGTCTCCACACTGAGGAATTTGCGTCTTAGGTCCTTGAGGTGAAAGTAACAGGCACTGTAAACCTTGGTTATATGGCTGGTAAAAGTGTTTCCATAGTCAAAACACTTAGGTTCTTGACTGTATCGGTAGGGGAGATAAAATTTCCAAGAAGTTGGGTTGTAAATTTTTGGATGAGGGACTCTGGCTTGTCTATCAACAATGATAATGAATTCTGTTTTCTCTGGGCTGAGTTACAGTTTCACACCATCCATCCACTTTTGAACACAGGCAAGACACTCATTGAGCTCAGCAAAACTGGAATCAAAGTTACTATGATCAAGTGCTAGATATATTTGGGTGTCATCTGCATATAGATGGTGGGTGACATTGAAACTGGAAATGAGACTACTGAGTGGGGGTAGTGTAAAGAGTAAAAAGGAGGGGACCCAGGACAGACCCGTAGGGTACTCCGTAGGGGAGTGAAAAGGCATTTGAAAAGCTATTACCTGGTTTAACCTTCTGTTTGCGGTTTGAAAGATAGGATTTGATCCATGTCAACACAGTGCTGTCAACCACAAACCAATCTCTGAGGCAATTAAAAAGAATGTTTGGTCAATAGTGTCAAAGGCCACTGAGAGGTCCTGCAATGTGAGCGCAACAACCTTACCAGAGTCCATCGAAGCAGCAATATCATTTTGAATTTTCAGGAGTGCTGTTTCTGTTAAGTGTAATCTCCTGTAAGGGGATTGGTTAACATTGGAGAACCCCTCAATGTCCATGTAACTACTTTTTTTATCAGTTTGGATATGAAACTAAGTAGTAGTACACTGTTGGTGGAATTCACTTGTAAGCAGAAGTAGATTTCAGTTCCCAAGTGGGCCTTTTTCATTGTGATTTTCTTTTTGGAATTCTGTGGTGTGTGATAACTACCAATCTGATAAAAGTTGAATTTTATAAGATAAAAATTGGCTTGTATGGCCTCGTATCTTATTTGTGTAGTTTCTATAATTCTAATTCTAATTGGACTTTTATAGCGCTTAATCTCCCCAAACAAGAGGACTCTAAGGCGCAACAAAACAAAAAGCAGTCAACAAGATTCTGTGTCCAGGGACATAACAGGGGTCGAACACCACGGAGAACGCCAGGAGGATGATTCAGGCTAGGGTGGATATGCTTTGGTGTACAGGTAGGTTTTAAGCTGTTTTATAACAAGATATGTTATATGAGTTCCATCTATATTGTCTTGTATCATATCATTATTGGTGTTTATAGGCCTGTGAACTTCATCTGAAAACATTTTTGTTCAAGATGCAACTTTTTACAAAATTTTGTTTATGGTGTGTGTACTTACAAAACATCATACTTTCTCATCAGGGCACACAATTTTTGTGGCTCTTCACAATCTATTATATAACAGCAAAACTGGTAAATCCAAGCAGAAAAACATACCAACTTTAAAAGGAAATGTTTGGAAGGCCCGCTGGAAGTTTTTCTTCTGTTTTGTTGGTTCAGATAAATCATGTGCCTTCAGATAAATAGTGTGTTCTTCATCAGACAGGGGAACAAATCTTCTGTACATTTCTGGAAAAATACACAGCATTTATCATAGGTTTGTTTTAAGTAGTTGTATGCTGAAGGGAATTCAAGCAACATAAATAAAACTGTGCCCTTGAAGGCTGTCTGAATAATTTATATCATGCTACTTGAGGTTTATTTTCTAATTCTTTACATCTACAAAAAAAATGAAAAAAAGTATTTGTTTGAATATTTTTTGTTTTTGCATGTTTATGTGCTTCCTACAGCTGAACTGCCAATACAATGTATTTGTTGTATCAAATCTTTCTTGTAGAAGTACAGTTGCATAAGTAGAGCTAGTAAATGAAAACAAATAGCAAAATCCCTTTCATTTATTTGGACATGGTGTTTGGATATTGGTATCTGTTTTAAAGTTTTTGTAACTAAGCCAGTTTCTGACACAAAACCGTTTGTTTTCTTCTTGTACCTCTATAAGTCAGCAACTTATCATGAAACATCCAATTTGACACACGTTTTAAAGTTTAAAATCTACCTGTAAAGCTGGACAACCTACAATTGATAGTCTAGTTTACAAATAATATGAGAGATGGCTGTACCCCACAGGATGAGATACAGAAGAGGTCAAAAATATAAAGGTCAGGAGACTTTCAAAACAGACAGTGTAGGTTATGAAAAGGTGCTGGAGAAAATAACATGCAAGAGAGCAAACCATGTTGCACACCTACACCACCCAGCCAGTGTCCCTACTAAGTTGCTATTTTTTACACCTTATTGTTTCTCATATAAAGCCTGAACAAGATTTTAATAGCCAAAGGTAATGCGGCAGGTAGGTTGCACACCTACAGTTCCCATCAAATGTCCCTACCAAGTATCAACTTCCTACACCTTATGGATTCTGAAATATATCCCAGATAAGATTTTAGAACTCAAGGTCCTTATGGCAAGGTAAAAGGTCAAATCAAGGTCAATCTATGACATTGCACATCCACACACCACCACCACCCCCTACCCCCCAACCAATGCCCCTTCCAAATATCAACTTTCACCTTACGGAGATACAGCCCATCTAGCCATAGGTGAAAACAATATTGTTGAAAATTTAAAAAAAAAACCCTTACATTTTAATGTAAAAAAATTAAAGTAAGGCACCTTGATTGTATGAAATATGCAGTAGATTTAAGTTTACCAAAAATTTGTTATAAAATGCTGTTTGAACAGTGTGCTATATCTGGTATTTACCTGTCAGCCTTAATTAATAGGATAATTTTAGTTAACACAGTTTCACATAAAGGGTTTGACACATGACATGTGTGGCATACTTATTATAATTAAATGTGAATGGTAAATGTGACTACAAACTGAGATGAACTGAAAGAGCATTTCATTACGTTCTAGGTCACTGCAAGTTCTTTCAAAGAGGAAGCTATATGTTACCTGGTAGTTAACATATTGGGTTACTTATCTTGCTAAAATTCTTTCTTTTCATTGGATAAAATATAGCATTATTTATCAGGCTGTACTTTAAAGGGATTTTTACTTGCCAGTTCTAATGTATAATTTTTTTGGTAGTTTTGTATTATTTGAAAAAAAGAAGATATTATGTTAACATAAGAAGCATTCGGTCTATGAGTCAAATTAAATAGATTGAACATCCCAAAAAATTGTTAATTAACATTGACGAAGTTGTGAAAATAGAAATTTTTTATAGATAGATAGATAGTGTATTGTATCCCCGAAAAGCGGGGATACTATGGATTATGCACAGTCATCGTCCGCGTCCGTATACATGTCTGCGGCCATAGAGATTTCTTGTGTTCAACCTACAAGCCACATTTCTGTTGGAATTTCTTTTAAACTTCGCAAGTGGCTTGTTATGGCTGAGATCTGCCCACCCCCCCCCTTCTTTGGGTAGCCAAGAAGTCAAAATTATGCTCTGGGGAGTCAAAACTGTGAAAAAAAATTGACTGTTGCTTGTGTTCAAGGTATAGGGCACAGTTTCTTTCAGATTTATTTTGTATTTATTACATGAATTCGTGGGTATGACGTCTCACCACCCTATCTTTTTATATCAGCTGACATGGCATCACTCTGCGGCATGGACGTACGCGTACACGTACGTGTGAGCGACTTCTCCGAAACTACAAGGCCCAGAGACATGCTGTTTTTTTAAAAGATAGCTTATCTACCTAGCTTAATTATTTTTTCATGAATTTTTTAAATAATTAAGCGGCCCGTCAGGGACGCTTATTTGTTTTCACCGAAGTTCGACTGATCACCGCCGCCGGATTATGGTCTCCCTTGAATAACTTCTTAGCCTTTCAAATTTTTCTTTCCTTCTTATCTTTCTTTAAAACTATAGGGGCGGGAAAAATTTTTGAGATACTTTGCGCAGACCTTAAGCTTTACTTAAGGTAACCTTAAGCATAAGTCCAAAACACCTCGTCATCGCGTTTCGGAAAAAACCACACACACCTGTGCTATAAAATTTATCAGGTACATTCTAGACCAAATTTCCAAGGTCGGAAAGGATTTTCTCATCGATCGGACCATAGATGCCTGAATGGGAGGCGTTTTATTTTCGTAAATTTTTAAAAAAATGGAAACTTGGTCTGTATCTCAAAAACGGTCAGGATTTCGGCGTTTTGTTGGAATAACTTATTCAGCTACTTTTTGATAATCTTTCACATGCCGAAGTTTTAGCCCTGTATCTGCAATTTTAAGGTCACCTTAATGTCAAAAAACGGGGGTTTAGCCCTCCAGTTCACTTAGTTTTTCACTTTTTTTAACCAAACTTGGCACATGTATTAAGATTTGCCAAAGGAATATCCCGACTTTATGGTGACCTTAAACTCAAAATGTTAATGGACATATGGCCTGCTTAAAGTCATCAAATTGGAATAAAATGCTCTGGCTCCTTTCTTTTTCCATTTTTTTATATCGAAATTATCACTGGTATTAAACTAGATAAAAATAATACTTATGGTCACCTTAAACTCTCAGTATGAATGGAATTGTAGCCACCTTAAAGTGAAATAAGTGGGTTTTCAGCCTCCAAGTATCTTATTGTTCGACTGACCTCAGTTAAACTTTGCACACTTATAAAGGATGGCAAACCAAAGGGTTATCCTGACTTTAAGGTGACCTTAAACTGTTAATATAATTTTGGCCCCCCTAAAGTCATAACATTTGAATAAAGCCATCTGGCTTTCTTTTTCCATATCTAACATATATTGATATTAAAGGGACATTCTCATATTATGGTCACCTTAAAGTCGCAATATGAATGAAGTTATGGTCACCTTACAGTGAAAAAGGAAGTTTCAGCCTCCAGCTATCTTATTGTTCAACTGACCTGAGCTAAACTTTATGCACTTATAAAGGATGAGAAAAGGGACATTCTTATTTTATGGTCACCTTAAAGTCCCCATATAAATGAAGTTATGGCCATCTTGCAGCGAAATTATGGAGTTTTTAATCTCCAGCTATTGTATTGTTCAGCTGACCTCACTTTAATTGTGCGCACTCATTAAAGATGAAAATAGGGACAAGTAACATACACAATACAATAAAGTTCACAGTTTCTATTGCTTATGATACATATGTTGACATCTTTTATGGGTAACTTCTTTTTCATCAAGGCCGCTTCGTTTTTGTCAGCAAAAACATTCTTCTAGTTTTTAATGCATTAAAATTAATAAAATCATGCACTAAATCAATTATAACTTGAAAAGTATTGCATTTACAGCATTTTGTTAAAATATGTTATTCAGCTACTTTTTCCATAGCTACAACATGGTGAGTAACTTGGGTGTCTATCTCAATAGCTAAGTGAATAATAGCTACTTTTGGACTTTTCAGTAACTTCCATCATGGGTAAAATCACTTGTAACTTGAAAACTATTGCATTTAGAGAATTTTGTGTAAATATGTTATTCAGCTACTTTTGGGTCAGCTATAACATAGTAAAATTTCAGACCTGTAGCTCATGGCATAGCTGAGTAATAGCTACTTTCAGGTTATCACTGTTGAGTAAATCACTTATAACTTGAAAACTATTGCATTTAGAGTATTTAGTTTCATGTTATTCACCTATTTTGGGGTCAGCTATAACAGAGTAAAATTCCAGACCTGTGGCTCATTGCATAGCTGAGTAATGGCTACTTTGAGGTTCTCACTGTTGAGTAAATCAGTTATAACGTGAAAACTATTACATTTACAGTATTTTGTTTAAATATGTTATTCACATAATTTTTGGTCAGCTATAACAGAGTGAAATTGTAGACCTCTATGTCATGGCATAGCTTACCAATATCTACTTTCAGGTTCTCACTGTTGAGTAAATCATTGTATCCACTGGATAGCCGCAGTGTGTAGAGATTTCACCATTACTGCTCTAACGAAAAAAAATATTATAGCTAGCCTTCTCAAGTTAGCAAGGTATATTAGAGGGTGCACCACAGTATTCTATTGGTAGGCTTTATGTCTAAATTAGGCCTGTGGCTAAATTACTTGCCTACTAAAAATGAGTAATTCTGCATTTTCTCCAAAAGTATTGCAGATAGCAAATTTTTCTTAAATGACTCATTCACCTACTTTGGGAGAGTTTCACGTGCTGAAGTTCCAGACCCGTAGGTAATTACTCACCTACTCAAAATGAGTAAATGTGAATTATCTCTAAAAGTATTGCAGATAGCCAATTTTTGTCAAATAACTCCTTCACCTACTTTTGGGAGAGCTTTCACTTGGTGAAGTTTCAGACCCATAGGTAATTACTCACCTACTGAAAATGAGTAAATGCAAATTATCTCTAAAAGTATTCCCGATAGCCAATTTTTGTCAAATAACTCCTTCACCTACTTTTGGGAGAGCTTTCACTTGGTGAAGTTTCAGACCCGTAGGTAATTACTCACCTACTGAAAATGAGTAAATGCAAATTATCTCTAAAAGTATTCCCGATAGCCAATTTTTGTCAAATAACTCCTTCACCTACTTTTGACAGACCTTTCACTTGGTGAAGTTTCAGACCTGTAGCTAATTATTCACCTACTCAAAATGAGTAAATGCTAATTATCTCTAAAAGTATTGCAGATATCCAATTCTTATCAAATAACTCATTCATCTACTTTTGGGAGAGCTTTCACATGGTGAAGTTCCAGACCCGTAGGTAATTACTCACCTAGTGAAAATGAGTAAATTCGAATTATCTCTAAAAGTATTGTAGATAGCCAATTTTTCTCAAATAACTCATTCGCCTATTTTTGAGAGAGCTTTCACTCGGTGAAGTTTCAGACCTGTAGCTAATTATTCACCTACTCAAAATGAGTAAATGCGAATTATCTCTAGAAGTATTGCAGATAGCCAGTATTTCTCAAATAACTCATTAATATGAAAACAACTTACAGGAAGTCGTGGGCTGCAAATCTTTTCATGTGGTCAGATTTGACCTTGGGCCCCTCCTGCTTATTATTGGTCCTAGAGGTTTGCAATGTCAAAACGACTTATAGGAAATCATGAGCTGCGAATCTTTTGATGTTTTCAGACTTCACCTTGGGCCCCTGCTACAGGGTCAAATAAGGGTAGCCAAACTTAAAAGTGCTTTCAGCTTGCTTATTAACGAAAAATGCTGTTTGTCTTCTAAACTATGTTAGTTGGCCTTTGTCGGTGGATACATCCAGCATCTGGCCACAGATGCGTCCTTAGTCTAGTTGAAAAATGCTGTTTATCTTCTAAACTGTGTTAGTTGGCTTTTTCCGGTAGATACATCTGGCCACAGATGCGTCCTTGGTCTAGTTGGTCCTAGAGGTTTGCAATGTGAAACCAATTTATAGGAAATCATGGCCTGGGAATCTGTCAACAGTATATATAAACTTTTCCGTATTGTGTTTTCTATTGTGTGTATTTTAGCCACTCACTCTGTATTTGGGGCATGCAGTCACAATGTCAGCAGTGAGTATGTAAAACCATTCTTTGTAGTTTAACCACTCACTGTGTATTTCAGGCATGCGGCCCATTCACTATGCTGCTTGGCAGGGTAATATCGATCCTGTGGGTATTCTGCTGAGGGCCTCTTCATCAGCCAATGAGCCGTCATATGAAGGCATGACACCACTACATCTGGCATGTGAACACGGACACTATGAAGTGGTTAGTTTGTCTTATAGTATGTTACTTTAGTTAAAATACAGAGGATAACATATATGTTTAATACCAGTTGAAGTCAATATTCTGTCTAAATATGTTCTATGTTGGTTCAAGCCCAACAGGTTGCAATGCTGGTGGCTTGTCCTAATATAGCCCTGACTTTTGAATGGGATGTAAAACCCCAATTTTGACATTGACTGCCTGAGTGTGCAGTTCCTTCATTTTGAATGAATAACAAATGTTGACAAAGACTATGAAAATGGCCTAAAGTTACTCTTGCAGTTCACAGACTTGTATAGCACACAAATTTTAGAAAGAGTACAAAAAAATCACATTTGCTGATCACTGTCCCTTATTTGCAGAAGTCAATAATACTTTATTTACTCTGCAAGCTGAGTTGACAAGGATTGATTGTTGAAGCAGATTGAGTCAGGTTCACTATTTAAACCTGGGGTAAATGTCCACACTACAGAGTTAAATCTGGATTGAAAAGTTTCAAAAAGTGAGTACAGTAAAGCCTCTAAATATACGCTAATGTAAGTTTTTTTTATAATAATAGCATTTAATAAATCAAACAAAAGTGTTACATTATTAAAATTGTGTCACTTTTTCAGCACAGACCAATTATAATTTTTTAAGATAGCTCTGCTTATTAAATTATCCTACAATAGTTACAAATATTCATACATGTTATGCCAAATTTCATTCATACAAAAACAACAAATCCTGCCTGGTGGTCTGTGTGTTAATTAGGACCCTGCTTCCAAAGGATTAAGATTAAGTTCAGCAATTTCTTCAAGGCAGTAAAACAATTGGTTACAGTATCAACACAGTCAACTCTTCTCAACCCGGATTGAGAGGGTTCACACTGCAAAGGGGGTTGAACCAGTCTGCTTCAATTTGCTTCAATCCACCTCTTGAGTGGGGTTGAGATTTACCCTTGTCAACCCGGATTGCGAGTGTTCACACCTAATCCCAATCTGCTTCAATCTGTGTCAACCCGAGTTAAATCAGTAGTCCGAACAAACAGTAAGTTAGTTCAGTTTGGTAACTTTGGACACCAGGAAGTGGATACAATGTTTGATATGTAGCCACTGGGGTTCCATCTAGGGATTATAGAACAACTAAAAATGTGGTATATCATTTGAGAAACTTATTGGTGACACCCTCTTTTGAAAGATTATTCAACACACAATGCAACTAGAACCTTCATACTAGATTTTGTTAATAGATTTTGTTCCAGTAAATGCAAAATTCTACTTACACACCTGCAATAATCTAGTGTTATCTGATGCAGAGAACCCACATTGGTTCCAAGTTGTACCCAGCTTTAATTTACTCTGTTTTAATTAAAACATAGTTGACTTTATTGTATCCACTGGATAGCATCCGGTGGATACTAGGGGCGGCTCGACTATCCGACTGATCGACAACGGTTAGAATAGTGTTATTAACCGGTTCATATTTTGAAGTATGAATAATCACTCAATGTAGTAAAAGAAGGCAGAAGGTTTGAATCCGTCAAATATGTCTATATTGTCACACAAAATATGTTAAAATCCAGCATCAACCACGTTTTGTGTATTGTTTATACATTCACGTAAAACCGGAAGTAACGTATACCTCTTATATCACCCACTTCCTGTCTGACAAAAATGCATCAGAAGTCTCAAGAAAACAGCAAATTTGTTAAATTTTACAGATTATATACACATATTTCCATTTTATTCACATATTTATTGTTTTCATTGTCTTTTACAATATGAAACTTAAGATTTGTGTTAGTTTTATAAATTCGACGGTTAATTGGTGTCGACACAAATAATGCTTGACAATTAGCCGACATGAAATATTTGTAGTCGTGACGTCCCTAGTGGATACTATGGATTATGCATGAGTACGCCACCACAGTGTGTAGAGATTTTCTCGTTACCCCGCTAGAGGCCAGGCTATTATAGGTAGACTTCTCGAATTCGCAGAATATATTCATAACCATAAAATCTTGCCTGGGAATATTTTTGGCCTAATTTTGAAAATTAAGATCGCCGCTATGGACGTTTTTCGACTTTCAGCAAAGACTTTTGTTGGCCCTCTAGAACAAAGGGCATTATAGGTAGAGATCTCAAATTCGCAGGATATGTTCATCATTACAAAATCTTGGCTGAAAATAACTTTGGCCTCATTTTGAAAAAACAAGATGGCCACCACAGGCGTTTCTTTTCAGTAATGAAAAGTGCTTATATCGCCCTTATTATAGGTCCTAGAGGTTTGCAATGTGAAACCAAAGGAGTTTTATTGGCCCTCTAGAGCAATTTTTAGGGTATTATAGAGATCTCAAATTTATTTTGAAAAACAAATTGGGCACCACGTGCATTTCTTTGTCAGTCATGAAAAGTGCTTATATCTCCCTTATTATTGGTCCTAGAAGTTTGGTATGCCAAGCCAACCTATAGGAAATCATGGGCTGCGAATCTTCCGATGTGGTCAGATTTGACCTTGGGCCCCTCCTTCAAGGTCAAATGATAGGCAAACTTAAAAGTGCTTATAACTCACTTATTATTGGTCCTAGAGGTTTGCAATGTGAAACCAACCTAATGTGGGTGTTCCACCACACGACTAAGGCTCTCGATTAAGGGTTTTGGGGGGTCGGTTTGAAATATTTGCTTAGTCCCAGGCTTCCTGTAAGGATCGGTTGTGGTCGGTTGAGGCCGTGTGAAAAATCAAACATGTTTGATATTTCACACGACTACAACCGATTCCTATTTCCCGCCGTCAACAAAATGTCCAGTCCCAGGCGTCCTCAGGCCTCCTCAGACCCAAATTTACAGAGTCGGTTGTTGTCCCAGGCGTCCTGCGACCCTTAGTCCCAGACCTCCGTAGCTTAGTCCCAGGCGGCCGGTTCTTAATCCCAGACTCAAATATGATGCGTATGAATTTCATGCGTCTGAAAGTGAGTCGGTTTCATTAGTCCCCGGAAGGCTCAGACCGTCTGCGGTGTCCTGTGACCCAAAAATCAAGGTCTGGGACTAAGAACCGACTAAGGGTAACCGACCCTAACCGATCCAAACCGGCCTCCCCAGGACGCCTGGGACCACGCATTTTCAGTCTGCGGCGTCCTGAGGACGCCCCAGGCGGCCTGGGACTAACAACCGATTAAGAACCGACTGTTTTCCGCGCGTTGGAAATTAAAACGAGGCAATGAGCAGGTCTGGGACTATATAAGCGACCGCGCACACTTTGTCATTGTTACTGACTGTTTGGCTACTGAGAGACGTGTGTCACTGATTTGTAGGGGTTTTCAATTTTTATTTTACATTTTATATGCTTGAGCTTAAGGCAAATTTCACAGTTAGGAGACACATTTTACTATTTTTTTATTATTTTGTCGACTGGATCATGAGAAAAGAGAAAGGAGGGAAGAGAGGAAGGAAAAAGATGGATGAGAGGGAGAAGGAAAGTCAAGTAGAGGAGAGGAGTGAAGTTATTACAGAAGAAGGAAGTGAGAGGAGAGAGGAGGAGGAGATTCAGGAAGATCCAGCTATTGGGGAAGCTGTGGCAGAAGAAGAAGAGAGGTGTGAGGAAGATCCGGAGTGCCATTCTTCAGCCAAGAGAGCCAGGGTGTGTGCCACTTTTACAGACAGTGATGAAGTTTCCATTGTAGAATTTGTCAAGCTGCACCCTGAACTGTATGACAAGGAACATTCACGTTTCCACGACAGGAACAGAAGAGAGGCTCTCTGGGCAGAAATATCTGCAGAACTTAAGCTCCAGCCCTTTGATGTGAGAAGGTGGTTTGAGTCCCAGCGAACCCGTTATGGAAAGCTGTCTAAGCTCCAATCTGGCCAAGCCCCGAGGGAGATGACCAAGAGACAGTCCTGGGTCTACCAACAGATGGGTTTTCTTAAAACCCACATCAGAAGAAAGGGGGCCAATAGAAGTTCAGGTTTTGAGGCCAGTCCAAATACCAGCAAGCAGGACGAATCACGTGGGTCAACTACTGACACAGAACACCTCGAGTCCAGTGTCCTGAGGGAGAGGAGTCAGTCCATCATTACATCAACACCCGTTTCAACTACAGACTCCAAGATTCTCGAACACTTTGAGCAGATGAGGACACTTATCTCAGGTTTTCTGCATCAGAAGTCAGACAGGCAGCCCTTCTTTGACTACGTGGCATCAGAGGCCGAAAAGATGACTCAAGAAGAATTTGAAGAATTAAAGGGCAAGATATTCAGAGATATCGAAAATATTAAGAGTAACCGCAGACGTCAGCCATTGCCCAGAAGATCAGCCACTGTTACCACGGAGTCCCAGAGGGTCGGCCTACTGCCAACAACCACTCCACAGGCGTCAAGTTCCACTCAAGCAGCAGCTAGCAGCAGTTTTGTGTACTATACACCAAGCCCCATTGGCTTCAGCAACCCTACATCTGTCCTAACTGTACAGGACGAAGGGAGCAGACACAATCTGAGTGGAATCTTAAGCCAGCTACCAGATCTGACATCAACACAGATCGTCGAGCAGCCTCAGCAGCAGCAGCAGCAGCAACAACCGCAGCAGCAGCTCTTTACTATCACCACTTCAGCACCGCCTCAACAGCAGCAGCAGCCTCCTCAGTAGCCATCCAGTCAGGGCGGGTCTTTGACCTGCCAGGCCCTTTTCAGGGCCACCAAATCTTCCAAAAACAATTATT
The DNA here is from genome assembly GCA_964017235.1 of Sabellastarte sp. h YS-2021. NCBI lineage: Eukaryota > Metazoa > Annelida > Polychaeta > Sabellida > Sabellidae > Sabellastarte > Sabellastarte sp. h YS-2021. The sequence continues at coordinate 45,385,907 of OZ024931.1, read as the reverse complement.
CAGCTACGTGTTCTTCCAATTCCCCTCCCAAAACAAAAAAGTTCAGTACAAATACTTATCACAAGAAAAAAAAAATTAAAGTCCAACACTTACACCACCCCAAACATGAAACAAATAACCCATGGTACTACACATAACCAAAAAGGCCACATAAAAAAAATATTAAAAGTAACTCCCAATATGGCCATTAATCAGCCCATTTTTAGATTAAAATCCATGGGATAGTTTAAAATCTGTAATTGAAAAGTCCAACACTTGCACCTTCCCTAGAGTTAAAAGGCATAATTACATACTTACCAACCCACAAACAGACAAACCCAATACCAAACATAACCCCCAAATAACAAACCCAGTACCAAACCTAATACCCAACTACCCCAAAAAAACCCAACCCCAGTAACCACCAACCAACAAACACCCAAACCCAAAAGTAAATAGAACCCATGCCAACGAACTGACAAACTATTTAGCAAACACAATCCCCCATTATTGAAAGCAAAACTAGTTCCATGGTTATATTTTCCAAATTTTTGTGATTAGAAATGAATATTTAAAATTGAATATTTCCATAAAAAAATTTCTGCTACAAATAAGTTTCCCAGCCATGAAAAAAGAAAAATGTTTAAATTATGATGTGGATTTGAAAATATATAAAATAATTATTCAATTTAGGATATTATGTGTCACTTTGTGTTTCGCTTTTGTTTAACAGTGGGTTTGTCTGTTTGTTGGGTGAGTAAGTTGTGTTTGTCTGTTTGTCTGTCTGAACAAGTTATGTTTGGCATGGGGTTTGTCTGTTTGTCCGTCTCGACAAGTTATGTTTGGCATGGGGTTTGTCTGTTTGTCCGTCTCAACAGGTTATGTTTGGCATGGGGTTTGTCTGTTTGTCCGTCTCAACAAGTTATGTTTGGCATGGGGTTTGTCTGTTTGTCCGTCTCAACAAGTTATGTTTGGCATGGGGTTTGTCTGTTTGTCCGTCTCAACAAGTTATGCTTGGCATGGGATTTGTCTGTTTGTCCACATAGCTGATTAATTGTTTTTGGAATATTTGGTAGTCCTGAAAAGGACTGTTATAGTTAGTCCTGAAAAGGACTGTTTACTGCAACAGGACTTATATTCTGCCATCTTGCCAGGCCACTGCTCCCTCATTATTGAAGTAGTCCTTCAGGTAATCCCTCTGTCTTTTGGCCTCTCTAGCAGGGTTTCTGTCTTGGCCACCACCAGCAGCACCACCAATCAATCCACAATCATTAGGCACATCATCATCATCATCATCCCCCCAGGCTGCTGACCAGCAGGTTGACCTTGATACTGGCTTCTGAGTATATTGTGCAGAACCACACAGGTCATGACCACTTCTCTAACTGTTTCTGGGGGTAGTTCAATGGTGGTCCTCATGACTCTAAATCTTGACACAAGGATGCCAAAAGCGTTCTCCACAACTCTCCTGCCCCTTGATATTCTGTAGTTGGCAATCCTTTCCTCCCTTGTTAACAGCCTTCTGCCATAGGGTTTCATGAGCCAGGTCTTCAGGGCAAAGGCATCATCTGCCAAAATGAAGTAGGGGACATCTCTACCACCCTGTGTTATAGGAGCTGGGTCAGGGAAGCCTATCCTGCCATCTTCAATCCTCCTCTTCAGCTGAGAGGCATTAAATATCTGGGCATCTGAGCAAGACCCTTCTGTACCCACATCCACCCATCTGAATTTGTACTGCCCATCTACCAAGGCCAACATGACAATGGAAAAGAACCCCTTGTAGTTGTGGTAGAGGGCTCCAGAGTTCTTGGGTTTCTTCAGGGCCACATGCTTTCCATCCAGGGCTCCCAGGGCATGTGGAACATTCCACCTGATCCTGAATTCCCTTTCCAGTTCTTTCCACTCATCTGGAGTAGTAGGACATTTGAGGTACTCTCTGGTGAACTCATCCTGGATGGCCCTGCAGACCTCTGGTAGAAACTTGGAAATGGTGGATCTGCCAACCCTGAACTGACAGGATAATGATGTGTATGACTCTCCAGTGGCCAGATATCTGATGGTGAGGGCTAACTTCTCCCCAACACTGATAGGAGCTCTGTAGTTGGTGGCCTGCCTGGCTAGACGTGGTTCCAGTCTGGTCTTCATCATTTCAAGGAATTCTGGGGTCATCCTCATGTAGTTGGTGAATCCTGGAATGTCTGTGGCATACAGATCAGCCATAATGTTGTGGTAGGCCCCCCTCTCCTCTCTCTGCAGTAGCCATGGCCTGACCCACATGTTGTGCCTTCTTCTAGGTCTCTGTATGGGTGCTGGTGGTGCTGGTGGTGGTGGTGGTGGTTGCTGTGCTTGACGTAAAAAATGGAAATACATGATTATTTGTAACTGAATAAAAACCAAAAAAGCCCTAAGTTGTTGTTGAATCTGTCTTCCATTAAAAGGTGGCATCCTGGTGTGTTCCTAGAAAAGCAATGATGATTAGATCGCAAATTTTATATATATATACCCAGAAAATCCAGCAACTTTGCAAAACAATAATCGGGGATCGTGGTCTGGGGAGGCCTGAGGAGGCCTGAGGACGCCTGAGGACGCCGGTAGTTAATCGTGTGTTAGTCGGCTCTTAGTCCCAGGAGGCCTGAGGCGTCCTGGGACCCAGTCGGTTTGTGTCCGACAGGATCGTGGTTGAAACCGACCCGAAAACTGGCTTAGTCGGTTCTTAGTCCCAGACTAGTCGGGGACTGTCTGCGGCCGCCTGAGGCGTCCTGAGGTGTCCTGAGGCGTCCTGGGGACGATCTGTTCTTAATCCCAGACTTCAGTACCGACCCAGTATTCCCGCCCATTTTTGTCTTTTTTCAACCGACTGTGCACGATTAAGGGTCGCCGACAGGATCGGGGCTTAATCTTTTGGTGGAACAGGGGCATATAGGAAATCATGGGCTGCGGATCTTTTGATGTGGTCAGATATGACCTTGGGCCCCTGCTTCAAGGTCAAATGAGGATAGTCAAATTTAAAAGTGCTTACAACTTGCTTATTGTTGAAAAATGCTGTTTATCTTTGAAACTATGTGAGTTGGCCTTTTCCGGTGGATACCTCTTGCATCTGGCCACAGATATGTCTTTGGTCTAGTTTGTATCTGTTAGAGTGGGAAATTTAGAATTTTTGGATATATTTTGGATATAAATCTTCATGAATCTTTTTTCTAATTATAGAAAAAATGACGGAGTATGTGGATTAGGATACTTTGCAGAATGAATCAGCCATTAGTCTAACATAAAGGATATTCATGGGAATTTTGCAGAGTATCATTATTTGCGTTACTGTCAAGTTCTCAATTATTGACATAAAGAAGTAGTTATTAATTGCCAGACTATGTATTTTACTCTCCAGAGTACCCCTGTTACAGTGAAATAGGGTGTCCTTGAATTCGAACATTGTCAAGGAGAATAACCTTCAAGAGGAATGTTAGCCCAATTGATGGGCTTAATTTCACAGTGATAGATGAAGCATGTATTTTCCCACATCCTGGCCAGCCAAATTTTGTATCACATATATGAATGAAATAACTTCCCTTTTGACATTTTTCAATATTTTGACATCAAATGTGTCCTGTAACTTTTGATTTTGAAGTGGTGTGTACGATTACATCCTGTTTCAATTGAAAGGGACTAGCATAATAGTTCGACAAGGAAAACTGGCAAACAGCATCCCTGTGATGACTCAATATTTAATTCAGCTTAAAAGGAAGTCCACTAAATATAGTTATACTTCAGAAGGTTTGACTATGAGACTGCCTCTGTATTGGAGTTTCTTGTTGGTGGTTTCCAATGCAGAGTCTTGACCAGCTAGTATATCCCCTTAACTACCTGTTGTTATATGACGTAGACAATTAGTCATCAGTGACACTGAATCCAAATCAATCCGTCAAAAAAGTTTCACACTGTAAAGTGTTTTCTGGTAGAGTGAGCAACAGAATAATTGAAATAGGGTGAAAAAACTTTTACCCAAAAAAACTTTCACCAACATAAAAATGTATATGTATCTGTATACATGTATATATTCTACCTCTTCTATTGTTTCATACAATACAACAGATGCTTTTATTAGTTACCAAAGGTTTTCTTGTTTATAGATGCCTAGTTTTCCAAGTAAGTTATAGAATTTTCACAAGTTTGGCTGTAATCTTGAATTTTGATGGAAATGGAAAGTGCTGTTTATCTCGAGAACCATAAGAGAAAAAGTGATTTTTGGCCAATTTTCGAATCACTAGCTACTAAAGTCTACTCCGAAAAGTCTGTGAATAAGTTAAACTTTTCTGAATTTAGGTGCCATCTTGGATTTTGACGGAAATGGAAAATGTTGCTCTTGAACTGAAAGAGATAGAATGATTTTGGGCCAATTTTTGACCCTCTAAGTATTGAGGAGTCTACTCCTTAAAGGCCTCTGAACAATTTAAAATTTTCCAAATTTTTGCCACCATCTTGAATTTTGGCAGAAATGGAAAACATTATTTATTGAATAAATAATTGAATAAGTGCTTACAAAAATGATAAATAAGTCTAGACTGAAAGTCCAGAATCAAAAAGTTATAATGTTGTCAAAATGCATATGATGAAATTAACTAGCTTTTGAACTTTTCTGTTTGGGAAGTATGTATTTTTCATTTAGTTAGTAATTAGATACAGAAATTTAGAGAAATATAAATATAGTGTGTCATTTGACACTGTTAAATGTTGAAAATAATTGGTTAGTGATGCTTGCTGTGTAGATAAGTACAGTAATCATAAAATATGTAGAGATGATCACTTTATTGTATAAAAAACCTAAAAAAGCCATGTTATTTGAAATGTACTTGTGAAGTTGTGAGACCATCCTATTACAAACAAAATCTCAGTTATAACAGAAAAAAAAGATATATTTTTGTGCTCAAGTTAAAATTTTAGTCCAAATATATACTTTTTACAAACAAAAATTTGAAGTTTTTTTACTGAGCAAAACATTTGTATGAAATTAACTGATATCTCCATTCTTGGGCGGGTTGCATGTAACCAGCCCGCCTATTAGATTGATGTGTCCGATGTCCATCAGTCTGTCTGTCTCATTTTGGTTTCCAGACTCTCAATTTGAACACGCTTCCGCTGATTGATTTGAATCTTAACAGGGTAGTAGGGCACCACGTAAGTTAGGTTGCTTTCGAAATTGGTGCCATCTGTAAAAACAAGATGGCACCATGACTTCTACTTGAAATTCTGTTTCCGGACTTTAACTTGAAGATGCTTCTGCTGATCGTTTTGAAACTTAACAGGGTGGTATGGCATCACCTAGGCTTGGTTACTTTCAAAGTTGGTGTCATTTGGAAAAAGCAATATGGCCACCATGGCCACCATTTTGAAATTCTGTTTCTAGACTCTAAATTGATGCTTCTGCCGATTGATTTAAAACTTAACAGGGTGGTAGGACACCACCTAGGCTAAGTTATTTTCAAAATTGGTGCCATTTGGAAAAAAACAAGGTTTCAGACATGGCCGCCATCTTGAAATTCTGCTTTTGGGCTCTAACACATCCACCTATCGATTTCAAACTTTATGGAGTGGTTGTCTGGTTCCCATCTCCTCTCTCTGGGACAAAGAAGAGGCCTGTTTTTGCCCATCATTTTATTCCCCCATTTCCTACCTTCCAGTCAACCATTTTAGGGGTCAGTGTGTTTTTTACTGGACAACGGAAAAAAAGACCAGAGTGCCACCTTAATTAGGTGACTTGAGTATAACCAGCCCAACTGTTAGATTGATGTGTCCGGCTGTCTGTCCGTCTATCCCTCCGTCAACATTTTGGTTTCTGGGAATCTAACTTGAAGATGCTTTATCTGATCACTTTGAAACTTAACAGGTTGATAGGACACCACCAGGGCTTGTTTGGTTTCGAAATTTGTCTCTATCTTTGCCTGTTTTGGTCTTTGTCGGTACATGTTCATTTCTGGACTCCAACTTGAAGATGCTTCCACTGATCGATTTGAAACCAGTGTTGTAGGACATGGTACCGATTGTGTAACCTGCCTGTTGGGGTCTGTTACCCCAGTTTCTTGTTAATGAGAGATTGGGAATTTGGAAAAACTTGTTTGGAAAATATAGATATATTTCTATGCATTATTGTTATTAACCCATTATTATCTCCAGCCACCAGCCAAAGGCTGTGGTCGGGAGATTATAAAACACCTTCCATACGTGCATGCGTCCGTCTGTTCATCACATTTTTATATTGGTTTATAACCTTTATTTCTCATTTATGTATAAAGGTATCTTCACCAAATTTGCAGGGAATGTTTATTGCTATGAAAACATGTGTGTAAAAGTATTTGGCCTCATTTTGAAAAAATAAAATGGCTGCCATAGCCGATTGTTTGAAAATCATTAACTTGTTCTGAAAGTTTAAATATTGAAGCTACCTTCATCAAATTTGCACAAAATATTTAAGACTAGGAAAGCTTGCCTCAGAGTAATGATGACTTCATTTTGAAAACAAAATGGCTGCCATATTATATGTTTAAGGCCAAATGGGGTCATAATATTAAAAGTTCTTGTATGTTGCTTATTAGTGGCCCTATAACTTTGAAATGTGAAAACAACCAATAGGAAGTCATGGCCTGTGAATCTTTTGCAGGTGTTGAATTTTACCTGTGTGTATCCGTCCCTTCGCCACACGTTTATGCAAACCTTTTTATCTCATTCATTTATAAAGATAGCTTCACCAATTTGCAGGAAATGTTTATTGCTATGAAAAATATGTCTTGTTCAAAAATCATTAATGTATTCTGAAAGTTTAAATATTGAAGATAGCGTCACCAGTTTTGCACAAAATGTTTATGGCTAGGAAAGCTTGCCTTAGAGTAATGATGACTTAATTTTAAAAACAAAATGGCTGCCATATCACATGTTTAAGGTCAAATAGTGAGGGGGGGGGTCATAACATTAAAAAGGATTCATATGCTGTTTTTAGCTTACTGGCCAACGTGGTCCTATGGCTTTGAAATGTGAAAACAACCAATAGGAAGTCAATTGGCTTGTGAATCTTTTGCAGGTGTTGAATTTGACCTTGGGCCCATGCTTCATGGTCAAGTGGGGTCAGTGTACTAAAAAGACCTGATATCTCCCTTTTTGTTTTTTTCTAGAGCTTTGAAATGTGATAATAATGTATAGGAAATCATGACCTGTGAATTGTATGCAAGTTTCATATTTGATCTTTGACCCCTTCTCCAGGGTCAAGTGGGGTCAAGATACTAAAAAAGCCTTATATAATTTGACTTTGACCCCTGCCTCAAGGTCATGTGGGGGTCAATATTCTAAAAGGGCATTATATTGCTCTTATTATTGTATCATCAGGATAGCATCCGGTGGATACTATGGATTACGCATGATTACCGTGCTAAGTTCTCAAATTTGCAGGATATATTCATAACCATGAAATCTTGCCTGGGAATATTTTTGGCCACATTTTGAAAACAAAATGGCTACCATGGGTGTTTTCCGACTTTCAATAAGTACTTTTTTTGGCACTCTAGAGCAACTTTTTCAGGGTATTATAGAGATCTCAAATTTATTTTGAAAAACAAATTGGGCACCACGCGCGTTTCTTTGTCAGTCATGAAAAGTGCTTATACCTCCCTTATTATTGGTCCTAGAGATTTGGTATGCCAAGCCAACCTATAGGAATTCATGGGCTGGGAATCTTCCGATGTAGTCAGATTTGACCATAGGGCCCCTCCTTCAAGGTCAAATGAGGATAGGCAAATTTAAAAGTGCTTATAATTTGCGTATTATATTGGTCCTAGAGGTTTGCAATGTGAAACCAACCTATAGGAAATCATGGGCTAGGAATCTTCTGACTTGGTCAGATTTGACCTTGGGTCCCGCCTTCAAGGTCAGACGAGGATAGCCAAATATAAAAGTGCTTATAAATCACTTATTATTGGTCCTAGAGGTTTGCAATATGAAACCAACCTATAGGAAACCATGGGCTGGGAATCTTCTGATGTGGTCAGATTTAATTTGGGACCCTCCTTGAAGGTCAAACGAGGATAGCCAAAGTTAAAAGTGCTTATAACTCGCTTATTCTTGGTCCTAGAGTTTTGCAATGTCAAACCTTCTTGTATGAAATCATGGGCTGGAAATCTTCTGATGTGTTCAGATTTGACCTTGGGTTCCTCCTTTACGGTCAAAGGAGGATAAGCAAATTTAAAAAATGCATTTAGCTAGCTTATTATTGGTTCTAGAGGTTTGTAATATGAAACCGACCTATAGTTATGAGCTAGAATTTTTTGATGTCAGATTTGACCTTAGGCCCCTCCTTCAAGGTCAATGAGGATAGCCAAACTTAAAAGTGCTTATAATTCACTTATTATTGGTCCTAGAGGTTTGCAATATGAAATCAAACTTTTTCAGTAACTTCTATAAGGAATAAAATCACTTGTAACTTGAAAACTATTGCATTTAGAGAATTTTGTTTAAATATGTTATTCATATACTTTTGAATCAGCTATAACATAGTAAAATTGCAGACCTGTAGCTCATGGCATAGCTGAGCAATAGCTACTTTCAGGTTCTCTGTGTTAAGTAAATCAAAGTTGAAACTTGAAAACTATTGCATTTAGAGTATTTTCTATAAATATGATGTTCACTTACTTTTGGGTCAGCTATAGCATGGTAAAGTTGCAGACCTGTAGATCATTGCATATCTGAGTTATAGCTATTTTGTAGTTTTCTCTGTTGACTAAATCAGTTATAACTTGAAAACCATTGTATTTACAGAATTTTGTTTAAATATGTTATTCATGTACATTTGAAGTAGCTATAACATAGGGAAATCACAGATGTGTACCTCATTGCATAGCTGAGCAATAGCTATTTTCAGGTTCTCACTGTTGAGTAAATCAGTTGTAATTTGAAAACTATTACATTTAAAGTATTTTCTATAAATATGTAGTTCACCTACTCTTGGGTCAGCTATAACATAGTGAAACTGCAGACCTGCAGATCATGGCATGGCTGAACAATAGCTAATTTCAGGTTCTCACTGTTGAGTAAATCAGTTGTAACTTGAAAATTATTGTATTTGGAGTATTTCCTTTAAATATGTTGTTCACCTACTTTTGGGTCAGCTATGACAAAGTTGCAGACCTGTAGGTCATGGTTCTCACTGTTGAGTAAATATATTGTAAAAACTATTGCATTTAGAGTATTCTGTTTAAATATATTGTTCATATACTTATGCCCGGTCAGCTATAACATAGTGAAATTGTAGACCTGTAGCTCATTGCATAGCTGAGCAATACCTACTTTTAGTTTTCACTGTTCAGTTAATCAGTTATAACTTGAAAACTGTTGCATTTTCAGTATTTAGTTTGAATATGTTATTAACCTGCTTGTGGGTCAGCTATAATATATTAAAATTTCAGACCTGTCGCTCCTTGCATAGCTGAGTAATAGCAACTTTCAGCTTCTCACTGTTGAGTAAATCGGTTGTAACTTGAAAACTATTACATTTACAGTATTTCTTTTAAATATGTTATTCACCTACTTTTGTGTGAGCTATACCATATTAAAATTGCAGCCCTTTAATTGATTGCATAGCTGAGCAAAAGCTACTTTGAGATACTCACTGTTGAGTAAATCAGTTTTAACTCGAAAACTATTGCATTTGCAGTATTTTTTTGTGTTTTTAACTTACTTCTTATACCTCAACAGTTACCTTGTTACTTTACTTCTTTGCAGGGCACAGTTTTATGTCCTTTTCTTCTGTCACTTCTACTCTGAAATTCAAAACACACAGTCAGCTGACACAGAGCCCGTTCATGGGCACTGATTGCTTGTTTTCAATTGAGGGGGTGATAGAGGAAAACTTAGGGGAGTGAGTGACTTTTGGGTGTGCTAACCTAAATCCTTAAAGTGATAACTGTTAAACTGTGATAATATTCATTAGAGAAGTAATAGAGTAAGAAATCTAAAATTCGCCACCTCTAAAACCTTAGTTAATTCTATGAGGAAAATTATGCTTTGTTTTAAACTTGGTATATTTCAGTTCAAACAAACCTTGATTTACTGTACTTTCACCAAATCTTACCTCAATTCATAATTTTTATCAGTATTTTGACATGTGGCGAATTTCAGATATGTGGCGAATTTTAGATTTCTTACTCTACATTTTAGGAATACACAGCAACAATTATCAAAACACAGCAACAATGCTCAGCATTATAAACTGCCACTTGCGCACAAACAACCAATTTTTCAAAGAAGTTTGAAGAATATTATAATTATCCCTAGTTTGATAGAACTATACCTAAAATTAATATTTCTTCAAATTGGTGAAATATTGTGCAAACCACAAAAGACAAATATCTCGAGTTGCGAAATATAGTGTTTCTATAAGTTTCTAAATTTATCATCATGATGACATGGTTTAGTATTATGCTTTATGCAAATAAACACTTTAATTATATCCTGATTGTAATATTCCTCACTATTTTAACAAGAGCACTCAGAGAGCTCATACCACTGCCAAGGCCCAGCTCTCCCAATGTTGCTTATGAGTGGAGTGATCAAAAATCCTTTAAAAATTCCTTTATCCAAATGGTGATCCAGATCAGCACCAAAATCAAATCATCTGTTCCCTGTGCCATTGTCAATTTTTCCTGAAAATCTCATCAAAATCTGTAATTTTGCGAGTTATTTTGCAACTAGGCAAATACACGCCAACAAACACATAACCTTCTTGAGAAGATAAACTCCTGGTTCTAGTTGTTGCCTAATATATTGATGTCTTGAATTGATAACTGGGCAGTATTTGGGGAAAGTATGGTAGTTCTACATGCGGAACTGTCAATGGGAATACATGCATGAAGAGAAAGTTCTTTAAACTAATACTTAGAAAATATTTGCTTGAAGCATAATGTCTCAAGTTGTTCTTCTCTTGGTTAAATTTTAAACTTGTCAAACATTCTCAAATATACTTCACAAAACCATCCATACATTATATTTTTAAAATGTTGTTGATTGTGTAGAATACCCATGAAAAGCTTTTTTATGACCAACATACTTGAGACTACAATGAATTAAGAAAAAAAGTACAAATACTTTTTACAAGGGTTGTTATTTTTCATTAAAAATCACACAAAGAAAAGTTTTTTTATACTTACTCTTATCTATTAAAATTGTGGTAAAAGGATTGATCATTGTGCAAAACATTTATTTTTATCTAAGGACAGAAATTTAAAAGTGTGTATTCAACAGAGTAAGATTAAAATTATAAGGACAGCAGTTTAAGAGAGAAATTTTGTTAATGTATTCAACAGAGTGAAATAAAAAGTGATCATGTGGTATAAAAAGACTTAGAATATAATTTGCAATATTTTGCAGTATAACTTGATCTGCAGGCTTTTAAGACCTGGGCAATATTCCCCTATGTTCTTACTTCTAGAATTATTATCTCATTCTAAGGATGAAAAGGACATTTTTAAAGGAAACATTTTGAGCAAAAGAATCTGTACATCCTGATGAATTTTTAGATTTCTAAATTCCTTTTTTCAAGAATGTTTTTCTTGGAACAAAAAAAAAATTCCAGAAAATGTGAAGTTTCTAGCTGAATTCTTAAAATAAAAGTAGTACAATTACATACATATAACTTAATTTGTAGAATAAGAGTGCGAGTAGTTATGTCAGTTGCTGTCTTGTAATTCCATCTGTCAGTCTATCTGATATCAGATCTCTATCATTCTGGTCTTGTCCTAGGTATTCCACCCTATTGCACTGACCTCTAACAAAAGGGCTATAACCTCCATACTGAGACCTAATAGAGTGCAACTTCCATATAACACATTTTACAGCCGATCAGGGAGACAGGGATAGCAATTAAGGTTTCTAATACTCCCATTGTCCGTAAATACTTCCTTGTCTTGTGTTTGCCGATGAAAATAAAAAGGGGAAGCAATAATGATCTAGGAGTGATTTTGTTGGAGAAAAGACGCACATTATTGCAGAAACCAAGACTGCCGGTTTGTGTATCATGCTGAAGTTTAAAGTGTTTAACTATTCATTGGATGTAGTGTTTACCTAGAAATGCTGAATTCTTCATTTCTCTGTAAAATGCTTCATTTTGAAGTCATTTACAGTCAGTTACCTAAATTGTAATTTCCTTTTTTAATATAACTTTTTAGCATATTTTATGAAGATATTACTATCTGATACCTAGTGTACTGGAGACACGAGCTGCAGTAGAACAAGTTCATCCACTTTTAAGTTGTGGATCAGTCTGCCTCGTGTTATTGGTGGGATGCTTTTAGAATTTATATTTGTGTAGGACATTCTCGTTAGACCCCAGTTAGACATCCACGGATGAACCGACATATCGCGGCAGGATTCCTAATATGGAAACTGTTGAGTGATTTACGGATCATCTTTTCCGTCTGTATGATCATCTGTAACGTCCATAATATCCTTGTGAGATCCGTAGAGGCATGCTGTGATCCGTAGTGACATGTCAAGGATCAGATAAGATCCCTAGGATGTTACAGAAAAATCAAACCTGTTTGATTTTTCCGTAAAGTCCATACGGACCTTAGTATCTGTAGCTCTTCTGTATCTCATCCGTAGCTCATCCGTGAGTGTCCTTATTGTCTGTAAATCCATCTTGGATGTCCTTGTGGCATCCCTTACATCCTTGATGCTTCCACGGCATAAATATCCATAAAAACATTGCTGGATCTAACCGGATCTGCTACAGATTGACACGGACAGGGTTTGTGGATTAATAAACAGTCATAAGACCAATCCTTGGTGCAATCTTTTCATCTGCAAACTTGTGCATAGCGGTCCATAGCAGATCCGTGGCAGTTCCGTAAATCTTTTACATGACCCACCCCCATCCCTTGTGCATCCCTATCAGTTACCATATATGGAACTGTGGGCTATATCCGTGGCACATCCGGCTATGTGTAACTGGTCCCTTAGCATCCGATGCGACCCAGAAAACGTTTTGCTTTTTAGCTTTTTTTAAATGTTTGGAAAGCCTCCCGTGAGCCTTCATGAGCTGTACAAAATGATAGATCCTGGAGGGGTGGGGGGATTCAGAAACTGCACCTTGTGATTATGTTGAACCAACAGTTTGAGCAGTCAGGGAAAAATGGTTGAATACCTTTGCACACAACCAAATTGTCCACACACTATTGGTCCAGACCTCTGCAGAATTTTCTCCAAATGTCACTACAACTGGGACAGGATTAATAGATTTTCTTCCAAGATCTAACAGTATCTTGGATTATTGGGCAGTTTTATAACATTTTAAAGGAACTGAAATATTGGGAAAATAAGTTATTGTTAAATCAACTTTCTTTGATTACATTTTCGTATCAACTTTTTATACATATGTTGTTTGATAAATTTTCAGTTTAATTGGAAGAGAGACTTTGGTGGTTTATTTGAAATGAATTTGACTTTTATGGTTGACATAAGTGGTACCAGTATAAAACATTTATTTTTTTTTGTGGTATGAAGATATGAAATAAAAGTTGTTTACGACCATGTGTTAAAATATATGTACTGGTCTGTCACAGATGTTTCATACTTCTTAAAATTCCCAAAAATAGTTCTGAATTTCAGTTCAGAAAAGAATAAAATGGCATATTTTGAGCAAATTCTGGATGCCTGAACTTTCAGCGTTTTCACACATATGGATATCTAAAGTAAATTTAAGTAATAAATATGAAATTGACCATAGTATATGATGCAATTTTCCAGTAAACACCTCTCCTTCTATTTCTTGACTTGTGGAAGTTCTTTATACATACATGACTTTTCACTACTTTAGGCCTATTTTCTCCCCTGATACAAATTGACACAAATTTGGATTATTTTATTATACTTTTAAAGGGTGTTGCCCAGTGACAAATTTCACATGTCAGACACAAGGCCCTCAGTGGCCTAGTGGTGAGCAAGTTTGACGTCTTATCACAGGCTGTCACCTCCACTATTTGGACTCTCACAAGTAACAGTGCTTTTGGCCTGTTCCAATATGATCCCTTTTTGTTGAATAGGACTTAAAACCCTAACTTTGACTCCATCAGATTACAAGTATTTTCTAAATAAGTTGATCCCTTGAAAATAGTCTTGCTTAAGGCTCAAATTTGCATGATATCTTTTCAAACATACAGATATTTGGTATTCATAAAGCACTCATACATATTAAGAGATAGAACTGTATATCTTTGCTGTATGCTGCTATAAAAGTCAGTACATGTATGAGTACATTATAGAAACTGAAACTCCATTTTCTGAACTGAAAACTTTCCCTGGCTGCAAAGAAACTTGATCCTTCAGCAAGGCTACCTTGAAAGTTCAATTTGGATTGAAAACTTTTAAAGTTTTCAGAGTGAGTAATACAGTGCCCTGTATATAAGTAGAACCATTTCAACTTTCAAGTCAAACTTACCCTAAGTGTAACTTATAAAATGTCCCAACATTGGATAATACTGTATTTTTATAGGTACTTGTTAACCATCACTAGACACAAAGTTAATGTGTATTGGATGGTTCTAATTATACTCTGTATACTGTAGTGACAAACAACCTATATTTTAAGTTTAAATCTCACTCTTAGTGCCCAAAAACTGACTTTGATTTTGAGAAAGGTTACACAGCAAAGCGTTTTGTTTGAATAATTATGGTTACTTGTGTATGCAGTTGTTTCCTCTGCTTTAAACAGACAATTTCCCATCATGATGTGGCACTTTCAGACTTGCTGTGTGCCAAATAAAAACAATCAGCATTTGTTATGTCTGTTTATTAGAGGTTACCATATATCTGAAATCGTGTGAACTACTTTGTCAGTTACAGCCTAACCGTGGGTTGAAATACCACAAGTAAAAGAAGCAGTTTAAAAAGTCAGTAAAGGAAAAAAATTATGAACTTCTATTCCTGGACTGGAATATTTTTAAAACTTCTGTTCCACTCTCTTGAATAGCCTTGAAAAATTAAAAAAAAATGTGCTGTAATGTTCACAGAGTTACTGACCAATTCAGTTTGGTTGCTTCAGAAAATCTTTCTGGCAAATTCTAATAGTATTTTTATAGCGCTTATTCTCTATCTTAAAGACAGGCTCAAGTCATATAATACAGCAAAGCAGAGATCCGTAATCATTTAACCAGAGACATAGCATGGGGTCCGAGCCACAGAGAAATAAAAAAAAAAACACTTTCGGAGTAAGGAGAGAAGTGGCTGAATGTACATCATCCAGCAAGTTATTGCACATCATGAGAGCATCATATGCAATGGCAAGCCGAAGTGCCTGGTCAACTTATATACTGATCAGACAAAGTGTGTGACCTCAAGCACCATACTGTTAGCTTGACTTCTATAAGCATTGTACACACTGTGTCTAGTTTGAAGAAAGGGCTAAAAATATTTAGGATAACCACTTTGTAGGACCTGTACACCAGTAAGGCAGTCTTAAATACAGCGTAGTGTTCAACAGGCAGCCCTTGGGGAGTCTTTCTAACATGAGTGATATGTGTCTCTAGCAAGACTGTTTGGACACACTTACAGCTTGCAAAGATCAGGGCAGAGAGACTCCTAAACAAGAAATTACAGTAGTTGAGTTGACTACCAACCAAAGCATTTGCAGCCATGCGAGCAGCTATGTCACTGACTGTTGATAAAATGATTGGCAACACAATTTGAGGGAATAGTCAACAGATGCTGTCATTTGTTCCTTCTTTTAAGTGTTTCCTAGCAATTTTGTGTGGTTTTGACCTCCCAAATTAATTATCACTCTTCTCCCAATTGTTAGGAATCACATCCAAACATCACAAATCACCTTTGAATCACTTGGGGAGCAGTTTCTTTACAGACCAATTAGGGAGCCATTCCTTACTCTTTTTTTTTACTTTTATAAAATCATAAACTAGTTTGAAAGCAAGTTCAGCTGTCAAAAAATATCTACATAAGTCAGGAATGGCCAGTTTGTAAAAAGTATAGCCATCTTACACATTCTGTTATGTTATTGCAAATTTTTCATCTCTGTAAAATCAGTGATTATTAAGCATTTCTGCGCAAGTTGATCAAATAAGAGACACAATATAGATTAATGCCTCCTGAAGTCCTCCCCTTGGTTGAAGTTATCAAAATCCCTCAATTAACAAAGTGGACATATTTACTGAAGTAAATATACTGGCCAAAAAAGTAAAACACAAAATATATTGTAATTCTTTATAAAACCCGCATTTCTTATTTTTGAGTAAGTATATGAGGAGACATAACAATTCTTGAATATCTTGGAAATGATTTATTTTAGAGGCCTGTTACCAAAACGTATATTGGTTAACGTATATTAGTTAACTATTATTAGTTAACTATTATTAGTTAACTATGATTAACTTATCTTTTTATTCATTTTTGTTAAGTCAATAACAATACATTTTCACTCCTTACATTAGGATTTTGTTTTGTCCAAATATTGTTATAATTTATAAGAAACTGTTAATACACTCCTTATATGTTAAACTTATTTTCTCTTTTCTTGAAGGAGAAAGATTTTTGGCTTTTATAATGTACCGGTATCTTTTTCTTCAAGGTAATACTATATAACTAGTAATTTGGAAAAACTAAAAATATTTGTAGGGCACAGAATTTCCAATGATATGAGATCTGGTAAGATGACATTATGAAAATCAGTCATAATGTACCAGTGCTGAATTGTTTGCTATTTACCCAAGTAATTGAAAGCGTTTCTTGTCCAATATCTTGGTTTTCACTTCATATCTAAATAATTTTTCAGTAGTGTGAATGGCTAGTTTAAATACAGTTACTATTTTTTCAATCATTATTTTATATCGAGTTTCAATGCTGTTGTACTTGTATCAGTTGAGTTTTAGAAAGTTTTTGTGGCATCGTCACAAAAGTAGAGCTCAGAAATTACATTCCTGTAAATGGTGTATCAGTTACCAAGATAAATAACAAAGAATAGAGTAGGTGGCATTATAATGGAGCCATGAAATTAGAAGCTTGAGTCAACTTTGTTTGACAAAGCCTGTGAATGAAAGCTTATTAATGAAAGGAACTGAAGCCTATAAGCAAAGATTGAGTGTCGTAGACAGTAAATCATGTATTTAGTTTAATGTAATTAAGCGTCCCTGAAAGGGCGCTTATTTGTTTTCGCCTCAGTTTCCTCGCCACCGCCGCCGCATTATGGTCTCCCTTGAATATCTCCCTTATTATTAGAAGGTTTCAAACCATATTTGGCAGTTATATACCTTAGGCGTGGGAAAATTTTCTGCATGCTTAAATTTGACCTTTGACCTTTATGAAGGTCACATGATCAAAAACTATTTTTTGAAGTACACCCCCCCCGTCATCACAGTTCAGGAAAAACTACTTGCTACACAGCCTTGTAATTTGACACACCTGTTCATACTATCGAAAATGCGAGCGGATTAGATTTTGGGAGCATTTCCTTGAAAAATGTCTCATTTATGAGTGATTTTCTTACACCTTCCAATCTGAAAGCCTCAAATTTAGGTCAACCCCCCTATTATCTTCTTAAGTATTGCATTTAGAGCCATAAAATGTACTGGGAGGTAATAGGAAACTATATGTGGAGAGTCTAAATAGCCGGTCAGTTTTACCCCCCGACCCCCCCCCTTATGGGCCAAACTGGGGTCATAAATAGCTGCTTTGGAGTTTTTGCCTTATATCTCCTTTATCGTTGCTTTTATAGCTTCAGAATATATTAAGAGGTATTAGGAAAGCATATGTGGAGAATCTAAATAGCCAGTCAGTTTTATCCCCCGACCCCCCCCTTATGGGTCAAACTGGGGTCATAAAATAGTTGCTTTGGGGTTTTGCCTTATATCTCCTTTATTGTTGCTTTTATATCTTCAGAATGTATTAAGAGGTATTGGGAAAGCATATGTGGAGAGTCTAAATAGCCGGTCAGTTTAACCCCCCGACCCCCCCCCCCCCCCCCCCCTTATGGGCCAAACTGGGGTCATAAATAGCTGCTTTGGAGTTTTTGCCTTATATCTCCTTTATCGTTGCTTTTATACCTTCAGAATGTATTAAGAGGTATTGGGAAAGCATACAGCGCAGCTTTGTGCATTCTTAGCTTTACAGCATACTTATTAAAACCACAAAGCATTTTAAACTTTCAGGGATGCTTCGCTTTTGTTAACAAAAGCATTCCTCTAGTTACTTTCAGTAAATTGCTTATAATTATGTCCACCCCCCTGGGGGGTGGATATATTATTTTTGCTTTTTTCGCCGTCCGATGTCCGATGTCCGGCGTCCGGCGTCCGATGTCCGGCGTCACGCATGGTTTCCGCTCATTTAAAGGAAAAGTATTAGAGCTATTGTCACCAAATTTGGTATGCAGGCTTATTGGGTCAGTAGCTTGCTTGGGATTGCTTTTGGCTGTTGTACCTCTTTTGCTTACTGAGTAATACTTAAGTACAGCTATTTTCAGTACCCATTGGTTTCCGTGCATTTAAGCCAAAATAATTAAAGATATTTTACTACAATTTTGAATACAAGATTGTTATGTCCATAGCTCGCTTGGTATTGCATTTGGGACTGATAGCTTTGTCAGTACATGAGTAATAGCCATTTAGGTACTTCATTGTGTATTTTCAGTACTACTTTTGAGTAATTTGCTAATATCTCAGAAACCGTGTGAGATAGAGCGATTTCGTCGAAATTTTCGACCCACAGGGTATTTAAGGAATGTAATATTTGCAATTTTCAAAAAATTTTCCCCTCCCCAAAAATGGCGGCCATTTTGAATTTTCGAATTTTTGCCAAAAATGGCAAAACACAAATTTGCTTCTATCTCCTTAACCGTGCGAGATAGAGCGATTTCGTCGAAATTTTCGACCCACAGGGTATCTAAGGAATGCAATCTTTGCAATTTTCAAAAAAATTTTCCCCTCCCCAAAAATGGCGGCCATTTTGAATTTTCGAATTTTTGCCAAAAATGGCAAAACACCAATCTGCTTCTATCTCCTTAACCGTGCGAGATAGAGCGATTTCGTCAAAATTTTCGACCCACAGGGTATCTGAGCATTGTACTCTTGGTAATTTTAAAAAAATTTTCCCCTCCCCAAAAATGGCGGCCATTTTGAATTTTCGAATTTTTGCCAAAAATGGCAAAACACAAATTTGCTTCTATCTCCTTAACCGTGCCAGATAGAGCGATTTCGTCAAAATTTTTGACCCACAGGGTATCTGAGCATTGTGCTTTTGGTAATTTTTCCAAAAATTTTCCCCTCCCCAAAAATGGCGGCCATTTTGAATTTTCGAATTTTTGCCAAAAATGGCAAAACACTAATTTGCTTCTATCTCCTTAACCGTGCGAGATAGAGTGATTTCGTCGAAATTTTCGACCCACAGGGTATCTAAGGAATGCAATTTTTGCAATTTTCAAAAAATTTTCCCCTCCCCAAAAATGGCGGCCATTTTGAATTTTCGAATTTTTGCCAAAAATGGCAAAACACAAATTTGCTTCTATCTCCTTAACCGTGCCAGATAGAGCGATTTCGTCAAAATTTTCGACCTACAGGGTATCTGAGCATTGTGCTCTTGGTAATTTTTACAAAATTTTCCCCTCCCCAAAAATGGCGGCCATTTTGAATTTTCGAATTTTTGCCAAAAATGGCAAAACACAAATTTGCTTCTATCTCCTTAACCGTGCGAGATAGAGCGATTTCGTCGAAATTTTCGACCCACAGGGTATCTAAGGAATGCAATCTTTGCAATTTTCAAAAAATTTTCCCCTCCCCAAAAATGGCGGCCATTTTGAATTTTCGAATTTTTGGCAAAAATGGCAAAACACCAATCTGCTTCTATCTCCTTAACCGTGCGAGATAGAGCGATTTCGTCAAAATTTTCGACCCACAGGGCATCTGAGCATTGTACTCTTGGTAATTTTTAAAAAATTTTCCCCTCCCCAAAAATGGCGGCCATTTTGAATTTTCGAATTTTTGCCAAAAATGGCAAAACACAAATTTGCTTCTATCTCCTTAACCGTGCGAGATAGAGCGATTTCGTCGAAATTTTCGACCCACAGGGTATCTGAGCATTGTGCTCTTGGTAATTTTCCAAAAATTTTCCCCTCCCCAAAAATGGCGGCCATTTTGAATTTTCGAATTTTTGCCAAAAATGGCAAAACACTAATTTGCTTCTATCTCCTTAACCGTGCGAGATAGAGCGATTTCGTCGAAATTTTCGACCCACAGGGTATCTAAGGAATGCAATCTTTGCAATTTTCCAAAAATTTTCCCCTCCCCAAAAATGGCGGCCATTTTGAATTTTCGAATTTTTGCCAAAAATGGCAAAACACAAATTTCCTTCTATCTCCTTAACCGTGCCAGATAGAGCGATTTCGTCAAAATTTTCGACCCACAGGGTATCTGAGCATTGTACTCTTGGTAATTTAAAAAAAATTTTCCCCTCCCCAAAAATGGCGGCCATTTTGAATTTTCGAATTTTTGCCAAAAATGGCAAAACACAAATTTGCTTCTATCTCCTTAACCGTGCCAGATAGAGCGATTTCGTCAAAATTTTCGACCCACAGGGTATCTAAGGAATGTAATCTTTGCAATTTTCCAAAAATTTTCCCCTCCCCAAAAATGGCGGCCATTTTGAATTTTCGAATTTTTGCCAAAAATGGCAAAACACAAATTTCCTCCTATCTCCTTAACCGTGCCAGATAGAGCGATTTCGTCAAAATTTTCGACCCACAGGGTATCTGAGCATTGTACTCTTTGCAATTTTCCAAAAATTTTCCCCTCCCCAAAAATGGCGGCCATTTTGAATTTTCGAATTTTTGCCAAAAATGGCAAAACACAAATTTCCTTCTATCTCCTTAACCGTGCCAGATAGAGCGATTTCGTCAAAATTTTCGACCCACAGGGTATCTGAGCATTGTACTCTTGGCAATTTTTTAAAAAATTTCCCCTCCCCAAATATGGCGGCCAATTTGAATTTTCGCCAAAAATGGCAAAACACTAATTTGCTTCTATCTCCTTAACCGTGCGAGATAGAGTGATTTCGTCGAAATTTTCGACCCACAGGGTATCTAAGGAATGCAATCTTTGCAATTTTCCAAAAATTTTCCCCTCCCCAAAAATGGCGGCCATTTTGAATTTTCGAATTTTTGCCAAAAATGGCAAAACACAAATTTCCTTCTATCTCCTTAACCGTGCGAGATAGAGCGATTTCGTCGAAATTTTCGACCCACAGGGTATCTAAGGAATGCAATCTTTGCAATTTTCAAAAAATTTTCCCCTCCCCAAAAATGGCGGCCATTTTGAATTTTCGAATTTTTGCCAAAAATGGCAAAACACAAATTTCCTCCTATCTCCTTAACCGTGCCAGATAGAGCGATTTCGTCAAAATTTTCGACCCACAGGGTATCTGAGCATTGTGCTCTTGGTAATTTTTACAAAATTTTCCCCTCCCCAAAAATGGCGGCCATTTTGAATTTTCGAATTTTTGCCAAAAATGACAAAACACTAATTTGCTTCTATCTCCTTAACCGTGCGAGATAGAGCGATTTCGTCGAAATTTTCGACCCACAGGGTATCTGAGCATTGTGCTCTTGGTAATTTTCCAAAAATTTTCCCCTCCCCAAAAATGGCGGCCATTTTGAATTTTCGAATTTTTGCCAAAAATGGCAAAACACTAATTTGCTTCTATCTCCTTAACCGTGCGAGATAGAGCGATTTCGTCGAAATTTTCGACCCACAGGGTATCTAAGGAATGCAATCTTTGCAATTTTCAAAAAATTTTCCCCTCCCCAAAAATGGCGGCCATTTTGAATTTTCGAATTTTTGCCAAAAATGGCAAAACACAAATTTGCTTCTATCTCCTTAACCGTGCGAGATAGAGCGATTTCGTCAAAATTTTCGACTCACAGGGTATCTGAGCATTGTACTCTTGGTAATTTAAAAAAAATTTTCCCCTCCCCAAAAATGGCGGCCATTTTGAATTTTCGAATTTTTGCCAAAAATGGCAAAACACAAATTTCCTCCTATCTCCTTAACCGTGCCAGATAGAGCGATTTCGTCAAAATTTTCGACCCACAGGGTATCTGAGCATTGTACTCTTGGTAATTTTTAAAAAATTTTCCCTCCCCAAAAATGGCGGCCATTTGAATTTTCGAATTTTTGCCAAAAATGGCAAAACACTAATTTGCTTCTATCTCCTTAACCGTGCGAGATAGAGCGATTTCGTCGAAATTTTCGACCCACAGGGTATCTAAGGAATGCAATCTTTGCAATTTTCAAAAAATTTTCCCCTCCCCAAAAATGGCGGCCATTTTGAATTTTCGAATTTTTGCCAAAAATGGGAAAACACAAATTTGCTTCTATCTCCTTAACCGTGCGAGATAGAGCGATTTCGTCGAAATTTTCGACCCACAGGGTATCTAAGGAATGCAATCTTTGCAATTTTCCAACAAATTTTCCCCTCCCCAAAAATGGCAGCCATTTTGAATTTTCGAATTTTTGCCAAAAATGGCAAAACACAAATTTGCTTCTATCTCCTTAACCGTGCGAGATAGAGCGATTTCGTCGAAATTTTCGACCCACAGGGTATCTAAGGAATGCAATCTTTGCAATTTTCCAAAAAATTTTCCCCTCCCCAAAAATGGCAGCCATTTTGAATTTTCGAATTTTTGCCAAAAATGGCAAAACACAAATTTGCTTCTATCTCCTTAACCGTGCGAGATAGAGCGATTTCGTCGAAATTTTCGACCCACAGGGTATCGAAGAAATGCAATCTTTGCAATTTTCCGAAAAATTTTCCCCTCCCCAAAAATGGCGGCCATTTTGAATTTTCGAATTTTTGCCAAAAATGGCAAAACACAAATTTGCTTCTATCTCCTTAACTGTGCGAGATAGATCAATTTCATCAAAATTTTCGACCCACAGGTATTTCAGCATTGTATTCTTGGCAATTTAAAAAAAAATTTCCCGTCCCCTAAAATGGCGGCCATTTTGAATTTTCAAATTTTTGTCAAAAATGGCAAAACACAAATTTGCTTCTATCTCCTTAACCATGCGAGATAGAGCGATTTCGTCGAAATTTTCAACCCACAGGGTATCTAAGGAATGTAATCTTTGCAATTTTCAAAAAATTTTCCCCTCCCCAAAAATGGCAGCCATTTTGAATTTTCGAATTTTTGCCCAAAATGGAAAAACACAAACTGGCCTTAACCGTGCAAAATAGAGTTATTTCGTTGAAATTTTCGACCCATAGGGTATCTAAAAAATGTACTCTTGGCAATTTTCAAAAAAATTTCCTTTTCCCAAAAATGGCGGCCATTTTGAATTTTCAAATTTTTGCCAAAAATAGAAAAACAGGAATTTGCTTCTATCTTCTTAACCGTGCCAGATAGAGTGATTTCGTCAAAATTTTCAACCCAACCAATGCAAAAAGGCATGAAGCTGAAATAATTTACATCTACACTAACAAATATTTAAGCATCATTGATATATTTTACAAATGAAACAGGGTCTTGTAAGACTACTGTACAATTTGGGCAAAAGGTTCATGGGTGGACATTACACATGATAATGTGTGTTCTTCTATGCTATCCTGTTTCTATTCGCATCTACTATCAACAGGGCGGCCGATTTCTAGTTTCAAAATGACTGCATTTAGAGTATTTCACTAAAATATGTTGGTTGGCTAACTTTTCTGTAATACATAGTGGTTCCTGTTCTGTCTCAATAGCTAAGTTAGTAATATCTATATTTTATGTTGTCACTCTGCAGCGTGGACGTACGCGTATGCGTGAGCGACTTCTCCGACGAAACTACAAGGCCCAGAGACATGCTGTTTTTTTTAAAGATAGCTTATCTATCTAGCATGAAAAAATGTTCAAGGCATGCAGTTCTGTTTGTCTGTTTGGTAGAGCCATTATAAGTAAGGTACCCCCACCCTAAGTATAAACATTTTAACACTTTATCACAATTTTCTCAGTGACTATTGTAGGGAGTTCTCTCATATCTTGCACATATGTACTAGGCCAAAGTAGATACCCTTGTGTTAGTGTCAGACCTGGATCTTTCTTAATTATTATGTCCACCCCCCTGGGGGGTGGATATATTATTTTTGCTTTTTTCGCCGTCCGATGTCCAGCGTCCGATGTCCGGCGTCACGCATGGTTTCCGCTCATTTAAAGGAAAAGTATTAGAGCTATTGTCACCAAATTTGGTATGCAGGCTTATTGGGTCAGTAGCTTGCTTGGGATTGCTTTTGGCTGTTGTACCTCTTTTGCTTACTGAGTAATACTTAAGTACAGCTATTTTCAGTACCCATTGGTTTCCGTGCATTTAAGCCAAAATAATGAAAGATATTTTCCTACAATTTTGAATACAATATTGTTATGTCCATAGCTCGCTTGGTATTGCATTTGGGACTGATAGCTTTGTCAGTACATGAGTAATAGCCATTTAGGTACTTCATTGTGTATTTTCAGTACTACTTTTGAGTAATTTGCTTCTATCTCCTTAACCGTGCGAGATAGAGCGATTTCGGCAAAATTTTCGACCCACAGGGTATCTCAGGAGTGTACTCTTTGCAATTTTCAAAAAATTTTCCCCTCCCCAAAAATGGCGGCCATTTTGAATTTTCGAATTTTTGCCAAAAATGGCAAAACACAAATTTGCTTCTATCTCCTTAACCGTGCGAGATAGAGCGATTTCGTCGAAATTTTCAACCCACAGGGTATCTCAGCATTGTACTCTTTGCAATTTTCAAAAAATTTTCCCCTCCCCAAAAATGGCGGCCATTTTGAATTTTCGAATTTTTGCCAAAAATGGCAAAACACAAATTTCCTTCTATCTCCTTAACCGTGCGAGATAGAGCGATTTCGTCGAAATTTTCGACCCACAGGGTATCTAAGGAATGTAATATTTGCAATTTTCAAAAAAATTTCCCCTCCCCAAAAATGGCGGCCATTTTGAATTTTCGAATTTTTGCCAAAAATGGCAAAACACTAATTTGCTTCTATCTCCTTAACCGTGCGAGATAGAGCGATTTCGGCAAAATTTTTGACGCACAGGGTATCTAAGCAATGCAATCTTTGCAATTTTCAAAAAATTTTCCCCTCCCCAAAAATGGCGGCCATTTTGAATTTTTGAATTTTTGCCAAAAATGGCAAAACACAAATTTGCTTCTATCTCCTTAACCGTGCGAGATAGAGCGATTTCGGCAAAATTTTCGACGCACAGGGTATCTAAGCAATGCAATCTTTGCAATTTTCAAAATATTTTCCCCTCCCCAAAAATGGCGGCCATTTTGAATTTTCGAATTTTTGCCAAAAATGGCAAAACACTAATTTGCTTCTATCTCCTTAACCGTGCGAGATAGAGCGATTTCGGCAAAATTTTCGACGCACAGGGTATCTAAGCAATGCAATCTTTGCAATTTTCAAAATATTTTCCCCTCCCCAAAAATGGCGGCCATTTTGAATTTTCGAATTTTTGCCAAAAATGGCAAAACACTAATTTGCTTCTATCTCCTTAACCGTGCGAGATAGAGCGATTTCGGCAAAATTTTCGACGCACAGGGTATCTAAGCAATGCAATCTTTGCAATTTTCAAAAAATTTTTCCCTCCCCAAAAATGGCGGCCATTTTGAATTTTCGAATTTTTGCCAAAAATGGCAAAACACTAATTTGCTTCTATCTCCTTAACCGTGCGAGATAGAGTGATTTCGTCGAAATTTTCGACCCACAGGGTATCTAAGGAATGCAATCTTTGCAATTTTCCAAAAATTTTCCCCTCCCCAAAAATGGCGGCCATTTTGAATTTTCGAATTTTTGCCAAAAATGGCAAAACACAAATTTGCTTCTATCTCCTTAACCGTGCCAGATAGAGCGATTTCGTCAAAATTTTCGACCCACAGGGTATCTAAGGAATGTAATATTTGCAATTTTCAAAAAATTTTCCCCTCCCCAAAAATGGCGGCCATTTTGAATTTTCGAATTTTTGCCAAAAATGGCAAAACACAAATTTGCTTCTATCTCCTTAACCGTGCGAGATAGAGCGATTTCGTCAAAATTTTCGACCCACAGGTATTTGAGCATTGTATTCTTGGTAATTTAAAAAAAAATTTCCCCTCCCCTAAATGGCGGCCATTTTGAATTTTCAAATTTTTGCCAAAAATGGCAAAACACAAATTTGCTTCTATCTCCTTAACCATGCGAGATAGAGCGATTTCGTCGAAATTTTCAACCCACAGGGTATCTAAGGAATGTAATCTTTGCAATTTTCAAAAAATTTTCCCCTCCCCAAAAATGGCAGCCATTTTGAATTTTCGAATTTTGGCCCAAAATGGAAAAACACAAACTGGCCTTAACCGTGCAAAATAGAGTTATTTTGTTGAAATTTTCGACCAATAGGGTATCTAAGAAATGTACTCTTGGCAATTTTCAAAAAAATTTCCTTTTCCCAATAATGGCGGCCATTTTGAATTTTCAAATTTTTGCCAAAAATAGAAAAACAGGAATTTGCTTGTATCTTCTTAACCGTGCAAGATAGAGTGATTTCGTCAAAATTTTCAACCCAACCAATGCAAAAAGGCATGAAGCTGAAATAATTTACATCTACACTAACAAATATTTAAGCATCATTGATATATTTTACAAATGAAACAGGGTCTTGTAAGACTACTGTACAATTTGGGCAAAAGGTTCATGGGTGGACATTACACATGATAATGTGTGTTCTTCTATGCTATCCTGTTTCTATTCGCATCTACTATCAACAGGGCGGCCTATTTCTAGTTTTTTATGAATTATTAAAATAATTTTGAATGCATTTAAATTCATAAAATCTATTTTGAGGTTCAGTTACTTTTGGGTCAGCTATAACACACTAAAATTGCAGACCTGTAGCTCATTGCATAGCTGAGTGATATCTACTTTGATGTTATCACTGTTGAGTAAATCAGTTGTAACTTGAAAACCATTGCATCTGGAGTATTTTTTTAAAATATTTTGTTCACCTACTTTTGGGTACGCTATAACATAGTAAAGTTGCAGACCTGTAGCTGGGGGCACGGTGGCAGAGTGGTAACACTCTCGCCTCCCACCTCTGAGGCCGGGTTCGATTTCCGGCACTGCCTCAAGTGGGAAAGCTGGTAGTTGCTTGCCGTTGGTCGGCAGTTTACAGTACAGAACCCTAACGAACTATATGTACTGGTTTCCTCTGCCCTTCCAACTACCCATCGTGACCTGTACAGCGACGCAAAACCCCAAATAAATAAATAAATAAATAAAACAGACCTGTAGCTCATTGCATAGCTGAACAATAGCTATTTTATTACGCTACAATAGCTTACCATGTGGGACTTAATGCTACTTTGTGGTTTTTCTGTTGAGTAAATCAGTTGTAACTTGAAAACTATTACATTTAGAGTATTTTCTTTAAATACATTGTTTACCTACTTTTGGGTCAGCTATAACATAGAAAAGTTGCAGACCTGTAGCTCATTCCATAGCTGAGCAATAGCTACTTTGAGGTTTTCTCTGTTGAGTTAATCAGTTATAACTTAAAAACTATTGCATTTAGAGAATTTTGTTTAAATATGTTATCTACTTTTGAATTAGCTATAAAATTATAAAATTGCAGATTTCTAGCTCATTACATAGTTGAGTAATAGCTACTTTCAGGTTTTCACTGTTGAGTGAATCAGTTGCAACTTGAAAAGTATTGTATGTAGAGTATTTTCTTTAAATATGTTGTTCAATTACTTTTGGGTCAGCTATAACATAGTGAAATTGCAGACCTGTAGGTCATTGCATAGCTGAGCTGTAGCTACTTTGAGGCTTTCTCTGTTGAGTTAATCAGGTGTAACTTGAAAACCATTCCATTTAGAGAATTTTGTTTAAATATGTTATTCACCTACTTTTGAATTACCTATAACATAGTAAAATTGCAGATGTGTATGTCATGGCATCGCTGTGTAATAGCTATTCTCTGTTGAGTAAATCAGTTGTAACTTGAAAAATATTGCATTTTAAGTATTTTCTATAAATATGTTGTTCACCTACTTTTGGGTCAGCTTTAACATAGTGAATTTGCAGACCTGTATGTCATGGCATAACTGAGCAATAGCTACTTTCAGGTTTTCTCACTGTTGAGTAAATCAGATGTAACTACAAAACTATTGCATTTAGAGTATTTTGTTTAAATAACTTATTAACCTACTTTTGGGTCAGCTATAAAATAGTATACTAGTACTTGCAGACCTGTAGTTCCTTGCATAGCTGAGTAATAGCTACTTTGAAGTTCTCACTTTTGAGTAAATCAGTTGTAACTCGAAAACTATTGCATTTGCAGTATTTTCTTTAAATATGTTTTAACTTACTTTTTACACCGTAACAGTTACATTGTTACTTTCCTCCTGAATACCTTTTCCAGGGCACAACTTTTGTGTCCTTTTCTTCTGTCACTTCTACTCTGAAACTCAAAACACACAGTCAGCTGATGCAGAGCCCATTCACAGGCACTGATTGCTTGTTTTGTTTTTATTAATCAACAAAATGAGTAAATGGTTTTTTTTCTTTGACCCCACTTATATTATTGAGTGTATGGATTTGGTATACTTTCTTGGCTGAATTCTCTGTATGTTAGATTACACCATGTCCCATCCCTGGATCCACTGTGTCAAGATGCAATGTCTCATTTTAAAAGGTGCTTTCTTTATTTGAACAAGTGTGAAAGCCTGTTAATTAGTTAAATATTCTTAGGTTCCTCTTTTCTGTTTTATCCACCATGTCTGGCAAATATACCTTACTTCTTATGTCACATGTGTGTTTTTCATGAAGAGGTTCTTTCTTGTGAGTGGGATTGCTTGAGTGATTACCAAACATCTTAATATCTTTTTTTCATTATTGATAAATTGGTTGCCATGACTTAATCATTAGCAATAAGATTTTTTTCTTCTTTTTAAATTGCGTATTTTGTTAGCGAGACAAAATTGCAAGAAAAACGTCAAAGTTATAAACTTGTAAATTCATTGTTTTGGAATATTTGAAGCAGTACTTAACATTATGTTTTTATCTTGATTTTTGGAGGTTATATGATGTGATCTTTTCTGATCAAGATATGCTCTCACAATCTAGAAAAACATAACTAAAATGGGATAAGTCTAATTTGTCTCTTATGTGAACTTTCCGAATCCGGGAAAAAAACCTGGTATCTTTTTTTAGGTTTGATACATACCAAGATTTAATGATGAAGTAAAACTAACACATTATTTTATTCATTTGATTTCAAAATGTGTTTGGTACATATAATTATTTTTCTTGTGCATGTAAA
Organism: Sabellastarte sp. h YS-2021; assembly: GCA_964017235.1. Classification (NCBI taxonomy): domain Eukaryota; kingdom Metazoa; phylum Annelida; class Polychaeta; order Sabellida; family Sabellidae; genus Sabellastarte; species Sabellastarte sp. h YS-2021. Next base: position 45,356,565 of record OZ024931.1, on the reverse strand, counting down.
ATTTATTATGCTTTTTCAGAGTTTGCTTTAAAATTATGTCAGTATATCATTAAAGGAAATAAAACCTTTTTCTAAACATGCAATTATGGTTGGACTCCCAGGAAAATGCTGGATGTCTATGTCAATAATTGCAAGTAGGTATTGCCATGTTTAAGAGCCAATCCCGAGTAGATATAATGGTCCATTTGAAGTGTGCTCTGGCGTTCTTTTATCACCTTACAATAAAGGGTTTCTGGATTTGCAATTAAAGTTTGTTTCCCAGGCCAACAGTGGAACCCCTAATTGTGGGATGTATAAATTACTAATTGCAACTATATACAGCCCCTTGTTTTAGTCAAATTTCTTTGCGCTGAAGTCCACAGTAGGACTTGAAAGGCTTCTCATTCCCTTTCACAATAATGAAAGGTTTTAATCTATGTTCAAGACCCAAACCTGAGCAGGTATTTCGACCCTTTTAACTGTACTCTGGTGTTTTTTGTTAAGTTACATCAAAAAGATTCAATAGTGAGATAAAAAAGCCATCTAAATCACATGATTCTAATAAATTAATGTTTTAGTTCTACTTTATTATTAATCTTGATATGTTCAGAAAAAAAGAAACACCAGGCTTTTTTTCCATGTTTTTCAAAACACACCAGGCTTTCTTTCCACCAGGCCTTTCTTCCACCAGGCTTTCTTTCCACTGACATTTTTTCAACCAGGCTTTTTTTCTGCGCACCGATCTTTCCATTTGCAAAACAGTGCCATTCGTATTTTCAAATCATCTCTCACTTTTTGCATCATCAGAAATGCTGATTCTTTCTTTAAGGGGACTCAAAAGCCCAAGCTCTACAACAAAGCCAAAAGTATTCAATTTCATTTACTGGCAGTCCACTCTGGTTGTCATAAAACCAGTCTATAGAAGTGCATATTGGGGGTTGTAAATACTCCAGCTTTTATCACTCGTGCCCTTCAGTCAAACTGGTGACCAAGGTCTCTTAGCCAACTTAACTGGAATGTTGGTTTTGTAGTTCAGGATTATTTTCCAGCAATTAAGTTCATGTCTCTATGATCTAGCATTAAGTGTTTTTATACATTTCAGATATACAAATGATTTAAGACAATTTTTGTGTCTCTCATGACAATATTTATTGGATACAATTTTGTCATTTATTATTCAATTATTCAATATTCACACAAATGGAGACACTTCATTATTAAACATGGCCGGAAATTACATGCATAAAATCTTATACTGTAACATCCATATTGGCTTTATAATTAAACAGTTGGAAAATGTTTCCAAATGATAAACTGATCTTCTTAAAGACCCACCATAAAAACCCACTGTTTTTGGACAACCTTTAAACAACCCCACCCTTAAAATTGACAGGGGCATAACTCCCTGTTCACACTGCAATCTGGGTTGACAAGGATTGAGGGTTGAAGCAGATTGAAGCAGATTCATCTCAATCTGGGTTGAGAGTCCACACTACAGAGTTTAATATCTGGATTGAAAAATCTCAAAAACTGGATACAGTAAAGCCTCTAAATTTAGCTTCATGTAATACATGTATATTGTTTAAATGGCAATTATTTTTTCCATGTTGTTAAAAATCCCAATGTTATGTTATCTATCATAAAGTTAAAAACTTCATTAAGTTTAGATAATTATTTAAACTGAATGTTAAATTTTAAAGATTGTGCCACTTTGTCACCAACAGCCCAATTATAATTATTTGAAATTATTCTGCTTATTATATTATCGTATTATATTACAAAAATTATATTACAAACATTTTAGGTCAAATTGCAATTATACAGAAATCACACAACAATCCATTCTGGTAGCCTTTGTGTTAATTAGGGCTCCTCCCTAACAAAGGATTGAAATATATAATTGCTGCAAGGCAATAAGTCAATTGTTTATAGTAACAGTGCACTCAACCCTTGTCAACCCGGATTGAGAGGGTTCACACTACAAATGGGGTTGAACCAATCTGCTTCAATCTGTGTCAACTCAGTTTTAATCATTAGTCTGAATGCTAAGTAAATAACCTTGTTTTTATGGTGTTTTTTAGGTTCCCAATAAACTTTATGTTTCCATGCACATAATGTACACAGTTTATTGTGTCACCAGCATTTATGCTGTGTGGCATATAGGGATTGCTTCGTCATCCAATTTTGTTGCGTCAGCGGCGGCTTTGTCATCGTCGTCGTCTGTCATCTTTACACTTTGTATTCCATACAGTATCTCTAAAATGGCTTGTCAGATTTAATTCAAATTTGGCATGTGGCTGTAACTGCTTAATAGGGTGTGCTGTATAGTTTGGTGACCTTTCCGGACAATATCTCAAAAATGGCTTGATGGATTCAATTCAAATTTGGCATGTGGCTGTAACCAGTTTTGAAGGTGTCCCCTATTTTAAGGTGACCTTAAACTCAGATGTATAAAAAAACTTATGTCCAGTTTACGTTTTTTTCTTTCTCCATGGAGTATACTGAAAATAACTACAGAAATTTCATTCAATTTTTGCATGTATATGTAAATATTGCAAATGTTGTGCAATTCTAGGCATGTTTCAGTTGTGGATGTAACAAACCTTGAACAGAACCGTCAGGAAAAGATTACCTTAAACTAGCTACAATAAACAGCAGTGTAAACAAACTTTGATTGAGTTTAAGGTTGGGACAATATTTTTGGTGTTTGGAAGATATTTTATATGCCAATTAGGACTTTTTACATTGATATTTATCATGTACATATGTCTCCACCCAAAATGGTCTCTTTTGTAAGGTTATAGTAAATTGTTGATATTTTATAAATTTATGAGTTTAAGGTTGCATTAGTTTGTGTCACTAGCAGCTATGATGGAAGACATACATAGTCAATGTCATCTTCACACTTACTTTCCAGAGAGTATCTCAAAAATGGCTTGATGAGTTAAATTCCCATTTGGCATGTTGATGTAACTGTTCCTCAAGGTGTGCCATATTTAAGGTGACCTTAGACTCACAGATACTTATATTGAGTTGAAGGTTTTTTGTTTCCGGACAGGATCTCAACAATGGGTTGACGGATTCAATTCAAATTTGGCATGTGGTTGTGACTGTTTTTTTCAAGGTGTGCCCTATTTTAAAGTGACCTTAAACTCTCGTATTAAAAAGTTATGTTGAGTTTACATTATTTTTTCATAGAGTATACTGGAAATAACTTGGGAAATTTCATTCAAATTTTGCGTGTATATGTAACTGACCACAGGTAAGTGCCACACAATAAGGTGACCTCAAACTCCCAGTAATAACAGAATTATAACAACAAGTGTTGCCATGGCAACTTTTTTTTGTTTCTTGGACTTGCAAATATTTTTATGGGTTTTTTGCTTTCTATATCCCTATGCAGATTGGAGCTGATTAGATTTTCAGTAACACCTGGCGACAAGTGTTTTTCCTGTTTCTTCGGCGTAAAAGTCTTTCTCGGTGTTCTTTACACTCCAAACCTCTGCATGGATTGGTGCTGATTAGCTTTTCAATGGTGCCTGGTAACAAGTGTTGCCATGGCAACACTTTTTTTTGTTTCTTGGACTTATACATATTTTTATAGGTTCTTTGTTTTCCATAGCCCTGCAAAGATTGGAGCTGATTATTTTTTCGGCAACACCTAGCAACAATTTTTTTGTTTCTTGGACTTGGTTCTTTGTTTTCCATACCCCTGCACAGATTGGAGCTGATTAGTTTTTTGGCAACACCTAGCAACAATTTTTTTGTTTCTTGGACTTATAAATATTTTTATGGGTTCTTTGTTTTCCATACCCCTGCACAGATTGGAGCTGATTAGTTTTTCGGCAACACCTAGCAACAAATATTGCCATGGCAACACTTTTTTATGTTTAATGGGCTTAAAAATCTTTCTCAGGTATCTTTGCAGTCCAAACCCTTGCACAGATTTCGGATGATTAGTTTTTCGGCAACACCTGGCAATAAGTGTTGCATGCCATGGCAACACTTTTTTCTGTTTCTTTGACTTATATTTCTATGGATTTTTTTTGCATTTGAAACCCTTGCAGGAATAGGTGCTGGTTAGCGTTTCAGCAATATCAGGAAGCTAGTCTTGCCATGGGAAAGTTTTTTTCTGTTTCTACATTGTGGTTATAAAAAGTCCTGAAGAAGACCTGTATGGTAAAGTGACCTGACACAAGATTACACAGTGATCTTGCTTGTTTGCTCTCCCACAAAATGGTGGACCGAAATAAGTCCTTCTTTCCTCCATGAATTTATTTGGGGTTTTACATTGCTTTCAACATTGTACAGGTCGTATCACGATGGGTAGTTGGAAGGGCAGAGGAAACCAGTACATACAGTTCATCAGGGTTCTGTACTGTAAACTGCTGACCAACGGCAAGCAACTACCAGCTTTCCCACTTGAGGCTGTGCCAGGAACCGAACCCCGGCCTCAGAGGTGGGAGGTGAGAGTGTTACCACTCTGCCATCCTCCATGAAGAGCGGAGGCAGACAAGACAGGACATCTTGCACAATCCATTAATTTATATGGTCATATGACTAGCAGTTTAAGTTATATTTTTCAACAAGATGGGGCTTCACCATGACTCAATCTTTTTGAAAGATGGTCTGGATCTACTAAAATACTGCACGTTAGCCTACTATTTTTGTCTATCCAGTGTAATTGGAAATTTAGAATTTCATCCGCTTCAGTTTTTAACCAAAGCTGGTGACACAGTAAAATTCTACTAAATTCTTGTGATAATTCCTCCTTTCATGTGAAGTAAGAATTAGCTGTTGCACATATGCTGATGTGATTGACAACAGCCAGTTTTTCACTTCAGGAATTAAAAACTGTTTAGAAACATGGTCCTCTGCATGTTTGGTTAACGGAATTTAATTTCGGGAGATGTTGTTGTAATTATTGTGAATGTTACACTAGAAACATACATATGGCAGCTTTATCTATTTAGTGTTTTGTGTTATGCCTAGTACCTTATCAGATAAATTGTGACAGGTAGTTGGAAGGGCAGAGAAAACCAGTACATACAGATGGGCAAGTTTCTGTACTGTAAACTGCTGACCAAAGACAAGCAACTACCAGCTTTCCCACATACGGTTAGTCTGGGATTGAAACTCTGATCATTAGATGGGATTCGCGTGGGTTACCACCGTGGCCCCAGCAACACTTAATTACATTTTGCAGATTGGAAGTCACATACACGGAAACTAGTGGGTACATTGTTTATCAATGTCAGCGATATTTTTTTTATTTTGGGACAGGGTTGCGGATATTGATATGTAAAGATATATATCAATATCACCATTTTAAGTAAAACTGTAAACTTACACTTCAATTATCTGAAGTAAAGCCTGAATCTGGAGAAACTGTACACTTTCAACTCATGCTTATGTAGTTTTTGTTACATTTTTCATGAAACTTCCATGTTTTATTTTGATAAATCTTACTTCCTGTTAGTGGTTAAGGATATGCTAAAATAAAAATGTTTTCGGTATCCTGGGTTTGGCATATATGGTTGACAATATTAACCCCCTCCCCCCAATATTGGTCGATATTGAAATATTTTTACATTCAGTATCTGTATCCACACTGCCAAATGATTTACCCAGAAAGGGGAAACCTAAACCAACATGCATATTGGTTTCTTAATTAAACAGTTCAACATTTAGGGAGCATTTTATTGTGGGATGACTTGGCAAATAAGGGAGGGAAATAAAAAACTGTGTCACCAGACAGAATTTCTGGCACACGGTGACATTTTATGGGTCCGTCCTTATCTCCAGTAATATTCATTCATCTCTCCCCAGAAATGACGTTCTCTCACAAAATTACCACTTGAACAGTGTCCAGATAAATTATTTTGCTCTCAAATTTTAGGCTTAACTTTTATTTATCAGATGGGTTTTTAATAAAAATGATCATGTTAATTTCTAAGAGTAATTCCAAAGTCAGTGAAAAAAATACTGATTGTTCAGATATGTTGGTAGATGCTATGTTTAGATGATGTGGTGGGGCATAGATTTTGAAGTTTGGGTTAAGTGTGGCAGTGGAAGGGTGCTGGTCTAATTGAGTGTTTAAATGATGCTGGGGGTTATTGCCTTAAATAGAGGGTCACTAGGTGCAGGTTGATATCAGTTGCTTCTCCTTGCTTGTCAGTGTGCAATCAATAGGAATGACCAATGCTTTTCAGCTGTAAAATTAAAGGAAATTAAGGGTTTTGGGTTGGTACACTGTTGTGCAGATAAACTGGAATTTTCTGTAAAAACAAGCAAAGTTCAGAAATACAGTAGAAATCTTAACATTACAGCAATTTCTTCTTGTTAAATGTCCTGTCTTAAATTAACAGTATCAAAATAAATTTGTATATAATCAAATAACACCAAGCAGTGCAATTAATGAAACGATCATCGAAAGTTCTTGACTTCTTAATGTTCATGTGACTCATCAATAAATAGACTGTAAAACCGGAACTATTTCAGCTTGTTTCCTAAAAGTTGTGTCTTGGGAACCAGATTCTTCTAACTTATTTATTTTCTGCCTGTGAACAATTTTGTAATACCTCTGTTAAAGGTTTGAGATTCTGGTAATATTATGAATATCTGACAGAATTCAAAATCGATGTTTAATCAGCCAACAAATTGCTTTATATGTTATCTATATGAATGTCTTTGCAGTAAATTTACCCTTGGGAGACAATATTCATTACTGTATTGATATTTAAGCTGTTTGTATGATCAATCCATACTCAGTTTATTGTAATATTGACCATGATTAGGGCAAGATTGACCAGTTCTCGAGTGACCAACATTATCTCATAAATGCATGAAACCACTGACAGCTCATGACTTCAGTACACAATGTTAAAATAAGCATTAAATATGAACATTATGATGTATTGTTATAGTTTTTAATTTGCATAAACAATTAGGTATCTTTTAAGTGGGCTTTGTTTATACTTGGGTAGATTTACCTTTTCCAGGAACTCCACAATAATATCTATCTATGTTATTGTTCTGATGTATGTTACTTCTTAAAGAAAAGTTTTACTTAACAGAGTTAAGCTAAAATGGGTTTGCCTGTATTTGCTCTTGAAACAAACATGGGTGCTACCACCTAGATATTCTGGGAACTGAGATGTTTTCCATTTTAACTCTGAATAGTGTTTGGATAGTTGTTGAGTATGTATATTTTGTTCATGATGCTATTAATGAAATTAAAGACTATTTATCACTACTGCTAGGTCGGGCCTCATGAATCACTAGATGTCATCTGCTTGCAAATTGAGGAGTCCTGTGGCCCTTTTTAATGTCAGTGTAAGGTTGTGTTCCCATAAATGAGATTCAACCAATTCATCGAGTGAATACAAATATAGCCTCTGGAATGGAAAGGAAAATAATAGCAAAATACACAGTGATATTGGTTTTTATCAATATTTTGGAACATTTATTCAAAAATATTGGAGGTTATCATTTATCATTGTTGAAATCTTGCCAGGAATTCACCATATGGAAATGTACATATTTTAAATAATGTTTCCACAATCATGAAATCCTGTATGTGGAAACAAAGCTCAAGAGTCACACGGTATGAGACTTTCCTTTTCATGATCCATGAGACAAGGAAGTGATGGATAACTCCACTGATTATAGTATACTGTGGTCACAAATACACACTTGTATCACTTGAAAGTCTTGCAAATTGCAAGTCCACTCATTTCATGGGCTGTATTGTTTCCCATCCATTTCTATATATATCCACATTGTACCATTATGAAAAAAATAAAATTATATTGCTTTTTATGTGTTACAGTAATCATAGCATTCATTCAAAGCAAAAATCTTTTGGTAGGTTGTGGAATAGGAAAATGTGGAATTTTGTATTGTTATGTTATATAATCATGTCAACAATTCAGCTACTAAGAAAATGTAAACATTTAAAATTTTCTTTCCGTGATTGTGAGTACTGTATATGGACACAATTCCTAAAGGTTCTTGTACCTGGAAGTGATCCAAGCTGATATAATAATAAAGCTGGCACTTCTGAGCTGACACAAAACTCTCTTTGTTCTTTAGAGTCTTTGGAAATATTATTTGATTGGTTATCATCAGCAAACCGGAAATTTCTTATATCTGGTCTAATTTTGCCACTTTTCCCACCATTTTCTACAGTGTAATGAAGACTTGTATGTGAGTGTAACACATTTGATCATATCTGATCTGCTTTGTTATGCAGCACTTTAGGGTCACACATTGTGAAAATGCAGTCATTTTACTGCCACTTAGGTTTTGTTGCTGCTGTGCCTCCTGTCAAAATATAAGAGTATTTAAACTATTCAGGAGAATTAATTACCCTGTCTGTGACATTATAACTGTATTTATAGGTGAGTCTACTGCTGAATCACCATGGCGATCCAACGCTGATCAACCACCAGTACCAAACACCCCTAGACCTGGCCTGCGAGTTTGGGAGGTACCGGGTAGGTATTCAGGAATCACATGATATTTTGATGCAAAGTAAATCTTTTTGTTTGAAGAGAATTCAGGTTAGCTTAGTACAGTGAGTACAAGATGTAGACAGAAATTTAAATATGTTTACACCCAGTTTAAACAGTTCCTTGCTGGCCTAAAGCAGAAAATAGTTTACTCATTTGGGCTGGTTTGTGACTTGATGCGTTGCATGTTTTAGTAATATGCAGTTTTATAAGGGTTCATAAGTTGAAAAACAATTTAATATACTCTGACTCTACTTCACATTTTTTATGTTGTGTACCATGTATTGTGAGATAAAGACACAAGTATCTAAACACCTAGTGTACTGACTGCATGAAACATATTGTGTTATATAGATTTAATATATTATGGCCATCATCATGAACTGATGTATTGGATTTTAATCTTTCGAACAAGTTGGCATGGATTTCTAGTTTATGGGTATTCTATAGTACTGAAAGGTTGGTGTCTGTGTGACAGGTGACATGTGGAGTTATTTCTGACCGGTAGACTGACACACTGTGTTAGGAGTTCCTTAGATCATTTGACAAATGAGCTTCTAGCCTCGGGGCATTAATTTTCTTGTCAGTGAGTTTGTCTTTTTAACATCCACTGTAGTGTATAAGCTTCAGTACAGTCTTTCTCACGGCTTGGATCCAATTGTTTCAAAATGCTGGAAACCACATTCAGTGAAATGTAAAATACATGAACAGGAGATTGTCCATCAGCTCATCTTTCATTATGTTTCATTTGATAAACTCATTTCCAGTTTTTTTCCAAAAAGTACACATTACTGCAGTCTATACTGATATACCTTTGCTGTTTTATTCTGTTTCATAAATATTGTATAAACTCGAACGAAGTCTTCCTACATCATTCATGTTTGGGATGAAGAAATCAAACTGTCTGTGAACCAGACAGTTCACAGTGCACTGCTTTCCCTCATCACTGAAACTACCCTTTGAAACATGACCAATAGAATTTGCTGAACTAAACCTAAATCAATCAATCAGAGTTGAACCCAAAACAACAGACCCAACTGCAAAATAGTGTGTGGACAGTAGGATAAAAGCCAAAATAAATGAAATTAAATGTGCTGAAGCCGAGTCCTGCAGTTGGTTACTGTGTGAACTCTGTGCATTTCTCACCACCCCTTTACCCATGGTTGTATAGCCTGTACTGTGACACTCAAATAATCTGCTAAATCAATGTTAAACCATTGGACAGGTGGCATTGGGGAGAAAGAGAATGACTTTATCATTAGAGAATTAGAAAATGCCCCAGTATGCCGCATATGACTTGAACCATTATTAGTTGAATGCAGGTATAGGTAGAAGCATTTTTGAAGTGTCAGCTTAACAAAATATAGATACTTTTATAAGTACAAGTGGAAAGTAGCCATAAGTAGAACCAAGTCCTGTGGATATTGGAGGTTGTAGTTGTGACAAAGCCTAAAGCTTTCTGATGACAATCTAGTTTCTTACAAATCTGCGTCCTGCAATAGGTTACTATGTAATCTGTGTGTGTGGTATGTGACTTCTCTCGCCTAAAGGGAGAATGTCCTCTGATGTCAGTCAGTTCACTGTAATCTATGGTATGGTGTGTTTAGGTAGTGACATCCCACTTCTTTCTGCTGGATGTCAAAGTTGTAAACAGACAGGGAAATTCTTTTACTGTTTCACTAGTACTGACGCTTTCTACACTGAATGTTGCCATTAGCTGTTAGCTATCAGAAATCCTCAATTTTTTTTTATGACCGGATGTTTGAAAGAAAGTATCTTTATATTGTGTTATTAATTACATGTAATGAATGTGAATAACCAACTGTGGAGCTATCACTGGTCAGAAAAATGGCAAAAATTCAATCCCAAATATTGAAAGTCCCAATACAACCAACTACAGTAGTTGCTGCCTGATGTCTTGTGCTTAATGTAACCAAACATTTGCTAGCTTTATTAAGCGTCCCGCAAGGGACGCTTGTTTGTGTATGGGAGAGCTTCAGGCTCCGCCGGCTCCGCCGGCTCCGGCGGCTCCGCCGGCTCCGCCGGCTCCGCCGGCTCCGCATTTTGTTTTCCTTATAACTCTGTAACCGTTAGGCGGATTCTTTTCAAATGTGGCAGGTTTAGGCAGTAGCCTTGGGGAATTTTTTTGAATATGCTGCAGTGACATTTCAACCAATCAGAGAGGTCACATGACCAAAAATGTCTTTTTTCGATGGGGAAGCTTGTCCGGATGATAACTTGAAAGCGATTTTATCAATTCACCTGAAACTTGGCAAATACATTCATTCTATTAAAATCTGGAAATCATTAGATTTTGGCATTGATTGGTCAAGAAATGGCCGAGTAATTAATGATTAATTAATCATTACGAATTTTCCAAATAAGGAAAACACAAAAATGCTTATATCTCGAAAACCGTGCTAGATAGAGCGATTTCGACGAAATTTTTGACCCGCAGGGTATCTCTGCGGAGTAGTTTTCCCAATTTTCAAAAAATTTTTGTCTCGTCCAAAATGGCGGCCATTTTGAATTTTCGAAATTTTCGCAAAAATTGCAAAACACAAAAATGCTTATATCTCAAAAACCGTGCTAGATAGAGCAATTTCGACAAAATTTTTGACCCGCAGGGTATCTCTGCGGAGTACTTTTCCCAATTTTCAAAAAATTTTTATCTCGCCAAAAATGGCGGCCATTTTGAATTTTCGAAATTTTCGTAAAAATTGCAAAACACAAAAATGCTTATATCTCGAAAACCGTGCTAGATAGAGCGATTTCGATGAAATTTTTGACCCACAGGGTATCTCTGCGGAGTAGTTTTCCCAATTTTCAAAAAATTTTTGTCTCGTCCAAAATGGCGGCCATTTTGAATTTTCGAAATTTTCGCAAAAATTGCAAAACACAAAAATGCTTATATCTCAAAAACCGTGCTAGATAGAGCAATTTCGACAAAATTTTTGACCCACAGGGTATCTCTGCAGAGTACTTTTCCCAATTTTCAAAAAATTTTTGTCTCGACAAAAATGGCGGCCATTTTGAATTTTCGAAATTTTCGTAAAAATTGCAAAACACAAAAATGCTTATATCTCGAAAACCGTGCTAGATAGAGCGATTTCGACGAAATTTTTGACCCACAGGGTATCTCTGCAGAGTAGTTATCCCAATTTTGAAAAAATTTTTGTCTCGCCAAAAATGGCGGCCATTTTGAATTTTCGAATTTTTCGCAAAAATTGCAAAACATAAAAATGCTTATATCTCGAAAACCCTGCAAGATAGAGCGATTTCGACGAAATTTTTGATCCACAGGGTATATCTGCAGAGTAGCCATGCCAATTTTCAAAAAAATTTTATCTTGCCAAAAATGGCGGCCATTTTACTCACCTACTCAAAATGAGTAAATGCGAATTATCTCTAAAAGTATTGCAGACAGCCAATTTTTCTCAAATAACTCATTCACCTACTTTTGGGAGAGCTTTCACTTGGTGAAGTTTCACACCCATAGCTAATTACTCACCTACTCAAAATGAGTAAATGCGAATTATCTCTAAAAGTATTGCAGATAGCCAATTTTTGTCAAATTAATCATTCGCCTACTTTTGGGAGAGCTTTCACTTGGTGAAGTTTCAGACCCATAGCTAATTACTCACCTACTCAAAATGAGTAAATGCGAATTATCTCTAAAAGTATTGCAGATAGCCAATTTTTCTCAAATAACTCATTCACCTACTTTTGGGAGAGCTTTCACTCTGTGAAGTTTCAGACCCATAGCTAATTACTCACCTACTGAAAATGAGTAAATGCGAATTATCTCTAAAAGTATTGCAGATAGCCAATTTTTCTCAAATAACTCATTCACCTACTTTTGGGAGAGCTTTCACATGGTGAAGTTTCAGACCCATAGCTAATTATTTACCTACTCAAAATGAGTAAATGCTAATTATCTGTAAAAGTATTGCGGATACCCAATTTTTATCAAATAACTCATTCATCTACTTGTGGGAGAGCTTTCACATGGTGAAGTTTCAGACCCATAGCTAATTACTCACCTACTCAAAATGAGTAAATGCGAATTATCTCTAAAAATATTGCAGATAGCCAATTTTTCTCAAATAAATCATTCACCTACTTTTGGGAGAGCTTTCACTTGGTGAAGTTTCAGACCCATAGCTAATTACTCACCTACTCAAAATGAGTAAATGCGAATTATCTCTAAAAGTATTGTAGATTTCCAATTTTTCTCAAATTAATCATTCACCTACTTTTGGGAGAGCTTTCACTTGGTGAAGTTTCAGACCCATAGCTAATTACTCACCTACTCAAAATGAGTAAATGCGAATTACCTCTAAAAGTATTGCAGATAGCCAATTTTTCTCAAATAACTCATTCACCTACTTTTGGGAGAGCTTTCACTTGGTGAAGTTTCACACCCATAGCTAATTACTCACCTACTCAAAATGAGTAAATGCGAATTATCTCTAAAAGTATTGCAGATAGCCAATTTTTCTCAAATAACTCATTCACCTACTTTTGGGAGAGCTTTCACTTGGTGAAGTTTCACACCCATAGCTAATTACTCACCTACTCAAAATGAGTAAATGCGAATTATCTCTAAAAGTATTGCAGATAGCCAATTTTTGTCAAATTAATCATTCGCCTACTTTTGGGAGAGCTTTCACTTGGTGAAGTTTCAGACCCATAGCTAATTACTCACCTACTCAAAATGAGTAAATGCGAATTATCTCTAAAAGTATTGCAGATAGCCAATTTTTCTCAAATAACTCATTCACCTACTTTTGGGAGAGCTTTCACTCTGTGAAGTTTCAGACCCATAGCTAATTACTCACCTACTGAAAATGAGTAAATGCGAATTATCTCTAAAAGTATTGCAGATAGCCAATTTTTCTCAAATAACTCATTCACCTTCTTTTGGGAGAGCTTTCACATGGTGAAGTTTCAGACCCATAGCTAATTATTTACCTACTCAAAATGAGTAAATGCTAATTATCTGTAAAAGTATTGCGGATACCCAATTTTTATCAAATAACTCATTCATCTACTTGTGGGAGAGCTTTCACATGGTGAAGTTTCAGACCCATAGCTAATTACTCACCTACTCAAAATGAGTAAATGCGAATTATCTCTAAAAATATTGCAGATAGCCAATTTTTCTCAAATAAATCATTCACCTACTTTTGGGAGAGCTTTCACTTGGTGAAGTTTCAGACCCATAGCTAATTACTCACCTACTCAAAATGAGTAAATGCGAATTATCTCTAAAAGTATTGCAGATAGCCAATTTTTCTCAAATAACTCATTCACCTACTTTTGGGAGAGCTTTCACTTGGTGAAGTTTCACACCCATAGCTAATTACTCACCTACTCAAAATGAGTAAATGCGAATTATCTCTAAAAGTATTGCAGATAGCCAATTTTTCTCAAATAACTCATTCACCTACTTTTGGGAGAGCTTTCACTTGGTGAAGTTTCACACCCATAGCTAATTACTCACCTACTCAAAATGAGTAAATGCGAATTATCTCTAAAAGTATTGCAGATAGCCAATTTTTCTCAAATAACTCATTCACCTACTTTTGGGAGAGCTTTCACTTGGTGAAGTTTCACACCCATAGCTAATTACTCACCTACTCAAAATGAGTAAATGCGAATTATCTCTAAAAGTATTGCAGATAGCCAATTTTTCTCAAATAACTCATTCACCTACTTTTGGGAGAGCTTTCACTTGGTGAAGTTTCACACCCATAGCTAATTACTCACCTACTCAAAATGAGTAAATGCGAATTATCTCTAAAAGTATTGCAGATAGCCAATTTTTCTCAAATAACTCATTCACCTACTTTTGGGAGAGCTTTCACTCGGTGAAGTTTCACACCCATAGCTAATTACTCACCTACTCAAAATGAGTAAATGCGAATTATCTCTAAAAGTATTGCAGATAGCCAATTTTTCTCAAATAACTCATTCACCTACTTTTGGGAGAGCTTTCACTCGGTGAAGTTTCAGACCCATAGCTAATTACTCACCTACTCAAAATGAGTAAATGCGAATTATCTCTAAAAGTATTGCAGATAGCCAATTTTTCTCAAATAACTCATTCACCTACTTTTGGGAGAGCTTTCACTCTGTGAAGTTTCAGACCCATAGCTATTTATTCACCTACTCAAAATGAGTAAATGCTAATTATCTGTAAAAGTATTGTGGATACCCAATTTTTATCAAATACTCATTCATCTACTTGTGGGAGAGCTTTCACATGGTGAAGTTTCAGACCCATAGCTAATTACTCACCTACTCAAAATGAGTAAATGCGAATTATCTCTAAAAGTATTGCGGATAGCCAATTTTTCTCAAATAACTCATTCACCTACTTTTGGGAGAGCTTTCACTTGGTGAAGTTTCAGACCCATAGATAATTATTCACCTACTCAAAATGAGTAAATGTGAATTATCTCTTAATAGTATTGCAGATAGCCAATTTTTCTCAAATAACTCATTCACCTACTTTTGGAAGAGCTTTCACACACGAAAATGAAAAATTGTGAATATCTCGGAAAAGCTATTTCTTCTGCTTTAATGCTCGGCGGGAGATACACACCGCGGCAGTGGTCTTGACAAAAAATTTTGTCTCCCCAAAAATGGTGGCCATTTTGAATTTTCAAAGTTTTTGCAAAACACAAAAATGCTTATATCTCGAAAACCGTGCTATATGGAGCGAAATCAACAAAATTTTGGACCTGCTGGGTATCTCTGCAGAGTAGCCATGCCAATTTTCAAAATATTTTTGTCTCACCAAATATAGCGGACATTTTTAATTTTTTTATTTTTTGCAAAACACAAAAATGCTTATATCTTGAAAACCGTGCTAGATAGAGCAGACTGCGCTGACTTTGGTTGCCACAACAGTATAAGGCTAGAAACGAAGCATTTTCTTAATACTTTAGCACTCACCTTTATAGCCTTTTCGGGACGCTTTGTTTTTGCTATGCAAAAACATTATCTTTTTTTTTTGCGAGCGATCCTCTAGTTAAAATTTTGAATATTTATTGTTGCCAAAATATTATTGCATTTACTTTTTCACCAGTAAATGTCTATATTCTGTAAGTCCTTCACATGTGTTTTTTCGTGATTTTAGTTTGTTTTATTTCCAAAAGGCGCCAAGTAATACTTTAATTTGTGATGAAAAAAAAAGAGTATACAGATCATAAAAAAGACTGTTCCAAAAATATGTTAAAGGGGAAAGCAATAAATATTCTCAATTTTTTTCAGTTCTCCCTAATTCCTGTGGCATGTAAACAGAAATAAGGACTTTTTTTAATTTATTTTTTTTTCTGGGGGGGAGGAGGGGTGGTAGTAATGCAAGAAATTAGAACAAAAAGCAGCAAGAGATAAGAATTTGTGAATTTTTGTCAAAAGAATGAAAAACTAAGAGAGGAAGTGATGTATTGGAGTCTGTGTTTTTGTCATCATGACATTGATTAGGATTACATAGGGTTTTTTCTTTCTTGACGTTTGTGGTGAGTTAGTAGTGTTAATAAAACATGTCAAGTACATCTGTGCTTAAACTGTTATCTAGTAATGGGATAGACTTTTGTCCTGCTGAAGAAAAGTATTTGATGTTCAGGGTTTTGTTTGTTACTTTTTGGAAGAGGATGAGAGGGTGTAAGTACAGTAGAACCTCTATTGTCTGACCGTTTATTATCCAAATTTTCAATTATCAAAACCTCAGACACACTCTCCCACCTCCATTTAAGCCTGTTATTTAAGCCTTTCTATATCCATCCTAATTGTCACTCCACCAAGACAGTCAGGTAATAGAGGTTCTACTGTGTTTATGTTTGTGAATTGTGAACCAGTAAAAGTCGATGTTTCCACATACCAAAAGCTGATGTATAGTTTCCCATGACTTATTGTATAACTTTCATTGACTTGTAACTGTCATTGACCCAGATTGTTGATCATTGAAAGTTAACAAATGTATTATGGTAGTATGGTAACATAAAAGATATGATCTGTAAAGTTTATTGCAAGGAAATTAAGAATTTTTTATAATAACACAAGTGAAAAGGATTGGTGTTTTATGTCTGTCCGGTGTATGGACATGAAAGTGCAAGGCATTAAAAGTAAACATCAGTGATACATTCTAGTGGATAGCTTTGAGGACATTGATACAAAGAGTTGTTACATAAACAACTGTATTTAAAGAGTACATTATTGAATATTTGGTCTAGAAAATGGTAAACTAAGTATATATGTCAGATATCTGTCATAGAATCAACATTTCATTGAAGGTTAAAACTTGTGAAAAGAGTGCAAAAGTACTATTACTTCAATAACAAGTGCAACACTATTGTTTATGAGTAGAATGATAAAATACTTTAAAAAACTCCTGGATCCAGAAGGTGATCCAGATCACCACCAAAATCCAATCATCTGATCCTTGTGCCATTGTCGGCATTTCCTGGAAGTTTCATCGTTATCTGTGACACATATCTGCCACTGTGGCCTAGTAAATAACACACTCACCTGGAAACAGAGAGGACAGGTGGGTTCAAACCCAGGTACAGGCAGATACACGGTGGCTTAGATGACCACTTAAAATGGCGGTCCTCTGTCATTGGGTTCTATCCCCAGTGGCAGGTTACAGAACCTCAAGGATGGTGATAAATTGTCATCCTTGAGCCTCTGTCTTTCAGGTAGGGGAATGTCAGTAACTGAGGCTTGCAATGTGAAACCAACTTATAGGAAATCATTGGCTGGGAATCTTTTGAGGTGGTTAGATTTAACCTTGTACTCCTCCTTCAAGGTTAAACGAGGATAGCCAAGCTTAAAAGTTCTTATAACTCGCTTATTATTGGTCCTAGAGATTTGCAATATGAAACCAACTTGTAGGAAAACATTGGCTGGAAATCTTTTGATGTTGTCAGATTTGACCTTGGATCCCTCCTTCAAGGTCAGACGAAGTTAGCCAAACTTAAAAGTGCTTATAACTTGCTTATTATTGATCCTGGAGGTTTGCAATGTGAAACCAACTTGTGGAATATCATGGGCTGGGAATCTTCTGATGTTGTCAGATTTGACCTTTGGCCCCATCTTCAAGGTTAAACGATGGTTCACTGGCTTTGGTGAGTTGTCTTTCTGGTTGGTACAAATTTGCATCAGTTCTCCGATGCATAAGTCTAGTTTTTATGTCAGCTGACATTATGGTGATGTTGAGCGCCAACTCGCGGTAGGGAACAACTCGAGTTGTTCCTTGCACCAACTCGCGGGGATGAGTTGTGGCAGACATCTCGAGATGTGGTGCTGCCACATCTTGAGTGGGTGCTGCGCCAACTTTACCCTGCAATTCAACCTAATCATACTTTCCAACAGCTTAATCCCTGTAGAACAAAATGGTATATAGCAATTAAAAGTGGCAAAGTACAATGGCAATTTTATTATATTGTGACTGATGTTTCTTAATTGCATTTCCCAGGATTATGTGATGTTGAACTTTTACATAAATAGGAAGTCTAGTGGGTGACTGCCATAACTGGCTAGCCTCTTAATTGCTATTAGGCTGAAGAGTTTTTTTTTTGTCAAATGAATATCACTGGGGATATAAGCTACTGAAATACTTATTAATGCATCAGTGAATTGTTACACACAGAAATTAAATATAATGTGTTTTGACATTCTTTTGTATTTGCTCAACTCCTATAAACAATTCTATATTGTTACCTTAACAATGATTCGGATGTTTTAGCCATTTATATATTATTTGAAACCAGTGTAATTTACCTTTTGTTTCTAAATGACATTGTGTTTTGTACCAATAAACATCTGTATAAAATTATAGTAAAAATAAATAGTATCCTATAGTGCTGTAACGAGTTGACCGAAACTCGAGTCGTAACTCGGTGGGCGATATTTGGGACCACATCGATTTACATAATTTAAACTCAAGTTTTTAAGAAATAAATTATGATATACTAGTCTTGTTATAAAACCAGCACTTTTACAATTTATCTAGCCATAAAGACAAAAAATTCAATGAGCAATGGCCGTTTTTTTATTTTATTTCCTTATTTACGTGGATGTTCCATAATGTGCTCATACATATCTGTACAATTTAACCGGCAACAGAATATATTTCCTTGCAATAAAATGGTACTAAATACGTCAATGGCGGATCCCTTGATGACAATATTTGGACATTGTTATTTTATTTATATTTGTGTCATTTACTCGAGTTCAACTCGAGTTCAACTCGCATCTAACAAGCGAGCGTCGATCTACAGAAATCACTGTTGATTACAGCTCTAGTATCCTATCTAAATAAAGATGCATACTGTCAACAACTATTTCAGATATTTTAAATAAGTTTATTTATATTTCATTGAAGGGACTGTATTATTATGCTGTGCATCAAGTATAACTTACAAATTAAATGTTATCTTTCATTCCTGATTTTTCTATGTCTTTAGTGTTTATTTGCAACATATAAACTTATTTTCTTTAGAAAGATACCAAAATCATGTTGTTTAAGTTCCTGACATAAAATATGTCTAATGACTTAATTACTATTAGAAGCCTGACTTGTATACTGAATTACTTCCAGCCAGAAGTGGGTGTGAATAATTAGCTAATTACAATGGAGAATTAAGGTGGTACAGCCACAACCTTAGATAGAGGCCACAATTGTGATAAATAATTGACCAATCACAAGCCATGCAGTGACTGACCAGTACTGGACATTATGCGATTAAGTTGATGCAGCCACAACTCGTTCCCGCGAGTTGGCGCCTAACAGTATCACTCTGCGGCATCTGCGTCCGCGTGAACAACTGCTTTTCTAAAACCACAAGACCCAGAGACATACTGTTTTTTTTTAAAGATACCTTAACTATCGAGGATGAGAAGTTGTTCAAGGCATGTAGATCTGTTCTTTCGTCTGTTCCCCAGAGCCCTTATAAGAGAGGTACCAAAACCCAAAGTCTGAAAATTTCAACACTTTATCACAATTTTTTCATTCACTATTTCAGGGATTTTTCTCTTTTACTAGACCACTAGTAGATTCCCTTGTGTGAGTACCAGGCCTGGATCTTTCTTAATTTTTTTTATGAATTTTTAAAATAATTTTTAATGGTTTAAAATTCATGAAATCATGCACTAAATCACTTACAACTTTAAAAGTATTGCATCTAGAGCATTTTGTTAAAATATATTATTCAGCTACTTTTTTATAGCTGCAACATGTTGCGTAAATTGGGTGTCTATCCCAATAGCTAAGTAGCTTGAGTAACAGCTACTTTCTGACTGTTCAGTACCTTCCATAACGGTGGCAGAGTGGTAACACTCTCGCCTCCCACCTCTGAGGCCGGGGTTCAATCCCCGTCATGGCCTTAAGTGGGAAAGCTGGTAGTTGCTTGCCGTTGGTCGCAGTTTACAGTACAGAACCCTAGCGAACTGTATGTACTGGTTTCCTCTGCCCTTCCAACTACCCGTCGTGATATGACCTGTACAGTGTTGAAAGCGACGTAAAACCCCAAATAAATAAATAAATAAAGTACCTTCCATAATGAGTAAAATCACTTGTAACTCGAAAACTATGGCATATAGAGAATTTTGTATAAATATGTTATTTAACTACTTTTGGGTCAGCTATAACATAGTAAAATTGCAGACCTGTAGCTCATTGCATAGCTGGGTAATAGCTACTTTGAGGTTTTCACTGTTGAGTAAATTTCTTGTAACTTGAAAACTATTGCATTTAGAGAATTTTGTTTAATATGTTATTCATGTACTTATGAATCAGCTATAACATAGTGAAATTACAGACATGTAGCCTATGGCATAGCTGAGCAATAGCTATTTTCGGGTTCCCACTGTTGAGTAAATCAGTTGTAACTTTAAAACTGTTGCAGTTACAGTATTTTCTTTTAATATTTTTTCTTTAAATGTGTTATATACCTACTTTTGGGTCAGCTATACCACAGTAAAATTGCAGCCCTTTAGCTCATTTCATAGCTGAGCTATAGCTACTTTGAGATTCTCACTGTTGAGTAAATCAGTTGTAACTTGAAAACTATTGCATTTACAGTATTTTGCTTAAGGATGGTTTCCATCTACATTTTACCCCTTAACAGTTAACTTGGTATTTTACTTCTGAATACCACTTGTAGGGCACAACTTTTGTGTCATTTTTTTCTTTCTGTTCTACTCTGAAACTCAAAACACACAGTCAACTCTAACCAGGTCCCGAATTTCCATGATTTTGCTTCTTTTGTTATATTTTCTCAATGGATATGTGTCTGTTTCATTCACTTTTGTGTTACTTTACTGTACCTATTTGACAATGCCTTGAGAGTTGGGCAAGTCTATTGAAACAGCAGCAGTTGTAAAGACTTTGCATTTATGACATGACTTTTGATGCTGTTTTATTGCTGCAGACTTTGTCAAGAGCATTTATTTTTATGCATCTTTATGGCGGGTGAGGGAGAACTTTTAATTGATGTTTAGCTCACTTTTTACTCTGTTTAGTATCCTGGGAAATAACATTTGAAGGAAAAAAGAATATTCCCCAAAAATACTGAATTTACTGTGTTGACTAAATTGCAACTAGTGTATGTAAGTCAAGTGTTAAAAACCCTGGATTTAGCCTCGATAACGTCCCTATTCATGAAGAAAGATTGCTTGCTTTTCAGGCAAGATATGAAAAATGTTAGAAGTAAGAAATGACTATTTAAGAAGGCAGATAAAAAAGTATGACTTACTTTTTATTCATTTAAAAATTTCTTACCAATATTCTCTCCACTAACTATGAAGTCCAGGTTTGAACCCATGGCCCTAGAGGTGAGCGACACGTGTGTTAGCAGTATAACCATGAACCTACTCATGAAGCAATTAACAAGCAAATGGTGTGGATAATTAGTACTTCCCATGTGCATCTCCTTACAGCTTAGTCTGTGTGCCTTCAATACAGAATATTTACAGATAGGTTTAGTTCATATTGTTGCCATCTTTCCAGAACTGTATTTATCTTAAAGATAATATTTGGACAGTATAATTAGGTGCAGGTAGCAAGTGTGAAGATTATGGTAAGTAAATACGGCACATGTTGTTCACTAGCATTACCTGTGAACACAGCCTGTTCAGTAATTGTGAATCTGGATTAACAGTTTATGGGCATTTAGTTTCTTCACTCAGATGTACTGTTTGCCTAAATGCTATCTACATTCTTGCTCATTAGAGCATTCTTTTGTGTTGCATTCTTTTGGCTCATTAAAATATGTACTTGCTGGACTCCTGTATACGACATATTCTATGGAATATGTTTTATTTTCTGCATAAAAATATTTAAATGTATAGCCTTGAAGGATTAAAACAATTATTTTTAGACAAAATTTTGAAAATGTGGTGAAAGAAATAAATAAAATTTGAACAATATCATGCTGTTGCCAAGAGTATTCATCCATGACAAAAAATGATGGATTTTGGTTTTTGAACCTTGAGCCCCTATCATTATGGAATGTAGGACATTTTGGCCAGGCCATTTTTCAAGGGTGGACGTTTCGGACAAATCTAAATTTTTAATAGATTTTCAATAATTAAACATCCAGTTAATACAACTGAGATAAAAACATTTACCGTAAATGACCTATTTAGCGCACAGTGCGCTAAGCAAAGTCTATTTTTATTCAATATTTGTTGTGAAAAAATGTCCCTTTTAGCGCACCCACCATGACACACTTTCCGGGATGAAGTTTCGGTCAATCCGGTAGAAAAACGGTGTTTCGACATTTAAAAATACCCACTTCCTGTAAATATGGCGGTAGATGAAAACAAACTCAAAAGTCGTGACAAAAATGTCAATTTATTAAGTAAAAATAGGTACAATATATAAAAAATATGTGGATATTAAGGAAAATTAAGAAAGGTAAGATTTAAGCTGAATAGTCTATCATTAGAAACGTTTTGTAACCAACCACGAGTGTGCACTCTCGCGATCTACTGTACTGTAGTACTGTAATTTTCCACACAGTACTGTAGAAGTTGTCAAGTATATTGCCTTGAAAAGCAATGGGGTGCGGTTACAAGGGCGGGTGCGCTAAATAGGTCATTTACGGTATTATACCACACTTTCCACATTTATCATGGAGATACATGTCTACAAATCAAGAGAATTGACAACATTGGTACAACATTTATTGTTTAATCAATTTCAACATTTTTATACTATGAATTTATATACATTGTTCACAGATATACAATTCTAGGGAGGATACTTTTCACTATCATTTTAAATATTTGGCTGACCCCCTCTCAGATTATGGCTCACACCACGAAGGAAGTCTGCTATGGACTTGCCGCCTAGAGATCTGTCCTCACAGAGATTGCACAGTCTACTTTGAAGTTCTGTGTAGACTTTCTTGATCCTCTTCTTTGGTCTCAGACCACGCTCATCCTGAAGAATTACAGCAGAGACCCGAGCACATTCCACTTGTAGGCATTCGATTAGCTTCCAGACTGTTGGGTGACTTTGACCAACGAGGCTCTGGAATTTGTTGTTCTATCCCTCTGATACATTGTTGGTCCTTAGTTGGTCTGCAAGGGTCACCTCATGCACATTCCATTGAGCAGGAGGAAATGTGGGTGGGATGCGCCGGAACGAGAGTTGAAGATCTGGGGTTTGGGGTCTGGGACGCAGGTGGCCTGTCACGTAGGTGGTATCAAAGTACTCAACCAGTGGAGTTGCTTCTTCTGGTACAGACTCTCTCAGGAAGGCCATGGCTTCAGACACTTCATCTAGTGGGAGAAAAGCAAGGACATCAATTTGTCCACAGAACAAACGGAAATCATTGTTGCTTTCATGAAGATTGGTCAGGCCCAAAGACTGAATCTTACGCCATATTGATTGTGTCAAGTGGTAAAAGCAGTACTGAATGTTTACATGTCACCAAACACTGCATGGAGAGCCAGCTCAACACTTCTTTCAAAGTCAACTATAACAACAGAGGGATCATATCCTGCTTCTTCCAGGATGCGTAGCATGGCTTCATAGGAAGTCTGACTTTTACGCTGCAATAATGCATAGGCAAAAGGCAGAAAAACACCATTGTATTTCCGTTGGACCACGTACATGATACAACTGATGAAACAGCCTTAGCTAAATTTAGATTTGTCCGAAACATCCACCCTTGAAAAATGGCCTGGCCGAAACGTCCATGGCCAAAACATGCATCCACCATCATGAATAAGATTGAAAATATTGCTTTGCGAATATTAAGATAGGTTTGTGATGGGTTCCTGAATGCAAGATCTGACAAGGATCTGTAATAGTTCACAATAATATTAAATTGTTTTTATATAAGTGGAAACACCCCCAAGCAATCCCATTGGTTCCCTATTCAAAAGCTCCTGGTCACAAGATCGACCTGAATGGTCTACAAACATTCCAACTGGCTTACAAATATTCCAGTTGCCTCTCAAATGGTAAATTTTCAGGATCGTAACCTAGGCTGGGAGATCGATCACAAGAGTGGAACATGCATATGAGGTTACTAGAATGAAACAGTGGACACAATATAGGAGACTCTGACTATGATGTGGAAGAATTCAGCTGAGTTTGTAAACTTTTCATGGCTTTCTGAATTTCTTTGAATATTCAATTCATGAACTCATTTCTATTTCTACTGCGGTACTCCCTAAGAGTGACATTTTCATACTTTTTTTTTCAGTTTTTAAAAACTTTCTATTGTCCCAAAAAAAAATCTTCTCCACCCAAAATGATCTGATGATACGGTTACTGTATATATTCATTCTGTGTTGTTATGTGGGTGTCAGTAAGTTTTTTCTATGGTCCAATGGTACAGGGCAATTTTCAGTTTTGTCGGGATTTAAAATTAATATTGAGAGCCTTTTAGTAAGCCATTGAGAGGAAGAAATGTAATAAAATTGCCACATTATGTATGTCAAATTAACCACTGGTGAAACACCCCCCCCCCCACCCCCCCCACCCCACCCCCCACCCCCCCACCCCAATTTTTTGTTAATTATCAGACATTCTTATCACATGTGTTATTTTATAACAATATTATTTTTCAATATCTTTAACCACACTAAAGTGAATTTAGTTTCCTGTTGCTTAATTATAACAGATAAGTTATAAAAAACTGATCTCCCCCACACAATAGTGAATTTACTCTGCTCATGAAGGTGCCAGTTACTCTACCTTGCTCACTTACTCACCAAAACTGCTGCTTACCCTGCTGTAGTAGTCTTTCATGTACAAGGCAAAAAAACGTGTGGTTCTTCTTTGAGAGGGAGGGGAAATAATCACCAGAGTGTAATACACACACACATGGGAAACATAATGCAAGATAAACAGCAGATGAAAAACCATGGATAGTAGATAATTGATTGGCAATAGAAATAATAGTGAACATGCTATCACTGATGTCTGATCTTTTTTGTTTTCATGTTTGATGTAAAAGAATAAAAAAAGACAGAAGTTTTGAGTAAGGTTTATGTTTTGGTGCCTTTGAAGATTGAGTACATTTGAAGGGAGTGAGAACCAG
The DNA here is from genome assembly GCA_964017235.1 of Sabellastarte sp. h YS-2021. Lineage (NCBI taxonomy): Eukaryota > Metazoa > Annelida > Polychaeta > Sabellida > Sabellidae > Sabellastarte > Sabellastarte sp. h YS-2021. The sequence goes on along the minus strand of OZ024931.1, from coordinate 45,331,502 downwards.
CTTATTGATATCAGTGTTGGTTGGATTTGTCTAGCTGTTAGTTTCACTGGTTAGGTAATTGAATGTTTTTGTATAGCATAGGATCCAAGATCTTCTTCCAACAACAAAACTGACTTAGTTTTGATGAGAATGATAAGTTGTGATGATTTGTTGGATGATGTGTATGGATTAAACTGACAGAATGTTTTAATATATCTTTTGGTGTTTATATAGATACATTGTGTGTGTTTGGATAGGGTTGTTGGTAATTTTTTTATGGACTAAATCAGTTTTTTAAATGTGAGAACATCAGAAGTCTGTAAAAATTAAAAAAAACATCAACTTAAAATATGCTTGCAAGAAATAATGTATAGATGTATTAAGAGAGATTTTAGCATGGCAAACAACTAGTGTTTGCAAATGAATATAGGCACATTCTGGTGGCAAATACTTTGAACTCCTAGAACTCTGTAAAACTGTCAAACTGACAAAAAGAGCTGGAATTGTTTTTTTTTTGTTCAGTTATTTTGGGATGACAAATTGGTGAGTTAAATTTTATTTATATATTTGTTTTCATTATTGATTTTCAGTATTCTATTTTTATAAAGATTAAATTCATTAAATTTAATAAAGATGTACTTTTGTCCATGCTGTAAAACTAATGTTGTTACTTGAACCAAGAGGACACCAATCTAATGTCTGATATGAATCTAATCTGTCCACAATGTGCTCATATATGTAGCTTCCCAATGACTAATTTCTCCAGGGAAGATCATTATCAGAAAAAAGATTAACCTTTCCTGCTGGGAAAACCAAACCAGAAAAACTACAAATAACATTAAATATGGCATACTTTTTCCTTCAGGCAAAAACTTCATCCATTATGTCAGTTGATGAGTTAACCTATTCTGAGTAATAGACTATAGTTCAAGCAATAATAACACACTTCACCGTAACATATACATATAGCTTTTTAATATTGTAATAGCATACACTGCTACATACATAAATGTGATAACAAATGGTTTATATACTAAATGTCTAATAAATTACCTGCTTCAGTGAAAATATTATTTTTCTATTTAAACCATCAGTTTGATTTAAGCCATTTATTTTCCAAGAGGAAATCCACAACCATGAGATAAAATGGAATCAGATTACCAAAATGTTACTATTTGCACCACTTGAGTTGTGTAAAGTGTGGGTTCTTAAACATTTTGTCCTTCAGAAAATCTCAGAGTGCTACCTGCCTGAAGCCAATGTTTATTTTGGCCTTTACTTCATTATGATGTAAAAGCCAGCATGTGAATCCTGACAGGAGGACCACATAACACTTGAGTGGGATAGACACAGGCTAGCACTTTCCTATTCATAGCCATGCAAGGGGGCTCAAATGTAAACAACAATAACAATGTGTAAAAATGTGAAATTTTACACAGCACACACCATTCTCTTCTAATGTTATGCCCTTGAAATAGATAATAAGAAACACAAATTCACTGAAATTTAGATAAATATCCTGTATTAGTTACATTAGAGGATTTTAGAAATCAACGTGAAATAAGTGAGTTCCTTCTGTGATTACCCTTGCAGAAGGTTGTGACTTCTGTGTCAAAAGTGAAGGTTTAACAACCCTTCCAGCAGGGAAGATCACTGGCACAGGCTCCAATGAATGTTACCATGAGCTGAGCCCGTGACCACAGAGGCATCAGCCAAATTGATAAAATAACAACCTTTTCAACCACATGACTATGTATGTTTTTGGCTTCTGTGTCAGATAGTTTGTGAAATCTTATTTGGACCTGAGCAAGACTTTTTGGGATCTTTGAGTCATAGAAGATGCAAGTGTAACAGAACCCATAGTCTTAGAGACCCAGATAAAATAAAGAAGGAAATACAAATGTGTGGGCAGAACAGGGTCAAGATATTTAGTTTTTGTAGTGTTCAAGGAAATAAAAAATGTCATTGGGTGTCCAGAGTTTGGCGGGGTGGGGTGGGTGGATGATATATACGCCAGCCAACCTCTTGGTCCATTACAGAGAGGCAGGGAAGGTTCGATGCTACGGGATGGTAATATTATTGGACCATTGACACTCGGCCAATGCACGTAAGTGTTCTGGAACTATGGGAAGTGATACATACCTGGTGCATGGTTGGGCTGGGGCCAATAGAGAGACCATTACTGTTCGGGAACTATAGAACTGGACTGGGGACATTTGGGAGTGTAATTAGGGGTATCACTTATATACTTGCGAGCTACAGGACATGTATGGGAGTAAAACTAGTCATTTGGGAACCCATCATAGTGGATGTTCAGGACCAATTTGAAAGAGAAATGTGGGGGAAGCACAGCCTCAAAGAGCATCAAAGTAGCCAATACTGCTCCTCCCTTGTAGTGCTGTAGTGCTTAAATAGAAGCCCTGGATGAGTTGCAAATATGTTTGCTACCACTTTTGTTACAGAAATTATATCAAACCAAATATTTAGGAGCTTCCCTGGAAAGAGCTGAAAGAGGAATTGTCCAAAATGATTAGAGATACCGCAAGTGACCTATTTAGCGCAGAGTGCAGTAAGCAAAGTCTCTTTTTATTCAATATTTGGTGGGAAAAAATTCCCCTTTTAGCGCACCCATCATGAAACACTTTCCGGGATGAAGTATAGGTCAATCCGGTAAGAATAACAGTGTTCCGACATTTAGATGATCTACCAAAACTCACTCACTCACTCACTGTACCCACTTCCTGTAAGTATGACGGTAGATAAAAACAAACTCGAAAGTCATGACAAAAATGTCAATTTATTAAGTAAAAATACGTGCAATATATAAAAAATATGTGGATTTTGTGCACTGTCACCGACGATATTGCTGGGAAAAAGAGGTAGGGTGCGGTTACAAGTGCAGATGCGCTAAATAGGTCATATACGGTAATTAAGGAATGCGTCCATGATGTCCATGATCAAAACATTTCAAAGTTTTTGGATTCGGGGATAATACAGGAGCTCATACAAGGAAAAATGGAAAGGGCATGTCTGTATGAAGTGGTGAAATGGTTAAGGAATGGGAATTTCAATGAGTAGGGGACATGGTTCATTGGTCATATCTTAACCACTTCCTGGACAAGATTACAAAGTCTGGATAACAACAGCAGTCAACAGTGTCAGCTGTAGATTTGTATGTCAAACAATCATTGAGAAGAGTATCTTTTGTTTCTTTTTTATGTATAACCTTAAGATTCTATATTAAAGTTTCCATTCATTTTAGTTGCTCATTTTTGACCCAAAAGAATGAACAAAGACTGTTTTTCACCTAAATATTCAAACTTTCATAATTTTTCAAGTGTGACCTTAACTTAAGGGGGGTGGGGGGGTGGGGGGTGCTTATGAAGATATCATTAACGGTAATGTAAGGATCCATGAGATTAATAAATCGAGTTTCTTTTTCAGCTCTAGCTTGTAATGGTGGGTATAAAAGTTAGTGAATTACTTCATCTTAGAGGCATGACCTTGACTTTAGAAAGGCTGTTTTAATAAGGGATATTGGCATGATTTTGCTGTCATGATATTAATAAATCAGGTCAGTACCTGGATGATGTGGATTTGATAGTGGGGTTTATAAATGTAGTTAATGAAGCACTCCATCTTACAGGCCTTGGTTGTGTAATTGCTTGTGATGGATGGGGATTAATATGTTTAGCAAGTGCCATGGCTTGTATGAGATTTATACTATTACTGATTTGACCCACTATTTTTTATGTAGACAACAAGGAATATATTCAAAGTGAAGATTAAAGTGGGACAAGAAGAGGACACCAATTCTTTTCAGTTCAGTAGTGGATAACAATATTTAAGTTTATGGATTATTTATCTGAAAAGAATGGATAAAACCTAAAAATTTAACAGCATTAAATTTGGTACTCACTGATATAACTATAAATAATCAATAGCTTGAGGCACAGTTTCTCGAATGTTGATATGTATGATTACTGCCTGGCTACCAATTATCTCCACCAATAAATAAAACATGCATATTTCAGTAATGGCCACATGTTTTGAAAGCTTTTTGTTATGTATTTGTTCTGTTAACTTTGGAAATAGTTTTTACCCATGGTGTCCGGATGGGCGGGCATTCTGGTGGACGGGTGGTGGAAAAATGTTTGTCCGGGCTGTATCTCAGAAACCGTAAGGTGTAGGAAGTTGGTACATGGTAAGGACATTGGTTAAGGGGTGTAGGTGTGCAACATCATGGTGAGACCTTGATTTGACCTTTAACCTTGCCGCAGTGACCTTGAGTTTGAAAATCTTGTCCAGGCTATATCTCGGAAAGTATAAGGTGTAGGAAATTGTTACTTGGTAGGGACATTGTTTAGGGGGTGTATGTGTGCAACATGATGGTGTAACCTTGATTTGACCTTGCCATAATGACCTTGACCTATAAAATCTTGTCTGGGCTATATCTCGGAAACTGTAAGGTGTTTGAAGTTGATACTAGGGACATTGGTTAGGGGGTGTAAGTGTGCAGCATCATGGTGTGATGTTGATTTAACCTTTGACCTTGCTGTAGTGACCTTGACCTATAAAATCTTGTCCGGGCGCTATCTTGGAAAGTGTAAGGTGTAGGAATTTAATACTTGGTAGGGACATTGGTTAGGGGCTGTAGGTGTGCAACGTCATTGATTTGACCTTTGACCATGAGTTTTGACCTTGAAGCATTTCATTTAAGGTCATCTACAGAGTGTCAAAGTACCCCATGTAACAGACTTTAAAAGTGCCTATATCTCCCTTAATATTGGTCCCTAGAGGTTTGCTATGTGAAACCAACTTATTGGAAATCATGGGCTGGGAAGCTTGTGATGTGGGCAGATTTGATCTTGGGCTCTTCCTTCAAGGTCAAACTAGGATAGCCAAAACTTAAAAGTGCTTATAATTTGCTTGCTATTGGTCCTAGAGGTTTGTACTGTGAATCAGCTTGTAGGAAATTGTGAGCTGTGAATCTTCTGATGTGGTCAGATTTAGCATTGGGATCCTCCTTCAAGGTCAAACAATGGTTCACTGGCTTTGGTGAGTTGTCGTTCTGGTGGATAGAATTTTCATCGGTTCTCCAATGCGCTAGGTCTAGTTGTTTTTGATTATTTATGTTGTTGAAAACTTGACCTTTTTATATGCTAACGATATATGGTATAGTTTTATTTTCTGATTTTCTGATTGTCATAATTACTGTACTATTTTTGGAAATTGAATTTACTTCATGAAACTGAATATAAAAAATGTGATCCAAATGATGGTAGAGCTTTTACAGGCAATACCAAGTTGGAAAATATATGGTTATTTCTGATCAACCAACCAATTGTTGAGGAAAGGGAAAAATTTATAGTAGGAGATGTATGAATACTTTATGTAAGAAAGCATTTATATTGCCAATTGAGCCACAAGTGTGTAAAGATTTAACAAGATTAACTACCTTTAAGGAAAGATAAATGGACTATTTAGAGAAAAACAAGCTTGTAGAGAAATGCTGTTGGCACTAAGAATGTGATTTAACAGAAGGGAGGCTCTCCATTGAATCTATGGGTTATTGAACCCTTAGCCTTGTCACAGGCTGGCATTTGTTGTATTTGTATAGCCAGAGTCATACAATAGAATCATTTATAAGGGATAAATTAATGAGAACATTGTCTTAGGTGCTGTTGTTCAATATAGAGAAGTCTAAATTCCAAAAGAAAGATCATAGCATAAAAAGTATGAAAGCAAGGGACTGCCTAGAAAGAGGGGGTATGGGCTTGTCTGGACAGATAGGTCTTGATATCATGTCTATTACCAGATACTTTATAATGTGACCTTATGATTTGGGGAAGCTCATACTATTCAATGGTTGCTGTAAAAGCCAATTTTAACAGGCTAAAAGCCAGGGACATATCTTTGAACAGGCCATCAACATTTGCCACATGTGTCTTATTACTTGGATTTATACTGGAGACCACAGAGATGAGAACCAAGTGCGCATTTGTCAGTCTAAAAACTACAAGGCCGCTGCTAAACTGTTGACAACAGAGACACGAGTTAAGTGAGCAATCTGCCTATTATAAAACCATAAGACTGTCGTAGGCATCCCTTATGTGTGTAGTGCTTCCTTTGATTTTTAAGCATAAACCACGAATCAGTACAAAGAAGTGTATAAAAGCACCAGCTATAACTGATTTAGATCTCTCATAAAAATTAAAACCTGTAATCTGCATTAGTGACAATTCTTAGTGTTCATGTAATCATAAAATTAAATTATATTTCACAAAATAATGTATCTTAAAGATTAAAGCTCTTTGTGATTGAAATTACACCATTGCCATGTACATTTTGACCTGTGTCAGTATTAATCTAACTGAAATACAACTTTGATTTCATGCATAACCAGGAAATAGACAAATAAAGGTACACACAGGCTACAAAGGAATTGAAAGATAAACAATGAACCAGATGTGTTGTATCAATGTAGACATCAAACATGGGATGTGAAACATCAAATATAGTGGAGTTTTGTGTAGTCATCATGTGCTCTTACATGTTTCACCATTAAATAGTCATCATGTGCTCTTACATGGTTTACCATTGTACTGCATTAAATAACAAGTAAGCAATTTACAAGCTGTGAAACTTTAACAGTAGGAAATATTGAGTCTAATTGTATCCACCGGAAGCATCCGGTGGATATTTTGGTTTAGCGTTTGCTACGCCGCCGCCGCGCGTAGAGAGATTTTCGGCGTTCACGCTCTAAGAGGAAAACAACAGCAGCTAGGTTCACCAAATTTGCAGGATATCTTCATTGGGGGGGTAAGCTTCTCTGGGAAGGAAAATAGCCTCATTCTGAAAAAGAAGATGGCCGCCATGGGCATTTCTTTGAAAATAATCTACATTTTTCTACTGGCTGTTCCTCATAGGTAGAAGGTTGAATCTCTTCATAGGTGATATGTATGACACATATACATGTCCTCTACAACCTTGCACACATTTGACTTTGAAGCTCCTAACTCAAGGTCATCCACGGAGTGCCGAAGTAACCCACATAAAGGACTTTAAAAGTGCCTATATCTCCCTTATTATTGGTCCTAGACGTTTGCAATGTGAAGCCAACCTATAGGAAATCATGTGCTGCGAATCTTCTGATGTGGTTAGATTTGACCTTGGACCCCTCCTTCAAGGTCAAACGAGGACAGCCAAACTTAAAAGTGCTTATAACTCGCTTATTATTGGTTCTAGATGTTTGGGATGGTAAACCAGCATATGGGAAATCATGGGGTGGGAATCTTCTGGCGTGGTCGGATTTGACCTTGGGCCCCTCCTTCGAGGTCAAACGAGGATAGCCAAACTTAAAAGTGCTTATAACTCGCTTATTATCGATCTTAGAGGTTTGGGATGGTAAACCAACATATGGGAAACCATGTGCTGCGAATCTTCTGATGTGGTCAGATTTGACCTTGGACCCCTCCTTCAAGGTCAAACGAGGATAGTCGAACATAAAAGTGCTTATAACTCGCTTATTATTGGTCCTAGAGGTTTGGGATGGTAAACCAACATATAGGAAATCATGGGCTGGGAATCTTCTGGCGTGGTCGGATTTGACCTTGGGCCCCTCCTTCAAGTTCAAACGAGGATAGCCAAAGGTAAAAGTGCTTATAACTCACTTATTATTGGTCCTAGATGTTTGGGATGGTAAACCAACATATAGAAAATCATGGGCTGGGAATCTTCTGGTGTGGTCGGATTTGACCTTGGGCCCCTCATTCAAGGTCAAACGAGGACAGTCAAACTTAAAAGTGGTTATAACTCGCTTATTATTGGTTCTAGATGTTTGGGATGGTAAACCAGCATATAGAAAATCATGGGCTGGGAATCTTCTGGTGTGGTCAGATTTGACCTTGGGCCCCTCCTTGAAGGTCAAATGAGGACAGCCAAACTTAAAAGTGCTTATAACTCGCTTATTATTGGTCCTAGATGTTTGGGATGGGAAACCAACATATAGGAAATCATGGGCTGGGAATCTTCTGGTGTGGTCGGATTTGACCTTGGGCCTCTCCTTGAAGGTCAAATGAGGACAGCCAAACTTAAAAGTGCTTATAACTTGCTTATTATTGGTCCTAGAGGTTTTGGTGCATTGTCTTTACGGTGGATACAATTTGCATCGGTTTTCCGATGCGCTAGGTCTAGTTGATATTTATAACATTACAATGTTTTCCTATATGTTTCACCATTGATTTAGTGTATAATGAAGTATTTGAGGCTCTGTTTATGATCTGTGCTCCTGTGGGGGTTTAGACAGCATTTTTACAAGTTTTGGTTGTGAATGCTTTGGATTTGATGGGATTTTTTTTGGCGCCCATATTTTTCCATCTTTTGTGGACTTCTTAATGGATTCACACTCATTGCCAGTCTTATGATGGTGTAAGATAATGATGTAGCACATCCCTGTGGTATTTTCATTTTTCAGTTCTCAAGCTAATGGACTGACCCAAAACATGCTCCTACTCATTCTTGTACATTTTTACACTACTAAAAGATGTACTGTGTTCCTCTGGGGCAGTAAAATAAGTTAGTGCCATTGGTTTATCGTATGAATAGGTTTCTCCAGTTTTATTTCTATAGGATAAAACCATTCAGGCTTATGCATGTGCTTGCCAGTAATTACTGTGCTTCAATTAGAACAGAATTTTCCACAGAGTTGTTTTGTGTGTGTACGTGTAATGTTTAATGATAAGGGTTTTAGAGATCCTGTTAAGTGCATTGCAGAGAAGGGTTGACTTGTTTTGTCTGTTCTCATGAAAAATTTTATTGAAAATTTAACTTGAAACAATTGATAGGAATAAACCGAATTGATAGAGAAAAACCCCAAAAATTGTATAGTCTCAAACAGTCCTTAGTTAGCTGTCAGTCTGTGGTAAATATCATTGGATATGTGCACAGTCTCAAGCATCCTCTTAGTTAACTATTTGTCATTGGTAAATCTCATTCCGATATATATAGACCTCATGCATTCCCCCCATCTTTTAGGAAGCACCTTAAAACTTAATGTTATTGTAAACACACCTCACTGCAAGTGTAGTACCTTGTGTTTGTGTGTGATGAGAGTTTTGTTCAATCTGTGTTGTGTAATGTATTTCTACTGTTAATTTACAAAACATTTTAAGCTGTATTATAGACCTTATATTTTTTTTTAACTGTACTTAAATAAATCTAAAAACATACATTGCAAACAACAACAGTTGTTGCATGCAGTTGGTGTAAAAGAAACACTTTTTGTAAAAATTAGGGAAATGTTGAAACTGTCTTTAATCTTTTTTATGATAAGTGCAGAATAGATGAGAACTAGGCCAACACTTTATTGATGAAATAGAACTCTTGTTTGATTCTATTTTTTTTTTTTTGCAAATTGTCAAATTATGTCAAAGCTTACATCTTTATATATTTTAGAACAAAAGTGATTGCAAAGTTTTCATGATTAAAACCACACATCCCAAGCATAATAGATGTTCATTGTAAAAATGTTAATACACCCTGCAATTGAAGAATTTTTTCTTATTGCAGTAATGGGTTGATTATTTAACTTATCTTTGAAAACTTTATTTGCTGTCTACCATTTAATGTTAATCTTGTGTGGAATGTTGAACATCAAATGGTTTGACAAGAAACAATATGTGTGTTTTGTTTAATATTTGGTACAAAAAACAGGTTCAGTAATGAGTGTATTTGAAGATTTTGTGTAGCTTATTCTTTGTATTTTCTTTTGTAATAGTCACTATGCCCCTTCCCTTTGGAACTCTTTCCCGTTCCATGTAAGAAATAGTCCCTCTGTTGCATCTTTTAGGAAGCACCTTAAAACTCAACTCTTCAGCTCTAGCTTCCCAACTTAGTTTTTCTTCCCTCCCGGTCACACCCACAATCCTGGATTGCCGACCTTGAATGCCCCTCGACTTCCCTAAGATTATGATTTTGTTTGGTTAGTGCACTGAGTTCCCCTTCGTGGGGAAGATATTGCGCTTGCAAAGCAGTAGATTAGATTAGATAGTTTTAAGGGGCCACAGTGGTGCCGTGGTGACACACTCCCCTCCCACCTGTGAGGTCTGCAGTTCAAACCCCAGACCCTATGTGGGAAAGTTTGTAGTTGATTATGGATGGTTGGCAGTTTACAGTACAGAATCTTGACCAATTGTATGAACTGGTTTCCTCTGCGGATATATATATTTCTAGACTTCACGAAGTCCTTTTGTGTAATATATGGGTACTGAGAAACAACCAGTCCTGACAAAAGTTTGATTTTTCACAGACTATCCCCCCCCCCCCCCCCCCCCCCCCCCTTTACTCCAGAATGCTTGTGGTATAATGAACTCCTGTAAGTTTCCAATTTAAATTTAATTGTTCAGGTTAATGATGGATACGAAGACTTAGAGCAAGTCTAACATTTCTTTTATGTGAGAATTTGTTTTTCTGTATCATAGATCACTTTGAAATGGCAATTTACACAATTTTAATTCTCAGCTACTCGACAGGTATCTGTGATTCTTTGTATAAAAACTTTTACTTTCCAGAATGACACATTTCCAGACAAAAGTAACTGTATATTGACAAAATCTATCTTCTCTCATTTGGTCCTCATCTCTGTCATGGTAGGTTTGGATTCAAACTGTAATTTATGTAACGTCTCATGCTTCCTGCAAAAAGAATGAGTATCTACATGTGTACATTGTACATACTTTGTCCACATGTAGGTGGACATTGGTAAAACAGTTGCAGCTCATTAGTCTATTTCCAAAGTGAATAGAGAACTTGACTACTAATTAGACATGCAAGGTTCAACTCTCGAGATATCCTCAGTCTTCACAGTTTCCCACATTAATGATTCTTGCAGTGGTATAACAACACTGCCATTATTGGGAAGTGAAATTACCAGAGGACCTACCGTATTTATTCGTATAAATGCCCCGGGGGCGATGCATTTTTCAAAAGGGCGGGCGACTATAACCTATAAAAAAATCAACTCTCGAGTCCAGTGGCAATGGGCGATAATGGACACTTTCAGCCTTGATCTCGCTTGCCACTTTGTATAATAGCGAGAGAGCTTAAAATAATTGAAACAAACCTTAAATTTGAAGAAATTATAATGTTTATCTCATATTATTGTGGATTTCATTGCGTCTGTAAAGAAAATGGCCATAATTTTTTCGATTTTCTTTATTTCTCGTAAGCGGTATTCGATTTGGGAAGTACTAAAACTCATCTTTTTTTGGAATCCCAGAATCGCAAAGGTGCTGGCTGTTGAAATGGATGTAAAACCCCACAATATGAACTTTGCAAAGGTTGAGATGAGGGGGGGGGGGGGGCGATTAATAGGGAGGGGGCAATTATATGGATAAATACGGTAGGTTGGTGCTGTATGGCTTTTTGATAGCTTCAACAGATACAGTGAAACTCCTGTAAGAGGAACATGACTAATATTCTTTGCCAAGTCTGTTAATGGCCTTTTCAATTGAAACTTAACTTTTTCTCCAACACATGGTTCTATACAAGCATTTTTCTCATTGTTTCATTTTAATAACAGCAAGCTTCAATGATATTAATCAGTATTCAAAATATTGTGTTTTTAAATGTCTAATAGTGTGATAAACCCTCAGTCAATTCAGAAGTACAGTTTCAAAATATAAGTGCAATGGCAACACCCTCCCCTCCTGTTCAGGCTTGTGGGTTTGAGTGTCCCATCCTGGCCAAGAGTGGCAAACTTGTTGCTCTTGGTTTTACAATGCAGAATCTTGACCAATTAGCAATCATTGCATTTCTCCATATCTGGAATTGCATTATTTGTGCAAAACAATGTGTTGAAAGCAATGTTAAACAGAAACACATCCACACTCCAGTTTATTTCATGGGAAGGTAGGGAGAGGAAGTCTGGTTTTTCTGTATTTAGTGTGTTTGTTTTTGTTCCTTCTAAAACATAAAAGTTCAAACAAAATTTGTCATTGTGGAAAGAAAATGTTCACAAAAACAAATGCAAATAAGTGTAGAATTTTACAAAGTAGGTGAACTGTGATACTTGTATGTCAGAGTATTTGTGTAGCTTTGTAGTTCAGTGTTGTGTGGGGTTGTCATATCTACTAAATTGTCCTTATACTTCAAAAACTTTCACCCACAAAGGTCGTGAGAGTCTTCAGATAACAGCACTGTCAGCACTCCATAGAAAGGAAGCATTTCTTTAAAAAGTACAAGGAGGCATTTATATAAACCTTTCAATAAAAGTAATGAAAAATTCATATTTGAAATACTTGGTGGTATATACCCTAGCCTTAGCATGGCCAAGATATATTCAGATTCATACAAATAAAAGTGTAATACATGAGGAAATTGCCAAAAGTGATAAGAGACAGTGGTTTACGATGCAATAGCACAGGTTTCCTCCACCCTCCTAACCTATGCATTATAAGTGACCAAATACAGTCCAATCTCTTCAAGTAGAATACTATTCAATAGACTCCACTTTTAAATAAACACTGTGGCTGCATCTGGAGCAACCTGTGTTACAGAATGATTTTATATGTAAAGCCATCACTGATTAAAAGGAGTTGGGGATATAGACTGTAACAGTACTACTTCCCTTTTAATGCTTAAAGGTTGTTGCACATTTGCGCGGCGCGGTGCAGCACGGTACGATTTTTACTACATGCTAAGCAGGCGAATTTTCTTTACTTTGCACATTTGGGCGATTTTTCTCAGCGGTTTTCAGTAAAATGAAAAAAAAAAAAATTTTTTTAACAAAGTGGCTAGAATTGTTAAATTAATCACATATAATTCAACATGTAATACCCCACAGTACATTTCCACACCTATCATACCCTTACATGCAATTTAATCCCTTCACAATGAAGAGCCTTGCCCTTGACCAGTATTCTTTTATAATACTGGTGATTACACCCCCTTTCAATTAAATTCTGGCTGTGTTTTGTCTACATATATTGCCACACACCTAACTTGACATCCCTTCCTCCATTTAAGTACTTAATCCATCTACAAACAAGACCCTTGGCCAGTGTATCCCTTCTAGAATTACTGTTAATTGCAATCTTCATTAAATTAAACCCTTTCATGTGTCTATATTGACACACACCATATTTTGTCATCTATCTGCCAGTAGTTAATCCCTTCACAATGAGCCTGTGTGCTTGCATTTTGGTTTCCAATTATTATATTTGTGTAGAAACATGTGGGAAATCCAAATATCTATGAAAACTCGGGGGAAAACAGTGAAAAAGCCGTGCGGTTTTTCGGAAATTAGAAAATTTTCTAAATGGAAAAATCCGCGCCGCACCGCTAGCTGCTGCGCCGCATATGTGTATAAGCAGTGAACTACTTCCTTTATTTCTATTTTATTTAGATGCGACGCGCCGCTCTAGTGTACAATGGGCATAAGTCACTGTACTTCCCTTTTAATACTTCAATATCTTTAAATGACTGTAACTTCCTTACTTGTCTCAATTTGATAACTTTTTCCTCTGTACTATTTAGTTGAATGAAAAAAATGAATTAAATATACATTTATGTACAAATGGGGCATATATTTATTCATATTGCCATATTGACAAACACCTTGGAGAGTGCATACTTGCACTGAGGCCTATCAACTCCAATTTTTCTTATGGGTGCAGTGATAAAATCCTTTAAAAATTCCTGCATCCAGATAGTGATTCAGATCATTACCAAAATTACCAGTCCTTTTACCGTTATCAATATTTCCTGAAGGTTTCATCGAAATGTGTCCACAAATTATCGAGTTATTTTGCAAACAGACATACAATGTATGCCACCTAAAATGTGAGCTTGATAGAGGTAAGTATTGAGATGACACCTTGCTTACAGCACAAAAATATGAGACAATGAGTACTGTTTAACATGACTGCTTTCACAGGTCATCACCTTCAATTGTCATCACTGGGAATTAAGATATATAATTGTAAAACCCTCAGTGATTGCAGCTGAGCTACTTTGTTAAAGCTAACAACAGATCTTTCAAGGGCTTACTCAGATTGCTATTTATATCTTGGTCTGGAAATCCTGGGTATAAATTCACCAACATTCTTACGCTTAGAATTATTCTTTTTCTTAAAATTTAAAATTTTTAAAGAAAGAAAATTTTCAGCTATTTAAGATTTTTGGAATTTGAAAGAAAATAATGACAAACTCCATTGAATCCAGGTAATATTTCATTGAATAGACAGAGCCAATTTAAGGCCAGTTTTATTCACAACAAAGATAGACTAAAGGGTCAATGGGTTGTCTAACATTATATTTGAAGACAGGGTATCATCTTTCAGAATAAAATTGAAGGTTGCTTTAAAAATTGCATGTGAAAAATATGAGACAGGGAGAAACATTGCACAGAAACAGAAGCCTGACAGTGGAAGCTATAATGATGTTTTTATGTTATCTTCACTGAAGAAAGTAGTAAAAATAGATATAGTACAGATATTCAAACAGATAGCATATTTTTATTATAAGGCAAGGGAAGATAAGATTGCCAAAATAAATAGGTATTAAATAAGAAACATACACAAGTTATTGTTGGAGGTCTTTTACTGGTATTTCTGCTGTGACACTGTGACTTTTTAACAAAAAATAGTAAATAAGTCAGAGATAAATGTCTGCTACACGTCAGTAGCCCACCTAGTATTGTGGAAGGCTCAGATCTATGCCAAAACCCTTGTTAAACATATACACACATATTTTCCAAAAAGCACTAGTGTATTGGAAGAAACTTGCTTGCCAGATAAACCTCTATCTTTAGGGTATCTTATTATTCATTGTATTAAATGCCTGTATAAAACAGTACAGAAGTGCATTAAACATTTTTACCCAGTTACCCAGAAACAAAGGTATATCTCACCATGTGAATTAGTGCATCAGACATCAGTAAAAGGTATATGGACTGGGACTAATTTGAATTACACATAATTTAAAAACAAAACACTAAAGTAAGGTTTATCAGATGAATTAAATGGATTTGGGATGTTTTCTGGATATACTGAGGAAAAAAAGAGATATGGCTTTTCTCCACAGATGCAACTAGACCACTGCTGTGTTTCAAGCCCAAGGAACAATAATAAGGAATATAAGGACCTTTTAGTAAAATAACTCAAATTGACCTTGAAGAAAGGGTCAAAAATCGCTTTCGACACTTGTAAAAGATTTGCAGGCAATGATTTTGTATAAGTTGTTTTCACATTTTGAAGCCCTAGGGCCAGTAGTAATGCCTTTTTAGTGTGATGACTCAACTTGACCATTGAGGCAGGGGTCAAAGTCAAATTTGACACTTTCAAAATACTGTATAAGTGGTTTTTTTCGCGGGTACTTAAGTTCGCGAATGTACACTGTAGGCCTGCTTCGCGAGAATTTATTTTCGCGGTGAAATATATTCAATTATCGCCCAAAGTAACAACATGTTCAAATTAAAATACTTATTATGCGGACTTCTGCTGGTTTGATTGGAAATGCATAGTTAACGTCTTTTCTTTTATACACGTTGTCAGTGTGTGAACCTACTCTGGGAGATTATAAATTTACGAAACACAATCGAACACACTTTCATTGATCGGCGCATTATCAAAGAAGTTGTGTAGCGGGGTTGTGTAATTGAATTAATCCCTCCCTGGTGATAAAGATCAAAGAAGTTAGGCGTTTCTGTGAATGGTACATTTGATAAAGCAATGGAATTTATTGTTTCCGTGACAGTGTTAAATATTGTATCTTGCATAATCTTGTATTATCGCTCACGCTACTGTAGACTGGTTCTACTGAATATAAATATTGGCTAGAAGTTATTTTCGCGTTTTGTAGTCACTCGCGAATATAGCGAAAATTAATTCCACGCGAAAATAACCACTTATACAGTATTTGCAGGCCATCATTTCTTATAAATTGTTTTCACATTTCGAAGCCCTAGAGCCAATAATAAGGCAGATATAACACCTTTTTAGTAAGATCACTTCGCTTGACCTTCAAAGTTTCACACTTGGAACAGATTCGCAGCCCATGACTTGCTTTAGGTTGTTTACACATTTCCAAACCCTAGGACCAATGATAAGTATGATACAAGGCCTTTTCAGTGTATGACCCCATTTGACCTTGAAGCAGGGGTCAAAGGTTAAAATTTACAGTTGCAACACATTCACAGGCCATGATTTCATATAAGATGTTTTCACATTTCGAAACCCTAGAACCAAGACCTTTTTAGTATGACAACTGGAATTGTCAAGTCATCAGAGATCAAATTCAACACTTTCAAAGGATCAACAGGCCTTGTTCAGTATGATTACCCCGCTTGACCTTAAAGAAGGGACCGTTTTGTGCAAATCTGGTGAAACTCGGTGAGATACCTTAAGTTTTAGGACATTTTAAAGAGCTTCGAACAATGGTCAGTGGTGCCCATTTTGCATTTCAAAAGGAAGCCAAAATTTTTACAGACATGTTTTCACACCAGTAAATATTCTCTGCAAATTTTGTGAAGATGTCTTAATTGAATGAGATATAGTGGTTTATACAGGGTTCCCACATCCTTGAAAATCCTTGAAAAAATGGCTTCATTTTCAAGGCCTTGAAAGTCCTTGCATTTGGCCAACATCAAATAAAATCCTTGATAAGTCCTTGAATTTGTTATTGCCCAACCTCTGCATCTGCATCATGTAGTTTTGCGGCTATGGCAGACTCAGCAAAGCAAGTATGATGTAGTCTGAACAAAGTTTATGTAAAATATTATCAGATGTTTCAACTAGCATTGTTGTAATGAGTTTATTAAATGTTAAAATCATGTGACAATACAGAATTTTGTGGGAGGAACGAACGCCTAGAAGGGGAGGTAAAGGAGGCCGTGCCTTAATATATATCCTTGAGAATTGCTGTTGTTGACCTTGAAAATCCTTGAAAAGACCTTGAATCCAGTTATCAAAAATCTGTGGGAACCCTGTTATATAAAAACGTGATGAATGGAGTCAGGACACATGTAACATAGGCGTTTCATAATGGCCAGTGGGAGATAAAAATAGGAATTTTGTCCATCTCCCAAAAGAACCTTAAACATTTTTCAAAGCAAATTGTTACCATTATTCTTTTCTAAATCTGTTACCTATCCATATTTCACTTGTGATCTAAAAACATAAATTATATTCATATTTATTCAGGTCATCTGGTTGGTGCAGTGGTAATGTACATTTCTCACCTTTAGGTTATTTGGTTAGAATCTGTGTCATGAACTCAGATGTGAGCTATTCGTTGCTCCCTTTTGTAGCTTTTAAAGTAAACAGACAGACAACCACAAGAGATAACCTAACTTCATCATATACATTTTCCAGTGTAGTCCCCGCTGCTTTTCTGTTTTGTAGTTTTCAGTGCACTAATGTGACCATGGCTTTAGGCAGACTTTTGACCAGATCCCTGACTTCCTTACATTAAGGGTTTCAGTTTCCTGCCACTCTCATAATAAGGCTTCTTTGTCACAAACTTTCTCAATGTCATTTTTTCATTGTCCATTTTTATAGATCACTGAAAAAATTTCAAATGTGTTGTTGTTTTGCTTGTGATGAGAATAGTGTTTTCAAAAACATATGTTTGAGCAAAGACCTTCACATCTGTATCACAAAGATTACTTTAGCAAAAGAAAAAACATGTACCACCAAATTACATTGAAATCCTTTTTAGTTGAATAATTCCAAGATAAATTTGTACTAAACTAGGGATTCCAGAAAACAAGGTAAATCTCACTTAAATAGCCCCATGAAACACCTGATGTTACGTGTGTTAACAGGGAATCTTTACAGAGTCCATCTTAAAGATGTTGATTTTCATTTTGTATACATTTTGTACACATTTTGTTTTTACCCCACAGCCCTTAAGGGCTGTCGGGGTATTGTTTTCACCCATGGTGTCCGGATGGGCAGGCGGTCGGATGGGCAGGCGGTCGGGCGGGTGGGCGGGTGGGCAGCGGGAAATAGTTTGTCCGGGCTGTATCTCAGAAACCGTAAGGTGTAGGAAGTTCATACTTGGCAGGGAGATTGGTTGGGGGGTGTAGGTGTGCAACGTCATGGTCTGACCTTGATTTGACCTTTGACCTTGCTGTAGTGACCTTGAGTTTGAAAATCTTGTCCGGGTTATATCTCAGCAACCATAAGGTGTAGGAAGTTGATACTTGGCAGGGACATTAGTTAGGGGTTGTAGGTGTGCAACGTCATGGTCTGACCTTGATTTGACCTTTGACCTTGCCGTAGTGACCTTGACCTTTAAAATCTTGTCCGGGCTATATCTCGGAAACTGTAAGGTGTAGGAAGTTGATACTTGGTAGGGACATTGGTTAGGGGGTGTAGGTCTGCAACGTCATGGTCTGACCTTGATTTGACCTTGCTGTAGTGACCTTGACCTATAAAATCTTGTTCGGGCTATATCTTGGAAACCGTAAGGTGTAGGAAGTTGATACTTGGTAGGAACATTGGTTAGGAGTTGTAGGTGTGCAACATCATGGTCTGACCTTGATTTGACCTTTCACCTTGCCGTAGTGACCTTGACCTATGAAACCTTGTCCGGGCTATATCTCAGCAACTGTAAGATGTAGGCAGTTGATACTTGGTAGGGACATTGGTTGGGGGTAGTAGGTGTGCAACATCATGGTGTGACCTTGATTTGACCTTTGACCTTGCCGTAGTGAACTTGACCTATAAAACCTGGTCCAGGCTATATCTTGGAAACCGTAAGGTGTAGGAAGTTGATACTTGGTAGGGACATTGGTTAGGGGGTGTAGGTGTGCTACGTCATAGTGTGACCTTGATTGGACCTTTGACCTTGCTGTATTGACCTTGACCTATAAAATCTTGTCCAGGCTATATCTCAGAGACTGTAAGGTGTATGAAGTTTATACTTGGTAGGGACATTTGTTGAGGGTTTTAGGTGTGCCACATCATGGTGTGATACTGATTGACCTTTGACCTTGCTGTATTGACCTTTAAAATCTTGTTGCACCTTTGGGTCTTTCTGTTGATGCAGATTAAGCACTGTTAAAGTCATATTAGAATTCATTAAGAATTTCCTTTTGTAAGTTCCCATTGTAACAGATGGAATTTCATCAAGTGAGCCACAGGCTTTTCTCCAACACCACACATAAGCATTCATTGAATGTATTGCCACTTCTGTATGCATGGGTAATATTCAAAACATCGAAACCATAATTCGGCCATTTTTGGTTTACGGATAAGTGCTGTCATTTTATTATTGAATTGTTTTGTTTTAATACTTCATCTTTACATACATTTCCTTTCCTTAGATATTATTTTCTCTGCTTAAGCATTATTTGGACCTTAATATAACTGAGACTGCTCTGAAAGTATCTTGAACTTTCTACTGTTGTACTATTTCTATATCTCATGGTGTTAAAAATATTTCCCCAGGCTGTGGGGTACGGGCATCTCTGATGCTATTTTTCATATATTGTAAAAATGAGTAAGACGTTTGCATGTTGCAGGTGGCTGAGCTGTTGATTTTGAGCAATCGCTGTAACTCGTTACTTGTATCAAGTCCTGATGACATGGCAGACAGCAATAGGACCACATGTATCCACCTGGCAGCAAAGAATGGACACACAGACATCATCAGGTAAATACTCTTGTACACTGGTATAATGCTATCCTTTATATTACTGCAGGATCAAATCTGGGGGTTCCTTCCAAAGTTAACCCCAGGTAGATTGTAGCTGCCTCTAAGTATTTGTTGTTACATTCCTTTCAGTGTATACTGTCTCTGTATGTATGCAAGAAAATACAATAAGTAGAAACTTATGGTTAATGTTATTATAAAAGATAAGCATAGTGAAGTTTTAATTTCTATGTTATTGGTGTAGGCACTGTGTTAAGTGAAAGCTGCGTGAGGTAAATGTTAGAGCATGCAAGGTCATAGAGCACTGGGCATGCAAGGTCATAGAGCACTAATAAAAGTAGGTAAAATAAAAAGTAGTAAAATATGTATATTTAATATCTATATTTTATAAAACTTTAGAAAAAGAACAACATTGGGCACACAAAATGGGAGAATGTTTGGCAAAAAATGCAAGAGTTGAAGACATATGATTAAAAGTGTATTTGTTGGAAACAGAATATGAAATTAATCTCTAATAAAACATAAAGCCAACAAGTATCCCGCAACTCAATCTAGTAGAAATGGTTACCTCCCAACAAAGAAATGGTGGGTAACAAGAGATATGAGAAAAGGTTGTATAGTGCTAACACACAAAATTCAAACATCTGAGGTTGTGGCTTTGAAATCTTATTCCTTGTAGCTGACCAAAGCAACCTTAATAATTGCCCATTTACCCTGTTCTGTGCATTCGTATCAACACACAAATGAATTTTGCTTCTCAACCTTGACCTTTGTGTTCTTTAAATGGACCTTGTATGTGGAGAATGGATATTGAAAAATGAGCCATCCCATAAAGCAATCCTGCTGCTCCCTTCACTGGAGACCTAGGGACAGGTTTTTCAAACGTTTTTGAAAAGCTATGTGCACAAAAAGATTTCTGTTCCATGTCATATAGATCCTGCTTGAATAGGAATCCTGGCTTATTAAAGCTAATGAGCTGCCAGTTATTAGCTGCAGTGCATTCAAATGCCCTAGCTTGTGCAGTCAGTGGTACCAGGAGATGGTACCCAAAGTCTTCATACCTATAATGTGAAGAACATATATCTTATGGTTCTACCATATAATTCCAGGGTCCATAAGCCCGAAGGTCAAGTTGATGGTCCATTAATGATGGTCTAACTCTTTGAAACAACCTTCCACACAACATAAGACTGGCTTCCACATTCCCTTAGGAGTTGACTAAAAGCAAACCTATTTCAAAATGCATCACGCCCATAAATATAAAGTCGCTGCATATTGTGGACTTATATCTACCTACTAGTGGGTGGACGATTAGACCAATGTTCGATCAATCGTCGGTGTCATTGTACAATCGCGTTCGGTCACTGACAACTTCTAGAAATCGATTAAATCTCACCCTTCTTTATGTGTCTCAATATCCATGTATTTCTTATATTTTAAGCGGTTTTCCACACTTTCCTTTGATAAATCAATAGATTTCGCACGAATTTTGTGTTTGTTTATAACTACCGCCATATTTACAGGAAGTGGGTGCTTTTGGTAGAGTCTAAATGTCGGAAACACCGTTATTCTTACCGGAATGAAATATAATTTATCCCGGAATGTATTCAATATATACTGGTCAACAGTGGAGTAAAAAAGTTGATTATGGGTCGATCATCGGTCGGAAAAATGGACGAATAATCGACCATGAAAATTGAGGCGATTCCACTCACTACTACCTACAGACTAACAAATTATTGCTGTTTTGTTACTCTTTCTCCATAGAACAAATGGGATTAAGTGCTAAAAAAGTTTGTCCTCAACAGGGAAAGTTGGTAGTTGCTTTCTTATGTATGGCCTCAGTAACTTAGTGCCAAACAAGTTTATCATTTGGCAGTTTGCATCACTTGGGTTTCACCCCTGTGGTCATGGGTTCTAACCCAGCTGATGACAAGATTTAAATTCCAGACCAACTACTTTACACTACTTACCTTCACATATAAACTGTCCATTGTAATATGGCAACCAATACAGATTTACAATTCAGTCCACACATACACAGCAATGGAGAACTCTATTACAAGGTCACTTCATTTAGAAGTTGTTAAAAATTTAAAGGAAATTTCAATGGATTGGGAACCCAGAAAGGTCCCCTTGTTAACCACTTTTGTATTCAATCATTCAGCTCTCAATAAAAAAACCTGCACTCATAACTATTTTTTTGTTATTTCGTCAAAGATCCCGTATTTAATAGTTCCTTGACTTGGTGGTCTATATTTTAACACTTCTGTCAAATGGATTATTGTGTAAAACGTTACACCAATTCTCACTACAAGTAAGAGTTTTTCATAACTTATTTTCTGTAGTATTTGCTATAATTTGTAGTTTTTGCCATTATCTTTTTTCTGAGGTATTTGTTGTGATTTTTGGCATTCTTGGTATGATGAAGTTACAAAGCTTTCCATTATATTGAGATAACTTTCGACCTTTATCAACCAAGCTGTTCTTTCTCAAAAAAATCTCTACAAATGTCTGTGGTGGGGAGTGAAAAAAGGTGCTTATGTCTGGCAGTGTGCTGCTAAAAGTGGGGTAGTTTTTTGTAAGGTCCCTACATTCATTGTAAACTCTGTTACTGTATGTCTAACAATAATAGACTGAGTAGTAGTTACTCATTGTACACAATACAAGCTACTGAAAAAAGGTCTGTAAAGGACTATTGCTGTCACAGGGAAGAAAAGAACAAAGAATTTTATGTGTTTGAGCCATAATTAATTTTATCTGGTACAGAATATTTTTTTATCATAACACAAAAAATGACAAGAATTTTATGTACTATAGAACCGAGTTTTTGTAGGTTAAATAAATTTACTGTAAATATCCATTTTCCAGAGTCCTTTACACCACATTGAGCAAGTCATAACACACTGGTTTTGAAGGTGGAGGGAAATGATATGTCCTTGTTCATCAGGATTCTGTACTTAAAATACAAACTGTGAGCAAGTAATCATCAACTTTCCTATTTTTGACTAGAGCCAAGGTAAACCCGTATCCTAAATGCAGATGACCAGGTTGCTACTTTGACATCACTTTGTCCTCCACAGAATTGGTTTAATTAATGGCCCTGAAACAACTTACATGCATAAATTTTGCAAATATTTAATAAAAGTCATTGTTGAAGTAATTGCTTGATTTTCTAGATTCTTATATGTGGTATACAAGTATTGCCCTGGCTATTTTGTTGAATACAATGGCAGCTCAATTTAGATTGTTGACTCCCCACAGCTTTGAGACAAGTTACACATGTGAGTATTGTCCTGTGTTTAAAGAACTGTATCCAGGCAAATCCCCCATAGTTCAGTGGATGAGTAGGTCCAGTCCTTTCTCTGGTTCATTGTGTATATTGGTGAATTATTACTTGTACTTCATCAACTTGTGCTGTAAATCAGCCTGGTACTGGTGTGTATTTGTGTAATAACACTTGCTGCAATGCAGTGTGGGCTAATGTAACTGTACAAGTGAAAATTTTTACCAGGCTTTCATTCATCTATTCAGTTTGGGTTGTGAAAATTCATTTCTTATGAAATTTTAAACATATATAAATATATTTTTAAGTAGAGACCAAATATCAGAGAAAATTAATTCCAGTAAATTTGTTGAAATTTGATAATTGTTGAAATTTTGTTCCTTGTGAAATTTCCCTTTGTTTACAGTATAATGAGCTCCAGTGCTACTGTCTTAAGTTTGTGTGTACCAAGTCAGTAGAAAATACTAGCTTGACACTCTGTACTCAGTGACTCAAATCTTTCAAAGAGAAATATAGAGTCTATTGTACATAAGTGAGACTTTAAAAGCCAATCCTGTATCATTTTGTCAGTGTGATGGTTACACTTGTATAAGTTTATGATGAACTTTGTGATTCTGTTTATGATTCTGTGTTGAGAGATTTCACTGTTACCGCTCTAAGGAAAAAAATATTATAGCTAGCCTTCTCAAATTTGCAGTATATATTCATAACCATAAAATCTTGTCAAACAAGGATAGCCAAACCTAAAAGTGCTTAAAAACTCACTTATTATTGGTCATACAGGTTTCTGATAGTAAACCAACCTATAAGAAATCATGGGGTGGGAATCTTTTGATGTGGTCTGATTTGACCTTGGACCTCTCCTTCAAGGTCACACAGGGATTGCCAAACTTAAAAGTGCTTAGAACTCACTTATTATTGGTCCTAGAGGTTTGGGATGGTAAACCAACCTATAGGAAGTCATGGGCTGGGAATTTTTTGGTGTGGTCAGATTTGACATTGGACCCCTCCTTCAAGGTCAAGCGAGGATAGCCAAACTTAAAAGTGCTTATAACTCGCTTATTATTGGTCATACAGGTTTCTGATAGTAAACCAACCTATAAGAAATCATGGGGTGGGAATCTTTTGATGTGGTCTGATTTGACCTTGGACCTCTCCTTCAAGGTCAAATAAGGATAGCCAAAGTTAAAAGTGCTTATAACTTGCATATTATTGGTCGTCCAGGTTTGGGATGGTAAACCAACCTATAGGAAATCATGGGCTAGGAATCTTTTGATATGGTCTGATTTGACCTTGGACCTCTCCTTCAAGGTCAAACAAGGATAGCCAAAGTTAAAAGTGCTTATAACTCGCTTATTATTGGTCGTTCAGGTTTGGGATGGTAAACCAACCTACAGGAAGTCATGGGCTGGGAATCTTTTGTGTGGTTAGACAAACGAGGATAGCCAAATTTAAAAGTGCTTATAACTCGCTTATTATTGGTCCTAGAGGTTTGGGATGGCAAACCAACCTATGGGAAATCATGGGCTGGGAATCTTTTGATGTGGTCTGATTTGACCTTGGACCTCTCCTTCAAGGTCAAACGAGGATAGCCAAACTTAAAAGTGCTTATAACTCGCTTATTATTGGTTGTAAGGGTTTGGGATGGTAAACCAACCTATATAAAATCATGGGCTGGGAATCTTTTGATGTTGTCAGATTTGACCTTGGACCCCTCCGTCAAGGTCAAATGAGGATAGCCAAATTTAAAAGTGCTTATAACTCGCTTATTATTGGTCCTAGAGGTTTACAATATGAAACCAACTTATAGGAGGTCATGGGCTGGGAATCTTCTGATGTTTTCAGATTTGACCTTGGACCCCTCCTTCAAGGTCAAACGATGGTCCACTGGTTTTGGTGAGTTGTCTTTTCAGTGGATACAAATTTGCATCGGTTCTCCGATGCATAGGTCTAGTTTTCATTAAGCTTTGCTATTAAATAATACGTAAACTTTGTGTATAGAGACATTTTTTAGAAATCAACTTTCTCCATTTGTAATTCTTTGGACTAAAAATAGTGCATGTGTAAGTGAAGGTAGCCCTTCTTTTATCAAAACATATGTCATGACAGAATTTCAAATTCTGTCAACAGAACTTCAAGTCCTTCCAAACTAATGAAGCACAGGGACAGGAAGTTCTGTTAACACAACTTCCAGTTGGCAGTTCTGTCAACAGAATTTGAAATTCTGTGATATTTGAAGTTCTGTCACTATATATCTGCCAACTTTTGTGTTTTGTGTTAAGTGTCTGAGGCAGTAGTGAAAAACAAAATGTGGTTTTGCCGAATATACCTGCTATCTTGAGCTAAGTTATATAAACTTTATATCAGTTGCTAAATTTTGATATATTCGTCAACATACCATAATCAAATAAATGTACAGGTATTGTAATTGTACTATTTCTTCGGTACTTGACAGGTTGTTACTACAAGCGGGTGTGGACATTAACAGACAGACATTACAGGGAACCAGTCTACATGAAGCAGCTCTCTATGGAAAGTTAGAAGTCGTCAAGTTACTATTGGATGTAAGTATTAAACATTTTTATAATATGGTGGAACCTTTTCTTTTCTTTTATCAAATTTTTGTTCCTGAAGTTTTTTTATTTTAAGCAGTCGGTTTTATTATGCAGTGTGTCAGATATTTTTGAAGAACAAAATTCACCACTGTATCACATTTGGTTTTCTCCAAGCATGCAACATTGTTAACAGTGTATGAAGAGAAACACGGCAATCTTTTTTCATAAATTATTAAAGTCTATGGTTTAAAACTTTATTGTTTCCATTTTACTGGTCTATCTCCTGTTAGTGGATTAAATAAGGTTAAAACTGGGTTTGGGTTTAAAATTAATGTTTACAGTAATTGACTTTATATGCAAAGGTTCTTTAATATCTCCTGCAGTGATAACACAAGTCAGCTTAAGGCCAGGTGGCCATTCTTTTTTATTGCCAGTAATTGCTCAATGGGGACTGGTTTTGATCAGAAACATTTCCAACAAATCAGTGGAATTTGCATTAACCACATTCATGCATGCATATTTTTTCAATTTGGAATGCATGCTTTCATAGCCTTCTCAAAGGCGGTACATTTTTGATTGAGCAGCTGTAAACATTTCAACAGACTCAGACTTGGGATTGCTAGAAGTACCTTGCAAAAATGAAAATCAACCAAATATTTAGCGAGTTCTATAAGTAAAGAGGCATACTTTGATGGCTAACTTTTGTTGGGAAGATGTAGATATTTTACTGTGCCGTTTTTGTGTGAGCTTTTTTGTAGAGAACAATATTTGGTTTGAATAGTAAAAGCATGTTTATAAAATAAAATTCACTTTACTTTGAGAGTTTGAGAGAATTTGGGAGAGAGTAAAAATTAGAATTTTTATAATAAAGGTGCAAAATTTTACTTATTTGAAACTTTATCATTAATCACATTTAAAGTTAACTCCGATTTCTCCGTTTCTAGGAAATTTCTGCATGGCCTGTTGTGTCCGACTCAGGGATCTTGGGAGATTGCACCAGTTGCCAGTTATAAACAATATTGAGTGTTCATAACAGCTGCAATAGTTTTATAAGTTTTTCCAGGGTGGCTGTTCTGAATATTTTAGTACATTTTTAAAATTTTGGACAAAGTGTGTACAATACTGTGATTACTTAGATGGATGTTGAAGTTCTTGAGGTGCCACAGTTTGTTCCATCTGAACATAGGTCTACGGAACAATTTGACTTTAGTTTTGTCTTAGGTATGGAATGAGTTGCCTTATGACATCTGCTTTCTCCCATCTCTTCAGTCATTCCAAAAGAAACTGAAGGCCTATTTGTTTGCAAAAGCCGATCTGCTCTAGATTTATCATATTCTTCTGATTGTCTCTGTTGTGCTGAATTTTTTTAGATTTTCAGCTTTTGGTTGATGCATCTCAATTCTGTCTTTTGATGTAGATTAAGCGCTATAAAAATTAGAATTACTCATCTGAATTTATCATGAACATACAGAGAGGGGAACCAAAACTACATTACAAAGTTAGGAAGGGATAATGTGTAAGTGACATATTGTCAAACTGTAATTTCAATATACCTTTGGAACCAGATGCCACCTTATGCATGTCTCAGTTTCCAAGAAATACTTGATATTTGTTTTGAATGAAACCTGGGTTTCTTATTGTTAAGCTGAACTTAAATAACTTATGTAAGCAAGGGGTACTGCAAAAGAGAATAAGTTGATTAAACTTTACAGGGGCATTCAGTGGATCAAATGATACAGACTGGACCAGACAGTTACTGCATGATTTCATGATCCAGATATCTACACTTGCTAAGGCTTTGCAGTAAATCCAACAATGTCCTAAAGTAGTGCTGGGATATCGCTACTATTTTACCTGTCGATGTTCGTATCGGAAAAATGTGAACAAAGATCGATCGTCACCGATCATGAAATCAAAAGTGTAAACCAGACAAAAAAAAATCAAATATTAAATGAAAAAAAGAAATGGACATAAGTCACCTTAAATATAACCAAAATATTACCTAAAAGCTTTTCACAAACGTTTCCCTAACTCCATATCATGCTTTCTGTATCCTCACTTGCGACTGGCTAATTTTATGATCACCTTGACAACAGTGGGAATCCCCAAAGGTATTTTCGTTTACTTTATAATTTTGCATTTATGGCTAATTTTGTGATTTTAACTTGGTGAATGTACAAAATTATTACAAGATATGATTTTATTATGTTAAAAAGGCTACAAAAAATGACTTTAGCAACTATCGGTGGTACTTAAATTTTACCGATCATCGTTTTGCAATGTTCCAGTGAGCGATAATACCGAAGTTTGCGAATGTCGTCCCAGCACTATCCTAAAGCTTGGAAAATCTGCCTTCATAGAAAACTGATACTGATAATAATAAGTGATAATAAGAGTTTAATATGCATGATACTAACACAGTTCACTGTATCAGATTTTGATGCCGAATTATAGTCCAATTGGCATTTTGATATTTTGAAAATGAAGCCTGAATGGTTGTAAAGTACTCCTCAGTCTCATAAGTCCAACAAATGATGGCTTTCTAATCCCAGCCCGTAAAGGCTGGAGTTATAGTCGTTCCCTGCGCTGTCCAGGCGCCGTTGGTCGCGGCGGCGGGCATAAAAGTTTGTGGGCGTTCCACAGCCTAAACTTGTGCACAGATTTTCACCAAATTTTCAGGGTATGTTTACCCTAAGAGGATCTATAGCTGATTAGGTTTTGCAGGTATCCGGTAACAACTGTTACCATGGCAACACTTTTAAGAATTTTTGGTCTTACAGTTTGTGGGTTTTCCACTGCCTAAACCCATACATGGATTTTCACCAAATTTTCAGGGTATGTTCACCTCAAGAGCATCTAGAAAATTCTCACAGAACAAGAGAATAGAAGGATTTTCCTCACCGGAGAATTTTACCTTACTGTACAAATGTGTAGTCAATTTACCATTGCTTAGTGTGAGTCTTTAGTCAGGTTACTACTCAAGATCCTGACCTGTAGACAAGAGATGGTTAGAACAACACTTGTGCCAGTTATCTCCTTCCTGGAAATAGTTAATAAACCATAAGAATGAGCATGATAAGAACAGAAATAACACACACCAAGAGGAGAGAATGATGGCATACAGAAGAACTGGCAGAAATGATAAAATTAATTTGCCTAACTGTAGCCAGAGAAAAATATCTTTGAAAAATGGATATTTGATTTGCCTATAAAATCCCAAAGTTTGATAGTATCAGTGTTTTGTGAGAAAGAGGTCAAGGGTGAATGGTTCTGGAACAGTGAAGCTCCATACAAGAAAAAAAACCATCTTTGGTTATTTTTTGTCAAAAAAATATGATGCTTAGTAACCCAGATTTAGATATGTATATAAGCAAAAATATTTACACAACTGTGGCTATTGTGAGAGTGTATCTTACATGTTACTTCATCAAAGTCAAAAAGGTCAAAAGATGATATAATGTGTCTTTTTTACAAGAGTGTTGATCTCATATAGGAAACTGAACTTGTGAAAAACAAATGTATTTCCTATTCTTATGGAGGTTTCACTGATGGAGTAACTAACAGTAATGGAATTTTATCACTAGACTCTCATCTCTGTGGTTCTATGTTCAAGTCCAGATTGTGGCTACATCTGAGATAGGCTAATGGTAGGCTGTGATATGACTGTATCTGGTAAAAAGTGGCTAAAAACACAACTTTGATGATCTAATTTGAAACAGCATGTCTTTACTACTGTCTGTATCACCTCTATATACCAGCCGTGGTTATTGTTACCATTATGATAAAAATAAAATTCTCATTAGTTATTTAATTGGAGAAAAGAAACAATTAGATCTGGAGTTCATATCTGCAGCTAAAGTGAGCTTTAATGGGGTGCATGAGTGTGCTTTTGTAGCCTGTTGTGATGAAATCATTGTCCATGGAACAATCTATGCCAAATAATGCAAAGTAACAGTGTCACCTATGAATTCTTCAGTCAGTTGATTTATGGCCTAATTTTTCAAACCTATTCTGAAGGGTCGTAATGTTCTTCAATGGTAAAATGTATTCTCCCTTTTGGCTTCTCACTAGTGGGTCACAAGTTCTTCGTTTGGTTCTAATATAATATCAATGAATGATTTTCTAATAGAAATGAAAGCATGATTAGATAATATTGTATATTGTATTAGAATAAGTCTGAGGTATTACATTATTTTTTTTAAAAATGCACTTTGGATGAAAAAGAATTTTAATAAAGGATGAATATGGACAAATTACATTGAAAACTTTGAACATTCTTTCAATATCTGTTACTGTGTGTCTGAGTTGTTATTGACTGACTTTTCCCATGATGGAGAAGAGACTTCTGTTTTCAGCAGACTTTCCAACTTTCAAGCCATTTGCAAGGTGTTGAGATAGATGATAAATTAAGTATCTCAATGGTAAAAAAAGGAGTTTGTACCTTATATTATAGTTTTATCTTCTAAATGTTGTGAGATTTATGTATGCAATAAAAATAATAATAAACTTTGTCAGTTCTTTGAACAAAATATATACTAATAAGTCTTCCAGATAATTCAGGTTAATAAAAACTCTGGAAATATTATGTTCAACTTATTTAAGTCCATTGTTAGAAGAATAATTCCTGTCTAAAGATAGATTTATGAGTTTTATTTTTTTCAATTTTAATCTTAATGAACTTAACTGTTACGTTTAATGTTTTTCCTATTTATAATGAATTCATTGAATTTGGTTTTGTTTCTTTAGCAATTTGAATAAGGTTTCCATAACTGGAAAACATTTTTTTTTCTAAAAAAAGCCATAGAGAAATAAGTTACTTCAGGGCAAAATATATGAAGTTAACAGAACTTCATTAACATGAAAAAGGTTGAAATACAAAAAAAAAAAAAAAAAAATTCTGAATCTTTAATAAATTTGAAATATTTGAGCCACCAAATACAAAAGTTGTCCTATTTAAGATGCTCCAAAACCTGAATATGCTACCCCTGGAATTGTCATTTTGTGAAAATATGAGACAGCAACCTAAATTAAATTGGAATTTGTCTTCACTAAAAAATCCCTGCGAACATGCCTTGCTGAAACAAGTAAAAAAGTTTAATTAAAAGAGATGGAAAAAACATGGGTGGGTGCATGAATCACAAACTGTTGAGAGCATGCATTACATGTACCCTGGAGAATAATAAGACCAGATGACAAACATGCACGAGTGATTGAACACACAGGATCCAGGACACCAATACATGCTTCTGCCCCCCACCACCCTAAATAATACAGGAAACCCCCACCATACCCCCCTGTGATGTATTCATGGTAACACCTCCCCAGAGGGCCATAAGAGTAAATAGTGCCGTAAATGTGTACAGTGTTATTTGATGTCTTTCTGTTCCTGTAAATTCTAAAAAAAAAGATTCAATGATACTGTGTCAAGTTTAAAACAGTTCAGTCCAGTCAGTCAAATCCTAAAGAACCAGGAAAATACTAATGCAGCAGTTCTGAAATCATGGGGAGGTCCCCAGTGGCCTAGTGGATTTACCAGGTTTGGTATCTATGATAGGCTTGCTTTAACTTCTGTTTGTATTCGACCCCAGTGACAAGACCTCTCCCAATATGACACTGGCTGTTGAACGAAACCAAAACACCAACTTTGACTTTATGAGAAATTATTGGAGTGAGTACTTGTTGTTAAATGGAAATCAGTTGCTTGCTGATGTACATTTTCCCCCTCCACCCTTTAAACTAACCGTAACATTAGAGGACCAATACAGTCTGTTCTTCAAAGTGACAACAGCATTTACACAACAGTGATAATAGTTATAATCAATACTGAGTTATTGTGGCTCTTTTTTCCAAATACATTTCTGCAATGTTATTATAGAACTATTTTGCGCCAGTTTGTAATAATCATATAAATAATATATATATATATTTTTATAGATTCACACCTTTTAACGAGGTTATTGTTACGAAAAGAATAAAAAAATACTCAATTATTGGTAGCAAGTTTTTTGTGAGGAAAACTTACCATGCTTTTAGATGAAACTTGAGTTATTGCCTGCTTTACAACTGTTTGTTTTTGAGTGGGTGGATTTGTTTACATATTATTTTTATTGCAGGTAGTTTTATCACTTGGGATAGTATTTTTACTGATCATGCATGTTTTAACTTTTCTTTGAAATGCTGACAGGCATATTGATAAATCAAAATAAAGTAACTATTGACTTCCTCTGACCTATTTGTGATGAAAGGATTCTTTTTTTCACTATTTGACTTCACATAAATAAGTAAGGTGTTTTTTTCATGCTAATCTAAAGAAATTTTTCCAGAAAGAAAGGCTGTTTCACATATCTCCAGAATCAGTAGTCATAAATCAAGTAAGCATATTTACATACAAGTTCTGATTCAGCTAGTTGCATTGCACTTGTTGTTATGGAAAGGCATGTGTCACTATATACTGAAAGATTTAGTTTTATAGCGAAATACCCTTACCATTTCCTAACAGTAGCTATTTGTTGGAGCCATCCAACCCAATGGCCAACGCAGAGATGCGATTTTAAGGTTTACTAACAACCTTAACCAAGCCATTGGGTTACAGTAGTCCGTCCTCCCGCCAAAGAGGTCACATGACTACATTGTTTACCTCATTATTTTTGTTGGGCCATCATCAGTATGGACGTCTTTGGGAATTAGTAGAAGTTTTGTCAAGGTTTTCTTTATTTTTTTGAGATTTTACTGTTAATCTCTCTTCATATTTATATGTATATATGATACAGAACTGATTCATTTATTGAATCTTCGAAGGTATGCATTATTTAATGCAAAGAAGGGACTTTTGGATGGTGACATCGAAAGTTCCATCGTCTTCAACCTCCAGGAAATAATCAACATAAAGAAGGTCATAATGCAACAATTATAATAGTTTTTTTTAGCTTGCCAGTCGTTTGGTTCAGTTTGCTGGACGTTGGAAGCTATAATTTTGCAGCATTCATGTTTACCAAGAATGTACTCTTCAATAACAGAAGCGATCTGGAAGACGCCATCTTGGATGAAAATGACAATTCGAGTGACCGTTATTGCTGTTCACGTCGGGTTCTAATAGCCAGGCGTTGAAAGCAATTTTTTGATCACATTATACATCCCAGTCGAATTGATTGTCGACGAGTCAGTAGAAGGAATCTCCCTTGGGGGCAGCCATTTACGTTGCCATGGACACGGCATCGTGGAGGAGTTTTGAATGCAGGAAATACTACTTCTTCGGAAAACACTTCCGTCGAGGTCCAGTCAAAACATTCACAATCGAGTATTCTATACCTCTCAGAAGGTCAGAATTCGGGTTGTCAGATGTCCGGGAGTGTCATTCATATCTACAAGGAGAGGCTTTTGAGTAATGGTTTGGCACAAGAATTTAGTACAATCCGGTTTCTATACCTCTCAAAAGGTTTAGAATTCAGGTTGTCAGGAGATGGTGATTATGATTCATCTCATTACAAGGAATCTATTCCTTATTTTACTTTTGGTTGACTGTTATTGAGTGGCTAGGGATTGATTTAACAGGCACAGTTTCTGTGAATGCTCCCTTGTTTGGTCACATTTACATTCCTTGGGTGAACAGCCAGCATTGAAATGTGGCTTTTATGTTGGGTTTCAAGGAGTTTGAAGCCTCTGATGTTTTAAAGAGCAGCTATACAGGAAGAAGTTTTGCTTGGACTTCCTTACATACATTACTTTCCTGGACAGCTCCTTAGTTACAGCAGGTCTGCAGGAGGAACATGATCTTTCAGACACTTTGCAAACAAGGTCCCTGGTAGGGGACTGTAAGAGAGAAGAAGCGTGTATATTCTCACTCCTTCAGTTCAGTTCATATTTAGAGGATCCTAGGGATCACTATGATATGTTATAGACTTCAGTATGCTTTGGACTGGGTGCAATGATGTTTGCATTTCTAGTCCAGTCAACCAGTTGGTGTCCAAATCTTCTTGTTGCAGTTTGCCCATGTCTAAGAACATGTGACTTAACAAGAAGGATGTAAATTAGAATGTCTTTAGCAAATCTACAATGCATTTTTCACTCCTAATGATGTTCTCTTGCTGGACATCTTAGATGTTCAGAGGATTTTCATCTAGTGTTTTCATGGAAATAACAAGGATTAGTAACTCTAGAGGTGAGCATGCTTCTAGTTTCTGGTCTAATAAACCATGGAATAGAGTTACAAGTGCCTCCTACTCCTCAGCTAGTTAAAAGGGGAGTGGATCTTGCTTATACAGGCCTATGGAAGCAGGAATGATAGCTGGCTTCCTGTGGTTTCAAGGAACCTTTCTCCAGTTTGGTACTATACAAGTCCTGGGAAAGGAAAATATTCAGCCAGACTTTTTAGAAGTGAGGTTTGCAGAAGTTAAAAACAAAAACAAAAAAAACAAAAAAAAAAACAAAAAAAACGGGAGAAACAG
Source organism: Sabellastarte sp. h YS-2021 (assembly GCA_964017235.1). Classification (NCBI taxonomy): domain Eukaryota; kingdom Metazoa; phylum Annelida; class Polychaeta; order Sabellida; family Sabellidae; genus Sabellastarte; species Sabellastarte sp. h YS-2021. Next base: position 45,297,579 of record OZ024931.1, on the reverse strand, counting down.
CAATTTTTGATAAAAGCTGTTTATGAAATGATCGACAAAAGGGCGATATCACCAGTCACATCGCTGGAAGTTTACAGTTACAGTCTATTTCTTGGGGTTAGTGAAGAAGAAATAACTGTCAGTATACTTAAGGTCAGGTAAACAAGCTTTGCATGTACCTTACTCAATATGAATTGTTTAAGATTTGGAATTCATCTATATAACGACAGTGGATGACGCCACTCGACCTTTATGGGTACACACTCTTCACCGGTAGACTCGGCTAACAAAAGTATTTTCGCCTCATTGGAGGCTACAGATTCTACCAGTTCATTGCCTTAACCTGCAATATGGCTACAGTTCCTCTCCAGTTCACCAAGGTAGCAAAAGAGGTGAAGCTGATGGCTCGTGCAGAAGGCATCAGTATTCGCCAGTATATAGAGGGTTGGCTAATGACAATGAACTCAAAGCAGCAATGCCAAGATATCACCCTCTGGTTGGTGCATCTTGTCGAAGCCTGGGTTGGATCACAAATTTCAAAAGATCAGGCTTATTTCCAACTCCAGTAATCAATTTATTGTTACAATTCTACCTCAGGGTAGGTCTAGTCTTCTCAATTCAAAGAAAATTGATTGAAAGACGGTTACCATGTTGGAAGTTCTCACTTATCTCCAGGGAAGCTCATGTCACTTTGAAGGCATGGTTTCAATGGAGAAGACTATACCATTGGGTTTTCTGCACATGAAGTCATTCCAATGGTATCTGGAAACACTGCTGATATCTTCAGTCTCTGGATATCTTTGGTTCAGGGATCATCTTCAGTGGTGGACCAGTAGTTCAATTTTGAAGTAGGACTCGCCACTCCTTCAGGAGCACAGTTTCTTTCCATTCGCTGAAGCTTCCCTAATGGGTTGGGATGCTTTCTTGAGTCATCCACAGCCATTGGTCTGTGGAATCAGGAACAGTCAAGACTTCTCATAACATAACATTATACAGCTGGAAGCTATGTTGTTACCTTAAAATGATTCAGAAGTCAGCTTCTGAGTTGAAATCAGTTGATTTTCACAGACAATTCTTTAGTGGTTGCCTGTGTGAACAGCCAGGGAGGCTTCCACTCACGGAATAGGTACCTTCATCTGTAGAATCATGATTCAGTCCAATGTCAGAATGATTCAGATTCAGGGAAGTACATCCCAGGGAATCCACATGTTCTGGCAGATTCCTTGTCTAGGAAGATAAGTTATTTCAGACCAAAGGGGCTATGAATCGTCAGGTTTTCAATCAAATTAGACATTGCTGCCATCAATCAGTGGTTGATGTGTTTGCAACAAGATGAATCACAAGTTTCCTATGTAGCTCTGCTGTCAGGCTCTGGAAACAGGTGCTTCAACATCTCTTGTGAAGGTCTGGACAGACATCTGTTTTTGCCCAGGGTCTTGGTCCTGCAGGTGTTGTAACATGTATATGTCTCATGTCCCAGACAGTCAGTCTTGGGAAACAGATGCATTGAACATCTCTGGGGAGGGTCTGGTCAGTTATGTCCAGTGGCCCTCATCCCTCAGGTGATTCAACAGATAGCCACCTACAGGTGCAGAATCATCATGATTGGGTGGCCAGGGATTGTTTAGTTTTGGGATCTGATGAATCTGTCCACAAAACTTCTAAGACTTTCCTTGGGGGTAAATCTGTTGACTCAACCATTCAGCAACAGACTTCACAACAATCTAGTTTACTTGAATCTTCATGTTTGGCATCTGGAAGTCAGGCATGAAGATTATGGTAGATCCCCAGAGGAAGTGGTGAAACAATGAAGGAGCACTCCTCAAGGAGAATCTGAGAATCAATTGTTCTTTTTGGGAAGTGGTGTGAAGAGAGCCAGGTACCATTCCACATGGAGCAAATTTCCTGAAATTCTAGGTTGGGGAAACATCCTAATACCATCCATTATTGTGGGCTATAGAACAGCAATTGTGGATGGTTTGGGGCCAAAAGGGTCAAGAAGTATCTAAAAGTTGAGATAAATAAGACACTAACAACTTTTAGTAAGAGACAAACCAATGTTGGATTTTGTCATTGGTCCTACATGCTCTTATCAGACAACCTTTGATCTTGTGAGGAAGGTTTTCTTGAAGTTATTTTCTTTTCAAGACAGTCTTTGGTCTTGGCTTCAGGTAAAGTAGTGACATTCATGTTTGGACCCTTCCCTTAGTTATAGGGAGAATGGGTCACAAGTAACTTTGGCCCATTGACTGCCTTTTTGGCCATGAACCAGTTGGCTTCAGATGGGCCTACTGCATTTACTGCAACTGAGTCAGTGGCCTTTGTCTGTGGATTACAGAGTCATGGTAAAGGAGTGACATTAATGCTTGGATATATTCTTCCTTTAGTTATAAGGAGAATTGGTCACGAGTAACTCTGGCCCCATCAATTGCCAGATCCAGTTTGCTTTGGATGGGCCTACTGCAATTAAGCCTGTGGTCATGCCAGCTCTTAGCCTCTTTGGACAACAGTTTCACTCAATTTGGGTCTGTCTGTCCTGTTAGGGGTTTGGTAATCAAAAGGTTTGGGATAGAACAAAAATCTTTGTTTTTACTGCCATTAAGAAAGTTTCTTAATAAGACTTATCTTTTGGCACCTTTTTCATCTTGATTGAGTCAAGATTGAGTTACAGAAGCTATTGATGTAGGTTTGATTGCATCTTAAGTTTTATAGTTGATTTCCTTACATGAGTTTCTTGATACATGTTATTGGAAATTGCATCGTATGTATACCAATTTCTGTCTGAAAAACCTCTGTTGTCATAGGGTCAGATTTGAAATTGGGTCCTACAGTTGCAGTTACAGTTTTGTTACTTTATAAGTATGTGTTTCATACTTATATTGGTACATTTGCAGTTTGTGGCTGGTATGTCTGCAATGCTGGATGTATTTGTAGTTAGATATCAATGTTGCCTAAATCTGACTTGGGAAGGATTTGGCATTATGCTGATGACACTTACAGGTTGGTTTGACCTTGTTTTGGGGTCGGATGTTACAATGTAGATGGGCTATCTATTTATGACATCTTTTTGCAACACCAACATTGTCAGCAGTTGTGAGAACTACAGCTACATACTGCCATTTTTTGGAGTTGTATGTTGTGAATGTTTGGAAGTTATATGTTCATTAATGCATGTAATTCCATTATGAAGTTCTCATGATGTCTAGTTGTAGGTTAGGTAGTGGTTTTCTTAAAAAGAATTCCCTCCATCCTACAAGGCTGAATTCAGCTACTGTTAGGAAATGGTAAGGGTATTTCGCTATAAAATTGAAAAATTTAATAGTAATTTAAATTTTTATTAGAAATACTTACCATTTCCTAACACTCAAATTTCCCTCCCGCCTCCCCGCAAGTCATTCTTTTACTTGCAACAAAAATAATGAGGTAAACAATGTAGTCATGTGACCTCTTTGGCGGGAGGACGGACTACTGTAACCCAATGGCTTGGTTAAGGTTGTTAGTAAACCTTAAAATCGCATCTCTGCGTTGGCCATTGGGTTGGATGGCTCCAACAAATAGCTACTGTTAGGAAATGGTAAGTATTTCTAATAAAAATTTAAATTACTATTAAATTTTTCTAATTTATTTGTTTTTTTATGTCGCGTTCAACAGCCAGGGTCATATTGCGACGGGTAGTTTACAGGTGGAGGAAACCAGTGCATACTGCACAGTAAACCACCGGGCATCGGCAATAACTACCAACTTTCCAACATGAAGTGCCCGGCCCGAGATTCGAACCGGCGGCCTCAGAGGTTGGGGGCGAGAACTCTAACCGCTACACCACCGAGCCCCCTCCTATATACTTAAAGAGGATAACGTGGTCATCACCCGTGCTACTCTATAAGCTTCCCTTTTCCAGTTTACTGTTACAATATTTTTGCTGATTTTTATTGGGTCCATAAGTAGATATGACTGTTCTGGATTTTGCAGATATTGTGCTTTGTTTTAGGACATAGCTATACTTCAAAATGTGGACAGTCTCTGGCAACAGGATAGAAACTTGGAAAACAGAGACAGGGGTTTAAGGCCCCAATGGCAATCAATTAGGCACACAGAGTACAATAGAAAAATAAAATCTGAAACATTTCATAACTATGGCATTTTAATCTATAAAAAGCCCTCCATGATGTGAAAAAACTGACAATAAATATTTTTGATGTGTTTGGTAAACATTGCAAAGTTTAAACCAAAACAAAATTTATTGTGTGACTTTGGGGTCTCTAATAATATACTTGATATAAGTTAATTTGTTTTTGCAGTTCACTGTAACATCTCAATATTATGATTGTTATTCTTCCCATTTAAACCTGATTAATAACACAAGGAGTATTACTTCTGACTGATTTGGGTCTTATAAATCCATTTATCAGTGACGTGCAGTTGACCTCACAGATTTCACCAGAATAAATGGAGGAAATACTCATCGAATTCTGAATGTATTTCTTTTTTCTAGAAAAATATTTTATGAAATATGTCTACTCTTTTGGTAAGCAAAATAATGCGCAATAAATAAAGAAAGTGAATGTAAAAATTCCAAGTCAGTTCAGAAAGAAGAAATTTGAGTTAATTTCAAATGGAGTGTTATATGTTACCGACCCAATAAAAGTTCTTTGAAATTAAAGTCACTTCAGATCGTATCGCATGGCCACTATGAATAGCCCAGTTATAATCATGAGTTCCAACTTTCATATTGAATTGTAATATTATTGTGGTGTCCCATCATTAGTGCCAACAGGCCTTTAGAATTGTTTTTGGCATGTGTCCTTTGTTTACACTGAGTCGTTTATGAATGAATCTCTCCAAACTTAATGAAAGATAGTAAATCTGCTGGACTTGGGGAGATTTCATACATAATTGTTATGGGATAATTAAACAGAAATAGAAGCCAGCCTTTGTTCAGTGCATGAATGAACTGTGGTGGTTACATTTAGCAGTAAAACCTCCAGAAATGTCAAACTATCGAGTACTAGATTACACATGTGACAGGAAATTTGTAAATCAAGCATATAATGCTATTTCATAGTTGTATGATTGAATAATTCTAATTCAGTTGTAGATTAAGATCCGCAGAGAATGTTCGTGCTATATTATAATTATGCGGAGTTATTTTTTGCCCAGTGGTGTTTTAAGCATGTTGTTTGGTTAACATTTTCGAGTCAGAACAAGTTGTAATCTTTGTACTCTGGATTATTTGCCTCTTTAAGTAATCTTTCATCAGAAAAGTAGCCTGACTCTGAAGGTTTTGTTTTATTAAAACCCATTAAATGATTCATTTGATGTGAAAATGTTTGATAATAAAAACAGAGGGAGCACTAATTTGCCAATTTTTGAATGCAAATTATTTAGCGCATTTTTAAGGAATAGCATTCAAGTTGAAAGAAACATAAAAGTTACGACTTCTTGACTTTTTAACAGACACTCTAGCACTCAGATTTATAGCCTTTTTACATACGATATATACCTTGTACTTAAAGAGTACAAGCAAAAAAGTCTGTTTACCTTCAGTCCTGTATATTATATTAAACACTGAATAAACTGATAACTAGAAAAGCACTCAAAGAGTACAGCCCTCCACCAAGGGGCTTACAAAATTCCTGGATCCAGAGGGTGATGTGGATAACCACTATAGAGTAAGAAATCTAAAATTCGCCAGGAATCTCAAATTCGCCACCTCTAAAACCTTAGTTAATTTTATGAAAAAATGATGTTTTTGTCTCAAAATTGGTATTTTTCAGTTCAAAAGCCTTAATTTACTTTTCATTCAACAAATCTCACCACAATTCATTTATTTTATTAGTATTTTCACATGTGGCGAATTTCAGATATGTGGCAAATTTTACATTTTTTACTCTAACCAAGTAGTCTGTGCCATTATCAACATTTCTTTATTTGTTTATTTGGGGTTTTACGTCGCTTTCAACACTGTACAGGTCATATCACGACGGGTAGTTGGAAGGGCAGAGGAAACCAGTACATATAGTTCGCTAGGGTTCTGTACTGTAAACTGCCGACCAACGGCAAGCAACTACCAGCTTTCCCACTTACAGCCATGACGGGGATCGAACCCCGGCCGCAGAGGTGGGAGGCGAGAGTGTTACCACTCTGCCACCGTGGCCCCCTCAACATTTCTTTAAACATTTTATCAAAAATCCATTCATATAGTTTTGAGTTGTTTTGCAAACAAACCAATACTGTCAAAACATAGCCTGCTTGGTGGAGGTAAATAATATACATGTAATCTATTTGATACAATGGAGGAACAATAGCCAATTTTAGTCAGGATTTGCAGCAAATGAATGGCCAAAACTTATCACAGCGACAATACATTTGATAAGAATTTACCACAATTAACTGAAAATTGTATGAACTCATAAATAACAATTTTAATAAGGTTTATTTCACATCGTTTTTCTAACAGTAAAAAGCTTGAGTCTGCCATTCTGAGACAACTATGGTCAGAAAGTCAGACTAATGAACTGACCCCACAAACTGAAGAGCCAGGAGTGAAAACTTAACATTCAGACAGCTGTCTAATGATGTTATTCATGTTAATGCCAGAAATGTTTCCAAAGTAAAACTAAGATTTGTCTGTTCTTTCCTCATAAATCTGTTTATAAATAACTTACTCTATATATACCCTAAGTGACCAGATAAGGGAGTTGTGAAGTTTAAATAGACATAATATTGTAAAATATTTTTAAATCACATGACTTGTTTTTGTTGTAATATATTCCTGTCATTAAGCTTTAACAGTAACCTCTATCAAGTCTTCTGACATAAAGTGGGAAAGTTGGCAGTTGCTTGCATAATCAATCGATCACTTCTTTTGAGTATGCTCGTAAAAATTCTAATGAACAAAGTTTTATTTAATAAATTATATTCCCTATGGATTCTTTGATAATGTATCACTTTGCACCTGTTCTTTGGTGACAACATTTCTTATTTTACCATTCATTCAGCCCTTAAGTTTACTAGCTTCTTTGCTTTTCTCATCTTCTGCAATCTTTTGACCTGTGAAGTCACAGGTTACCACCTTGGTAACTCCCAAGGCCCACCAGTGATTTTGTCATTATTTTGGCATCACCATCTGCATTTCTGTTTTACACCACCAGCATTAAATTGCTGACCATTGGGATCTCAATGTCCCTAGCTTCAGATGTTTCCATAGAGAGGTCATATCAATATTAAAGGTAATGGACAACTAACTTGAAACGTAACACAATAGATTCAACTTTCACGTGTTTTGATAGGTCATAAAATTATTAAGAAAATGAATAATTTTATGAAAATCTTACACAACAAGAAACCTTGTTCTGGTAGACACCAGAACAATACAATCTGTTTTGGTGGATACTTTGGTTTAGCATTCGCTATGCCGCCACTGCGCATAGAGAGAGTTTTGGTGTTAACGCTCTCAGAGGAAAACTACACCAGCTAGGTTCACCAAATTTGCAGGATATCTTTATTGGGAGGTAAGCTTCTCTGGGACTGAAATTAGCCTCATTCTGAAAAAACAAGTTGGCCACCGTGGGCATTTCTTTGAAAATTATATACATTTTTCTACTGGCTGCTTCTCATAGGTAGAAGGTTGAATCTCTTCATAGGTGATATGTAGAACAGATATACTGTATAAGTGGTTTTTTTCGCGGGCACTTAAGTTCGCGAATGTACACTGTAGGCCTGGTTCGCGAGAATTTATTTTCGCGGTGAAATATATTCAATTATCGCCCAAACTAACAACATGTTCAAATTAAAATATTACGCGGACTTCGCTGGTTTGACTGGAAATGCATAGTTGACGTCTTTTCTTTTATACACGTTGTCAGTGTGTGAACCTACTCTGGGAGATTATGAATTTACGAAACCCAATCGAACACACTTTCATTGATCGGCGCATTATCAAAGAAGTTGTGTAGCGGGGTCGTGTAATTGAATTAATCCCTCCCTATTGGTGATAAAGATCAAAGAAGTTAGGCGTTTCTGTGAATGGTACATTATTTTATTGTTTCCGTGGCAGTGTCAAATATTGTATCTTGCACAATCTTGTATTATCGCTCACGCTCACTTCTACTGATAAATATTGGCTAGAAGTTATTTTCGCGTTTTGTAGTCACTCGCGAATATAGCGAAAATTAATTCCACGCGAAAATAACCACTTATACAGTATATGTCCTCTACAACCTTGCAAACATTTGACCTTGAAGCTCTTAATTCAAGGTCATCCACAGAGTGCTGAAGTACCCCACATAGTGGACTTTAAAAGTGCTTATATCTTCCTTATTATTTGTCCAAGAGGTTTGCAATGTGAAACCAACTTACAGGAAATCATGGGCTTGGAACCTTTTGATGTGGTCAGATTTGACTTTGAACCCCTCCTACAAGGTCAAACGAGGATAGCCAAACTTAAAAGTGCTTATAACTCGCTTATTATTGGTCCTAGAGGTTTACAATGTGAAACCAACTTACAGGAAATCATGGGCCGGGAATCTTTTGATGTGGTCAGATTTGACCTTGGGCCCCTCTTTCAAGGTCAAACGAGGATAGCCAAACTTAAAAGTGCTTGTAATTCACTTACTATTTGTCCTAGAGGTTTTCAATGTGAAACCAACTTATAGGAAATCATGAGCTGGGAATCTTTTGATGTGGTCAGATTTGACATTGCTCTCCCCCCCTTCAAGGTCAAACGAGGACAGCTAAAATTAAAAAGTGCTGATAACTCGCTTATTCGTGTTCCTAGAGGTTTGCAACGTCACACCAACCTGCTGGAAATCATGGGCTAAGAATCTTTTGATGTGGTCAGATTTTACCTTGGGCTCCTCCTTCAAGGTTAAGTGATGGTTGTTTGGCTTTGGTGAGTTTTCTTTCTGGTGGAGACAATTTGCATCGGTTCTCCGATGCGCTACATCTAGTTACATTTGTATCTTTCATTAAGCAAACATTTTGTTTAATTAGTGTCAGTACAAGTTGCTACCATAAACACTTATGCCCCTTCCCCATAGGGGTATATTTGTGTAAACCATGATACTCTGTATGTCATGCTTCAACCATGTCCCGTCCGGGGATACACTTTGTTGAGACGCAATCTCTAGTTAGTCCTAGAGGTTTGCAATATGAAACCAACTTTCAGGATATTATGGCCTGGGTATCTTCTGATGTTATCACATTTGACCTTTGGCCCCCTCCTTCAAGGTCAAGTGATGGTTCACTGGCTTTAGTGAGTTGTCTTTCCGGTTGATACAAATTTGCACCAGTTCTCCGTTGAGTAGGTCTAGTTTATATTTTGAATTACACCTCATGGAATAATTGAAAAATCTGTCATTGTTTATAAATGATACACTAAGTGACAAAATCATATACATATTGATATAATGACATAGTGCCAGTTGTGGTATGAGAAGATAAAAGGGTGTATTTTGGGTTAGATCTATACCCTGAAATTAGCAGCTACTTTGTGTGTCTCAGTAAAGAAGCAAAACATGAAGGACATTTCGCCTCAAGTTGTAGAGTAAGAAATCTAAAATTTGCCAGGAATCCAAAATTCGCCACCTGTAAAACCTTAGTTAATTTTATGAAGAAAATGAGGTTTTTGTCTACAAATTGATATTTTTCAGTTCAAAAAGCCTTAATTTACTATACAGTCAACAAATCTCACCACAATTCATTTATTTTATTGTATATTTCACATGTGGCAAATTTCAGATATGTGGCGAATTTTAGATTTCTTACTCTATGTTTTCCTATTGGTGGACTGGAAATTATATTTGCTTTGTGTAAAAGAAATGTAGTAAATAGTTATACTTGTAATTTTGTATAAAATTTGGCAAAGCTTCCAATTCATAACGTATTGTTGCATTTGTAATAGACTTTAGTGTAAAAGGCGTTATGTAAGTGGTACACAGTTTTTTTACAGTTCAGAAAAAGACAGAGGGGTCTTCTCAAAGATTTCTTTGTTTATTTGATGAATTAAGCACATTTAAACCCTGTGGTTGAAACCTAATAAGTAAAAGATTGAAGGACCAGAAAAGTACTTCTGATAAACCAGGAATCTCAGGGTAAATTTCAGTATAAATAGTTTTCCATGGTACTGATGTTTATTTCTACTGAAGGGGTATTCTGCCAAACAGAATTCCACTTAAAGGGTTTCACTGTATTAAGTATATTTTGTGCCTGTATGTCTTTTGATGGAGAATTCAAAATGTACTCTTTCTGAATATGATAGTATTATATATCTTCCAGTAATTGTTAATATGGATATTTTGCATTTTATCTATTTTCACATTATCTGTTTGTTTTGTACTCTTTGAAAAGACCCCCACTATCTAACTTAAGGCACGGTCTGTTGTGCTTGTGATAAAGTAAGCGAAAAAGTGTCAACAAAACTTAATCTATGGTGAAATCCACTCCCACTATTCATGTGGTTTACATGCCTTACAAAAAGTGATACAGAAACATGTATTTATAAATGTCAGTGTAGAAATGTACACTCAGTGTATGCTTAGATATTTTACATATTAATGGATCTAGACAAATAAAAATTTATTTGACAGAAAATCACAAGTACTGAGATATTAGGTGTATATAGTCAGTGCACCTGGAAAGTAAATCCATCGAGATTGGGGTTAAATAGGACATTCTTATATGACAAAGCACCAAAAGGTCTTTTTCAGTCTGCACATAGTTTGTGGAACAAAAACACTACTGCTAGTTTAATGCAATCATAGCTATATAAATATTATGTATCAAACAGTAACCAAACTAAGTAAGGCATTTGTCACATCAGGATACTCACAGTAATATGAATAAAGCTCTAAAACACCTGGGGGAATTTTATGGATGATTGTTGTATAACAATTTGAGTTGTATTGTAACTATAGAATAACAGTAAATTGGAATCATTTTCATTTCAATGGAATGGCAATTATCTTTTATTGACAAACCGAAGGGTTCTTTATCAGGCTTGTTTATCAGACTTTGAGGTAAGTGTGGTATTTATAACTTTGTATTGATATCACCTATGATTATAATATTCCTTTCCAAATATCTTATTTATATCTCTACACATCTGTTTTTCTGAAAGTATAAAAAAAAAATTGATGTTTAGTTGTGGTGAAATTGCTGACAAAACTTGGTGGAGGTGCTATAATTTTTTCACACTGGAAAAAACCTAAGGGTTAATTATTATTATTTATAATAAAAAAGTTTTCTATGGCATCGCATGACCCTTACATAAAGAAAAAGACGACCAGTCTGTTTCAGAATTTATCTCTGAGTTTGGATATTTTTTAAACACTCATTTCACATCGTCAGTATAAGCCTCTTTCATGTATGTGTCACCAATCAAATTTGCACAGTATATTGTTTCCTTAGCACACAATGGGGTTGGTTGTTTGACAAAGAAAGTAATTATCCTGGTAGTGTAAAACATGTTCCTTTTTACACATGTGGGGGATAAGGCTGGAAACCACAAAGTATCAGTATGTGGGGAAAAAAACCTGCACACATTGAAAACATTGAGACAGGTATTGCATCATCAGATTTTATTACATCATAGTAGAACAGTATCAGGTAGTTAACAGCACAAAGTGATCACGTAAGTGGATTGTTTATGGTGCCAGTCCTATTATGTGAGAAGAGTATTTGAGAAAAGTAAATCCCATGTTAGATATAAACTTAAGTTTAGAAACATATGTCCAAGTTGGCAGTTTTTGTTCTGTGGTTTTTGTATGAGTCATAACTAGTTGGGGTGAGATAGATCTGAATCAGATGGCTTTTATGACATTGGTAAACCTCAAACTTAGCCTGTATGTGTAGCTTTGTTTTTTAGGCAGGTTGCATGTATCCAACCCGCCTATTAGATTGATGTGTCCGACGTCCGTTTGATCACCATCATAGCTAAGTTGCTTTCGAAATTGGTGTAATTCCATTTGTTCGTTTGTCTGTTTATAGCATAGATACAATTATGTAACCTAGATTACAAGCTTTACATTTCTTAGCACGTCTAACATATTTACCTTAACTGGGTGACCAAACATTTCTTTCTTGGTTTCTAAATTTAATTACCGCAGTCGCTAACCTTATTGCTGCCTGCGCAACCCGCCTTATTGGGCATCTTTGCCCCTCTTGTTACAGAATGTTTCAAAGAATTATGGAACTTGCATAAGTTAGAATAGAACCTTATTGATAGACAAACAAGTTTTAAGAGTCTATTAGTGTGGAGGGTTTTTTTCACTTTTAAAGTAATTGGAGTATGTTTTAATACAATAAAAGTTAGAAACCATGTGTGTTAAAAGATACCCTGTCTTTTAAACATGCAAGTAGACTTGATGATCAGTGGTAACCCTTCTCTAGCTTCCTCCACCTGTAAGCAATTGTAACAGTGTGATAATTAAGTGTCATGTGTTACCTGTGATGATGGGGATCTTAAGATCAAAAGTGATACGTCCAAGATTTGTCTCCAGTATTTTTACTGTAAAAACTAAATATGCCTCTCATGGGCTGCGATTTTTGGTCCAAGATATTAGTGTTAATGTTTGTGGTTGCTGATCCTTGTTCTTTTCACTGCAGAAGGTTGACCAGTGTGTATACACTGCTTTCCTCCACCCGTATAACTACCTGTTGTGATGTTACCAAGCGTTCGTTATTCCTGCCAACCTACTGGCCCAAAACCGACAACGTCACTGGCAAACCTGTAACTGTAGCAAGTAGACAGTCCCCATGTGTCCAGAAATGTTCAAAATAAATATATTCGCAACTTTTCTCACAGACCAGTAACTTCTTGATGTTACTGGTCCAGTGGACCAGAACGTTTTTCTCTTTTAAGGTCAAACCCTGATGTTACCAAAAAATATGTTGAAAGTCCAAATATATTCAAAACCTGTTTTTTCAGTATTTCTGAAAGGGCCATACAATGACGATGTCCTCAAAACCTTGCATTTGTCAATGTATACTCTGACTGAAATTATTTCTGTCCAGAAATAATTCTTAATATTCAACATGAGCCAATTTCTGGGCTATGTGCTGACCACAAATTTGACAGCAGACTTTCAGTCTTTGAAGTTATACCTGATACAAGATACACTGTCACTTGTTTGTGAACATTGTAACTGGGATAAGCCATCAAATACTTACTGCTACACCAAAAGTATTGAGAATCAGCTGGTTGAGAAAAAGAATGATAAAATCGAGGACAGCAAGAAAATGAAACTGAAGATAATATTTACATAGGGTAAATTACATCTATGTATAAACCTGCTTCAATAAAGTTTACTTGACAACCACTAGTACATCCCAAAATAAGTAGGTAAAAGGATGGCCTCATTCCATATAAAGCTTATGTTTTAACCTTCACTGTAATGACTACTGCAGTTGTCATTATCTTTACAAGTGGTCTTAAAAAAAATCTTTGGGTAAGTGGACATTTGATTGGAGATAAGATTTCAATCAAAGAACTGGATAGGTGAGATACTCAAGTGCACAAATTAGTGATTGTCCCCTGTACTTGAAGGTGAGGGGAGTTTATCTAAATAGACAGACACCCTAACAAGGTCAGCTGACTGGAAGATACAATTCGACTATTGTTGACTATTATTGTATGCCATTTGCAATTGTGAGGTAGAGCTAGATGTCTCATGTGGTTAGTTTATGGAAGCATGGATTGCCAAGTATAGATTTGGTGTGTGTTTTTGTTCTGATCAAATAAGTACTTTTTTAAATGGGTGATAAGTAGGACTGTGACAAGATACAAGGGGACACAGAAACAGGTGGAGTATATTACTAAACATAGAACAAATAAGCAAATTGGATACTGATAAATCCTAAAGGTATTGCTTTTCTGCGTAATAAATACAAGTAAAGCCTTATTATGAGTCAAATTTGTCAACAAAATATTTGCTTTTATAATTGCCTTTATTTTCATAAGTATTTAACAATTTACTTTCCACGGATTTGTTTACATTGACTGTTGTACTTCCAGTTGGATCACACTAAAACACAAGTACCCTGATTCTGATTGGTTTGTGCAGTATGAATACTCTGCTGTGTTTTCATCCCCTGTTATACCTGTTAATTAGTGGGATATACAGCAGTTTATATATGGAGTTTTTCTAACTATTCTAATAAATAGGATCGATGAGCATTTGTATTTAAGAGTGTGCACTAGAATTTTGCAAAAAAAAATTGAGCAAATTGAAGATGTATAGGGTATCTCTTTAATTAGATTCCAGGACATAGGCCTGCTCTAACAGGGGGTAACTAAAGCCCCCCTGACACAAGCCCCCCCCCCCCCCCCCCTCCAGCAACAACAAGTTATTAAATACACAATCTGTGAACTCAAACATTTATTTCGGAAAAACATCAATATAAAACATATACAAAGGTATCTTTAATCTTAAGTTCCAGAGTAAACATAAAAGGGCTAAAATGGATGAAAAGTGATTCATTAAAAGGTGTCTTTAATTTTTTCCCATTTATCTGAGAATTAGTATGAAAAGGGATTCCTAAAATGGTGTTTTCAAAGTTAGGTTAAAGTTTAACTGTATTGCCTCAGTTATATTTAATAGCAGTTATTTTCTAAAGGGGGTCTTATGTCACCATTCCTTATGATGTGTTTTGATGTAACTATTTATTACTGACAAATATTTCTAAAGGGGAGGCTTTGGTCACCCCCCACCCCCACCCCTCTTAAAAATAGTGGGGCTTCTGTTTAACAGTATTTCCTCAGTTACTCCTTCATTACTGACAAATATTTCTAAAGGGGGGCTTTGGTCGGGTGTAGGACATTTCGTACCTGGACATGTTGTCCGTTCACCTTTAATTACTATCATAAATTGTCAAATATGTGGTGTATGAAAAGTTACTCTTGATCACTTTTATAAACAGGGGTACGTCATTTGTTTTGTGTTTTTTTCTTTTTTTCTAATTCTTTACCTAAAAGTGACAAGTATGTGTTTAATTTTTTATATGTAAATGTCATTTGTTTTGTGTATTTTTTTTTATTTCTTTACCTAAAAGTGACAAGTATGTATTTAATTTTTTATATGTAAATGTTTTTACACCTGTTATGAAAAAGAAAAGAAAATTATAAAAAAATATATATATGTATACATAAAAAAAAGACTAAATAATTTTCAAATGTTGCCAGTCTTTCAAAAGTTTTGATAGTATCAATGTGTAGTTTGACTTTACAAATTTTGTTGCACAGTATTATAGTTGAAGTTTTACTTTTATATTTCGTTAATTTTATTGTTATAGGTTATAAAAGTTTCACTTATAAAAGATTCAGATATTTTTTAGTGCTCCCAGGAATGCTACTCTTACAATAAAAGCCATATTAAACTGCTCAATATACATTTCTATTGGAGGCTTGTCTTTTTTTTCTATTCCAGTGAAAGTAATTGTGGACAGACATTGTGCATTGGGGTTGTTTTAAACTTACTAAAAATGACAATTTGAGACATCATTACATCCCCATGCAGCTTGTTTTGCATGACTTTCTAATGTATCATTCTGAACAAAATGTTGTAATCTCTTCCTATAATAATATCTTATGGTGCTAGATATTTATGATGTGAGATCTTTTCACACAGAATTTCACATAGTAGTCAGTTTTCTGCATGGAGTGCCTGCCTACAGTGTGACAATGCTTTGTTCACTGCTTAATTCTGACCATGTCCTGTGTATTGCAGTGTGGTGTGGATGTGAATCAGACCAATAGTTCAGGTCAGACTGCACTGGAAATTGTCAACAAATTCACCACCTCCAGAGCAGGCAGAGAGTTAAAGCAACTGCTCAAAGGTAAGATGAACAAGAGGAGATCACTTGGAGGCCATATTTGTTAAATGATCTTCACCAGTCAATTTCTCAGTCAGTTTTGTTGCTATCAGTTAGCCAGTAAGAAAAGAATTGGAGGAATCTTATTCTCACCGTAGGTAGTCAGATCTACTGGCTTTACCAATCAATGTTTACAATAGCAGTATAAAGATCATGAACCAGCCCAATCAGACTCTAATAAATATTAGTGGTTTGTCAGCTTCATCAGTTAGCTTACAAGTTAGGTTTTATAACAATTACAAATAGATCGTTCACCTGGTCAAATGTCAGTTACAAGATTACCAGCTGGACCAATCAAATTCTCAAATATTACTTGGTTAGATTACAAGCATGACCAGTTAGGTTCTCAAATGTTACTGGTAAAATTATCAGGTGGACCAAACATATTCTGAAGTATTACTGGTAAAATTAACAGCTTGGCGGGTCATATTCTGATGTAATCATAAACTTATCCAACCGGAATCTCATATTCCAGTGGCAAGACCATCAGCTAGGTCAATCAGATTCCCTGATATCAGTTCAGTGGTTGTCGGGTTAATCATACTTCACAGTCTTACTATCTAAATTACACAAGAGTGAATGACCAAATGGATGCCTCACATAATAGAAAAGATGGAATGTGTCTCACAAGTTGTTAAACCAAGCCTATCATGGTTACACACCAGACTACTACTCCTCCATAGTAAACAGAGCCATTGATGTGGATTCAGAACAACAGTTTAGTAGTTTTTAGTAGTTTGTCATGAACACTGGTCCGGGACATATGCACCAAATGTGGATGCTGATCTATGGAACCCACCTGGAGTAGTTATACACATCTTTTTCTAAACTCTGGAGATACTTTCCAATAAATTGCTGAAAACAGGTGCTTTTCTGATTGTTGATATTACAAAAAGTGCTTATTTCCACAAGCTGTGCAACCCAAGTGTAACTTCTTGTAACTGTAATCTTGTCAGATAAATAACTATGCACATAACTTAAAATACATTCACAACAAGGGTATTTTGTCTGATAATAACAGTAGATAGAAACCTGTTGAAATCTTATGTCTTAATGTTTACATCATTATGCCCTAAATTTACTGCAAGTAACACCTTCATTGCACATGATGACTGAAAGACTGGAAAAAATTCATGTCATTGTGGCTGTTAACACCACAATTCAATCTCATATGTGATTTAAATGTTATTTCATTGATAAATCTGGTTCTGTCTGAATGTATTTATAAAGTAATCAGACTTTTTTTTCATTCATGTTCTTGTTACACTAATCCGTTTCTCCAGAAATGAGATCAGTAATACTTGTGTAATAGGCTACTTTTTTACGATCCAAGAAAAAGAATGTGTCGTTCACATTTTAGTTAAAAAAATAGTGTACCTGGGAAAAGTTCCTCTCTCTACCACTAGGTGGCTTTTGGAGAAAAAATGGACAGTTCTTGTTTATGCTATCAGCCTGAGAAATAGCAGCCAAGAGCAGGTGTCATGTATGTGTATTGTGTTGCTGTTCTTTGAACCTATTAGAAAGTAACAATGTGAACTAATAATAACCAAAAATAGACAAGACTTTATATAAAAAGAAAACAGTATACATTTTTTCTATTGTTTAATGTTTGAAGAAGATTTGAGAGTTTTTTATTTTAATAAATGATAAAGCTTAGTTACGTAAGACTCTTACATTGTCACTTGAAAGTGACAGTTACTGGACAGGATTCTGTCCTTCATTCTAGTGCAACACTTGTATTAACTGTAACTGTTGTCAAGATACAAAGTTCTATCTGTACATGATAGTGAATTTAACTTCAAAATAACCTCACATGGTTACATCTACACTATTATAGATTTAAAAGTTCAACTAAAGTATGGTTGATATAAAGTGTAGTAATTTTGTGAATAAATATATAATATATAATCTGTAATAACTTTGCAATAAGTAGATGACACCTCAATAAAACATAAAGAAATATAGAACTATCTACATTAAAAGGCTGTACTGGCCCAAATGATCACATATGATCTGAAATGTCATTACAAGCCTTTTACAGTGAAGGTAATCGTGAACAAAAATGTAAAATCGGTCCAGAAGTAAGGAAGTTATATAAATAGGACTCTGTTATATGATAAGGATGACTATTGATCTGATAAAGTTGGAGATATCAAGTGGTTTTCAGAGCAGAATGGTTGCCAACTAGTATACACCACTTTCCTCCACCACTGCGTGTCTTGAAACCACATGTGTGTAATGTGTTTAAAACAAATAGTAAACATCACTCAGAATAAATTACCACTGTCTTCATTTGCACAAGTGAATGGTGGTAGCTAACATCAGGAAAAACAGGCCTTTGTTCAGCATGTTTAACAGTTTAAGTGCCCACAAATATCCCCTATTATCACACTTGGTACATGAGATATGTAAGCCGTACAAAGAGAGCAGAGTGAAAGCACTTCCCATAACATTGATCGGTATGAGTATTATGAGTATTGAAAAAATTTCACCATTTATCACCATTGGTCTCTGGAATCAAGATCGGGATTCCAACCATCAGTGAAAGATGTTTGGCATCACTTAAAATCTCCTGTAGCAATAAAGGACGAGGTTTGAGTATTGTATCGGGGAATATGGCCGGATGTTTATGATTTATTCGCCGATGCAATACTCAAACCAAGTCCTTTATTGCTATTATAAAGACCAGTATGATTTTAACACAAAAACATCTATTAATTCTATCAATAAATGTAGTTGTTGTAGGAACTATATCTTTGCTGAATTACAGCCATTTGCCGGACTTACAATCAGGTCCCTCACATTATAATGCACGCTAACAAGGATGCGCAGAGACGAGTTTTCGTTCACTGCGCATTTCTGGTCTTTATGATGTGTTTGTGTTGCCCGACTCATGGTAGTAGGTTTGTTTTATTATGTCCACCCCCCTGGGGGGTGGATATATTATTTTTGCTTTTTCTGCCGTCCGATGTCCGATGTCCGTTGTCCGATGTCCGGCGTCACGCATGGTTTCCGCTCATTTAAAGGAAAAGTATTAGAGCTATTGTCACCAAATTTGGTATGCAGGCTTATTGGGTCAGTAGCTTGCTTGGGATTGCTTTTGGCTGTTGTACCTCTTTTGCTTACTGAGTAATACTTAAGTACAGCTATTTTCAGTACCCATTGGTTTCCGTGCATTTAAGCCAAAATAATTAAAGATATTTTACTACAATTTTGAATACAAGATTGTTATGTCCATAGCTCGCTTGGTATTGCATTTGGGACTGATAGCTTTGTCAGTATATGAGTAATAGCCATTTAGGTACTTCATTGTGTATTTTCAGTACTACTTTTGAGTAATTTGCTAATATCTCAGAAACCGTAAGAGATAGAGCGATTTCGTCGAAATTTTCGACCCACAGGGTAACTAAGGAATGCAGTCTTTGCAATTTTCCAAAAATTTTCCCCTCCCCAAAAATGGCGGCCATTTTGAATTTTCAAATTTTTGCCAAAAATGGCAAAACACAAATTTGCTTCTATCTCCTTAACCGTGCGAGATAGAGCGATTTCGGCAAAATTTTCGACCCACAGGGTATCTGAGAATTCTACTCTTGCCAATTTTGAAAAAATTTCCCCTCCCCAAAAATGGCGGCCATTTTGAATTTTAGAATTTTTGCCAAAAATGGCAAAACACAAATTTGCTTCTATCTCCTTAACCGTGCGAAATAGAGCGATTTCGTCGAAATTTTCGACCCAAGGGGTATCTAAAGAATGCAATCTTTGCAATTTTCCAAAAATTTTCCCCTCCCCAAAAATGGCGGCCATTTTGAATTTTCGAATTTTTGCCAAAAATGCAAAACACAAATTTGCTTCTATCTCCTTAACCGTGCGAGATAGAGCGATTTCGTCAAAATTTTCGACCCACAGGGTATCTGAGCATTGTACTCTAGGTAATTTTTAAAAAATTTGCCCCTCCCCAAAAATGGCAGCCATTTTGAATTTTCGAATTTTTGCCCTTAGAATTTTTATCCTTAGATACCCTGTGCTCTATCTCACACAGTTAAGGAGCGATTTCATCGAAATTTTCAACCCACAGGGTATCTAAGGAGTGTACTCTTTGCAATTTTCAAAAAATTTTCCCCTCCCCAAAAATGGCGGCCATTTTGAATTTTCAAATTTTTGCCAAAAATGGCAAAACACAAATTTGCTTCTATCTCCTTAACCGTGCGAGATAGAGCGATTTCGTCGAAATTTTCGATCCACAGGGTATCTAAGGAATGTAATCTTTACAATTTTCAAAAAATTTCCCCCTCCCCAAAAATGGCGGCCATTTTGAATTTTCGAATTTTTGCCAAAAATGGCAAAACACAAATTTCCTTCTATCTCCTTAACCATGCGAGATAGAGCGATTTCGTCAAAATTTTCGGCCCACAGGTATTTGAGCATTGTATTCTTGGCAATTTTAAAAAAAATTTCCCCTCCCCTAAAATGGCGGCCATTTTGAATTTTCAAATTTTTGCCAAAAATGGCAAAACACAAATTTGCTTCTATCTCCTTAACCATGCGAGATAGACCGATTTCATCGAAATTTTCAACCCACAGGGTATCTAAGGAATGCAATCTTTACAATTTTCAAAAAATTTTCCCCTCCCCAAAAATGGCGGCCATTTTGAATTTTCGAATTTTTGCCAACAATGGCAAAACACAAATTTGCTTCTATCTCCTTAACCATGCGAGATAGAGCGATTTCGTCGAAATTTTTGACCCACAGGGTATCTAAGGAATGTAATTTTTGCAATTTTCAAAAAATTTTCCCCTCCCCAAAAATGGCAGCCATTTTGAATTTTCGAATTTTTACCAACAATTGCAAAACACAAATTTGCTTCTATCTCCTTAACCGTGCGAGATAGAGCGATTTCGTCGAAATTTTCGACCTAAGGGGTATCTAAGAAATGTACTCTTTGCAATTTTCAAAAAAATTTTCCCCTCCCCACATATGGCGGCCATTTTGAATTTTCGAATTTTTACCCAAAATGGAAAAACACAAACTGGCCTTAACCATGCAAAATAGAGTTATTTCATTGAAATTTTCGACCCATAGGGTATCTAAGAAATGTACTCTTGGCAATTTTCAAAAAAAATTCCTTTTCCCAAAAATGGCGGCCATTTTGAATTTTCAAATTTTTGCCAAAAATAGAAAAACAGGAATTTGCTTCTATCTTCTTAACCGTGCAAGATAGAGTGATTTCGTCAAAATTTTCAACCCAGCCAATGCAAAAAGGCATGAAGCTGAAATCATTTACATCTACACTAATTAATATTTAAGCATCATTGATATATTTTACAAATGAAACAGGGTCATGTAAGACTACTGTACAATTTGGGCAAGGTTCATGGGGTGGACATTACACATGATAATGTGTGTTCTTCTATGCTATCCTGTTTCTATTCACATCTACTATCAACAGGGCGTCCTATTTCTAGTTTTTATGAAAGAATTATTGCAAAAAAATTATTGAAATGTTGAAAAATATAAGATATTATTACTATAGAGAAAACTGGCTAATTGAGTTGGCAAGAAAATTGACTGAAATATGTGTGACAATATCACAGTGAAGTAGTATATACAAATATTGACAGGTAATAGTCACACTCAGTGAATGGCCATCACCACAAATATATCATGCATACACTAAGTCTGATCAATTAGGCCCATAGTCCATAAGACTTGTTTTGTGGTCATTGAAAAAGTAAGGTTAAAAAGTTCAAGAGGCTTGATCCAGGGCAGGTACTTATAGCAAGCTGGTATGATCAGCTGACTTAAAGAAGTTCTGCAAAGATCGCATGTATTAACACAACAGTTGGGTGAAATTAGACAATCTGATAGTGTTTAATATTTGAGTGGCTGATTTTATGTAATTGATAAAGATCAACAGAATATAGGAGCAATCACCCCCTGTGATTGGCTTTCAGTCGTTTTGTACTCGTCCGTCCCATTTTGACTCGTCCTTCTCTGGTTGGACCAATCAGACCCGGTCACACAAGTCCTCCAATCACTGTCCTTGGCACAGTTCTTCCACCTTATATAAACGGGCCTCTCAGCTACTCCGTCGGTAGTGTTTCTGTAACAAGCAAAGAAGCAAAGTTAACAGTTTTAATTTCATTTTAAATTGGACAGTTCTGGACTATTTTACGTATCATTTTATGGATATTCATGGCCAGCATTGTTATGGCTGAGCGGAACATTTTATCGTGCAAGAAGTGTGGAGGTGACCATGAGAAGCCGGTCGGCTCGAAATGTGATAGACCTAAAGTGGTAAAGGACGATAAACGAGATTCTAGTAAGGAGACTCCCGTTAAGAGAACACCTAAAGGCAAGGGAGCGGGCGAGACTTAAACGCAGGATAAAATGCTTGAGACCATGTTATCAACAATGAACTCGTTTAGTGAAAAACTAATGGCAATGGAGCAAAGAATCTCGGGGCTTGCTACGCCTGGTGAGATCTCGCGCAGTGGGACTTCTATTACAAGGAAATCTCGTTCACGAGAAAAAATTCGCAGAATTGAAATCTCAGATGACGAGGATAAACCCCCCTTCACCTCTCCAGAACGTGAAGTGGTGCAAGCTAAAGACGGGACGACATTTGCCAAGGTGTTTGCGGATACTGCAGTGGCTGTGAGACCTGCAGCCACTCCAGCACGTCATAAGAAGCAAGTGAAGGACAGTGAACTTGGCGTGACTTCATTGTTTAAAGAACCACCGCAGTTACAAACAAAACACGTGACAAAGAATCCGTTGCCTAGGGTGACTGCCACAGTTAGTAAACCTACAGACAGTAACCCCATGTGGGAGGCAGTGGCAGTTATGAATTTACCTGGAGCAGCGGCACAGACAAAGACGGACTTTAATCATAATGTACTGAGTTTCACGGATCAATATGGTAATCCGGTTCAAGTTCAGGCACCTGTACAAGCAGAGATGGCTAGTCAAATTACTTACGCAGACGCAGGAGCAGCCAACAACCCGCTGGTGGTACAGCAGCAGTCCATTGAATCTCTGCGAAACAATCCCATCATTCAACAATTGGTGGAGGAAAGGGTTGCCCTATTAGAAACAAGGATGAAGACGGAATTGAGTCAGGGTAATGTGCTTAGAAAGAAATCAGGGAGGTATAACACTGCCGACACCCCTTGTGGGCCTACACACATGAGATGGCCCAACGAATCGTGTTTGGTGGGGACAAACAGGAAAAGACCAGCATACGATGATCTAACCATGGGCCAATTCGTCATTGGCTTCCTCAATAACGTCAGGGACACGCAGGACCCGCAGGTAGCTAGATGCATGTTGACAGAGTTAAACGAGACCATTAAACTCGCTGAAAACTTGTCATGGCCTATTGCCAGGGGGGCTTTTGCCACCTCCATGCACAAGTTGGAAGACGGAACTCTCACTTGGGATTGTACCAGGCAATTGGCGGATAATCGACTAACTTTCTCACAATCCGCAGTGTTCAGCGGATCAGTAACGATGTCCCCCAGGCCAGGGACACCAACACAGAATAGTGGTAAGTTGAAACGAATAGCATGTAAATGGTATAACGAGGGGTCGTGCCCCCACTCTGCAGACCATCTGGACGCCTCAGGAGGGACGTTATTTAGACACATATGTATGTACTGCTTCCGAACATTGAAACGTAACAATGGACATACAGAATTAGAGTGTATGAACAAGAAAAAACCCTCTGATTAGCATAAGTATCGTACCTTTCATTGTCATAATCATATAAACAGTTGTCTGGGTGGTGGGTTATGTGAGGGCCCTCCCTCATTGATTCCCTATTGGGAGTGTTGGCAGTGTTGTACATCTTATATGAAAATTTGTAATTTACACAGTTTTGGTCCCTATGGTAATTTACGGGACAAGAAAGTATTACATTTTATTGGTTGTCCGTTAGTTCAATTTCAGTCAGTTAACTTACTTTGGGGTGGTGACCGGAGTGGGTCACGTGTTGTGAAAGAGAAATTACATGTGCACAGGTCACACCAGGAGAGCTGGTCTCCCACTGTTAACACTGTAAATAAAGACAGTTTTGATAGTAATATTGGTTTTATAACTGAAAGTACGTCTTGTCTTGCCTTACCTGTGAAAGCACCAGTTAATATAGCTGACCCCCAGGAATATCTTGAGCTAGCAAGTGCACTTGAAGCCTCGGGAGTTCCCAATTATAAGGGTTTGCGGGTACCACTTCCTTCTTCTTTTAACCTAAAATACATTGAAGAAGAAATCCAGGATTACAATGATCAAATACTGTTTGACTATCTCAGATTTGGCTTTCCTCTGGGTATTAATAAAGATAAAGACACTAAGAATAATGCAACTGAAAACCATACATCGGCCAATCAATTCCCACAAGCAATTGAAGAGTATATTGGTACCGAGATTAACTATGGTGCCTTATTAGGCCCTTTTGACCACCCACCTCACAGAAACTTTACTTGGTCACCCCTCATGACACGCCCTAAAGGCCCGGGTCGAAGAGTCATTTTGGACCTTTCGTTTGGGGACTTTTCAGTCAACAGAGCCACGAATAAGGAACTTTATGATGGCTCCCCATTTACTCTTAAATTGCCCTGACTTGAAGCGTTAATCCCAACTCTCGTGGCTTTAGGTAAAGACGCGCGTTTGCTAAAAGTGGATATCTCGCGGGCCTTTCGAAATGTCCGCATCGATCCGGGAGACGCCTTACATCTGGGCATCTGCTGGAAGGGGAAGTTTTTCCTGGACAAAAACCTAGCCTTCGGGGCAGTCCATGGCACAGCCATATTTGAGAGAATTACAGACCTCATACGTTACATACTGGCAAAACGAGGTTTCACAATATACAATTATATTGATGATATATACGCTTGCTGCCATAAGGACAAGGCACAAGCATGTTTTGACGCCTTGGTCCAAGTTTTAACAGAAATAGGTCTCCCAATTAACCCCAAAAAGGTACATCCCCCTTGTACTCGTTTGTCTATCATGGGCATTGTGGTGGACGTAAATGAACAAACATTCAGTATTGAGAACGAGAAGTTAGACGAGATATACTCAGAATGTGTTAACGTCTTTGTTAACCCCGTTATCATGAAACGAGATCTCCAATCCCTATTAGGGAAATTACTTTACATATCTCGTTGTGTAAAAGGGGCGTGCATATTTCTCAATCGTATTCTTCAGGTATATAGGTCACATCACGACTGTAGGAAAATCAATCCTCACACAGAATTTTACCTGGACATTTGGTGGTTTATAAACTTCCTGCAGACCTTTAACGGTATCAGAGTCTTCTCGAGAATACCTGTACAACACACAGTTCACGTGGATGCTACCCTGACTCACGTGGGGGGGGTA
Organism: Sabellastarte sp. h YS-2021; assembly: GCA_964017235.1. Taxonomy (NCBI): domain Eukaryota; kingdom Metazoa; phylum Annelida; class Polychaeta; order Sabellida; family Sabellidae; genus Sabellastarte; species Sabellastarte sp. h YS-2021. Next base: position 45,272,354 of record OZ024931.1, on the reverse strand, counting down.
TGGGGTTCACGCGCTTACTCTCTTCCCTTGCCAGATCTCATTCAAGGTCTCGTCCCAATTACCCAGGCTGAAATGTTCAATATTGTAGTAGCGTTACAAATGTGGGCACACTTCTGGCAGGATAAAGTGATAGCTGTGAGATGTGACAATGAAAGTGCGGTATACGTGTGTAACACAGGTAAAACTAGAGATAAGTTTTTGAATATATGCCTACAAAGAATCTGGCATCTCACGTCTAAATATAACATAGATTTGAGGGTATCCCACATTCAGGGTAAAAATAATGTGGTGGCGGATGCATTATCCCGCAAACAGTTTCATAAATTGGGTGATTTACAGTGGGACGTTTTATCACCTCAAGTGTTATTATCTCTTTGTAGTGTTGAAACCAAGTTTACAGGCGTCCCTGGATCACGCCTTGGCCAGATCACGTCACTCTTTGCAACCTCACACGAGAAAGCAGTATGAGAGGCAATTTAGACTATATTTAGCATTTGTAATCTCACGAGGTTTGACAGTTTTAGATGGAGTCACAACTGTGTTGTTGTTCCTTGAATTTTTAGCCACAAGTGGTATATCCTCGAGAGTGATTGTGAATTATGTGTCCGCACTAAAGTTTGCATTTGATTCTTATGGTTGGTCTTCCATGGTGTTTGAGTCTCCACTTATTAGACGGATGCTGAGAGGCATTAAGTTTTCCATAACAAAACAGCCCTCCCCTAAAGGGGTTTTCTCCTTTCACCAAATCCGTCACATTTCTTACTTATGTGACTCTTTTGACAACCCACTTACTTACAGGTTGGCCTTTCTATTGGGCTTTTATGGGTTCCTGCGCATTTCTAACGTGGCCCCCCCTTTTACCAAATCCTTTTCAGAGACAAGATGTCGTCCTGGCCCCCCCTGGTGTGCACCTCAACTTGAAATGGGCCAAAAACATACAGGCACCCGAGAAGACCCATACAATCAAGCTCCCTGTGGTTCGGGACCCACTACTTTGTCCTACACAGTCAGTCACAACTCTCCTTAGATCAGTGTCACTTCCCCCCTCAGCTCCTTTATTGGTTTTCCAGGATGGCTCTCTTCTCACCCAATCTCTCCTTAGAAAACGTTTAGCTACCATATTGAAGTTGATGGACCTTCCCTTGTTGGGTTTTGGTTTCCACACCTTTCGTAGGTCGGGGGCCACCTTAGCCTTTGACTCCAATATCCCACTCCACAATATCAAAAATCACGGGGTTTGGAATAGTGATGCAGTTTGGTCCTATATCTCGGACAACACTTCCCAAGCCCTTCAGGTTCCTCTTCTTTTTCAACATCTTGCTAATTCCCTACAATAATGCTAGTTGGGCTGGGGTTTTGGTCCCCTTTGTTTCTTATTTGCTATTGTAAATACATGTAACCCTAACTTCATAGATTTTAATAAATTAGTATTCCCAACTTGTCATTATCATTTACATCTTCATATATATCTTGGGCGGCTACAATAACGACTGTAGGAGCAATCACCCCCTGTGATTGGCTTTCAGTCGTTTTGTACTCGTCCGTCCCATTTGGACTCGTCCTTCCCTGGTTGGACCAATCAGAGCCGGTCACACAAGTCCTCCAATCATTGTCCTTGTCACAGTCCTTCCACCTTATATAAACAGGTCTCTCAGCTACTCCGTCGGTAGTGTTTCTGTAACAAGCAAAGAAGCAAAGTTAACAGTTTTAATTTCCCCCCCCTACCTCTTAACCCATCATTGTATTGTTTTTAGTTTTTGTGTATTTTGGCTGTTTAGCCTTTGTATTGTAACAGTGTGGGGTTTTGGTCCCCTAGTTTCTTATTTGCTATTGTAAATACATGTAACCCTAACTTCATAGATTTTAATAAATTAGTATTCCCAACTTGTCATTATCATTTACATCTTCATATATATCTTGGGCGGCTGCAATAACGACTGTAGGTAAACACTTTTACTGAACAAGGAATTCTGAATAAATATGGTAAATTTCAGTGCTGAAAGAACCTTCTTAATTAGGACCACATTTCATATAAAATGGAAAAAAGTTTTATTTATATTTCACAAATAGAGGCTTGGTGCAAATTAATGCCTAATGTAACTATCTTTGAAAAAAATAAAACAACAGGGAGAAATTTTAAAGTATAGGGTATTTACATCAATCAATTTGTGAGGTAATTAATACAGATTATAGACAAAAGTAAACTTAAATAATGTCATCAGTGTTGTCTCTGTTGTAATTAATAAGTCATGCATTTGTAAAGTGAAACTACTTGAAAAAACTGACATATGGACATGTTTACCCCTTGTTACCCAGTACTTGAACACGATCAGCAGTTATTTTTGTGATATTTAATAAGCCAACTCATGATAATTATGAGACACTGCAATAGAGCTGAGATGGAACAGTAAACAGTTCAAGTTAGTGAATATTTGAACTTACAGGAATAGTGGTATTCATCAGATGTTTTTTGATATAGCATACCAAAGTTATTATTCAAAGAATTTACAAACCAACAGATTTGAAGTATTCACTGTAATATAGTCTATATTAAAAAGGAGCCTTATGATCCTTTAACTTTCCGACCTAATTCCTTATGATAGTTAAGTGCAGCAAAATGTCATAATTTTGGGGGGCTTAAGTGAGACAAATGTCATATTTCATGTTGTTAATGTCTAAGAATCCCAGTTCTCACAACATGCCTCTTAATAAAAAAGAAATTCCTATCCACAGTCAAATTATCTATGTTCTCCATTCAGATGATTTGAATGACAGTACAATGTCCTCACGACAAGCAACTTGAAAAACCAAGAATTGAATTGACATGAAAAATCACAAGAAAGGCACCACTTTCACCTCAATAGTTAATAAAGATATCATCTTCTTTGAGATATCTCTGAAGAACACACAAAAAAATGGCAAAATCCAAAATTTCTGAAACATGAGATGAATCTTGACAAGTTGAAATTAAAAGTAAAATTTTGTGCAATATACTCTGAAGCATTGATGAGAGCGGATAAGTCCCAATGCTTTTGTATAAATATGCTGTAGATTTACCATTGAATCTTATTTAAGGGTTCCACTATGCGATCATATCTAAAGGATTAGATTTTAATGTGTGTACAGTTCCCATTGATAGACACTTCTTCAGCATTTCAGTACTACATAGTAAAGGGAAGTAGGTTTTTGGTCCGACAAATCAGTGTTTTACAAATTCTGGAGAGTATGTCACTTGTGTTATGTGTAGTTGTAGGTTTGGTTCAGTATCAATACTGAATATTAGTGTACCTAATTATTAGTAATATCATTTTAAGTCTTATTACAGTATATAAAAGTTGGGTAATACCATACAAAAGTGCAAATAATTTAAGAATCATCTCATAGATACCAAATTTGAAGTGATTTATTTAACCTGACATTGCATGTGCACTCGTACTATTGTTTTATACTTATAAATATTTAAACCCCCCCCCCTCCCCCCCCCCCCCCCCCCCCCCCCCCCCCCCCCCCCCCCCCCAAAAAAAAAAAAAAAAATTTCAAGACTTAAGTCATTCAAATACCATTTACAGAGATTAACTGGCAGGGAAAGCAATTAATGTATATTGTCATTGCTGTACATAGCTTGTCTGTTCTGGCAGTAAGCTTAATTAGTTCTCTGTGTTTTAAGTTGCATACATGGTGGAGATGCTTACTGTAGATGGTCTTTTGTGGAATGATCAGCATTCTACAGTATTAAGCAAGGCAATCCGTCATTGGGATATTTTATGTGATATCCACAAGTAAAATTACTGAGGACCAGCCCCGATAATGAGCCTGGCTGTTGTAAAACCCAAACTTTGACCGTTGATCAAATACACTGAGTTTTGCTTTTATCATTCTGAATTTCCAAAATTGTTGACATTTTGACTTAGTGCTGTGGATGTTTAGAGCACTGTGTGTATGTTTCTGTGTACGAAAGTTTTAATGCCTTTGAAACCATGTTTGTAAATTGTTTGAACAATTTCAACAGTCATAAACTAAAAATCCATCCACTTTTGAAAGGAAAATATTTAACAAACATAATAAGTATAAAAAATAGATATTCCATTTTTGTTGAAGCCAATTATAGGATGTATAGAAGTACTGGTAATTATTTCCATTTCAAAAATTAGATGATCACTGAACTAATTTAGAGAATTTTTGAAACCATCTCACTCAAGATGTGTAGAGATTTTGAAATAACTGTAAGGAATGGATAGCTTGCATTGTTTAACATTCAAATTAGTTTGTAACCTCAAGTGACAATGCATTAAGACACGTTTCAAAACAGATGATACACTTGTGATGTTTCCAGGTGTCTGTGTATTTAAACCCAGACATTTTTGTTGTTAAGTGGGGTGCATACAATACTTGGATATTTTCATTAAAAATTTGCTTATTTATTGACATCACAGGTTGTACATTTGTAGTTATATCCCCAGACGAAAGTCGGGGATATATTGGATTCAGGTCCGTCGTGCCGCCGCCGCCGCCGCCGTAGAAATTTCCTTGTGGACGCGATAACTCAAAAACAAATTAATATTTTTTTTTCAAACTTGGTACACATGTTAAGGGTGCCCAAAGGAAGATCCCTATTTTAAGGTGACCTTAAACTCCCAGTAAAAAAGAACTTATGGCCACCTTAAGGTCAGAAATTGCACTTTTGGCCACTTAGAGCCCTGTAGGTCACAAACTATGATGCTCAGCTGGCTGAAAGTTTACCTGACAACACATTAATATGTTCTTAGTACATGTGCCGAAAATCATGACTTTAAGTTGAGGAGAAAATTGTGTTTGAGGCCCATAAATACCCCCACTTAGGGATTTTTTGCTATACTTTACACATATTTTGCCCTATAATTTGGAAGTGATAATTCTGATGAGTCTCAAACTGCGCTAGGTATAACTTTGATATGTAATCCTTGTCTGTAGAAAATTTTAGGGCTGTAGGTTTACCCAAAGGGGTCGACTTAAGGTCTCAAAAGTGCCCACAGAGACCCAATTTATGCACTTTTTGCCACTTTCAAGCACTGTAGCTTTCAAACTATGTCTCTCATCTAAGTTAAATATCATCTGGGAATATATCTATGTGTTTTCTTATATGTGCCCCAACATTTAGGCCTTTAATAGACAGTTAACCTGTGTATCAGGACCATAAACACCCACCCGAGTGACCCTTGTAAGACATTTTTCACATCTTTTTCCCTGTAACTTGGAAATGGTAAGTCTGAGAAGTTTCAAACTGTATTAGATATATATTCTGTGTGTAATCTTAGTATGTAACAGATTTTAAGTCTGAAGCTTTAATTTTGAAGGTCAAATTGAGGTCTCTAAAAGGCTCCCAAAGACCCAATATTTGGACTTTTTGCTACTTTTAAGCCCTGTGACTGTCAAACTATGTGACTGATAGAGCTCAAATCCTATCTGAGAAGATATTAGTATGTTATTTTTATATGTGCCAAAAATTAAGGCTTTAAGAAGACATTTAACCTGTGTATGAGGACCATAAATCCCCACCCGAGTGACCATTTTTAGACATTTTTCACATATTTTTCCCTGTAACTTGGAAATGGTAAGTCTAAGAAGTTTCAAACTGTATTAGATGCATATTCTATGTGTAATCTTAGTATGTGACAAATTTTAAGTCTGAAGCTTTAATTTGAAGGCTACATTTAGGTCTCTAGAAGGCCCCATAAAGACCCAATATTTGGACTTTTTGCCAATTTTAAGGCCTGTGACTGTTAAACTATGTGACTGATAGAGCTGAAATCTCATCTGGGAATACATTATTATGTTCTTTTTACATGTGCCAAAAATCAAGGCTTCAAGTAGACATTTAACCTGTGTATGAGGACCTTAAACACCCACCTGAGTGACCCTTTTAAGACATTTTTCACATATTTTGCTCTGTAACTTGGAAATGGTAAGTCTGAGAAGTTTCAAACTTTATTAGATACATATTCTATGTGTAATCTTAGTATGTAACAAATTTTAAGTCTGAAGCTTTAATTTGAAAGCCACATCGAGATCTCTAAAAGGCCCACAATGACCCAATATTTGGACTTTTTACCACCTTTAAGCCCTGTAACTGTTAAACTATGTGATTGATGGAGCTGAAATCCCATCTGGGAATGCATTATTATGTCCTTTTTACATATGCCGAAAATCAAGGTTTTTAGTAGACATTTAACCTGTGTATGAGGGCCATAGACACTCGCCCAAGTGCCTTTTTTGACATTTTTTCCGTATTTTGCCCTGTTATTTGGAAATGCTTAGTGTGACAAGTCTTAAACTGTATTATATATAATTTTTGTTTGTTATGTATGTCCCCCAAAAAGTTTCAGATCTGTAGTTTAATTGCTAAGGTCTCTTTAACAATTGTAAAATGCCCACAGAAACCCAATTTATGGATATTATGCCACTTTAAAGCCCAGTAACTGTCAAACGATGTGGGGTATAGAGCTGAAATCTTTGAATTTTTAAAAGGAAATGCCTGTCTATTTAAATTTTGAATATTAATAATGTTATGGCTATCTTAGTCTTTTAAGAACTTATTTTTGTGTGTTATACCTCTGCTTGCTGAGTTTTTCACTTTTTAAAATGAAACTGGTTAAACATATTCAAGTAGACAAAATGGACACTTTAAGTGAGCTTTAAGTCCCAATATTAATGAAATTATATCCTTATGTAGTAAAACTAGGGGATTTTTAACCCTCAACTAGCCCAGTTTTATTCAACTTGCCTCAGTTAATTTTGGCACAGCTCCTACAGTTATGAACTCATTTCAGTTGATAATCACATACTTAAAATTCTCAATTCTTTTTGTATTTGAGTACCCCTTTTATATAGATTGTTTGTTTACCATTTATGCTCAACCCACATCCCCCACCCGGATTCCCCCCACCCACCTCTGGGACCTCCAGCTATATTGAGTGACACTAAATAAACAATGGTATTTAATGATATCAGATGAGAAACAAAGAACTCAATGGGGTTGCAGATCTTGTGTAATAGTGAGAGAGGTGTGGAGAAGGGGAGAGGGGTGGGGTGGGAGGTGGTGGGCTTCATTACATATAACACAAAGGGGAGTCAGAACTGAGATTGTGTCACATATTTAGGTTGCATATATATGGACCACATATATAGGTATAGAGGAAATGAATAACTGAAAACAATTTGCAAATTCTAAAAATAATATAATAAAATAATAATATAAACAATTTTTTTTTAAATAATATTTTATTTGTGAACAAATATAGAAACAGATATGCGCTTTTGGGATTATGAATTTTAGAATGGACATTGAATCATCAATCATTTAAATACTTTGAAGGAAGATTGAAAAATATGATGAGTTGAGTTAAAAATAATATTTTATTTGTCAACAAATATAGAAACAGATATGCTCTTTTGGGATTATTATTTTAGAATGGACATTCAATCATCAATCATTTAAATACTTTGAAAATAGGTTTAGAGTTATCATTGCAGGAAGATTGAAAATATAATTTGAGTTATGTATTCGGCGTCTGGGGATACACCATCTTCCTTGGGGAGATATAAACAGAGTAGATTGATGTGCTGAAGTTCATATAATAATGGGTAATTATGTTTTAAAAAATTTCCGATCAAAACCTGTGGCGTGAGTGATGACCTGTCTGGGGATATGTTGGCGCCGAGTTGGCCCAATCTAGTTTTACTATCATTTTACATCACATGGTTAATTTGAAATTTAACAAAGCATATATAAAAAGGTGTTTCTTTTATTGTGGACACTGTCACATTTTACTAGAAACTGCAAGAGTTGTGTTAAGAAAGGAGAAATATTAAAGGTCAAGGATGGGGTTTTCTTTCCTTTCACCAACTAAGTACAGGGCAGGCTCCCAGTACATCCCGAATATTGCATTGAGCTGGATTCAAACCAAGAGCCAGGTGGTTGATTTCCATTCTTGTTATAACCAGAGTTTAGGAAAGCTACATTAACTGTTCTTTATGACATTTGGGAACTGCATGTAAAACAAGATAAAAAGTGCACCAACTTGTAAGTGACATGCAAATGAAAAGTAAGTGAAATGCAAGTCTTCTGTAGGTGTTTTGAGGCTGCAGACAGTACATGGCTGTAGAGAAGAAATTATTGGTTAGTCTCTTGTTAATGGAAAACTACCAGGTATGTGGCTATTCATCAGAAACCATTTTCCCATCAAGTCATACCTTTTCCCCATCTGTAACTAGAAGTTAAAATATTCTTTTTTTTCCATTGCTTTAGATTTAACATTATGAGAATCAGCTGTTAAATTCTTTTTCATGATGTCATGTGATCAGCTGTTAAATTCTTTTTCATGATGTCATGTGATAAGATTGTAAAGTATCCCCTCAGTTGTAACCCACATAGAAATACATAATACAGATCACCTTCACAGTTTATTTTATTTGAGTTTTTAGGAGTTGCGCAGATTGATGTCTGGTGACACATATTTTTCACAATTAAACCCTATAAAGTTGAATGTCAAGGTACGAGTAAAGTACTTCCACTTAACCATGATTTCCAGATAATAGGATTAGTTTCAATGGAATAGATGCTTTAATAACTTGATACAGTAAACTTTGTAAAACCTCAACCTCTCAATGTCCACATCATTTGGTTCTAGTCAAGCCTAACTTCTATTTATGCCTACAATAACGTGGCCTTTCCTGATATTCAGACCATAAAATTGTTCCATTTGCTAAATTTGAAACTTCTCTTACATCCCACTGTTTGTGAGGAGTAGATGTATGTAAGGGCATTTTACTTACAAAACAAGTGAATCTTGTGGTCTGGCTGTATGTCAGTTTATTCCTACGACCATGCAGAAAATAAGTGGCATACCAATAATTTCTTCTCTATAGACATGTGTACTGTCTGCAGCCTCAAAACACCTACAGAAGACTTGCATTTCACTTACTTTTCATTTGCATGTCACTTACAAGTTGGTGCACGTTTGCCCATAACCAGCACGTAAACATATGTATGGCAGGATGTAAGATCAGTTTAACTTAAGGCTGTTCTACTTATACAGAGGCTAGTCTACACACTACTGAAAAGAGAATTCTAGTAATCAGAGATCAACTTAAAGGGCATCTTTTGGATAGACGAGTCAATTTTTAATCATTCATAATGATCATTTTTGTTCTCTCTCTTTGAATTGTAACCAGACTAGTCTCGGGTACATTAACAGATATGTTTTGTGTAAAAATAAACAGAGTATGGTGATATTTAAAAAATAAAAAAAAACCGCATTAGTGGTTAACTGTTGATCGTTTAAGGTGAACGTTGTACATATAGAACAATAAACAGGCTCAGATTCCATTCCTTTGAAAGGAAAAGGAATGAATAGCAATCCATTTTCTAAAGTATTTATGCTTTAGACATTCAGTAACCTTATATTAAGATAACTTATTTGACTAACCTAACACCCTAGTACACATCATCTATACATATAGATGTATTCATTTATAGGTTGGGGTAAAGTGATAATTTTGACACTTCAGACAATATTATTGCAACAGAAAGTTTGTGTCAATGGGACATGAATATGTGTATCATTTTTGATATGAGAAATCCTCTGTATGGAATTAAGCCCATTGCATATATTTGCACTGTGCCTGGGAATATACTTCGGCTGTTCTGCTTGGTAAATTTTATTCAGAAAATAGCATTTTATTTGCATATTTCTTAAGCATTAGGGTTTGCTTACAAAATACTAGAGATGATCAATGTTTTTATGCAGGAGACTTTATGCATATACAATAACAACCCATCAATCGACTGTATCGTCATTGCAGTCAGTCCATATTATTCAAAACATATTGTCATTATTTTCCATAGTGAGAGGGAGAGGTACAATACAAAAATTAGCTGAGCGATATACTTAAATTCTGTCACAACAGAATACAACTATATATAATCCAAGCCCATGAATTTGAACTCTACTCACAAGGATTATTTTACATTTAAAAATTTTGACCTCCCACAGGGTATTTGCAATCATGTGGCACTTTTTACGGAAAAGTATTTATTTCGGAAACGGTGTGTCATAGGTTTTTTTTTTTGGGGGGGGGGGGGGGGGAGAGATGAAGCGATTTTCACAAAATTTTTACACCCAGGGTATCTGCATAGTATTTGCCAAAAATCGTTTTTGGTAGTCATCTTGAAATTTGGCGTAAAAAACACGAAAACCCATTTACCTTGGAAACAGTGCGAGATAGACCAATTTTGACAAAAAATTTAACCCCCAGAGTCCTGTGGCACTTTTTGCTCAAAATTGTTTTCCCGCCATTTTTCGCTGCCATCTTGAATTTCTGTGTAAAATGCAAAACCCCATTAATCTCAGAAATGGCGTGAGATCGGGTGATTTCGACATAATTTTGAACTCCCAGGGTATCTGCAGAGTCATCTTGTACTTTTTGCCAAAAATTGTTTTCCCCGCCATTTTTGGCGGCCATCTTGAATTTTTATATAAAACGCAAAAATTCATTTATCTCAGAAAAGGTGCAAGGTAGAGCGATTTCAACCAAATTTTTTTCCCCCAATGTATAGTCAGAGTGATCTGGCACTTTTTGCCAAAAGTTATTTTCCTGCCATATTTGGTGGCCATTTTGAATTTCTGCGTAAAATGCAAAAACATATTATCTTGGATACAGTGAGAGATTGAGTGATTTTGATGAAATTTCTGATCCCCAGGGTATCTGCAGAGGCATCTGGGCCTTTTTGTTAAAAATCGTTTTCCTGCCATTTTTGGCGGCCATCTTAAAATTCTCCGTAAAACACAAAAACCTATTTATCTTGGAAATGGTGCAAGATAGAGCAATTTTGACAAAATTTTTAACTCCTCAGGGTATATACAAAGTCATTTGGCACTTTTTTCCTCGCTATTTTTGGCAGCCATCTTGAATTGCAAAGCAATACTCTAGTTAATTTTTATGTATTATAATGTGTTTGATTTTCTTATAGAGTTAATATGATAGAGTCTGATTAAAGTCTCATGCAGAAAGTCACATTTTTGTGTTAAAGGGGGCTGAAAATCTCTACATAGAATATTCAGATAAAAAACAGACATTTATGCTGTGCCATGCCTATGTGCTAGTACCTTAAGGAGGAGATATTTCTCCCCAAAGACTGAACACCTGAAAGGTGTTATATTTCCCTAATTGTACAGGGTTGTGTACTGTTATTGTTAGAGTGCTGTGTTATTTCAAGGTGAGATATATTAAAATTACAAGGCAATAGGTTGAACTTAGCCTCATGGCAAGGGGTTTCAGTATATTAACAAGTTTGTATCGTCATATGCATTTGTTGTCATCAAGTTGACTCTTTTTGCACTGTTTTGCCTAAATTTACAGAACACAGAGTATAGTCCAGCTTTTTATATCGATGCTAATAGCTGGAGTCTATTTCTTGGCTGTCAGTGCTTTTATAAGCTTTATTCAAACAAAGAGACACACCTATTCCACCCTAACCACCATTGTTTTAATGCTAAATGTAAGTTCATTTGTAAAGCCCAGAAGTCAGAATAAGACAAAACAGCTGTTAGCTGATAATAGATGTTTTCATAAAGTTTTAGTAAATGTTTAATTTTCGCAATTTTTTTTCGTAATGAGTAAAATTATAAGTTAATAAATCCAGAGGCTTTAACAAGGCTAAGTGTGACTGGCAGTGAATAGCACTTCATTTATAATAGCTCTATAATCCCTGACTTCTTCCAATAAAAGGCAAGTTGTTATAGCATGCCCACTATTGAGGCATTTGTTTGAAAGTATTTCTTTTTGAAGTTATTGGATTTCCATCTTGTAAATCTGTAATGATATTTTGTGCATATATGAATTTTTTTCATCAAAGTTTATTAAGTGCATATAAATTCATACATGTTATTGGAATTGTTTGAAGTGTCTTCATTGATTAAATTTGAGGGTCAGCAAATGTCTCAATAAACTGCAGTAATCTGTAATCAATATAGGTATGATGCAATAGTAAAGGTATATTATTGTATATCAAATATTAAAATTAGGTAAAGTTGAAGTTCATTTTTCAAAACAAAATGTCACTGAATGACAAATAATTCCCAATCTTGATAGCCTGCACAACTGAAACTTCCAATAGCCACAAGATTCACTATACTATACTGAGCTATAGCATCATGCTATGCAATGCTATACTATACTATACTATACTATACTATACTATACTATACTATACTATACTATACTATACTATACTATACTATACTATACTATACTATACTATACTATCCAAACCACAAGCCAGTGTTGCAAACAGTGTTATAGGATAGAATAAACATTCAGATTAGTGTATCCTCCCCCATAGTCTTCTTCTCTCTCGGATACTAATATGGATACACATTTATTCTAGGATTGGACGACCGCTTCTTGGAGATAAGCACCTCAGATGGTGTTTATATCAATTTGGCACTTTATAAATACTACTACTACTACTAGTGGTGCACAAGTGTGTCTCAAATCAAATAAACCCAGTAAGTGGGTGTGAAAGAGTGTAAACCAGTTTATAAGAGGCACCATTCGGTTAACAGAAATTAAGGAATAAGATGTTTCGCTCAGTATAATGGCACTCATAAATATTTCTCTTGCTGCAGTCTTAGTTGCCTAGTGGTCCAAATGCAAGACTTTGCAGTGGGATGTCTGGGATCATGGAGATTTGGTCCTTTACTGAGGTACTTTACCATTTACCTCACCAACAGTAATTTTTCAGTTGGTAAACTGGCATAGGACTGGTGCCCTTTGAATGGAGAAGGAATACTCTGAGCTGATGTACTCCAGAAAATCAGAAAGAAGAATGCTGTTTCTTGGTACTGAGACATTGAAATTTTTTCTGTTTTAAAGAGTCGGAGACAGGTCTTAAACTTTCCCTACTGTAAGTCGACTGAAACTCAGTTTTAAAGTAGGCCAACAGAAACTAGGTCAGTGTGCCTTCAGTTACTAATGGATCACAGATATTACTAAGCTGTCCACTTAAGTGTTCTTTTTATTGTAAATACTGTTTAACAAATTTCACAGTATTTCATGTTGAAACCTAATAAACTAAGTTTAACAAATTTTATCGTATTTCATTTTTTGAAATATAACACACTAAGTGTTAGAGTATATTTTGCTCAGGGTATGGAGTGACATCAACCACTGTGTAATTAAGACATTTATAGGAGGCACTTAAATGTCATGTCAGCTCCATCTGCTGATATGTGAACATGTAGACTCAGGTGATGACATTATTTTGTGTGAAAGTAATAACCCCTGTCTCACTTCTCCATTCTGATGCCCACCTGGTGGTCCTGCAGTAAAAACATAGTATTCAAATCTGAGTCTGTCCCTAACATACTGACAAGAAGGATGATGTATGTGGATTGGTTTCACAGCCAATACAATCACTAATACCCAGGTCACACAATGGAGAGGGTGATGTGATCATCTTGGTGAATATAGGAGAATAAAGACAATTTCAAGTTCACCAGTATTTGCCAAAAAGAGGCGGAATGTGTGGCAGTGTGATGAGATTTCCATACTAAAACATTGTTCTACTACATTCTTCGATTGTCTTGAGATTAAGCCTCAATCAAGCAAGGATTATACTTGGAATGCAATATTACCTGGTGAAGATATCTGGCAATTTTCCTATGATCACCTAGCGAATTAGCCACGGGCAGGTGAGAATCAATGAGATCTTTGAAGATTCTTTTACCACAAATAAAAGTTGAGAACAAGGAAGAAGATTTAGCAAATTTACTGAGACCAAGAAATTAATATGACTTGTTGCAACTGCCCCATGTCAGAGCCACGACACGGTAGAATATACTACCTTTTGTGGTGAATTGTCATGGCAAACTTCAAAGACTGAATATGTACAACAATTTTAAACATCAGGTTGTTGTCATGGTGAGATGGCGAATGATGAAGAGAACTGAAAACAAAGGGGAAATAATGTGGACTCCACCAAGAACATTGAAGAATTTACTATTCGCAGGTATTCACCATTAAAATTTGCCACTATGTGACCTGTACATCAGTGAGACTGTCAGACCTGAAATGGGCAGTTTTTACCCCACAGCCCTTAAGGTGTGTTGGGGTAATGTTTTCACCCATGGTGTCTAGATGGGTGGGCAGGCGGTCAGTCAGGCAGGCTGGCGGGTGGGCGACGGGAAGAAGTTTGTCCAGGCCGTATCTCAGAAACCGTAAAGTGTAGGAAGTTGATACTTAGTAGGGACATTGGTTAGAAGGTGTAGGTGTGCAACATCATGGTCTGACCTTGATTTGACCTTTGACCTTGCTGTAGTGACTTTGAGTTTGAAAATCTTGTGTGTACTATATCTCAGAAACTGTAAGGTGTAGGAAGTTGATACTTAGTAGGGACATTGGTTAGGGGGTGTAGGTGTGCATCATCATGGTCTGACCTTGAGTTGACCTTTGACCTTGCCATAGTGACCTTGACCTATAAAATCTTGTCAGGGCTATATCTAGGAAACCATAAGGTGTAGGAAGTTGATACTTGGTAGGGACATTGGTTAGGGGGGTGTAGGTGTGCAATGTTATGGTGTGGCCTTGATTTGACCTTACTGTAGTGACCTTGGCCTATAAAATCTTGTCTGGGCTATTTCTCAGAAACCGTAATGTGTAGGAAGTTGTTCCTTGGTAGGGACAATGGTTGGTGTGTGTAGGTGTGCAACGTCATGGTATAACCTTGATTTGACCTTTGACCTTGCCGTAGTGACCTTGACCTATAAAGTCTTATCAGGGCTATATCTTGGAAACTGTAAGGTGTAGGAAGTTACGTGTTAGCGACATTTTTAGTGGGTGTAGGTGTGCAACGTCATGGTCTGACCTTGATTTGACCTTTGACTTTGCCGTAGTGACCTTGACCTTTGAAATCTTCTCTGGGCTATATCTCGGAAACTGTAAGGTGTAGGAAGTTAACACTTGGTAGGGACATTGGTTGGAGTTGTAGGTGTGCAATGTCATTATGTGACCTTGATTTGACTTTTGATCTTACCATAGTGACCTTGACTTTTAAAATTTGTCCGGGTAATATCTTTGAAATCATTAAGTGTGGGAGGTTGATGCGTGGTAGGGACATTGCTTAGAAGTTGTAGGTGTGACAGGTCATGCTGCAATCTTGATTTGAGCTTTGGCCTTGTCATAGTGACCATGAGTTTTAAAATCTAATATCAGGGCTATTTCTTGGATTCCGTAAGATGTATAACTTTGACACTTGGTAGGGACATTGGTTAGGTCTCATGATGTTGAAAACTTATAATCTCCCCAGGCTGTGGAGTACGGGCATCTCCAATGCCATTTTTAGTCCAGCAAGGGTTAAATTCCAGCATTTTTCTATTATGCCAGGGCTGTATCACTGTTACATTCTCCATATTATTACTACAATGTGAACAACATTAGATCATATATGTGACTTTTTAAAAAGGAACTTTCTTTGTATGTTACAGGATATATGTTTGAGTATGCAGTTTGTTTAAATTCAGAACAGTGGCAGTGATAGTACTTTTGGATCTTTGTCCCCATGTGATAAATCTGTGTTTACGATCAAAGTTTTCCAATAAATATTGTTCTGGGCAATGTTCATATGTGTAACTACACTTGGGTTATACAACAAAAGATTGAGTTTATAATAAGGATTGTGTATTTTGATCCTTTTGAAGATTTTTTTTATGTCAGCTGACTTGTCAGTCAGCTGACATTATGTCGTCACTCTGCGGCGTGGGCGTCCGCGTCCGCGTGAACAACTTCTCCTCCAAAACTACAAGGCCTAGAGACGTGCTGTTTTTTTTAAAAGATACCTTATCTATCGAGGATGAAAAATTGTTCAAGGCATGCAAATCTGTCTGTTCGTCTGTTTGCTAGAGACATTACAAGGGGGGTACCCCCACCAAAAGTGTGAAAATTTCAACACTTAATCACAATTTTCTCAGTGACTATTGCAGGGATTTCTCTCATATCTTGCATATATGTACTAGATCAGAGGTAGATTCTCTTGTGTGAGTATGAGACCTGGATCTGTCTTACTTTTTTTTTAATAAATTTTTTTAATAATTTTTAATGCATTAAAATTCATGAAATCATGCACAAAATCATTTATAACTTGAAAAGTGTTGCATTTAGAGCATTTTGTTAAAATATGTTATTCAGCTACTTTTTTCATAGCTACAATATGGTGAGTAAGTTGGGTGCCTGTCTCAATAGCTAAGTGAGTAATAGCTACTTTTGGGCTTTTCAGTAACTTCCATCATGAGTAAAATCACTTGTAACTTAAAAACTATTGCATTTAGAGAATTTCGTATAAATATGTTATTCAGCTACTTTGGGGTCAGCTATAACATAGTAAAATTTTAGACCTGTAGCTCATGGCATAGCTGAGTAATAGCTACTTTTAGGTTATCACTGTTGAGTAAATCGCTTATAACTTCAAAACTATTGCATTTAGAGAATTTCGTATAAATATGTTATTCAGCTACTTTTGGGTCAGCTATAACATAGTAAAATTTCAGACCTGTAGCTCATGGCATAGCTGAGTAATAGCTACTTTTAGGTTATCACTGTTGAGTAAATCGCTTATAACTTGGAAACTATTGCATTTACAGTATTTTGTTTCAATATGTTATTCACCTATTTTGGGATCAGCTATAACATAGTGAAGTTTCAGATCTGTGGCCCATTGCATAGCTGAGTAATAGCTACTTTGAAGTTCTCACTATTGAGTAAATCACTTGTAACTTAAAACCTATTGCATTTAGAGAATTTCGTATAAATATGTTATTCAGCTACTTTTGGGCCAGCTATAACATAGTGAAATTTCAGATCTGTAGGTCATGACATAGCTGAGTAATAGCTACTTTAAAGTTCTCACTATTGAGTAAATCAGTTGTAATTGGAAAACTATTGCATTTAGAGAATTTCGTATAAATATGTTATTCAGCTACTTTTGGGTCAGCTATAACATAGTAAAATTTCAGACCTGTAGCTCATGGCATAGCTGAGTAATAGCTACTTTTAGGTCATCACTATTGAGTAAATCAGTTGTAACTTGAAAACTATTGCATTTACAGTAGTTTGCTTAAATATGTTGTTCACCTACTTTTGGGTCAGCTATAACATAGTAAAATTTCAGACCTGTAGCTCATTGCATAGCTGAGTAATAACTACTTTGAGGTTCTCACTATTGAGTAAATCTGTTCTAATTGCAAAACTATTGCATTTAGAGAATTTCGTATAAATATGTTATTCAGCTACTTTTGGGTCAGCTATAACATAGTAAAATTTCAGACCTGTAGCTCATTGCATAGCTGAGTAATAACTACATTGAGGTTCTCACTATTGAGTAAATCAGTTGTAATTGCAAAACTATTGCATTTAGAGAATTTAGTATAAATATGTTATTCAGCTACTTTTGGGTCAGCTATAACATAGTAAAATTTCAAACCTGTAGCTCATGGCATAGCTGAGTAATAGCTACTTTTAGGTCATCACTATTGAGTAAATCAGTTGGAACTTGAAAACTATTGCATGTACAGTATTTTGCTTAAATATGTTGTTCACCTACTTTTGGGTCAGCTATAACATAGTAAAATTTCAGACCTGTAGCTCATGGCATAGCTGAGTCATAGCTACTTTGAGGTTATCACTGTTGAGTAAATCGCTTATAACTTTTAAATTATTGCATTTAGAGTATTTTGTTTCAATATGTTATTCACCTATTTTGGGGTCAGCTATAACATAGTGAAGTTCCAGACCTGTGGCTCATTGCATAGCTGAGTAATAGCTACTTTGAAGTTCTCACTGTTGAGTAAATCAGTTGTAATTGAAAAACTATTGCCTTTACAGAAATTTGTGCAAATATGTTATTCAGCTACTTTTGGGTCAGCTATAACATAGTGAAATTACAGACCTGTAGCTCATGGCACAACTGAGCAATAGCTATTCTCAGGCACTGACTGTTGAGTAAATCGGCTATAACTTGAAAAATATTGCATTTGGAGTATTTTGTTAAAATATATTGTTCACCTACTTTTGGGTTAGCTATAACATAGTGAAATTACAGACCTATAGCTCATGGCATAGCGGAGCAATAGCTATTTTCAGGTTCTTACTATTGAGTAAATCAGTTGTAACTTGAAAACTATTGCATTTACAGTATTTTGCTTAAATATGTTGTTCACCTACTTTTAGGTCAGCTATAACAGAGCAAAAATTCAGACTGATAGCATAGCTGAGTAATAGTTACTTTGAGGTTCTCACTCTTGAGTAAATCAGTTGTAACTTGAAAACTATTACATTTAGAGTATTTTGTTAAATATGTTATTCACAGACGTTTTGGTCAGCTATAACATAGTGAAATTGCAGACCTCTATGTCATGGCATAGCTGAGCAATAGCTTCTTTCAGGTTCTCACTGTTGAGTAAATCATTGTATCCAACCTGTAGGAAATCATGGGCTGGGAATCTGTTAATATGGTCCGATTTGACTTTGGAACCCTCCTTCAAGGTCAAATGAGGATAGCCAAACATAAAAGTGCTTATAACTCGCTTATTATTGGTCCTAGAGGTTTGGAATGAAAACCAACCTATAGAAAATCATGAGCTGGGAATTTTTTGGTGTGGTCGGATTTCACCTTGGACCCCTCCTTCAAGACAAATGAGGATAGCCAAACTTAAAAGTGCTTATAACTCGCTTATTATTGGTCCTAGAGGTTTGGAATGGAAAACCAACCTATAGAAAATCATGGGCTGGGAATCTTTTGGTGTGGTCGGATTTCACCTTAGGCCCCTCCTTCCAAGTCAAACGAAGATAGCCAAACTTAAAGTGCTTATAACTCGCGTATTATTGGTCTTGGAGGTTTGGGATGGTAAACCAACATATAGGAAATCATGGCCTGGGATTCTTTTGGTGTGGTCAGATTTGACCTGGGACCCCTCCTTCAAGGTCAATTGAGGATAGCCAAACTTACAATTGCTTAGAACTCGCTTATTATTGGTCCTACAGGTTTGGGATGGTAAACAAGCTACAGGAAATCATGGGCTGGGAATTTTTTGGTGTGGTCGGATTTGACCTTGGACCCCTCCGTCAAGGTCAAACAAGGATAGCCAAACTTAAAAAGTGCCTATGACTCACTTATTATTGGTCCGAGAGGTTTGGGATGGTAAACCATCCTAAATTCTTTGGCTGGGAATCTTTTGGTATGGTCAGATTTGACCTTTGGACCCCTTCTTCATGGTCGAACGGGGATATTGCATTTATAGTATTTCTCTAAATATTTTTAACCTACTTTTTACACTTAAACAATTACGTTGTTACTTTATTTCATAATACCATTTGCAGGGCACAACTTTTTTGTCCTTTTCTTCTGTCAGCTTCGGAATATCTTTCGAACATGCTGTTCAGTTACCATTTACTGTATTTCTGTACAGCCCTTTCCCTGATAATTATGCTTTCCTCTCATTATCACCATCACAAATCAAAAACATTCAGTCAGCTGACACAGTGCCCGTTCACGGGCACTCTCCTCTTGTTTTGTACATGGACAGGCTTTTAGGCTATGATTCCAAGTGTGTGATTTGGGATGAGAATACCCTATTTCTTTGGGAGGTGGATGGGTGGATGTCAACCTGCAATTGTAATTAATGTTTCTAGGTATGTAAAGAGACGATATTTTCCATTCATGAATGAATAATCTGTTGAGAATAGCAAAAAATTTTTATCTTGTAAATTTTTCAGTAAAACTATTATTTTTGACATCACATCAAATTTCATCCAGACACTGCAAATTGTGTCAGTGGAAACAGTGTCTGAGTATATTGTTTCACCTGTTGGGTCTGTGAATGTCTCCTGCTAATATATTTTTCTTGTCCATTGGCTTCTGCAGCTGTCTTATTTCCCTTTCAGTCAAATGTTGTGAACAGTAAGTGGTTCTTGTGTTAACAGTTTACTTTGTGACTGCAAACTAAAAGCAGCTTGTCTGACTGTTGTGGCATATGGCTTTCATAAAGCCAAGAAAACATAATTTGTTTGCTTTTTTTCAACCACTACTCCTATGGTGCCAAATATAAGGATACATACATTCTCACAGACATCTATTCTCTGAGATTGGATGATCTTTTCATAAAATCGTTCCTGTTGCCTTATGCTATGTTCTTTTATCTCTGGTTGGGTGCATTGTCAGTGTGTTCATTCATACACACACCTACAATGTCACTGCAGTGTTATCCATCTTTTAATGTTTTCTCACTTCTGCTCAGGACCACATGTGGTCTCCTAACCCCACACCTGGTCTGTTAAGATGAAAGTTGTACATTGCTTGTTAATGTCTGATTGATCATAATGCCGAATCCAGACCAACTACTATGTACTGCTTGCCTTCACACTAGGACTGTCCCCTGCAATACGACAACCAGTATAGATTTAAAATTCAGTCCACATACACAACAATACAGAGCTTTTCATAATAGTTAAAGGTCACATCATATGGAAAGTTGAGAAGTTTTCAAAGGACTTTCAAACGATGGTGGCGGTTTCAGTGTAATTGAGTTAAAATCGAAGCAATCTTTGGGCTCTTTTTCACGAGCTTTGCAAAAAGTGTACTCAAACAATTTTCTCAAAAAAGAAACAAAAAGACTCTTCAGTTCTGGCACCCGTTTTGCAAATATCCACCACACCTGCTAGGTTGTAGCAGGCTGAATTATCATCTAAAAGAGAATTTGCATGTTATTGACTACTCATCTTGTGCCTGCAACTATCCGATAGAAGACACATCACACTATTTCTTAACTTGCCCATTGTATGCTGGAATCAGAGGTGATCTCTTAAGTGTCTTTCCCTCTTCTGATAATAAGACATTACTCAACATTATGCTTTATGGAAACTTGAATCAAAGCTACGATGAAAACTTTAAATATTTTCAAGCAGTCCACAAATTCATAGATCATTCTAATCAATTCACTTACTACCAGTAATCTATCTGTGTAGCCTCATTTCTATGTCATCTGTAAATACTTCATCCCGCAAGAGGGCTTTATATAATTGTAATTTACGATTGTTGCCCAATTGTTAATAAAATATGTTTAAACCAAACCACCACTTGGCAAGTTTGCTGCCTGGTTTTCAACATGAAGGTCATGATGGAGGTTTGGATTTATCAAGGTGAATTTCAAACATTTTAACCGCTTAACTGCCAGTGTCCTAGTTGTGTGTGGAATAAAAAGTGCCATATAATTTTCTTAAAATTTATCAATACTCAGTGTTTTCTGTAAATAGAAATTTAAAACAGTTATAGTAGAATTTTATTATATCGTATAATTTCATTTGTTGATTGAAATGTTAACTTAAAGATTTAAGACTGTTGTATCCACTTTTAGGCAATTTACTTTTTTAATAAATTATTAAATTCAAAGTTTTAGAATAATTAAAAAGCCCACAGATGAAAGTTAAACATACTAGACTAAAGGAGCCAGGTTTTGTCATGTGAGACTATATAAAACATTGATTTGGATCGTTTTTATCCAGGGTCCTGAATGTGACTCTGCATGCCACGTAAATGTTAATGATTACGAATCAATTAGCTACTTATTCGGATGATTCATTGTGTGATGTTCATCAGTAAACAACAGGCACTTGAGGTGTTTACAAATACCTCTTATAAAGTAAGCAGAGACTAAGATCTTGAATAATCTGTACAGAGTTATATCGGGTCATCACCACTGCTCTCTGGTTTTATTTCTACTGAGGTCAGTCTTAAGGTCAATAATTTTAAAAATTTACTTGTTACTTGTTCTTGATTTATGAAGATTGAAAACATGTCCATGCTTCACTAAAGATGCTGTAAAGCTTGTGTTCTTTTTTAATCTGATGCCAGATACATTAACAGATGATATCTAGAATGGGTCAACATTTTTAAGAGTTAATTGTGAATATAGGAGTGACCACCAAGGCATATCTCTTTGACAAGTTTACTATCCCTGAACCCTAGACAAAAGGCGTAACAGTATGTTTAAATGTTAAAGGCGTTGATTCTGCTAGTCATAATATCAAGCCAACGTCATTAACAAAAAAATATTGGATGGAGTCTTGTTGATAAGAAATAGGCGTTGTATATGACTTATGTTTACTTCACTAAAATAGAACCAATCTCATATGATAATGGTAGAATTCTCTGAGTCAAAAGAAGGGAAACAACCATTTGTATATGATATCATAACGGGGTTCAGTTACAGACCTTAATATGTTTAATTTTAAATGTAAATTCATACATATAAGCATTTCCACAGCATGAAAATGTTGAATGATTTAGGTGTTAACTGTTCTAGAATATATTAAGTACATATCATAATAATAATACATAGTTTAATAAGCACATAAATAATCACGAAAATTACAGAATGTCTTTTTTAAAAAGGCCATCAAGTTTTGGCAGCAAAATATATTAAATTAATGTTGACTCTATTGGGCTATGAACTATACTCACTGAGACTTTCTGACTGTTTGGACGTATTTTTTTCCGTGGTCTATATTCCAATCCATGATAGAACAAAGAAAAGAACATAAATTCTTAGAACTGATATTAATATTTAATTCCAGTAGTTTATTATTATCTGTAAATTTGTGTCTAAATTATTATAATTGTACAGAAACTAACAATTTTGCCAAAACCAAATCCGGCACTGGGGGAATAAAAGGAGTGATCATTTACTGACATTTTGTAACAGGTTAGCGAAAAGGGCAAAACTAAATTTGTCAAAAATTATCAAGTAGATAACAATGTCCAACAACTGAAAGTAAAATAATGGGGTTTGCTCAGTAAGGAATTAATTTCATATACAGAACTGAATTTCAGCTTTCATGCTGAATAAGGCTTCTGGTGACACTTTTATGAAAAAAAAACTTGCTCTGTCATGATTGATGAGTCAGGGAGTATCCAGGTGGATATAGATCACTGTGTAAGTATATGTGCTATAATGCATGTGCACAAATATATCAATGTTTGAAGGCCTTAAAACATTGGGTTGGGCCCCCAGTAACCGTTGTGTGTGTATTTGTCACACTCCAGGTGGCTTAGTGTACATTTTCATACACTGAATCTGCAATTGGTCAACATAATTTGTTATGTAGGGGTTTACCATTGCCGACAATTCCACATGTCAAACAGCTGCATAGTTTTAGTTTTAGGCGCCCCTTGGTGTAAGTGCCATAAAAGTGTAATTAGATTGGCAGAGAGTATTAAATAGGAAATCTCTCCTTATCCGCGGATTTTCAAAAATTCCTGAATAAAATATGAACTCACCTGTGCTCAATATAGATTAAAAATCGTATACATGGGAACATCATCTTATTTTGTGTCATGCACCAAGTTATTAGGTGTGAAACTTAAAGTGTAAGAATTATGTACCTCTCAGTTTTTGAAAAAATTCATCACCTATTTATATTGTCACCATTATTTATGACATGCTGTACAATGTAAATCTACATAAATACATGTATTTAAAATTATATTATTAAAATGCAATTTGAACATTGCACATTTTGTTGAAAAATTAATATAAAGAGACTGCGAGTGTGAGAGAAATTTGTTTTTCTCTTGCATATATGAGGAGGTAACTCTTGTCAGTTTTCTTTATGACCAAACTTAATGCATGAAGAATTCTAAAGCTGTTTTGTTTTACTTGTCTGAGGTTTATCATTTGATTTAAAAGATCTCTATGGTTTTTGCCATTGTGTAGATTATAAACCACCTAAATACATGCTGTACCATGAGAGTTGAAAGTGAATTACAGGGCAGAGTATTTACAAATTATAGCTGGTTTTAGGGATTGATGCATCAATATAGTAAAGCAACAGTTGGTTTGAAAGATCATCCGTGGATTTTAGATTTAAAAACTCTTTATAAAACCTTTAATAACCAGTGATTAAATGATATATTTGTTGTCAACACACATCACTTAAGGTAGGTTTAATATAATATTCATAGACACATATTTGAATCTGTTGACATTTGCTGTAAATTTGCGGCTCTGTGATTCTCCAAAGAAGCCTGGGGACTTTTAACCTCGTTATTGACCATTTGTTAAAATATTCACAGTATATTTAGAAACATAACATTTGATCAGTATATCACTTATAGGCAGTTTATATGTGATTGTAAAGAACAGATATCTAATCTTGTTGTAGATTCGTTGGTGTTACAATAATCCAGACATATATATCATGTATATACAGAAGCTATATGAAGTACAGTTGGAGCCTGATCAGACTTACCATTTTATAGTTATAAGATAAAATAGGTAAAAAAATGTGGAAAGAATTCCCCCAGGTGGGATGTTTAAGGCCCCACACAACAGGAAAATTTAACTAAAAATTTGATTTTAAATTGAATTATACATATTGCACCAAATTAATGTAAAACATGATCCAGTTATCTGATTGTCCACAAAGGGATAGTCAACAACAGAAATAGCATCCATCAGGGGAGGAGGGATTGTTATGGTTGTGAGAAGGCAAATCTCAAGAGTTAATTATTTTTCTTCCTGCATGAAGCCATCATTGTTTGTGACCTGACAACCAGTGGTAAGTCTACTCCACTAGGATAGAATTGCAACTGCAAAACATCTTGCTGTCAACTTATTTGTGGATACGAGGTCTGTGGAAGCAGTCTGTCTCCATGACCTGAGTTTACTAGAATAAACCAATGCAATGAATGCAGACTGATAATGAGGTTGACTTAAATACAAGCTTTAAACAGAAAAAGGTTGCACATTACAAAAAACAAACTCTAGTTTGCTTATGAGTAAAATCCAGGCACTAGAATTTGGCATGTTTGCTTTGATGGTCCATTAAAATTAAGGTCAGTATTGTTTATCAGTTGTTTTTGAAGAACATCCCCAGCTCGTGTGAGTTGACAGTTGTCCAAGTGTGATGCCATTGAGACTGTAAGTAACCACTTATAGCTGGCGACATGTGTGTGTGTATGTCTTTGATGGTTCACTTCAATCTCATTAATCCCCTACATACTGTTGTTTGTGTGTCAGTGGATTCAAGAGATTGTAACATATAACCTTATAATCAACCGTCTTTTGTGAAGTGCAAAGCATCAACCACATTCAAGCTTTAAATAGAGTCCGAGTATGGAGATTTTTTGGTTAACTGAGCACTAAATACAATTACATTTCTTGAAGCAAGTAATCGTCAGACATAAAAGATTGTTTGAAAAAAGTAAAGTATTGGTCACCAGAGCCGTATGTTATCCACCCTTACTCCATGGATCCTGGCTCACATTTCATAGGTCTCATTAGTTCACATGTGGTTATGAAACATTCCATTTGTTACTGTCAGCTGGATTTAAAAGCAGAACTAATTTATTTTTATAAAAGTGAAATATCCATGGACTAGTATTAATTAAGCTTTCTATGACAAAATTTTGTCTCAAGTGTTTAGTTTTGGTCTCTCATCTGAGACCATTTGTGGTCTTAACCCAAAATTGTTGAGACCAAATTTAGTCTCAGATTTCTTCCCAAACTTGAAACTAATATATTGTTATCACAAATATTTTGGTAAAATGGAGGTAACTGAGGTAAATATTTTTACTTTTAATGGTGTACAGAAAGTAGGATAATTCACAACATGCAGAAATACTTTGTCTAAAGTTTTGTTTCAATTTACAATGCAAATTTTGATTTCAAAGGTACCTTATGTGAGGCAGTTTTCTGATAGTGTTTTTTCTGGCAGCATAGCAACAAAGAAGATCATGTGACATGGTGATGAAATTAACTGATAAATTTTCTAATTTTTTTAATTAAATAGATATCATAAATTTTGTTGTGAATTATCACAAACAAATTCTTTCTGATCATTAAAAAGTGATGAAATAGGTAAGCATGTTTATAGTTTGTTTACATTGGAAAAACTTCAGCACGGTGTCCATCTGGTGTCTACTGAGGTTACATGCTTAGTTGAGACCAGATTCTCAAATCCAAGACTATACACATGTATATGTCTTGTCTCAGACATAAGATCTGTTTATAAATACTAGCCTAAGTATTAGCCATAGGAAAGAGTGTTCACCTTGTTGTTCCAGTGGTTTTCTCCCATCACTAAATGCTTTACATAACATTGGAACCAAGTGCCATACAAACTGCTCAGTTCAAGATTAACTTCAGTTTTCCGCCATGAAATATGAATTACTTACTTGAAGTATTACTTTGATTATTGAAAAGACTCCATGTTTTTGAATAAATACAAGTAATTACCCAGGAGGATGCAGAAAATTAAACCGCTACTTTTGCAAATGAATCATTGATCTAGTCAATTAATTTGTGCAAATTTCTCTTTCTCAGAAAGTCGTTGTATACATTAAGCTTTTGTAGAAATGATATATGTTTGCAGGTATTGGTTTTTGCCAGGAGTTCTATATATTTTGATGCACTTCTATAGTTGGTTTTGAAAGAGAGTAAGGTATCAGAAGTTTACCACACTTTATATGAAATCCACTACTGAGGAGACACCCTCCTCATTTCTTCTAAATTATAGAATATTATAGACATATTTGTAATTTTTTGACATGTAAATCAATTATCTAACCAATTTCAGAAGTTTAGTTAATTTAGTTTCATGTTTGCTTAATTGTAAGAGGTGTGCCCTGAGTAGTGAGTGTCATAGAGCGGTGAATTTCACATATCTTACTGTAGATATATCCGGTACAAGTCAGAGGAAATCATTGAACCCAGCTCATTTAACCTCATCATCATTATCCAATTGAATTATCAGCAATTTCATTTCATAAGGTAAAAACCCCACTAGCAAACATTTCTGAACTCGTTTACTATACAGTAAAAAAGCTATGAATGTATATCATCATTTAAAACCCATTTCTCACAGTTCCATAATAGCACCACAATATACTAGTATATCCCTGATTAGAAAATGTAATATGAATGTGTCCATCCATCCCTGAATAAAACAGCTACATTGTCCACAACTTAAACTACATGAAACTTGCAGAATTCTGTTTAAACTCTCTTCGCATTCTGATGTTAAATTGAAAGAAATATATGCTTTACTGTCCCATTTGGTGTTCTGTATTCAACTGGAGATATTGTTTGTTCAGAGAAGTGTGACAACACCTTAAGGATATTTTTGCCTTCTTTGAGTGACAGGCAGTTATTAAAAGACAAAAACAGCAGCAAAGATTGAACAGATCTGGTCCTTTTTATGCTGTAGTTTTTTTCACATTTTGCAGAAGTTTACAGTAGGTTACCAATTAAACTGTTGTGTTGTTCAGCACTATGGAAGAAAGTGAATATGATAAGAAAGCCTTGGGTCCTGTGCTGATTTCAATAGACTCTGTTTTCAGGTTGGTTTTTTAGGAGAGTAGGAAGAATGATAGTAATAGATGGTTTTAATTAGTACCAAGCAGGTGTTGTCTTGAATTGGAGATTTTTTTGCATGAATTTTACACAAATTTAAGTCATTGGCCTCACAGTAGGAGAGAAGAAAAACAATTTCTGTTTTGTGTTAAATGCTTTAGGAGAAAGAACATATTTCGTACTTATTTGTGGTTCTCGCTATTCGTTTGATAATATATTTTCTTCAAACCTGGATTTCAGTTTTGTTGTCTTATCAAAAGTTATTTGACGATTGTTCATCTTAATTTGAAAAAAGTGTATTCAGCATTTTGAAAATGTTATTGTTACATATGGCATAAGTACAGAAGATCAAAACCGTAACTCATTATTGGAAAGAGGGATTTGATGCACAAAGTTATACAACTGATTAAAACTAGGTTCTGATTAAAAATATGTATTATTACTTATGTAAGATTTTCCAAAATATTTAATATTTGAAGGACACCATGTGAGGGTCTAAAGATGGTCAGATATTTTTAATAAAAAAAGATCCAGCAAACATGTTATGGAACATAATAGAATTCAACTCAATTTGCAAGATCAAAGCATTCCTATAATATTGTGTATTGTCACCTTATAATGGGAGAAGATTGCTTAAGATATTGTCATTAACTGATGACTGGTTAGTATAAATAGATATAAGGTGGGTTTCATGTGTATCCTGAGAAATGGTCACTAGAATGGGGCACATCAAATATGGCTGAAAGAAATCAAATCTTTGCAGACATTTTTAATTTAAGTTTTGACATCACAATGGAAATAGAGTTTAACATTGTTCTGTGTATATAATTGTGTGTATAAATTTTTCATGGTATCCTGGAATGACATCTTACAAGTAATGAAGATGGCAGAAGATATTGAGAACTGATAACTGGTTAGCTTGAAGGGGTAGAGATGTTAGCGAGAGCAAAGGAGGTTAATTATACCATCATATGATAAGTTATAATAGTATGTCCTCAGGAAGTAATTATACATACCAGCTGATTATACCAGACCATAGTATTGAGAAATAAACTATCCTGTGCAGAGTATATACCTTAAAAACCACTATTACCCACATGTTGATGTATCTAGATAACCCACATGAATAATAGCAAATGTGTCACCAAATTCCACATTTTCAGATATAAGGAAGGATTCTGTCATTACAGAAATTTTGTTTCAATGACTGATTTCCAAGTTTATTACTTTTTTTCTGACTGATTTGCAGTTTTTTTTACTTATTTGGCACAAGACATGAACATCTGAAAGAATTTGACATTCTATTGACAGAATTTAAAATCTGTCCAATTCAATAATATATAAATATTGGACGTTCTACCACAATATACACAGTCATGAATCCTATTTAGTTTGCTTTCAAGACAGTGGAATCATGCGTCTAATTAAACCGAAGTCATTTCAAGTTGAGAAGGGCCTGGAACAGAACTTTATTCATAAGATTCCCCAGCACAAAAGTGGTCAGGGGTTAGTGTTACTAGTAATGTTTATGTATCCTAGCAGTCAGGACCAGGCTGTAAGATCTTGTCACTCTGGCAAAATCGTATGGTTGGTCAGTTTCACACCCTTTTTAAACAGGTTCAAGAAGTCCTCATGACATGGTGGGTTAACAGGTTTGGCGTCTAATCACAGGTTGTCACTAGGGCTGCAAGCGAGCCCGAAAATGTGCCTCGATTCCTCGTTTTATAAGAATCGACTCGGACTCGGTTAATCGCTTGATTATCGCCCACGAAATAAACTGCTTCATATTTTGACATATCACGCCTTATAAAATGGTTACAAACCACACAACAGGAAAGAATTTTATTAATTTATTGAATTTTGGAAAAAAGATGCATTTATAATGCAAAATATAGGAAACTTTAACCATCTTTATATTGCGAGATTTGAGGCGTCTTCGAAATACGTTATAATAAAATGCTGTCTTATAAAACGTTGTTACACAAAGAACTAAAGTTTGCAAATGCTTAAAATATGAAATACTGAAATGGAAACGCCTTATATTGGTAAAATATATAAAGATATCCATATATTTAAAGAAAAAAAATTGAATTTTGTAGTAGATTTTACGTTTATGTTTAGTTGTTTTCGAAGACCCGGTTCACTTTTCTTGCCTCGAGTACTGAACTGAATCGTTTCGTTTCCGAGTATCCGAAGAATCGTTGCAGCCCTAGTTGTCACCTCTGTGTGGGTTTGACTCCCACAAGTGACAAAGATGAGCACCTGTCCAAATTGGTTGACCCTGGCTGAAAATCAAAACGCAACATTTTAGTTTTATATTTGCCTTAAAATAACAAAAATACAAGATAAAAGTGTATAATTTCTCCAGATATAAGGTTTGTAATATTTTAAGTTAGTGTCATTATTGCCCAGTGCTGCCAGACACTTGAGTGGTTTTATTTCAAATAGTACCCCTCCCCCTTGGACTTTTATACCGATAAATACAGTAAGTTATTTGAAGTTACTCTTATGGTTTAAACTGGAACAGTTTGTTTTATCGGTATTTTTGACTGAGTGAATTAATAAATTCTAAATGGGAGATGTTTCAATCAGTGAAATTATACACAAAAGGCCATAGAGTTGTAGAGCTTCGTAATAAGAAACTCCTTGTGTAAAGGTGTGTCAAGATATTGTCAGTAAATGTATCACACATAAAGGCATTTTAACCTTTCAAGAAATGTACAAGCCATTTTGACATTTTAAAGTACTGTAAAATAGGTTTCATTTGCCAATTTTTGGGTGAGTTGTTTTCTTTGATATTAGTTACTTACATTGTAAATTATGACTCCTAAATCTAATTGTTAACATTAAAAATTACACATTTCTGTAAAATCATTAAACTGTTTCACTGCCTTTCAGTATGGTTCTGAAATTCTGATGTCTACTTTGTTTGCATTTTCTTTAAATAGTATTTATATAACATCTAAGTAAATAAGATTATTTTTAACCCTTTAAAGTTATTTGCTCTGTAGTATGTTTTCTATCTATCTTTAAACATGATGCATCATGAAAATTATCCCAAACAAAGCTAGACATAAGCATGTTCATTTCAGATTCTGATCAACAGAATAAAATCTGTATGCTGTATTCGACATAATTAGTATTTAGAATCTTCAAAAAAACAGTCACGTCTTTACAGACTGTGTGTGGATGTATTGATCAAAAGAAAATTTTATACTCAAGAACATACTCAGAAATCAAGTTGAGTTTATATAGGCATAAATATAGCCTAGTCCAGGGCTATAGTGAAAAAAATATAGAGTAAGAAATCTAAAATTCGCCACATATCTGAAATTCGCCACATGTGAAAATACTAATAAAATAAATGAATTATGGTGAGATTTGTTGACTGTATAGTAAACTAAGGCTTTTGGAACTGAAAAATACCAATTTTTGGACAAAAACATCATTTTCTTCATAAAGTTAACTAAGGTTTTAGAGGTGGCGAATTTTAGATTCCTGGCGAATTTTAGATTTCTTACTCTACTAGGAACTAACTGGGTGGAATTTTTTGTATACAACAGACTGTTGTGTCTAAATTATGAAGGAGTACAGATCATAGCAAAACATCAAGACACTTGTTTAACTATAAACTTGAACTTGGAAAAATTTGGTATTAAATATTGTGTAAATATATGTCACTTCAATAATAACACACAGTATATATATTTTGCTGATATAGACACTACATGCAACTTAACGTTAAGGGAAATAATGTGGGTTTTTTTGTTCCCATGAAATAGGTGAGTGGTGGTGATCCAACTGAAGGTCTTAATACAGAATAGAAGATGTAGCTGGATAAATTATTTTATCAGTAGGCTTCTTTTCATAAAGAGTTGAGTTTAGATTTTAATCCCAACTCATAGTGACAAGATGAAAGTGTTGAATGTTTATGTATGACATTGAATGCTAAACAGACATAGGTACTTTACAAATATTATATTTTTTGATATGTTGAGGTCTTAGTGTCCCAATGGTTATCAAGTTTGGCAAATCACCACCTGGCTTTTGCCGATGTGGTCAGAGGTTTGAATCTGCTTATGACAATAATAACATAATTATAGAAACATTTATATATGGCACAAGATCTATAAAAATCCTCTAATGCTAATGCACTGGAATTCAAAACCTTGGAGTCCAAAACTGGGCACAGCTCATAACTCAGTAAGTGCCTGCCAGGGAGAATGACTATGGTGGTGGATATGCCAGTCTGATCAAGTATGTCTTGAGTTGGCTCCAGATACTGGAGATTTCCATTAGGTTCTATTAGAAACACTGGTGGTCTGCCCCAATTGTGGTTGTAGCTATGAAATAGAAACAGTGGACTTCAGTAATGAGGAGAAGTGATTTTAAAATTGGGTTGTCATTCGTTTCAACAGCCGTGGTCATATCAGGACAGATCATCACAGTGAATCGAACATTGTGAGGTAGGTTTGAACCTGTGACTACACAGGTGAGAGCCAAGTGATAAAATACACCTGACTTAATACCATGCAACCACTGAGGCTTTTGAATTTAGGGTCAAACCTAACCAGTGACAAGTACTGAATGCTTGTCCCAGTATATCCTGACTAGAGGACATATTCTGATAAATACTGATATATATTCCTTCTGTTACTTGACAGGCAGGGGTTTGAAGAAATAAGACAAGTGTTCTTGTGTTGTGTAATGTGGCAAGATAAACACTCCAGTTTTGTAAAACACAAGACAGGGTGCTCTGGTTTCAGTGTTGGACTGTGTGCTGTGTATGTAAATGTGATCTGAAGTGGGAAGATTGTAACCACTACCATATCATCCCCAAATATAACACCGACAGGAAGTTGTTTTTAATAAACCTCCCTGGTGAAGTCAAACTAAAAGTCTTGTATGTATCAATTCATCCAATATCATATGCCCAGATAGAAGCTGAACAAGAATGTAAAAAAACATTTTCAAATTCAGACCAGAAATAAGGAACTTCTGCTTATTATGTCCACCCCACTGGGGGGTGGACATATTATTTTTGCTTTTTCCCCCCCTGCGTCCGGACGCTTGGTTTCCGCTCATTTGAAGGAAAAGTATTTATCTTATCTTTACCAAATTTGGTATGGGTGTTTATTGGGTTAATAGCTTGCATGGGATTGATTTTGGTGAAGATAGGTCTATAGCTTACTGAGTAATAGCTACTTAGCTACTTTTGTGTACTTCTTTTGTTTCCGGGCATTTTAAGGAAAAATATATGACATATCTAACCAAATGTAGTATGAGCATTACTTAGGTCGATAGCTTCCTTGGGATTGGTTTTAGTAATAATAGCTATATAACTGACTGAGTAATAGCTACTTAGCTACTTTGCCAAAAGTGGAAAACACAAATTTGCTTCTATCTCCTTAACCGTGCGAGATAGAGAGATTTCGTCGAAATTTTCGACCCACAGGGTATCTGAGTAATGTACTCTTGGCAATTTTCAAAAAAAATTTCCCCTCCCCAAAAATGGCGGCCATTTTGAATTTTCGAATTTTTGCCATTTTCAAATTTGCTTCTATCTCCTTAACCGTGCGAGATAGAGTGATTTCGTCGAAAATTTTCATCCCCCAGGGTATCTGAGAAATGTCCTCTTGGCAATTTTCAAAAAATTTTCCCCTCCCCAAAAATGGCGGCCATTTTGAATTTTCAAATTTTGACCAAAAATGACAAAACACAAATTTGCTTCTATCTCCTTAACCGTGCGAGGTAGAGCGATTTCGTCGAAATTTTCGACCCACAGGGTATCTGAGAAATGTACTCTTTGCAATTTTCAAAAAAAATTTCCTCTTCCCAAAAATGGCGGCCATTTTGAATTTTCGAATTGTTGCCAAAAATTGAAAAACAAAAATTTGCTTCTATCTCCTTAACCGTGCAAGATAGAGCGATTTCGTCAAAAATTTTGACCCAACCAATGCAAAAAGGCATGAAGCTGAAATAATTTACATCTACACTAATAAATATTTAAGCATCATTGATATATTTTACAAATGAAACAGGGTCTTGTAAGACTACTGTACAATTTTTGCAAAAGGTTCATGGGGTGGACATTACATATGATAATGTGTGTTCTTCTATGCTATCCTGTTTCTATTCATATGTCGCAGCTACTATCAACAGGGCATCCTATTTCTAGTTTTCTAGTTTTTGATGTATACAGAGGATATCTTCTGATCCAATGAAGTTAAAAAATTATTCAAAATAAAAATATGGTTTTGTGTCAGATTAGATTTTGTCTGTTGTGTATTGTAAGGTATGTCATATTACTTCAAACTGTATTTATTGTATTGGTTGATACTGAAGTGACGTAGCCTGAGGTACAGCTCAGATTATATCCATAGCTTACTGACCTAGTCCGCTGATGTGTCAAAAATAAGAGTTCTAACTGACCAGGCATCAATCAAAACCACTTATTTGTAAAGAAAAAACTGTTCTGTGTCCGGTGAATCATCAGGTGTTTAGTAGTACCAAGCATTAATTTAAACCCACACAATATTATATAGAATTACTTTTTATTGCATAAAAACGTACTTACATAATCCCAACAAATGCTTACGTGACCTACCGTTCGGTCAAGGACACAGACAATGTGTCTCGCCATGTTTTTTCTACTGAAAGTACACACGTAAATCCCAGGGGGCACCTGCTGGAGGTTATCTCCACTATAAGTTGCCATTCTAATTTTGACTGCCGTGAAGTGCACACGCGTTCTTTTGTACGATTCAAGATGTCCGAAAAACAAAGGAAATCTTCAGTTTGCTTGGGTGATATGCTTCCATGGGATAATCACCAAGCTTGTTTAAAATGCAGAAACGACAAGAAGGGAAAAGACAAGTGTGTTGTGAGTAAGGAATCTGATTGCTCTATTTGTGCTGGGGCCTTAAAAATTCAACACAAAAGAAAAGCTTCCAAGTCCAAAAGTTCTGAGAAGTTTGATGACTCGCTCTTGGATGAACCAACACTTTCAAAATCTTCACAGCCTTCTACTTCCAAACCTGATTCCTCACTCCAAGACATGATTAAAGCTATGAATAATCAATTGGCTTCCTTGGCTTCCCAGTTTGAAGAGTTCAAACGCACTGACAAAGCTTCAGCCTCTAAGAACAGTCTTCCTCTCTGTCAGGAGCAGGGTATGAGTGCCCCTGTCTCCCAGACGAGAACTCAGCCTTCAGAAGGAGAGCTATCTGATGAGGACTGCTCTTTGCCTGCCAGCAAGAGACACAGATCTAAGTCTCCTCAAGGGGATGCAGACTCTCATTCACAGGAGTTAGATCCCTCTTATGTCGAGATGCTCAATGCCATCAGAGGTCTACTGGATCTGGAGGTACCACAAGTGGAGTGCCTTGTGGCCCCTTCTGCTTTTTCCAAGAAACCCTCCAAGCAG
Organism: Sabellastarte sp. h YS-2021; assembly: GCA_964017235.1. Taxonomy (NCBI): domain Eukaryota; kingdom Metazoa; phylum Annelida; class Polychaeta; order Sabellida; family Sabellidae; genus Sabellastarte; species Sabellastarte sp. h YS-2021. Next base: position 45,237,491 of record OZ024931.1, on the reverse strand, counting down.
GTGGTGAGGAAACAAAATTTGGCTTTACCTCCTGTCCAAGATATTCAGTCCATGTGGGACTACAGGTTTAGGAAGGCCTCTGGAACCTCAGTCAAAGACAAATCCAGCTCTGAATCATTGTCCCAGGGACAGTTTTTGGCCTTTGAGAGGCCCGACATGATCTACTACACTACCTCTCCACAAAATACGCCTTTGAAAGCTCCTAAACTACCTGACTCCTACTTCAACATAGCTAGAGTGAAATCATTGTCAAATTCCATCTCTGTACCTTCCAAACAACATATTGTTCAAGAGACAGTTTGCAGGGAAAATGTTCAAATTTTGGGCCATGTAGTGTTGTTTAAAATGGCTATAGAGGAGCTCAACAACAGAATCCAGGAGTTGGCTACTGAAATTAGAGGGTCTGAAGATCTGGATACAGTCAAGGAGTCAGCAGACCTCATGATAAAATATTCTCAGCTACAGGCTTCAGTTACCTCCTCTCTGGAGATAGCCCTGGATACGGTCCTCAAACAAAACATGACTCTGGCATGCAATATCCTCCTTCAAAGGAGGGATAGCTTATTGAAGGACTGCAGCTCAAAATTAGGTCCAAAAGACTTGGCACGCTTGCGTACAGACCATTTTGACCAACAGGAGGTCTTCAACTCAGATATTTTATCCCAGGTTGAGGATAACATGATCAAAAGATTGTCAATAATGAAGGAATCTGATTCCAAGTCATACAGAGACTCTGTGAAGAATTTCGATTTCGGGAGGTCTTAACATCCAAAGCCCTCACAGGAAGGTAACAGGTCGTTTCGTGACAAATGAACGCAGCCAAACACCTATAACCACTTCTCTGCGCGCGCATCGCGAGGAGGCAGAGGCGGAAAGAGGAAGTGAGTTTCCAGGGACAAGATTGCAGGATTTTTGGCAGGTATGGGCAAAAAATCAAGCACATCCCAGAGTAGTAAGTTTACTACAACATGGTTATCGCCTAGACTTCAAAATTCTACCCAAATTATCGAAAATTCCGCTCATTTTGAGCAAATATCACAACAAAAACAAAGATGGCGCTCTACACGAAGCAGTTCAGGCCATGCTTGCAAAAAAGGCAATAACTCATGTCAGGAAACCTTCTACTCTGGGATATTACAGCAGACTGTTTCTGGTACCCAAACCCATGAAAAGGTGGAGACCAGTGATAGATTTAAGTATGTTAAACAACCATTTACATGTACCGACATTCAAAATGGAAACAGCCGAATCTATCAGGAAGTCGATTTGACAGGGGGAGTGGGTCACCTCGATAGACCTCACAGACGCTTATTTTCATGTTCCAATTCACCCACAATCTCAAAAATATCTGAGATTTCAAACGAAAAAAGGGGTTTTCCAATTTCAGGCTCTCCCTTTTGGTGTCGCAACAGCTCCCCTAGAGTTTACTCGCATTGTGAAAGAGGTAAAACTCCTAGCTCAAGCCAGGAACCTCAGAATCCATCAATATCTGGATGACTGGCTTCTTCGGTCACCAACAAAAGATCAATGTCTCAAAGATTCGGAAAAATTAGTGAAATTGGTCCAAGAAGTAGGCTGGCTCATCAATTTCCAAAAATCGGAATTGGTTCCCACACAAAATCTAGATTTTCTGGGTTATCACTTCGATCTTCACAGGGGTCTGGTTTTTCCAACCCAAAAGAAACTCGATCGGTTGAAAGTTCAGACTGTTTCCATCAGAAAGTCATTAGTCTTGACTACAAGAAAGCTCATGTCACTCATAGGGACATTAGCTTCCTTAGAAAAAACAGTACCTCTAGGAAGGTTGCACATGAGACCTTTTCAGTGGTACCTAAGGTCAAACTGGAAGTTTCCCCAGTCACTGGACAAAAACATTCCAGTAACAAGGAATTTCCTCAATTATCTCAAATGGTGGGAGGATCTACAAAATCTTATGGCAGGTGCTCCTATCCATCCTCATGTTCACAACACTTTGGTGTTCACAGATGCCTCCCAAAAAGGCTGGGGAGCTCACTTGAACGAAATAGTCCTCAGTGGCCTCTGGTCAAACAAGGAGGCTCAGCTTCACATCAACGTATTGGAGCTGAAAGCTGTTCTTCTGGCCCTAAAGGGGTTTCAGGAACACTTGCAAGGTCAAAGCGTGCTCATCTGTTCAGACAACAGTACAGTAGTATCTTATCTGAACAAAGAAGGAGGCACCCATTCCATAGAAATGTGTGCTCTTATCTGGAGAATTCTGGCATTTACAAATTCCAGAAGGATCCAGATAAGAGCAAGACATGTACCTGGATCCCTAAATGTGATAGCAGACTCCCTATCAAGAAGGGACAAGGTCATACAAACAGAGTGGTCCCTTCACCAACAGATATTCAACCAAATTTGCAAAATTTGGCACACACCAATGGTAGACCTGTTTGCAACTCATCTAAATTACAAACTTCCAATTTATGTATCTCCTGTCCCAGACAAAAAGGCTTGGAAAATAGATGCATTGAATATCTGTTGGGAAGGCCTAGACGGCTATGTCTTCTGTCCAGTAGCCATCCTGCCACAAGTAATTCAAAAAATAATAACATACCCATGCAGGATGATAGTACTGGCTCCAGGGTGGCCAGGGATGCCATGGTTCTGGGATCTGGTGGATCTCTCGACCAGGGTACCTCTACAGCTCCCTCATTGGAAGACATTACTGAAACAACCACATTCCAACAGGTTCCACAACAGCGTGGAGTACCTGAATCTACATGTGTGGCTTCTGGATTCCAGGAATCCAATTCTGGTAGATTCTCATCTGAGGTGGCAGAAAGAATTAAGGCACCTCAGAGGGAATCCTCAAGAAAAGTCTATCAATCAAGGTGGACCATTTATGGGCAGTGGTGCACAGAGAATAAGGTGGACATCACCTCAACAGCTGTTCCCCAGGTAGCAGAATTTTTAAACTACCTGTTCACAGTCAAAAATCTCAAGCCAGCTACAATCACTGGTTACAGAACAGCAATTGCTGATGCTTTGGGTTCACAGGGTGAATTCATTTCAAAAAGTCTAGAACTGAATAGACTTATTGCCAGCTTCACCAGAGATAGACCTAAACCAAATAGGTCCATACCTACATGGGACCTCTCATTGGTCCTCTTAGGTTTGACAAAACCTCCCTTTGAGCCTTTGTCAGAGGCTCCTTTGAAGTGGCTAACTTACAAGACAGTGTTCCTGTTGGCTTTAGCCTCAGGTAAAAGAAGGAGTGAGATACATGCATGGACTCACTCTTCTGTCTCTTCAAGGAGAAATTGGTCAGAAGTTACTGTCTCTCCTTCTCCGGCCTTCCTGGCTAAAAACCAATTGGCTTCGGATGGCCCTGATTCCATTAAGCCAGTAGTGATACCAGCCCTTACTACCATGTTGGATAGCTCACTGGTGGAGGACAAGTCACTTTGTCCAGTTAGGGCCCTCAAGGTCTATTTACAGAAGACCAAATCCATGAGAAAGGGCAAGGCCCTGCTCTTTGTATCCCTTAGGGAGGGTTATTCTAAGGATATCACAAGAATAACCATTTCCCAGTGGATCAAACACACCATTCAAACTTGCTATCAGTCTTCAGATACGGCTGATCAACAGGTCACTCAGGTTAGAGCTCATGATGTTAGAGCTATGGCTGCATCACTTGCATTTAAAGGAGGTATCTCTTTAGAGCAGGTCTTGAGCTCCTGTTACTGGAAATCCCACAATACCTTTACAAACTTTTATTTGAAGGATATTTGCTGGGAAAATGATGATATCTTTAAGTTAGGTCCCATTGTGTCTGCACAGCATATAGTGAACAATTGAGACTTAATAGTTTAATCAGTCTTTATTTTTTCAGGATATATGGAATTGGACTGGAATGTAGTAGGACTTTGATTTTTGAACACGACTATGGATAAGATTTCATGTGATGACTGCTTGGCTTGAAGGACAGCTGCACTCTGACTGCTGGAGTTTTATTCAACTGGGCACAGCTGACCTTTGACCCCTGCACATCTGTACAGATACGGTGACGGGATTCATAAATATCATACTATGTATAGTACAACATGCTGCTTTCAAAAGTGGGTGAGTACTTTACAGTTACTTTATTACAACTACTTTTTCACTTTATCAGTACTTGTAATAACAATAATATAATTACAGTTTCACTATATGTACTATGTTACAGTTGTTTGTAGTATAACATATGGTGTCTATGCATTTTTTGTATCTGTATAACCTCAAGAACTCTCCTATAGCACTTGACAGTCCTCAGAAGTCTACCCACCATGGACCTCAGGGCTGTATTCAAGCATTTGTTGGGATTATGTAAGTACGTTTTTATGCAATAAAATTGGTTAATTTTATTGTAATTGGAATTTTTATAAATAAAAATACTTACATAATCCCAACAAGGAGAGTCCCACCCTCCTCCCCTCTACCATCTTCTGAGGGTTAGGGTCAAAATTTTAAGAATGGCAACTTATAGTGGAGATAACCTCCAGCAGGTGCCCCCTGGGGTTTACGTGTGTACTTTCAGTAGAAAAAACATGGCGAGACACATTGTCTGTGTCCTTGACCGAATGGTAGGTCACGTAAGCATTTGTTGGGATTATGTAAGTATTTTTATTTATAAAAATTCCAATTACAATAAAATTAACCAAATTTGTGGAAAAAGTCAAGAGTCATCATAAGTCCAGCTTGATAAGGCTTTCATCATTAAAATTTTATATGTCAATATTAAAAAATTAAAAGTAAGTGCCACATGGAAAAATGTTCCAGAAAAGTCATGAATCTGGGAAAATCAAAATGGATAAACTTCAGTTGAAGAATTTACGAGTGTATTTGTTGGAGCCCAACTTAGGAGTCAGCCCATCTTAAGATGGGCTATAGCCCAACTTAGGATCCTAAGTTGGGTAGCCTGTCTTAAGATGGGCTAGCCCATCTTAAGATGGGCTAGAGCATATCAGCCCAACTTAAGATAATAAAATTCAAGAATGATTTTTATGTTCAATATAATATAAACTATTTGCAAGGAAATTATTTTTTCATGAAAAAGATGACATTAACATTGATAAACTTAACTGACCCTTGTACAGAAATAATTTGCACTTCTTTTTATTTTATATAAATATGTTCAGCTTATCTAACCTCAAAAAAGTCTTTAATTGCAGAAACTAAAATGAATTGCATTTCCTTAGCCCTCACAATCTAATCCAGTTACCTAATCACTCCCCACTAGTGAAACAAATCAAGTTGAAAGCAACGGTTGAACAATAGACACCTTTTGACCTAATGACCCTCCAATTGTTGAGGCAGTGTCTTGAATCAATAAGGGAATTAACATTAATGCTATCAATGCATAATGAGGTAAAGGAAAGAAGTAACATTTAAGTAGAAAAATAAGTAAATAATATTTAAATTTCAAAAATAAAAACTCTGTGTGCAAATTATAAGTTGGGTTAATATTTGTTACCAAATCTTCAGATGAGATAAGCACAACAAATGTTAAATAATATATCACAAATAGATACTGTATAATTGAAATATAAGTATTTAAATAAACTACCATACTTATATTCAATTTCATGATTAAAACCACCAGTGGAGTGTGACATAATAAATCAATATTAAATAGCTGGTTAATGTTAAATTTTAGTTTTAAAATCATTCCTGAGTTTACTTATCTTAAGTTGGGCTAGTATGCTCTAGCCCATCTTAACATGGGCTTAGCCCATCTTCAGATAGGCTACCCAACTTAGGATCCTAAGTTGGGCTATAGCCCATCTTAAGATGGGCTGACTCCTAAGTTGGGCTCCAACATATTCACAATACAGAACATGCAGAGGCTTCTGGAAGGTTTTGGTGTTGTTATTATCGTCATACTTTATGTTATATTTGTGTTGCTGGACTTTAAAATATTACATATTGTGATATTGTGTTTGTATTTGCCAAACATTTTCATTTGTTGGTGTTAAGGTTTGGAGCACATGCTGTTATTTCATGGTACCCAGAGAAAAGGTGAAATGATATCTTTAAATCGCCACAAAATTAGTGAATTTATGAGTGATTTTAATATTTTTACTGTAAATCCAAAAGAATGTGAAGAGGGTTTGAAGACCAAATACTCCAAATTATGAAAAGTAAAAATGATTGAAAAGGAAACAAGAATGGCAGACTGAGAATCCATTGTGTGAGAAGTTATTAAGTGTATTTAGACAAGACACTTTTTATTGATAAATCAGGGCCTGCCTCTCCGTGAATATTTCCATGGTTATGATCTGCAGTGCAAGCTTTGAGACTGTCACCTTTTTTTTCTGCTAATGTATTCCAAAATTTACACACATGGAGAATGGCCAAAGTAGGCATTTTATATCTTTTACTTGCTAAGGTCATTTCAGGACTCACCCCACTAAGTGATTCCCCACATGTTTCCCTGTGTTGGGTTCAAACTCAGAACCACAGAGATGAGAGGCAAGTGATTTGATGCCAAACTAACCACCTGGCCACTCAGGGCTGTCTCATATACAGGTGATAATATTACATCGTTATTGCTGGTCACACATCACAGCCCACAGATCATGTGTATGGAAATACACATTAAGTTGAGTAGCATCCGTGCCGACTCTTGTTGCCACATGTCAATGATCCGCTGCCTTCTAGCGTCACTTGAACAGGCTCATCTGAAAACACTCCAGCGAGATGTTTGTCCCCCTCTAGTGTCCTCATCAGAAACACAAACTTCTTCACCTAAGAACTTGCAATGTCTTACATGTAAGGACCAAACTCACAGAATTGTTGACATGAATTTGGATGTGCGTAGTATGTTGAATAAGTGTTGGTTTTTGTTGAGATGGTGGAGCATTTTGTCTGGTTTTTTCACCCCTGACCCCCCACCTTTTTCACATCAATGGAAGATGGGTTTGTGCAAAACAACCAAAAACTAGAGACTGAAAGATGAGAATATCAAACTGTTGAATCTATGCCATGTACACGTAAACATATCAGAATTGAAAGGCAATTTATGAAAAGGAAACAAAGGGACATTATTTTAAAGCAACAAAAAATAAAATAGTCTGTTTTTCAAAATAAATTTCATGCGAGTGGGTGGATTATAAATTTTAAACAGAATAACGGAATGAAATTTACGCATATAAATCATAGGAAACCTGGTAGTTTTGGACTGGTTTGTGGTATGTAAGATGATGCAGTTATGACTCAAAGGTACCACTCTTCATCATTATATGTCATATTGTTCTGAGAATTTATTGGTTGTTTCACCTGTCCTCCAATTCGCTTATTTTTGGCAGAAGTCGAAGCAATTTGTAAAAATAAAAAAAGACACACAAATGTGTGAGAACAGGTGAAAACACACCATCTGTGTGCATCAAAAGCAGAGATTATGAGACATTATGAAGGTGTAAATGCATCATTGTCAATCTCTGACTGGCTCAGGTATTGTGATCAAAGGTACTTGCAGTATTTGTAACCTCTATTGTGTATAAACAGGCTCTGTCTCACACATATGGTCAAATGACAGGATTTCTATTGACTGGAGAGTAGTGGGGATTTAGGCAATAGCTCACGCTTTGTGACACAGAAAACAGCGACTTCTTTATTCAGGTTTATAGTTGTGGTGTTATTATTACTATTGTTAAAGTAGAAGCAGTGTACGTGCATGAAACCAAGTTTTAACCCCCAATGTTAGAAAATATTGTATTTTTGAAGGATACAAGTTTATATGAGTTAGGACTATTAACTAGAGCCAAGTATTCTGGCTATTAGAAGTTTTTCCTGGGTTATTCAGCCTATTTGCAATGTACTTGTACATCTTGGAGGAAAGGCTGGAGGTTTTCCAGACATTTACCTAGATCTATATTTGTGTGATAAACAACAACAATCATTGCAATTGGCCAGGTAACATTAATCAAGTAAATCGACAGGGAAAAAAATCACTGCAAACAGATGAGAACGATGAGAACATTCTCTGGGAGTAAACAGCAGATTGGCCAATCAAATGTCGTCCTGATTTGGATTTTCACCTCGCAAGTGACTTGCATCAGAAAACAAGACCTGAGAATTTCTGTAATCATGTGTAATTTTACGGATGATTGAAAGGTGCTGGTATTAAAGTCTGCAGTGGATAATGTTTGTATTTCTATGGTATTGGGTTATCATCACTGTTTTAAGGGGTGTATACATATAATTATTATTTTTCCCCTTCTTTTTATGAACCCAGTAGAGAATCAGAACAGAAAAGTCATATTCTTATGTAAACAAATAACTTCCTGTTCAGGTCTTCAGAGGGGTCTATTTTCTTGTGCAAGCTCACGAAAGGTGCAAGTTTTTAGAGAGATATTACCTAGTTGCATCATCAGAAAGAGATACGCAGTGGGTTAAATTAAATAGTTACAACGTTTGTACAAATGGTATGAAAAACAATGTTTGTGATTTTAGATTGAGGTATTTTTGTTTCTGTTTATTAAAATTAAAGGTAGTTTATCTTGTGAACGAAATTTGTGTTGATGTTAAACCTTTGAAGTCAAACCTGTGTATGGAATACATTTTTTTTTTTTTGGAATCTGAAGAGATGTTATCCCAAAGAATTGATTGGGGTGATTGAATGAAGTTTAGAATTCTCTCAACTGCAAAAGGTGCAAGTATCAAGCATAACACACAGTTGATGAGTGGATGTTTGATGGCTGCGTTTTGATTGGCTGTTGTTGTGACAAGGCTTTATGTCCATTCTGCTGCTCAGTGATGAGTAAGGAGTAACTGACACTGAGTGTGGCATTGTGTGTTGCTGAGCATTAATGGGAGCTCATTATATGTGTGTGTACCCGGGGAAAAATTGTTCAAGGGAAAATAACAGTATAACTACCTAAATGCTAGAGCTCCCAAACACTCAGAATTTCACTCTTGTAAGAATATCATCCAATAAGAATTAATAAAACACAAGAAATATTTCTTGCTGAAGGTTTTTCCTTCAGTTGTAAATGTTTACAGGGAAGAGGATGCAGAATGCGTCATTTATGGAGAGTTTCCTATATGTGTGGTAAATTGGAATACAAGAGAAAACTGTAACTTTTTTGGATGCTTATAATGTTACATATTTTGTTTGTGGTTTGTTTTGTAGGAGGTTTGTTTTTCTAGAATTAATGTGACATAACTAGGTTTATTCAAGGTTTGGTATGATGAGTTTATCAGAGCACTGAACAGGTAATAGTCTGTAAAGTTATTCCTTGGTATGAGGTGTGCATGTATGTTATTGTTGCTATTTACTGGGATAAACAGATAAATGACAGTTAATTACAGAGGACTTCAAACACTCATTATTATCAGGACTTGTATTCATGCAGTTTACCAGGAACACATATTACTTAGTCACTTTATCAATTACTAATTTCTATAAATAGCCAAAAAAAAGCCTTACAGATAAGAACTGATAAAAAAGCAAATTTTAAGCTGTTAAATTGGTGGGTATAATTGAACAGAAATAGATTTGTGAAAATATATATTGGATATTTTAGTAGTACATGTCTGAAAAGTGTTTCAGAATATATGTTGTGTGAAAAGTTAAAACCCACATTGTCCAAAAGGAAAGGAATTTAAATATTTAACAGACTATTTGTGACTGGATACAGTAATTTACTACTTAACAAGAAAGGAATAATTTGGCAACAGCACTAATCTGGCAGCATATTGTGGATATAGGCTTACCTTGGATGAAGTCTCAGTACTTTATTATTACTGATTTGAGTGGCTTGTGTCATGTCAGTGGATTATGCTTGATAATTAATACAGTGGCTTTGGATATCAGCTGTTGGCTGGTTGGTCTAATCTCACTCAAGGTGTGACATGTGGATAACATTACATCAGGGATGGATTTGTTTTGCTGTACACCTGACAGACCTCGGAGAGTAAAGAAAGCTATCATAGCCTTGCAGAGAGGTATGTTATGCTAACAACCCCCAGTGTCATCTAATCAAGTTTTTTATAGTGCTTAATAGGGGGCCACAGTGGCAGAGTGGTAGTATTCTCACCTCCCACCTCTGAGATCCTAGTTCGAATCCCAGCTGGACCTCAAGTGGGAAAGCTGGTAGTTGCTTGCCTTTGGTCAGCAGTTTACAGTACAGAACCTTAACCAACTGTATGTACTGGTTTCCTCTGCCCTTCCAACTACCCATAGTGATATGACCTATACAGTGTGTTGACAGCGATGTTAAAACCCAAATAAATAAATATAGTGCTTAATCTCAGTACAAGATGATTAAGGCATAAAATATTATTTCAAAACTCATATGGGCATTGGAAAAGCATGAGTCATAGATAAAAGAAAGATATTGTAAGTAAATCTTATTGCAGAACTTATGTTGTACTCATATACTGAGAGCCCATTCCATCTAAAACAGAATTGGAATCCAGAATGCACAGGTACATCTTGTCTTGTATGATATATGGCAGTACATATGTAGTTCAAGTTCTGTGTGGGAGTCATGTAGGGATGAGGTCTCTTTATAGCATGCAAATGAGTTTTAGTTTCACAGTAAATATATGGAAGAACCAGTAATCTGTCCAAAACGTCCACCCCTGAAAAAAGGCCTGTCCGAAACATCCTAGGCTGAAACGTCCGTGTCCGAATCGTCCATCCACCATGCAGACTATGTCTTAATATACAGAGGCATTTCAACGTGAAAACAAACTCCAAACAATAGTCAGTTAAAACAAAGTTATGTGAAGCTGACTGACTTCTTGATGAAGAAAGCCCAATGAATTTACTGGTATTATTACACCTTTAAAAAATGTATGTAGAGGTAAAGTATTTTGGAAATAGGTCCACTATTAAGAACTTTACTGATTTTGTTTGTTCTAAAACTTGAAATTTTATTAAAATTTTGATTCTCAGTGCTTCCTTGGAAAAATATTCAAGGGTATTTGACCCATGACTCTCTGATAAAATGTAGAGTTTTTGAACATAAATTACTTTCTAAACTTAGACTATACTTCCTTTGATGTGTGGCTCATTAAACTTGTGTAATTGTGTAAGCCATCACCGTTGGCCTGTTGTGATCTCTCCTCATTAATTATAAGTAGAGATGTGTAGTTTGTCATAGGAAGAGATAACCATGACATAGGTAGCAGTTCAATGCAGTGACGAGTAACCTTACCAAAGTTTTGGTGAATTTCAGTTTTTGTTTTTCATGAGAGATTTTACATACTAAAGGTGTGTAAAGGAATATTAAATATGTGTGTACAGCACTGTCGTATGAATCCTATTTTACAATTCTATAGATCTTTATTTGTATTTTGCATACTATAAGATTCCAACGTGCCCAAGCTAAATTTATTGCTCCAAAGTCTGTTACATAGAGCAAAATGACTATTATTAATGCCACTTTTGAGTCATGAACCAGGCTAAATGAAGAGCAATTTGAAATGTTTGGTTTTTGTGACAGAAAGAAGAAAAGTAAGGACCACTTAATACCAGATTTAACGTTTCAGTGTTCCATCACTTGTCTGGCCTTTTCAAAGATTGTATTACATTTATGCTCAATCATCTCACTCTGAAAGTGTTGACTGACCAAGCTGTGGGTGCAGATAATGGATTGATGTAAACACGAGGTGTGAATATTGCAATAAATTTAGTATTTTATGAGTTTTAATGTCAATTTGAAGGCAAAAGTTGGCATGTTTTAATAATGCATACAAAACATAGCCCCTAGAATGAAATTCAATATTCTTCATTTTAAAAATAGGGTAGCATTTAAGTTTCCTGTTATTGCAATAAACAGTTTCAGTATAGTTGATTAAATTCTGATCCACTTTTAGCTACTAAAACCACTCAGTGTACTTGTTTTGTTGATATGATGATTTATTTTGTGATATTGAGATCAGTGGTGATATATAAACCAGATTTCTGGTTCAGCCAAGTCTAAGCTAGCATAAAATAATATAAAATAGAATTTTTTTTCTTTCACCAAGCTCCTATACACAGTGATTTTCAGAGGTTGTAGACTGCCCTCCTAGACGTGTTTGCATTGTGTTTACTCAGTATGTACCAATGTATTACATCCTGCAGAAAACACCCTTATCACAGCCAGTGATTGATTAGAGGAACTAAGAAAAAAAACAGCAGAAAACTCATCCATAACCCACAGGAGTCTTTCATAATCTTCAGAACCTAGAGTGGTCCAATTATATTTATACGTGTAAATAAAGCTGTGAGAAACAGATTGACAATAAACTGATTCCCCCATCTTTTTCAGAGCAGCATTTTGTCTTCTGGGCTGATTTCTTGTACTTTGTTGGCAATTTTGGTGTTTCTATATTGTGGAATTGAGTCAAATTGAGTTGAAACATATTTTTAGTGGCAAGTACCAATTTATCATAAATATTTGTGAAATTATGATGCCTATAAATATGCTACATACCATAATTGCCCACAGTAGAACCCATGGACCCTTCATTGAAAAGACCAGAAAAATGAGAGATGGGGGATAATGCGATACCGGAGCATGAGTGATACATAAGATAGGCTATAAGTGAGACAAACATTAAAAAAAAAAAAAAAATTACTAAATATTGTCTTTTAATTTAGAAAACATCCCAGTTTTTGTGTTTGTAAAATAAATATAATCTCATGTACAGACAACCAATTAAATGCATTGTAGCTGCCAAATTCATGCCCACCACATCAAACCACTGAAACTTCTTAGTGTGGGGAATTCCCACTTTTATCATGTGGTTATTTACAATTTTTACAGTTTGGTAATTTATTCACTTTTCGGGAATTAATGGGGATGAGACTTAAAATATGTATAAATAGTCCTTAAAAATCAGGATTCTAGATTATGTTGGAAGGGTGCTCATTTACACATATTTCAAGTGTTTTGGGGATGGGTGCTAATGGAAACAGGGGTGCTTCCGCGGATAATTATCCTTTGAAATGCAGAATATATTAGATTATGTCTTTTTTGGGGTGAAGAGATGACAAATAAGATTCTTCACTCTTGTGTAAGAATTTATAACAGTTTCTCATGTACCAGTGACCCTCATGATGATTTTAATGACAGCAATCAGAATTTAAAGTTAAGAAACATTGTGAGATGTAAATTTGAAGATTTAATTTAATTTCACATTTACCATTGTAAAAGTGTAATTAAACTTAAGTTGACAACTTCAAAGGATGAACAGTGAAGAGGGGAATGGGGCAGGCACTCTAGGTCACCAAGTGCCAAAGATAATAGTTTCCAAATGAAGAAAAGGTGAAAACTTATTACTTTGACAAATTATAATACTTGTATGGAAATAACGTTCAAATATTTGAGATGTACTTGTAATTTCTTACAAAGCCTCATGGTTTGTTGAAAGATTTGTAATATGATACTTTTGCTACCTGTTTGCATCCCATGTTCTGCTTTAACTATAATTAGCTGTAATGTTTACAACCTTTTCATTAAAAAGTCTGCCTGTGAGCCAATGGTAGAGGGTTGTCCTTGTGTTATTTATTATACAAGAGTTTCCATTTCAGTCATTATGTGTTAGGTTTCAGGTACCTTTCAACAATTACTTTTTCCTAGAAAACAAAAATGAAGACATTAGTTGAAAGCATGCATTGTTTACCGTCTTTTTGTTGTACTGTATTTTCAGAGGCAAGCTACGCTATACATGCCCGTGCAGTGAGAGAATATTATAACATGCAGGAACCCAACCATATCTCCTTCAGAGAGGGCGATTTTATTCGGGTCAGTCGGAATTCCTCATTTTCTTTATGTTTAAAAGAAGTACTTTATTTCTGTATCTCTCAAGATTGTATAGAACCAAAACGTTTTACACATATGGGTAGTGCAGTGTGGTGTGAATTTTAATACTGGAGATGGCGAATTTTCTTAACTTCCACATTTACATGATGTTCAGTGCATTATTCAGTATAAATGAATAAATAAATAAATAAGTATAGATTTGTCAGAAGAGTAACATCTGCATTTGTACATGTAATTAAATGCATGATGTCCCAAATCTGATTGTGATATCACCCTTTCCCTGTGAAGCACATTGAAGAGCCTTAAAAAGGAATAAGAAAACAACTTCATATTTCCCTGTTTAAAGGTGCTGATCTAGTTAGAAATCTTATGGGAAGTTTTGTCGTAGATTTTCGGAAAATGTTCAATTCACCTAGTGTTTTTGAAAACATATTCAATAGTGATGTGAATTATAGTCAGATAGCTTGCCTTTTTAACAGGAGTTATTTCACATATGACCCTGTTATACTTTTAATGCATAGACACAGTATTCTCTTCATGATCCTGTATTTTATCACATGAGTCGGTGTAAATAAAAAAATGAACAATAACTCTTCAAAAGATAAAATGTGAGGAAGATTAATACTTATTATTATAAGATTTTTTTGGGCAAAAAGAGGTTTGGTTAATAAAGGAAAAATCATCGTACGCAACAGATTTCATCAAAATGTTACACTGGCAGATTATCGGTATTTACTTTAAAATTCTATATTTTTCTTTAAAAAGTCAAATCAAATAGAGATAGTTGATAGAGATTGGGTGACCTGAGCGTTTTGTATTAGTTCCATTGTTGTATGCAGACTTCAAAGTGGGATTGTACTGTCTGACCAGCAATGACACACAACAGATCTGATTGGATACCAAAGCCAAGGAATACAATACAGGATTAGCCTTTGCAAGTCTTTCATGAATATATTTATTTTTCCTCAACAAAGTTTGGTGCTAACCCTCTTTTTTTTTAGAATGAGTAATTTTAAGGTCTACAGAAAACTTGCATTTTTTGGTACTCATATGATTACTCTGTTATTAATGACTACTCTGCCACAAAATCCACATCGATTGTTGTTGACCCCAGCTCATAAAGAATGAGGTTATAGTGGTCCCTGCACCATCCGGGCAACAGTGGAGAGCATAAAGCTTGTGGGTGTTCCATAGCCTAGATCCATGCATGGATTTTCACCAAATTTTCAGGATATGTTAACCCCAAAAGGATCTAGAGCTGATAAGCTTTTGGAGGTTATCTGGCAAAAGCTGTTGCCATGGCAATGTCTAAATACTTTTTGGTCTTAAACTTCTTAATTGAAATAGGGGCACTATTAAACCGATATTACAACAATTACATTTTTATCTCCCAGATTATGAAATGCCTTCCATGTGCATGTGCATGCATGAGTACATTTGTCATGTTTTCACATAAACCTTTATATCTCATTCATTTATGGAGATATCTTCATCAAATTTGCAGAGAATGTCTATGGCTATGAAAACATATCTGTAAAAATTTTGTCCTCATGTTAAAAATCAAAATAGCTGCCATTGCCGATTTTTCGAAAATCATTGATATGTTCTAAAACTATGGCAGCTAGATTCATCAGATTTACACAAAATGTACATGGCTAGAAAAGCTTGCGTGAGAGTAATTTTGACCTTGTTTTGAAAACAAAATGACCGCCATGTAACATCGTTAATGTCAAATAGGGTGTCATCATATCAAAAAAGTCCAATATCTCCTTGTCATTGGTAAAATAACCTATAGGAAGCCATGGCCTGTAAATCTTTAGCAAGTGTCAAAATTGGTCTTTCAAGGTCAATTTGGGTCATCACACTAAAAAGTTTTTATATCTCCCTTATTATAGCTTCTAGGGCATCAAAATGTGAAAACAACTTATAGGAAATCATGGCCAGTGAATCTTTTGAAACCTTGGACCCCTGCTTCAAGGTGAAGTGGGGTCATCATACTAACACGGCCATATGTCTCTTATATATTGGTCCTTGGGCTTGGAACTCATATTATGAATGAATAAAATATACTAGTTTTCCCCCTTTCTTCAACTACAAGAAAGTTCTTACATCTAACAACATCTCGCAGGTTTTGTGTACTTCTTACAATTGAAGTTGTTTGTTAGATTTTCCAAAATCTCAATATTAATGCCCATTTAGTTGTACCCGTGGGCTGGGGTTCTTGCCTTCCGAGGCTGGCTATTTCTTAACCATTGACGTGCACATGTAGTGAAGCTCAACTTCAGAGTGATACAAGACTAAATATCAATATGGAAATATCATCATATCGTAGAAAGTAGCAATCAAATGCGATGTATTTAAAATTACAATACATGCTATCCTGTGGATGCTATTCTGATTAAAAATAATTATTAAAATTTTATTTTTATGAAATTGCTGATGCCTGATATCAAACTTGATGTTTCCCCATTTAGTTTAACATTAAAATAACTTTTATTTAAAGATGTGTTGTTAGCAATTGCAATGTATGTAAAATCCCCAAACTTTGACCTGCAGGGTATTTTGAATCTTTGTAAATAATGCAGAGACTTATTCCAGGCTGCACTTTATAGTCTTTACTTCAGTTATTAAACTGCTCAATTTCTTGGGAGTTTCCTCTTTGATATCTGAAAGTTTGAACTTGTATTTAAAGAAGAAATACCCCGCCTTTTTTGGCCACATTAGTCACATGCTTTAAATATACTTGAAATGCTTTTTTGTCAAAAGAGGAAGAAAGAGTGTATAGTTGGGTAATTTACATAAATATAGGATGGAAAATATGCACTATTCCTGTACAGTGTGAAAAGATGGCTCCAGTTTGAATGAATGAATGGTTAAGAAAAAATCGGACCACAAAAAATCTTGTATACAGACATTATATCTACCAATCAAATAAATGTTTGAGTAATTCTTTACAAGAAAAATATCATTTTGAATAAAAGTGTATTGGTTCATAGAGTAGAGAAAGGTATATTATATCAGTCCCAACTGTATCATCAGATTGGATCATGTTGTCATCGGTGTGTACAGGTTTGATCGTCTGTTTCTTATGAAGGTCTGATTCAAATTAATTGGTTCAAAACAAGATCTACAAAGATCCTAGCTGATGGTACAAGTCGGCCACATTTTTAGTGACTTTATGATATATTATGTCATATATTCACTTCCATATTATGGCGCCAGAATGGCCCACTTGCCACCCTTTCTGCTGAGTGTTTGACACTGGCAGGGTGTAGTTCAGAAAAATACAATATTTAGGGAAAATATTGAAAGTGACTGCATGTGTTTTGATAACTTGGCAGGGTGACAGCTGGAAAAAGTATGTGTTTGCATTGAAGATTTATTCTTCTTTGAGGTTTCATTTATTTTTGGTAAACAAGTTCTATTATTATTTCACCATTTTTTAAAGAGACATTGAACACATTTATTCCAGCTGTTTTTTACAAGCTATAAAAAAACAGTTTTCATTGAAAGCTAAAGGAGTGGATACAGAATCAGAAAGTAAAATAAAACTATGCATTCACGGAAATCTAAGCACACTGGACAAACTTTGATGGAAAAAATAAATTGATTTAAACCATTAAGTCGGGAAAGCTATACAGCTAAATATCAGGCCAATGTTTGATCTGTTTGTTTTTGCTAATGGTTTTTAGGGATGCTGTCAGTATGCTATTGATTCTCTCTGAGTTTCAAGTGTCTTGATTGACATTCAATTTCTAACTTTTTGTTTGGCTTGGTATTAAGTCAGTAATTGAATCTTGTGCAAAGTGAAACTGTCAAATTAACTCAATGACTTTTGTTCTTTCTGTAACCTGAAGTTTGGTTCTATAAGACGTTTAGATTCCATGTTTTTCTGTCATTGTTTTAATTTTCTGGCTTAATCAATGACACTCATTAATGTTAATTTTTATAGCGAAATACCCTTACCATTTCCTAACAGTAGCTATTTGTTGGAGCCATCCAACCCAATGGCCAACGCAGAGATGCGATTTTTAAGGTTATATAACAACCTTAATCAAGCCATTGGGTTACAGTAGTCCGTCCTCCCGCCAATTAGGTCACATGACCACATTGTTTACTTCATTATTTTTGTTGGCCATCATCAGTAAGGACGTCTTTGGAAATTAGGAGAAGTTTTGTCAAGGTTTTATTTATTTTTTGAGATTTTCAGATCGTCTTCAACCTCGAGGAATAAATCAACATAAAGAAGGTCATTATGCAACAATAATAGCTTTATATAGCTTGCCAGTCGTTCGGTTCAGTTTGCTGGACGTTGGAAGCTATAATTTTGCAGCATACATGTGAGAAACAATGTAAATAATAGAAGCGATCTGGAAGACGCCATCTTGGATGAGAATGACAATTCGAGTGGCCGTTATTGCTGTTCACGTCGGGTTCTAATAGCCAGGCGTTGAAAGCAATTTTTTTATCATATTATACATCCCAGTCGAACAGATTGTCCACGAGTCAGTAGAAGGAATCTCCCTTGGGGGCAGCCATTTTACGTTGCCATGGACACGGCATCGTGGAGGAGTTTTGAATGCAGGAAAGACTACTTCTTCGGAAAACGCTTCCGTCGAAGTCCAGTCAAAACATTCACCAGAGGAAAAACCTGTGTGAGGGCATCCATGTACAATCGAGTATTCTATACCTCTTAGAAGGTCAGAATTCGGGTTGTCAGATGTCCGGGAGTTTCATTCATATCTACAAGGAGAGGCTTTTGATTCAATGGTTTGCACAAGAATTTACTACAATCGGGTTTCTATACCTCTCAAAAGGTTTAGAATTCGGGTTGTCAGGAGATGAATAGGGTTTCATCTCAAGAATACAAGGAACCTAGTATTTTTTTTAATGATTTGGTTGACTGTGATTGAGTGGCTAGGGATTGATTTCACAGGCACAGACTCTGTGAATGCTGACTTTTATTTAGTGGCTAGTTATTGATATAATAGTCACGGGCAGTGTGAATGCTCCCTTGTTTGGTCACATTTACCTACATCATAGAATTTCCACATTCCTTGGGTGAACAGACAGCGTTGAATGTGGCCTTTATTTGGGGTTTTCAGGGCATTTGGAAGCCTTTGGTGTTGTAAAGAGCAGTTATCCAGGAAGAAGTGTTTGATTGGACTTCCCTACATAAATCACTTTCATGGGCAGATCCTTTGGTTGCAGGAGGTCTCCAGGAAGTTCACTTTCAGACACTTTATGAACTACTTCCCTTGCAGAAGACCGTAGTAGAGACCAAAAATGTAGGTCTCACTTTTTTTGTTCAGGTCTAATTTAAGGGATCTAAGGGACCAGCATGAGATGTTGTAGACTTATAATGCCTTTGGACAGTGTGCAGTGTGTTGCATTTCCAGTCCACAGTGGGCTAGTTTGTGTTCTAATCTTCTTGTTGGAGTTTGGCCATGTCTAGGAACATGTGACTCAACAGAAGGGATGTAACTTAGAATGCCTTTAGAAAACATACAATGTTTTTGTGTCTGCTAATGTGGTTCTCCTGCTGGACATATCAGATGTTCAGAGGATTTTCATGTGGTGTTTCCATGAAAATAAGGATGTTGAGTAAGTCTAGAAGGGAGCATGCTCCTAGTCTGGACTAATAATAGGACACCAGGCCTCAGAGCAGATTTTTTGTTCCTATCATGACAGTTACCCTGGAAATAGAGTTGCTAGTGTCTCCTATTCCTCAGCTAGTTAAAAGGGGGAGAGGGCCTTACTTATACAGGCCCTATGGAAGCAGGGATGATAGGTGGCTTCCTGTGGTTTGAAGGAACCTTTGCCCAATTTTTGGTAGGATACAAGTCTTGGGAAAGGAAAATATTCAGCCAGACCTTTTAGAAGTGAGGTTGTGTGGCAGATGTGTTGGCCTGACCAATACCATTCTGTGGGGGGGCTGCTTGGTTGTTGTTTAATTACAACCAGGTTCAACAAGACCACTAATTAGTCAAACTGACCCCAAAGTGGCCCTCCGGCTCGAGCCCCCAGTCAACAGCAGTTGACACAAAACTTCCCATGTCAGATCATTTCTGCAACATGCCCAGGTCCAGTGGTCATCCTAAGTTAATAGGGAGGCTGTGCCTCATATTCATAAGGTAGGGTATTCAGAGACATCAATCAACAGAAATACCATAGTTTAACTATAATTACATTTATTCACCAAAATTACCCCTTCCAAACCATACAGTCATTACAGTTGAACAAGATTCAGCCAAAGAACATAATAATTTCATAAAGTATCGTAAATACACAGTTTACATTAACTGAATGGATACACGATCCCATGTAAGAGTTCAAAATAATGCTTATTAAACTTACAAGAAACTGTTGAACTAGAATGTAATCCCAAAAAATCCACAATTGGTACTAAATTGGTCCACTAGTGAAACTAAGTGAAAGTCAGAATTCACAATATAATCATCTCAAAATCCATAGTAACATCAACAAATCCCTATAATATAAACTTAACTAAATCAAATAAGGTTAAACTTCTCATTCTGACTTGAATGGCTGACTGATAAAACTGATAAAACTAGCCTCAGACAGACTAAACATTAAACTATAAACTTAAATTGACAAATAAATTCTAAACAAAGTGACATTTAACACACTTGTCGTACCTTTCATACTAAATTAACATATAGGTCAGATTTAATTATATAATTACCTTGAACAGTTATCTTCAGGATAAATTTGGCCTGATAAACTATAAAATTACTAATTTAAGGAACCATGATTGACTTACATGATCTCAGGACAACTGCATGTTGTCAGAGTTCCCAGTGAAGGCGACTATATGTCTTTCCCGTGGCTTTATGTTAAGTCAACCCTAGTAACCTTATATGTGAAAATACTTAACCTCAATAAACTGAAGAAGTGACCTGAAATTGATCTAAAGTATCCACTTAACTCA
Source organism: Sabellastarte sp. h YS-2021 (assembly GCA_964017235.1). NCBI lineage: Eukaryota > Metazoa > Annelida > Polychaeta > Sabellida > Sabellidae > Sabellastarte > Sabellastarte sp. h YS-2021. Next base: position 45,216,776 of record OZ024931.1, on the reverse strand, counting down.
AAGCCTAGCCTGCATGGTCAAGACTCTAAATCAAGCAGATTAATTTTGCCTATATTTGTATACAATATATACAGCCTAGATGACAGTATATACTGTATGTACTGCCTACATGAAATAACACATTTAACAAAGTCAGTATATATTAATGAGCTGCCTGCACAGACACCCCATGATTTAGACTTATCTCACTATTTGAACCTATAACATACAGTGTGTACAACCTGAATGAAAGTACACATTGTACATGCTGTTTATTCTAAGTTTACAAAACATTAACAACATCATTGTTTGCATGAGCTGCCTGCACAGACACCCCATAGTTTAGTCCTATCACCTTATTTGAACCTATACTTCATGTACAATGTACACAGCCTGAATGACAGTACACATTGTACACTGAGATTATACTAATCAGACCTTAAACTTGTAAAAGATTATACCATTTAAACTTAAAACAAAAACATTATCAACTACACACAAAACTATATTTACACACATTAACATTGGTAAGCTTACACATTATCTACATATTTACAAGGAACCTTAAGTAAAATGAATATATATTAAGTAACCATGCTTACCCCTTTTGGTGACTGTCCAATCCAAAAATAGTGAACACTTGCAAAAATGTTGAAACAAAACAGTCTCCAAGAATCTGGATCACAAAACACTCCCTCTCTTGGCAGTCCCAAAAAACTCCCTTTTCCAAAGAAACTGCCCCTTTTATACCCAAATTTGACCACCCAAAACTGAAAAATAGATTCCCCAGGCCAAAGGATTACATTTCAAATACTTATATCACTTCGAAAACAAAAGCAGTTACTTATGGATCTGTGTCCTGACACTGATGGGTGGTCAGGTGTCCTTTCTGTCAAATTTATAACCGTGCATGCAGCTGTGTGCATCAATACAGAACATTTCACAAAGTTAAAACAATATCACAACTCATTACATGTAGTGGCACTGACATTGTTCAAAAGACAACACAAAAGAGTTTATTTTAGTTATGGTCAACTAGTAAATTTATAAAATAAATGTAATGTTTAATAAAATGAACAAATGAATCAGTATATTTATAGTAGGATTCAAAGCTTGTTGGTTGTTTTTAAAACTAAGTAAGTTCAATTTAGATGTACATGGGAACTGTTATAGTTTCTGCCAGGTGTGCATTTAATTGAGGGTGAAATGGGAGATGATGAGAATGTACCCAAACAATATCAACAGCTCTATGCCTTTGTGAAAGGTATAGCCAGTGGACATTTTGTAGTCTTGTCCAAGACCCATGATTCATCAAAGACTTACTTTTGTATGTAATTAATACACAAAATTAATGAATTAATTTAAGAATAATAACAAGGCATTTCCCATGCCGCCACATCACTCCCTCCTTTTTAAAATAAGAAATTACTGGCTATAAGACCAGTTTCATAATGCATAAAATAACCAACATTTTTAAATTGACCAAAATAATCATTCTCATTAAGTCATTTAATTCTTGTTAACACAAAAGAAAACATTTCCAAAATTACACAAAAGACATTGAAATTACTGCCTATAAGGACAGCTTCATAACGCATAAACTAACCAACATTTGTAAATTGACCCAATCATTCCCATTAAGTCACTACAAAAAAGTCACTTAATTCATGTAAACACGTACATAAAACATTTCCAAAATTACACTAAGAACATTGAAACTACTGCCTCTAAGGACAGCTTCATAACGCATAAAATAACCAACCTTTGTAAATTAAGCCAATCATCATTCCCATTAAGTCACTTAATTGATGTGAACACACACAGACATATAAGTTTCCATTTACAAACAACCTTAACAATACCCCAGCAATAAGCATAAGCTAGTAGAATATACCACTCAATGTTTGACAAATATCAAGATCCAACAGAATGACACTTAATAAAACATAAAATATACCAATTGACAATAATCATAATGAGCTAGTAGAATATACCACTCAATATGTGACAAACATGAAGCTTCAACAGAATGACATTTAAATTGCCATCAACTATTACTTCATTGTAAACATCTCAGAGAAAATTAATAAACAAGAAATATTTGACAATAATCAAAATTTATGCAAATGAAATGTAGATAATACAATCTTCCAACGAATTAAAATTATTAAATTATACCATCCAGAGAGTCAAGTTTTGATACAATTTTTTTTGAAACAAAATGTTCTAGTGTCATTGTATTAGAAATAACCACATCAGAATCCTGAGTAGATGGATTTCCAGGAACTTGTCTGGTCTGGGGCATCAGGTGTACTAAACAAGCTTCAACATACTTTTCTTGCCATGAGAAGTTGTGGATATAAGAGGTCACAAAGAGGCTTTGGAACACTTGAGACACCAGGAACAAGATGGAGCGCTTTGATACATCAGAAGTAGGACTGTATGTCTTGAGACCTGAGAAGTAGGATGGTGTGCTCTGAGACATCAAGAAAGGATCGATGGCAAAAGGATGGCTGCAATTAGGCTGTAAACACCAGAGGTTGTCAAGGCACACAAGCTTCAGGACATAGCTTCTGACAGCAGATCCTCATTATGGAACAAGAGTATTCTGAATGTTGTGCCTTACTATTTACGTGTCAAATTTGCCTACTTTTGAATTTTGGTTTTTTGTAACATTTCAGCAGCTTCTTCCAGGAGGTTTTCAAAATTTTGGCCGAGTTCACAATTTTGATCAGAAATTTGAAATTCATCCCCAAAACTGGGAGTACAAATTTTGATAGGTTCCTTGTCATGAATAGACATGTGTGTAGCCAGGATCTCTTTGTTCAAACAATTGAAGTTACAAAGTCCACAGGTCAAAAGTTGTGAGTAGCCCTGTGGAACCTCAAATTTGCAGGACACTACATTGATGTCAGACATGTGTTGTAATTTCAAGTGTTGGACCATGTAATTTTTGTTAAATCTTGTTTCAAAATGACAGCACAAGGGGCATTTATAGCCCCATGACTGGAACTCGTGCATTCTCCTCCTGTGGCGAGACAAATCTGTCACTAATTTGCCACACTTAGGGCACAATTTCAGACTCTTTTCCAGATCAGCTAGTTCACTTTGAGTCTTGGCAACCTTCATATCCTGAAAAAAAAACATCGTTTATAATCTGCACAACAGACGACATTTATTCTGTATCTGGGATTTTGTGGCCATACCAGTCAGGGGATTTCCTAGTTCTCTGGGGTCTAGTTTGGTTATCCTCATTTGGTCTTAAGTTTTCTTCTAAAATTTGTTCAGCCTCAGAAGGTAGTATCACTTTTGGGACTGGTTGCCTTAAAGTATGGGCCCAAGGAGTATCGACTTCTTTTCTTGTGTGAGCTGGTTTTAACCTATCGTGATTGGCTATAACAGGTTGGGAGTTAATGTTTTCCTGCAGCCTATAAATCCTTTCTGATATCTTTGTTACAACTACAAATGGACCCCTCCATTTATAAAACCTTTCCTTCCCAGAATTTCCTTTGACAGGGTTGTAGTAATATACCAGTGAGCCTACCTTGTAGGGAGTTTCTTTCAGCCGGTTGTTATAATTTTTCTCTTGTCTGATAGATGCTTTTTGGTTTTGACCACGTGCCAAATTATGGGCCTGCTTGAGTTTTGTTTTAAGATTTTGGACATACTCTGAAACATTTTTGTAAGAACTTCTGTTTGTGCTTACAATTGGACTTGCTAGATCTATTGGTAGAGTTGCTTCTCGGCCATAAACCATGAAATAAGGAGTTTGCCCAGTTGATTCTTGTATACTCGAGTTATATGCCAAGGTGCAAAGCCTAACAACCTCATCCCAAGCAAATGGATTTTCATATATGGTACAATTTAGGATGTTACAGAGGGTCTGGTTTAGCCTTTCAACAAAGCCATCACTCTGTGGTCTCATTGGAGTGGTGCGTGTTTTCTCAATACCCAATAGCCTACATGTCTCAGAGAAAAGTGTTCCATCAAAATTTGACCCTTGATCAGTGTGGATTTCAAGAGGAGAACCAAAATAGCCCACCCAGTTGTCAATCAAAGCCTGAGCTACAGTTTTTGCAGTCATGTCTTTCAAGGGTATAGACACAGCATATTTTGTGAAATAGTCACCCACAACCAGAAGCCAAGTATTGTCATTATCAGTGGTGGTGAACGGACCCATAATATCTGCCGCAATGCGTTCAAAAGGGGCACCTACCAAATAAGTCTGCATACTAGCTTTTGGTGTATGGGACGGACCTTTCCTTACCTGACATGCCTCACAGGTTTGCACCCACAGTTTGATGTCCTCTCTCATTTTTGGCCAGAAAAACCTTGCCTGAATTTTAACCAGAGTTTTGTAAAATCCAAGGTGGCCCCCCGTGACACTGTCATGTAACTGTTCTAGCACGGAATCCCTATATTGCATTGGTAATATTAACTGGTCCCAGCATTTTTGGCCATTTGTACTCTCCCATTTCCTGAAAAGGATCCCTTCATGGATATGGAGCCTTCCCCATTCCCAAATTAACCTTTTGGAATCTGAGCTGAGGTTAGAAACTGTTGACCAATTTGGCTTCTCAGTTCCACTTTCTATAAACCGGTAGACTGGTCCTATGTCAGGATCATTTGCCTGATCCTGGCCTAACTTCCTGCTGGTGTCCGAGTTAAAACTACCTGAGTCTGTGCATTTTATCACCTGTGTGGCCCTTACACCCACCTCTTTTTCCGTAAAACCCTCACCAACTTGAATTCCAATATCTCTCTGTAATCGTATTTCCAGATTAACTGGTACCTCATATTCAAACTCTCTGAATTTTTGACACTGACATTTTTTGCCACCGCATGTAACCTCTTTTCTGCTCAAAGCATCTGCATTGCCATGTTTTACCCCAGCCCTTGTTATTATCTCAAAATCAAATGGTTGGAGGAAATCTAGCCATCGGGCTAACTGTCCCTCAGGTTCTTTAAACCGCTTTAGATATTTCAGGGACCAATGATCAGTTCTAACTTTAAAATGTTTCCCTAAAAGATAGTCTTTAAACACTTTGACGTGATGGACAATGGCCAGTAGCTCTTTTCTAGTGACACAGTAATTTCTTTCTTGCTGGGAGAGAGCCCTACTACCATAACTTATGACAACTTCCTTGTCATTTTGTATCTGGGACAATACAGTGCCTATCCCTACATCGGAGGCGTCGGCATCTAGAATGAAAAGGCCGTCATCTTTGGGATACCCTAGTATAGGTGCTGATACTAGTAGTTCCTTCAACTTATCAAAAGAGTGTTGATATTTTTCATCCCATTTGAGTGTATTTTTTTTAAGCTCACCAAACATAATAAAGAAGTTCATAATTTCTATTAATTCCACAAATTCTATAGAGATTACCCTGTTAGGATAGAACTCCAACAATAACTTTGTAGAATTTATTCTACTTCAAAAGTCCATGAAACTAAGCTCATAGATCATTCATATGAAAAATACCCTTCAATAATAAAAATAGCATTTTAGATCACATTGGTGTGCACTAACATTTTTTTTCTTACCTGAATCAGCAGCCATTCATTCCCTGAATGAGTATATATACCTACTGACTGAATTGAACCATCAGTTGATCCTCTATCGTTTCAGCCATGCTGAAAGCTTGAAATCACCTGAAAACTTAGTACAACAAATTTATTATTGTGTTTTTCACAATACCACATTTGCATGAAGACTTCAGTACAACAATTTATTATTGCTTGTCACTTTGTTAAGAAAACATTTGCTCATGTCCCTACCATCTGATTGAAATAATTAGCCATTCTGGATACCTTAATGTAAGTTAGAACCACTTAGTGGGGTGTAGGACCTCAACAGATGTCTTGGTGCACACCCCTTATCAAACCAAAGTTGAGCACCGTTTACAGCGTCATTAGTAACATTTGAGCTTCCTTGCAATTGCTATATTAAGATACTCTTTGTCATATACTAAACTAAGTGAGATGAAATGATAATGAGCATGAAATGATTAAGTCAAGTAAATTAAATCACAAAAGCAATTACTCCCAAATGAACCAAAGGTCACACCTTCTACTAAATGCTCCAATCCAAGATAATCAAAATAAAGCCCAGAGAACAGAATCAAGATTTGAAGTGACACCGGTAATTCTCTATCAAATAATGAAACTATCCCTTAAAGAGTGTGAGTGCTGTTTGAAATATAAGTTTATATCATCCCTCATACTGCTGAGCTCAAGGTACAATAATACAGGATGACGTACCGTTCGACTAGGCACACACACTAAGATCAAGCCTTTTAACAGCTTATAATAAAATTTTGACAGATCAACACAATGGATTCATAACTACATCAGAACTCCAATAATGAGCAAACCATTCAACAGCAAAATAGCAAAACACAAAACAGACCAGTTCTTGAATAATCCAGGATTAAATTCAAGAAGAACAACATACCAATTGGTTAAGCTTACCTTAACTCACAACAAAGCCAAAAGCTTCCAAACAAGTAGCTTTACAGCCATAATAAGCAAAACCATCTCAAGCTTAGCCTTGCCCAGGCCTTAAGCTCATGAGACATCTCACCCTAATCACCAGTAACCATAAACACAACATATTCCAAGAGGATCTTACCCCTTACAAAATACATGGCACCTTACCTTAAACACAATATATTCTAAGAGAACCCTACTCTTACAAAATATATATGACACCTTACCTTAATCATAAGTTACCATAAACACAACATTTTTCAAGTGAACCTTACTCTTGCAAAATGTATGACACCTTACCTTAATCATCAATAACCTTAAACAACGTATTCTAAGAGAACCCTACTCTTACAAAATACATGACATCATAACCTTAATTATGTCACCATAAGCACAACATATTTCAAGAGAGCCTTACTCTTGCAAAATGTATGACACCTTACCTTAATCATCAATAACCTTAAACAACATATTCTAAGAGAACCATACTCTTACAAAATACATATGACACCTTACCTTTATCATAAGTCACCATAAACAACATATTCTAAGAGAACCATACTCTTACAAAATACATGAAATAACATTCTAAGAGGACCCTACTCTTACAAAATACATGACATCCCGGACGAGCCCCCACAAAATGTGGCAGATGTGTTGGCCTGACCAATACCATTCTGTGGGGGGTGCTTGGTTGTTGTTTAATTACAACCAGGTTCAACAAGACCACTAATTAGTCAAACTGACCCCAAAGTGGCCCTCCGGCTCGAGCCCCCAGTCAACAGCAGTTGACACAAAATTTCCCATGTCAGATCATTTCTGCAACATGCCCAGGTCCAGTGGTCATCCTAAGTTAATAGGGAGGCTGTGCCTCATATTCATAAGGTAGGGTATTCAGAGACATCAATCAACAGAAATACCATAGTTTAACTATAATTACATTTATTCACCAAAATTACCCCTTCCAAACCATACAGTCATTACAGTTGAACAAGATTCAGCCAAAGAACATAATAATTTCATAAAGTATCGTAAATACACAGTTTACATTAACTGAATGGATACACGATCCCATGTAAGAGTTCAAAATAATGCTTATTAAACTTACAAGAAACTGTTGAACTAGAATGTAATCCCAAAAAATCCACAATTGGTACTAAATTGGTCCACTAGTGAAACTAAGTGAAAGTCAGAATTCACAATATAATCATCTCAAAATCCATAGTAACATCAACAAATCCCTATAATATAAACTTAACTAAATCAAATAAGGTTAAACTTCTCATTCTGACTTGAATGGCTGACTGATAAAACTGATAAAACTAGCCTCAGACAGACTAAACATTAAACTATAAACTTAAATTGACAAATAAATTCTAAACAAAGTGACATTTAACACACTTGTCGTACCTTTCATACTAAATTAACATATAGGTCAGATTTAATTATATAATTACCTTGAACAGTTATCTTCAGGATAAATTTGGCCTGATAAACTATAGAATTACTAATTTAAGGAACCATTGTTGACTTACATGATCTCAGGACAACTGCATGTTGTCAGAGTTCCCAGTGAAGGCGACTATATGTCTTTCCCGTGGCTTTATGTTAAGTCAACCCTAGTGACCTTATATGTGAAAGAAGATACTTAACTTCAATAAACTGGAGAACTGACTTGAAGTTGATCTAAAGTATCCACTTAACTCGAAGCCTAGCCTGCATGGTCAGGACTCTAAGCCAAGCAGATTAATTTTGCCTATATTTGTATACAATATATACAGCCTGAATGACAGTATATACTGTATGTACTGCCTACATGAAATAACACATTTAACAAAGTCATTATATATTAATGAGCTGCCAGCACAGACACCCCATAATATACCCTTATCATAATAACCTACATTTTAGACAATGTCTACACCTATATGAAGGTACACATTTTATATACTGTTTAACCTAAGCTTTCAATACAGTTAAGAAAGTTATATTGTGTATGAGCTGCCAGCACAGACACCCCATGATTTAGACTTATCTCACTATTTGAACCTATAACATACAGTGTGTACAACCTGAATGAAAGTACACATTGTACATGCTGTTTATTCTAAGTTTACAAAACATTAACAACATCATTGTTTGCATGAGCTGCCTGCACAGACACCCCATAGTTTAGTCCTATCACCTTATTTGAACCTATACTTCATGTACAATGTACACAGCCTGAATGACAGTACACATTGTACACTGAGATTATACTAATCAGACCTTAAACTTGTAAAAGATTATACCATTTAAACTTAAAACAAAAACATTATCAACTACACACAAAACTATATTTACACACATTAACATTGGTAAGCTTACACATTATCTACATATTTACAAGGAACCTTAAGTAAAATGAATATATATTAAGTAACCATGCTTACCCCTTTTGGTGACTGTCCAATCCAAAAATAGTGAACACTTGCAAAAATGTTGAAACAAAACAGTCTCCAAGAATCTGGATCACAAAACACTCCCTCTCTTGGCAGTCCCAAAAACTTCCCTTTTCCAAAGAAACTGCCCCTTTTATACCCAAATTTGACCACCCAAAACTGAAAAATAGATTCCCCAGGCCAAAGGATTACATTTCAAATACTTATATCACTTCAAAAACAAAAGCAGTTACTTATGGATCTGTGTCCTGACACTGATGGGTGGTCAGGTGTCCTTTCTGTCAAATTTATAACCGTGCATGCAGCTGTGTGCATCAATACAGAACATTTCACAAAGTTAAAACAATATCACAACTCATTCATTATATGTAGTGGCACTGACATTGTTCAAAAACAACACAAAAGAGTTTATTTTAGTTATGGTCAACCATTAAATTTGTAAAATAAATATAATGTTTCATAAAATGAACAAATTAATCAGTATATTTATAGTAGGATTCAAAGCTTTTTGGGTTTTTAAAACTAAGTAAGTTCAATTTAGATGTACATGTGAACTGTTATAGTTTCTGCCAGGTGTGCATTTAATTGAGGGTGAAATGGGAGATGATGAGAATGTACCCAAACAATATCATCAGCTCTATGTCTCTGTGAAAGGTATAGCCAGTGGACATTTTGTAGCCTTGTTCAAGACCTTTAATTCATTAAAAACTTACTTTTGCATGTAATTAATACACAAAACTAATGAAATAAATTAATAATAATAACAAGGCATTTCCCATGCCGCCACATCTGGCGCCCAATGACAAAATGTGGCAGATGTGTTGGCCTGACCAATACCATTCTGTGGGGGGTGCTTGGTTGTTGTTTAATTACAACCAGGTTCAACAAGACCACTAATTAGTCAAACTGACCCCAAAGTGGCCCTCCGGCTCGAGCCCCCAGTCAACAGCAGTTGACACAAAATTTCCCATGTCAGATCATTTCTGCAACATGCCCAGGTCCAGTGGTCATCCTAAGTTAATAGGGAGGCTGTGCCTCATATTCATAAGGTAGGGTATTCAGAGACATCAATCAACAGAAATACCATAGTTTAACTATAATTACATTTATTCACCAAAATTACCCCTTCCAAACCATACAGTCATTACAGTTGAACAAGATTCAGCCAAAGAACATAATAATTTCATAAAGTATCGTAAATACACAGTTTACATTAACTGAATGGATACACGATCCCATGTAAGAGTTCAAAATAATGCTTATTAAACTTACAAGAAACTGTTGAACTAGAATGTAATCCCAAAAAATCCACAATTGGTACTAAATTGGTCCACTAGTGAAACTAAGTGAAAGTCAGAATTCACAATATAATCATCTCAAAATCCATAGTAACATCAACAAATCCCTATAATATAAACTTAACTAAATCAAATAAGGTTAAACTTCTCATTCTGACTTGAATGGCTGACTGATAAAACTGATAAAACTAGCCTCAGACAGACTAAACATTAAACTATAAACTTAAATTGACAAATAAATTCTAAACAAAGTGACATTTAACACACTTGTCGTACCTTTCATACTAAATTAACATATAGGTCAGATTTAATTATATAATTACCTTGAACAGTTATCTTCAGGATAAATTTGGCCTGATAAACTATAGAATTACTAATTTAAGGAACCATTGTTGACTTACATGATCTCAGGACAACTGCATGTTGTCAGAGTTCCCAGTGAAGGCGACTATATGTCTTTCCCGTGGCTTTATGTTAAGTCAACCCTAGTGACCTTATATGTGAAAGAAGATACTTAACTTCAATAAACTGGAGAACTGACTTGAAGTTGATCTAAAGTATCCACTTAACTCGAAGCCTAGCCTGCATGGTCAGGACTCTAAGCCAAGCAGATTAATTTTGCCTATATTTGTATACAATATATACAGCCTGAATGACAGTATATACTGTATGTACTGCCTACATGAAATAACACATTTAACAAAGTCATTATATATTAATGAGCTGCCAGCACAGACACCCCATAATATACCCTTATCATAATAACCTACATTTTAGACAATGTCTACACCTATATGAAGGTACACATTTTATATACTGTTTAACCTAAGCTTTCAATACAGTTAAGAAAGTTATATTGTGTATGAGCTGCCAGCACAGACACCCCATGATTTAGACTTATCTCACTATTTGAACCTATAACATACAGTGTGTACAACCTGAATGAAAGTACACATTGTACATGCTGTTTATTCTAAGTTTACAAAACATTAACAACATCATTGTTTGCATGAGCTGCCTGCACAGACACCCCATAGTTTAGTCCTATCACCTTATTTGAACCTATACTTCATGTACAATGTACACAGCCTGAATGACAGTACACATTGTACACTGAGATTATACTAATCAGACCTTAAACTTGTAAAAGATTATACCATTTAAACTTAAAACAAAAACATTATCAACTACACACAAAACTATATTTACACACATTAACATTGGTAAGCTTACACATTATCTACATATTTACAAGGAACCTTAAGTAAAATGAATATATATTAAGTAACCATGCTTACCCCTTTTGGTGACTGTCCAATCCAAAAATAGTGAACACTTGCAAAAATGTTGAAACAAAACAGTCTCCAAGAATCTGGATCACAAAACACTCCCTCTCTTGGCAGTCCCAAAAACTTCCCTTTTCCAAAGAAACTGCCCCTTTTATACCCAAATTTGACCACCCAAAACTGAAAAATAGATTCCCCAGGCCAAAGGATTACATTTCAAATACTTATATCACTTCAAAAACAAAAGCAGTTACTTATGGATCTGTGTCCTGACACTGATGGGTGGTCAGGTGTCCTTTCTGTCAAATTTATAACCGTGCATGCAGCTGTGTGCATCAATACAGAACATTTCACAAAGTTAAAACAATATCACAACTCATTCATTATATGTAGTGGCACTGACATTGTTCAAAAACAACACAAAAGAGTTTATTTTAGTTATGGTCAACCATTAAATTTGTAAAATAAATATAATGTTTCATAAAATGAACAAATTAATCAGTATATTTATAGTAGGATTCAAAGCTTTTTGGGTTTTTAAAACTAAGTAAGTTCAATTTAGATGTACATGTGAACTGTTATAGTTTCTGCCAGGTGTGCATTTAATTGAGGGTGAAATGGGAGATGATGAGCCCCACAAAATGTGGCAGATGTGTTGGCCTGACCAATACCATTCTGTGGGGGGGCTGCTTGGTTGTTGTTTAATTACAACCAGGTTCAACAAGACCACTAATTAGTCAAACTGACCCCAAAGTGGCCCTCCGGCTCGAGCCCCCAGTCAACAGCAGTTGACACAAAACTTCCCATGTCAGATCATTTCTGCAACATGCCCAGGTCCAGTGGTCATCCTAAGTTAATAGGGAGGCTGTGCCTCATATTCATAAGGTAGGGTATTCAGAGACATCAATCAACAGAAATACCATAGTTTAACTATAATTACATTTATTCACCAAAATTACCCCTTCCAAACCATACAGTCATTACAGTTGAACAAGATTCAGCCAAAGAACATAATAATTTCATAAAGTATCGTAAATACACAGTTTACATTAACTGAATGGATACACGATCCCATGTAAGAGTTCAAAATAATGCTTATTAAACTTACAAGAAACTGTTGAACTAGAATGTAATCCCAAAAAATCCACAATTGGTACTAAATTGGTCCACTAGTGAAACTAAGTGAAAGTCAGAATTCACAATATAATCATCTCAAAATCCATAGTAACATCAACAAATCCCTATAATATAAACTTAACTAAATCAAATAAGGTTAAACTTCTCATTCTGACTTGAATGGCTGACTGATAAAACTGATAAAACTAGCCTCAGACAGACTAAACATTAAACTATAAACTTAAATTGACAAATAAATTCTAAACAAAGTGACATTTAACACACTTGTCGTACCTTTCATACTAAATTAACATATAGGTCAGATTTAATTATATAATTACCTTGAACAGTTATCTTCAGGATAAATTTGGCCTGATAAACTATAAAATTACTAATTTAAGGAACCATGATTGACTTACATGATCTCAGGACAACTGCATGTTGTCAGAGTTCCCAGTGAAGGCGACTATATGTCTTTCCCGTGGCTTTATGTTAAGTCAACCCTAGTAACCTTATATGTGAAAATACTTAACCTCAATAAACTGAAGAAGTGACCTGAAATTGATCTAAAGTATCCACTTAACTCAAAGCCTAGCCTGCATGGTCAAGACTCTAAATCAAGCAGATTAATTTTGCCTATATTTGTATACAATATATACAGCCTAGATGACAGTATATACTGTATGTACTGCCTACATGAAATAACACATTTAACAAAGTCAGTATATATTAATGAGCTGCCTGCACAGACACCCCATGATTTAGACTTATCTCACTATTTGAACCTATAACATACAGTGTGTACAACCTGAATGAAAGTACACATTGTACATGCTGTTTATTCTAAGTTTACAAAACATTAACAACATCATTGTTTGCATGAGCTGCCTGCACAGACACCCCATAGTTTAGTCCTATCACCTTATTTGAACCTATACTTCATGTACAATGTACACAGCCTGAATGACAGTACACATTGTACACTGAGATTATACTAATCAGACCTTAAACTTGTAAAAGATTATACCATTTAAACTTAAAACAAAAACATTATCAACTACACACAAAACTATATTTACACACATTAACATTGGTAAGCTTACACATTATCTACATATTTACAAGGAACCTTAAGTAAAATGAATATATATTAAGTAACCATGCTTACCCCTTTTGGTGACTGTCCAATCCAAAAATAGTGAACACTTGCAAAAATGTTGAAACAAAACAGTCTCCAAGAATCTGGATCACAAAACACTCCCTCTCTTGGCAGTCCCAAAAAACTCCCTTTTCCAAAGAAACTGCCCCTTTTATACCCAAATTTGACCACCCAAAACTGAAAAATAGATTCCCCAGGCCAAAGGATTACATTTCAAATACTTATATCACTTCGAAAACAAAAGCAGTTACTTATGGATCTGTGTCCTGACACTGATGGGTGGTCAGGTGTCCTTTCTGTCAAATTTATAACCGTGCATGCAGCTGTGTGCATCAATACAGAACATTTCACAAAGTTAAAACAATATCACAACTCATTACATGTAGTGGCACTGACATTGTTCAAAAGACAACACAAAAGAGTTTATTTTAGTTATGGTCAACTAGTAAATTTATAAAATAAATGTAATGTTTAATAAAATGAACAAATGAATCAGTATATTTATAGTAGGATTCAAAGCTTGTTGGTTGTTTTTAAAACTAAGTAAGTTCAATTTAGATGTACATGGGAACTGTTATAGTTTCTGCCAGGTGTGCATTTAATTGAGGGTGAAATGGGAGATGATGAGAATGTACCCAAACAATATCAACAGCTCTATGCCTTTGTGAAAGGTATAGCCAGTGGACATTTTGTAGTCTTGTCCAAGACCCATGATTCATCAAAGACTTACTTTTGTATGTAATTAATACACAAAATTAATGAATTAATTTAAGAATAATAACAAGGCATTTCCCATGCCGCCACAGTTGGCAAAAAAAAAAAAAAAAAAAAACGGAAAAAAAAACAAAAAAAACGAGAGAAACAGCAGTTTTGATAGAAGCTGTTTATGAAATGATCGACAAAAGGGCGATAACACCAGTCACCAGTGTCACATCGCTGGAGCTTTACAGTTTATTTAAGGAAGAAATGGCAGCCAGTAGTTGTTAAGGTCAGGTAAATGAGTTTGCATGTACCTTACTTATTATAGATTTGTTTAATCTTGGGTTTTCATCTATATAAGGCGAGTGGATGACGTCACTCGACCTTATGGGTACACACTTGTCATCGGTTGACTCAGCTAACAAGTATCTTTGCTTCATTGGAGGGTACAGATTCTACCAGTTCACTGCCTTACCCTGCAGTATGGCTACAGTTCCTCGCCAGTTTACCATGGTAGCAAGAGAGGTGAAGCTGATGGCTCTCGCAGAAGGCATCAGTATTCACCATTATATAATAGACGGTTAGCTATGAGAATGAACTTTACACAGCAATGCCAAGAAAACACCTACTGGTTGGTGCATCTTGTCGAAAGCCTGGGTTGGATCACAAATTTCTAAAAATCAGATTTGTTTCCAACTCAAGTAATCGAATTTGTTGGTTACAATTCGACCTCAGGGTAGGGCTAGTCTTCTCAACTCAAATCTTCCTGGAAAGACAGTTCACCATGTTGAAAGCTTCTCACTCATCTACAAGGAAGCTCATGTCACTTTGAAAGCATGACTTCCATGGAGAAGACTACTCCATTGGGATGTCTGCACATGGAGTCACTCCAATGGTATCCAGAAACAATGCAGATATCCTTAGTTTCTGGATATCCCACATCTTGTTTTCTCTGATTCACAGGGATTATCTTCAATGGACAACCAATCATTCACTTTCGAAGGAGGACTCACCACTCCTTTGGTAGGGGCTCAGTCGTTCTCCTTTCACAGAATCTTTCCCAAAGGGTTGGGGTTTCTTTCTTGAAGCATCCACATCCATTGTCTGTGGAGTCAGGAGGGGTCAAGACTCAACATAACATTATACAGCTGGAAGCTATGTTGGTATCTTAAAATGATTCAGAAATCAGTTTCTGAGTTGAAATCAGTTTGATTTTCACTGATAATTTGTTAGTGGTTGCCTATATGAACAGCCAGGGAGGCATCCACTCTCAGGTAATATGTACCTTAATCTGCAGAATCATGGTTTACTCGAATGCCAGAATGATTCAGATTCAGGAAGTACATCCCAGGGAATCTGTATGTTATGGAAGATTACTTGTCTAGACAGATAAGTTATTTCAAACCAAAAGGGTTCATCAGGGTTTCAATCAAATTAGACATTGCTACCGTCAATCAGTGGTTGATGTGTGGTAACTAGATAAATCACAAGCTTCCCATGTAGGTCACCTGTCAGGCTCGGGAAACAGGTGCTTGAACATCTCTTCTGAAGGTCTGGACAGACATGGGTTTTTGCCCAGGGTTTTGGTCCTGCAGGTAAATTAACATGTATGTGTCTCATGTCCCAGACAGTCAGGCTTGGGAACAGATGCATTGAATGTCTTTGGGGGTGGTCTGGTCAGTTATGTCCAGTGGCCCTCATCCCTCAGGTGATTCAACAGATAACCACCTACAGGTACAGAATCATATTGTACCAGGGTGGCCAGGGATGTCTTGCTTTTGGATCTGGTGGATCTGTCCACAAAACCCCTTCTGAATGGGTGAATCTGTTGACTCAACCATTTAGCAACAGACTTCACAACAATTTAGCTTACTTGAATCTTCATGTTTGGCATCTGGAGTCTGGCATGAATATTGTGCAAGATTTCCGGAGGAAGTAGTGAATCATGAAGGAGCACTCCTCTAGGAGAATCTGAGAATCAGTTGTTGTTTTTTGGGAAAGTGGTGTGTAGAGAGTCATGTATATATCTCAGACCCCACGATTCCACATTAGCAAATTTCCTGAAATACTAGTTTAAGGAAACTTCCTAAAACTATACAATATAGAACAGCAATGGCGGAGGCCTAATACTATCCACTATTGTGTGTTATACAGGAGCAATTGCGGATGGTTTGGGGCCTAAAGGGTCAAGATGTAGCTAAAAGTTGAGGTAAATAATAGATCAGCAACTTTTAGTAAGAGACAAACCAATAGTTTTGGATTTTGTCATTGGTCCTTCATGCTCTTATCAAGCAACCTTTGAACCTGTGAGGAAGGCTTTCTTGAAGTTATTACCATTATTTGGGTTCGGCTTCAGGTAAAGTAGTGACTCTTCCCTTAGTTATAGGGAGATTTGGTCACAGGTAACTCTGGCCATTAACTGCTTTTGGCCACGAACCAGTTTGGCTTCAGATGGGCCTACTGCGATTACTGTAATTGAGTCAGTGATATTTGTCTCTGTGGATTACAGAATCATGGTAAAGGAGTGACATTAATGCTTGGACATATTCTTCCTTTAGTTAAGGAGAATGAGTCACGAGTAACTCTGGTCCCTTCAATTACCAGAATCATTTGGCTTTGGATGGGCCTACTGCAATTAAGCCTGTGTCATGCCAGCTCTTAGCCTCTTTGGACAACAGTTTGACTTAATATGGGTCTGTCTGTTTTTGTTAGAGGTTTGGTGATCAAAAAGTTTCGGATAGAACAAATCTTTTGTTTTTACTATTTCATCTTGATTGAGTCAAGATTGAGTCACAGAAGCTATTGATGTATGTTTTGATTGCATCTTTAGTTTTCATAGGTGATTTCCTTACATGAGCTTCTTGATACATGTTCTTGGAAATTCCATTGTATGTATACCAATTTCTGTCTGGAAAACCTCTGTTGTCATAGGGTCAGATTTGAAATTGGTTCCTACAGTTGGGTCCTGCAGTTACAGTTTGTTACTTTATAAGTATGTGTTTCATACTTATATTTCTACATTTGCAGTTTGTGGCTGGTATGTCTGCAATGCTGGATGTATTTGTAGTTAGATATCACTGTTGCCTAAATCTGACTTGGGAAGGATTTGGCATTATGCTGATGACACTTACAGGTTGGTTTGACCTTGTTTTGGGGTCGGATGTTACAATGTAGATGGGCTATCTATTTATGACATCCTTTTGCAACACCAACATTGTCAGCAGTTGTGAGAACTACAACTACACACTTTCAGTTTTTTGGGAGTTGTATGTTGTGATTGTTGGAAGTTTATATGTTATTAATGCATGTAAATTCCATTGTGAAGTTCTCATGTTGTTCAGTTGTAGGTTGGGTAGTGGTTTTCTTAAAAGAATTCCCTCCATCCTACAAGGCTGAATTCAGCTACTGTTAGGAAATGGTAAGGGTATTTCGCTATAAAATTGGAAAATTTAATAGTAATTTAAATTTTTATTAGAAATACTTACCATTTCCTAACACTCATATTTCCCTCCCGCCTCCCCGCAAGTCATTCTTTTACTTGCAACAAAAATAATGAAGTAAACAATGTGGTCATGTGACCTAATTGGCGGGAGGACGGACTACTGTAACCCAATGGCTTGATTAAGGTTGTTATATAACCTTAAAAATCGCATCTCTGCGTTGGCCATTGGGTTGGATGGCTCCAACAAATAGCTACTGTTAGGAAATGGTAAGTATTTCTAATAAAAATTTAAATTACTATTAAATTTTCCAAATTCATTAACTTAAATTAATTTTATCTTGTATTCCTTGACATTAAAATTAAAATTCAGTGAAAGTTTTGTGATTTTGTCTCTTTTTTCATTGATTCTTAGGTGAGAGAAACTGATTTTGAGCTGCACACAAATTGCATTTTTATCAGTAGAAATGTAATACAATAACATTACACTAAAAGTAAAGAATGTTTAATTATTTTATCAGTATAACCAAAACTGAAAGTCATTCAAAATTGATATAAGTAAATCACCCTTTGGAAATATCTAGTCGATGAGCCTTTTTCCATTGCAGATTTTACCCTGTTGCATAGAATTTATGGAAATATTTTTCTGGTACCTCAATATTTAACTGAAGAGATTCTACTGAGATCTTATAAGATGTATCTGAATTAACCCTGTTAGTTCTGAGATTAATTCAGTAACACGAATGGATTAAAATTTCCAGCAGCAGATTTTGAGAATCTTGATCTTACTATTTTGCATTAATATAAACAAAAGAGAGTTATAAATGGCTGGTGCTGGAGAAAGTGGTGCAGAAATTGTAGAAGTTGGAACAATTTACAGCCACTTGTCCTAATGGAATAGTTATGTCCAGCATAAGTTGAATATGAAGGTTTTATTATTGTGGCGTGAAATGGAGTAGGAAGCCCCACTGACCTCTTTAATCTACACAAAAGGTCTGAAATAGCCTGCAATTAGAGGGGAGAATTGATATGTGTGTTAAACCCCTGCACAATATGCCACAATAACTGGGAATGGTTTGACCAGCCAACCAAACTTTATGTACAGAAGACTAAAATTAAGTACAAACCTATCTTTAAGTGCCTGCAAAAAATTTTGGAATATCATTTTATCCAGTAAGATTCCAGTAACGAGAAAAAGATTTTTAAAATTCTACAATATAAACCACCAGGTATTGGAAAGTAACTGAGAAGATGTTTGACTAAAGGTCAGGATCCAGCTTTGAATTCACACTCTTAGAGATCGGAGACAACAGAAATGTTATAACTGGTGGGAGACAACAGAAATCTTACAACTGGTGGGAGACAACAAAAATCTTATAACTGGTGGGAGACAACAGAAAAGTTATAACTAGTGGGAGACAACAGAAATGTTATAACTGGTGGGAGACAACAGAAATGTTATAACTGGTGGGAGACAGCAGAAATGTTATAACTAGTGGGAGACAACAGAAATGTTATAACTGGTGGGAGACAATAGAAGTGTTATAACTGGTGGGAGACAACAGAAATGTTATAACTGGTGGGAGACAACAGAAATGTTATAACTAGACCACCAGGTCATCACTATGTTACATAGTCCAATAACTTCAGGTTCTTTCAAAACTATAGAAGAAAAATTAGAAAGATACTTCATCAAACATCTGTGAGCTTCATTGTCAAGGTGACAGAAAAAGCATTATAAATTTACTGAAGTTGTCCACAAGAGTTCACATGTTCTCCCCAAAAACCATGAAAAATATGTGCAAATGTTCACCCTTTCAAGCAAAATGCAGAGTCTAGCTTGTTTGAGGAATTTTGTGACATGATTTGCTTATTTTTCGCTCAATTTTACCAGATATGGACAAATTTTTTTGGTCCTTATTACCTCTGCCAAGGAGGTGTTAAATTCATGATCATTTGTTCACTTGTCTGTTGGTTTGTTTATTAGCAGGATGACACAAATACTATGGTTTCATCTTCATGAAAAAGTTGGGAAAATGGGTTTTGCTCCAACTTAGATCCTCTTAAATTTTGAGACTGATCTGGATAATCACTTAGATACAAAAGAATATCAGAAATCTGGATTTTTCCGTAATTGTTACATACAATGACATTTTATTTTGCATCATTGTTTGGACCTGCTTGTCTAAAACCCTAGTTTACAATCAACCACTTTAAGTAGAACTTTGATACTTAGAATCTTTAGAAATAGCATTTCCTTGCACAGAGATTGTTATTGAAATTTACAGCTGAATCTATGAATTCCTGGTTGTGGTATTTGTCTGGTCAATTGATGTCCAACATAACAAGGTTCAACTGTGGATTATATTCATTATTTTAACAAACCCCAGAGTGAGGGTTTGCAGCCTTTGTGAAAGCCAGCCTTGTGTATTGATGCAGTAAATGTTTTCCTGAACACGCCCTGTTTACCCCCAGAGGGTGCAGTTGGTGGACACCATGTGTTAATGTCTCCAGTGACCAATTAAGTGATCTTTGTGGCACATGCTGTACTTTTGTCCACAAAAAGAACAATTAACTCCAATATTTTCAAGCAAAAAAGGCAAGAAAAATTATGTTCGGAAGTCAAAACGAATAAAGAATACACAAAAGTTTAATTTTAGAGCATTTTATTTTCTGTTGACAAATTGAAGAGATTCAATTGCTTTCCAGAAAAGAGCTATGAAACAAACATATATCTTGAAAAGACATTTGTACTAGTTTTTCAGGTTACATAGGCTTAAATAACTTGACTTACTATAAGGAATGCATTGCACTTCTTCAGTGTCATAGATACTACCTGTTAATGGAATGGCTGATGAGTTGTTAACGAAGTTGACATTTAATCATTTTACCCTCACCTCTGTACTGTGGGTTCTCATCTGGCTCAAAACTTCAGGTGGGAGTCAATCACCGCCTGGTATGGTTTGGGCCTGTTGCAGGGATGTTTACCTCTACTTTTAACCTTTTGCTACTCACTAAAATTTTGGTCATATTTTCCTACACAGGTGTTGAATTAAATGCAAATTTTCCAGATAATAGTTGTTTGCAAAACTCCTTAATTTAAACCAAATAATATTTGGTATCTTTATAATTTACCCTTTTTACACAGTAAACCAAGGTTTTCCTAAATACACTGAGCTGATGATTAAAATGCCAATCAGAAAAGGTCATGGCTTTATTTTCATACCTTAAAATTAATTCATTTTGTGAGAAAGTACCTGCTGGATATGCTGTGTCACTAGTGATTGCTTTATTCAGTAAGGCTGTTGACAGTTGGTGTAATGACTGGCACTATGTGACTGGTGTCATTAAAGGACCAGAGATTATTCAGGTTCTGTGAAAGTAGCCTTTTACCAGTGCAAACTATGCCAGAAACTCAGAATGAATTTGTAAAATATTACACCTTTGATAACCTTCTATCACTAATCAGTGTGTGTACAGTTTTGAGAATAATTGTATAATCCAAAGATTTACAACACATGTCACTATTTCAGTGATGAACAAGAAATTCACTCGAAATTTGGTGAAATTTATAGAATTTCTGTAACAAATAACTTAATTTCATTAATTTTCATAAAAACATAAGTTTGTGTCCCATTTTTTATATTTTGCGACAGTGGTACATTTCACATGCTGTGGTGAATTCCATATGTGACTTTAAGAATGATGTCTGGCCTTAGCAAGACTCGGGCAAACTGTAACCTCATTTAAAGTGTGTGGAGTCATTATGCCTTTATCTGGGTGCTTTTCCTCTTGTTTAATTAAGAAGAAATTTATGCATCACTGGCTTCCAGTGTTTTGACAGGATTTCCCACAGGAATTTGTCCATTGTATTTTAGGAGACATGTGGGCATATTGAACAGTATTCTCAGGAGTAGTGAAAAAACATGATTCCATTGCAATTGTTAAAACACATTTGCAGTATGTGCACATTGTATTTGTACTGTATTAATATTCCCTTTAAAGTCAGTGCAGAGTTCCTTGCTTTTTTCTTTTGTATTTAATCAGCAAATTATTGCCTTAGTGGCCACAATAAAACTCTCTGTTCATTAAATGCATGTGACAGAAAAAAAATAAATAAACAGAGGCTTATGTTCAGGTAATGTACAATGCAGAATACCTTTTTATTACAGTTAACAGAATTGGGGGAAACTATTGTAGCACATTTGTTCAAATGATATAAAAAGCTCTTAAAGAGACTTTATCGATTAATAAAAATTACCATTTTTTGCTCAGGAAAAAAGTTACAGCAAAAAAATCTCTTGTGGGAGTGTTTTGGGAGGACATTCAGAAATTGATTATGTTTGGAGAGGAAATCCATAAATGTCAGAGTTAACGAATGTCTCTCCAGTTACTTAATGCTTAAAGTATTGGATCCCAACTTCAGTGGCACAGGAAGCTATCTCTTGAAGATATCAGAAATATAGCGATGGGTGGGGAAAAGGTCCGAAGTGGGGATTTCAAGGGTAGGTATGGGCTCCAATTGTCTGCTAGGATCTAGCCCTTTCATTTTCTAATTGAAAAAAAAATGATATATATTTGTTTATGCATTATAGGGATTTTGTGGCCTTTCTGATGCAGTTAAAACAAGAAAAGTGAGAGCAGAGCTAAAAGCTGGGCATTTAGTTCATAGGCTGTCTTTCAGTGTACACGATTAGCGATCCGAAAACACAGTCTTGTGACATTGTCATGTTGATGTCCGAGAATTTTTTTATACAGTTTCAATAGTAATACATTCTAATCTACCATTATAGGAATAGAAGTGAAATTTTTTTCAATATCGATATGAAATTGTAATTTGACATTACATGTAGATTAATATTGAGGTATTGTTTTATGCTTTTACAGCGACTAGTGTCATATTTTCCAAAAATGCATAGGATATTTAAGACAGATCACAAGTTTGAAATAAGAATGCTGTACAAGTAATCAAATTCATTAAAGATCTCAAATTAATCTTTAATCATATGAACATTAGTGATTTAAATATAAAATAGTTTTAGAAAATACTCCCTCATGAGGTATTGGACGCAATTTTGAATGAACAGCTTGAAATCCTGGTATCTATTATATTGACATGTGATTCCTTCCATATAATTCAGTCCCCCAATAGTGCAGAAATATTCTATAAATATTTACAAACAATTAAAATTGCCTGTTCTCATGTCACCAGTGGAAAAGTCATGTTCACTGATATTAACTGTCATAAACCATGCTTGGAAACATTTCTTATAGACACAAAACATTGTATTTGGCAATATAGATCACTGATCGAATAATGTACACATGGAAACAGAGCATTATTTCTTTCTTGATCCCCACGGCCTTGGAATCGAGGATGCAGATTTAATAAACTTGTTATTTGGAAAGCTTTCTACTAATTTCAAAGCAATATCAATTGAACAGCAACAAATAAGTGGGTTTTTTTTTTGTTGAGAGATATTTTTGAGACTTTTTTCTGTGAAGGGAGAACTTTCCTGGATTTATTGTCTTATTGTTGTGGATTAGTTCCAGTTTGAGTCATACCATCCTGTTTCTACAGAAATTTGGCAGATTTGCACTTGGTTTACCCTAAAGGTTGATTCATCACAGTTTTGAGTTCATTTCAGCACCATTGACTAATATTACCATCATGCATCAATTTGGGAAAGGAATCGTAATTGTAGTGTCTGACATTTTAAAACTGAAATTACAGGTTAAAAGTGATACTTTGGAGGTTCAGTTCAATAGAAACAATATAACCAGGTTTTATTATTTGAACATGCCTACATCATATTATCCTCAATATTAGTTGTGCCTCAAACTGTTTACTTATACACTGGTCACACTTTTCTGTGCTGGCCTTGCATGCTACATACATACCCATTGTAGGAAGACTATTTATTTGGGGTTTTATGTCACTTTCAACACTGTACAGGTCATATCATGACAGATAGTTGGGAGGGCAGAGGAAACCAGTACATACAGTTGGTCAAGGTTCTGTACTGTAAACTGCTGACCAACGGCAAGCAACTACCAGCTTTCCCACTTGAGGTCAGGCTGTGAACCGAACCCTGATCTCAGAGGTGGGAGGCGAGAGTTTTAGCACTCTGCCACCTTGGCCCCTGTAGGAAGACAGTAAAGTCACATGGGTCTTCCACTTATTATAGGAGGTTTAACATTTTAATCTTTTTTTTCGAAAAGTCTCTTAAATCTTTCCTAACTTTATTGTTGACTTTTTGAATTTTCCAAGTTTTTGTGTTTTTTCTTTGGCTCCAAGAAACAGAGAGAAAGGTTAAATGCATGTTTCCCAATCGACATCTTGGGCAACCCCCTTCACCCCACCGAGTCAGTCAGGAACCTGGGTGTGTGGTTTGACTCTGATTTTTCCTTCTCTAAACATGTCCAGAAATGTTTATAAAGGCTGCTTTATTCAACTGAGGGATTTTAGAAATATTAGCCAGTTCTTGACTCAGGATGCAGCTGTGTCGGTTGCCAATGTTTTTGTTAGTAATCAGTTGGATTACTGTAACTCACTTTTCAGGAGTCTCTCCAAATTCAATCTTCATAGATTAGTCTATCCAAAATAGTGCAGCTATAATTGTTACAAATTCGAGTAAATACACTCAGATAACTCCGGTACTCAGGAAACTCCATTGACTCCCTAATTGGTTTCCCTAAATATTTTGCTCCACATCTATCCACATACCGCACTACTTACAATTGTAAACATAGTCAGAGTGTTGCCAATTTCCTCAATGTACCAAAATTCAACCTACAATTCACAAGTCCACCAAGCAGTTTGGCTTCAGTTTGCCGTTGATGCTCCCACTGTTTGGAATTCACCTCCTGAAGAGATTCGTGCATCACCCACTATTGCCTCTTTTAGAAAGAAGCTCAAAACCTATCTCTGCGCAAAGGCATATCCTCGTCAGCTCATTTCCTCTTATTGCTTCTCCGTGGTGCTGACCTATTTCTGTCCCTGGACTTTGAATTTGCATATTGCTATTGTTTTGTTGCGCCTTAGAGTCCACTACTCAGTGGAGATTAAGCGCTATAAAAGTCGAATTAGAATTTTCTTCCAATGATGCATTGAATGGAACAGTGGGGTAAATATAGACAATATTGGTGAAACATATGATGTACTGATCCTCACAGTTCATACCCTTATTTACAGTCAACATCATCATGTATGCACGTAGAGGCTTAGTTTATGCACCTGGTGTTAGCCTGTTGGTGACAAAACCTGCCCTAGGTTAATGCAAGAGACTTTTTTTTCATTTATTTAAGTCAAGAGACTTAAATAAATGTATAACAGAGCATGGAAGGCTATATGACGTTTTTACCAATAATTTGACAGGTTACATAACAGGCATCTATTAGGATTCTGTAGTTAGCAGGAACTACCTCAAGTGAAATAGTCTTGAATGAGGGTACAATACAGTTTGTTAATTTTATTGATATAGCAATATACATAAGATTTATATAGGATGTAGCGACAACAGACGTTTCTTCCAGATGTCAGGATCAGCATACAAATTAGTGGAGACCCCTGGAGACCAACAGAAACACTACCCATACAAATGATCAAAGAAAAGAGAATTATGAGAGAGTGTGTCTCCGTAAATCATAACAACTATGATCCCTTTGTCAACAATCTGAAAAATTGATATGTCTGGTCTGTATCAACTAGCAGTAATAAGGATTAAGTAAGATTTAGGATCTGATATACAAGCAAGAAGGAGCTTAGATAACCACATATATATTCATTGTTTTATTTTGATGGTGTCTTGTTTTCCCAGTTGCACTGTACAGTTGAGGTGATCATAAATTTACTGATACTGTCATATATACAACCCTTTTTGTAGCTTCAGTAAAACTTTGTCAATATCCAGTCTAGGTTGGTCACAACTACTGAATGTCTGAATTGGCTACTTTTGCCTACCATTGGCACTGATTAGACACTAACTGTACTACACTGTCTATGTCATGCCCAAATACATGTATATGGATTCACCAGAACTCTGTCAGTGTTTTAAATAAAAAAGACAAATCTCTGACTGCCTGCCTATTAAATTCTTCTCAAGGTCAAATGCAAAACATTTAGCATTTAGAAACTTGTGAGCCTAAATTACCATCCCATGCACATTTTGCCCTCAGTGAACTCAGAAGTAACTTTCCTGAATCATTTGGAACACATTTCATACAGACCACATGTCTTGTCTTCAGTTTAAGAGACTTTATCTTGTGTAGCAGAATGGTCTTATTTTGGTAGGTCAATAACAACATATACTTAAAACAATGGAATACAATATACGCGAGTCATTTCACAAATGGCACAAAGTATCATTGAGGGACACAAATTATAGCTAAAAGGAAGAATTACAGAACTGTACAAAGAGAAAGCCATGCTCTTGAGTCTTTGTGCCCAGTCAAGTGTTGCAGTAATAATTTGGTGGAGCTTGTTACAGGCCAGATTAGTGTCATCTTCACAACCTTCAGTACAGATTTAGCTGACATGGTCTGCACAGTACACACATGACACTTTATCAATTGGAGTTACAAGGACAAACCACTTGTGAGTGTAAGTGTTAATAAATTAAAGTAATTTTTTTTTTGTTTATGGTTTTATAGGATTCATTGATTCTCGGACCATCTGGTTTGATCTGCACACAGAGTTTTAATGTTGGTCAAAGTTGGGGTTTTACGTCCCGTTCAACAGCCAGGGTCATATTGGGACAGGTCCTAAGAATTGCCACTTGTGGGACTCGAACCCACAGAGGTGACAGCCTATGATTAGATGCCAAACTTGCCAACCACTAGGCCACTGAGGACCCCAGAGTTTTAATGAATATTCCATATATAAGTTTTGCAATCTATGGTTTATGATGTATTGTTTCCATGTGTACAAATTTTAAACTTAATTATGCAAGCTTTATCATTTGATAAAGCTTGTGTTAAAGTAAAAATAAAGTGGCTTAGTAAGTCGCTTTAACAGTCTTTTCCAATGAAATTCACCCTATTATCCAGGTTAAGGAGAGATATTTTACTGGTCCTGTTGTATTTGACTTAACAGGTTTTTCTCATAGGTGTGTTTTTAGTATGTGTCAAAAACTTTCATTTTAGTATTGATTTAAAACAATTTGACATTCTTACAATGTTTAAGAATTGTTGTTACTGTTAATTAAAGTTTTTACTTTTTCAAATGATATATTTCATTCTCAACTGTTTTGCTATTCCTTTGTGTTTTCACATTAGTACTATCAGCTGGCATTTCTGAAAACAAGTGCTATTCATTCCTCTATCACTGGGACATGTAAAGCATTGTGGAGTTGTTATTTCAGTTGTTACATTAAGCTCATTTCTACCCACTAATACAAGTTCGCCTCTAGTTTTATCCATTTTTGGTCAGAATCAAGGATCAAAACAGCCAAAAGGACTGCTTTGATCCCCTAGTGCGAGCACAAAGCCATCAGAGACATGAGTAGTGCACTAGAATTTAAGAAAGTCTGGTGACACAAAGAAATTCCAATGCAGACACATCCCATATCTGGTCTAGAACTCAGATGGTGACCCATCCAAGTACTAACGCAGCCCATTGCCGCTTAACTTCAGTGAGCAGACAAATACTCATCAAAGTGATCTGTACTAGGAAGCGCAAGCTCTATTTAGGCTCGCACTAAAAAACTCTGATAACTTTACTGCTTTACTGTAAAAAGCACCCCAGAGGTTTAGAGCCTGAAGACAGATAGCATTCCTAGGGGGCAAGGTTTAGTTGTGGGTGTGAGCTATATATATTGTGTCTATACAAATAACCTACCTGATGATAAATTAAGGCTTTCAAATTAATAATGGGTGATAAAATGATAATTTATGCATCCATTATACACCAGCAGAGAAGGAATAAGCTTGAAAAGATGAATTTATCACCTCACTGAAAGGGAATCAGATTCTTATCCATTTACTGTTCACATCTTGATTTAAACTGTCCTTGGGATAAAAGCAAACAGATGATGATACCCTTAATGGACCTATAAGGAGACTAGAAAGGCCAGTTACTACTATATAAGTAGCCTTGGTTGTGCTATAACCCAGGTAAAACTAATAACACAAAGAGATGAATCCATGAAAAGTGCTCCTAGAAAGGTGCCCTCCTAGAAGACTGCTCTCTTTCAATTTGTAAGGGGTGGAACACTGCCCTCCTTTTCTCAGATGATGTACTGTGAAATTATTTTTTTAATTTAAACATATTTTATTAGCAATCGGACAACAATCATACAAATACAATTATATTAAGTCCTGAAATTACTTTAAAATGCTTTATTGACAAAGTAGCTGCTCAGGCTTTTATGATTAAAGGTACAGTTAAATCTGCTCGTGTTTGAAGTGCTCTATGTCAATTCCAATAGCTGCGGATTAAAGGTACAGTTAAATCTGCTAGAGTTCCTGAGTGGTGTTGAATACTGCATTAGACTTTTCTAAGGATATTTATGGTCACATAGATGTGCTTCTATCAATGTTTAATGTAAAAAAATACTTCTTATGTTTGTTATCACATAACCATGTTGATAGTGAAATTAGTGCTTACTTCCTATATGTGCTTACTTGTGTATTATCATAAATATGTCTTCACAATTATGTCTTATAATTTTCTGGATTAAATGTCTATAAAATGCTTATTAAAATGCTTATAAAATATTTCATGGTGTATCATTTGAGAAAAGGAGGCCACTTTTCCAGCCCCTCAAAAGGAGGCGACTTTTCCAGCCCCTCAAAAGGAGGGCACTTTTCCAGGAGGGCAGTCTTCCAGGAGGGCACTTTTCTAGGAGGGCACTTTTCTGTGCACCTAACGAGATACAGTTAAATCTTTGGAGTAGAACTCTCTCAGTAGAATTCCCTCTTTAGTAGATGTGACATATTATTTTGAAGGAATAATCTGGTGTAATTTCCCATCATATGGTGATTCTGGTTAATAGAAGCATGTGTCTGGTCCCCTGACATTCCATTTTATACAGTTTGACATGTTTAGTGTATTTTGGCCAGTGCTGCTGGTGCATTCTATTTGAAGATGACCATCTCTATTTATAAGTATATTACACCATTGGTGATCTTGTATACAAATATTACAAAAATGCAAAATGTCAAACAAAATTTCAGATTCATAATATTAAATGGTAGAAAATTCACAAAGCTGTCCATTTGATGTAAGCACTGATAAAAGCTTTTCAATTAATAACACTATTTGGGACATTCACCTCTTACCATGTGAAAATTTAAAGAAATCTGTATTGTTAATTATTCAAATGTTTTGTTTATCTTACTAAATGAATGCATTATTTTGAATTTCTTACAGGTTATTTGAGGGCCACGGTGGCAGAGTGGTAACACTCTCGCCTCCCACCTCTGAGATCGTGGTTCGATTCCCAGCCCGACATCAAGTGGGAAAGCTGGTAGTTGCTTTGTCATTGGTCAGCAGTTTATAGTACAGAACCGTGACCAATTCTATGTAATGGTTTCCTCTGCCCTTCCAACTACCTATTGTGATATGACCTATACAATGTGTTGAAAGTGACATTAAAACTGAAATAAATAAATCATATGGCTTATTTAATCTGATACTACTTTCTTTGTTGAAAGGCTAGTAATCTATTTTGTCAACGTGACATTTGTAAGTTGTGATATACAGGCGTGTATAGTTTTAAATATGTATGGGTTTATGTTGGTGCACCTTTGATCTATTTTCCCTTTAATGAATATTTATATCTGTGCTTGTGAATAGAACATTTTGCTAAGTGGTCATTTTGTGAGGGTCATTATTGTGTCACACATGTCTTGTGATACCCATAAATAGCGAGCAGCCATTCCAAAATTTCCTCCCAATAATATCAAAGCCATGTCTTTCTTCCAGTTATTATTTGATGTCTTAGATGGCCATTCAAGAAGCTAATACAAGCAAGTCAATAAATTATACTATTTCTGGTAAATTTCCATATTTAAAAGGTTAGTTCATTTACGTGATACAAAAATTGTATAAGAGAAAAAACAATTCTTACGTAAAATACTTAAAAGGAGTTTGAGTCATGACAGGAAACATCTTGCTGGTGTTTCAGTTCTTAGCACTTGGTATCAAATCCCTCTGGGTTATAAGTGAAAGGTTTATGAGAATTTTATTGCTGAAGAGTGGTGATTTACAGCTTTTCAAAACACTGTGCTCCTCCACTTCAAAATCTTCTTCAATTTGGCTATCCGTTAAAATTAATGAGAAACAGTAATTTAATCTGAATTATAAAGACCGGAAATGCGCAGTGAACGAAAACCCGTCTGTGCGCATAGAATCAGCACATAGTAAAACGTCCAATAACGGCCCGCTGAGAAACAGAAGTGCTGTTTCGATTGCTCGATTGTATGTCGATAGTAGAATTGTCTGCTTTTACGAGAGCGATCATGCATTCAAAACAATATGGCGGTGTCCTTGTTCGTGTCACCTCGTAAAAAATAAATAGATATTTCTTTCAACCAGGTAGGCTGGTCTTTATAATAGTAATAAATACCTCATGCTCTGGCGTTTGTTACAGGATATACGCCCGGCAAAAATTCCAAATAATGTCAGAGCGCCGTTATCCTGTAACAAACGCCCTCACACTCAGTATTTATTACTACAACAGAATAAATAATTAGCCCAAAATATGTTATGAATGTCAAAACTTTGAAAACTAATTCCCAAAAATCCTTGTATAAATAAGTTGATCCCCTCTGTGCTGAGTTTAAGATGCTATGACAAATTTTTTATTTCTTTCTCTAGTTTTATTCTTCAAGGCTAGTCTTTGTCTGTAGTTCATTTGTTGTTGAACCCATGTCCTTCAATCTATTGATATTGTCAGTGATTTAAGAGATATACGATTGCTTAATGTTTTATCCTCCCAGAAATATTGACAAACTAATTGCCATTCTGCAGAAAATATTGGCAAATTAAGTATTTTTGTATAATAAATAATGATAGATGCTTCAGAGAAGAGGCCATTTTTCCATAGCTGCTAGTGGACTGTCAGCAGTGCTCTATTTACACAGTGTTATTTTTATTTCTCAAATATTCTATTAAATATGTTTTTTTTTGTTTAAATCAATCAACGGTCATACATACTGCATACCATAGTGAAACTGCATGAAATTGTAAAAAAGCAAGGTTATTCTTTGGATAAATCTAGAAATAACAATATACAAACTGTTTCTATCTTGACTGATTTTATTCTTGCATCAAAGCCAAGATTTTCATAAAGTATTCCATTTTCATTGCATTTTTATTAGTTTAAAACATATGTAGAAGAAGATATTTGCCCATCATCCAGTGCAGGTGATTAATATACTCAGGGTGACCTTGTTCATGTATCACTAGTCTCCTCTTTAGTACCCTGTTATCCAGTTATCTGTCACAGCTCACAGATAGTAGGGTAACAGATGCTGAAAGACATTGTCTTCTCATTTTAATCAGATTATGGTTAGATAAGCCTGTCAGTGAGATAACTCACCAGATGTGTGAGCCTATTCACTTTTTTCATAGCATCCATCTTTATGTACTGGTGTTCATGATTGAATCTCAGTCCCGATTATAAAAATGTTTATTGGTCCACAAGTGTTCATATGAACCATCTAGTGTAGTTTTAGTCCACATTTATCTCAGTAAAATAGTTCAGATACCACACTTGTTAATACATCATGTCCACTCTTTTTAATTATTACACAGTTTTTCTGTATACAAATTATGAAAATTAAATTCAAACACTCCAAAACTAATATAAGTGTTCAAGTATGTGACAAAGTACATCAAAAGCCACAGAGGTCATAGGTTACAGGTAAACTGTGTACTTAAAACCAAGTCAGCTGGACTTGAAAGGCCCTCGGCATTTATTATAAACAGTGCTGAAACCTCAAAGATACTCGGATCATAGTTATTCAGTTTATATCACTTTGAAGTTTCTAATTCTGGTTTTGGATTTACATATGTCCAGTGCAAGTCATGTGCTGCCAGATTTTGACTTTAATTAATTTCAGTGTTATTTGTTTGTGATGTTGGGAACTTGAGTATTTTATTAATTTGTCCGTTTTGTTTGTCTGTTATGTTGTATACCATTATAAAATGGAACAAATATCCAGGTTTAAAATTCAAATGAATGTGTTTTCACGATGTATACCTTGGAAGTAAAATGACATGATGACAAAGCTTTGACAATGGACACCTTGCATCTCTCAAGAGTTGAAATAACAATAAAATACCAGACTCCAGGATAAGATCATTTCCTGGAAAAAGCCCATTTGAGAAAATCCCTTCCCTTTATCTCTGTTAAGAAATCCCAAAATGAAGGCATTAGTGTGCTGAAAATCCTTTACAAACCAAGGACGAAAAAAAAAAGTTAATAAAAAAACCAGAATATTTTCTACTTGGTTTATTCTTACCTATGGTTGTTGCTTCGAATCCCACTCATGACAACATATATAATTTTTACTGGATGCACAATTGTACAAAATAGCTTTTCAGTCAATTTTTGCTAATTTCTTGTGTATGTTTAATAAATTGTGTTTTTGTTTGTACAGGGTGTACACCTTATGTGCATATTTTTCATTTATTGTTTACTGTTTTTTCCTTGTGTGTACTTTGTGTACGTCAATGAATAAATAAATAAAATAACCCTAGCTATTGAAAAATGATGTAAAACCTGGCATTGACTATTATCTGTGTGATTTTATACTTGAGTCTGAAACAAGGCCATTGTATAGGTGGGATATAAAAGGGAAAGCTCCACTTGAAATTTAATTTATTTTTTATTCAGAGAATTCTGTTCATCAAAAGATTTGTGTATGAATAAGAGATAGGACTAAACCTGAATAGACTCTCCAAGATAGTACAATTCTCTACACACTCTATATGTTACTTTATTTATTGTTCATGCATTTTGGGTATCAGTGGCTTAGTATAATGTCTATTTAAATGACCTGCAGAGTTGGTTGTAAAAAGTATAGACTTATGTATATCTGTGTCTAAGTCCAGGTGATTTGTCCCGTGACATTTGCAAAATAAACACTTCCTAAGTATTCAATATTTACTGTGTGTTTGGTCATCTCTCTCTCTCTTGGTGTTTTGGTATTAATATTTGGAGTCTTTGTGTAGATGATAACAAGTTACACTGGATGCTAGTGTGATTCTGAATTTTTATTTCTGGATATCGTTATTAAATGGATAGAAAATAAGACAACAACTTTAGAGTTGGTAAGTTGAGTCGACAAATGTGACTTTCAATTTATACATAAGGCATATTCATGAATACAGATTCTTTCTAATGTTAAATTATCTAAAGTTGTATTTGCCTTCTCTGAATAAAGGATAAATGACGTGCTAAATGAAAGTGTGGTATGTTACTCCCCAAATATATTTTAGTGCAGTAAGATACCAAATACTATAATACATACTTAGCTACAGATTTGACATCTTGTTATCCAGTAATAATTATTATAATACTTACATAGATTAAAACTGCTAAGTTTACCCTCTCAACCATATTAAAATTTCTTTAAATGATCATTTTTAATATTCACTTGAATTACTTTCCAGTTGATTACATTTCAAACACTTTTATTGTGATACAAATATAGTCATGTAGTTATGGGTTTAAATCTTGATCATTGCATTAGAGTTGAAAGCTGGCAGTGAATTGTCAATGCCTTTTGAATCATTGAATTATTCACTATTTTCAGGAACCCCAACACAGCCTGTCATAATGTCACCCACATAGTGTGTCCAACTGATTCTAACTTAAATTAACTCACTTATATTCCGATTACACATGATCTTCAAAAGCAAAAGCCTTTAATGAAAATATAAGTAAAAATTCCCAAATGTTTGACAATATATGTAATGCAAATGGTTACATGTATATGATGGGTATGTCTTCTTGTCTCAGATATTTACTATTTCAATAGATAATATGTTTTGTTATTGTCAACAAACCATTCATGTCATTTTAGACTTGCTCCAAGTATTTGTATTGGTATCCATCATTAACCTGAAAGTTAAATTTAAATTGGAAACAGGAGTTTATTATACCACCAGCATTCTGGAATAAGGGGGATAGTCTCTGAAAAACAGGGCTGGCCAGTTCTCCAAAAGTCATACAGTACCCATATATTACACAAAATACAAAAGGACTTGGTGAAAGTCCAATGTTATTTTGAAAGATCGGCCACAAAGAGTTATTGACATACATGTCAAGAGAGTATTGGTTTTTGAATTGTGAGCATATGATATTTGGGATAAGCTTAACATACTCAAAAGGTCAATTGATTACATCGCTGTGTTATTGAGTATCACTGCATTCAGGTGTAAAAGACATTCGCCTTTTTTTGAGTCTTTATTGATTTATTCATTACTGTTTTTATGAGATTAATGCATTAAATATTGGGAGTACAGGTCTGGAATACACAAAGTATCACAAATCTGTAACAGAAAGATTTCAAATATGTTAACAAAATGAATAGCAAATAGTTAACAGAAATCTACTTTCCTCAATAAAAGTGGCACCTGGATTTATACTTGATGAACTTGTTGAGTATTGGAGACAATTATCTGTAATAAGCCTTCAATGAACAGTTTACAATAAGAATAGAAATGCACAGTCTTATCGTGACAGATTTCCTTACAAAAAAACTTTCTGTTCACTTGAGTGATCAGAAGGAATTCAGGTGTATAATGGTATTTTTATAGAGAGACTTTAACACACTTGTTCAAGATATATTGACAGGAAATAGGGTTTTTAGAGTTGCACCTTGCTACAACATAAAACATTTATATACATTATATTGTTTAAGATATATTTATAGTGCAGCATTTTTGGTACATGTTCAAAAATTTCTATATAAGCACATAAAAGAGAAACTAAAGTTTTTGAGGCAATAACAAATTACCTCATTAAAAATTAGTTCTATTCACAATTAAAGATTACAGTGGAGACACAGTTCACTATATGTAAGAATATCCTTTTGATATTAAGCTGGGGCCACGGTGGCAGAGTGGTAACACTCTCGCCTCCCACTTCTGAGATCGGAGTTCGGTTCCCAGCCCAACCTCAAGTGGAAAAGCTGGTAGTTGCTTTCCGTTGGTCGGCAGTTTACAGTACAGAACCTAGACAAACTGTATGTACTGGTTTCCTCTGCCTTCAAATCTACCTCTCATGATACCTGTACAGTGTTAAAAGCGACGTAAAACCCCAAATAAATAAATTTTGATATTAAGCCATCATAAGTTTTAGTCTTTCTTATGAAGACATATCAGATATGGTGTCCCTGGTGTTGATATGAAATGTTGGTAAACTTCAGTCATCACACTGCAAACATCATTGGGAACAGTGTGGTCCAAACAACTGGTTTCTGTAACAGAAAGTATCTTGTGGTTAAATGACTGTGGTGATTTTATTCCTTGCTTCTGGGAAAGTTCAGTTTGGGTATTTAGTCATAGTCCTGGCCTTAAATAGTAAAAGTTGGTTATTGTTTGTGAATACTTTGCAGATTCTTGACCAACTACTGTGCAGTGTTTTCTTTTAATCCTCTCAGCCGTGATATGACCTGTATATATGAATAATATATTTTTGGATCTCGACCTTATACGTCCCTGGACTTTCCCTTTTTGACCTCAAGCGCATTAGAGGATGTTACATCAATTTTGCACTATATAAATGTTTCTATTCTATTATACATGTATAATAATGTACTACTAATGTACTGACAAACCCAATGCATGAACCCATAATGCATCAAAAGTATAAAGTGACATTTTTCATTGTGGGAAAAGAGGCAATTAAACCAGTTGACTCTTGGCTGTATGATTTTGGGTTCTGATCTAACACATGGCAACATGTAGGATTTACTGAGGGACTATCCTGATATGACCTTAACTGTTTAAACGGGTATAAAACCCCAACCATAACTTCTGATTTTTTGGAAGTTTTATGCAAGGCTAGTCTTCAGTTGTCCTAGTCTGGGTATCACTAGTCCATAACTCATAGTTCATAAACCAGAATTAACTACACTGCATTTGCTTTATTTTCCTAAATTATTATCATTCACTGGTATCAATGGGCATATTTTGCTATAGCATTCTTGTAAACACAGATTCAGTGTAACCTTTTTACTATACAGATTAGCATACAGTATTTGTCTTAACTGTTGCCCAGCCATTGGTAATTTTCAGACACTAATACCTGGGGCCGGTTTCATGAAAGGACTTAAGTCTGGTCTCAGGCTCAAATCTGAGACTTTGGGCTCAAATATTGTAAATATTTTGCTGAGTCTGTGGACTCAGACTCAAAGCATTTCACAAACAGGCTCAACTTGAGATTTGGCTCAGTCATGGGCTCAATTTTGAGCCCACCAAGGAGGTGTCTCAAATTTTGAGTCCTAAGTTTGTTATCCAAATACTTGTGTATAAAGCAATATAATTTGCATGAAAATGAATTTGTTGAACCTTGAAATATTATATTTTTATTTTGCTTACTAATTACAACTACATATTCAATATTCATAATAAGAAAAGTCAATGGAATTGACATGCTTTTTTGATCGTTGTCAAGTGACTAGTTTCAAGAGGGGACTCAAAGCTTGACTCGGTCTCAGTTGAGTCTCAAACAATTGGCTTGTTACCAATAATATGATATCAATTTTTTTCATGTGTTATCAGTGTTAATGCAATTTAAATCGATAATGACTATGAAATAAATGCACTTGCATAAAAAACAAACCAAGGAAGCGTCTTAAATGAAATTTAAAAGTTGAGACTATGACTTGAGACCAGTCTCAGCTGAGTCACCTTTTGTGAAATCAATTTGAGCCAAAAACTCAGCCGAGACAAAAGTCTCAGATTTGAGACCAAGACTCAGCCCAAAACTGGTCTCAAACTGAGATTTTTCATGAAACCGGCCCCAGGTGTCCATTTGGGGGGGACTGTTTCATTGGTACCAGGCCATTTATTGGGAGTACAAAAGTGGAGGTAAAACTTATCCAGAATGTGTCAGAATGCTGTAGATTTAATGTAAGCAATAATTCATATAAACCTAGACAATATTTCCGATATTTACTGTCCTTTAACATAAGGAGGGATTTTCTATTGGATCAGTTTTGGTTACAAATGCATAAAATATTGTTATTTAATTGACTGGTCCAAGTTAAAGTATATTTTTATTGTCTTCCTTTTGTCACTGGGACGCTAAACTACCTCCCTCGAAGACTTGTTTGTTATCATAAACATATTTTCCATGGTATGTACATACCCTTGAAGTAGAGTTATTTTCACCTTTGGGGGATTACATATTTTGAGTGCCCTAATGTCTATATTTGCCCAGTGTTTTTGGAACCCAGTCTACAGAGAAAGAAAGAGTAAAAACTCTATTGCCTGGACTTTGAATATCTAAGTTTTCTACTTTTAACGAATGTACAATTCATTGGATGGGATAATATAGGATCAAAGACCCATTATACACTAAGGATAAACAAGTCAATTGTTTTTAACTGCTCCTTTTAAAATAATCCCAGTATGTACTAATAGGCTCTAGAGTGTTTAAAAAAACTATAGTCTTAATCTTCTCAAAATATCTGTTGTATCGTTATCTGATACTGCCTTGAAATATGTTTTAGTTTTAATTAAACTGAAATAAGTATCTAAAGTCAGATGTGACAGTGAAAAATAGCTTCTACAAACTATATTACCAGAGATAAGCATTTGTTTGACATGGTTGAGATGCTTACTTCTCAACCAGTGAATTTTTGTCACCAAAGACAAGGATGAACAATATTTATACTAAAACAGAATAAGTGCTTCATCAGAAATATTTAATTTTGAAAAAAAAATTAATATTGTCAAAAAAAATGCAAAAGTATTTTCAGAAATCAGATGGTTTCCAGACGATATCAGAAATGTGTATTTTTGACTGTGGAAACTTTGAAGTTCAGAACTAAAAACTAGTTAAAAGTCATATTAAATGTTCTAGTATAGTCTTGATTCATGAACCACATAGTAGTTAGACCTAAAATGTGAACCATTAGGATTATAGCTGGTATTTTTATTTTAATAGGAGGTTATTATAATGCAGTTGACTCTGTGTTAGTAGAATCTCCAGTATCTACAGAATGTGGTTTCGAAATCTGTGTATCTTCCACTGATGCCATCTAGTTGGTGTTGTATGTCCTGTTCAACAGCCAGGGTCATATTGGGACAGGTCCACAGCATTGTCACTTATGGGATTCAAACCCACACAGAGGTGACAGCCTGTGATTTGATGCCAAATTTGCTCACCACTGGGCCACTGAGGACCTCTATAGAGGGTTTAATAACAAGAATGTACCTTCATAAAATGTGTCTGGTAGTCTACAGCTAGGTTCACCCAGGATCCATGTGATTGCCTCTTTACGAAACAGTAAGATGTGTACTATTGGGGGGCATAATGTTACAAAATATATTCTCAGGGTTTAATGAAGGTTAAACATACTGAGGGTCAAAGTTGGGGTTTTACGTCCCGTTCAACAGCCAGGGTCATATTGGGACAGGTCCACAGCATTGTCACTTATGGGATTCAAACCCACACAGAGGTGACAGCCTGTGATTAGATGCCAAACTTGCTCACCACTAGACCACCGAGGACCTTTGCCAGCAACAAAAAAACAGCATTTTCTGAGGGGGTGACGTCAACTGGTTCCCCATCTACTGGAATTCAGTTTACTGTGGCTCTGTACAGAGGCTACTGTAATTCATTGCAACAATAACCTATTGTAAATAATTCCTGGTTCAGTACTATATCCAAGGTATATATGTTACACAAGGTTACAAGTGGGAAAGGAAATAAGAAATCCTTGAGATTTGATGTACTTACAAGAAGATCTATGTGTCTTACTGTCTCCGACTTCATTTTACATGCTACACAATAGTATAAAGTTACAGGGGTTATAGACATATCACTTACAAGTAATTATCATACTTGTTATTTGAGGTTCTGCCTTAACTTATGACCTGTCAACCTTCAGACCTGTGTGGAAGTTGTTTACAACAGTAAAACAAATGTTGGTGTAAAGAGGAGAATAACTCTCAAGACACTGTACACCTTCTGTCTGTAGATATTTTTTATAAATTAATAGGTTACTGTTGTTTAGTGAATTGAAATAGGAATTTATTTACATCTTTGTACACTTTGAAGCCTTAAATCACATTCTGGGTGAGATTTGTCAGTCTTTCTCAGGGTGTGAAATAATGAAATATTGAAATTTTTTATGTAATTATGCAGATACAATGTAATGGAACATCAGATGTCTATTGATTGTTCTTTTGGATTCTAAGGATCAGAGGTGTAGTGCTGTCTGGTCAGTCAATATAAGCACTTTATCTGTAATAATCAGGGATGTATAAAACAGTCTAGGGAAAAAGTGTAAAGTTTTCCTTTAATTCATTCCCCTCCCCATGACCCTCCCTGTCATACCCCACTGAGTTTTTTGCTGTCAGTTGTCAGGTTGTGTTTTCTTTCATTTGATTACACATATATGTTGGTGTACAAGGTACTTGCAGTAAACTGACTTTTCAACTCAGAACTATTTTCTTGAGTTATCAGGGTTGTGTGTACATACACTGATACACTGGAAAAAAGGAAAACATTCACTTTTGACTTGTTCTTTGAGTTTAGAGGACTATTGGAAAAAAAGAGACAAGTGATTATAAAACCTACATCAGTCAATATATCCAGAGTATATTTTAAGTAACCTTAATCCTACAATTCCTAACATTATTAGTATTCCAATTCCATCCTATTATTACAAACTGGACCAGAAGTGCTTGTATAGTGCAGACCTCCGCCAGGGAACGTTTCTGAAAATTTGGGATTTTTGGGTATCTGGAACATGATTCAAATATTTCCCAATCTATTTCACACTGGAAACCAAATATGTACACTGAAATGTATTGTGGGAAAAAAATAATTCATTCCTTACATCCATCAGGAGGTTATGTTTTGGTGCATTTGTTTATCTGTTTGTGTTTGCAATTTCTGGAGATTACATTTCGATGCAATCCATCTCCAGATGTGACGCAGAGAATTCTACATTCAGAATATGGCTGGTGAC
Source organism: Sabellastarte sp. h YS-2021 (assembly GCA_964017235.1). Classification (NCBI taxonomy): domain Eukaryota; kingdom Metazoa; phylum Annelida; class Polychaeta; order Sabellida; family Sabellidae; genus Sabellastarte; species Sabellastarte sp. h YS-2021. The sequence continues at coordinate 45,176,709 of OZ024931.1, read as the reverse complement.
GCTTGCACGATATCTTTGTGAATGTCAAATCCCAATGTCCAAATACAAAGAAGACGTTAGGGTTTTTAATATAAACACTGTCCTTGAAGCCGGGGTCAAAAATTCATATTAGATCCCTTGAAATATCCATGATCTGTGATTTCCTGTGGTTGTTGAAACATGCAAAAACCATTCGAAAACACTCCAAACAAGGCACTTTTATAGACAATCTGTTTGACCTTGAAACAGGGGTCAAATGTGAAATTTCAAATCTGACCATTCTTAAAGATTTACAGCCCAGGTTTTGTTGTTGGTTATTTTCAGATTTCATATCCTTGTACCAAAAAAAAAGCAAAAAAGCCATTTACTTATATTACTCGCTGTTAAAAATACAGAAAGCTATTTCTCATTTAGCTATTGTAATGGACCTCTAAACCAGGTAACCCCTTTTACGATGTAGACCTTGTCCTTGAACGCCCTTCGATACTCGTGATGATAAATGAGTTTTGTTACCTAGCGCACTGAGTTCCCCTTTGTGGGGAAGATATTGCAAAGCAGTAGATTAGATTAGATACCGTTAACGCTTCTCTTACATCCCATCGTACGTGTATACACACATAAGTGTGCTGCAAATATTGTTGAAAAATATGAATGTAGTCTGTTAGTGGGGTAGTAGAGATTTGCACATGCAAACAAGGTGTATTCTGCCAGCAACAGTGTCGCAACTTGAAGATCAAAGCACAAACTGCTACTAGCTACAGGTCATACAGTGGATTTATATACATGCAAGGTACAGGTGAGTGTATCTTACAGGACGTGCAAACAATTTTAGTAAATGGGGAGAACCTACAACACTGGTAAGGAGAATGCACATGCCTAAGTCTCTCTTAAGTTACCCTTGAAGGAGGGGCCAAAGGTAAAATCTGATCACATCAAAAGATTCCTAGCCCATGATTTCCTATAGGTTGATTTGACATTGCAAACCTCTAGAACCAATAATAAGCAAGTTATAAGCACTTTTAAGTTTGGGTATCCTCGTTTGACCTTGAAGGAGGGGTCCAAGGTCAAAGCTGACCACACCAAAAGATTCTCAGCCCATGATTTCCTATAGGTTGGTTTACCATTCCAAACCTCAAGGGCAAGTTATAAGCACTTTTAAGTTTGGCTATCCTCGTTTGACCTTGAAGGAGGGGTCCAAGGTCAAATCTGACCACACCAAAAGATTCCCAGCCCATGATTTGGCTATCCTCGTTTGACCTTGAAGGAGGGGTCCAAGGTCAAATCCTACCACACCAAATGATTCCCAGCCCATGATTTCCTATAGGTTTGTTTACCATCCCAAACCTCTAGGACCAATAATAAGGGAGATATAGGCACTTTTCATGACTGACAAAGAAACGCGTTGGCGGCCATCTTGTTTTTCAAAATGAGGCCAAAAATATTCTCAGTCAAGATTTTATAATGAGGAACATATCCTGTGAATTTGAGATCTCTACCTAATACCTATAATACCCTTTGCTCTAGAGGGCCAACAAAAGTCCTTGTTTAAAGTTGAATAAATGTCCCTGGCGGCCATTTTGTTTTTCACAATGAGGCCAAAAATATTCCCAGGCAAGATTTTATGTTTATGAATATATCCTGCAAATTTCAGAAGCTAGCTATAATATATTTTTTTTGTTAGAGCGGTAATGGTGAAATCTCTCTACATACTGCGGCGGCGGCATAACGAAGTCAAATCCATAGTATCCATAAAAATCCATAGTTTTCAGAAATGCCGCATCTAGTGGGCTTTGCACTCTACAAGTGATTTCTAGTCTCTTTTATATTTACAATATATCAGTATGTACAGCCATTACAATTCACCTTTGTACAAGTACACTGGTATAGTGTAAGTATCGTGTTTGTTTTGATAACACTTGGGGGCATGCATCAGTGTAATTTGAGCAACTTTATGAGGAACCTGAAATTCAGTCATTTTCCAGCACTTTTTCCCTGGACTGAAAATAAAATTCATTGTTTACCACAGCATCATAACAGTACTATTAAATGTTGTATCACTTCCTCCATATTCTTCTATATCAGTAGACTTGGTTCTCAGCTGAGGTTGTGGGTTCAATTCCAGCTCAGTACCACAAGTGAGAAACATCAATGGCTTGTCCCAGTATGTCCCTCGCCAAAATGAACCTGCCCATGGTGTGTAAAAACGTCAACTTCGACCTTTTGCTTTGTCAGTAATTTTATTGTTTGTTTTCTGTAGGTGGTAGAAAAACACCCGAGTGGCATGTGGAAGGGTTATGTGATCTCTAATGATGGCCAGATGACTAAAGCCGGCTACTTTCCCTCCAACAATGTGGTGCTGGTGGACGCACAAGGTAGTGTTATTAGACTCAATAGTGTATTGAATTAGCCATATCAGGAAACGTGTATATCAAGACAAATGGCAATATAACCTGATGGCCATTTTTTCTGGTAGGAACTTTTTATGGGTATACGTACATGGTGCGAGTAGATTCTACGGTGCATTATACCGTGGCCGCGCTCTGTATCGCTCATGCTTTTGAAAGTGCCCATCCACAATCTTACGTTATCGCTCATAAATTGCTAATACATTGTTTCGGGGTAAACTTTCTCCATAAATACCCAATAATCGGTGAAATTTGTTTAATTTATAGCCATTTTCAACAAAATTGTCCTTATTTTAGTAGTTATGTCACTTTTTATTGCATCAAGATTTGTTTACCAACCGCATATTTTACTTCCAGTCGGTGTGTGCTAAAATGCGGTTTCCCCAAATTCGGGTTATTTCTTCGAAACGCCAGGCTTGTTTTCGTTGTCGTAAATGCCCATCCCCAACGTTTGCAAATATTTGGTCGCATTGCCCATAATCGTTACAGAGCGCGGCACCGGTACATAATCATAGTGTCATATGGTCATTGGACACACATGGGTTGTTACCACAGAGGTATGTAGGCTATCTTACTATAAATTTGATAGTTTTTCCCACATGTTTTCATTAACAGGATTATTTTACCAATTAAGATGCTTTTTCTGCAGAAATTTAAAGTAATTTGCATTAATGTGTTTCCAACAAAAAGAATATATAAATGTTGTAACAATCTGCAAAAACATTGATTGTTAAATTTTACATTTATTTAAATCTAGGAAGACTATACCATTGAAATCCATTTTAAGTATGACTGATGACAGTCTAATTTATTTAGGAGTATATAAAGTAAATATCAAATCTTTACAGGGCCATTTCAATTGAAAATATACCTGATTATGTGGCAAGGCTGGTTAATTTTTTTTTTTTTTCACAAGAGCATAAGAGGTTTGATTTGATAGCTTTCCTCGCTGTACTCAGTATATGAAGAATATGTGAGAAATGTTTAAGAGAGGACTGTAATAGGTTTGGAGAATATTTGAGAAAGACAGCTAGGTACATTTACCATACAGCATGTTTGAAAAGGAACATCTAAGTATCCATGTGTTATTGTATCTCCGGACGAAAGTCGGGGATACTTAGGATTCAGTACGGTCACGCCGCCGCTGCCGCAGAGATTTCCTTTCGGATGTGATAACTTAAAAAGTATTTTAGTTAGACCTTTCAAATTTGGTAAGTGGGTATATATGGGCAATACCACGAACGCTATTGTTTTGTGACCTTGACATTCAATTTCAAGGTCAGTGGTGGCCTCTTAAAGGTCACATTTTGGCCATTTTTCACATTTTGGCCCAGTTCTCCTATACAGAAAGTCAGATCATCCTATGGCTGCTATATATAATACATATATATGTCCTCTGTAAGCATGCAGGAATTTGACCTTGAAGCTCTTCATTGAAGGTCATCCACTGACCGCCAAAGTACCTGACCGAGGCCATTTTTGGCCTTTTTGGAGATATTTTCACACTGAATGAAAAAAGTATAATAGCTTCCCTTCTCAAATTTACAGGATATATTCATAACCATAAGATCTTGCCTGAGAATATTTTTGGCCTCAATTTTGAAAAACAAGATGGCCGCCACGAGCGTTTTTTGACTTTCAGCAAGGACTTTTGTTGGCCCTCTAGAGCAAAGGGTATTATAGGTAGATATCTCAAATTCGCAGGGTATGTTCCCCATTACAAACTCTTGACTGGGAATATTTTTGGCCTCATTTTGAGAAACAAGATGGCCGCCATGGGCGTTTCTTTGTCAGTCATGAAAAGTGCTTATATCTCCCTTATTATTAGTCTTAGAGGCTTGGTATGTCAGAGGTAAGAGGTTTTCGATGTGAAGACAACTTATAGGAAATCAAGTGCCCCGAATCTTTTGGTGAGGCCAGATTTGACATAATACTCTGTATGTCACTCTTCAACCATGTCCCGTCCTGGGATACACTGCGTCAAGACGCGATCTCTAGTTAGACTTGCTCCTAGTCTTTGTATTTATTATTCCACCACATCTGACATACATGAAATTATTATGAATCCACTTGATGAGTGAAAAACATTCTGTCTCCTAAAATACAAAGAAGTCATTTAGTCCTCATATAATACCTTAGACAAAAGTTCTTGAAGACAGACTAGGTCAGAGGTATCTGAACCCCAAGTAGACTAGTTGTGACACAATACCAAAGGTCACTTACTTCACAGCATTCTGTCACACCGGATTGTTTCCTGTCAAACCCCATTCCCTGAACTGATATACACTACCCCACAAAAAGTCTGTGCATAATGTGCAAATAGTATTTTAAAATGAAATTGAAAATTTAAATTGAAAATTAAAATGAAAATAAAATAAAATTGTATTCTTTGTACTTTTGTAATGACTGTAAAACTATACTAAATTTAAAGCTATTTCTTATAACATCGAAAGAAACATAAAGAAAAAAAAGATGCAATATAACATCAAGAAAAAAGTTTAAACAAAAGCACTCGGAGAGCGCAGACCTCCGCCACGGGAGCTCAATTCCTTGACTTTCAAAACCTACCATTAGCACTGATATTTCCCCATCTATTTCACATTTTTGCCGATAGTGATCCAGATCACTCCCAATTTATTATTTTTCATGGATCCTGACAGTGATCCAGATCACTTGTTCCTTGTCCTATTTAGGATATATCCTGAAAATTTCATCAAAATCCCTTTTTTGAGCTATCATTCTTTAAAAATTAACTTTTCATGGTTCCAGAAGATCCAGACAGTAATCCGAATCACTCCCAAAATCTAATCACTTCTTCCTTTTACCATTTTGGACATATCTTGAAAATTTTATCAAAATCTGTCCATAAGTTTTTGAGTTATCTTGTTCACAAACAAACAGACGGATAGACAAACCCAGGTGAAAACATAACCTCCTTGGCGGAGGTAATAAATATAAATGTAAACTAGACTTAGTTTTTGGAGGGCAGTGTAAATGACATGCCCCTGATTTCACCCTTGATATTGATGTATAAAGTAATTTATAAAGAAAAGTCACAGTTGTAAATCTTAGCCACTTTGCACAATCTATTCACAGACTCTGTTCTTTGAGCTCTAGTGTCCACCCCTATTATCAGCCTTACACAACTGACCAATATTAAGTCAAAGAGAACTCTCCCACTCCCCTTTTTTCTGAGGGAAGGGTCATTACTGATGTGTGAAACCATTCACACCCAATGTAACTAACATTGATTATTTTGTAGACAACCAAAACAATCCCCCTGCCCACTACATTTAAGTTTCCCTGCAAGTTTGAGCTCATTTTTTTATGACCACATATCTCTTGGTTAAACTAGGTCATGTGATCAATTATTAATTTTTCAAAACATGGCAGGAATATACTGGCTTAATTTTGACAGGTGATTAATATGATTCAGGCTGTCACTCCAACTGATATTGTGATACCGGGGTATTGGACTATTTTTGTTGGGTAATTGAAAAGTATGTGTTAATTTTCCACCTTATTACAAGTGCCTTGATGCAAAATGTTTAGGTGTCACATAAAAAGAAAGAGAGGAAATTACATTGTTTTTAGCAATGGTCGTAACAGGTACAATAATCCATTTAGTACCCTGGGATTAGGGGATTAGTGCATTGTATGGGTGCATTATGACATAATATGCCACTTTAATGGGCAGGTGCAGTCATTTTTGGCAGTGAACATGATAAAAGGCAGAATGAAAATGGCAGTTTATATGTAGTGGAGTTGTTTGATGTAGTGACAGATTTATGTACCCACAAAAGCAACATAAAAAAGTACAACTAAAGTGACGAGTATATACTATAAAGCCTTCTTACATAAAAGTGGATACACGTTGCATATATGTACTTGTCATATCGACTAAGTAGAAATTACACAGCAAGAACATAAGATACTGAATGGTTAATAAAACACTTTAAACACTAGAGTACATCTTTATTACTGTGAACCATCTGTGATTGAGGATACTGCTTGTACATTAGAAAGTCTGCAGTCATGTTATATACATATAAAAGTGACGGGTACTGGTTCAAATTAGTCTTTTAAATGAGGAATATTTTTGTGCTAAAAGAAATACAGAAAGTTTCTTGTAATGGCAGTGGATTAGAAACAACTAAAGTTTCAAGATGAGCGGATTATATCACAAAATTATCAAAGGTAACCTATTCTTTACATGAACTAGAACTGTCATTCACATTCCAATATAACCATTGTAAACATGATATTATATACCATCCTGTTATGCAATGTAGAGAAAATTTTGGATGCGAATTCAACAAAAATAATGCATATTTACCCACTCGTCATGCTCCTGAAGGGCAGGTAGCAGGTCTTTGATTGCCTAGTGTTTAGCATGTTTGGCATCTAATCACAGGTGATCAACTCTGTATTGGTTCACCATAAGTGGCAATGCTGAAGACCTGTCCCAGTATGACCAGGCTGTTGAACAGGTCATAAAACCCCAACTATTTTAAAAAAACAGAAGACCTATCTGAGTGGAGAACAGAACTAAAATATAATGAATGGTAAACCTGTCATTGAACCAAAACATTTGTATACTGTTAGTATGGATCATCAAGAGGTTCTATTGTAACATCATTTCAGAAGTCACAGTCATTAAGAAGTCACAGTGTGTGATCACCTGAGGTCAGTTCTAATGGGTTCCAGCACATGACATTATGTGCAATATACTTACTGTCTGTCCCAATAATGTCCCTAGTTGTTAAACGGGGCCTAAAAGGCCAATGTTTTACTCTTATTTGAAATAAAATATATACCCATAGGTATGCATACTTTTCCTCCATCTTTATTATTGCAATGACCTGTACAATACACTGAAGGTGGCATTTACCTCGTATAAGTGACATCTTGCCATAAGTCTTTCTGCATGAAAAGTTTAACATAATTTCTGTGCAACTTACAGCTTTGGCTAACCGACCTCTCACAGGCTACAATAACTCAGGAACATCTAATGGAGATCGCAGTCCATATCCAGTAATGCCTTCCCAGCAACAGGTGCCCGATCTCATTGCCAAGCAACACAGTTGTCATAACAGTACCCATAGTGGTAAGTTCATGCATTGTGTGAATTGGACGAGTGGATCAAATCTCTGTGGATAGAACTCTGTTTAGTAGAAAGTAAAAAAAAATCTAATTAAATAAATTTCAAGTTCTCAGAGAGCTCAATCCAATAAAACTTTACCTTGTTATTTGTTATTTCTGGTTAAGGATTGAGATTCATCTAAACAGAGTTCATCTATGTTTATGCATACTCTGGTGGTCAGGTTTTTAACCTCTTCTCCTATATAATGGATCATGTTCCCATCCAATTTCAGTGCGAGGTAGAGTAAGAAATCTAAAATTCGCCACATATCTGAAATTCGCCACATGTGGAAATACTAATAAAATAAATGAATTCAGGTGATATTTGTTGAATGTACAGTAAAGTAAGGCTTTTTGAACTGAAAAAGACCAATTTTAAGGCAAAACATCATTTTCTTCATAAAATTAACTAAGGTTTTAGAGGTGGCGAATTTTAGATTCCTGGTGAATTTTAGATTTCTTACTCTACAGTAGAACCCCTAGCATCCCACCTCTAGTTGTATCCAAAGGATAGCATCCGGTGGATACTATGGATTACGTATGAGTACACAGCTGAAGTGTGTAGAGATTTTCTTGTTAACCCCCTAGAGGCCAGAGTATTATAGGTAGACTTCTCAAATTTGCAGGATATATTCATAACCATAAAATGGCCGCCACAGGCGTTTTTCGACTTTCAGCAAGGAGTTTTGGTGGCCCTCTAGAAATAAGGGTATTATAGGTAGAAATCTCAAATTTGCAGGATATGTTCATCATTCCAACATCTTGACTACAAATATTTTTGGCCTCATTTTGAAAAACAAGATCGCCGCCACGGGCGTTTATTTTCAGTCATGAAAAGTGCTTATATCTCCCTTATTATTGGTCCTAGAGGTTTGCAATGTGAAACCAACCTGTAGGAAATCATGGGCTGAGAATCTTCTGATGTGGTCAGATTTGACCTTGGGCCCCTCCTACAAGGTTAAATGGGGATAGACAAATTTAAAAGTGCTTATAACTCGCTTATTATTTGTCCTAGACGTTTGCAATGTGAAACTAACGTATTGGAAACCATGAGCTGCGAATCTTTGGAAGTGGTCGGATTTGACCTTGGGCCCCTCCATCAAGGTCAAACGAGGAGAGCCAAACTTAAAAGTGCTTATAACTCGCTTATTATTGGTCGTAAAGGTTTGGGATGGTTAACCAACCTATAGGAAATCATGGGCTAGAAATCTTCTGGTGTGGTCAGATTTGACCTTGGACCCCACCTTCAAGGTCAAACGAGGATAACCAAACTTAAAACTGCTTATAACTCGCTTATTATTGGTCCTAGCAGTTTGGGATGGTAAACCAACCTATAAGAAATCATGGGCTGGGAATCTTTTGGTGTTTTCAGATTTGACCTTACACCCCTTCTTCAAGGTCAAATGAGGATTGCCAAACCTAAAAGTGCTTATTACTCGCTATTATTGGTCATACAGGTTTGGGATGGTAAACCACCGATAAGAAATCATCGGCTGGGAATCTTTTGGTGTGGTCAGATATGACCTTGGACCCCTTCTTCAAGGTCAAATGAGGATTGCCAAACCTAAAAGTGCTTATTACTCGCTATTATTGGTCATACAGGTTTGGGATGGTAAACCACCGATAAGAAATCATGGGCTGGGAATCTTTTGGTGTGGTCAGATATGACCTTGGACCCCTTCTTCAAGGTCAAAAGAGGATAGCCGAACCTAAAAGTGCTTATAACTCACTTATTATTGGGCATATAGGTTTGTGATGGCAAACCAACTTATAGGAAATCATGGGCTGTGAATCTTCTGGTGTGGTCAGATTTGACCTTGGCCCCCTCCTTCAAGATCAAATGAGGATAGCCAAACTTAAAAGTGCTTATAACTCGCTTATTATTGGTCTAGCGGTTTGGGATGGTAAACCAACCTATAAGAAATCATGGGCTGGGAATCTTTTGGTGTGGTCAGATTTGACCTTGGACCCCTTCTTCAAGGTCAAACGAGGATTGCCAAACCTAAAAGTGCTTATTACTCGCTATTATTGGTCCTAGAGGTTTGCATTATGAAACCAACCTATAGGAAATCATGGGCAAGGAATCTTTTGGTGTGGTCAGATTTGACCTTGGGCCCTTCCTTCAAGGTCAAACGAGGATGGCCAAACCTAAAAGTGCTTATAACTCGCTTATTCGTGTTCCTAGAGGTTTGCAATGTTAACCAACCTATAGGAAATCATGAGCTAAGTATCTTTTGATGTGGTCAGATTTCACCTTGGGCTCCTCCTTCAAGGTTAAGCGATGGTTGATTGGCTTTGGTGAGTTTCCTTTCTGGTGGATACAATTTGCATCGGTTCTCCGATGTGCTAGATCTAGTTATCTATTTGATGTTTATGATGTCATTTCACTTTAGAATTTCACAACCATTTTACATAAAATTCTTCTGTTTTATGAACCTTCAGTTATCTGACCAAATGTCTAACCCTCTTAATGTGGTCAGATAATAGGGGTTTTTACTGTACATAATAACAAACGTAATAAATAGTGTGTAGTCTTTTTTCCTTCATCTTCAAATCTTGCCATGTCATTAGTGGACAAGCTTAGTAGTTGTCTGTTGATGGTCACTGCAGATTCTTGACCAACAAATATGCCTTCATTTCCTCCACCACCAAAAGAAAAGATAAATGATTTGATGTATACAATGGTTTGAAAGCAATTACAGTCTAAATATTGATGATACAGTATAGACACTGGATATATCATCACTGCAAATGAATGCTGATAACAGCTATTGTACAAAGGCTGTAATGTATGATCTATGCTTAGGATTTGACCTTCTCGTTCCAGCTTTGACTGTAATATTGAAAGATGTGACAATTGTGCAAAGCTATTGTAGAAAAATTTCTTATGAGACATTTGTGTGTACAAGTTTCAGTTGAACTGTGGGACTTTCAATTATCCCCAAATGCTGTATTTTGCCGGAAACTGGGCCCTAAATGTTTTGTCTGGTGCAATGTTTATCTTTGTAATTTTATCATTCAAATTTTGAATAATTACGGAAATTAACAAACTGCTCATTATATTATGTTAATTTTAAAAAAAACAGGCTCTGAACGTTTATTCTCTCCTGAGATACCAAATCAACTTTTCCTTTAAAAATTTGAGTTCTCAGAAGTTTGGTAAAAAGGTTTTTATCTGAAGCCCATTGTAGCAAAACAAAAGACAGAAGAAAAGAAGGTTATTCATTATTTGACAAGCATTAATATTTATAACATGCAGGTATGTCATAGTTTGATGACATTCATTTTTAGTGCTTTTGAAAGGGTCAAAGCAAAAAAATAATATCCTTTCCGTTCAAAAAATACAATCAAATCAAACTTTTGTATAAATAAACAAGGAAGTTCCATTCATTGAGAGGTAATAAGACTACAAAATGATTTGAATAATGCAAAATACTCTTTAAAGCTTAATAGACAATATATTTGTAGTATTACCACAAAAATGATGTATTTCTCTGTATGAAAGCATTATGGCTGATTTGTTGTGAATTGTTGTTTAATTATTACAATGATAACATTTTAGTACAATACTTGTGTCTTGTTGATGTGGCATGTTTGACCCATATTGCATGTCAGGTATTGAACTTGTTTGTACTAACAATATTACAGTTGTAATGATGACATGAAGGCATGTGCACACACATTTTATATTCCTTTATTCAAAAACACCATCCAAACCACAGCAGTTATTATTCATGCAATATAAAGTTCCAGAAGTAAAGATAATTTTTTAGATAAGTAACACATTTCTACAGGTATAATTGAATTCCTATGCATCAGGATTTATGATTATTTTTATTTATCACATAATTTCCTTACCTTTGTATATTTATTTACTATTGTAGTTCTGAATAATGAATATAAAAAACATTCAAAGTTTCAGGCTTTTATCTGTCTGTCTTTTGTAAAAAAAAAATGAATTGAAATTTTTGACAACTCACTAGTAGCTATAATTTTGACGATTAACTTCTATTTCAGAAATAAGTATGAGAAAATATATTTAAACATCCATTTAGTGCTACAAGGGTAAAATATGTTTTACTGCAAGTTTCCAAAATGTTGCTATAGCTTAAATTAATAATAACAATATTGTGTTTTAAATTGATACTCAATTTAAATCAACAGACTTTGCAAAATTTTTGTAAAGTATATTTTGTAATCTATATGATTTCTATGGTAATGTAACTAAAAATTGCTTAAGAATCAAGGATATTGATCCGATTATTCCAAAATTTAAATCTGTTCTTCCTTATAACAGTTCTGATTATCCGTAAAAATTTTATTACCATCCATGCAGTAGTTTGGGAGTTATGGTATAAACAAACAAACTTAAAAAAAATTGCAAAGTAACAAATTCACAATTTTGGAAAATTGTGGTAGTTTAATTTATGTATCCCTTTAATGCTATATCCTTTGTGTGGAAGTTTGAAAATCCTTCTACCTTTGCTTATATTTATTGTTTTGTGGTGGTGGCTGTCTGTTTGTAGTCAGTGAAAACCATTTGGCTCATCACGGCAATACGTTGGGCGATTATGGTAACCAGTCTTACACACAGATCACCGTGGGAATGGATGAGAGCTTTCCTCCCCCTCCTTCCCCCCTCATGTCACCTCAGACACATCCCTACAGCAAGGACAGAGGTAGGGTGCGATAAATCCACAACATTCTTCATGTTTTTACCCCACAGCCCTTAAGGGCTGTCAGGGTATTGTTTTCACCCATGGTGTTCGGATGGGCGGGCTGGCAGACAGGTGGGTGGTTGGCGGGGAAAAGTTTGTCCGGGCCATATCTCAGAAACCGTAAGGTGTAGGAAGTTCATACTTGGCAGGGACATTGGTTAGGGGGGTGTAGGTGTGCAATGTCATAGTGTGACCTTGATTTGACCTTTGACCTTGCCGTAGTGACCTTGACCTATAAAATCTTGTCTGGGCTATATCTCGTGATACTTGGTAGGGACATTGGTTAGGGGGTGTAGGTGTGCAACTTCATGGCGTGACCTTGATTTGACCTTTGACCTTGCCGTAGTGATCTTGACTTATAAAATCTTGTCCGGGCTATATCTGGGAAACCGTAAGGTGTAGGAACTTGATATTTGGTAGGAACATTGGTTAGGCGGTGTGCAGCGTCATGACATGACCTTGCCGTAGTGACTTTGACCTATAAAATCTTGTCTGGGCTATATCTGGGAAACCGTAAGGTGTAGGAAGTTGATCCTTGGTAGGGACATTGGTCAGGGGTTATAGGTGTGCAAAGTCATGGTGTGACCTGGATTTGACCTTTGATCTTGCATATCTGATGCTATTTTATCTCTCTACAGGTATATGTGATACTATTTTATCTCTCTTATATCTCATATCTTTTTACTTGAATCTTGGTTGTTGCACCTTTGGGTGTCTTTTGATGTAGATTAAGCACTGTTAAAGTCATATTAGAATTCATTAAGGGTTTTACTTTTGCAACTTCCCATTGTAACAGATGGTATTGCATTAAGTGAGTCACAGGTTTTGGTCCAACTCCACATATAAGCATGTATTGCATAGCCACACCATCATCATCTTCATCTTTTTTCCAATTTTCTTTTGTATATATATCTCTTCCTGCGAGAAGGCTTTATAATAATCTTTTTTGATTTTGCCTAATTGCATTAATAAAATATTGTTTATGAAAAAAAACATGTATTTGCCACATCTGTACTTATGGGTAATATTCAAAACATTCAAACCATAATTTGACCATACATAATTGTGATATTTTCATTAACAGCTATTCGCCATTTAAGAAATTTTACAGCTTCATAACATTTAGTTTACTGAATTGTCTTGTTTTAATACTTAATCTTTACATGCAGTGCTCTGAAAGTATCCAAATCTGTGTACTGTTTCACTACTTCTATATCTCATGGTGTTAAAAAATATTTCCCAGGCTGTGGGGTACGGGCATCTCTGATGCTTTTCTTTCCATTGTTAGGGCCAAGCCAAACATATTTACAGAGTACACTCACATTTAATAACTGGGCTGTTCCATAACCCTGATTAGATCGTAATCCTAGTTCTCACTTGGAAACTATAAAACAACTCACAATCTCTGGGTATTCTTTACTTTCGATCATCATTGTATCCACCGGATAGCATCCGGTGGATACTATGGATTTGACTTCGTTACGCCGCCGCCGCCGCAGTGTGTAGAGAGATTTCACCGTTACCGCTCTAACGAAAAAAATATTATAGCTAGCCTTCTCAAATTTGCAGGATATATTCATAGCCATAAAATCTTGCCTGGGAATATTTTTGGCCTCATTTTGAAAAACAAGATGGCCGCCATGGGCGTTTTTCGACTTTAAACAAGGAGTTTTGGTGGCCCTCTAGAGCAAAGGGTATTATAGGTAGAGATCTCAAATTCGCAGGATATGTTCTCCATTATAAAATCTTGACTGGGAATATTTTTGGCCTCATTTTGAAAAACAAGATGGCCGCCACAGGCGTTTCTTTGCAGTCATGAAAAGTGCTTATATCTCCCTTATTATTGGTCCTTGAGGTTTGGGATGGTAAACCAACCTATAGGAAATCATGGGCTGGGAATCTTTTGGTGTGGTCGGATTTGACCTTGGACCCCTCCATCAAGGTCAAACGAGGATAGCCAAACTTAAAAGTGCTTATAACTCGCTTATTATTGGTCCTAGAGGTTTAGGATGGTAAACCAACCTATAGGAAATCATGGCCTGGGAATCTTCTGATGTGGTCGGATTTGACCTTGGACCCCTCCTTCAAGGTCAAACGAGGATAGCCAAACTTAAAAGTGCTTATAACGCGCTTATTATTGGTCGTAGAGGTTTGGGATGGTAAACCAACCTACAGGAAATCATGGGCTGGGAGTCTTTTGGTGTGGTTGGATTTGGCGTTGGACTCCTCCTTCAAGGTTAAATGAGGATAGCCAAACTTAAAAGTGCTTATAACTCGCTTATTATTGGTCCTAGAGGTTTGAGATGGTAAACCAACCTATAGGAAATCATGGGCTGGGAGTCTTTTGGTGTGGTCAGATTTGGCCTTGGACCCCTCCTTCAAGGTCAAACGAGCATAGCCAAACTTAAATGTGCATATAGCGCGCTTATTATTGGTCCTAGAGGTTTAGGATGGTAAACCAACCTATAGGAAATCATGGGCTGGGAATCTATTGCTGTGGTCGGATTTGACCTTGGGACCCCCCCCTTCAAGGTCAAATGAGGATAGCCCAACTTAAAAGTGCTTATAACTCGCTTATTATTGGTCCTAGAGGTTTGGGATGGTAAACCAACATATAGGAAATCATGGGCTGGGAATCTGTTGATGTGGTCGGATTTGACCTTGGACCCCTCCTTCAAGGTCAAACAAGGATAGTACACAAAATCATGTGCTGGGAATCTATTGCTGTGGTCGGATTTGACCTTGGACCCTCCATCAAGGTCAAACGAGGATAGCCAAACTTAAAAGTGCTTATAACTCACTTATTATTGGTCCTAGAGCTTTTAAAGGTCTTTCAAGGTCAAATGAGGATTGCCAAAATTAGTGTTTATATCTTGCTTATTCGTATTCCTAGAGGTTTGCAGTGTCACACCAACCTATAGGAAATCATGGGCTAAGAATCTTTTGATATGGTCAGATTTCACCTTGGACTTCTCCTTCAAGGTTAAGCGATGTTAGAATGGCTTTGGTGAGTTTTCTTCTGGTGGATACAATTTGCATCGGTTCTCCGATGCGATAGGTCTAGTTGCCATTGGGTCTCAAGCTTCGGATTGTTTCCTGATCCATTGAATTGGTTCCTGAAAATGTTTGTGATACTTCCCAGGTGGGTTACAGCCATTATGAAGCAATAAGGTAGACTTGATTTCCAAAATATTGATTTACAAATGTTTAGATAGGTTTAAGATAGGTTTGTAACAGGTTGCTGAACACAAGGTCTGATAAGTATCTCTTACAGCTTAAACAGTGTGAAATAACCAGGGATACACGTGATCCAATGTTCCGACTGAAAAGATTGGCCTCCTGAACATGCAATTGTTACAATTTCAAATCTATCAGGGAGAACTATATGCATAGTGGAACTGGCGTATAAAGGTATAAGTAGGATGTAATGTGAGTTAACTTACACATAAAAAATATTTGTCTGTAGTGATACCATACTGCTTGTCCTAAACAGTGGCGTCCTGGTGTAATGGGCAGAACACTTGTATCTCACCTCTGTGGACATTGGTTCAAATCCTGCCCCCAACATGAAGTGTGAAAGCTATCAGTCCATATGTAAAGCCAAGCCAATGTATCTTTCCTATCTTGAACTTGACTTCAATTTACGAACAAAAGTAATTATGTAAATTTGTTTGTTTGATTATTTTATGTTAATCCTAAAATTGAATTTTCAAGCTCCTTTGTGGATACTGTCTTCCATCCCGTTCAAGTCACATCATGTAACAAAAACTGGGAATAAACACCAGCTGTATGGCCACAATGTCCAAATACTTCCACATTACTCAACTACTGTTTAAATTTTTTCATAAGTACAGTTGTACTTGGTTGGCATGCTCTTGCAATTGATAAGTTATTGATATGTGTACCAGTTTATTTTAACAATATTTATTACACAAATGTTTTTTAAGCATGGGTGTTTTTAATTCTTTTGTATTGTTTGGGTTTTTTTATCCCAACATGTGTTCTGTCTTGTGAGTAAAATTGTGTGTTTTTTATATGTATTTTATCTATGTAGATAAAGAATCACTTAAAACAATTAAAAGACAAAATGCATAATTTTCAGTATTACTGAAGTGAACTTGTTTATTTTCCACGTCATTCAATTTTCAGTATCAATCATAGACTAGTGCATTATGATTACTTAATAAAGTGTCCATAATGCACTCAGTTACAAGAGTTTAATCAGAAAAATGGGAAATCATCACTTGAAATAAGAAATATACCTTTTCTTCATTTATGTATAAATATTTATCCTATGTTTCAGTAATCCTGGTCAAATTGAAATGCACTTGATCTTGATCCTGCTAACAGTGATCTATTTGTGTATGCAGCATAATTTACCTTCAAGAGAGTATAATTCATAGTATAATTCCTTATGCGATATATTTCAGTCAAATCCTGGTCTAGTAACAGTTACAATTTTTTTGGGATTCAACTTAATATTGTTTTAATTGAACACATTGAAAACTCTTTTAAAGTTTGATTGTATGCAACTGCATTATGTTTGCTTGGATCTCAAGAGGCAAGAAGTTACCAAGTAATTCCAGTAAACCAGGTAAATTTCAGTGAAAATACACGGTCAGGGGAAGCTGGTATTTATTTCCATTTAAAAGGGAGATTCTAATTAAAAGAGTAGTGTTTTATATGTTTCACTGGACTGATTATGACAGCTTTTATTTGTGTTTGCAGACAATGATAGGGACAGTGGGATTTCACCACAGCAGTCCTACCCCTCCCAGCCATTTCCCAGTCCTCAGGTGAGTAAAGTGTGCCACAATTAACCCTATCATGTCACCCTTGTCATCCCTTTACAGTTTTCCACAGGTTTCATAAAGGAGTAAATAAATGTAAAAATACTCCTATCTTGCTTATGTTAGAACAGTGTTGTCCCTCTCAGTCCTTGGGTGAGTAAACTGTTTTAAACTTAGTGTATGTTTCCATGTAAGCGGTCTGTTAATAACAAACATAGTTTTAAGTCTCTCAATTAATAAAATGTGTGTTCTATTCTGAAGACGATTCCCGAGTTGCAAATGCTGGTAAGTAATACTTATTGTGATTTTCAGTTTGCCATGGGAATAATGAAAACATTGCTTGAAAATGGATAACATTGTTTTTCTCAGTATGGATGTTTTCTCATACATCATTGGGTACAATCACCCATACACTTAGTCACATGGGTACATAGACATTACAAATTATGTTTTTTCTAATCTCATTAACAAAAACCAAGTCATTCACTAATTTAAACATTCAAGTGGGTAGAGTAAGAAATCTAAAATTCGCCACATATCTGAAATTCGCCACATGTGAAAATACTAATAAAATAAATGAATTGTGGTGAGATTTGTTGACTGTATAGTAAATTAAGACTTTTTGAACTGAAAAATACCAATTTTTGGACAAAAACATCATTTTCTTCATAAAATTAACTAAGGTTTTAGAGGTGGCGAATTTTAGATTCCTGGCGAATTTTAGATTTCTTACTCTAGCCATTGGTTGAAAAAGAAAGATAATGTTTTAAAAGGGGAGCTCCTCCCTGCCTGGGATTATATCTGCAGGATATAAATCACAATTTAACCAAAAAATATTATTCACATACATAGAAATAGCCACTAAAGTACCTCCCCTCGCCTGTTTTAATGATGTTTTCAATTTGATTATCCTAAGCTCAGCCTTCTGATATTCACCTTTTTCCCCAGTAACTTGTTTCAGAGTACTACTTAAAATCTCTATCTTGCAACTTGACTTCACCATGCAAAATGTTAGGCTAGTATGCAGTGCAATCCTCCACAACTAAACCTACATGTTGTAACATCGTCTGAAAGTGATTTTAAATTGCAAGATATTTAAATAAATGTCATTTCAGTGTTACTCTATCACATTTCTCTTGTCTTCAACATGTTATTATTTTTGTCAGAAAAATTGATCCTAAAAAGTGGGCATAAAGTCTGTCACTTTCAATAAAGAAAGTGCCATTTAACCATGATAGAGCTGACAAATTTTTATAAAGAGAGTATGAAAAAAATAAGACAAAGATGGCAGGTATTAGACAGGAAGTAAAGAATTTATACAGAGAGTTTTTTCCATGGTTTACTTTTAAGCAGCCAATTATGTCATGGCAACAAGGTCTGAGATGTTCAGAAAGAAATGACAAAAGAATGTCCTATAAAAGTGGCTCTTTCAGGGATATTCAGAGAGCTTTCTATGTGATTCTTTGCTAGCTTGGAAAAAAACATTTTATACAGTAGCACCTCAGTTATCTGACTTCCTCTTATCCATATACAATTTTTATGCGCGAGCCTCGAAAGAGATCATGCTTCTACAGATCACATCCATTGACAACACCTGTGGATTCTGAATTTGCCTCTCTTGCACTCCAATAGCTAAAATGACACATGTCCTCTTGGCTTTTTCCCATACATATGTCCCTCTTGCATCGGACTTTCATGAATTGTGGCACAGAGTGATGACTATTTCTCTGCTCACTGAAGTTAAGTGGCAATGGGCTACGTTAGTACTTGGATGTGTGACCGTCTCAGTTCGGGAACAGCTGTGGGATGTATCCAAGTTCGAATTTCTTTGTGTCACGAGACTTTCAGTAATTCTAGTCCACTGCTCATGTCTCTGATGGCTTTGCGCACGCACTAGGGGACCAAAACACCTTTTGGCCTTGTTTCAACTCATTTTCACTCATCAATTTTATATGTCACTATTGTTATTTCCCTCTGGTGAAAGGCATCATTGGGAGATTATAACACACCTTCTGTACGTGTGTGCGTACATCCGATCATCATAGACTCCAAGTCTTTGTATTTCTTATTCCACCAAATCTGACATACATGGAATCATTATGAAACTATCGGATGGGTGGAGATATTACTGTCTGATAAAATACAGACAAATACAAATGTCAGCATCAAATCCTTGAAAAAGGTCATTCAGTCCTCATATAATACCTAAGACAAAAGGACTGGAAGAAAGTCTAGTTTGTCCTGATGTTTCATAAACCTACATATCTCATTTATGAAGATACCTTCACCAAATGTGCAAACAAAGTTTATGGCTTGAAAATATGTCTGTAATCAATTTTTTGAAAATCCTTAAGGTTCTTTAAAACTAAAAATATTGCATCTAGCTTCATTAGATTTGCTTAAAATATAAATGGCTAAGAAAGCTTGCCTGAGAGTAATTTTGGTCTTCTTTTGAAAACAAAAGGGCTGCCATATCACATCTTTAATGCCAAATAGGGGGCTCATACATCAAAAGGCCTAATATCTCCCTTATCATTGATCCTGGAGGTTCAGAATGAGAAAACTGCTTATAGGAAATCATGGCCTAAGAATCATTTACGAGTGCAAAATTTGACCTCTGTCCCCTTCTTCAAGGTCAAGTGGGGTCATCATACTAAAAAGCTCATATATCACCCTTATTATTTGTTCTAGGCCTCTGAATGTGAAGGGAACTTATACCAAATCATGGATTACAAATTGTAAGTGTCAAATTTGACCTTTGACCCTGCTTCAAGGTCGGGATGGGCCGTCATACTAAAAACACCTTATTTCTCCCTTATTGTTGATCCTTTGGCTTTAAAATGTGAGAACTTATGATGCCATGGCCTCCGAATCTTTTGCGAGTGTCAAATTTGACCTTTGACCCTTGCTTTAGCGTTGAGTGGCTTCATCATACTAAAAAGGCCTTATATCTCATATTATTGGTCCTATTGCTTTGAATTGTGAGAGCATCTTATTGGAAATCATGGCATGTGAATTTTTTCCAAGTATGTAAGTTGATCTTTGATGCCAATGCTTCGCAATCAAATTGGATTATTTTCATACTAAAGAGGCCTGATATCTCCCTTATTGTTTGTCCTTCAAGGTCACTACATTTCCAACTTTCGTAATACCTGGCAAGAGATAACCACCTTGGCAGTGGCAGCCTTAATTGTTTTATGCTAAAATGGCCCTTGAAGATTACAGACCTATTCTTACCCGGACAAAGTCCTACCCTCCTGACAGGGTAAGATCATAGAGGTTGCTACTGTGAGTTAGACTTGCGCCAAGTCTTTGTATTTCTTATTCCACCAAATCTGACATACATGGAATCATTATGAACCAATTATGATGGGTGGGGAAATTACTGAGGGATGAAATACAAACAGTGAATTTATCTATCATATATGGTTATGATTCAGCAGAGTCTTCTGACATTTTATGGAAAGTTGACCCAATTAGAGTAAATTTTTGAAAGGATTATTGTTCTTTCCAGAGATTAGTGGCCGAAAATAGTCTTTTGAAATCCAATATACAGTTGATCCAACTAGACTTGTTCAGAGAGAGAATTTCATTTGTTTAAGTGTCAACTGCACACAGTTAACAAAAAACATACAGTAACAAGTTAACATACAGCAGCCAACCCTAATCATCAGGGCTTATGAGGCACTGTTGATACATAAATGACATTGTAACAGAAGATATTAGATGTTCATAAAATTATGAGAATGGGGGTATTTTCATACTCCTTGGGGGAAGTGTTGGGGGGAGTGTTGCTACCCTTGCTTGGATTTTCAGTGTGCTAAAGAAACATGGGGAATTTTTAATGGGTTTACAGGTTATTGATGTACACTCACAGAGCCACATAACAATTATGTTCTTAACAGAAGTTTAAATCTTTCTTTATACATCACGACATTTTGCCATAGCATTATAAGAGTAGGACTAATTGTCTAAGCATTGAACTGTTACTCAGGGATAGATGATGTAAATTCATTTTTAACATCCTACTACTGATTTTCCGCAGGGAAATTGACTAATGACAAGACAGATTGGATCGGAACTTCTTTCATGTAAATGAGTAATAACACCCATGTGTTATTTGGCCGTTACTACTCCACATAAAATATAGTCCACTCCTAGGCGATGAATCGTTCTATTAAGAAGACTTTTTCTGAATCGTTACAAATAGATGCTTGCCATGGTTTATTTTCTGAATTTCCATAAACCAGTGTCACACTATAACGAGGGGGGACATGTGATATTTATCAAAGCAAATTCAGGTTATCATTGGGTATACACCATATATTTCAAGAACAAGAACCAAAATTCTAAAACTGAACCAATTAACCACAGTATCTGAATATAAGGTTACCAAAACACTATTGGCCCCCAGTACTGTTGGACCAGTTAACTGTTTTGTCATATATATATCACCTCATATGGGATTTTACTGTACATGATCATTAGAATTCTCAGTAGTTCAAGTTAAAACAAAAACAGGCAACAAGTTTAAGCATTTTATTTGTATATTATGTTGAAAATAATATGACATTTTGGTATCTCCTCAAAGATACTCAGTCGGAAACTGGTCACGGAATGGTCAGTGACTAATGCAGGCCGCTAATCAGTGACCAACTTAAGCTAATCTTTTTAGCCTTATAATATTCACTGGAATTCTACAACAGACTCTATAAATGTCCTTGAAATGTCACAGATATCACAAATTTGATCAAAATGACTCATTATTTTAAACTTACCAATTGAACTCAATGTGAATAAAACATATAGCAAATTTAATAGTGTCTTAATTATCACATTAAGTTAACACATATTTCTGTAATTGTGGTAAAAATGTGTATATTTGAGTACAAAATGTTGGTGAAAATGTTAAACTTCCTGTCGGAGACACATTATGTTTAACCATGATAACCATGACACATACATAATTCCTTGTTGACTGTGGGAAAATAACTCTGTCATAGACACTCAGAATAAGAGCCAACAATCAAATCAAATTACCTACAATCATTGGGTCCCGGTGGATTTACAACCAAATTTGTGCAGATTGGGCACAAACTAATGTCATTTAATAACAGGAGAAGTAGTGAGTGAAAGGAAATAAGGCTTGGTTTCCACGTGTGTGATTTGTAATCAACAAAAGCAATTTGTAATAGGTTTTTTTTTCATCTTCTGTTGCTTTTGTGGATCTACAATAAAACTTCTTTATATGAACATGTATTGGACTAACAATATATGCAGATAACAGAAGATTTCTGTCATAGAAGATAACAACTCTGGCTCTCACCTGTGTGTATATGGGTTCAAATCCAGCCATGGCAGTATATGTGTTGAGCACATGCTGCTACATGTCCTTGTGTGACCTTAAATGTTGAAATGGTCATAACATCCCAAGTTTGAGCAATTATAGAGGAGACATTGTACTGAAAAAAATTATTTAAAATATCACTAAATAACAAACCAAAGAGCTAAACTGAGCTTTGTGAAATCGTATTTTATGCTTTTATTTATTGTGTCCTGCAAGAAATATAAACATAGTTCATAAAACAGGGGAACATTTAAAAGCAAGAATCTTTGTCTTCATTGTCAAAAAAACATTCTTCACACAGCTAATTTACTGTAGTATTAATACATTGCAACTTCCAGGACTATACATTTGTACTGGTGACCTTGCTTTAGCTCACATTGTCTAAAGATATTTTATGAGAAACATATCTTTAACATGGTAATGTTAAGATCAGTAGAAATATACATAATTGACTCTTAGTGTATTTATCAGAAATTGAAAATAAAGGAGAAAATTTCGTGGAATCCCCAGACAAGACAACTGTTTTTTACTGCTTTCCTCCACCCTAACAACCACCTGTTGTAATATAGCCTGTTTGCAATATGTTGAAAAGAACTCCGTCATTCTATTTCAGTAACATTAAAATCAGTTGGCTCTCACCAGTAGTCGTGAGTTTAAAAGCAGTCCATCACAATATGTAGAATACATTAAGAACAAAAAAAAAAAAAGAACACGTCCACACGTGACCTTTACTGTTGAAAGGGACATAAAACCCAACTTTATCCAAGTTTGAGCCTTGTCCAGACCAAAGTCCACCCCTTGTTGTGTTGTTGGGTGTGTGACATTTCTAGCCTTGATGCTATTTCTGTCACTGTAAAGACCCTACCTTGTCACTGTCTAGACTATCTGGTAACAAAAATACAGTCAAGTAGGTATTCAGATAAAACTCCCTGTTATATAAATAATTGACAAAAGAGCAATGAAACATTAATGACTGCAAATAATGTTATCATGGCTTGGTAAATCATTACAATTTTGGCTCCTGGGGTAAGTTTTTGGATGAATAGTGAACTGTGAGAAGGCATATTATAATCTTTGTTGATTTTGCCTGATTGCCTCAATAAAATATTGTTTATGAAATATTTAACTTAATGCAACGTGTATATCTTTAACAGTCCAGAAGTCTCTTGATACATGAAAATACTTAAACTGTAGTTTCATTTTAGATGTCCTTTTAATGTAAATGTTTTCTATCATTTCATGTGTTAAGAAGTTAAAATATACACTTATATTTGATGGAGATTACTAACTAAAAGCAATTTAAGAACATGAAATCAAAAATGGGTAAAAATTGCGAGCATATCAGATTCTACAGAGATTTATCATAAGCTCCAATAGGTTTTGTGACAAGTAAATGATTGGGAAAATTCAGCATTCAGCATTAATATATCGAAGTTAACTGTGACCCCCCCCCCCCCCCGACACAAGCCCTTCCTCCATTAGGACATACCCCCCCACCCACCCCCCAGCAACAATAAGTTAAGTTATTAAATACACAATCTGTGAACTCGAACATTTATTTCGGAAAAACATCAATATAAAACATATACAAAGGTATCTTTAATCTTAAATTCCAGAGTACACATAAAAGGGTTAAATGTATGAAAAGGTATCTTTAATCTTAGGTTCCAGAGTAAACATAAAAGGGCTAAAATGGATGAAAAGTGATTCATTAAAAGGTGTCTTTAATTTTTTTTCCATTTAACTGAAAATCAGTATGAAAAGGGATTCCTAAAATGGTGTTTTCAAACTTAGGTTAAGGGGGCCACGGTGGCAGAGTGGTAACACTCTCGCCACCCACCTCTGAGGCCGGGATTCGGTTCCCGGCACGGCCTCAAGTGGGAAAGCTGGTAGTTGCTTGCCATTGGTCGGTAGTTTACAGTACAAAATCCTGATGAACTGTATGTACTGGTTTCCTCTGCCCTTCCAACTACCCGTCGTGATATGACCTGTACAGTGTTGAAAGCGACGTAAAACCCCAAATAAATAAATAAACAAACTTCGGTTAAAGTTTAACTGTATTGCCTCAGTTATATTTAATAGCAGTTATTTTCTAAAGGGGCTCTTATGTCACCATTCCTTATGATGTGTTTTGATGTAAGGGGGCTTTGGTCACACACACACACACACACATACACAACCCCCCCCCCTCTTAAAAATAGTGGGGCTTCTGTTGAACAGTATTTCCTCAGTTACTCCTTCATTACTGACAAATATTTCTAAAGGGGGGCTTTGGTCACACACCCCCCTTAAAAAAGAGGGGGACTTCTGCCCTATGCTTCTGAAAAAGGGGGGCTTGTGTCAGGGGGGCTTTTGTCAGGGGGGGGCTTGTGTCAGGGGGGGCTTATATCCGTTCACCAAAAAAGTCACCAGACAAGAAGAAACACAAAATTCAGAATTTCTTTTATTCTTTGACAAAGTATTGAATGCTACTATTGTTTTTCAAGAAGTAACTGAAATGACACCTTTCTTTGTTACTGATAGAATTCTCGGAAGATAGCCTAGTTTTCAAGCTCTAGTGTTTCATAAATAATATGAACAAATTACATTTTCTCCTGTTTTGGAAAGTAGCAGTGTATTGTAAAGATTTGTTCAAACAAATCAGCCATTCAGTCACTGGGTTCTCATCCCTGTGTTTATGTGTTCAAGTCCAGCTCATGACAAATCTTTAGATTTACTAAGGACCAATCCTGATGTGAGCTTAGTTTTTAAAACCGGTATAAAAAACAAATTCTTTTGATACTAAATAAATATGACTATGTAATACTCATGTATACGTTGTCCAGAGGCAGACACTTAGTTCAAAATAAAATTTTTAATGTAAGTAGTACTCCTTTATAAATATTTAGAAAGAATATTGAGTATATCTTATAAGTAAGATAATTATTTAACAGCTAAAACATCTTATAAAAGGTAAAGTTAAATGATTTTGCTTTCATAAATTTTAAAAGTTGTAAATTTGTAACTGGATAAGACCATCAAAGAATACTGCTTTGTTTTTACTCTATTCAGGTAGGTTTTGAAATGGTCAGGTCATTTCAGAACCAAGTGGGGTTTTGAAATAGCGCCTTGGATTTGAAATGGCCAGAAAAATTATCTGACTGTTTCAAAATCGCCAGTGGCTGTTGTCAAATGGCCAGAGTTGTAAAACAGCCAGAAATGGTACTGTCACATCGGACATCAAGTACAGATGGACAACTCATCACAATTATCTTTGACCACAAATGCATATGGGTGGGTCTCATCCAGAGAAAGGTTATCCTGGGAAGGACTTCTTTACAATCATGAAAAGAAAAAAAAATCACCGGAAGAAAAGGAGGGATGGGAAATTGGCCAGGTTGATGATGTAACATTATCAAGTTGAACAATTGGCCTTTGATGAAAGATAATCACCCTTTAAGGCATGATAGGATAACTGTATCACAGCATTAGTCAGTGTCACAGTTTTTTCCCCTTAAAAGCATTTCTTTATGTTTGTTTTGGCTACATTTTCTGTTTGTCCTTGTTTAGTTTGTTTAGATAAGTTAAAAACCAGACTTTCTACATTTCTCCTGAGCAAATATGCCTTTTCCCTTGATTTGGAGTGTAGCTTGTCAGTTTTATTCAAATGAAAATGTACTTTCTACAAATTGTATGGAATGATCCAACTGATTTGGGTTTTAGTTGAGTTTTATTACATAGGTCATTTTAAGGTGGTAAGAAAGGAGCTGCGTATGTATCTGTACGTTAGTCTAAGGAGGCTCTCACATTTGCCCTGACAAACAGACATATCGTTTAAAACTTAAAACATCTGCAATAACATGCAGCTGATAGAAGAGCTAAAGGACTTGTTCATATCTTCCATTTTAAAGTTGAGACATCACAATTGGGGCAGACATAAATGTAGTTTGGTGATTCATGTAGTTCCATGTAATTCTGTGATAATACTAGATTATGACCTTTGCCTGGTTGTGGACTGTCCTGTTTGGAATTTCAGCACATAAGATCTTTATCAATTTTGCGTTCTATAAATGTTTCAATTATTATTATAAAAACTATCTTTATGTAGTTAAAACCATCAGAAATACAGTAATCAGATATCCCAGAACAACCCATGAAAGTGGTCCAGCTTGATCTTCTAAACCAAAGTATCTCGACGGTTTAGTCTGCTTGGCAACTCTGAATCTACTGTGAAGACTCTCCTACATTTCTATGTGGGGATTTCTGTTGATGCTAGAATAAATAAAGTGGGGTAGGGTGTTTTATATTATTAGAAACATTAGTGTTTGTCCAGAAGGTAATTAAAAATAAAACTGTGGGATAAAAATGCCTTATGGCTTTCTTTTGGTTGGAAACTTTGGATTTTCTGTTTGTCTTGAGTTGTTTGTTTACCAAATTGTAACATCTGGTGTAATCTCAGATCACCCATATCCTCTCCCCCACAATTTCCCAATTGACTGTCCTTCCATCAGTCCCAGCATTCATTTCTATTTTCTTCCTGCTTTGTACCAAGAGAAAACCACATCACACAGTAACAACTGATATTTGTGTGTTCCAGGGTCATTGTTGGGTGGAGCAAATCAATACTGCATTAAGATCAGCAAGTCAATATCAGA
Organism: Sabellastarte sp. h YS-2021; assembly: GCA_964017235.1. Lineage (NCBI taxonomy): Eukaryota > Metazoa > Annelida > Polychaeta > Sabellida > Sabellidae > Sabellastarte > Sabellastarte sp. h YS-2021. The sequence continues at coordinate 45,149,694 of OZ024931.1, read as the reverse complement.
GGTTTTTGACCCAATTAATATCTCCTGTTACTTTTGTCGACAAACAAAGAGGGAAGCTAAGAGACTCATTGGGCTGTTAAAAAATAATTGCATGAAATTGCCAATTAAAAGAAAACTGAATAAATATCTCAGAGCAACTGTGAAAATGTCAAGCAATATAAAAGGCTGTCATCCTAATTAGAAGTTTTTCCCATGTATTTACTGAATAACAGTATCCCATTTCTCTCAAGCAGAAGAATTGCATATGTTTTTGCTACTCGCTGATACAAGAAATGTGAAATTAACCATTAAGGGTAGCATTTTTAATATTAATCAGAAAGAAGCCAATTTCACTGAAATCCTGCCATAGATTAAAAAAGTGACTTAAATTGTCCCAAGAAGTCACAAATTTAAAATAAAAATAAAGAATAAGATCTCCTCGGTGGTAAATTTCACATGCTGTGGCTTCATTTCTATTATTAACCCTAAATACCACAGTTTCTTTGGATAAATGTCCCCACTAGCCAGGGTTCTACTGGTGAGTTTTCCCTCCTGGCTATGCCTGTATTTGACTACTGCTTTGATTAGTCGGTTCAAGGCTCGGAATCCAATTAAAGTCTCAGAATCTGATTAAATTTTCTGCTGCTTTGGACCTCAGTAATAAATGAACCTTTTATATTTGTCCCCTGACCCCCTACCACACCACACACAAAAAATACAGGTAAATCATCTTAGGTTAAAACTCAAGGGAACAGGAAAAATGCCACTTAATCAGACAAATCATCATGGTGCATGGTCCATCTGATTCAAGTTTAGAAAGTTTCTGCTTTTATTCTTTAAATTTCTATGTTGTATAATCAGTAACGAGATGCCAAAATAAAGTCAGCCAAATTAAGCAGTATTGGCACTTGAATTTCAAAAGAACAGAAATTCTACAATGAATTCCAGATAAGTACAATGTAGATACCTATTTTTACTCAGCTTAATATCTTCTTTACTACAGTGCTATTTGACCCATCTTTATTGGTAAATTAGTGTTTAAGCTCTCTAGTGACTGACATTCTCCTAACTGGAAAAAGACTCTGAGGTATGACCATTTGTCAGTGTCCGTGGGATTCTTCAGTCAGCTACTGGGGATAGGACCCTATGGCAGAGGACAGATATTTGACTTGGTCATCAAAGACATAACTGTATGTACCTGTACCTATGATCAAACCCAGGCCCTCTATGTATCCTAGGTGAGTGTGTTACCCACTCTGACACACTGGCATACAAAACAGGATTCTTTGCAATGGAAAGGTCACTGTGGACCGCAATGCATTTTACCAACTGAAAAGAGACTATACACCACAATCTCCTACCCAATATTATATGGTGTTACCCCCAAGTTTACCACATCCATGCTGTCAAATTGAATAAACCTTGCCTGAGGAGTTTTGGATTTGGTTTGCAGCATGTAATGAGACCAATAAGCTACCATAAGCCAATATTGACTTCTTGTTGCTTAATAACCATCCCCCTCCCTCTGAATCTTTGCCCCACAATGTACTCTTTTACTCGATAACTTTTGACTTTTACCAGCCCAGCAAACTGAATGAGTATCTGACTTCTGATAATATTCTCCAGATAGGCCTTCTGTGCTATCTTTGGTGGCAATAATTCAGTCAGGTTCGCCCAAAAATAATGCTCTCCCCCAGCCAAAAACAGGCTGAAAAAATAAAACACTGGCCCAGAAGAAGAAAGGGGAAATTGTGAAAGACATGAAAGAAATTTTGGGAAAGTTGAAGAGATATTTTTGATATGGATATATGCCTAGTATTGCAGACAGGGGCATTTTAGTTGGAGGGTAAAAACATCCTTCTCCAAAACATAAAGAATAGGGAAAGACAATAGAGATGAATATTGAAAGATAAGCATAACATGGATATATGTGCAGAGAGATTATTGAATTGCCAGTTTTTCATTTTCCAGATTTTCTCTTGTTATACTTATTGGCTTCTAATCTTCTGTTAGAAAAGCTTTGTGGGTTTTGTCTGCAAGAACAGAGGTTAGCTGGAATGGGGAGTTTGTATTGTTTTCTAACATTACACAGGTTTCATTCTGATTGTTGTTCTGCTTGTTAGAGCTGCAATAAATATTCGTGAAATTGTACAAAACTTAAATTGCCCTGGAAAGTTTAATTAAAAATTTTCACTGGATAACAAAGCTTTGATAACCATTCAAAAAGAAGGCTTTTGGACATAAATATCCTGCTGATAGCACAAGGTTTGCATACTTTTCTAGTTTCCTTTACAGATGTTGTCACTTTAAGTGTTGTACTTTATTGTTATTCTATGTCAATGTACGTTTGACTTATATCAACTTTTGTAAATAAAAATAGGCAATATCCATAGATATGGTATTAAAACATTAAAGGTGGACAACTGGTGATTACATTCATTTTTTAGAATAAAAAAATCAGCAAATTCAGAAACATTGTGTGCAAAATTAATTTATTTTGAACTGCCAAGGAATGACATTCTTTTACTCAATAATCATTCATTGTCTTTAAAGAATTATGCTACAAAAATGACAAAGAAATCCTCAACTGAATTTTAATTTAAATTGAAAAGCAGTTGCCAGCATAAAAGTTGCATGTCACACAATAGTACACATCTTACTGTTTCGTAAAGAGGCAATCACATGGATCCTGGGTGTACCTAGCTGTAGACTACCAGACACATTTTATGAAGGTACATTCTTGTTATTAAACCCTCTATAGAGGTCCTCAGTGGCCCAGTGGTTAGCAAGTTTGGCATCAAATCACAGGCTTTCACCTCTGTGTGGGTTTGAATCCCATAAGTGACAATGCTGTGGACCTGTCCCAATATGACCCTGGCTGTTGAACGGGACGTAAAACCCCAACTTTGACCCTCAGTATGTTTAACCTTCATTAAACCCTGAGAATATATTTTGTAACATTATGCCCCCCAACAGTCTTTCATATCCACTTAAATATGACATAAAACCTAATATAATTCAGTGAATAAGGTCAGTCAATGAATTAAATCACTGGTTTAATAAGTATAAAGCTTGATTTTGTGAGACACAAGACGTAAGTTCAAGTTCACATAAATTACAGAACCATTTTTGTTGGAATGCAGATTAACAAATGATTTCCAGTAGAGCAGAATATTGTCTATGCACGTTATATCTGGGCAGTTACATGAAGATTTTATTTTTAAATGCCCCAGAAGACACCATTAATTGATTGCAGAAACTGTCATATCTGCTGTGACCTTATGTTATCATCAAGTGAAGTCAGGTACCTTCATAAAGCAAAGAAAGGCTTTTATTTGCTGGTGTAGTGAAGTGTAAATGTTAGAATTTTACACACCAGTAACTCTCAGCAGCTGAGGCCATCAATAAAAAGTTCCACCATGCATCGTACATGTTCTTGTGAGCTGGACTCAAACCTGTGACCACAAAGGTTAGAGTCCAATGTTTTAAGACCAAATTTGTTGATCACTAGTCTATTGAGGCCACTGGTTTGGCAAAGGAATAGTGAAATATAACAGCATCATAATAATAGTGGGATATGTTCTCATGTTTAGATGGCTTTGCTTGTGATAAAATTGCAAACTTTCTAGAACGAACTGTTACCCTAGAAACCGTGGAAATTGGGAAACTTGTATTATTTGTATCCACCAGAGGCATCCGGTGGATACTTTGGTTTAGCGTTCGCTACACCACCGCCGCCGCTCATAGAGAGATTTTCGGCGTTAATGCTCTCAGGGGAAAAATGACACCTGCTAGGTTCACCAAATTTGCACGATATCTTCATTGGGAGGTCAGCTTCTCTGAGACAGAAATTACCCTCATTCTGAAAAACAAGATGGCCGCCACAAGCATTTCTTTGAAAATTATCTATGTTTTTCTATTGCCTGGTTCTCATAACTAGAAGGTTTAATCTCTTCATAAATAATATGTATAACAGATATACATGTCCTCTACAACCTTGCAGACCTTTGAAATTGAAGCTTTTAATTCAAGGTTATCCACGCAGTACAAAAGTACCCTACGTATCAGACTTTAAAAAGTGGCTATATCTCCCTTATTATTGGTACTAGAGGCTTGCAATGTGAAACCAACTTATAGGAAATCATGGGCTGGGAATCTTCTGATATGGTCAAATTTGACCTTAGACCCCTCCTTTAAGGTCAAACGAGGACAGCCAAACTTAAAACTTCTTATAACTTGCTTAGTATTGATCCTAGAGGTTTGTAATGTGTGAAACCAACTTATAGGAAATCATGGGCTGGGTATCCTCTGATGTGATCAGATTTGACCTTGGGCCTACCTTCGAGGTCAAAACAAGGAGAGCCAAACTTAAAAGTGCTTATAACTCGCTTATTATTGGTCTTAGAGGTTTGCAATGTGAAACCAACTTATAGGAAATCATGGGCTGGGAATCTTGATGGGGTTCAGATTTGGCCTTCAAGGTCAAACGAGTATAGCAAAATTTGAAAGTGCTTATAACTTGCTTATTAGTGGTCCTAGAGGTTTGGAATGTGAAACCAACTTATAGGAAATTATGGGCTTGGGATCTTCTGATGTGGACAGATTTGACCGGTGTCCCCTCCTTCAAGGGTAAATGATGGTTCATTGGCTTTGGTGAGTTGTCTTTCTGGTGATACAAATTTGCATCGGTTCTCCGATGTGTAGGTCTAGTTATTATTGAATGAGAGAGTTTCTAATGTCATACTCACAGTATGTTAATTTACTTATTTATAGGTGCTTTAAAACTTAAACTGTCTGTGTTTTTGTTGGATAACAACTGAAAGAAGATAATGGAACTCCTACAGCCCTGAATAACAACCAATTCACAATATACATGTGTGTTGTACCCAAATACCTGAGTAAAACTTTTAAAGGAACATCCTCCATCAATATGGCATTAAGTAAATGCTCACTAGGGGTATCAGTATTTTATGTACTTTGTGTAGTAGTAGTGATTACCGTAAGTTAAGAAGCCACAATATATAGCTTACAAAGTTGGATAACCTCTATTAACACAGCACTAGTCCTATCAATGCATAAGATTTTTCAATCTTGGGCCATCAAAACTATTTCCAGTTATAAGTAAATTCTACTTACTTAACTTCATGCCACTGTCTAAAAAGGTGTTAGTGTTCCTTTTTCAGTTGCCATCACCAAGCTAGCTTTCTACCAGAATTGACCCAGCAAGTGGCTCAGAGCAAGTGGCATCAATTGCACCCTGAAGGGTACTCCAGGCTATTGGTGATATAACAGCACAGGAGCTGAGAAAAGTCCATTATACTAACTTAATGTCAGGTTAACAAGATCTCGAGAAGAATAAATAAATGAAAAAATGCTGAGCACTTAAGAGTATCTTTTGTAAAAGATGTAAATCAGAAGATATTGATGAAATTAAGTCTTTGACAGAGACAGAATGTAATGGCTGACTTTTAGAGAACCCATGAATGCAGAGGGATTGATCATTGTTTTCAGGAGGTTTTCGGGAGAGAATTGAATATTCCAGTGCTGGGGACATAACACAATTAGCTGACACGGTGTGCAGAACACTTAAGCCATTTGTGTAGGAAATTGCTTTCAATTTGTAGAGGGACACGTTTTGTCAATGGGGAGAAGTAGAGTAGGAATTGTGAAATTCACCACTCAGAGGTCACTGTCTATTGAAATTAAGGAACATGAACAGAAATGAGTCGACATTTAAGAACAGATTAGATAAGTCTGGCCTAAAATTGTAAGAGAAATCACAAAAGTGACAACAACATTCAAAAAAAAATTCACATTTTTAACCCTAGCAGCCTTTCAATTTCTGAGGGCCTTTGGAGCTGTTCATTTAAATGTATACATTGTGTGTTTTTCGAAGTTTTGTAATGTGTTTGACAATGTTTAAATGCATCTGAATGTGATCCAGGATTTATAATTGAGATTCCTTTTCTCTCCAGGGCAGGACCACAAAAGAATCCTTTTGTAAACATTGTAATATTTTTGTCAATATTTATTGATTTAAGAGAGATTTGGTGTTATAAACTTCATCTCACAAAATTGTGTATACACATGGAAACACTTCATTCCAAATCGAGTCAGTCACATGGAATTGCAGCACAAGACTGACAATCTCCAGCAAGGGGGGCACTTAAAGTGGCAGAGGCGTCACAAAGACAAAAAGATCAGCCAGAAGAATTAGAGCTATGGGGCTTCTTAATCACTTCTGTGTATTGATTCCCAGGAGTCAAAAAGAAACTGTGCTATCTCACCATAGTCTGGATCTTTCCTATAATAGAGTTAAGAAAAAAATTGTGTTCATATACAAAAATGGACATTTTTACAGACAGTCTGAAATAAACTCAGCAGAAACAACCCCTCGCTGCCAGAATCTATGAATTAAGGTTCCAGTAATCCACAATGTCAAGGACATATCAAGATCACCATCCCAGAATCTGTAAATCAAGGAGCACCCTGTTTTGAAGTCAATCATATATGGAGGTGTAGCATGATATCTGTTATCGTGTATAATTACCTCCATCTAATGGTTAAGTTTTGGAGTGTCATCATGATTAAAGTAATGAATGGATCTTTATAAAATGTTTTATGTGGGTTGTACTTGACCAAAAGAAGAAGTGGTTATATTTTAGGAAAGGACCGGATCATATTTTGGATACAAAAAAAAATTCCTGTATTTTCTCAAATGCCCCTTGTTGGAGGTCTGCACTCTATGAGTGGTTTCTGGTTAAATGTCATGTTAAAGGTATGTAAACTGGGTGTATCCCATGCTCTGTTTTAAAGCAGGTATGTAGATAGACGTGCAGTAGAATTTTAGGGCAAATATGAGGTAAACAGAAATACTGACTGTCCCTTGAATGTTGTTGGATTAGTATTGATCATTAAGCAAATTAGATATTTGTTTCAAAAATCTACCATGCCAAGGCCAAAAGTGATTGAATTCTTTTATGAAAACTGCACAGGTATTTGGGACTAATAATAAAACTCCTTCAGTAGTTTGAGTCAGCTTAATCGTGAAAACTCCTTTGTAGTTAGGCTGTAATTGGAGGGGTGATACAAAACTAAAGATATGACTAATTGGATAATACAATATCCAAGAAATTATGATGGACCTATGGTCACCTAGAGCAAAACTTTGGACTTGCAGTGAGTACATAGAGAACACAGAAGAGACTGATCACAGCTTTCAGTTGTGAAGGGGTGATTTCAACAACAATGAATGTAACAAAACTTGTATAAAACCATTTTAAAGTGACAATGTGATAATAGTGTAGCATATAATAAAGTGGACTTTTAAAATAAAAATTGCCAGGCAGCATTGTAGTATAACAGGCAAGTAGGAGTCACCCACTCACCACAGCTATACATGCCCATTCAAAGAGATCTTTGATTCTCCCTCTATAATCAGTATGATTAAAATGTGGTCTATTTTGCGACATGGTAATAGGAGAGATGACTGCTGGAAATGAAGAAGATTAGAAATCAAATAAAGGCAGAACAAAGAACACAGATCAGCAGTCAGTGTAAGATATTCAAATTATAATCAGATAGAGTACACAGGGTAAGACTATTACAGCAGATTGACATTATAAAACCTAAAACTGCTCACTCTCTCTTGCTTTGTTAGGAAGATCAGCTCCCTTGTGGGTTTACTAAAGCCCTGGTTCCACTTATCTGTTTCATTGATATGTTGTGACCCTTTTTGTTCAAAATGGAGTGCCATGTGTTTATCCCTAGTCCAGTATAGCCCAAATTCTGTAAATGGTCAGAATATATATAATTTTTTGGTGCTGCTTTCTTTTAAAATATTTAGCAGAATAGAGATGCAAAGACAAAATCTGTTGAAATGCAGTTTCTAAGGAAATGGTGGTATATTTTTTCACTCTTCTGTTATATATATAAAACACATCACTGCTTTTCAGTGAGTGAACTATGTAATAAACTTTAAGTAAGTAGTACTGTATTTTTTTAATAACATTACAAAATATTATATAGAATTATATGGTTGGGTTTTACCCTTTTTCCCCTTTTCTACCACTTTAAACTGTGAATAGGTATATTTACATCTACAGAGAAGCTACACCAGCCCTCAAGAACCTAGCACCGTGCTCTGGTTTTGCTGTGAAGATAGGCCCCATACTGATTCCATGACTATGGCTGCTCAGATGTGTATATAGATCTCTGAGATATACAGTAATATGTGAAATTTGCCAAAGTACACAAATTTTACTGTTGTGGAAACCCCCACTTAGTTTCTGTTGAATATGGAAAATATTTATCAAATTTGATATTTTTGTGATTATTTTGGCCAAATTTCTATGAATTTGCCAGTTTTGTTGTATATTGTAAGGGGATATGGTCATTGGTAAATGTTACCAACAGAAGCAAATTGCACCATTCTTACTGCTTTGGGTAGGGAACCAATCACTTTGCAGTGAACTCACTGTACATAGGTCAGTTTGTGTTTTGACCAATTCTCTCTTATATACTCCTGTATAAGATATTTGCTGGGTATTTGAGGGATGTGATGGTTAATATGTATAAATGATCGGGCCATTTGGTCATTAATATAGTTACTGCATTTTACTTTATGTTTATGCTATCCATCACACTTTCTGGAGTAGCATGTGTATGCTTTGGGACAGGATTCAGTGGGTGGGGTATATGCAGATAACTTCCATTGATTCTGTGTTATCATTGTCTTGCTAAGTCCATTTGCTTTTCAGATCACTTGGGGGTCTCTCAACGAATATAGATAACCTGTGAGTGGTGTCTGTACAGTTTTTGTTGCTCAGTTAGTTGTAAGATCACACACATCTGGGTTGATGTTTTTTTTTCTTTCTTAGTACCCACAAAATATAAGAGGTATCTGAACTCTTTGAAAACCTTGCAAGTTATTTCATGAATCTCTACTATTCAAAAGGGCTGGGAATGTAAGCATTTGTTCAGGTAATAGAAGGTTCCAAAATTGGAAGAGTCATTTTTGTGTAAAATAGTAGGGATATACACATTTAGGAAACTATTTATAGCCAACAATCTGGATAACGGTTGTTTGGATAAAAGAGTTTATAGTTTATTCAGACAAGTGTATTCATATTTTCATATCCAGTGTGAATGTAGAATTGATTGGATACTCTTCAGTTGTATGTGAGTGGGAATATAATGGTGTTTTTCTAATATATATCCAAGTGGGACATATTAACAAAAAGTTGCTTGTGGGTGATATAGCCAACACATCTGCTGCAGTAACTACAAATTGTATATGGAATTGAAATTGCTGTTGTAATGCACTGGGTCTGTCAATTGCAGGCTGTTACTCTCACATCACTATATGTCTGTGCCTTGAATTTCCTTGGGCTCGTAGGTGGGGTAAAATGAGTAGTTGGGAGTGAATGTCATATACAAACAAAATCCACAGCTCATTTGTTCAAAGATCATTGACATATGTTTTTGATGTGACACTTTCAAGTTTATTGTGTAGAATGTGTACTGTCAGTCCTAGTAGGAGAATGAGCTTTTGTCTGGATAATAGAAAGTCTGCTACATGGAAGAGACACATTTAATTTTGAAGGAATAATAAAAAGTAATTTTAGATTTTGATTGGATGATAGAATGTTCATAAAATGAAAGATATACTTCAGTGTAAAACAATAATAACAGTAGTAAATAAAAATTTTGGAGAGTACATCTATATATTTGAGGATAATAAAAGTTTGGATAATGGCAGCTACTGTATACATTCTTTTCAGTTTATAGTTTAAAATATAGATAGTAATGGTGAGTATTAAAATGGCAGAAGTCAGACATATGCAAAAGTTGTTACCGTTCTTTCAGCAAGTATTACTGACAACAAACCTGTGTCATATTCTTACATAAAAATGGCAAGGCAACATAACATCAAAAAGAGATGTCTGAGTTTAAAGTCAGAACACAAAATAAAAAAGTGGCTTTTGTGTAACTGAGAGACATTAGCTGTGACACTGTCTCTGTGTGGAATAGTAAGTTGAGAGGCTCCTAAAGAACACAATGTTTTCCCTTCACCATTCACACAGAAACAATACAGAGCTTAAAACAGGATGAAATCTGTGACTGAACTTTGGTGAAAAACAGAAAAGTCTAATTATGGATTGTCCATTAACAGGTTGACTAAAAACAGACCTCCAGAAATAACCTGTATTTTGCAAACATGGCGGGAGAGTGAGAATTTGTTTTAGACAACAGAAGGTTCTTAAACTAGAAGACAGTTGAGTTTATAACAATAGCAAAAATACAAATTTAGTATCTGGGGGAAAATCAAATATTTGGATATTAGCAGGTCAGATAAATAAAGGGTATACTGAAGTTCATAGATTCAGTGAAAGTTGTACATTGTGAACTTAAGACCCCAGTTACACATGGCCGGATGTACCGCCGGATCGCCGCAGGTTACCAAATATGGAAAATTGTGAGTGATTTACGGATCGTATTTTTCATCCGTGAACACATCCGTACCATCCGTAATATCCTTGTGGCGTCCGCCACGGATGTGATGTGTCCGTCGGGATGCCACAGAAAAATCAAACTGCTTGAATTTTCCGTAAAAGGTTTGTGGATCCTAGGAGTAATTAATATCCATATCACAGCCGTCTGTAATCCGCAAAGCGTCCTTACAGCCTCCGTACATGTCCTTGAGTCATCTGTGCCAATTAAGACTTGGGAAATTGTATACGGATATCCACGGAGGGTGTTTGGAGGCTGTAAGGACGCTACCGGAACTTTACGAACATTACCAGAAACCACAAGGAGCAATAAGGATGGTCCTTGGAGAAGGTCACAGATATGAAATTTGCGGATATTCACAGATATTCCCGGAGGTGTATACGGACATTAGAGATGGGGTTTACAGATGGTAAGGACGTCTCAAGGACAATAAGGACGGGCTTTACGGATACATTTGTAGTTTCACACAGCACTCGGAAACTTACGGAAAGACGCTTTGTCATGGACAAAACCCTATATAAGAGCCACTGGGCTTGGCTTTTGCTAATATACACTTTCAGCAATTCGATATGCAAACATCAATTTTTGGAAACTTTTACAGTTGATACTGTATATGTTTGAGGATATATTTTACTGGCATACTTATTACCCAAAAATATTCCAGACTTTTTTTTTTTTCAAAATAGGGAGTTTGGTGAATATTTCTGTAAAATGCCACCAAAGAAAAGGATCAAGAGGAGAGGAAGTCAGGAGATGGAGACGATGTCCACACAGGTCCAGGCAAGGAAGCCAGAGATGGATGAGTTGACTTGTGTTCCAGAGACTCAGCACAGCCAGCAGGCAGCTTGGGTGGAGGTGGTGGGGGTTGAGGATCCTCTGCAGATGATACAGAACAGGGTGACATTGCGCTTGAGACACACCAGAAATTGGATTTAGGTGCTGAGGACATTGCTGAGACACAGGACATACATGCCGCTGTGGGAATACAGAAGGGCAAGTGCAAAAAGGCTGACAAAAGGGGCAAGAAAACCGCTGTTGTGTTCAGTGATGAGAATTAGCAGAAATTAGTGGACTGTCGCACCTGGACACACATACGCCTACTCCTGGATCGTGTGGCGTCGGCGTCACTTCAAGCTTTGCAGATTCCGACTTCTAATCAGTTCTCGTGGAATCCCAGAGGGGGATAACCGAGTTGAAAGACATTGTGGCCAAGAAATTGACTGATGACAAGGCTGATAACCCACAACTGGGCTGCTGTGACTTTCTAAAGTAGGAGGTTGTATAACTAACCAGCAACTCATATGACGAATTTCAACAAGAGACGTTTTACTTGTTGATGAAACTTAAACAGAGTGACAAGCAGCAAAGGTACCACCACGGAATGGGCTTGAATACCGCCGCTTCTGGGTCTTCACTGTCCTTGTTGTAGACCTCATCTCCTTCTCAGCCTGTCTATCATAGCTGTAATGATGACTAACTGCCTCTCCATTTGTAATATTAAGAGTTAAATTTGCATAAGATCTCTGTTCCGTCTGTCCATTCTAACTTCTTAATTCTATCTGGCTAGTGGCCTTACCCTTACTTTTTTATAGGGATTTGTATCCAGGTATCCAGTGGTCAATGTTTCCCACAAGGACATCTTAATGTTATCATAAAAATCCCTAACCGATAAGCTGACATCCGCGAGAGAAATAAAGATCTGTAAACCCCATCCACTAATCTCCGCAAGGTCCGTATACCCATCCAGGGCGTCCTTGATACGTCCTGATGCATCCCTATGTTGTCCTGGGGTGTTTCCGCCACACTGCAGGTGGTCACGGATGTGTATCCGGAGGTCATCCACAAGCAACGGAAAGCGTCCCTAACATCCTTCTGGCATCCGTATCATCCGTGGAGTTATGTGTCGCGTCCGTAAATCACTCACTATTCAAACATTCCCCCTCCCCAAACCCCACCACCCGCAAGGGATCCTTGGCAGTTTCCATATACGGAACCGTGGCCTATATCTGTGGGGATCCGTGAAAGTGTAACTGGCCTCTAACAAGTGAAATTCTCTACAAGTTGAGAGAGTTGGAGTCAAAGAATTGAACGTTTGTGTCATTTGTAAAGAACCGTGATAGACTTAAGTTTTTGAAAACATATTAACCATTTTTCTTATCCATAGAAGTTTTTATAAATATTTGCTGTTGGAATATTTTAAGCGGATGCCCATTTTTTAAACAACTTAAAACATACTCGTATCTTTTGAGATTATTTCTTGAGTTCTCTGATTAACTTAACACTGACATTAGTTGCGATAATAATAAGAATTTTAAAATAGAAACAAGAGTACCCTTAATTAAAACCAGTTCTTTCAAGCCTTTGACAACTATATATATATATATATATATATATAACAGACATTTGATTTTATTCAAAAGAGTAAGGGACACTAAACTTGCGACAGTTGGTTGAAAATTGTCGCTGACATATACCCAGTTCCCACCCAGCGTGGGCTTGATATTCTTGTCACACTTGATATTTGGAGATAATTGTTAAAACTACTGATCTTATCTGTTACATCACTTCAGTGAAATGCATTGCTATTTACTTAATGTTAAGGGGGTGGGTATGCCTCTAATTGGTGAATTGCACATCCTTCAACAACCCCTTAGAAAATTAAAAGATCCCATTACACAAAACTGTGCTTCAAATGAGATAAATTAGAGTGCACAATAGTGCAAAAGTCAGCAATTTAAAAAAAGTGCTATCAGTCATGGCAAAAATAACAGGGAGTTTCCGCCGTAACAAATTAAACATACTGTGTTGAGTTTTCCATTTCTGATTGGAAAGAAGCAGTAAGGGAGAGGATATCCTCTGCCTCGTCTCTTGTTCATCTCTTTATATTCAACATTAGCAGCGGATATGAAAACGCCAAAGCCACAAGACCGTCAGTAACAAATAGACAATTTCTACCTGTGTGCTTCCATGTGCACGATTTCAGATCAGTAATTTTAAATGTGTGTACATTAATTTCAGCATAATTTTGATAATAACATAGTGCAAATCTTATGTCAGTAAATATCAACTTAAATATAGAAAAAATAGAAGGTGAACTACTGACTGAAATATAAACAAAACTTTAAATAAAATCACTCTTTTTATATACCAGTAAATGTTTTCACTTTTGAAGCAAAAAAAAACTCTTTAAAAATTCTAAATTGTCTTCACTCGTAGAAATTGAAACACTGATATTGTCCTCACTTATGAGGGTTGGAAAGTGGTATTACAAATCCATAATCACGAACACAGACTAAGTTAAATCCAGTTTAGACCAAACTGATCTCATTTGCTCAGATACAGGACTTCTTTAAGAACAGGAGAAATTCTGGACAATTTTTCCAAATCGAGATGCTATCGTTTTCTGTCCAGACAAAGTATGTCCTAGCCCTCCCAATTTAAATATTGGCATGTATTGGTACCATTGTACCATTGTTGGTGTGTACAGGTCTAAAGCCCATTGTACACCTGCGCGGCGCGGCGCGATGCGGCGCGGCTAAATAAAATAGAAATAAAGGAAGTAGTTCACTGCTTATACACATATGCGGCGCGGCAGCTAGCGGTGCGGCGCGGATTTTTTCATTTAGAAAATTTTCTAATTTTATGAAAAAACGCGCGGTTTTTTCACTGTTTTCCCCAAGTTTTCATAGATATTTGGATTTCCCACATGTTAAATATGGTAGTATATCACTAAACTATACACAAATATATTGATTGGAAAATAAAAGGCAAGCACATAGGCTCATTGTGAAGGGATTAACTACTGGCAGATAGATCACAAAATATGGTGTGTGTTGATATAGACATATAAAAGGGTTTAGTTTATTGAAGATTGCAATTAACAGTAATTCTAGAAGGAATACACTGGCCAAGGGTCTTGTTTGTAGATGGATTAAGTACTTAAATGGAGGAGAGGATGTCAAGTTAGGTATGTGGCTATATATGTAGACAAAACACAGGCAAAAGTTAATTGAAAGGGGGTGTAATCACCAGTATTATAAAAGGGACACTGGTCAAGGCTCTTCATGGTGAAGGGATTAAATTACATGTAAGGGTATGGGTGGGAATGTACTGTGGAGTATTAGATGTTTAATTATATGTGATCAGTTTAATTATTCTAGCCATTTTCGTTGTAGTTTAATTATGTCCACCCCCCTGGGGGGTGGATATATTATTTTTGCTTTTTTCGCCGTCCGATGTCCGTTGTCCGATGTCCGATGTCCGGCGTCCGATGTCCGGCGTCACGCATGGTTTCCGCTCATTTAAAGGAAAAGTATTAGAGCTATTGTCACCAAATTTGGTATGCAGGCTTATTGGGTCAGTAGCTTGCTTGGGATTGCTTTTGGCTGTTGTACCTCTTTTGCTTACTGAGTAATACTTAAGTACAGCTATTTTCAGTACCCATTGGTTTCCGTGCATTTAAGCCAAAATAATTAAAGATATTTTACTACAATTTTGAATACAAGATTGTTATGTTCATAGCTCGCTTGGTATTGCATTTGGGACTGATAGCTTTGTCAGTACATGAGTAATAGCCATTTAGGTACTTCATTGTGTATTTTCAGTACTACTTTTGAGTAATTTGCTTCTATCTCCTTAACCGTGCGAGATAGAGCGATTTCGGCAAAATTTTCGACCCGCAGGGTATCTGAGGAGTGTACTCTTTGCAATTTTCAAAAAATTTTCCCCTCCCCAAAAATGGCGGCCATTTTGAATTTTCGAATTTTTGCCAAAAATGGCAAAACACAAATTTGCTTCTATCTCCTTAACCGTGCGAGATAGAGCGATTTCGTCGAAATTTTCGACCCACAGGGTATCTAAGGAATGTAATATTTGCAATTTTCCAAAAATTTTCCCCTCCCCAAAAATGGCGGCCATTTTGAATTTTCGAATTTTTGCCAAAAATGGCAAAACACAAATTTGCTTCTATCTCCTTAACCGTGCGAGATAGAGCGATTTCGTCGAAATTTTCGACCCACAGGGTATCTAAGGAATGTAATATTTGCAATTTTCAAAAAAATTTCCCCTCCCCAAAAATGGCGGCCATTTTGAATTTTCGAATTTTTGCCAAAAATGGCAAAACACAAATTTGCTTCTATCTCCTTAACCGTGCGAGATAGAGCGATTTCGGCAAAATTTTCGACCCACAGGGGATCTAAGGAATGCAATCTTTGCAATTTTCCAAAAATTTTCCCCTCCCCAAAAATGGCGGCCATTTTGAATTTTCGAATTTTTGCCAAAAATGGCAAAACACTAATTTGCTTTTATCTCCTTAACCGTGCGAGATAGAGCGATTTCGGCAAAATTTTCGACACACAGGGTATCTAAGCAATGCAATCTTTGCAATTTTCAAAATATTTTCCCCTCCCCAAAAATGGCGGCCATTTTGAATTTTTGCCAAAAATGGCAAAACACAAATTTGCTTCTATCTCCTTAACCGTGCGAGATAGAGCGATTTCGTCGAAATTTTCGACCCACAGGGTATCTAAGGAATGTAATATTTGCAATTTTCAAAAAATTTTCCCCTCCCCAAAAATGGCGGCCATTTTGAATTTTCGAATTTTTGCCAAAAATGGCAAAACACAAATTTGCTTCTATCTCCTTAACCGTGCGAGATAGAGCGATTTCGTCGAAATTTTCGACCCACAGGGTATCTAAGGAATGCAATCTTTGCAATTTTCCAAAAATTTTCCCCTCCCCAAAAATGGCGGCCATTTTGAATTTTCGAATTTTTGCCAAAAATGGCAAAACACAAATTTGCTTCTATCTCCTTAACCGTGCGAGATAGAGCGATTTCGTCGAAATTTTCGACCCACAGGGTATCTAAGGAATGTAATATTTGCAATTTTCAAAAAAATTTCCCCTCCCCAAAAATGGCGGCCATTTTGAATTTTCGAATTTTTGCCAAAAATGGCAAAACACAAATTTGCTTCTATCTCCTTAACCGTGCGAGATAGAGCGATTTCGTCGAAATTTTCGACCCACAGGGTATCTAAGGAATGCAATCTTTGCAATTTTCCAAAAATTTTCCCCTCCCCAAAAATGGCGGCCATTTTGAATTTTCGAATTTTTGCCAAAAATGGCAAAACACAAATTTGCTTCTATCTCCTTAACCGTGCGAGATAGAGCGATTTCGTCGAAATTTTCGACCCACAGGGTATCTAAGGAATGTAATATTTGCAATTTTCAAAAAAATTTCCCCTCCCCAAAAATGGCGGCCATTTTGAATTTTCGAATTTTTGCCAAAAATGGCAAAACACAAATTTGCTTCTATCTCCTTAACCGTGCGAGATAGAGCGATTTCGGCAAAATTTTAGACGCACAGGGTATCTAAGCAATGCAATCTTTGCAATTTTCAAAATATTTTCCCCTCCCCAAAAATGGCGGCCATTTTGAATTTTTGAATTTTTGCCAAAAATGGCAAAACACAAATTTGCTTCTATCTCCTTAACCGTGCGAGATAGAGCGATTTCGTCGAAATTTTCGACCCACAGGGTATCTAAGGAATGTAATATTTGCAATTTTCAAAAAATTTTCCCCTCCCCAAAAATGGCGGCCATTTTGAATTTTCGAATTTTTGCCAAAAATGGCAAAACACAAATTTGCTTCTATCTCCTTAACCGTGCGAGATAGAGCGATTTCGTCGAAATTTTCGACCCACAGGGTATCTAAGGAATGCAATCTTTGCAATTTTCCAAAAATTTTCCCCTCCCCAAAAATTGCGGCCATTTTGAATTTTCGAATTTTTGCCAAAAATGGCAAAACACAAATTTGCTTCTATCTCCTTAACTGTGCGAGATAGAGCGATTTCGTCGAAATTTTCGACCCACAGGGTATCTAAGGAATGTAATATTTGCAATTTTCAAAAAAATTTCCCCTCCCCAAAAATGGCGGCCATTTTGAATTTTCGAATTTTTGCCAAAAATGGCAAAACACAAATTTGCTTCTATCTCCTTAACCGTGCGAGATAGAGCGATTTCGGCAAAATTTTCGACCCACAGGGGATCTAAGGAATGCAATCTTTGCAATTTTCCAAAAATTTTCCCCTCCCCAAAAATGGCGGCCATTTTGAATTTTCGAAGTTTTGCCAAAAATGGCAAAACACTAATTTGCTTCTATCTCCTTAACCGTGCGAGATAGAGCGATTTCGGCAAAATTTTCGACGCACAGGGTATCTAAGCAATGCAATCTTTGCAATTTTCAAAATATTTTCCCCTCCCCAAAAATGGCGGCCATTTTGAATTTTCGAATTTTTGCCAAAAATGGCAAAACACAAATTTGCTTCTATCTCCTTAACCGTGCGAGATAGAGCGATTTCGTCGAAATTTTCGACCCACAGGGTATCTAAGGAATGTAATATTTGCAATTTTCAAAAAAATTTCCCCTCCCCAAAAATGGCGGCCATTTTGAATTTTCGAATTTTTGCCAAAAATGGCAAAACACAAATTTGCTTCTATCTCCTTAACCGTGCGAGATAGAGCGATTTCGGCAAAATTTTCGACACACAGGGTATCTAAGCAATGCAATCTTTGCAATTTTCAAAATATTTTCCCCTCCCCAAAAATGGCGGCCATTTTGAATTTTTGAATTTTTGCCAAAAATGGCAAAACACAAATTTGCTTCTATCTCCTTAACCGTGCGAGATAGAGCGATTTCGTCGAAATTTTCGACCCACAGGGTATCTAAGGAATGTAATATTTGCAATTTTCAAAAAATTTTCCCCTCCCCAAAAATGGCGGCCATTTTGAATTTTCGAATTTTTGCCAAAAATGGCAAAACACAAATTTGCTTCTATCTCCTTAACCGTGCGAGATAGAGCGATTTCGTCGAAATTTTCGACCCACAGGGTATCTAAGGAATGCAATCTTTGCAATTTTCCAAAAATTTTCCCCTCCCCAAAAATTGCGGCCATTTTGAATTTTCGAATTTTTGCCAAAAATGGCAAAACACAAATTTGCTTCTATCTCCTTAACTGTGCGAGATAGAGCGATTTCGTCGAAATTTTCGACCCACAGGGTATCTAAGGAATGTAATATTTGCAATTTTCAAAAAAATTTCCCCTCCCCAAAAATGGCGGCCATTTTGAATTTTCGAATTTTTGCCAAAAATGGCAAAACACAAATTTGCTTCTATCTCCTTAACCGTGCGAGATAGAGCGATTTCGGCAAAATTTTCGACCCACAGGGGATCTAAGGAATGCAATCTTTGCAATTTTCCAAAAATTTTCCCCTCCCCAAAAATGGCGGCCATTTTGAATTTTCGAAGTTTTGCCAAAAATGGCAAAACACTAATTTGCTTCTATCTCCTTAACCGTGCGAGATAGAGCGATTTCGGCAAAATTTTCGACGCACAGGGTATCTAAGCAATGCAATCTTTGCAATTTTCAAAATATTTTCCCCTCCCCAAAAATGGCGGCCATTTTGAATTTTCGAATTTTTGCCAAAAATGGCAAAACACAAATTTGCTTCTATCTCCTTAACCGTGCGAGATAGAGCGATTTCGTCGAAATTTTCGACCCACAGGGTATCTAAGGAATGTAATCTTTGCAATTTTCAAAAAATTTTCCCCTCCCCAAAAATGGCGGCCATTTTGAATTTTCGAATTTTTGCCAAAAATTGCAAAACACAAATTTGCTTCTATCTCCTTAACCGTGCGAGATAGAGCGATTTCGTCGAAATTTTCGACCCACAGGGTATCTAAGGAATGCAATCTTTGCAATTTTCCAAAAATTTTCCCCTCCCCAAAAATGGCGGCCATTTTGAATTTTCGAATTTTTGCCAAAAATGGCAAAACACAAATTTGCTTCTATCTCCTTAACCGTGCGAGATAGAGCGATTTCATCGAAATTTTCGACCCACAGGGTATCTAAGGAATGTAATATTTGCAATTTTCAAAAAATTTTCCCCTCCCCAAAAATGGCGGCCATTTTGAATTTTCGAATTTTTGCCAAAAATGGCAAAACACAAATTTGCTTCTATCTCCTTAACCGTGCGAGATAGAGCGATTTCGTCGAAATTTTCGACCCACAGGGTATCTAAGGAATGCAATCTTTGCAATTTTCCAAAAATTTTCCCCTCCCCAAAAATGGCGGCCATTTTGAATTTTCGAATTTTTGCCAAAAATGGCAAAACACAAATTTGCTTCTATCTCCTTAACCGTGCCAGATAGAGTGATTTCGTCAAAATTTTCGACCCACAGGGTATCTGAGCATTGTACTCTTGGTAATTTCTAAAAAATTTTCCCCTCCCCTAAAATGGCGGCCATTTTGAATTTTCAAATTTTTGCCAAAAATGGCAAAACACAAATTTGCTTCTATCTCCTTAACCATGCGAGATAGAGCGATTTCGTCGAAATTTTCAACCCACAGGGTATCTAAGGAATGTAATCTTTGCAATTTTCAAAAAATTTTCCCCTCCCCAAAAATGGCAGCCATTTTGAATTTTCGAATTTTTGCCCAAAATGGAAAAACACAAACTGGCCTTAACCGTGCAAAATAGAGTTATTTTGTTGAAATTTTCGACCCATAGGGTATCTAAGAAATGTACTCTTGGCAATTTTCAAAAAAATTTCCTTTTCCCAATAATGGCGGCCATTTTGAATTTTCAAATTTTTGCCAAAAATAGAAAAACAGGAATTGGCTTCTATCTTCTTAACCGTGCAAGATAGAGTGATTTCGTCAAAATTTTCAACCCAACCAATGCAAAAAGGCATGAAGCTGAAATAAATTACATCTACACTATCAAATATTTAAGCATCATTGATATATTTTACAAATGAAACAGGGTCTTGTAAGACTACTGTACAATTTGGGCAAAAGGTTCATGGGTGGACATTACACATGATAATGTGTGTTCTTCTATGCTATCCTGTTTCTATTCGCATCTACTATCAACAGGGCGGCCTATTTCTAGTTTTTTTTTCAATTTACTGAAAACCGCTGGGAAAAATCGCCAAAATGTGCAAAGTGAAGAAAATTCACCTGCTCAGCATGTGGTAAAAATCGTACCGCGCCGCGCCGCGTAAATGTGCAACGACCTTAACAGTGTCCTTCCTATCATAATTGACAAAAACAGAAGCCAAAAAGCTGTGTTAAATTGATCATAATGATTAGTCATTGTTCATATCTACATCTTGCCCCTTGTTTTTTTAAAAAAAATCTGAACATTTTACCAAAAAAAAAGACAAGGGACCTAATAAATACTTTTTAACTGTAAAGCTAAAGGGTAGAGTAAAATATTACTGGACAAGTCATTTTTACTGGACAAGTCAAAGGGGCTAATACTGTAACTTAAAAGGTAGTTCTATGTACCAGAGTTCTATTATGGGGAGTTTCCCCACTGTTGTCCAGTGGGTAACACACTCGCCTAGGAACACAGAGGACGTGGGTTCAAACCCAGTACAGACAGATACATAGTTGCTTGGATGACCACTTAAAATGGCGGCTCTCTGTCATTGGGTCCTATCCCCAGTGGCAGGCTAAAGAACCCCAGGGACTCAAGGATAAATGGTCATTCTTGAGCCACTGTCAGTTAGGAGAATGTCCTTAACTTGAGAGTTGGGCTGTACTTGTGCAGTTGGATAGGTTATATAGCGCTTTGAGCCCTGTAGTACATGGAGATATTGCGCCGAGTATAAATACAATACAATACAATTTGTATCTAGATATTACCACAAGATAGGAACCTGTATGGAGGAAACTTACAAGTGTACGTGTAGAGACTTTACAGTAGCAGCAGCCTTTTTGTATGAATATTGCAGAACCAGGGTATATTTAGGGAAAAAGAAAAAAGGCATTCCAATTTATAAAGGAAAAACACAGAATAACATTTCCATGTTTTGCACTGTTGAAAAGAGTACATTTAAAGGTGTTGCTATGACAACAACAGGTGATATGGAATAAAAATGCAAGAAAAGTAACTCCCATCCTATGTGAATAAAAGAGTGGATATAACCTGGAATGAATGCGTACCACCATGAACCGGCCTAATGTCTTTTAATGAGGACATTTTTACCGACTCAAACAGGAAATTTCCAAGCTTTTCTGGCCAAATAATTATTTTCCTGCTCTTTTTACGGGCACTTAGTTAATCATCCTGCCTGAGCATTGGTTTTTTTTTTGTGGAGAGATACAGAGAATTAATGTTGTGGCACATAATATACATGTAGTAGATTGACAACTGTATTAGTGCCTCAATCTTCACACTATTTTTAACTGTCACAGACACTCACACTTGTTGGATACGTTTTTTTGTACAATTGTGGTGGACTTATTTAAAGGGAAAAAACATGCACTTGTATTTCTGCATTGTTACATGGATGAATACTTGAAGAAAATCTCACAGGTAAATACTTGTTGTTGTTTTTTAAAATAATATAAGTTGTTATTGTCTCATTGTTAATATCTTGTGCATCAGCTATGCATCTTAAAACTCATCTTTAGCTATATCTTGGATCGTGGATTTTTTATTACTTCAAATTGTAAACCAGATTCGCAGAAATGGAACAGCTATTAACAGTTCCTGTTGTTTTAAAAAATATTGTGGATGTTGTACATATAAAATAAGAAAAAGTTTATTGATTTGTGTATAAATATAGATTTCTATTATAATTTGTAGACATCAATATAAAGGATGTCCATACATGTACATCAAATGCCATCTCATCTGCATTTGTACAAACTTTGTGACACATGTGACATTGTGAGGATTGAACCTTACACCTTTTATTTCCAAAGTCAAAAACTCTTATCCACTTGACTACAGTAATCACAAAATACTACAAAATTTACAGTTGAAACCTTCTTAGTGAAAAAATAAGAAACTGCTACTTAGCCAGGATTTCCACACAAGGAGATAAATTAATACTAAATTCTGATGGGAGAGTTGCCTGAGCAGCCTTCCTAGTACAATATAGTTATCATTACAGCCATTGAACCACCCTGTCTCCCTGAACCACCATCAATCTTTAATTACTATTTTACACTGGTAGATTAATTTGGACAACTGTTGAAATAAAGTTTCAGATTGACATAAGAAATTTAGCCGCAACATTAAAAATCAAGAAATAGTCCATTATAACAGATGTAGGGTGACCATAATTGGTGTACTGGCCATAATTGCTTGGCAAGAAGTGTGATTCTTATGTTTACTCAGTAAGAAAATTCTACTCAGCAGAGTTCCACATAATGGTCAACTAAACCTGTAAAGACACCCGAAAACATGTACTTTAAGCAAATTCCTTTTTATATGATAGGCCATGCTGAACCTTCGACATCTCAAAGATATTTTGTTTTGGTTTGGAAATATATCTGGATTCTGTGAGCAATCAGCTCGAGCCCCATTAGACAAGAAACATCCAATAATGTGCAGACACGATGTACCACAGGGCATGATTGATCACACAAAACATCGAGCCACATCCTAGCTACACTACTCTGGTTCCTATAGCTAATCAATTAAAATTTTGATTTAAAGCTTTGATAATGATTTTGGGAGTAATACCAGTTTTCAAGTGTTTAGGTAAAAAGTGTTTGTATGAGATAATTGGGGTATCATGTATTGAAATATATAGAAACACTATTTAAAAGGAGAGTAAAGGGTGCCCTCTTATGGGTTATGCTCATCATTCTGTCCCTTTTAAGACTTTATTTTTGATTACTCTGTGCCATGGTTTAGTACTTTCTATGTATGTCAGACACAATTTCATTTCTGTACAGTGCATTCTTGAGTAGAACACATGTAAAAGGTGAATTAGGAACAAGGACAACCAGTTTTGATGTTCAGCGTCAGAAAATCCTGTAATGCTGTTGGTATAAGTGAAGGTTAGGAATACCTGGAACCTAGGCTTTGAGATAGATTTTAACGATGCATAATGTGCAGAATGTCTTCAGTTACATCACAGAGTTATTTAAACTACATTTTTGCAGAAGTTCAAGGACATTATTTCTACATGTAGTAAATCATATAAATTAAAACCCTTTGTATTAGCCATAGATATTTTAATTAAGGCAAATGAGTGAAAATAGAAGTTTTGTGAACTTCTGTACAAACTTGTCCACTATAGACCTTCAGTCAAGAAGAGTTACAGAATAGTACACTTTTGAGGAGAAAACAGCTATCTGTAAATAAGATCTTGGCTCTGCTAGATGATATTATTGAGATGGTTTTATCCACACCAAGATAAGGTGGCACTGGATTAGATACTTAAGTGGAATGACAGGATATCAAAGATGAATGGCTATATATTGCTTGATCATTAAGATTATCAGGTTTTTATCAATGTACCTCATTAAGAGGAAAAAATTTAGTTTTAGCATGGAATAAGAATATCTGCATATACAATGGTCAGTTTATAAAGTTCTACTTATCCAACCTCATTGTTTCTCCAAGAGGGTCAGGTAATAGAGGTTCTACAGTATTTAGGTGTGTCTGTTTTTCTGCATGTTTGAAGCAGATTCTAGTACAGCCAATAAAGCTGTCAAGTTTTGCAGAATTGATTTTACAAAATTACTGTTATTATGTTGTTATCAGCTGGGAGTATTGTCCTAGAACATCAAAGAAACAACTCAGCAGTGAATTCCTTTGTTACCGTTGTTAAATAGGGTAACTGGTTTGTTTGTTCACTTGAATGTTTATATTGATGACAGTTTTTGTTGCCCAGATTAATTATAGTTCAGTACCTGTCTACCATATTCAAAATATGTCTTTAATTTTACCCAGTGGTATGTTATATATAGATAATGAAGATGCATGTATGACCACTTTTGCTTGTCCAGAATTTATTATGTCATCAATTAATATTTCTGTTTTCATCAAGTGTATATTTAATTTGACCCAATGCTAGTATTATATTTATATCCCCAGACGAAAGTCGGGGATATATTGGATTCAGGTCCGTCGCGCCGCCGCCGCCGCCGCCGCCGTAGAAATTTCCTTGTGGACGCGATAACTGAAAAACAAATTAATATTTTTTTTTCAAACTTGGTACACATGTTAAGGGTGCCCAAAGGAAGATCCCTATTTTAAGGTGACGTTAAACTCCCAGTAAAAAAGAACTTATGGCCACCTTAAGGTCAGAAATTGCACTTTTGGCCACTTAGAGCCCTGTAGGTCACAAACTATGATGCTCAGCTGGCTGAAATTTTACCTGACAACACATTAATATGTTCTTAGTACATGTGCCGAAAATCATGACTTTAAGTTGAGGAGAAAATTGTGTTTGAGGCCCATAAATACCCCCACTTAGGGATTTTTTGCTATACTTTACACATATTTTGCCCTATAATTTGGAAGTGATAATTCTGATGAGTCTCAAACTGCGCTAGGTATAACTTTGATATGTAATCCTTGTCTGTAGAAAATTTTAGGGCTGTAGGTGTACCCAAAGGGGTCGACTTAAGGTCTCAAAAGTGCCCACAGAGACCCAATTTATGCACTTTTTGCCACTTTCAAGCACTGTAGCTTTCAAACTATGTCTCTCATCTAAGTTAAATATCATCTGGGAATATATCTATGTGTTTTCTTATATGTGCCCCAACATTTAGGCCTTTAATAGACAGTTAACCTGTGTATCAGGACCATAAACACCCACCCGAGTGACCCTTATAAGACATTTTTCACATCTTTTTCCCTGTAACTTGGAAATGGTAAGTCTGAGAAGTTTCAAACTGTATTAGATATATATTCTGTGTGTAATCTTAGTATGTAACAGATTTTAAGTCTAACGCTTTAATTTTGAAGGTCAAATTGAGGTCTCTAAAAGGCTCCCAAAGACCCAATATTTGGACTTTTTGCTACTTTTAAGCCCTGTGACTGTCAAACTATGTGACTGATAGAGCTCAAATCCTATCTGAGAAGATATTAGTATGTTATTTTTATATGTGCCAAAAATTAAGGCTTTAAGAAGACATTTAACCTGTGTATGAGGACCATAAATCCCCACCCGAGTGACCATTTTTAGACATTTTTCACATATTTTTCCCTGTAACTTGGAAATGGTAAGTCTAAGAAGTTTCAAACTGTATTAGATGCATATTCTATGTGTAATCTTAGTATGTGACAAATTTTAAGTCTGAAGCTTTAATTTGAAGGCCACATTTAGGTCTCTAGAAGGCCCCATAAAGACCCAGTATTTGGACTTTTTGCCAATTTTAAGGCCTGTGACTGTTAAACTATGTGACTGATAGAGCTGAAATCTCATCTGGGAATACATTATTATGTTCTTTTTACATGTGCCAAAAATCAAGGCTTCAAGTAGACATTTAACCTGTGTATGAGGACCTTTAACACCCACCTGAGTGACCCTTTTAAGACATTTTTCACATATTTTGCTCTGTAACTTGGAAATGGTAAGTCTGAGAAGTTTCAAACTTTATTAGATACATATTCTATGTGTAATCTTAGTATGTAACAAATTTTAAGTCTGAAGCTTTAATTTGAAAGCCACATCGAGATCTCTAAAAGGCCCACAATGACCCAATATTTGAACTTTTTACCACCTTTAAGCCCTGTAACTGTTAAACTATGTGATTGATGGAGCTGAAATCCCATCTGGGAATGCATTATTATGTCCTTTTTACATATGCCGAAAATCAAGGTTTTTAGTAGACATTTAACCTGTGTATGAGGGCCATAGACACTCGCCCAAGTGCCTTTTTTGACATTTTTTCCGTATTTTGCCCTGTTATTTGGAAATGCTTAGTGTGACAAGTCTTAAACTGTATTATATATGATTTTTGTTTGTTATGTATGTCCCCCCAAAAAGTTTCAGATCTGTAGTTTAATTGCTAAGGTCTCTTTAACAATTGTAAAATGCCCACAGAAACCCAATTTATGGATATTATGCCACTTTAAAGCCCAGTAACTGTCAAACTATGTGGGTTATAGAGCTGAAATCTTTGAATTTTTAAAAGGAAATGCCTGTCTATTTAAATTTTGAATATTAATAATGTTATGGCTATCTTAGTCTTTTAAGAACTTATTTTTGTGTGTTATACCTCTGCTTGCTGAGTTCTTCACTTTTTAAAATGAAACTGGTGAAACATATTGAAGTAGACAAAATGGACACTTTAAGTGAGCTTTAAGTCCCAATATTAATGAAATTATATCCTTATGTAGTAAAAGTAGGGGATTTTTAACCCTCAACTAGCCCAGTTTTATTCAACTTGCCTCAGTTAATTTTGGCACAGCTCCTACAGTTATGAACTCATTTCAGTTGATAATCACATACTTAAAATTCTCAATTCTTTTTGTATTTGAGTACCCCTTTTATATAGATTGTTTGTTTACCATTTATGCTCAACCCACATCCCCCACCCGGATTCCCCCCACCCACCTCTGGGACCTCCAGCTATATTGAGTGACACTAAATAAACAAAGGTATTTAATGATATCAGATGAGAAACAAAGAACTCAATGGGGTTGCAGATCTTGTGTAATAGTGAGAGAGGTGTGGAGAAGGGGAGAGGGGTGGGGGTGGGAGGTGGTGGGCTTCATTACATATAACACAAAGGGGAGTCAGAACTGAGATTGTGTCACATATTTAGGTTGCATATATATGGACCGCATATATAGGTATAGAGGAAATGAATAACTGAAAACAATTTGCAAATTCTAAAAATAATATAATAAAATAATAATATAAATAATTTTTTTTTAAATAATATTTTATTTGTGAACAAATATAGAAACAGATATGCGCTTTTGGGATTATGAATTTTAGAATGGACATTGAATCATCAATCATTTAAATACTTTGAAGGAAGATTGAAAAATATGATGAGTTGAGTTAAAAATAATATTTTATTTGTCAACAAATATAGAAACAGATATGCTCTTTTGGGATTATTATTTTAGAATGGACATTCAATCATCAATCATTTAAATACTTTGAAAATA
This sequence comes from Sabellastarte sp. h YS-2021, assembly GCA_964017235.1. Classification (NCBI taxonomy): domain Eukaryota; kingdom Metazoa; phylum Annelida; class Polychaeta; order Sabellida; family Sabellidae; genus Sabellastarte; species Sabellastarte sp. h YS-2021. The sequence goes on along the minus strand of OZ024931.1, from coordinate 45,122,269 downwards.
GGTTTAGAGTTATCATTGCAGGAAGATTGAAAATATAATTTGAGTTATGTATTCGGCGTCTGGGGATACACCATCTTCCTTGGGGAGATATAAACAGAGTAGATTGATGTGCTGAAGTTCATATAATAATGGGTAATTATGTTTTAAAAAATTCCCGATCAAAACCTGTGGCGTGAGTGATGACCTGTCTGGGGATATGTTGGCGCCGAGTTGGCCCAATCTAGTTTCTTAAAGATATTACGTGTTAGTTATTTTCGTGGCATAAACTTTATAAATAGCATAACTGTATGAACAACAATTTTGTGCAAAAAAATGATGATAAATGTTTTTATCCCAGTTGCACAACAATTTCAAAATCAATTATTTTTTGTCAACTCTGTTTTCTTTTTTCCTTTTCTTCAAACAAGCCATCTTTATTAGTCCAATTGTATATCAAGAGACCAGGAAAATACTTTTACAATAGGAATATGCCAGATAAAATAGGAAAACTACCCAATGACATAGACAGAAATATATATCATGAATTAACATATCAGTATTATACGAGTGTATTGCACGTGTATTATATTGTTAATCTTCATGAGTGATATATTTGTTCTGTATGTGTCTAATGAGGGATGTTTTACCTTTATTATCCTCCATTTTATATGATTTATCAGTTAAATAAACCCATATTTAAAAATAGAATTGAAAAAGGACGACAGGGACACCATTGATTCTAAAAACCTTAATATTTAACTTGCAATTTCTCAGCCATTTCTACATGGATTTTATGCAACAAAAACAAACAAAAGCGCTGTTGAAAGACCTTTTTAATGATATGTAATACAAATTTGGAGGTTACATATTTTCCGAGATATTGGTGAAAAACCGTATACCGTGCAAGTTATTGACACTATTTATCCATAGGCTGGTTGCAGTGTTGTATACAAACAAAATATTTCCTGCTCCATATATCCCCCTATACAGGTCACATACAGCGGGCAGTGGATAATAAAGACTTGACAGTTACTGCTACTTAATAGGGAATTCACCTTTGCAGAGCTCTGTTGAAAGGGTTTTGACCACTGACCCTCAAATATTCCAAGCCTGTTTTATTTTATGATATTTGGGCACTTCAGAACTTGGTTCCACCTGTTAATGAATATAGTTGAACAATATATACCGAATCTGTTGTACATGAAGTGTATTTTTGATACCCAAAAAATGTTTTCGCCCATCACAGGAAACCTTTACTTGCTTGTGGGTGGGATGGTTTTCCAGAAAACTAAATGATGTAGGTAAAGAATTAGACATCTACAACAACGAATAAAAAATGGCTTGACATAAAAATGGGGTAAAAAGTGACAGGGGGCTTTTATCCTAACGTCCACGTCTATTGAGGGAGAAGTAATAGTGTAGTAAAATTAGGACAGTCCTCTTGCTTTATAACTTCATGTAAGAAGGAAAAAAAGTCTCCCCAGACATAGCCTGGTATCAGACAGAACTCCCTCAATTAAGAAAGCATTAAGGGCAAAATAAAGTCTCACATGTACATGCCAAGACAGACTCAATTGTCCCACTGATATGAGAGAATGAGGTATCTCCTCAATCTAAACAAATGATTGAGTTTATCCTCTTCAACTTGCCCAACTAAAGTTCGACCCAAGAAAATAGATATTGTAGTTCTGTCATTTGTGTTATATAAAGCCATTAAATAGGCAATAGCTAGTGTTTCCAAGAATTTGTCACAAATGTTAATAAGAATAACATTGACAGAATCATGGAATGTTTTTATATTTAATGTCTTTAATTCTCTTTGAACTAGCCTTGATATTTAACCCTATATTATAAAAGTTTTGAGTTGTTATAATGGAAGAAATAAAAGCTTTTCAATGGATAAAGCATCTATATATATTAAGACTATGCAGCTTCCAGGAGGATGTTCTGTCCCACTTCAATTTGAAGTTTTGTTTTATCACTTGTTTCATCACCTTGTATGCAATCATCATATTAGAGTAGGTCATCATAAGGGTGGAGAAAAACAGTGCATACTAGTTGGTCAACATTCCAAACTGTAACATTGGCAATAAACTGCGATGAGTAAAGTCAGAATCTCATAGATTTTATCACTACTATATCCCTCTGAATTAAGGAAAAAAATTTTTAAAGTGATATCTAGAGAAAATGGTTAATTTATTGCACTGAGAACACTTAACTTATTGTCGGAGATGTTTATCATTTGGTGGAAACTAAACAAGGTCGGTCAACAAAAAAGTTATTTTTAAAAGAATGATAAAATACAATTAAAATTTAGAGCCCACAAAAAGGACTAGTTTTCTATTGAGTAATGCAAATGGCAGTCTGATGTGGTATTGGTGCCACTTGGTAAGGCTGATTACGTTTGTTACTTGTAACAACACTGTAACTTGTGTAACCAGTTTGGTTCTGGTGGGCCACTGTCCTTGGAACGGGAAGGGGTATACTTTGCCCAGAAAGTTTTTGCATAAATGTATGACTTCCCTGGTTTTATTTCTATATTCAGTTTGGGTGAGTTGATGTTCCTATCTGAATAAAAATTTGTAGGGGAAGATTTCGATGTGGCATTATTTATTGTAGTCGGTACTATTGTTTCAGATGAACCTGACAGTATTGAAGATGTCTGTTAACATTTTAAAACCATGAATAGGTTTGAAGGAAGTAGCCATGTGGAATAAGTCTGAGGTCAGGCTTAACATATTACTATAAAATGTTGACTTGATAAGTGGTCCAAATTTGTCACAAAATAAATTCTACAAACTGAACAAAGGGGTTTCCTGATTGGTAAGTTTTATGAATTGTGATAAGTTTGCATTTCTTATTCTGTCAAGTACTTCAGATTCCACTCGAGAAGAAATCCCAGGGATATTTGCATAATTTTAGAACAATTACAAACAGATGTTCTCTAACTTTCACAAATAACTAGACCTAGTGTATCAGAGAACTGATGCAAATTGTATCCACCAGAAAGACAACTCACCAAAGCCAATCAACCATCCCTTAACCTTAAAGGAGGAGCCCAAGGTCAAATCTGACCACATCAAAAGATTCCTAGCCCATGATTTCCTATAGGTCGGTGTCACATTGATGAAACCTGTAGGACAAAGAATAAGTGAGTTATAAGCACTTTTAATTTTGGCTATCCTCGTTTGACCTTGAAGGAGGGGCCAATGGTCAAATCTGACCACATCAGAAGATTCCCAGCCCATGATTTCCAATAGCATGATTTCACATTGCAAACCTCTAGGACCAAAAATAAGCATGTTATAGGCACTTTTAAATTTGGCTATCCTTGTATGACCTTGAAGGAGGGGCCAAAGGTCAAATCTGACCACATCAAAAGATTCCCAACCCATGATATCCTGTAGGTTGGTTTCACATTGCAAACCTCTAGGACCAATAATAAGAAAGTTATAAGCACTTTTAAGTTTGGGGATCCTCATTTTACCTTGCAGGAGTGGTCCAAGGTCAAATTTGACCACATCAGAAGATTCCCAGCCAAAGATTTCCTATAGGTTGCTTGAAATACTAAGCCTCTAGGACCAATAATAAGGTAGATATAAGCACTTTTCATGACTGATAAAAAATGCTCATAGCGGCCATCTCATTCCAAAATGAGGCCAAAAATATTCCTAGTCAAAATTTTGTAATGGGGAACATATCCTGCGAATTTTAGATCTCTACCTATAATACCCTTTGCTCTAGAGGGCCAACAAAACTCCTTGCTGAAAGTCGAAAAAATGCCCGTGGCAGTCATCTTGTTTTTCAAAATGAGGCCAAAAATATGCCCTGGCAAGATTTTATGGTTATGAATATATCCTGCAACTTTGAGAAGTCTAGCTATAATATTTTTTTCAACAGAGCAGTGACAGTGAAATCTCTCTACACACTGCGGCGGTGGCGTAACAAAGCAAAATCCATAGTATCCACCGGATGCTATCCGGTGGATACAATGACCAGATTTAGAAAAAATACATGTTGCTGATATACATTTCCTAGTCAATGTACATTTACTATCTTTAAGGCCATATTTGGAAAAATAGTTTTTTTCTTGAAGTACTCTAATTTGCATAACTGTATTTTAAATCCACTTATTGTTCATGTGTGCAAATTCTTAGGTGCTATTAAACACAGGAATAGTTCATCAATCGTAATGCTATTGGATAGAAGGTCATTTTTCAGGTCATTTTCTGCATGTTCTATAGTTTTTACCCAGAAAAGTAAAATTGCTGAAAATCCCTGTGGTTTGCTTTTATGGGAATATTTTTTTTTTTGCTCTGTCTAAAAATCAGATTACAAGGAAGATGCTCACAAATCACAATTGATACGTCTGAGGCTGTAGATCTGGTGACGGAGCCAGTGGTAGAGGGTGTAGTGGTAAAGTGTATGGAGATATGCATTGGCAGGGGATTTATATGGAACAGCAGTGCTAGTCTTCCTTTAAAGCTCTTCTGTAACCAAATTCAATAATATTTAGTTGTCAAATACTAAAATAGCACAGTACAATATTCTTTACGAACGTTAAATATTCTTGGAACGTTTTCAATCTGTTAAGATTGGTTCTACTTTGTCTGATTTACAAAAATTGCTCTTCGGGGTTCTGTTCTGGGTCCTCTTCTATTCTCTCTTTACACATCTCCCCTTAGTACTCTAATTGGTAAACACAAAGGCGTAAAATTTCATTTCTACGCCGATGATTCACAACTTTATGTCCATTTGTCGCACATGAATGCCTCAGCTGCTTTTCATAAGTTGAACAGATGCCTTCAAGATGTTAAGGAATGGATGTCGGCTAGCAAACTTAAACTTAATCCAGATAAAACTGAGTTCATACTTTTTGGCTCCAAGAAACAGAGAGAAAGGTTAAATGTATGTTTCCCAATTGACATCTTGGGTAACCCCCTTCACCCCACCAAGTCAGTCAGGAACCTGGGTGTGTGGTTTGACTCTGATTTTTCTTTCTCTAAACACGTCCAGAATGTTTGTAAAAGCTGCTTTATTCAACTGAGGTATTTTAGAAATATTAGGCAGTTCTTGACTCATGATGCAGCTGTGTCGGTTGCCAATGCTTTTGTTAGTAGTCGGTTGGACTACTGTAACTCACTTTTCAGGAGTCTCTCCAAATTCAATCTACACAGATTACAGTCTATCCAAAATAGTGCAGCCAGAATTGTTACAAATTCGAGTAAATATACTCGGATAACTCCGGTCCTCAGGAAACTCCATTGTCTCCCTGTTCAGTTTCGCTCAGAGTTCAAACTGGCTACCCTGGTGTACAAGTTTATTCATACTGGCTTCCCGAAATATTTTGCTCCATATCTCTCCATGTACCACAATACTTACAATACTAGACGCAGTCAGAGTGTTGCCAATTTCCTTAATGTTCCAAAGTCTCAACCTAAAATTCACAAGTCCACCAAGCAGTTTGGTTTCAGTTTCGCCTTTGATGCTCCCACTGTTTGGAATTCACTCCCTGAAGACATTCGTGCATCACCCACTATTGCCTCTTTTAGAACTAAGCTCAAAACCTATCTCTACGCAAAGGCTTATCCTCCTTAGGTCATTTTCTCTTATGGCTTCTCCGTGGTGCTGACCTGTTTCTGTCCCTGGACTTTGAATTTGTATATTGCTATTGTCTTGTTGCGCCTTAGAGTCCACTACTCAGTGGAGATTAAGCGCTATAAAAGTCAAACTAGAATTAGAATTTACTGGTGAAACCTTGGTAACATGGTTTTCAAGACCCAATATCAGAAAATGGTTTGTATTTGTAGGTATAATAAGTAAAAGTTACCAATATCTGGAACTACGTCTTGTGAATACTGTATAAGTGGTTATTTTCGCGTGGAATTAATTTTCGCTATATTCGCGAGTGACTACAAAACGCGAAAATAACTTCTAGCCAATATTTATATTCAGTAGACAGTCTACAGTGGCGTGAGCGATAATACAAGATTATGCAAGATACAATATTTAACACTGTCACGGAAACAGTAAATTCCATTGCTTTATCAAATGTACCATTCACAGAAACGCCTAACTTCTTTGATCTTTATCACCAATAGGGAGGGATTAATTCAATTACACAACCCCGCTACACAACTTCTTTGATAATGCGCCGATCAATGAAAGTGTGTTCGATTGGGTTTCGTAAATTTATAATCTCCCAGAGTAGGTTCACACACTGACAACGTGTATAAAAGAAAAGACGTTAACTATGCATTTCCAATCAAACCAGCAGAAGTCCGCATAATAAGTATTTTAATTTGAACATGTTGTTAGTTTGGGCGATAATTGAATATATTTCACCGCGAAAATAAATTCTCGCGAAGCAGGCCTACAGTGTACATTCGCGAACTTAAGTACCCGCGAAAATAACCACTTATACAGTATTAGAGATTCTAGTTGTGCAGATTGATGTGTATGTGGAATTTTGAGACATAAGAATCTTAAATATAATTGGCTTCTTTGTATCCAAAACCCTAAAGAGTTTTTGCAGATGATTTTGAGTACTTTTGTGTGAAGGTTAAACAGGGTACAGTGTCAAGACCAACAAGAGTACACTGCTTTTTCTTCAACCCTTAAACCATCCTGTGACCTGTAATGTGTGTTGAAAGCTATATCAAACCTAAAATAAATTGAAAATTGAATCAGCAAAGGCTTAAATGGTCAACTGGTGATTGACGGGTTGGGGATTTAATCACATCACTTTCACCATTAATGTTATGGGTTTTAATTGAACTCACAGTATCAGAGTTGGTTGTAAAACAACTGTTGACTCTTGAAAGGGACATAAAACCCAACTTGCATCGTTAAAACAGAAAACAGGAGAGCCTAGGGAGAAGGCTATTTTGAACAACAAAAACCAATATGTATGTGCCTACTATCCAGCCAATATAGCATAACTGTAGGACTGTCTATCATAATTTTTTTGGTTTAAAGTTTCTATCAATGAGCATTGTATCTAGGCAGATACAGGTTATATATAGGGCTTTATATTGTGATTTTACCCCATTGCTTTCAATTTCTGTGCAGTTATTTTTTCACCCATGAGGTCCGGATGGGTTGGGTTGGGGGTCGATCGGCAGGAAAAGTTTTATCAAGGCTATACCTCGGAAGTCATAAAGAATAGGAGTATCATATTTGGTGACGATATTGGTTGGCAGTGTAGATATGCAATGACCTTTGACCTTGGCTCTGCCAGAACTGATTGTTCTATGTACTTTTACCTAATTTTTCTATCTCCATTGGCAACAACATTTCAGTTAATAAATAAGTCAATAAATTTTACAACATCAGAACTTTTAGTTTGTAAACTGATGCCGTGTTCTTGCTATTAAATGTGATTGTTTCGATACTTTCCTTTACACACAATTTCTCTTTCTCAAGTGTTTTTTCTCGTGTACATTTACATAAACTTACACTGCATGTTCTGAAACACTCCTTATCACTAGTACTTTTTTTTACCTCTTCTGTGTGACATGGTGTCCAATGCTATTCCTCCAGGCTGTGGTATATCAGTATCTCTGATTCTTATTTTTCGCCAATATTCAGTTTAATTTGATGTCGATGAGTCTTGTATCCAGACTAATGCAGAATACATTAAGGGACCGTGTAGTGATTTGGGGGATTTAATTTTGTATTATTGAGCCTTGGATCCAGACTAACACGGGAGAGATGTAGGGCTGTCTAGTGATTTTTGGGTTTGGGGGTGTTTGAGTTGTCACCCTGAAGCCTTCTATTGATTGAGATGGCCCACAACTGATTATATAGCTGCAATACTCCGGGAGTTGCAGCCACTTGAGGGAAATGAAGGGCATTGTAATTAATCATATTTCAGTCTCGTGGATTGGTAAGATAGCTGGGGAGTCTCGTTTTTAGGGAGGGGTAAAGAAATCAAGTGAAGTTTTAATGTTTGTTTTTTGACAGGATTTGGGGAAAGTAAGATCAAATCATACTGTCTATCCAGTTATTGGTAAATTGCATGCATGAATCCAAATTAGATTCTTCAAAAAATCAGTGAAGACTGGTGTTTGAGTTAAGGCCCTTAATCTCCAGCTGCAGTTGACATGCTGCATGATGAACTGAGGTGAAAAATTATTTGAGGCCTGTATCAATAAATGTTTTAAAAATAATTTTTTACATAAGTTATTACAGAATGAAAATTTTTATCATGACAATTTTCTTTCATTTTACATCTCCTGAGATTTTAGTGTTTATACTTTTGTAAGTCAATAAAATCTTGTCAAACATGTCTTTTTGCATATCAGACTTGCAGCAGTTTTGGTTTTGAAAAAGTTGTCATCTTAAAGTACCGGTATGTGCAGATTTCAACTGGCAGTAGAAATAGTTTGTGTTTTGTAAATATTTTCCTGGGTAAATGTATTGCTGGAAATGTAAATGTTAAATTATTGATTTACAGAATGGTTTGTATTGTTTATTATTGTGAATTCTCTAGTTAAGAAGTGTTTAAGAAAATAAAAAGGTGTATTTGTTGTGGATTAGAATCTAAGTTATAATATTTTCTTAGTCATTCATAGATGATGGATTAACAAACCACATAGAAAGTTAAACTTTATGTGTATATCGATTGGCAATGATTGAAGTGATTTAAGTGATCAGAAGTGATCTTTTCTCTATTTGGTTGATCATTTTAGTTTAACTAAAATCATTACACCAAGTGATCCTATGAGGAAGACCGATCACTTTGGTGATTATTTATGTGAATAGCCCTACCGTTACCTACCACCAGTGCTGGTACACACTATGAATTATATTTCTATGATTTTGCTGCCATCATGGCATTACTAGAAGAAGCCAAAATGCTTTGTTTCCTTCACATATACTTGACAATACTACCTTTGTTGTTTCAACCTGAACAATGTTCTAAAACTGTTTTTGAGGCTGATTAGATGTCTGTTGTAAAGATACAAATACAGTGGTGTTATACGTCCAATAGAATCCTAAGAGTACACTACATCAGAGCAACAGGGTACATTTCAATGAAAAGGCCCTTTCAGTACCTAATATATTTTCCCCACTTTATACAGACTTAAAATGGGTTTTAGGAGATCCAGTTACTTCATGAAGCATTATGCAAAGATTTTGGGGGATGTTTTAGGTTTTGTTATTGATCCATTGCAGGGGTTTCCACGGCAACATAGTCCCCATTCTCCTGCAGAGCGGACAGCTGAGTGGATTGGTCGCTATGTAAGTGTCGCCGGTAGCGACGGTCGCTCAGGAAGCCCTGCCTCCAGTAGCCGAGGGAGTCCCAGCAGTAGCAACCGTAACAGTATCTCCAGTACTAACAGTGGTGGTTGTGTGGTGAGTAGACTTAGAGAAATATAAGTACAGAGATAAAGTACTGTAACAGTATCTGTAGTACAATAGTGGTGCTAGTGTGGTGATTTGGCTTGATTAAGTTTAATTATAGAGGTAAAGAGATCAAGCACTGAAAAGGAAAGACTTTCATTGCAGTGTTGACTGATTTTATGTTATTTCTCAAAAAGGAAGGATATATGACAGGAAAATCTCTTCATTGGCATTCTTGAGTCAGAACATCTCAGTGTAACAACTGATCAAATATATCCATCTAATATGTGATTCTCTTGGAATTTAATCTGTTGCTGTCTTGAAACTGTGAGGACTGCTCAGAGTATTTCATACTTGCAAAAATAAAATAATAAAGGCTTGAATCTCCAAACATGTGGAGGAAGTAAGATTATATTGACGATGGAAAGTTTATAATAAGAGGAAATATTTCTCCATAAAAATAGGAAACTATAAATTTAAGGAGAGTGGAAGTGAATTCATTAAATGAATATTTAGAAAATAGAACAATTGAGGTTCTGCTGTACTAACCAATTAAAGCAGTATGTCTTGTGATTGTTTTCAAGTTGATTGACTTCCTTGGACTTCCCCAGTGCTAAAAAGTTAAGTACCTTCAGAAAATACTTCTCATGCATACAGTATCATTTATTGTGTGGCTAAACACTCAACTTAGTCTTGCCTTGCTAAACATAGTTTTGCAGCTGATTACACTGTGGGTATAGCTTATTGATGTAGTTACTGATGTTTATTTGATGTGTAGTTAAAATGAGAGCCATTTGATTTCACACTCCACGTCCGCCAGTGATAAATATCCCAGGAACAGGATTGACCAGATATATTAGGCTTGTACACATTTGTTCATGATATATTCCCTATTTTTTTGGCTTCACTTTTATCATCTAAAACATTTCTGTCCAATCACTTTTAAGTAGAAGCACAGTTAAAGTAGAAGTAAATATCGAGTCTTGTTTAAGAGGAATCCATTTTCGAACACAAAACATATCAGGATGCATTTGCTATTGAAAATCAGCTTTTATCAGGTACTCCTGGTTAAGCAGAAGCATCTGTCTGGAACTATGAAATTCAACTTTAAGTGGTTCAACTATCTGTGTTGATATATATATTTAAATTACACCTGCGAGTTTTTCCTTTGTTGAAAGTGTCCAATATCTTTCCTTATTGGCCAGTTGTTTCACTCAGTGATTATCACCATAAATGGAAGCCCTTTTCACAAATTTGTAAAGAAACCCTTTTACTTTTTGTTCAACTAAAATTATCATGAAACCCAAAAATACATACCTAAAATACAGAAATGAAGAATAATAATGTTAAACAACATCTTAAGAGTTACAAATTAGGGAATAGGTGCAACTTAAACAGGTTAATATCCTCGTAAGTGTCCAATATTAGAAACTTCTGGATTGTTGACTCAGTACTTTCGGGACCTTGTAAAGAATCCATTTTTTCCAATATTGGACACTAGGGTTAGGACTCGCCTCCAATTTTCATGGTCGATTATTCGTCTATTTTTCCGACCGATGATCGACCCCTAATCGATTATTTTACTCCATTGTTGTTTATTATTTAAGAAACACTTTCCGGGATAAAGTATAGGTCAATCCGGTAAGCATAACGGTGTTCCGACATTTAAAATCTACTAAAAGCACCCACTTCCTGTAAATATGGCGGTATTTATAAACTAACTCGTAATTCAAGACAAAACTGTCAGTTTATTAAGTAGAAATACCTAAAATACCGGTATGTTAAAACATGTGGATGTTGAGATAAATTATGAAAGATAAGGTTTACACTATCACAGACAATTAATCGAGCACACATCTAATCATCCTATCACTTTTGGACACTTACTTGGCCATTAACATACACTTATAGAATTGAAAATTAAAGAATTGAGAATTAAAGGAAAAACACAGTATATTTTTACAATTTGTAAGTATAATTTTGTCTATACTTTTTCAGCCTGTCAAATCCATAATGACTGTGTCTATCTTTAAGTTGTGTCTTCATAAGACCCTCCCATGTGATTGTTATATTGGAAAATCCCTCCAGGTAGAGATTGATGCAGTTCCTAATCTCTACAAGCCTTGAATGGACAGGTTCAGTACATGTGGTTAAATTAATTAAATTAATTTTCCTCTAAGGGGTAGCATAAGGCTTTTAACTAGGATTATTGTTTACTTCACTAATGAGAAAAAAATTTGCAACAGAGAGGTATCTGCTTTAACAGTAGGCTGATTAGACTTTCACCAAGTCCTTTTGTCTTTTGTGTAATATATGTACTGTATGACTTTTGGAGAAACAACCAGCCCTGACAAAAGAGATCCAGTTAGAAATCCAGCATGACAGCAGTGGCAGCAATTGCTTTCAAGAGGGAAAACCCCTACCATATAAATAACAGTATGTAAATATGTTGGGGATTTCTCCATACTGTTGTGCATACAATCTGCATAAATGTGTCCCTCATTACAGTTGAGGCTAAATGGGTGGCACAAGTCTTTGTTTTTTCAGAGACTATCCCCCATACTCCAGATTGCTTGTGGTATAATGAACTCCTGTAAGTTTCCAATTTAAATTTAACTGTTCTGGTTACTGATGGATACAAATACAAAGACTTGGAGCAAGTCTATAGGCTGATACAAGTGATTTTGTACAGGCATAATGCTGTATAACCAGAAATTTTAGCTGGACAAAAAGTTTTACTAGTCCTTGAGTTTTTGGTATTTCACTGAATTTTCACTTATGATTAATTTTTACCTAAGAGATTAATACAGATCTAAAATATCTGTGGGAATTAAGTTTCAGTTTCCAAGCTCATTAGTTAAAAGCTAACATTAAAAACAACTACTGCCCAGTGAAAATATTTATGGTTACAGTTATTTTGTCACTCTAAGATTCTAATGAGAATCCCAGGCATTATTGAGGAATAATGAAAATGAAGCATGGTACTCTAACCCCTTATCTCAAAGTGAGAAATACTCATATCAAAGGAAAATTCAGAGTTGAAGGGGTCAGATACCTTAAGTTGGTAAAATTGTACCAATTGTCCCAATGTCGTGCACACCATTTGGCTAAAAAGGATGAATTTTCAATATACCAGGAAATACAATGTTGAAAAAATAACAGACGTTCAGGTGTGATACTGGTTTACTGGGGCTAAATGTAGAATCTCTCTGAAATATGCTAGAATTCTGTAACTGATTAGATATAGGACTTGCATTTCACAAAAATCACCAATTTGATTACAATTTCTCATAATTCAAAGAAACATAGGGGGTTTCCTCCAGAGTGAATAATATTATTACATTTTTACCGTACAGCAGGGCTGTCGGGGTATTGTTTTCACCCATGATGTCCGGGTGGGCGGGCAGCGGGAAAAGTTTTTCTGGGCTGTATCTCAGAAACCGTAAGGTGTAGGAAGTTGATACTCGGTAGGGACATTGGCTAGGGGGTGTAGGTGTGCAACGTCATGGTGTGACCTTAATTTCACCTTTGACCTTGCCGTAGTGACCTTGACCTATAAAGTCTTGTCCAGGCTATATCTCGGAAACCGTAAGGTGTAGGAAGTTGATACTTGGTAGGGACATTGGTTAGGGGGTGTAGGTGTGCAACGTCATGGTCTGATCTTGATTTGACCTTTGATCTTGCCGTAGTGACCTTGACCTATAAAATTTTGGCCGATCTATATCTCGGAAACCGTAAGGTGTAGGAAGTTGACACTTGGTAGAGATATTGGTTAGGGGGTGTAGGTGTGCATCATCATGGTCTGACCTTGATTTGACCTTTTACCTTGCCGTAGTGACCTTGACCTATAAAATCTTGTCTTGGAAAGCGTAAGGAGTAGGAAGTTGATAGTGAGTAGGGACATTGGCTAGGGTGTGTAGATATAAAACGTCATGGTGTGACCTTGATTTGATCTTGACCTTGCCGTAGTGACCTTGACATATAATGACTTGTCTGGGCATAAGGTGTAGGAAGTTGATATTTGGTAGGGACATTGGTCAAGGGTTATATGTGTGCAACGTCATGGTGTGACCTGGATTTGACCTTTGATCTTGCATATCTGATGCTATTTTATGTCTCTACGAGGATATCTGGTACTATTTATCTCTCTTATATCTCTGTTATATCTTTTACTTGAATCTTGGTTGTTGCACCTTTGGGTGTTTTTTGGTATCTGTATGTATGGGTAATATTCAAAACATCCAAACCATAATTCGACCATACAAATGAAAATCAAAGTGGGAGAAGTCTTAAAGCTTCATAATTTTTTAGTTTACTGAATTGTCTTGTTTTAATACTCATTTTTTACTTGCAATTTCTTTCTGTTAGATGTTATTTTCTCTACTTAAACATTATTTGGACACTACTCTGAAAGTATCCCAATCTGTGTACTGTTTCACCACTTCTACATCTCATGGTGTTGAAATCTATTTTCCCAGGCTGTGGGGTACGGGCATCTCGGATGCTATTTTATGTGAACAAGACATTTATGTGCAATAGTTTGACTTTTTCAGCAAACCAGCCATATTAATTAGATAAACTTAGTACCATCAGGACAGTTCACATATTTCTTACTGCATCCCATTCATTCACAAGGGGAGTGTGAAAAATTCTAAATAATACAAGGTTTCTGAGAAGAAAAGCAATTTTGTAGCCTGTACAGAGTTCTTCATTTTGTAGTTTTTGTCGGATTTTTTTTTCGTTTTGTGGCAATTTGTTCCTTTTTCTTCAACTGATTGTAACTGGCATATAGATTACTACAGAGGTAAATTTGCAGAGGTCTGTTAAATGTGTTTTAACAGCACCAATTTGTAACTTTTTAGAATGAAGTTATTGTAAAACCATAAGAGTAAGGGTGTTATTAGTGCAACTTCATTCACGTCCACAAATCCATTAAAGTAATTGCATTGATTAACCAGACTAATTAGGTTAACATTTTTAACAATTTTTTTTGTTTATTTACCTGAATTCTGTAGGAGGAAACTAGTTTTTTTTTTGTCTGAAACTGTAGGTAAAAACTATAAAGACTGTGTCTAGACTTAGATATCAGTTACTTTGTTTCCTTATTTATTGCTTTGAACAACACGGGAACCCACATAACATGGTTTGAATATAGACTCCCATTAACCTCCTGTAATGTATATTGATGTCATTATTTTAGTGATAACTTTGACAGACTTCTGATGATTTAAAGAATTTTTTGAATATTTAAAGTAAAGAATTTCATTAGTAGGAGTGCTTGCAAAATTCATAATTTTAGAAGCTTGAGCATTGAGTCTGAAACAAAGGGCATTGCTCCTGCCCTCACTCTTTGGATCAAATGTGGATCTTTTTTAGACAAGTGGCCCTGAGAGATTTGTTGTATCATATTTTCAAAATAAAAAAAAATAACCTGATTTCTGTGAGAAAATTACAGTGGTCAAATTAGAAACACTTCTGATTCCAAAAAAAGTTCATAAGATGTTGAAGTGTTGAAGGCCTACTAACATTTGGCATCTGTTGAAAAACATTAATTTATGTTTACCGACTTGGATTTGGTGTTTTTTTAGCTTTGAAATGCCACAAATATAGCCTTTCTTTCTCCTTGTTGCAGTTAACTACATACAATTCTAATTGCACGTTTATAGCGCTTAATCTCCCCATACAAGAGGACTCTAAGGTACAACAAAACAAAACAAAAAACAGTCGACCAAATTTCAGTATCCAGAGACAGAAGAGGGGTCAGGTCCTCAGTGGCCTAGTGGTTAGCAAGTTTGGCATCTAATCATAGGCTGTCACCTCTGTGGGTTCGAGTCCCACAATTCTGAGGACCTGTCCCAATATGACCCTGGCTGTTGAACAGGACGTAAAACCCCAACTTTGACCTTTGACTTTGATCAGAAGAGGGGTCAAGCACCACGGAGAACGCCAGGGGATGGTCATACAAGTTACTCAGCAAGACGGCAAAGTTTGAGTAATTGGAAATATTGTATATACAATGTTCATACAAACAGATGCTGTTTGAAAGTTCCCACATCAGGAAAAATGCTATATTTTAGAAGTTGCACATGTGGAAGTGACCTATAACTAGGACCAAATTGATATTGGAGTTTTTCCATTATAGAGTCCACTTTGTGTGCACTTTAGCATGGATGACACTCCATTTATTGAGGTGTAATATTTGTAATACCTTAATAAAACATAGTTGTTGTAGCATTAACTGTGTAGACATTGGACGGTGGTGGAGATGCACGAGGAAAAGTCCATGTAGAACAAGGAAGTCTTAAGCATCTGTAGAAAACAGTGAATTACACACATAACCTTAGACTGACCAGGAATTCACCCCTGTACTTTAGATGTTTTTTTAACAGTTAAGTACATGTAGCACTGGTTATAAACATTCAAACTCATAATACTGGATGCAGAGATATCAGTGTCTTACCGCTGTCCCATTGACAGCCACATAAACTGGAGCCTCTGCACTGTGGCCTAGAAGGTAACACACTTGTCTAGGAACTCAGAGGACATGGGTTCAAACCCAGGTACAGGCAGATACATAGTGGCTCGGATGACCACTTAAAATGGCGGTCCTCTGTCATTGGGTCCTATCCCCAGTGGCAGGCTAAAGAACCTCAGGGACGTTGATAAATGGTCATCCTTGAGCCTCTATCTTCCAGTTAGGCGAATGTCAGTTACTTGTGAGTTGGGACTGTACCTGTGCAGTTGGATTGGTTATGCCCCTGTTCCACCAAAGGACTAAGCCCCGACCCTGTCCCCGACCCTTAATCGTGGACAGTCTGTGACAAAAAAGGTAAAACGGGCGGGACCACTGAAGGTCTGGGATTAAGTTCAGATCGGCCTGAGGAGGCCCCAGGCGGCCCCAGACTAAGAACCGATTAAACTATTTTTCTAGTCGTAGACAAACCGACTGGGTCCCAGGACGCCTCAGGCCTTCTGGGACTAAGCCCCGACTAACCCACGATTAAGTCCCAACCCTCCAAGGTGTCCTGAGGCGTCCCCAGGTTTCCCCAGACCGAGATGGCCGATTCTTGTTTTGCAATGGGACTAAGGGTCGCAGGAGGCCTGGGACTAAGGCACTAAGGGTCTGGGACTAAGGGTCGGAGGCGGCCTGGGACAATATAGGACTGTGTAAATTTGGTCTGAGGAGGCCTCAGGAAGCCTGGGACTTGACATTTTGATTTAAACATATTTTATTAGCAATTAGGCAACAATCGTAAAAGATACAATTATATTAAGCCCTCTTGCAGGGTGAAGTATTTACAGATGATGTGAAGATGAGGCTGCACAAAAGGGTCACTGCTGGCAATTAAAGAATCAAAAGCGTTTAAACTTGACAATATATCTATGGACTGCTTCAAATATTTTAATATTATCCTCAAAACATAAGTTTTGGTTTCCAAAGAGAATCTGGTCAAGAATTACTGAGTTATCAGACGGGGGTAATGATCGCAACAGTTCATCTCTGATATTTGTATATAGGGGGCAAAAAAGGAAAAAGTGTGATGTGTCTTCATTTGGGTAATTGCAGGCGCAAGAGGAGTCATCAGTTACATGCATGCTTGACATTTTGTTTATGGCGGGAAAAAATAATCGGTTGGGGTCGGGAGAAATATCAAACATGTTTGATTTTTCACACGGCCTCAACCGACCACAACCGACCCTTACAGGACGCCTGGGACTAAGCAAATTTTTGTAACCGACCCCCCCAAAACCCTTAATCGGGAGCCTTAGTCGTGTGGTGCAACACCCACATTAAGTAGCGCTTTGAGTCCTGTAATATATGGAGATATTGCACTGAGTATAAAAATAAACACACACACACAAACTGGAGCCTTTACTCCGAGTTAATTGACACAAATATTCAAACACATGTTGTTTGCTTCAGGATCAAGAATTTTAACTGACATGCAAAACATACAAGCTTCTGTTACTGTGTAGACAAAGGTAACATGTCTATGTTTACAGTTTGCGATGTCTTTGTGACTTCTCGTTGAATTTGATGACACGGTTTCAACAATAGTAAACTACAAATCTCACCTAAATTTTAAATAGTGTTGAAATATTAACAGAAACAGTACATTTCATAAGGATGCCAGAAAATTGTGATGACCAGTTGGGGCTTTGTTGTTCACTCATTAATAATGTGAAAATGATGACTTGCTACAGCCTTCTTTGTGATTGGCGTTGCCGTTGTTATTATGAGTGATGTTTACATGAATTTGAGCACACAAAGCCTTGAGACAGGTTATCCAATATCTAGCCTGAAGCAAAACATGTAAACAGAGATGAAACACAAGTGAGAGTTGGTGAGAAATTTACCTGGACTAAAGGCGGTCAAAAACTGGACCAGTGTGCTAAACATTAAAAATCTGGTCGATCCTAAGTGCAAAGGAGACAGAATGTGGGATTAAAGAGAGAATAAACTTAAAAAGGTACCAGTTCTCTGTACTTTGTAGGTGAATCAAATTATTTGTAAATGAGGATTTGTCATTACCAACAAGGTGCACCTTTACTTTTAAGGCAGTGTATATTTGTATAAGGGTGTATTTGGTTATATTGTTTTTATGTATATATTTGGATACACTACCAATCATATTTGGATCAGTTGGTTGTTTATTTGCCAGTTGTGTTTACATGGTTTATATATCTGCATCTAGAGATGCTATACCAGGTCAGTGGTCGAAACTTAGTGAAAAAAACTCCGTACACTTCTCAGAGCAGTTTTTGGATTCCAGAGTAGCATACCACTAAACCATTGGAGTTCCAAGTGAAAGAGCAAAAAAATCAGGTTCTATGTGAGCAACAAGTAAGATCAGTGTTTGTTGGTAAACAAGAAATATTGTGTGTTACAAAGGATTATCAGAAAATCAATATTTTGTGTTTTCTGGATTAATACATAAACCTGTGATAGTTGTAATGTGAAAATATCTGTAACTGAAGGTATGTTTTCTTTTCTATATCCACAGTGCCTGGTGTATAATGCTGGTTTTGTTGTTATTGTGAAATATTCAAATAGAAATAAACACAAGTGCTGTCACTCACAAAGTTACATCACTTATTTTAAAATGTTGCTTCAGCCTAGTCACACTTTGGGCTTCACAGTGATAAGTCAGGAAAGTATTGAATGGATTTCATTTATATTTAGTGCAGAGATGTACAAACCTTTCAGTGTACTAATTGCTTTAAGTTTGGCAGATGTTCACTGGACTGTCACATCTGTGATCACTGGTTTGAATCCACTTCATGAGAACATGTAGGACAATGCTAATGGTCTGGCTCAGTATGACCCTGGAAACTAAAATAATTTCTGGTTTAACCTTTGTATTGGGCCTGATGCAAATAATTATTATGATGACAACAACAATGATGACGATGCTGTGTTTATATTACCAGCAATCCCAAACATTGTAAAGTTTTGTCATTTGTGAAAATGAGAACAGGAATTTTTGTATATAAAATTTCATAGTTACAATCACCCACAGTGACAAAAGTGAAAAATGTGGAATCCAAGGGTCCACTATGACTTCATTTTAGACAAATTTTTGTTTGTCTATATTTTTCCTGTTGTAATAAAACTCAGGAGTTCTAGATACAGATGGCTATACCTAAATGTAAAAGCAATTTGCTTCAACTCACTTGACTAACAGGTAGTCTTTGATGAAGAACTTGTTCCATCCTTGTGAGATAATTTCCTTGTCTGGGAATGTCAAGTGTTAAAATGCATTGGGTTAAGTCCTCTGGATAAGATATCTAGGTTTCTACAAAATATATATATAGGTGTTTCAAATTTTGTGGCTTTGTTCTGAAATACCTGTTTCTTCCACACTGAAATGTTTTTTTTTTGTATCACTGCCATAAGAACATGCCTTTGTGAATTTCAGTTTGGCCCAAACATTACAGAGATCCCACTATGTTTTACTGAATATTCCAACTTGACCAACAGTCTTTTTTTTGTGCTGCTTTCATTTGAGATGATTAATATCTCAGACATGAAAGTTTGCAGATATAGTTATTTCTATTTCTCAGAATAAAGCATTAGATTCCAATACATTACAGTGAACAATTCCAGTTGGTTTAACACTGTGTCATTTCTTTATTAGACATGTCTCAGCTAGATTAATGAGCAAAAACAAGTTGATTTTCTGATGGATTCAATAAAATTATAGTTCCATGTGTTATACTATCATTTTTGGAAGCATCATGCATTCCCTTTAAAATGAAATTTAACTTTATGTCAAATATGAAACAGATGAACACAATTCAGTATATATTAATTCTTAGGTTTAAGCTTTGGATCTGAAACAGATTAATCAGTGTAAGTTTTCCAGATTATGTATGAATCATTGCTGTATTTTACTACAGTTGATATGGTTTCTGTATCTTTCAGTCCAACCACTATGTAAACAGTTATCATCACCACGCCTCAAGTCAGCATCAGAATGGTGGTGGTGGCAACATCGGGCCTGGTGGGGGTGGTCTCCATGGTAACGGGCACCGCCTGAGTGGGCAAAGCTACGAGTCAGGTGTCTCAAGTCAGCAGAGTTATCACAGCGGCTCCAGCTCTTCACTAGGAAGTCTGGATCGACTGGAAGACACTGGATACAGCAGCACCGTGAATGTACACGAGCTCTTTCAACAGGGGCTCGCGGTAAGTGAATCTAAATACAAAATATGGAGGAACATTGCTTTGTAATAATTTGCTCTAATGGAGCTTTTAACCATGAAATCAAGTATGAAGTGACTTGTATGTATATAGAGACTATAATAGAGTATAGGTATAGAGTAAAAATTATCATACGTCAATTATCAACCTATTTCCTCCTTAACCTTATTACTCCTAAAATTGTGGAACAGTTTTCACACACCTACCCTGTGTATCTGATTAACAGGCATACTTTATAAATCTCTCTATCCTGTAATTGTGATGTGCTATTTTGTACTTTTTTACCTGTTCTATTTATCCTAGCACCATGAGATGTTTCTTTGTACTTATTTACCTGTTCTGTCTGCCCTGGAACCATGAGGGGGTTTCCGTGTACTTTTTTATCTGTTCGATCTATACTAGGATTATGACATGCTGTCTTTATAATTATTTACCTGTTTGGTCTCTTTGAGGATCATGAGGTGCTGTCTTTGTACTTATTTATGTGTTCTCTCTATCCTAAGACCATGAGGTGCTGTCTGTGTACTTATTTATATGTTGTCTCTATCCTAGGACCATGAGGTGCTGTCTGTGTACTTATTTATGTGTTCTGTCTGTCCTAGGACCATGAGGTGCTGTCTGTGTACTTATTTATGTGTTTTCTCTATCCTAGAACCATGAGGTGCTGTCTGTGTACTTATTTATGTGTTCTTCTATCCTAGGACCGTGAGGTGCTGTCTGTGTACTTATTTATGTGTTCTCTCTATCCTAGGACCATGAGGTGCTGTCTGTGTACTTATTTATGTGTTCTCTCTATCCTAAGACCATGAGGTGCTGTCTGTGTACTTATTTATGTGTTCTTCTATCCTAGGACCATGAGGTGCTGTCTGTGTACTTATTTATGTGTTCTCTCTATCCTAGGACCATGAGGTGCTGTCTTTGTACTTATTTATGTGTTCTCTCTATCCTAGGACCATGAGGTGCTGTCTTTGTACTTATTTATGTGTTGTCTCTATCCTAGGACCATGAGGTGCTGTCTGTGTACTTATTTATATGTTGTCTCTATCCTAAGACCATGAGGTGCTGTCTGTGTACTTATTTATGTGTTCTTCTATCCTAGGACCATGAGGTGCTGTCTTTGTACTTATTTATGTGTTCTCTCTATCCTAGGACCATGAGGTGCTGTCTTTGTACTTATTTATGTGTTCTCTCTATCCTAGGACCATGAGGTGCTGTCTTTGTACTTATTTATGTGTTGTCTCTATCCTAGGACCATGAGGTGCTGTCTGTGTACTTATTTATATGTTGTCTCTATCCTAAGACCATGAGGTGCTGTCTGTGTACTTATTTATGTGTTCTCTCTATCCTAGGACCATGAGGTGCTGTCTTTGTACTTATTTATGTGTTCTCTCTATCCTAGGACCATGAGGTGCTGTCTTTGTACTTATTTATGTGTTGTCTCTATCCTAGGACCATGAGGTGCTGTCTGTGTACTTATTTATATGTTGTCTCTATCCTAAGACCATGAGGTGCTGTCTGTGTACTTATTTATGTGTTCTTCTATCCTAGGACCATGAGGTGCTGTCTTTGTACTTATTTATGTGTTCTCTCTATCCTAGGACCATGAGGTGCTGTCTGTGTACTTATTTATGTGTTCTCTCTATCCTAGGACCATGAGGTGCTGTCTTTGTACTTATTTATGTGTTTTCTCTATCCTAGGACCATGAGGTGCTGTCTTTGTACTTATTTATGTGTTCTCTCTATCCTAGGACCATGAGGTGCTGTCTGTGTACTTATTTATGTGTTCTTCTATCCTAGGACCATGAGGTGCTGTCTGTGTACTTATTTATGTGTTCTGTCTATCCTAGGACCATGAGGTGCTGTCTGTGTACTTATTTATGTGTTCTCTCTATCCTAGGACCATGAGTTGCTGTCTGTGTACTTATTTATGTGTTCTTCTATCCTAGGACCATGAGGTGCTGTCTGTGTACTTATTTATGTGTTCTCTCTATCCTAGAACCATGAGGTGCTGTCTGTGTACTTATTTATGTGTTCTCTCTATCCTAGGACCATGAGGTGCTGTCTGTGTACTTATTTATGTGTTCTTCTATCCTAGGACCATGAGGTGCTGTCTGTGTACTTATTTATGTGTTCTGTCTGTCCTAGGACCATGAGGTGCTGTCTTTGTACTTATTTATGTGTTCTGTCTATCCTAGGACCATGAGGTGCTGTCTGTGTACTTATTTATGTGTTCTCTCTATCCTAGGACCATGAGGTGCTGTCTGTGTACTTATTTATGTGTTCTCTCTATCCTAGGACCATGAGGTGCTGTCTGTGTACTTATTTATGTGTTCTGTCTATCCTAGGACCATGAGGTGCTGTCTGTGTACTTATTTATGTGTTTTCTCTATCCTAGGACCATGAGGTGCTGTCTGTGTACTTATTTATGTGTTCTCTCTATCCTAGAACCATGAGGTGCTGTCTGTGTACTTATTTATGTGTTCTCTCTATCCTAGGACCATGAGGTGCTGTCTGTGTACTTATTTATGTGTTCTTCTATCCTAGGACCATGAGGTGCTGTCTGTGTACTTATTTATGTGTTCTCTCTATCCTAGGACCATGAGGTGCTGTCTGTGTACTTATTTATGTGTTCTCTCTATCCTAGGACCATGAGGTGCTGTCTGTGTACTTATTTATGTGTTCTCTCTATCCTAGGACCATGAGGTGCTGTCTGTGTACTTATTTATGTGTTCTGTCTATCCTAGGACCATGAGGTGCTGTCTGTGTACTTATTTATGTGTTCTCTCTATCCTAGGACCATGAGGTGCTGTCTGTGTACTTATTTATGTGTTCTCTCTATCTTAGGACCATGAGGTGCTGTCTGTGTACTTATTTATGTGTTCTTCTATCCTAGGACCATGAGGTGCTGTCTGTGTACTTATTTATGTGTTCTCTCTATCCTAGAACCATGAGGTGCCGTCTGTGTACTTATTTATGTGTTGTCTCTATCCTAGAACCATGAGGTGCTGTCTGTGTACTTATTTATGTGTTCTGTCTGTCCTAGGACCATGAGGTGCTGTCTTTGTACTTATTTATGTGTTCTCTCTATCCTAGGACCATGAGGTGCTGTCTGTGTACTTATTTATGTGTTCTCTCTATCCTAGGACCATGAGGTGCTGTCTGTGTACTTATTTATGTGTTCTTCTATCCTAGGACCATGAGGTGCTGTCTGTGTACTTATTTATGTGTTCTCTATATCCTAGGACCATGAGGTGCTGTCTGTGTACTTATTTATGTGTTCTTCTATCCTAGGACCATGAGGTGCTGTCTGTGTACTTATTTATGTGTTCTCTCTATCCTAGGACCATGAGGTGCTGTCTGTGTACTTATTTATGTGTTCTCTCTATCTTAGGACCATGAGGTGCTGTCTGTGTACTTATTTATGTGTTCTTTTATCCTACTACCATGAGGCGCTGTCTTTGTACTTATTTATGTGTTCTGTCTATCCTAGGACCATGCGGTGCTGTCTGTGTACTTATTTATGTGTTCTTCTATCCTAGGACCATGAGGTGCTGCGCATGTGGCTGACAGAGGTGCACTTTGAGGAGTACTACACACTGTTCATCCACGCAGGTTACGATATGCCTACCATCTCCCGCATGACACCAGAAGACTTGACTGCCATCGGCATCACAAAGCCAACACACAGGAAGAGACTAAAAGTAGAGATTGGAAAACTGCACATACATGATGGGATACCAGACTTCATACCAGTAGGTGGCATGAATGTGGAATTACAGTACAACCTTAAAGATTGTTAATCAAAGACTTTTGTCATAAATTTACACAAAATTACTTTATGACATTTTCCTTGGCCTTAGATCTTTCTTAGTCTTGTCTTTGATGATAACTTTAAGAAAAGGGTGAGGCAATCACCATGTACCTCTTTCCCCACTTCAAAATTCCAATTATCTAAAATTATGTCAGAATACTCATGACATCTCTCCAAAGTAGTTTGTTTCATGTATTTGAGTGGCTAGAAGATTTGCAACAGAAAAATTTATCCTTTTCTGATCCATTTGTGAAAGATATATAATGACAACTGACATTCCACCAACAGTATATTAATGTGTTTTTGCATTAAATGTAAAAATTAAGTCATACAACATAGAAAACCACTGGGGTTATATGAAGAATCTGTCTTAACTTGGTCTTAGCATTTTGACTTTTGTCCTGACTAAGATCTGCTTTGTCACTGCCGCTTTATGATGCTTCTTAGCTTGACAACAACCTCAGATTTAAGACTGGGCTACGACTAAAATGAGACTTCAGATCAAGACCTTAAGGGAATATGATATATCATCTGGTTATCATTTGTGTTTGTTCACTTTACAGATGGATGTGTGTCAGTGGCTGCGATTACTCACTCTGGATGAGTATGATAAAACCCTCACAGCTCAGGGTTACACTCAGGTGGAGGCACTCACCGACATTACATGGGAAGACTTGGAGGACATCGGCATTAAGAGACTCGGTACTAACCCCAGCTATATAAACTCATTGCTATCCAATCTCTGTTACATCAACTCAGTGCTATCCATTCTAAGTGACATTAACTCAGTGCTATCCACTCAGTTATATCAACTCAGTGCTAACCACTCTCAGTTATATTAACTCAGTGCTATCCACTCTCAGTTACATTAACTCGGTGCTATCTAATCTTAGTTAGATCAACTGAGTGCTATCCATTCACAGTTACATCAACTTAGTGCTATCCATTCTCAATTATAGGAACTCAGTGCTATCCATTCTCAATTATATCAACTCTGTGCTATCCATTCGCAGTTAGATCAATCAGTGCCATCGTCTCTCGGTGAGATCAAATCAGTGCTATCCATTCTCAGTTACATCAAATCAGTGCTATCCATTCTCAGTTACATCAAATCAGTGCTATCTATTCTCAGTTACATCAAATCAGTGCTATCCATTCTCAGTTACATCAACTCAGTGTGCTTTCCATTCTTAGTTAAATCAACTCAGTGTTATCTACTCTCATTTGCATCAGCTCTGTGCAAAATATTCTCAGGTACATGAACTCAGAGCCATCCATTCTCATTTGCATCAATTCTGTGCTATTGTGTCTCAGTTACAGCAACTCAGTGCTAACCAAATAATGATGCGTCTAAATTGAGTGTATTACAAATAGTACTTTGTTGGAAATACATGTCAGCCAAAGACCAACTCGTACCAAGTTAGTGTAATATAAGTATTAATTTATGTGAAACTAATATAATCCAAAAGACAGCATGCAAAAACACAGGTTGTCCGCAATCATTATCTGAATGATGTGTTATCCAAGTAGTATAAAAATGATTAACTTGCAAGAAGTCGGCATTATCTAAACAGTGAGTGGTGTACACAGAGCTACTATGAACTAAATTTTATTCAAAAAGTACATGGTATTGGTATTATAATTCAAGTGGTAAGATTAGATTAGTAGTATTTTCTCTCATGTATCTCATGTTTATAGGCCAGTTTATATTGGAACTTTAATATTAATGTGGGAAGTAAATTATTTGAGAAGAACTTTTCAGTTTTATCCCTCAATTTTGTGAGACCATATTTTTTTTCAATTTCAGGCCATCAGAAAAAGATCATGCTTGCTATAGACAGACTGAAGCGTATTCTCAGTGGACAGTACAGAGTACCTAGCATCGACCAAAACCAGCAACAACAGCGCCATGTGGGGGCTCAGGAGAAGATCCTGGAACCCCCTTCCTCCTACCCCACCCCTAAGTGGCTTGAATCGAACAACCACCATCCAGAGCATCCCTTACCTAATGGACCCGTTGTTTCTGGGGGTGACAGCAATAAGACCCCCCATGCAGCCAGGTCACCTTCTTTAGATAACATCATGTCTCGTACACAGGAACAGCGACTGTATGGACAGGGCTTGTCAAGAGAGGAGATCTATAGCAAGCCTCAGATTGGGTTTCCTGCCCATCAGGCAGGGATACACGACGTACCCTCTAGTCCCGCTAAGGTACGAGGGAGTGGTACTAGTAGTACCCAGTACCAGCCTGATGTAGTTGCCATACAGGTAAATCATCCAGGTAACCGTGCAATGTCTGAAAGCAGTGACAGTGAATCTGCTCGTACCCATTTCTCCTTCCAGAGTCCTTCACGTAGCCGTCACAGTAGTGGGGAGGCCACTCCCACATACGACCGGGGTGGACTGTCTGGAGATGAAACTGATGGCTCAGGCACATTAAAACGCCCCTCAGTGCGAGCTTCACCAGTCCCCAAACAGAAGTCTCTGGCTCAGATCATGGCGGCTCCCAGACGCCTTAGTCAGGAACTCGGGCCTGCAGACATTGTTAAATTCAACAGTTTACAGAGTGCAGAAAGGCAGCAAGACCAACCTACAGGAGTGCATTATGGGTCATTACCCCGTAGGGAATCCCACCGTAAGAATAAATCTACAGAGCACATTTACGATTCACCTGCAGGAGTTCCTCAAAGGGTGTTACCACAACACAGTGATCAGCACTCAGCATCACATTCTCCCATTATTATGAACACAGGAAGAGGAAGTGCACCTAGCTCGCCTTATCATACATCTACAACATTTTTCGGTGGGGCGCCTGGGAAAAGCACCCCCAAAAAGGCTCCCCCTCCACCACCCAAGAGGACAAACTCTATCAAACAGGCCCATTCACCTTTGCACACACCTACTCACAATGGAGCCTCTAGTTCTGAAAACCACAACAAGGCCCAGATGAACACCTTACAGGTGACTATTCCAGCAGGTTCCCAGAGCCCGGGCCAACAGAGTCCCAGTAATCAAAGTAATAACCTGCAACACAGTCCAAACAGACAGCATAGTCCCAGTAACAGCAACTCCACCCCATACAGTCCCCAGCCCATGCCATTGCTCAATACTGCCAGCTACACCTCCGGCGTAAAATCCCTGGCTGATAAGTTTCGACATGGTGGGTCTAAGGACAAAGTCACTGGAGCCACGCCACCACCCCCAATCAGTGTCAAGCCCAAGGTGCAGAGTGCAGGAAACTATCACACACCTACACACACTACTGCCACTTCTGGACAGGAGAGACAGAATTTGAGCCAAGAGAGTCTGAACTCCACACAAAGGAACAGTACTCCAGAATTGCTAAGGGACAGAAATAATCTAAAGAAAAGTAATTACGCTGAGGTGGAAAACCCTCTCAATGATGTGATACAGCAGCTAGAACTGCAAGTTAATAGCCTGGGTCCCACTCCTAACCAGGAAGCAGGATTACAAAGGGTCAATAACCAGGAAACCAATCAGACTGAGTCAAACCCTACAAGACAGCAGCATTCGAGTAGTTGTAGTACCAATAATGACGGTAATAGTAATGAGAACAGACAATACAGTGATGAAAACCACCAGAATCAGTCTTCAATCCACTCTGTTGCCTCATTGGCAGCAAAAAGTGGCAAAGACGCAAAATTAGGTGACTGGCAAGATAGCCAGGTGGACTCAGGATCCGACTCAGATACCGGAACACTTGAGCGGAAAAAACAGGTGACAGATTTGAAGGCGACAGATAATAGTTGTAGTAATGAAGCCGCAAACCCTACGCTAGAGAGGACCAGCTCTAGCGGTAACATAGACTCCAATACATTACCTTTCGCTAACGAGAATGTGGGTACTATAAAGCAACGGAACCAGACGCCCAAGCCTTCTATAGTGAGTGTTTCGAGTGGTTCAGATGGGGAGGGTGAGAGGTTTGTGGAGTTAAACAACAGTGTGTTCAGTGATGAGGGGGGAGAAGAAGGAGGCGAGACAGGCACTATCAAACGCAGGTCAGCCAGTGCAAGTACCTGTTCTAGTCATCACGCCGAGACTTCAGCTATTGGTGAGTGGGAATTCACTTATTTTTTTTTCTGTGATAAATACATGTGTATGTTGTCTATGTGAGTTGTAATTCACAATCTCTATATGCCATTTTTATTTTTCCAAGGTGGCCTCCTGGAGCGGTTTCAACAGTAGTATAGTACATTACCTCATTTCTTTCAAATAATATCAATTAAATACAAATAGTGTCAAAAACAATTGTCTGTTTGATATGCTCAGGTAAATCTCTGTTACCTGATAAAAGTTGAATAAATTATAATGAAAACCAGAGATGTTTCTTGATATACATCAAGTGACATTTTAATAGTCGTGATTTATCATTGATTTTGATGCTTTTTATGGCTTTTTGTCACATGTGCATACTATTGATAAAAAGTTAAATTAATTCAATTATCACTTCACTTTCAGATTAATTCCTTTCTTTGATGACTACCTGTGTTTAATTACCATGTGTTATTGTATCCACCGATACTATGGATTACGCATGAGTACGCCGCCGCCGCCACAGTGTGTAGAGATTTTCTCGTTACCCCTCTAGAGGCCAGGGAATTATAGGTAGACTTCTCAAATTTCAGGATATATTCATAACCATTAAATCTTGCCTGGGAATATCTTTGGCCACATTTTGAAAAACAAGATGGCCGCCACGGGCGTTTTTCGACTTTCAGCAAGGAGTTTTGTTGGCCCTCTAGAACAAAGGGTATTATAGGTAGAGATCTCAAATTCGCAGGATATGTTCATCATTACAAAATCTTAACTGAAAATATTTTTGACCTCATTTTAAAAAACAAGATGGCCACCACGGACATTTCTTTTCAGTCATGAAAAGTGCTTATATCTCCCTTATTATTGGTCCTAGAGGTTTGCAATGTGAAACCAACCTATAGGAAATCATGGGCTGCGAATCTTCTGATGTAGTCAGATTTGACCTTGGGCCCCTCCTTCAAGGTCAAACGAGTATAGGCAAACTTAAAAGTGCTCATAACTCGCTTATTATTGGTCCTAGAGGTTTGGGATGGTAAACCAACCTATAGGAAATCATGGGCTGCGAGTCTTGTGGTGTGGTCAGATTTGACCTTGGACCCCTCCTTCAAGATCAAACGAGGATAGCCAAACTTGTAAGTGCTTATAACTCGCTTATTATTGGTCCTATAGGTTTGAAATAGTAAACCAACCTATAGGAAATCATGAGCTGGGAATCTAGTGGTGTCGTCCGATTTGACCTTGTACCCCTCCTTCAAGGTCAAACGAGGATAGCCAAACTTAAAAGTGCTTATAACTTGCTTATTATTGGTCCTAGAGGTTTGGGATGGTAAACGAACCTATAGGAAATTATGGGCTGGGAATCTTTTGGTGTGGTCGGATTTGACCTTGGGCCCCTCCTTCAAGGTCAAACGAGGATAGCCATACTTAAAAGTGCTTATATCTCGCTTTTTATTGGTCCTGGAGGTTTGCAATGTGAAACCAAACTATAGGAAATCATGGGCAGGGAATCTTTTGGTGTGGTCAGATTTGACCTTGGGCCTCTCGTTCAAGGTCAACCGAGGATAGCCAAACTTAAAAGTGCCTATAACTCCCTTATTATTGGTCCTACAGGTTTGCAATGTGAAACCAACCTATAGAAAATCATGGGCTGCGAATCTTCTGATGTGGTCAGATTTGACCTTGGGCCCCTCCTTCAAGGTCGAATGAGGATAGCCAAACCTAAAAGTGCTTATAACTCGCTTAATATTGGTTGTACAGGTTTGGGATGGTAAGCAAACCTATATGAAATCATGGGCTGGGAATTATGTGGTGTGGTCTGATTTGACCTTGGACCTCACCTTCAGGGTCAAACGAGGATAACCAAACTTAAAAGTGCTTATAACTCACTTATTATTGGTCCTAGAGGTTTGGGATGGTAAACCAACCTATAGGAAACCATGGGGTGGGAATCTTTGGATGTGGTCTGATTTGACCTTGGACCTCTCCTTCAAGCCCAAAAGAGGATAGCCAAACTTAAAAGTGCTTATAACTCGCTTGTTATTGGTCCTAGAGGTTTGCAATATGAAACCAACTTATAGGAAATCATGGGCTGCGAATTTTTTGATGTTGTCAGATTTGACCTTGGGCCCCTCCTTCAAGATCAAACGAGGATAGCCTAACTTAAAGTGCTTATAACTGGCTTGTTATTGGTCCTAGAGGTTTGCAATGTGAAACCAACCAATAGGAAATCATGGACGGCGAATCTTCTGATGTGGTCAGATTTGACCTTGGGCCCCTTCTTCAAGGTCAAATTAGGGTAGCCAAACTTAAAAGTGCTTTCAACTCGCTTATTATTGAATAATGCTGTTTATCTTCAAAACTATGTTAGTTGGCCTTTTCCGGTGGATACATCTTGCATCTGGACACAGATGCGTCCTTGGTCTAGTTTAAATCTGAGTGATATGTATGTGGTAAAAACTATAAGATTAATCAGAATTTGAAAGGAAAAACCACTACTAAGTGAACTGTACTATATCATTTTAATTTTCAACTACCCTCTGCAACTACTAAATTGTAAGGTCATTGTTCCAGTGTAATCTTAAAGACTCACAGTTATCTATTAATTTTACGTAAGCATAGAAGATTCTTACTGCTGTACATTGATTTTGAGCTAAACTTGAAGGTTCTTTTGTTGCACATTGAATTAGTTTAAAAAAATATTTTCAAAATTATATAATATGATTTCAGAATCCAAGAAAACTGGCCCACCGCCAACCCCACAGCGTCAGGATAGCTTGGTGAAAGTGTCCGACTGGTGAGTTGTAATAATTACAATAGTAAGCATTGGCAAAGCATCAGACTGATTTCACATTTGTATTTTATCTTTAAAATATTGTTCATGTTTGGAGAATTTGTGACCAAATTAATAAACAAAGGTATCCCAAACATTTACAGTAAGAAGATTGCACTTGTAGAAGTATTTTTTAAAGTTACCACTTTTCATGAAAATTTGTAATAAATTGTTAGAAGGAATATCAAAGCTATATGTGAGTACATTTTTCAAGCAATAGAAAGTAAAATCAAGAAGCCTAAATATAAAGATAACAAATCCCTGAAAAAAGCCCACCAGGAAATGTGCCCATCAAGTGAATCCCATCAGCAAAAAAAGCCCATCAGGAAAATTGCCCATCAGCTAAAGTATTGGGTAGGAAAATTGCCCATCATTTTTTCAAAATTTCTTTACAACATATAATTTAACTATTCTTACAAAAATCTGATGTAAGGTAATGCTAGACTACATTTACAATTGATTAAGGCCCTCTTCTATTTCAGGTTTGTGCATAAGTTCAAAAGTTTTTTTATTTATCTATATCAAAGGAAAAGTCCATAAGTTTCATAAGTTATTTTATTTACATCAAAAGAAGGGTGCATAAGTTTCATAATTTTTTTTTATTTATTTATATCAGAGGAAGATTGCCTAAGTTTCCTAAGTTTTGTAGTTACATCTAAGGAAGCGTGTTTGTGGTGTGTCTACTCGGGTGAGATCAATAAAAAGCTGTTGTTTGATGTATAATCTGTGTATGAATTGTTTGAAAGCTGAGAACAAATCAATTGATGGGCAGTGTGTGAGGGTAATTACAAATTGCAACTTAGTGTTTCTTTCATTATTTTTCCTCAGTATAAATCAAATGATGGGTTAAGAGTGAGATTGTATTTGCAAATTACAAATATTTCTGTTACTTTTTTCATTTATTTATATCAAAGGAAGGCTGCATCTAAATGAAAAAGTGCTAAAATTGTATTCTCATGTTAGTTGATATTATTGAAGTTGTATAATCATGTTAAGTTATTCTTAATCTAATAAAGTTTGTTGAAGAAGTTGTATTATGTTGTCAGTTTTTTAAATAAGACACTAAATTAAAAAAAAATTGATGGCCAATTTTCCTACTGATGGGCAATTTTCCTGATGGTTTTTTTTTTTTTTTGCTGATGGATTAACTTGATGGGCTTTTTTCCATACACCAAAGAGAACACAGCACATGACAAAACAAGAGCCTCCTCTACTATATATAATGTATTTACTTTTTCAGTGCTGCCCCTCATGGTCAACAGAAGCCATCTGGTGACGTGTTGAATGACATTGGAAACATGTTACAGGACCTCACAGATGAACTGGATGCAATGCTCGAGTTTGAGATTGAATAGTGTGCATTGTGGATGTAGAGTCCTGTGATTCTGCCCAGCCTGGTTTATTTACTTCATCTGACCAGGGAATACTACCTGCAGTGGTGTACCTGAATTCTGTCACTAATGTCACATAATCCCACCTCACTGAGTGTGGGTGTGATGCCAGGTTATATTACCAGGGAATTCTACCTGAAGTGGTATACCTGAATTCTATCAGTGATGTCACAGGTGACATACTCCCAACTCACTGATTTAGGGTTTGATGCCGGGTTCAAACTAAAGTGGAGCACATGGTTGTAGATTCCTTGTGATGGTTTAACGGTGCAGAATCTGGACCAGCTAGTGTTCACTGTATTCCTCCATCCACTCAACTAACAGACATTTAGGTGTTGTAAAATGGCATAAAATCAGATTCAATAAATGAAACTCCACAGATATCTCTACAGATACGGCATTTAGTATACATACCAACAAAAATAATTCGAGTGTCATATGTGGACTTTTGAAATGGAAAAAAATGTCACGCAAATAGATAAAAAAATCTGGGGTCTTACAAATATGTTCATATATTTCTCAAAAGAGGAAAAATGGATTATACAAGTCAGGAAGGAAAACTGTACAAACGTGAAAAAGTGGATGTATGGATGACCTTGACAAGATCTTTCACCCCATCCCCTGAATCAGTACCTGGTGTTACTACAGATCTGGTGACTACACAAAAAACAAATGAGAATTATAGAGTCACACTCTATAGTTAGATGTACTAAGTGTAAGCTATTAGTTCCACAGATACACGCTGGTATAATACAGCAGACACTGGATTGATTATATGAAACATCAAACACACTGCTGAGATCCTGTAATACATCCCAGTATGCCTATCTGGAAAATCTGTGTGACAATTGACACTGGTCTCAAACAGTTTGAAGTAAAGTCACCTTGACAGAATACAGAAAAAGCAGTAAATTCTGAAGGATAATGTGTCAGTGAAATCATACAATAATTTGCAGTAGTACATTATGTTGGTGATATGTTACCATAGATTTAACATTGTGTTACCTAAATAAACCTGTTTAAAAAACCGTAGCATAAGGCAAGGTATTGTTGAAAGTTTAAAAATAATGAAATTGAATTACTCAATAAATATGGCAATTTTGCCATAATTTTATTGTGGTTTGTCAGTTGCTGTAGAATCAATATTATTGCAAGTACTAATTGTGATACAGTTAGCCCATATATACAGTACAGCCATTATCTAAACTTCTCTTTTCCAACTATCCAATGTGCTCTGCTCTTCCAAGTCGAATATTTCCTGTGGTTTTACACAAATATACTTGTTCTGCTTTATAAAGCTATCATTATCTGGCCAAACTCTCTCCCCCCCCCCCCCCCCCCCCATATTTGGATAATAGAGATTCTGCAGGTTTCTGTGGGTAGGTTCCAGTATATCCAGTACAATATTGCAGCAATGATATGTGCAATATCCATGGATACCATAGCAGTATGGTTAAATAAAGAAAAGTGTGTCTTAATGCTTGGAACACACTGTATTAAGTCCTTTCCACTTTCACCAAGGACTATTTTCGAATTTCGCAATGGATTTTTGTGATAAAATTCATTTTTCACATTATAAATAATTTGGTCCAAGAATATAGATTCTCTGACAGATCTGTCTACTTGTGGCTCCTGTAGAAAAATTCAACAATAAGATTTACAGTTGGATCTGGATTTAATTTAAATTGACATTTAGATCCACACATAAAATCTTCAGTTCAATTCAGTGTGTTCCAGGTTTCAGGCAACATAGTGATAAACTGTGTTCATATTAGTAATTACAAATGTAAAAAACACCCAAAAACTAGTTACATGTACAGACACCACACAGGGTATTCTGTATGTGTTCAATGATTTGATAATGTATCATTTGGAAACTTCTTTTATCTTCACATAAGGCTCTTGTTGTGTAAACTTAGTATTGTAAAAAAAATATGTTCATGCTAAAGTTTTGAGAATGAATTGTGGTTTTTTATTGCGTTAATACATCCTATCCAATGGACAATAGCTTATCCGGTCGGCGCAGACCGGCCCGCCAAACGTCAGAAAAAGACGTCCTGTGTCTCCACTAGCAGGTCGGTCCGGAGTACCAGTGCACTCGCCAGATGGCGTGTCGTACTTCCTTCCTGTCTAGACATAGTGACGTCATAGCATCTTTTTCGTTTGGCGCGAACCAGTGCACAGTGGAAAAATTTATATCTGCCAGAATTTGTGTTTTATCAGTGTTTATTGTGAAGAACAATCTTGGATTTGATTTTATTATTATCTTCTGTGTTCCTACTCTACTATGTCGTCTCCTGGCCAGAAGAGAGGGAGTTGTGGTCATGCAATGGCCATTTTCGATGGACATGCATTTTGCGCACGTTGTAGGGAAAAAGGAAAAGGTGAGGAACCTTGTGTGAAGGATAAGGACTCTGTTGACTGTTCTCTGTGTAACTCTTTCACCCCGGAGCAACGTGCCCAGATCTCAACACCGTCTTATAAAATTAAGAAGGAAAAACGGGAGGCTAAACGTGCTGACATTTCCCAACCCACGGATGAACTTATAGACCCTTCAAGCGTTTCAGTTATTGGGGTTGTGGGTGGACCTAGTACTGACAAGTCTCCAGCTCCTCCTGAGAAAAAGACAAAAAAGGACAAACCTTCTGTTAAACCCAAGAAATCTGCTACTGCAACTCTCTCTTCTGCTACAGACGACAAGTTCACAGCCTTAGAGGATAA
This sequence comes from Sabellastarte sp. h YS-2021, assembly GCA_964017235.1. Taxonomy (NCBI): domain Eukaryota; kingdom Metazoa; phylum Annelida; class Polychaeta; order Sabellida; family Sabellidae; genus Sabellastarte; species Sabellastarte sp. h YS-2021. Next base: position 45,087,431 of record OZ024931.1, on the reverse strand, counting down.
GTGGTCCGACCGCTTTAACAGGTTAGAGGCATTACTGTTAGCCAAGTCTTTGGAACCTGCCTTTTCGTCGGAGGTCAGAGTAGCCCCTACTCATTCTGCACCAACTAATGTGTCTCGGGACTCTGAGCCCTTCTTTCAACCACCTAATCCTTCAGATGACGCTTTTCAGCGCACTGGCCCAGACTCTAGTGCTGCCTTGCAGCCGTCGGCCGGTAAGCTTGTCAGAGACTCTTCACTTCTTGGATCTTCATCATCTGAGCGCACTGGCCCAGACAATGTTGCTTCACAGCAAAAGTCGGCCGGTAAGCTTAAAAGTCAGAGCACTTCTCAAGGGCGCACTGGTCCAGACACCGCTTCTCAGAAGCATAAGTCGACCGGTAAGCCTAGTGCTGGTTGTCACCGACCTACTACAGCTGAGACTTCCAAACAACCGACAACCGACCATCCTCCCTCCGACCGACCTCTTGGCTCCACCGGCTCTGCTTCACCGACCCTTCAGAAGAGCGGAAAGGACAGCATTTCTAGTTTAGATTCAGATACTGATAGTCAAATCTCTGATACCCCTCCGGTGGAACTTTTTGCAGAGGAAGGGGATTTTTCGGAAGATCCAGAATTTGAACAGGAATTACCGACCTCAGAAGAACAGACGTATAGGGAGACCATGCGCGGCATACGATCCTTTATGGGTTGGTCCCATATCCCTGACATGGATAGTTCAAACCCATCTGACGACAACCCTTTCGCTGGACCTAAAGCTCCCCTTCCCAGCAAGGTCTCAGTCCAGATGCCTACGGAAGATTATCTTTGTCGCAAGCTATCTAAACTCAATCTCACCATGACGGAGGGATACCCATCCAGAACTACAGAAGCCGGCAGCCTGCCAATGGACCACTTTCTCCGACCTCCCAAGCCGCAAACAAAGTGGTATGGCCTATATTCTGATCAACAATTGGATCCAGCTACTGTCACCAGTTGGAATACAGGCCCGTCTAAATTGAACAATAGTTTTGGTCGTATAGCTAGAAGAGCAGCTTTGGCAGCCACCCCACCGGGTTCCCGTAGAATTTCACAAGATACCCTGCGCCGTTGGGAAAGGACGGCTAGAGAAGCCTCAGTGGTGTGTAACCAGACTGCTAGTTTTAACAGGTGTTTGTTTAAAGTTCAGGGAGAAATGAATGCACATTTGAAAGTTATCAGACATGAGAACAAGGGCAAAGTGTCAAATAAGTTATCTGAAGCGGCTGAGGAACTTCAATTCCTTATGGAATTTAATTCCAGTATTACACAGGCGGCCGCGAAGGCCATGGAGCATTTAACAGACTTTGTTTTTCTTACCATGGGGAATATTACCTTGACCCGTAGAGACTCTTACCTTAGCCATCTGAAGAATGGTATCAAGCCCGACACCTTCGCAGCTCTCAGAACAGGCCCCTTGCACATTGCCACTCTGTTTGCAGAGCCTGTGGTTAAGAAAGCGGAAGAGGAGATTGCTCTGTATGACAGCAAGAGTCATCCTGCACCTACTAATACTGCACGGGCTAAGAACCGTTATCACCCATATGAGAAGAGTGATAGGAAGCAAGAGGGCCGGTCGGAAGGGAAGCAGGACAGGCCAGCCTGGAAGAACATTAACCGTCGACAATTCAAAAGAGGCAGAGGCAAGGCCTCTAGTTTTTCATCCCGACCTGCACGTGGTCAGCAGCAATATAAATGACAGTTATTGTTTAAACAGGGTTTCCAGTCAGCTGCTGACCCAGAACTCTTTCACAGACCAGACAATGAACAATTCCTTAAGTTCAAATGTAAAATATCATGTTGTACAAAATGTTCCTTCTGCACCCGGGCTTCCGCAAAGGAAAGGTTTAAGTCCCGGAGTGTCAGACTGTCACCAAACAAAATCTCAATTAAAATCTGTGAAAAGTGCTTCTTGTGTCACTCAATTGTTGTTTGCCAATCCTGTCTCAAACGCCCCAAATGCTGTTCCCTATCTGCCTGTAGGGGCCCGTCTTCAAAAATTTTGGAAAAGTTGGTTGAAACTGGGTGCCGGCCCGAAAGTAGTTCAAATCTTAAAAGAGGGCTATACCCTCCCCTTCCGGGTCCGGCCAAAACTCACAAGGTCTCCGACTGTCATAAGTTGCTATGTCAATCCCCAGAGGAACAGCTACCTACTGGAGGCATTACATCAGCTTATAGACAAAAATGCAGTAGAACAGGTCATAAACAAAACATCTCTGAGCTTTTTCAACAGACTTTTCCTAGTCCCAAAACCAAACAACAAGTGGCGTCCTATTTTAGACCTCAGCCATCTAAACCCATTTCTCAAGACGGAGAAATTCAAGATGGAGACGCCAGAAACCATCAGGACATCCCTCCAAGGAGGGGAGTGGGTAACCTCTATAGATTTCAAAGACGCCTACTTCCACATCCCAATACAAGAACAATCCAGGAAGTATCTGAGGTTTCATGTCCAGGGGCAAACATACCAGTTCAAAGCCTTACCTTTCGGCCTGTCCACAGCACCCTTAGAGTTCACTGTAATAGCAAAGGAGGTAAAGCTGATGGCCACCTGCCAGGGTATAAGGATCCACCAATACCTAGACGATTGGTTGGTCCGGGCTGGATCCCACCAACTCTGTCTCCGGCATACCCAGCATCTAGTGAAGATATGTCAAGATTTAGGTTGGCTAGTAAATTTGGACAAGTCGGAGCTGGAACCCAAGCAAATCTTCGACTTTGTAGGCTACCAGTTCGACCTCAAGGTCGGTCGGGTCCGGCCGACTCCGGACCGGTGGCAAAGCCTTCAAGGAAAGATTCTAGAGATATTAGACCAACCGACCTGTCCGGTCCGGCAGTTCATGTCCCTCATTGGCCTGTTAACGGCCACAGAGAAGCAAGTTCACCTAGGTCGACTACACATGCGACCTATACAGTGGCACCTCAAGAACAATTGGCACGTACCGGAATCACTAGAAAAAGTGATCCCCATCCCCGTATCCTTACACCCTCACCTACAGTGGTGGTTACTGGAAGAAAATGTGCTATCCGGCCAACCTTTACACCCAGTCAGACATGCTCTGCAGCTCTTTACAGACGCATCAAAAGAAGGCTGGGGCGCTCACTTAAACGACCGCACTGCAAGAGGTTGCTGGTCCTTACCAGAAAGCAGACTGCATATCAATTACTTGGAGCTAAAGGCAGTTCTTCTTGCTCTCAAAGAGTTCACAGATCTCTGTACCGGTCAAATAGTACTTGTGGCAACAGACAACACCACAGTAGTTTCCTACATAAACAAAGAAGGAGGCATGAGATCAGGCCCCCTGTGTGCCCTTCTCTGGAGAATCCTGACCTGGTGTTCCCAGCGGCAGGTAACCTTAAAAGCCCGTCACATTCCAGGCCGGCTAAATGTAATAGCGGACAAGCTATCCCGTCTGGGTCAGACCATTCAGACAGAGTGGTCCCTTCTGACCGAAGTGTTTCAGACCTTATGCCAAAGGTGGCACCGACCTCAGATAGACCTATTCGCTACGAGGTTCAACCACAAGCTGCCCCAGTTTGTATCTCCAGTACCGGACTCCCTAGCGGTAGCAGTGGATGCCCTCACTCTGTCATGGGAGGACCTGGATGCCTATGCCTTCCCGCCAATAGCCATATTGGGCAAAGTAGTGGAAAAGTTAATACACTCCCCGTGCAAGAGAATCATTCTGATTGCCCCGGGTTGGCCCAACATGGCTTGGTTTTGGGACTTGGTGAACATGTCCAGCCAAGTTCCCATCTGTCTGCCCATCCAGCCAAACCTGTTAACTCAACCCTTCAATCAGATCCCTCACAGGAATCTGACAAATCTGAACCTGCATGCATGGCTCCTAGAGCCACAGCAATTAAACAACAGGGCTTCTCTGAGGCAGTGGCAGAGAGGATTGAGGCTCCTCAAAGAAGGTCAACCAGATCCGTCTATGAGGCGAAGTGGGCCGTTTTTACAAAGTGGTGCATCGCTAATCAGGTGGACTTCAGATCTCCACCTGTGAAGTCAGTCGCTGACTTTCTACTGTACCTCTTTGAGGACAAGAATTTACAGCCCAGCACCATTGATGGATACAGATCTGCTATCGCTGATAAACTGGGTAGTACAACAGTCAATATCAGCAAAGATGAGAATCTCACCCGTCTCCTGGAAAGTTTTCACAGAGACAGACCCAAGGGAAGGAGGGGAATCCCCTCCTGGAACCTTTCCCTGGTACTACACCAGTTGACAAAGGCCCCCTTTGAACCTCTTAGGGACGCATCCCTGAAACATTTGACTCTCAAGACGGTTTTCCTTTTGGCCCTGGGTTCGGGCAAAAGAAGAAGTGAGATTCATGCATGGCAGCACAAAAACATCAGACATCAAACCGATTGGTCCAAGGTGTCTCTATATCCATCACCCAGTTTTCTCTCCAAGAACCAGCTGGCTAGGGAAGGTCCAGAGAGCGTAGCCCCAGTGGTCATACCAGCCCTGGCTCCTACTCTGGACAGATCCCTCAAGTCGGATAGGTCTCTTTGTCCAGTCAGAGCTTTACGTTACTACTTGGACAGGACTTCCGATACTAGGCAGGGCAAAGATTTGGTCTTTGTCTCTTTCAAGAAAGGTTTCGACAAGGACATTTCACCTGCCACAATCTCGTCATGGATCAAACAGACTGTGATCCTATGCTACGAGCTCTCTGATCATCATGCTCACACCTTACACCAAGTTAAGGCTCATGATATCAGAGCCTTTGCTGCTTCTAAGGCCTTCCAGTCGGGAGTCTCCTTGGAGCAGATCCTATCAGCCTGCCACTGGAAATCCCATAATACCTTCACTCAATTCTACTTGAAGGATGTGGCGTGGGCTGATTCAGAGCTCTTCCATCTTGGTCCAGTCGTGGCTGCCCAACAGATCCACCAACAGACTGGTACCTAGAGGAGATCAGAGCCTATGTAAATAGTTGTACATATTATATATATAGCACATATATTTAAGTAAAAAAAAAAAAAAAAAAAAAAAAAGAAAATCTCACGTACTTCCTCCGGGAGAATTGGATTTATGGGACCGAACTCATCCCTCTCTTCCCCTACCTCAGAGCAGGTATGATAGAAAAAAGGGAGGGGGGGGGGGGACAAGGTCGACTCTGACGGTTCCATTCTGGTTAACCGGATGATGATATTCGACCATAGCCTTATGGGTTTTGACCTCAATATCTACCCAGGCTTTAAGAAAGAATCTTCATTATCCCTAACAAGAGTTCACGCAAATCCCTAGTAACTTACCCGCCGACCAAGCGGTAGTTATTCAGCTATTGTCCATTGGATAGGATGTATTAACGCAATAAAATTGCAAATTTAATAAGTAAATTAAATTTTTATAAGTTAATACCCTATCCAATGGACACACAAGACCCTCCCACCGACCCCGCTCTCAATTACTAGGGGCCTAATAAGTTTAGACGACAAAAAAGATGCTATGACGTCACTATGTCTAGACAGGAAGGAAGTACGACACGCCATCTGGCGAGTGCACTGGTACTCCGGACCGACCTGCTAGTGGAGACACAGGACGTCTTTTTCTGACGTTTGGCGGGCCGGTCTGCGCCGACCGGATAAGCTATTGTCCATTGGATAGGGTATTAACTTATAAAAATTTAATTTACTTATTAAATTTGCAATATCACACGTTTTTTTCATAAATTTGGGTCAACAGCCTAAAAACATTTCTTTCTCTGTAAAATAGAGTGATTGTGTTTGTGAATTTATACAGATAGGGTTTTAAGTAGAAATTATAAAAAGTACCCAAAATTATAAAATAAAGGCAAGTAATTGAGTTGCATTTGAAAGATTGTTGTCAGGTCAGTTGTCCCTAGTGAGAGTATTTTGTAGTGTAAAGCTTGTAAAGCCATCTGGTAGTTTTGTATCATAACAGAAGTTCATCTGAATACTATTAATACCTTAAGTATTGCTATAAATTCATATTTATCCTTGAAATGCTGAAATTTAGAATACCATTGTGTTTTCAGCTTTGAAAAGGGTATTTAATTGTTTAAGATCTTAGCACATATACTTGAACTGATGCAAAGTTTTCTGATAGAAATATCTGTGGAAGTGTGAAACTGTATCCAATCAGAAAAGTCATGATGTCCTCATGTACTGTAAGACTTGTAGAAAACAGTCAAGTTCCAGAATGTGATTCTCAGAGTTGTAATAAATGCAGACATCAGTTCTAACTTGTTACATTTTGTATGAGCAATTCAGATGAGGGTTGTTGTGCATGTTTGGAGACCAGTAGTGGCAATTGTAAAAGTAATATTTTTGTGACAAAAAAGTGTGGTGAATATGAACTGAGAGCCAATCAGAATCTTGCTTTTACTTCAGGAATTAAGTGTATATGACATTTCAGTGTGTATCTGGTTCAGCTAGGATTTTTCATCTGTATGTGTGTTGTGTAGATTTGTGTGAGAAAAATCCTGATGTCGTCACTTCAGAAACCTCTCCTTTGCTGTACCATATTTGTAACAATTAAAATCTGTCTTTATCTGCCAGACCAATGGTCACATATGGAGACCTGCAAGTTCACTCTAACACTGACAAAACTGTACATGAAATGACCTAGATAATAAGAAATAAAGAGGTCTTTACTGTGGTCTGGTGATGCTATTTCACCAAAAGTCAACCCAAAAATTTTTTAAAAAATTGTAATTTTTCGGTTGCTGCATAAGTAGCTTTTTATCTCAACATTTTTCATCACTATGTGTCGCAAGCTAGTCACAGGATGGTGCCCATAAGTTGTTGTAACTCATTGTGTGAATATAGTTTAAGTGTAAAATATCAGAACTCACCCCCTGACAAGACTCTCTGAGTCACTACTATTCTCATTAGTAGTTTGTCCAGTCCTCACCTCAGTGGTGAGGGTTCAGATCTTCACAAGAAATTGATTTGTAGTGAATAATACTGTAGTATGGGAGAGATTTTCACCACAAAAGTTTGAGATGTTTATGAGGCATGCCTTTAACAGCTAACCCTGTATTTTATTGAACCTGCAATGTGCAGAAAATGGTTGGCGGGCTGATTTCACAAAGGGTCTTAAGCATGAGACTTAAATGGAATTCACAACGGGTGACTTAACAAAGACTAAACTCGGACTGATTATCAGATAATCACAGTGGTTTTTTTACACATAAAAACTTTCCAAAGACTACTTTAGGGAGGTGTTCTATATAGACCTAGCCAAAGTGTAGAGTGTACTGCCATGTGAAATCCACTAAGATAACGGACTTAGTCTTAAGTTTAAGACATACATCTTAACTGTAAGCCTAAGTACATGCTAAGTACTTTTGTGAAACTGCCCCCTTCTATGGTGTGTCTATTTTCAAAGGTATATTTACACTGTAGAAATGATCATATAAAATTTGAGTCAGTGGAAGCTACTAATTTGGAAACAAATAATTTGAAAAGTAATTTTATTGTCTGTAAAATGCTTGAATAATAGAATATAAAGTAGCTTGATTGAGAGCATGTTTTAACATGTTAGTTGGGTTGTTAATGAACAGAGACAGTAATATATTGATGATTACTATTATCCAACCTTTTGGTGGTATCTAATGAGTACATTTTGTAACAGCAATCACACAATATTTATCATACTATGGCTCACACAGAATTCTTACACTGTGTAGTGAACATTTTTGTGTGCACTGTTCATGTTAAAGTTATGTGTAAAACCATTAATTTGCTTGCCTGTGAATGTTGTACAGTAGAAAAAATTATTGTGGCTCAGATTGTGAAATTTTAAAAATTGAATAATATTGAGCAAATGTCGGTGTACTGTAAAATGAAGTATGAACATATTTTTGTGTATACATAATGTAAATTTTATGTTTAAAGTTATTTTAAATACTCCTTCACCAAACTTTGATCTGCTTTAGCCTTAATTCTCATAATACTGCATTCATTGAGTCACATATTAATTAACAATAACGTCACACGACAGAGTTTTCAGGGAATTTGAAATGAGAACCACTTGATAGCAAAGTCCATGTTAACCCAGTCAACAACTGCCAAATGTGGTGGAGACTATATCTTGTTTGAAGTTTTTTAATATTTTTATTGACCGCTTGATCATATTAACATGTTATTCATTTGTTTTTCTTTCTCAGTGTTTAAGTTATATGACTAGTTAGTGTAATTTATGTACATGTATTGTTGAGGGTTATTGTTGAAATGTTTTATGACCTGTCAAAATGTAACCAGTTTCAATGCAACAAAATGAAGATTGGCTGCAACAACAAAATGTCCTCCTATAAGACAGCTGATTTCTTTTCTAGTGTGTGATTTGTTTTCATGGTTTTTATGGTGTATATAATTTTGGGGGAGTGAAATAAGTCAGGTGTAGGGTTACATAAAAGCTAACCATGTTAATAAATATGTTCTGGAAGTGGTGATACAAACTGGTGATATTTTTACTGTGTGTCTGCTTGTTGGTACAGTAAGGATTATAAAATTCACCAGAAATCTAAATTTCGCCACCTCTACATACCTTACTTAGTTCTATGAAAAAGATGTTTTGTTTTCAGTTCAAAAAGCCTTCATTTACTAGATATTCAACAAAATTTCACCTCATTTTGTTTATTTTATTAGTGTTTCCACATGTGGCGAATTTCAGATATGTGGTGAATTATACATTTCTTACTCGTAAGTTGTTATGTTATATTTATTAACGAAAATCAAAACGTTTTTGGGTATTCAAATTTTTGTTAACTTACAACATCAACAAAACCTCTTGCTTTTCACTTGAACCTTTTAACTACAGTGTTTTTGGTGGTACAGTTTGAGGGACAAAGTGTGTTCCTCAATCAATGGGTGAATTGGCAAATTTAGATAACAAAGATAACACTAAAAGTGAAAAGTGTATACATCTTTTGTCAACAGTGTATTGTTATCTGCCTAAATACTCCGTCTGGTGTTGAAAATCTGAAGTAAACTATAGCTGTGTAATGTTTGTGTTTTCCACATGCACAGAATAAGGATTTCTGCTTTTTAACATTCAGATCAACAGCATGCATGTTACCGTATTCTTCTATGATAAGCAGCCATTAAACCAAGGCTCATTATTACAGACATTCTGATTCTGACAATATTCGTATCTAAAGAATTTTTTGTCTCTGAAAATTTTAACACCAAGAATAGTAGTGAATATAGAGACCAAGGCATTAATTTGAAAAATAAAAATATCATTGAAAGTCATATTCAAGAAATTTTGTAATAGTTTTTGGATCCATTTTACATGTTATTTGCCTGTTAGTGATGTTTAGCTAGTTGTCACCATGGACCTGCATTGTCTTATTTCATTGACTGTTTCACATCATTTATACCAGAACAGTATCACTTGTGTGCATTGTGAACAAATTGTTACTTCCATAATTTCTCCATACCATGTATATATCCTCATTGAGAATACATTTAATTAGAAATACTCCATTTTCCCCTTGATTCACTCTGTGTAAACAGTCTGTGTTTGCTGACGGTTACACATTTTCTCAGTTGTGTCTTGAATGTTAACAACGTACATTCTAAGTGATAATGTAAGCGTTCTTTCTGTATCATCTGCTAGTGTTGTGGTTGGTGATTTTTCTTCTTTTTTGTGTAAGACTTTTTTCTCCTACACGCCCTACTTCTCAACCTATAGTACAGTGGACTCTATATAACTAGGACGTCTGTGGGCGTATTTTGAGCTTTTACACCTATTACTAGAATCAAATCTTATGGACAATGGAAATTCTAGTTATACAGAGTACACTATACATATAACAAATTTCCTAAACCTACATAAATGCATTCCTAATGAGTGTTTTGGGGGTTCAGTTTGAAAAGGTAATGATATCAATAATCATGCCCTGGAAAATACTGGAATTTGACAAGAATAACATTATTCAGTAAAGTCTCTGGGATTTCTGTGCCATGAAAAAGTTCAGATGAATGTTTTCACTGGAAAGTAATGCTGTATTTGAAATGTAACCAGTGGTGACGCTGAGACACTTTAGAGTTTAATTTATTAATCTATGGATATTTATTGTGTAAATAATGTCACAAAATGTGTATTATATAAAAGAGAGTGTTGTATAAAATCACTATTATAAAGGTGGACTTTTATACAAAGACCTAGGATTGTATAAAGTGTTTATTAGTGAAGTTGTGTATATATACATATTCTCTACGAAATCTTCTGTATTCTATACAAATAATTGCCACATATTTTGTCAGAATAAATATGAGATGAAATACAATGGACACCTGCTTGCTTTATTTGTGTTGCTTAGTAAAGTGAATGTAATGTGAGAGTATCTCCTAGCTTCATTCATTCAAACCGCCCTCGGATCTTTCCAGTACTCTGACAAAGTTTGAAAGAAGTGTATATTTTTTGCTTGTGTACTTTTGGCTGAGATGTCTTGGACCTGTACTTGGTGTCAGTATCTCTGGACAAGACTCTGGGAGCTTGATGGTGCAGTGTCCACGCACTCTCCTCCCAACTCTCATACTGGAGCCTAGTGCTATACAGACGAGAATCTTGCACAAATTTTCTTTCCACAGAAACGTTGTGTTGATATGATGCATAGAGTGTGTTAAAAGCGATGTTAAACTTACAAGCTGAATGTTTGAGCCATTTCATAGTAAATTTTTGACCCGCCAGGGCTCCACCAAGTGTACTATGTATCATATGTGGAAAGTCATGTTTTTCCATATCTTGGCGTCCCTGGGTCACATGACCCAAAAATTGATTTTTTTTTTTAAATGGTTGATAATTGAAAATTGAACAAGTTAGAGTGATTTGGACCAAATTTTTTACCCACTAGGGCTCTGCCAAGTTTACTGTGCAGCATATGGGAAAAATCTACTTCTTCCATGTTTGGGCTTCCTAGGGTCACGACCCAAAAATCAATGTTTTATAAAATGCTGATATCTTGAAAACAGAGCAAGAGCAAAACATATACCTTCATTATTAGACACTCCCATTTTGCCTTTACAGAATTTAAAAAAAATCCTCAAATGTTCCTCCTCCCCAAAATAACCGAACTCTTAAAAAACTTTATAAGGAGTATAATTAAAAACTTTGTATCTGAATACAATTCACAAGACCTTTCCTGATATCGTAATCTCTGTGGTTATCCTATAAGCTTCCATTCTTTTGCACATGCAGTGCCAATTACTTGTTCAATCACACTATTTACTATCAGTTGTATATTTTCTTTTCTTGGGGTGCTTTGTTTTTGCCTGCAAAAACTGCCATTTTCTAGTTTCAAAAGAAAGCCTCCACATAAGAAACTATGTTAGTAATTCTATTTTATCCAACTTGGTAATACATGTACTGCTACCATATTTTACAATTCTACCACATTTTTGGAAAATACAGTCGGAATGTTTATGGCTCCCAACACCAGTAGCCCAGGTTACAAGGCAAACCAGGCACTTCTAGGAAATGTAGCAAAACCTTGATTATCTGACCATGTTGGGACAGCCAGATTTTGCTCAGATAAAAGAAGATTTATAAAATAGAAGTGGTGGTTGACAATACAATGAACAGGGATCAAATTAATAATTTGGGAGAGAGGAAATAAAGTGATCAGGCATTATTTGACCCCCAGTGATATTTTCTAAATGTTCAGTAACACTACTCATACATTCATCTGATAAGTTCTATTGTAACATTTTGTTACTACCTTAAAAAAATCAAATGAGTAAGATTTTCCCCGTAATTCTCTGCAAAGCTTTTTCCATCAAAGACTCCCTTAATATATGGCCATAGAGATATTCATTTCACACAATGGTCTTTATGGCACCAATTCCTTATTTATTGCTTCAAGGAAAGGTTAATATTACCACAGCATGCAAGATTTACATATTTGATACATGGACCAGTGATTTTACAGATCCAGATTTCCAGGAGTTCGCAGTGATTTTCCTTCTCACCAGTAAAACTGTGGCTACTTTCCCTTCTGATGAAAACCCTTTATAATTTTGCTACACCAACTCACAAAGGCTTATATACTTCACTTACTTTGAGATATTATTTGGAAATAATTTGGAATAAGTGAATATAGAGCCCATTTTGCACCAAGGTACAACTTTACGTAATACTGAAGCTTGTATCTATTTTCCCCCAAATTTTTTAAATATGTATCACAGTAGACATTATGTGTATAATATGTTAATTTACATGAATATGTGACTAAAAATATTCACAGTAATATAACCGTTATAATAACAGATCTTAGTAAATTCCAAAAATTCCTGTGAGAATTTGTTTTTGGTGAAAACCTACCTGCATGAGGATACCATCATTTTTAACATGTTTTGGGGGGCATATAAAGTGTAGTTGATGGGGGAAATCTGTGTCCATTAGTCAATAAAACTAAAGCACTGAAAAACTACTGTGAATTGACTAGACACTGAAAAACTACTGTGAATTGACTAGATACTTACCAGTTTTTGACAGGGACCAAAATATGAATCAATATCCTCCAAGAGGGAAAGTAATTTGAAGTTGTTTGGATTTACCACAACTACTAACAGTTCACAGCTCTGAGTATCTTCAGAGAAATGGCAAGGGCCAAGATTCGGACTGATAACATAAAAAGTGACAAATGAGTCTTACCAAGGCACCATCATTCCTTCTATGTGTATGGAATTCTGATAAGATGTGTTATTAAATATCATCTGTTGATTAATTATTCACTTGAACACATAAAGCAAGGATTTTTAAGACGATCCAGATTACCAAGTGACCATTTCTTGGGCACCGACTCTCAAAGGCTACTGTTATCAGAACTTTAAATTTGAATATTTGTTCACTTTTTAAACATTTCCTAGTTTTTTGCATACTGAATCATTTCTTGTATTTTATCAACTTTCGGGCATATAAAGAAAAATTCTCTCTTGCAACATATTCAGAGTTTCTTCTCTAGTTATTCACTGTATTTGAAACAAGATGAGCTTTTTTAAAAGACTGGTGATGAGAAATCAATAACTGTAGAATCATTTTTGTTATCAGGAATAACTTCCGGTTCTTGCCATTGATATTCAGGAAATGTTCTGATATTAATTTCAAATGTAGCAGCTTGTGGTTTCAACCTGCTACAATTGTCTGATATGCACTGCTACATCCTGTCTTTCAAATGAATGACTTGGAAAGTTCTATTTCCCTATTGCAGTTTTAATTTTACAATAGATATAATTAATTAGCTACAAAGGACAGGATTTCCCCATCAGTACCAATTTTATTAATCCTTTGACCCAGTAGAATTACTATTATTATATGATAGTGTATTTTCAGTACGTTCAGATAAAATGACTGGTGTAATTACATTATATACTCGTTTTTTATCATCAAATATAAAAAAATCTTGTTTATTTTACTTTTAATTACATTTGAAAAAAAATAATAATGAAGTTATTCCAGTCAAGCGTTAAGTGGTGTAACTCCCACTCAATACAACAGCTGAAAAAATAGCAAAACTATTGTTATACCACAGAAACCAATATATGAATTCAGTCCAAACCATTTTACTGAGCACTTTTTTGCAACAATTTACTGTTACTTGTGATGAATATAACAGGATAATATTCTTTTTAAACTATAAATAGATCATTAAATCTGTATGTAGCTCAATCCGTATCTTTAAACATCTACTTAGCTCATATGTTAGCTGACAAAATCACTGACATACTGTTGTAGTGTTACAATGTTAGGGTCCATGTATGTGTCATCATCTTCTTGATATCTATAAGACCAAGAGACACTGATTTTCTGCAGATTTTATTATAGCCAACCAGTAGTATGTACAGTGATACTCGCCGTAGCATGGAAAATTCACCTCTGTGGGACAACTCTGGTAAACATACACAACATGTGGCTATGTTCACTGATATTCTGCCACAAATTCAACACAGGGCTTAAAAATGTCGCAAAATTACAGACTTGATTAGAATGGCCCAGTACTTAACATTAAAGTAAGCATGTTGTCCTGTGTGCTAAAATTTCAAAAACTCTGACAAATTTTACATGTTTTACTGTAAGAATTTGGGGAATCGAGATGCAACTATTAATCTGTTCTTTAGGACCACTTAAGAGTAACTGTACATCTGTGGATGATTACGTTTCTGTCTGTGTCTGTCAGGGGGATAACTTTAAACACACTAAAACTCACTCTGATGAGCAGACTTTTTGGGGCAAGGCTGAATGGTTCAATGAGCAGCTGATTCAATTTTGATGGCACTTGCCATAACATATGACCCAACATTGGCCAGATGAGTAAAGCTATAGAAATGGTTGGACTTTGGGTATTAATAGGATAAGCTACTGGAGATATGCTGGATTAAGGGGCTTTCACACATCTTCAGATAAACAGATCCTTCCTTATATGTTATACTAATAAGATGAGTAACTAGATCATTAGTACACTGGTTACACTTTACATATTAATAGGACAATCTCTTGAAAATAGGCTAGATTTAAGGGACCTTTACACATCACCAGACAAATAGATCCATTCTTCAATTGGCTCTTTTTCAGTGGGTTGTATCAGAGAGTAGATTGATTGATTGAGTGATTTACTGTCACGTCTAGTACTTTGTTTTGGTTATATTGCAACAGGACTGTCATTTAAGTGATCGTCAGAGCCAGTATGTATATCTGTCTATACCTGTCCCAGAACTCGGGACAGTCACCCATCCAAGTACTAACCAAGCAAAGTGCTGCTTAACTCCAGTTATCAGAGAGGAACCACCAAACAGTAGAAAAAATGGTATACTTTTACAATTTGAATATGTGGTAAAGATTCACCTACAGCTTGATGTAATTCTGATATACTTCTGACATGACAGAAAGTGTGACCACATACTTTAAACTTAGAGTTAGTGACAGAGTACCCAAAATAAAGAGAATTATAAAGAAACTGACCTCCATCAGAACCAAAAACAGTGCATTGCACTGTAATAGTTTTACTAATTGCAAACCCATTGTAGTGGCCCTGAAAACAAAAGAATATCGATGATATTAAACTTAAGACTAAACTCAGGAACCAAATCACATTCATGCTACATTTCAAAATAAGGGGCTCTCATAGGAATAAAACAGAAAAGTGAGAGAGAAGTTTAAACATTAATTCTAATTAATTTTTATAACACTTAATCAATAATAAACACACCTTTAAATTGCAACAGCCAGTTCTAATTAAAAAAAATCAAGGGGCCAGAAAGAAGGTCAGCACCACGGAGACAGAGGATTATGGATTTAGGAGCTGCCTTTTAACAGACGTTACTTGATAGTTACACTCCATAAAAACTACCAAAATAAAACAAATGCCTGTTTCTAGCTTGACTGAAAAATGTTCATTGCATCAGAACACTTTTGCCAAGTTCAACACCATTGCACTGCTTCTGAAAATAGATCTCACTCAACCAAATTACCATATTTTAGGTTACATTTAAGTAGGAACTTCACCTGTCCTTTTTTCTTCACCCCTTTCCGTGTCCGTTATTGCCCGTACCCGTGATACCCTAGATCTTTTGGTATAAAACAGTGAACTCATCCGTGTCCATGATTAGGAAGGAAAAAATTTGTTCTTCACGGAAACGGACAGCTAGTATACTGTTTTATACCAAAAGATCTAGGATATCACGGATACAGGCAATAATGGACACGGATACGGGTGAAGAAAAAAGGACAGGTGAAGTTCCTACTTTAGGGACATTTTCCAGAGGGTGGGAGATAATTCTTTTACACAAATTCATACAAATAACTGCTACTATGTCACATTGGTATTTATCATATTTGAAACATATTAAAATACATTGCATTATATTAATTACCACACTAATGGACTCTAATAAAAATCTATTAAGAAAACCAGAATAATAAGAAATCTTATTGAGATGAAAAATTGATACAAAAAGTTATTAGGATTAGCAACCTATAAGGATTAAACCCCTGTCACACTCTTCAACTCTGGCCCACCAAAAACCTGTTGGAAGGTGTTTACGGAAGAATTCCTATCAGGAATAATGTCCATCAGGTACTTAGCTCATCAGAACAATGCCCATCAGGAACTTTGCTCATCACCAGTTTTTCAGGGGTGGACTTTTACCCATCATTTTGTACCCATCTAGATTAAGAATGCCAACTAGGTGGCCTTGGCTGCATTATGACAAGGAACAAAGATGATAGGTAGGTAGGGTGAATGAGTTGATTAGATTATTATCTTCATTTTTAGGTAAGCCATTTAATGATTTCGTGATAAGTATTTTTCATCATTATTTACAGTATCAATTAAGTAGTGTAGCAGCTTTGCAAAGCTGCATTATAAGTATTTTACAAATGTGGATAACCATACCATGATTCAAACACAGGAAGGGGTTAAGCTAATGTACAACAAAATTATGTCATTGCGTTTTGCAACATTTTACTTTGAGAAATCTAGTCCATTAGTTTTTAACATGATGAAAACAAATCATGTGAAAATACAGAATATAAGTTTTCTGGCATTTAGTTGTTATTGTGGATTTTGAGACAACCTGTTTTCTGTACCAGTTTTAAATGTTTGGTCTCTTGAATAATTCAAATAAAACGATACTGAATGTTTTAAGTTTTGGTTCAATAGAGCTTGGCAAAGGGATGGCTGTTCTTCAGGTCAAATATAGAAAAATATAGAATTCGCATTGCATGAGAAACTCTGGAAAATTAAATAATCTAAACTTGTCCAGTAAGCCACAAATTTTAATTGTTCCATAAAACCCAAAAATTAATTGTCTCATAATTAAAAGCAAAATAAGTTGTTGATCAGTGAAGCATTTTACATACTGCAGTGAACTGAATGTTTTTCTGCTGTTTTTAATTTATATTTTCCTCCACCTTAGCTCTGTATAATTTATTTAATTTATAATTAATAATACATAGAAAATAATGTCCCAGATCTAGAACCATGTTTATAAATTATTTCATTTTTCTATTAACAATGGTTGATGCTCAAAGACTCTTCTTTATTTTGTTACTTTTCATTGTTTCCAATGCATAAATGTAATGTTTTAGTGCAAGCCACTTGCATTTTGTCCAAACATGGGGTAGCTTTCCATACTCAGAGTGACCAAGACAAGAAAAGGAAAACAACAAAATAAACAGAACATTTCGATATAAGTACCTCAATTTTTCAGGAATGTTACATTGCCCCCATAGTTAAGATGGCAGGAATTATTTAAAACAACAAACCTTTAAAAAGTGAACTCAAGGTTTCACCATGAAACTGATCCAGTAATCTATGACCAGAGAGGTTTAGTAGTAAAGAGTGCTTTGTGTTGGCAATTGTTCAGTTCTACATGATTAGCCAAGCTGAGACAATTAATGCAAGGTCCTTGGCCATTGATTAACAAACTCTGAATGTCCCAACTCCACATAACTGCACTTAATTTTGTAAAAAAGTTATTGTACAATACAACCTTTGACACAACTATAACCTGATTATATTTTTTTCAAAAGGTATGCCACATGAATGAAACAATGGCTAAATAAGCTTGTAACAAACTTTATCATTGAGTAATCCTGGTATAAAAGAACTCAAATGCTTACCTCCAGTTTGGAATGAGCATAATTGTGATTTGTTTGGATTGTTAGAACAACAGTGATTGGGGATTAAGCACTAAAGCTGATTGATTATCCTTCGGGAGTTTTAGATGTTATATCAGTGTTCATTTAAACCCACCCTGGGGTTTTCCTGCTACTCAGGATATTGGATTTGCAGTAAAACTACATGGGAATCATCTCACAAAGTGTAAACCTAGAGCTGGATGCTGGGGCCTCAAGGGTTCTAACATAAGCTTTGAGATACAATATAGTAAACTTTGAATGAGCTACTTGACTACTGAGGTGTTTTAATTTATGATCCTCAACTCTGGAAATGTTTATTTCAAAATATTGTAATTACCCCTTGTGATTTGTAATTGCTTTGTCATTATATTTTTACAAAGCTAACACTATTGGCAAATTTTAAAGCTTCTTTGTCCTATCTTACCTAAAATAGATAATACAAAATAATAATAGATAAGGAACACCTCTTGACTGATACCATCTTATGTAGCTGGGACTCCAGCACATGGCTAGTTTTTATGTCAGCTGACATAATAGCATTAGTCTGCGGTGTCTGTGTCCGCATCCACGTGAACAACTTCTCTTCCAAAAGTACAAGGCGCAGAGACATGCCGTTTCTTTTAAAGATACCTTATCTATTAACAATGAAAAATTGTTCAAAGCATGCAAATCTGTTCATTCGCATGTTCCCCAGAGCTATTACAAGTAAGGAAGCCCAATTTCAAAACTTTATCACAATTTTCTTGTTGACTATTGCAGGGATTTCTCTCTTATCTTGCGTATATGTACTAGGTCACAAGTAGATTCCCTTGTGTGTGTATCAGGCCTAGATCTGTCTTAGTTATTTGTTAACAATTAATAAAATAATTTTTAATGCAATAACTTCATGAAATCCTTCATGAAATCACTTAAAAAGTATTGCATTTAGAGCATTTTGTTAAAATATGTTACTCAGATACTTTTTCCATAGCTACAAAATGGTGAGTAACTTGTATAACTAAATGAGTATTACTCATAGCTACTTTCCACAATGAGTAAATCACTTGTAACTTGAAAACTGTTGCATTTAGAGAATTTTGTTGGTATATGTTATTCACCTACTTTTAGGTCAGCTATAACATAGTAAAATTGCATATCTATAGTTCATAGCAGAGCAATAGCTACTTTCAGGTTCTTACTCTTGTGTAAATCAGTTGTAACTTGAAAAGTATTGCATTTAGAGTACAGTATTATGTTGAAATATGCTATTCACCTACTTTTGGGTCAGCTATAACATAGTCAAATTGCAGACCTGTAGCTCATTGCATAGCTGAGCAAAAACTACTTGGAGATTGTCACTGTTGAATAAATGACTTGAATCACTTGTAACTTGAAAACTACTGCATTTATAGTATTTTGTTAAAATATCGTATTCACCAACTGTTGGATCACCTATAACATAGTAAAATTGCAGACTTATACCTCATTGCATTGGCAATAGCTATTTTGAGATTCTGACTGTTGCGTAAATCACTTGTAATTTGAAAAGTATTGCATGTAGAGCATTTTGTAAAATATGTTGTGCAGTTTGTTGTACTTTTTACATAGCAACAACATGGTGAATAACTGGGAGTCTATCCAAAGGCTAAATGAGTGATAACTACTTGACTTTTCAATACCTTTCATGATAAGTGAAATCACTTAAAATCACTGAAAATTTCTGAATTTAGAGTATTTTGTTGAAATACATTGTTCAGCTGCAACATTTTCAATAGCTGCAACATTGTCAGAAGTTTCAAAGTCTGTCTCCATAGCTAAGGTAGTAATATCTACTTTGACACTTTCTAGCAGTTACCTAATTTGAGTAAATGGCTTGTATTGTCAAAAGTATTGCAGCTACGCAATTTCTTTTGAAGGTGTTGTTCATCTACTTTTTGATTAACAATAGCAAATTGAAGTGTCAAACTTATTGTTTAGAATCTACTTGCGTATCAATTACTTTTAATTTGTCATACTTGAGTAAATTGCACATATCTTGCATATAACAACCAGGTCCTCTGTAGCTTCTTAGAAAGCACCTTAACAATTAACTTTGTACTTTACTTCTGTATACCATTTGCAGTGGACAGCTTTTGTGTCCTTTTCTACTTTAACTTCTACTCTGAAGCTCAAAACACAAAGTCAGCTGACACACAGCCCTTTCATGGGCACTGATTGCTTGTTTTTACACAATGGAAAATATTCACTTCAAATATACATATATTTCAGGTAAAATCTGTTCATTAGAAATTCCTATTAAGAACAAGTGAATTACTAGTTCTATGAAGTTTCTTTTACAGTTAATTACCCCCATTCATCTAGTTATGGGCCTGTTCCACTAGAGCCGTCTTGTCGGTAACTTGATTTTTCAAGGGTTGGGAGCAATGTTTACAGAGTTAGTTAGGGTCAGTTGTAGTTTCCTGGCCTGTCATAGTGGGTCACCAAATGTAGTCACTTCCAGACCTGTCTATACTGTTACTGTCTTGCTGGCCTGTCGTATTCAAGTACACTAGAGCCCCAACTCCACGACAAGCCGTAGAACAACACCGTCTGTAGTTGAAAGGAAACTGGCCTGCCGTAAGCAACCAAGACCTGACTTGGTTGCTACCCATCAAGAAAGGAAATCTCCAAGTCCTTGGTTGCAGAGTTGGTTTTATCACAGCAGGACAAGCCGGGAACACAGCAGGGCAAGACATAAGAGGAAACCAACAAAGTGGTTATAGCAACAGACAAGCCGGGAGGTGTATATATCAGGTCTGTTTCATTTCACCAACTCATGGCTTGTCAGTTATGGGATCTATGTGCAGTCAGCTGATCCTGCATTCAGATGTCTCCTTTTTTGTCTGCAAACCAGAGTAAAACTTTAAATATTTAACTCAATTAAAAACAACAGGGCCCTAAGCTTCTGTAGAAAGTCTGTCTAATGTGTAGCTGGCATTTTTGCGGTGATAAATGATGGGTAACAGCAACAAGTAGTGTTACTTGGTTCGTGACTCGTGATCCCAACTTGAGAAATTGATCAATCTGGTTAGGGTGGATCTGGACACTGCTCCAGTCTTGATGGTTTATCACTACAGCTTGTCATGACCTGATACGGCTTGTCGGTTAGGGCTTTATGGCTGTCCTCATAGTTTCCAGTCTAGTCATGGAGAAAAGCACCCCCAATCCCAAGTCAGGTCAGGAGGTTGTTCCAGACAAGCCAGGATGCACTACCTCCTATTAGGGAGGTGAAACTGACCCATATTTTTCACACTCATTTTTCTGGACTTTGCTAACTGATCCTAGATTCATAGAGTCAGCTGCAGGGTCGGCTCCAGTGGAACAGGTCAATTATGTGGAAGTACTTTTCAGACCCCTTTGATTTACATTTTAGCCTGTAAAATGGGTATCATACCCAAGAATGTCTTTTTAATGCATACGAGTTGTCTCAAACGAAGATGCTTAAACAATATAGAATATTTGAGAATGAGCTTACCTCAGTCTTGAGGTAAAGACTATACAGAGTACATATCTCAACTCTGGGAAGTTGAATCTCATTGAAACCACAAATATACATCTACTCACCAGGAATACTGCAATACCGGGGCAAAATTTAAATTAAAACAGAACTTTTAAGGACCTGGGTCCGTATTTACAAACATTTGTATTCTTAGAATAATACTGTTATTTCTTCCTACTTTGTAAGAAAACAACCAAAATTCTTTTTAAAAAAAGGAAAAAAAAATACAATGTTTAAATTTTCAAAATTGTTAAAATTGGGATAAATTGAATGTAACAGAATGCTGTGTAGAAACAGAAAGCATTAATATTTTAACTGTTGATGAACACCCAGGTATTATTTATGGACAAACTATATAAAAATAATCTTATATGGTAATTTTTTAAAAGAAGAATGTTGGTGAATATGGGCCCTGATACTTCTATGGAATTTGACTTAACAATGTTCCACGCAAAGAAATTCGACTGAATAAATCAGACATAAAAAATCATTATCAATGTGTTCTGTAAAAGGCATTAATTTAAAGCCAGAACATATTTTGGAAATTTACATCAGTTTATATTTAACCATGCTAAATGTAAAAAAGGGACAATAGACATGTCTATATTATGAATTTACTACACTGTGAATATTATGTTTCCAAGTGCTTAAGTGTTTCTACAAAAGTCAAAGTATCTTTGACTTAAGCTAAAATACAGTAAAAATCATGTATCATGATGATTAGCTTTATAGATCCAATATATTACAGTTATTTTCCACTGTTAGATATGGTATCATTGACTGTAATATCAATGTACATTTAAAACAATATTACTTCATTTTGCAATAAAATAAAGCCTCTGAAAAACCACCCAAGAGCAAACAAAGGTGGGTTAAATCAGGTAGGTTTTGTACCAAGTCACTTTTTGTGCATGATTTATATATTCTGCTTCTGAATACAATGTATTTTGTACACAATGTGTCATAAATATACACTGAAAGCCACAGCTGTTGTTGTATAGCTGTTGTACACTGAATGACATCATCAGATCATTAGAATATGTTATGTCAACGTCCTTACATCCCTTTAAACAGCTGGGGATCATATTGAGACTGGCTGTCACTATTTCCCACATCATGAGCTGAAATACAAACCTATGGCCATGGAGCTGAGAATTCTGTAACCACTGACCCACACTAGATGACCACTATGCCACTAAGGCTACTATCACAGTGCAAAAATTTAGCATTTTAAGACTTAAGTTTAAGTTAAGGTTAACCCTTAGTTTCCCTAATAAAGATAATAATTTTATAATGTAGTTTTGTGAATTATGTAATGTTCTTGCAGTTTATATGTCTATTCTATATTACTTGTGCTTTTGTGATGTAATGGTATTTGTATGTCGATCTTTATATCTTTTGTGTTCTCTGTTTTCTAGTGATAATGTATAAATAATATAATGTCCATTGTCAAACATCTGTAATTAAGTCCAGTATGTTGTCTTTGATTTTTGTCCACTTGGTATCTGAAAGATAGGTGTCCAGGTGTTATAGAAGTTCCATGATTGTAGTTGCAGGAGTTTAGAATGAATGGGTTTATTGGAAGTTATTAGACTGTGTGGGAGTTATTGTATGATTGTGTAATGAAATACTTAATATCGTTTTGATGTTGTGTCCAGTTTATACATGCTTATTGTTCTATGTTATGTTTTGTGATTGGTCATTTAGTATTTTATAGTGTCTTATGTTCTGCAATGTTATTGGTCAGTGTTTACATGTTTGTATCTTTGCTTTGTTGAATTTGGCTATAAATTGTGAGCCAAATCATACCTTCATACAGATTGAAATAGAGATGAAAAGTAGAGATGAAAAATAGAGATTGAAGTAAGAGATAGAAAATAGAGATTGAAAGTTTAGACTAACTTGAGAAACAAAGTTGAGAAGTGAAATGAGAGTGTGAAGATAGAATCAAAAGGAAAAGTAATTATTTGAATTGAGTGTTAAAATGAAAATAGAATGACCCAGTAAACATTACAAACGTTTATAAACATTTATAAACCTAACTATAAACAGTTTAGATTAGGTTTAAAATGATGGGTTCCTAAACGTTTGCCTATAAATGTTTATACACGTGTTTAAAATCTGGAGAAATATTTCTGTAAGTATATCTTGCTGTATCACTGTTGTTTGAAGCCATCATTACATTCTAAGTAGATATATAGAAGTATATAATTTGATGATATTATATACTTTTATATCTCTACTTAGAATATAATGATGGCTTCAAACAACAGTGATACAGCAAGATATACTTACAGAAATATTTCTCCAGTTTCTCTCCAAATGGCTCTGCTGATGTCATCATCCCAAATGAAAGTGAGGTTAAGATATTTTTAACCCTTTGTAAACATTTAAAAACGTTTATAAACGTTTATAAACCAAACTAATGTTGCTGAAATGTTTATAAACCCATAATATTGAATAATTGTCAATATTTAGGTTTATATTTGGCTTAAAAAACATTTATAGGTTTACTAAACGTTTATAAATGTTTGCTATGTTTACTGGGGAGAAGTGATATTAATAGATTTAAAAGGAGAATTGAATGATAGTGAATTTTAAATAGGAAGTTATAACTGATATTTGACAATTGGATTATGCAACTTTATTATTAATTAGTTAAATGGTTTATAAATTAAATATTGTAACTGTTATTGTTCATTGTTAATCTGAGCTACATCCCAAAAGAGGAAGTAATAAAAGAATAGAAAGGAGCACCAAAGTGACTTACAGCTTACTCAAATAGAACTTTTAGTTTAAACTTAATCACACACTCCAACTACATTTTCTCGGTGTGATACTACTAAGAATGAATGAAACCTTTTTAGTATGTTAATGTACCTCCAATAATAAAGTTACCTTATTATTGTTCTACCAGTAATAAAATACTGTGACTACAGTATGGTCCAATAAGACTTGAACCTTGTCAAGGTTTGAACTAATATGACATTCCTTGTTCTAAACTCACCAGCGACAACACCATCTGATTCAATATGAAACATTTTTTGGAAAGAATTCATCTTTTATGAGATTGAAAGGTATTGTCAGCATACAGAATGCTACTTTTCCATTATATACAATAAAAATTTTCCAGAATATCATAGCTACATAATTATCTCTGCCAAGGAGGTATTATTTTCATGACCGTTTGTTTGTCTGTTTTGCTTGTTAACAGGATTACTCAAATACCACTGTTCGGAAGTTATGAAAAAAGAATCAGAAGATGAGTCTTGGTCAAACTTAGATCCCATTAAATTTCTGAAATTGATCTGGATTACTGGACCAAAAAAATCTGGTTTTTCCCATTTACTGATTATTATGTGTCTTTTCCAAGGCCTGGGCTCTTTCAGTGCTCTTGTTTATGGTTAATTTTGAAAATAGTTTTCATCATTTTTCCAGTGTAATGAGTGGTAATATTGGATCAGTTTGATGTGTATGGCATGAAGCTCATAAGTGTTAGGTCAGTTTGACATGTATATACTAAAACCAATTACTTTATATTCTGTGATCTGACAAATTGTAGAACCTCATTCCATTCAAATAGTCTGCAAAACAGCATCTGTTATTTATTAGATTAGATAAAATTAGATTATTTGGTGGACACATGCAGGGGCAGATGGATGGCATGATACATTATAGAACCATCCCTGAAGAACTTGTATGTATATGTTACTTGCTGTTTCAAAACCTTTGGCCGTTTCGAAACGGCCATGGCCGTTTCGAAACGGCCACGGCCGTTTTGATACCTTTGCAAGGTTTAGAAATGGCTTGGCCGTTTCGAAACGGCCAACTTTTCCTCTTGGCCGTTTTGATACCTCACCAGTTTGACATTGGTGGACAAGTTTGTTCTGTTGCTTTTAAGTGTAACAGTTGTATTACAATAAAAAACAGTATATTTAATTAAACTGCATTTGGTATATTATGAAACATATATCTAACAGAACATATAACAACATTTATTGGTGCATATAAACACTTTTTGTAAAGACTATAGTTCTTAATATATATCAATATTAAGAAGAAAAAAATGAAATAGGATTAAACAATATTTTATCACTAATCCCTTTTATGCACCCCACCCATATGCAAATGAAACAAATCAACATCAAGAGATATCTTCTAAAGTAATAATAATACAAAGCATTATAATTATATGCCAGTATTAACTGAGTAATATTAAGTAAAAAAAGGTGCCAAAAAGCAAATCTGTTCTAGCTCATCTACAATAATTCTTTGAAAAGTTAAACAATAGATCCCTCCTTGATTGATCTTCCTGTTTTGTGAATTTGTTAAACCTTTCATATTTACCTTTTAAACAGCCCACTAATATTTAAGTGAAACAAATCAACATAAAAAGAGAGTTGCAACAATAGGAATAAATCCAATTAAGCACTTCTGACAATCAATGGCAAACAAATCAACATCACAGAGTTAATATTTATCATGGCTTCTTTATGGCTTATTAATTAAGCTGGCAAGTCAAACAAACAGGTTTAAAGATACAGTACCTTCATGCAGATAGATTGATTAGATAATTTTTATGATGCTGACTTTGTGTTATACAACAACAAAATACAATTTGTTTAAAGAAAACTTTTTAAGTAAAAGGGCCTAATTGAAGATCACAGGTTAACTGCAGTTACCCCCCATACCTGAGTACCTACTCCACAAGTTATGATTATAGAAAGTTGCTGAGTAGCCCATGCTCAGGAATTTTTTTTAGAATCAAAGGACAGATTTGAAGTTCACACAAAAACACACGCTATAGAAAAATGTAGAAATCAGGTGAGGTTTCAAAACGGCCAGGTTATTGATTTGGCCATTTTGAAACCAGGTTTTGAACTGGCCAGGCCGTTTCAAAACCAAGGAAGGTTTCAAAACGGCCAAGTAAATAATTTGGCCATTTCGAAACGGCCAATGGCCGTTTTGAAACGGCCAGGGTTTTGAAACGGCCGGGAACAGATATTTTAAATAAATAAGAATTGCATTGGACTGTTAAAAATGTTATTTTATGGGAGTTTTATCAATTGAACTGACTTACCTAAAACAAGGCAAAACAGAAAGAATTGACAATTATTTAATATTTAATGTTATTATTACAACCCCAGTTACCTTGCCTGACAGAACCCTTCCTCTGAATACCCTCCCACCCCTCCCCCATCTGAAAGGAATGTATGACAGAACCTGGCAAAAAGGTAACTACTTTGGATGACAGTGGTATTGATCTGAGGACAGGGGAAATTCCCACATAGGTAGTGAAAAAACTGCGGCTAATTGCAGCAACACTGTTATAGTGACAAAGGTACAGTTACATGCATTCAGATTCATATTAGTTATACACCTTTCTTGTGTTATACATGTTTTCAGTATTTCCTCTTCTATTGCAGCTGTGTTATGTATTAAACAGCTCAGGTATATTGTGAAGCGGGGGACATTTTAACAGATTGAAGAAGGGTAATACACAAGGTGTTTGAAACCATTCTGGATAATTCTATTAAATTGAAATGGCCCCAGCTGTACTTGTATGGACATGAATGATAACCTAATTAGTGGTCAGTGCCGGACAGTGCTATTCCATCAATTACTGAGTTCCTGAGTGTGGAAACTGTAAGGTAAGGTGGTAATGCATTATTTGTAGCCATCAAAAAGTAATACTTTCACAAGACTATGTATATCTCCATAAGTTTACATGGATCACTTATTGTGTGGTTTGGGTTCATTATTATTAAAATCATTACAACAGTTCATCCCTACAAGTACACACATATTGCAGATTCCTTTCTTTAGAAATACACGTCCAGTACATGGAGTGATACACATAAGTAAATGTAAAAATGACCATTAAATGTCAAGTTTATCAATGCAACATCCATTTAAAATTTAGTAATAAAAAATTGATTGAAGTTAAATGGCATAATACTGTAGTATGTCAAGAATGACGGACCTCAAAAAAAGCCCCGGAAGTTAAAATTTAAAATTTATCCTCTCACTGAAAAAAAACAGTCACCAGATATAAATTTTGATTTTTCCTTTTGTCTCAAATTATGGAGACCCTATTTGGTCATTAATATACATGAAGAAATTATTTATCATTTTGGTAAGATGTGACCATATGATGTTTTAATCACTTGAAAATGAGATGTGAGCACCAGATTCTTTCATGCTGAGATTATGTTGTGATGGTGTTGTGATTACCTCCACCAGCATGTTATGTTTTTGGGTCCGTTTGTCTGTGTTCGTTATTACTCTAAAAGTGATACATGTATCTTGATTTAAACATATTTTATTAGCAATTAGGCAACAATCGTAAAAGATACAATTATATTAAGCCCTCTTGCAGGGTGAAGTATTTACAGATGATGTGAAGATGAGGCTGCACAAAAGGGTCACTGCTGGCAATTAAAGAATCAAAAGCGTTTAGACTTGACAATATATCTATGGACTGCTTCAAATATTTTAATATTATCCTCAAAACATAAGTTTTGGTTTCCAAAGAGAATCTGGTCAAGAATTACTGAGTTATCAGACGGGGGTAATGATCGCAACAGTTCATCTCTGATATTTGTATATAGGGGGCAAAAAAGGAAAAAGTGTGATGTGTCTTCATTTGGGTAATTGCAGGCGCAAGAGGAGTCATCAGTTACATGCAGGTTCTCTTTTAAATGGTGATTAAGCTTACTACAACCTAACCGTAAGCAGGTATGCTGAATATTAACCAATCGGCTCCCAAAATTATAAAGTTTTTTTGTTTCTTTTTGAAGTAAGTCACTTGGAAATATCTTGTTTAGTGCTTTTGAGAAAGATCCCAGTGTTGGTTTAGTTCTTACTTTAGTAGGGAGAGAGTTCCAAAGTTTGGAACCTACTACAGGAAAGGAGAGCTCACTCAATTTTGTCCTCACTATTGGAATCGGATAATCTCCAATTGAAAGTCTTGAATTAATACCTTGTCTTAATCTTTTCAGGTTAGGGGGGATCTCTTTAATCTGAGGTGGGAGAATATCAGACAGATATTGTGGAGCGAGGTTATTTGTAATTTTGTACATCATCTTTGAAATATGAATTTCACGTCTTTTTGATAACAGCTGCCAACCTGTTTCTTTATACAGGTTAGCTATATTAGATCTTGCAGGAGCACCTGTTATTAGTCTCATTGCTTCGACAATTACGTGATCAAACTTGGCAAGTAGACTGAAAGGTGCTCCGGACCAAACTATGTCTGCGTATTCCATTATAGGCCTAATGTAAGACAAAAAAATCTTTTCAAGAACTGGTCTATTTAGTTTGAACTTTAATGGTTTAAGTAATCCAAGAAGAGTAGAACATTTTTGAACAGAATTGTTAATGTGGTGGTCCCACTTTAGATTATGTGTAATCCACAACCCCACATGTTTGTGTGAGGGTACATTAGCAATGGGAGTGTTGTAGAAGACGAG
This sequence comes from Sabellastarte sp. h YS-2021, assembly GCA_964017235.1. Taxonomy (NCBI): domain Eukaryota; kingdom Metazoa; phylum Annelida; class Polychaeta; order Sabellida; family Sabellidae; genus Sabellastarte; species Sabellastarte sp. h YS-2021. The sequence goes on along the minus strand of OZ024931.1, from coordinate 45,058,801 downwards.
TTTTTTGTAGTTACTTCGTGAGTTTTGCTTTAAGGATATGACTGAGGACTCAGTTTTTGAAGGACTAAATTTTATCAACCATTGATTGGCCCATTTTTCAATGTTTAGTAAATCTTTGTTTATACACGTAGTTGCTATTGCAGGATTTATTACTTTTAGGAAAAGACAGGTGTCATCGGCAAATAATCTAATGTCACAGTACTTAACAACCAAGGTAATGTCATTGATAAATACAAGAAAAAGCAACGGACCCAACACAGACCCTTGAGGAACCCCTGCAGTAACTTTTCACCAATCAGAACATTGGCCGTTAATAATTACTCTCTGATAGCGATTTGACAGATAATCTGAAAACCACTTCAACAGTTTACCACCAATACCAAATTTGTTTAGCTTAAATAGTAACCCTTTATGCCAAACCCGATCGAATGCTTTCGATATGTCAAGATAAACAATCCTTACATCCTTGCCTTCATTGATTGCATTATAAAATTGGTGATACATTTCTAATAACTGCGTCACAGTTGAAAATCCTGGCAAAAAGCCAGATTGCCATCGACTAATAAGTGAATTCTCCCAAAAGTGATTATAAACATGTTTGAATATAATTTGCTCAAATATCTTGCCCAAAATACAAAGTAGAGAAACTGGCCGATAGTTATCAGCATATTGTTTTGAAGATTTCTTGTGCAAAGGCAGTACATTTGCTTTTTTCCAATTGGATGGAAATATTCCATTGCTAAGAGAAGTGTTAAACAACAATGTTAGTGGTTTAACGAGAGAGAGACCCGCCATTTTAATAAATCTTGGTGAAATGCTATCTGGCCCGTATGACTTGTTGCAATCTAAGATCTTAATTTGGTCCAAAACCTCTTCCTCTTGTACAACTATATCACTTAACATTGGGACGGGTTCAGCATTTAATGAGGGGATGGAAGCTGAAGTGTCATCAACCATAGAAGATTGCGTAAAGAATTTGTTGAAGTGGTTTGCCTTTCCATAATCATCAACAATTATGTCACCACTATCAGTGATTAATGGTGGTATAGTGCTATCCCTTGATGATGAAATGATAGATTTTGTGAGACCATAAAACTTTTTGGAGGTTAAATTTTCTGTGTTAATTTTATCAAACTTGGACTGTGAAAAATCGGACTTGGCTTTTTGAACTTCTCTTATATATATATTTCTTTCTGATCGAAATTTTGCCCAGATGTCAGGTGTATTGGTATTCTTGGCTTTATTGTGTAGCCTGTTTAACTTGTATTTAAGCTGTCTAAGGTGATGGTTGTAAAAAGATTTGTCATATGGCCTTATAGTTACAACCTTATTAGGGATGAACTGTTTCGCGGCACTCAAAATTATGTTTGTAATATTATCACAAGTTTGGTCAATGGACTTGCCTTGAAAACACTCATCCCATTTAACTCTGTCAAGAAAGGATTTATAACCGTCAGTATTTGCTTCAGAGAATTTCCAGATATGTCTCTTGAAAGGTTTAGGTTGTTTAATCTTAAAAGTAAGTTTTACATATATTGTATAATGATCATTGTTGGCCAGGGGTGGTATGATACCTGAAGTCCGGATTATCAAAGGGCAGTTCGATAAACACTGATCCAGTATAGAGCTAGACCTGTCAGTGATCCTAGTTGGCTGATTAATGTGCATCTTTAGTCTGTTAAGACTGGCAAATGTGTTCAATTTATCACCAGTGTGTGTATTGGGATCTGAATTTAAATCTCCTATAATTATATAATCCTGCATATTACTTTGTTGTCCTTTGTCTATGGCAGACTGAAATATATCATAGAAATTTGATAAACCAGGAGGCCGATAAGCAGTACATATAAGAAATTTTTTATTTTTGTACCTAATTTCCAGCCAGAGAGCTTCCAGCTCATTTAATTCAAGGTCCTTTCTTCTTTTAGCTACTATATCGTTCCTCACCCAGCATAAAACCCCACCCGCATGTGTAGGTCTGTTCAAAACAAAAGGGGTTTGAAAACCATCAATTAAGTAGTCTTGAATATTGTCTGTATCGGATAGCCATGTCTCACTGACTGTAATTATATTAAATCTGGGTGCAAGATCATAGCGAATAAGTTCCAGTTTGACATTGATTCCATTCAGTTTTGATTTTAAACTACGGACATTGAGATGACATATTGAAATTTCTGAAGAAGTAAAGTTATTTTCCGTAGAAAAACTATCTGGTCCCGGATTTAGCTCAATGTCCCATGCAATAAGGAAGTTTGAAACACAGAGTGCATACCCTTTTGAAGTATTTGATTTTGTGAAAATTCTGATATTACAAATAACAAAAATGTGGCTTTTGTAGAAGGGGAATCTGGTCGATATCGTAAAAAACAGAGCAGTCCAGTCCGGTAGTGTAAAGGTAATACTAACTAGGAGTGGTTAAACAGTAAGTACTTTGACAATGGCCAGACACAGTGATCCAAATGTGCAGCAACAAAATGATGATGAGAAAAACAGTCGACAGAAAAAAAAAAAAAAAGAATATATACATACATAGAGAATACATAAGAGGGAAATTTACAAAAAGGAAAACAACAAAGTTCATCAGGGTAAGTTGAGTAAAAAGCAAACATCACAAAAAAAGAAAATAAAAACAGTTGAAACATATAAATGTAACACAAAAAGTAACAGGAGCTAGAAATGCTTGGGGTACAATAAATTTCTACTGTTACAGCATAAACATCAGTTAGAATGAATAGAATCATAATATGTTATGGCAATGCTTAATTTTATAGCTTTTGAGTAGTTATCAAATACTTTGTCACATCTTGTAATCAAGAACAATGTGTAGATAATATTAATGTTCAAAATGGCTTGTCTTATAGTTCAAAGATGCAAGACACTGTTGATATAAAATCATACACAATGGGTGAACATGCGACTAGAAGAATAAGTACAATTTTCATATATTTACATCTGGAAGTTATACAGAGATATAAGCAGTATCAAATACAAATGTTTTGTAGGTGTGTACATAAGGAAGTGTTTAAAGAAGGAATTGTTTAACCACAGCAGAGTGTACAGTGTGAGATACTGAAACGCAACATATTAGTCATTTCGTTGTAATGTATCACGCAAGTCTTCCAAAAGGGAACCAAGCACATTTTTGCCCTTCCACTTGCTGCTGTCCCAGATTGTTTCATCCTGTAAGGCAAGACCTACTCCCCAGTAGCTGTCATGTGGGTTTGCTTCAGCAAGCCTCCTGGATATAGTTCCTTTGAGGAAGTTTGAGAGATGTACATTTTGACGGAATTTCGCGTAAAGACCAGTTTTCATGATCTCGTCACATACCTGGCTCCAACTTGACAAATCAAAATTTGCTACCTTTCTTCCAAGGGATTTGGCATGCTTGGGATCAGTAGTTTGGAGGATTTTAGTTGCAGTGTCTTTGTCATGAAAATAAAGAGCTTTCCTAAACATGAAAAACTGTTCAGTGGAATGGAAGGTCTGATGATCAATTGTAAATTTGCAACGATGGTGGTTAGATAGTGGAGAATCTTGTGTGAAAAAAGCTGTAATATTGTTCTTTGTAACAGTTGACAAGTGATGAGGCTGAAGATCTGGTGGTAACTTTGAGATGTCACTGGTAGTATAGAGTTTACCATTAACTTGTAGTTTATCAGCTACCAGTTTTGCTTTGAATCTACCTTCTGACTTGTAAGCTGCCTGAAGTATGGGTTTAAACTGTTTCCTTTTCTCCAATACCTCAGTAGGAAAGTCTTCAACAACTAGGATTCCTATTTCACGAAATTTGTTTTTGGCTCTTAAGACTGCAATTTTGTCCTTGAAGTGATTGAACTTTACGATGATTGGTTGGCTGCTGTCTCTTATTGAACCTGTGCGGTGAGCTCTCTCGATTGCTCTACCTTCAAACACGATGCCCATATCTTGACACAAGGTCAACACTGTAGTTTCGCAATTCTCTGTACCATGATCAGTTGGCAATTTAATGTTCAGAAACTTCAAATTGTTTCGCCTCATGTGGCCTTCCAGGCTGATGATACGCTCAGTAAGCAAATTAATCTTTATGTCACTTGAGGCTTGGTTTGCTTTAAGTTTGGCGTTCTCTGACTCCAGAGAGTTAACTTTCCCCTCAAGAACTTCAACCACAGACATAAGATGATCTTTCACTGAATTTATCGATTCTTGAACAGTTTCAACTTCTTTATTGAGCTTGTCACCTACAGAGTTTATTGATGTTTTGATATTCTGAAATTCGTCATGTAAAGGGATTAATTCCTCTGCTAAAACTGACCAAATATCTGTAATTGACAATCCAGGTGATGTTGGGGAAACAAGGGTATGATCCCTCTTGGGTGTCTTAGCTGCCGGAACTCCTGGAACCTGTGTTTTGGCTCCCCTAAGTGGGTTTCTGGATGCCATAATTGATAGCTCTGAAAAATATATTAGCTGAGCTGTGGTGATCTACAGTTACTGTTGATAATGATCTTTAAGATAATTTACAATTATTTGACCATAAGAGCAAAGTGACAGTCCATAATGTAAGCCAGTATGCTATAGTAACAGGCCTGGTTGATTGGTCAGATTGAAAAATATTTCTTGTTTACAAACAGTTCAGTCAAACAAGGAAATTGGGCAACACCATTACCTCTCACAATGTGGTAGAAATATTTCTTGTTTACAAACAGTTCAGTCAGACAAGAAATTATGTAACACCATTAGCTCTCACAATATGGTAGAAATCTATTGTACCTGGAGCCTTTCATGGTCCTCTCCCAAATCTAAGACATCATGCACACTTGTTGACCCATTGTTCTGGGGTGGTAATTAATATCAACAAGGAAAGTTCAATTAAGGTGACAAGTTGATACACTTCTCTTTCTATCCTTGGAAATTATGTGCATTTGAAAAGTATTTGATACAAAGATAAAATATATGATAAATATCCTTTTCCAGATGTTATAAAGTTAAGAAAGGTATCCTCTGATTCCTTGAAATTTCTTGTTAACATGTGTGTAAATTTAGGTGATAACTCCCTGTATATCCACTAAATATATAGCAAAAAAGCCAGAGCTGATAAAAACACAACCTCACACAACCTGATGGGTTACATGATTATTCAAATTTGTTTGATTGTTTTAATATTTCCATGTATAAATAGTGTAACAATACTGTGAAAAATAGATTTTTATTTTTTGCTGTTGTTCCATTAAAGTACATGTATGATATACATGTATCTTTGTGGAAGTTTTTAAATGGATAAGGCCTGGTTAAAGGAAGAAGTCATTAAATAAGGGAAAGATCTGGATCATATTCTGGATACAAAAAAAGTCCCTAATTTTAAGAAATGCCCCCCTGCAGAGGTATGCATTCTACAAGTGCTTTCTAGTTTTATCATGATATAAAGCTTATTATTAATATAAACTCATGTTTAACATTACCCAGGCATTGATGGGGAGGAAGGTTGTGTGCAGATTCCATGTCTTGTGACCACATTAAACATGTTGACAGGTGTCTACAGACACAGCTAACACAGTATACAGCTAACACATGAAGCAATGTACCACCTGTGACCATTTGTATGATTAGTTACAAGAATACAGGACACACACTATAAAAGCTTCTAATGGTTCTGATTTATATTTGATTTATTTGGGTTAATTGTTTATTTAAACACAGTTTCTGGCTCATATCATATTCCGAATTGTAAAGATGGAGGATTATAGCGTAATCTAGTTGGTCAAAATTCTGCATTGCAAAACCACTGGGCAAGAGCCAGCAACAATTAACTGTTCCAACAATTACTTTATAGCAATTAATCTTTGAGCTAGCAGATTCTGAAGCACAGAAACCAAATCACTGATACAGGGAAACCAAGAATAAGTTAAGGTGGAAAAGGGCTGAGAATGTTGAGCTTAAACCTTTTTTTGAAACCTGTCTGAGGGAAATGCTATTGATTTCAAAGGTTGTTCATTCCACAGACTACGAGCATCATAGGAATAGCTATTGTTGATATAATTTTGGAACTTGTAAATTAATGGTTAGGTTTACTATGTCTTGTGTTATATTTATTTGTGTACAGAGCACAATGAAATACTGTGGTAATTTTGAGTCAAGAAGCTGATAACTTAAGCTGTGTCTTTTGAACTATGATCAGCATTTGATAGTTACCGGTTATTTGGTTTTGTTTGCAGATATAAAATATTTTAATATATATTGACTGTGATTATCTTTTTACTGAAACAAAATATCCTTAAAATTGTACCAAATACTAAATGATCTATTTTTATTGCTGGAATGCAATTTTTGTCTTAACAATGCAGCAAACCTGAAATTCACTCGTATTTTAGTGTGAAGTTTCCATTCTAGGGATATGAACTATTACAAATACATTTATGTAATGAACTTGAACATCTCAAGAGTTAGATTCAGATGGGATATTGGGTTTGTTCAGGATATGAAGGTCACATTTCACTTAACTGGATCTAGCCATTTAGCTATGACTTGTAATCAATCTCACTTCAAAGAAAGTCAGAGTCCAACTTAAGATCCTGACATCTTTTGACCAACTAAGGTCATGTCAGTACAGACCTACTCAGTGAAACCCACCTGGTGCCATAAGTTGGGTTCAAACCCATTACCACAGAGGTGAGAGGCAATCATACGTGTTACCCAATTAGAAACCTCTGTGGTTATAGATTCAAATCCAGGTCATAACATTCACTGAGAACTTGTCCTCATATCACCTCTCCACCTGTACACCCCTGCTTCTACTTCAGTATGTTATGGATCAAAATGTGAATAATCTGGACAATATTATGAACTTGATGAATTTTCTATGAAGGTATACTCATATTTATACATTTACTTTATTTTAACAGTGTATTCTGTACAAGTAGAACTGGAATAAGTCAAACAAAGGTGTGAGTAGAGCTAGATCTGAGGTCCCAACATAAGAAAATGCAGTATTTTTTATTGATATCAGTGGAAGATAACCATAACAAGAACCAAAATCTGTGGATATTGTAGGGTTCTAGTTTATATAACCAGAGTCTACTTGTATATGATTTTGTAGTTTTTTCGAGTATTTGTGACCAAGGCTTAACCCTCTGAAACACCATTCTGAAACAGATGACTTGCAGAAGTGCACTTTGAGGACCTCATTATTGACTTCCTGTCTTGTCATACTGATTGTGATCTGTGAACTGTTTCCCTCAGACAGTGACAATAGAACTCCAGACTACATTGACACATATCACTCAATCATATGATTTATAATTACTCCATGAAGAGTGTCAGCAAATTTTTACCCATTCATTCCCTCTTTGAATCACTCAATTTTTCCTATATCAAAGGCAGTAGTTACAGAGTTTAAAATATCTGAAAAGTCTTCACAACAGCTTGTACACTGTCATGACATGATGTAGAGGAAACAAATAGGAAGGAAGAAGCATTATAATGGGAATAAACCCCATGTCACACTTCTCCATTCAGGTGTATCACTAGCTATACTGGAAAAAAGTGGCATAAATCTGTGGATCAGTCCCCTAAAAAAGGATAAATTAAGTCTGCACACCTAGGGCCATATTCACCAAACATCTAAGTCAAGTGTCAGACTTAAGAAGCCAGTTCCATTTCCATGTATGAGCTCCCATATTATCCCAGAGTGAGAAGATAGGGAATTTAATTCAAATTGAGAAAAACTACCTGGGTGCAAACTGATAGGGTCCAGTGAGTGTCAAGTTTTGTCATTTTTCTGATAGTTTATGGCTCTGTGCAAACTGTGATGTTACTGTTTTAACAATGTGGTGGTACATTGTTACCATGTTAGACAATGTGGAAATCTGATGTCACAAATGAAAATAATATGCTAACTTTGTATAAGGTGTTTGGTGCGACTCGTTTAACTTTTTAAGAACAGATCTTTTAATTAGGAGAAATGGGGAAGCCACATAACATTGCTTAAAAATAGAATAAGCAAGAAGTGCCTTACAAACTTTCACGTGGGGATCCCAAACCAGATTTTGGTCAGAAAATTCCTAAAAAATCTGGATCATCTTTGAAGAGGACTGAGCCACAGGTTGTCCTCTACTTGTGTGAAAATATGACCAATCTCATGTATAGATTTGAGTTATGTGTGCAGACAAACAGACAAAATAATGGTGCACATAAGTGCACTGAGATAATAACATCTAATTAATAAAGAATTAATACTTCTTGTATACTTGTGCATTTTTTATTCGCAAAATGAATCTGGAATTACAAAATATGATGGTGACAAGAGAATGTGACATAATGGCTCTAGGCCCATATTCACAAAAGGGATCAAGTTGAGGCAAAAAATTAGCTCAAATTTAGTACAAACAGTTGTGAACTTGAGCTGATTTGGGGGCTCAACTTGAGCTTGATCCCTTTTGTGAATACGGCCCCTGTGTTTTAAGTTTCACATTGTTTTATGTCACATGACCTTCACTTGAAGTGTCATTCCAGTACATTCCAAGCTGACATGATGAACTAGAGATAAGGCAAGAACCTGGTCAATTTTATGCCCATAAAAACTGTCATAAACTTATAAAAATGATACAGAAAGCAAGCCAGAGGCATGATTACTTGACAGCCACTCATAATGCTCCATTCAAAGATGGTTTATTGGGGAATTCGTGTTTTCTGCTTTGATCCTTTTCTTGGCAAGAGTTTTGAAACCATTCTCTGCATTTCTTACAGATTTGTCCCAGTTCTTAAATATTACATTTGATTCCATGTATGTTGAAAAAAAACCATCCAAATGAATCCTTTTTTGTATGTTTTGTAATATATGCATGTAATTTTATGTATGTAATAAATAAGAACACTTGCTTTATTGTTATCAGTATAATATATCATTGAAAACATGAAAAATCATTGAAAGTCAGTATTAAATGGGGGATTACAGATATCTCTGAGATAGCCTGAATTATTTGGGTTCAACATTTTCTGAATATAATTGGAGATAGAATCCTACCTTATTTGTATAAAGCCCTGTTTTATTCACTTGACTGCTGAAAGGCCACCCACTTTGAATTTCTTCACCAAGAGTAATTTAAGGGCCAGTGATAACTGGAGTTTGTCAACATTGTGTGAAACAAGTTTGACTGGTTTGGTTGTTTTCATCTACTCTGGTCTAGCAGTAAAGCAGATATGGCTTGCTACTTATGAGGTCTGTGGTTCAAATTCTGAAAACACATCTTGTATCACAACTGATGTTTGGCAACTTGTACAATGGTTTAAAAGTCATTTTTTTCTCAGAGAGCATGCAGAGTAGACTTTGTTCTGAAGGTTTATAAGTTAAGACTTGTATTTACTACAAAACAGCACACAATCATGAATTTAGGAGAGCAGACCTGTGTTAAAAATCATATATTTGGATAACAGAAGTTCAGATAAAAGAGGTTATTTTGTCACTGTATTAAGGACTGGGCCTTATTTTGGCCTTTACTATTGGTTTTACCTTGAAAATTTTGTGATAGCGATAGAGTTAAGTTCCCTTTATGCCAGTCCGATATTTATAGAAATGTGAGCAAATTAAGCATTGTGATTATTGAGTTTTGTAATTGACCCACTTTATCAGTGGCCAGTATTTAATTGAGTAAACTGTAGAATTGCCACAAGTGGCAGTGTTAGTATGAGATTACACACTGGTCACTTCTCTTGCCTAGCCTTGACAGAAGGCTAGTGTTAATTGACTTTATTATCTTATCTGGGTTTAATGTCATTCACAACAACAATGAACAGAGTCAGGGTCATATCTCCAAAAGTATTAATTAAGGTGCACGCCAACTAATTAATCACAATTCTCCACTGTAAAGTTCTAGGTGTAGAAACACAGATACAAGATTTGTAGATCTGGGTTCCTATTCGATGAGACAACCAATGAATATATTTGAAATATTAACAGAGGCTATGTTAAAGGCTAGGTGTGCACTCAGAATGCAGGTTGTTTAGCTGCCTAATGATTTTTGTTTGTACAACTCACATCAGTAATAAGCAACATTACACTGTAATTAAGTAGTTATCCAGCTGTTAATTAATAGCTGTGGCTTTTCTTGTATTAATCAATCATGATGGTGCATAAGATATCAGAAAGGGATGTAGAAATTGATATTTTTACAAATAGAATACAGTTGATCGTATTGGAAAAGAAATTTGTACAAGGCGTTGAAAAAAGTCTAACAGGGTTAAAAGTAGTCTTCTTATTCACCAGGGTAACTCTGTGGAAAGACTGTCCAAGGCATTAACATATACCGCTACTTCTTTTTAACAGATTTTTACTACTAAATTAAAGAAATTTAAGTGGAAGTGACACATCTAAAAAAGATAGATTAAAGTATATGTTACAATTAAAACAATAGCTATTCACTCTGTCGTAAGTAAAAAAAAATAGATTAATCTTAAAAATAAGTACCACATGAACAATAGAATCTGTGTAAGTTAGTAGTAAGATTCCCTTTTAATTTCAGTTAAAATGTTTCTGCTAATATCAATATCCACAGTGGTTTTACTTACATAGTATACTGTAAGTCTTAAAACCTTCAAACTCACAACAACTGAGGAAACTGAAAATATTGACCTTTGTGAATTTTCCATATTTTACTGGGTTTTTTTTTTCATTTCTCTCTTGGCAAAAGCTTCATTTACTTACTTGTCATTTTAACAGGGACAAACGTGTATCAGTTGTTTTTTCATTTACATTTTGTACCAGATTATTTTTTCTCCATAAATTACATGCAGCAAATGCCACAACCTGCACCATACTTTGTTTATTAATGTCTGGTTACCATGGATATATCATGCACACAATATGCTACATATTGACTGAAGTTTTAGGATGCTCTGTCAGGTGACTAAGATTTCAGCACGAAATTATTGGTTTTTTTTGTGGGCTTTTTTTCTTCAAAAATTGATCATTTTAGAGTATTGCATGTAAATCTAGAATATATTAATTCATTTGATTCAAACATATCTGAGTTTTCATGTATTTTATTTAGTTACATTTAATTCTGTGAAAGATTTTGGAATATTTAAAAATTACAGCAAAACCATTTTGGGAAACTGTGAGAAATTAGTGGGATTAAACTTGATAAGGTATGCACTTAGATTTCATATTTACATGCAAAGAGACCATTTGATGGGAACTCTGTTAAATAGAATTTCCTTTGAAGTAGAACGAACCAATTAAGTTCTCTGTGAACTTCTTCCCACTGAAATTTAGAACTGTTATTTTCTGGTTAACCAGAAGTATTACCCTGTAACCCGTTTCTCATCCCAGTAGGGATCAATTGTGTAAACATTATATACGGCTCCCTCCATGAAAGTGGTTATGTTTTTTCTTAACATTTGTTTGTTTGTCTTTCTGTTACCAAATTATACAAAAAGTACTGATTTAGATGAAATTTAAAATGACTTTGGAATGTGTATTTTGGTTGAACTAATGATTAACTATATTTAGTGATTATGTGAGTATTAGCTTGAACACTCATTTCCTTACAGCATTTTAAGCTACCTCCTGTGAATGGCACATTACAAATACGAAGATTTGATTGACTAGGGGTATCAAATAGACAGACAGGCTTTTGTGTTTATTAATATAGATGTATCAAGCAATTTAGAGATGATTCAGTTTATTGTTGTGTCACATCTATTCAAATTGTATTTATAGTATCTCAAGATTATCATGCTCAAGATCTTACAATTGCCTGAAGAATTTTACAAGATTAGAACACTACTTATTGACGAGTATTGGCCCAGGTTTGTGCTTTCCAAGTACTTTTGTTTGTACAACTGAGGCCTGCATGCAACAATCAGTCTGATCAGAATCAGTACATTCAGGTACAGGCCCTCTTTACACTTAAGAAAACAAAGAAAAAATTCAAATTCAGAGATTAGAAATAAAGAAGTTCTGGTTATTTTAACTGGATATCTGTAAATATATGCAGATGGTGCCAACTGATCAGATATTGCCTCATATTGGTAGAGTGAATGGTGTGTGTAGATACAGTATGACATAGCTGTTCTAAATACATGTATATCACTTTATTAAATTGGTGCAGTGGATGTTTTGTAGTCTCAGTATGATACAGTTGTTCTAAGTCGATCACTCAATCATATTAGTGCCCTGAATGGTGTGTGTAGATACAGTATGATGCAGCTGTTCTAAGTCGATCACTCAATCATATTAGTGCCCTGAATGGTGTGTGTAGATACAGTATGATACAGCTGTTCTAAGCAATCACTCAATCATATTAGTGCCCTGAATGGTGTGTGTAGATACAGTATGAAACAGCTGTTCTAAGTCGATCACTCAATCATATTAGTGCCCTGAATGGTGTGTGTAGATACAGTATGATACAGCTGTTCTAAGCGATCACTCAATCATATTAGTGCCCTGAATGGTGTGTGTAGATACAGTATGATACAGCTGTTCTAAGTCGATCACTCAATCATATTAGTGCCCTGAATGGTGTGTGTAGATACAGTATGATACTGCTGTTGTAACTTTATTATTGGTTCATATTAGCACAGTGGGTGCATGGTGTTATTTATTTATTTATTTAGGGTTTTACGTCGCTTTCAACACTGTACAGGTCATATCACGACGGGTAGTTGGAAGGGCAGAGGAAACCAGTACATATAGTTTGTTAGGGTTGTGTACTGTAAACTGCCGACCAACGGAAAGCAACTACCAGCTTTCCCACTTGAGGCTGTGCTGGGGATCGAACCCCGGCCTCAGAGGTTGGAGGCGAGAGTGTTACCACTCTGCCACCGTGGCCCCTTGGATGCATGGTGTGTGTAGTCACAGTATGACATAGCTGTTCTGGCTTTTTAATTGCTTCATATAAGTACAGGGATGGTTTGTGTAGATAAAGTATGATGTAGCTGTTCTGCCTCTATCATTGGTTCATATTGGTACAGTGGATTGTGCTTACAGGCTGATGACAGCAACCACTGTCTTGATAATCTTTACTGAAACAGATACTGGGACACATCATTTTACCTTACATATCTCAGCAATCTGCCATCTTTTGCATGAAAACAATACTACAAAATTATTTGCCAGCTTCTATTAATGTAAGGATGATTAAGGAACAAATACAAATAAGGCTGAAAGGGGTTTTGGTCTACTAGCGGGAGCAGCAAAGCCATCAGAAACACGAGTAATGCACTGTAGCAGTCACCCATCCAAGTACTAATACAGCCCATTGCTGCTTAACTTTAGGGATGAGACAGGTACTGATCATGCTAAGCCACAATTCATGAAAGTCTGGAGACAAAAAATGCAAAAAAGTGACCTCTAGAAGCCCAGCCTCACTAGAGCTCACGCTTAAAAAAACACTATTTTTAAAGTAAATTATCTCTAAAATGATATGCTGTTAAAAATTTGAGCCCAAACAAAAGTAGTTATGGATTAAATATTTGAGAGTGGATCAAAGATGAAGGATATGCCTGTAATAAACTTGTTGCTAAGTTTAAATGCAACAATCTTATTAACACTAACTGACACTCACTTTCACCTCAATGCCCACATGTATATTGATCTTTTTTTACCGAGCAGCAATTACATTATGCAATTTCCCTGAAAAGGATCCCATGCAATATGAATGAATGTTGTTCAAAGGGTTTGCATTCACAAATATATTTAAAGCTATAAAATCCCTCTGCAGGGGGTAGAACTAAACAATCCCACTCACAGTTTTTACGAGTGTAGTTGTCAGACACTTTAAGTCTAAAACCATTAATTGTAGGGCATCCGTTTGAGTCAGTTTGAGTTTTTACTTTTCATTGTACTGTAACTGGTTTACCTGAATGTTGGGGCCTCACTGATCTAGTGTTGAACGAATTTGAGACACCATGACTTGGCTCTCAGCTCTGTGTTTTTGTGACCAAATCCATCTCATGCCATAGTGAAATACTAATGGTCTATATCAAAATGATCCGAACAATCAAAATGGATGAAAAATCTTTTACTTTTTATCTCAATGATAAATTAATCCAAGAAGATAGCTTTCTCTAGGCCAGTGGTTTGCAATCAGGTTGCACTGACCTACTCCAACACTAACATTTGCCATTACATTATTACCTAAAATTCAATAAAAATACTATTGAGGCCAAAGTAAAACATTATCTGATGTTTTGGATTCTCACCACTCAGCTGGCTCCTTAGGTGGATGATTAATCTGCATAAACATCAATCATTTTAAGTAGAACTTGGGTCTTTGGGAACCTTTTCCATTGAAATTTGTCACTGTAATCTGGAAATCCTCAGAGGTGAGAGGTTAAAGAGCTTCACAAATCACTTGATACCTTGTCAAATGTGATGCTAAAGTAAACGTCCTAACATATCTGCATAGCAAGTGCCGCATAAGTAATATACATATCAGAACTATATTACTGCTGGAGCAACTTTATTAGATAATTACAAGTACTAGTGCAAAGAAAACTTTGAGGTACATATACTGGTGGGGACATCCGTATTTGATTCATCTCAGAATCAGAACAGAAAATTCAAGCATATTTTATTTGGCTGTATGTCAAATAATCCTTTTCCTGGATTTGTTCTATTGTGAATATTTGTGATTGATGTCTTTTACCAACTGTATATCCTGATTTGGTCCATTATGATGAATTAATAATGAATCAATCTTACTTTTATTAGTAACATAACAGTTAATACTAGTAATTTATTAATGTCCCATGATTAAATATATATGAATTAATGGGATAGATGTAATGTTTAATAAGTTTTAATATATTGGCTTTAACAGGGAAATTCCTCTATTGGATTTAAAACTGGATAAGGTAAAAAAAAACTATAAAAATGTAACCCAAAGTCTAGCAATCTCATAGTTTCAGTTTGTATTCTGAGCCTCTACAATCCTTTATACTTAGCAAAACTTTTGAGTGCAAACTAGGATGGTTTGGTGTTTAGTTCAAGTGCAACATTTCACCACTTTTATGTGACAGTATGATGTTCCTGACTTACACATGTAGTGATACGTTTTAAAACTACCCATGTAGTGATACGTTTTAAAACTACATTGAATTGTGATGACCCAATCCAAAATTTAAAAATATATTATATAATTTAATTTGATACTTAGTGTTCTCCATTTAACAATGAGACAAACAGTTGGCATGTTTGGGATTTTCCTTCAACTGAGTCTTGTAAAGTAGCAGATTTGTATGGATTCTGTGGTGTCAGAAGGTCCACACAAATTGTGTTCTATCAGTACATGTTTCAACAAAATACAAAAGATATCACCGCAAACAGTTCACACAGAGTCCATATGAAAACTGGTTATTGAATGAGACATGTTTTGTGATGCTAATCAGTACATTAGTGAAGAATTATGTGGTCGTCTGTCTCTGATTATTTGGCTTATTAGAGGAAGTCCTTCAATAGAGAAATTGTAGAATTTTAAAAGTCAACAGAACAGCGGTGAATATAGAGAAAATTGAACTGGAGATTTGTCCCACATATCCATTAACACTTTGCAGCATATCCAAATAACGCATTGCAAATTTAACCCCTTTACAGACTGCAGACTGAATCTCAGATTTTTCCTGGGGGACCTGTCACATATCTCTGTATATAGGGGTCAATTTCATGCATAAACAGGTATTGTTATGTCTCAATGATGATCTTGTTTATTTGCTGAAAGATGTTCAATTAGGTCTATTTGTTCCTTCAATTCATGTCTATTTTTCCTCCCAAGTTCACAAACAGGTGTGACAATATGCACAACCCCATCCCCATCTGCTGTGGAATTGTTACTACAATTTATTCAAACACAGCCACCCATATTTTGACACACTTATACAGATTTGTCCCCATTAAACCCATTAACCTAAAAACTATATTTCTGGTAAAAGGCCCCTGTCGGGTCTGGAAGAGCCCCCCTTAAGACTGGCCGTTGTATTCATGTAGGTGTCATGCAGTTTGTGTGTCCTACTGAGACAAGAGGCTTCCTTACAATAAGGGTGAGCTAAACCTCGTTAGACCACAAGGCGGCAAAATGCTACACAGGATAGATTTCCACATGATTTCCTCACAATATATTTGGCATGTGTGTGCATTTCTCAGTGTACTCAACAAAGGTAAGCATTGTTATCCACAAAACATATGGGGACCTGATGTTTTAAGTTTCAACTTAAATTCATTTCTAGATCTATTATTTCAAAATGATTCAAGTTGTTATATATTGTTCAAGCAATTGTATTTTCAAACAGTAACAAAAACATTTTGTTTTTATAATGTGCTTGGAAACTTAACATATGGTTGTTACATGCGGGTACAATGACATACTTGTTAGCAATCTAAATTTGTATTTACTTAAATTAGGGTGTCATTTCTTGTCTTGTGAGTTTTCTTGGTGAGAATTTGAGGACAATTCTCCACCTCACACAAAGTGTCCCCAGCCTCTGTTTAAAATAAGGCTACATGGAGTAAATTCTGTCAGGTTTTTGTAAAGATTGAATTATAAACACATTCTGGGAAGCTAATATGTCTCCTGACTCTGCTGGCCATATATATAATAGGATATTGTATTCAATATTCTAAATATAATTATTTTCACTCCCTCAGCAAGAATAACACAGTATTTGAAAATATAATAAAACAAAGTATAACAATAAGAATTATTGACAAACTTTAACTTGTACCACAGCAGAACAACCTACAGTATCTCAGAACCCCTTACATTAATTCTGTCTTTACTAAAGTCAGGGCCCGCCAAAAGAAGCTGCACTCCATTAAAATTTAACAGTTACCAAAAGTCTGAGAGTAAGTAGGAGTATCTTTTATGGTCCGTTCACATTTAACATATTGATCAGCCAGGGTCATTGTGCTAAAGCTATGTTTAGTGAAAGTAATGTAAATAGAATGGAACTTCTGTCATAGAAACTGTTGTTTCCCCAAACATTCACATGTAGCTATATCTTATTTCTCACAGTTTTTGATGAAAGCACCCTCATCTAATTTATTGACCTTCTATTGTCAAAACAAAATTTCATTTCCTTTTGGAAAATCAAAACTGCTTTGTATTACAAGAACATGTATGAAAAACAAAAACAATAAATTTAAGCTTTTCATAAATAAAACAATGAAGTAGGTGACATAAATAAGCATAAAACAGTTTACCCTTTGAGGTTAAGAATCACTTTGTCTGGCCTTCATTGATCATTTGAGATGTGAAAACTCAACAAAGAGTTTTACGAGTTTGTGATGTCTGTTTGTTAATGGAAAGGGGGCGGCATTGTATGAAGAGGAAATTGAGTCATAGAAGAGTTGTCACTCTCAATAATCTAACTATTGATATTGAACTAATACTTTACCTTTACCAAGTAATGATGTATTTCCTTCAACTATATAATCTATAGTTTTGTGTAGAGAGTAAATAACAATTCAAATGTTGAACATATAATGAAATGGATACATAGTACAATGATAGAATCATATTTCATGTTAATATGCGAAACAGAAAATGGAAAAATATGTCGTCTTAAAGCATAAAATTGGCTACTGGGTAGGTTATGAGTTAAATGTGAAAACTGAACTGGATATATGTAATCACTGCAAATTAATTTTAAACTCTGTTTATTTTATCATCACTTGTGCCAAGGGATATGCAGAAGGATACATATTAAGATCTACATAAAGGTAAGTCTCGTATAGAATGACTCAAAAGTCCATATTTAATTGAATTATAGGGGACCAGAAAAAATACTGTATGAGGAATTTCAGATAGCCAGGTAACTTTTAATAAAAATACCCTGCAAGTATCCAGTGTTTACTTCTATTTAAATGGAATTCTGACAGAGTTGTACATAAAGGGGTTTAACTGTACAAACAGGTTGATAAGTAATAGGAAGACTGAGAAAGGTAAGCTAGTACAGAAGAACCTCAATTGTCCAAATCTCTAACAATTTGGTTGGATATTACAAAGGCCTGACATAACAGGTTTAAATCGAGCTGGGAGAGGGGGTTTGAGATCATCAGATAATTGAAAATTCAGATAATAGAGGATCTACTGTAGTAGTTTTCCTTGCATCTCCAACAAGTCTTCCTCTGAAGGAAGTGTACTAGACAACAAAATTAATCTCATACTCATACTTAAGGGTGTGAAACTATATATAAATTTTTAACTACCAGTATGTAAATATTTCACTAACAATCATTATCATATTTCTGTGTGGAATTTGTTATATCTGTAGTTTTACTATGGGTTTTTCATGCTGTATAAATCATTCTTTCTGTCACAGTGTTGTACGAGTTATGGAGTACACATGTTGCATTCTGTTATTCCACAGTATTGGTGACATTCAGTCACATGGGGGATGGAAGACCTTGATTCATTACTCGCTTCATTGAACAGGTGAAGGAATCAATCTGTACCTCCTGTGCATGACACACTGAGTAGATGTCATCTATGATTGAAAATGATGAGATCTTAGCACAAATCTGCAATATAGTTTATGACAACTGAACAGGCAATAAATGTAACTGTAATGTAAAATTTAGTTGTTTCAAAAAAAAATAAAATTTTAGAACATTGGCATAAGAATTTTCACGATTTCACTAAAATCAATGAATGAATGAATACTCACAGATTGAGTATACTTAGAATATGAATACATATAGACTGAGTAAAATTAGAGTATGTCTCCCCAGATTAAGTAAGATTGGAGTATAAATACTCACAGATTAAGTAAAATTAGAGTATGTCTCCACAGATTGAGTAAAATTGAAGTATAAATACTCTCAGACTGAGTAAGATTGAAGTATGAAACTCACAGATTGAGTAAGATTGGAGTATGAAATTCACAGACTAAGATTGGAATATGAATACTCACAATTTGAGTACAATTACAGCATCAAACTCACTGAGTGAATAAGGTTTGGGCATGATAATTTGAGTACAATTAGAGTATAAAACTCACAGACTGTGTCAGGTTGGAGTATGAATACTTACAGACTGAGTAAGATTGGAGTATGAATACTCACAGACTGAGTAAAATTGTTATATGTCTCCACAGATTGAGTGAGATTGAAATATTTATTCCCACAAGTGCTGTAAGATTGAACTAGAAATTACCATAAAATAAATAAGTGGGAAAACCCACTGATAAAGTACAAAGGATTTACAATTGTAGAAGTACAAGTGTCTTAATTCTCATAATTTTAGTAACTTAATTGCCTTGTTGGAGTTATTATGAGGGGCTTTCTGTTCAGAAAATCAACTCTTGTTTTGTCAAATGGCCACGTGTTTGTCCTGGCTTTCAGCATGGAAAAATTAAGAGCTACTATTAAGTTTTAAATTCTAGTTTGAATCCCTATAAATTCATAGATATAGAATTCCTGTGTGAACACTCATTGATTTCACAGAAATGCCCATATATGCAGTAAGTTTTAAAGTTATACAGATTCAGCAAGAGTCCATTATAATTTTGTTTCACTGAAATACTAAAACCCCAGTTCCACTGTGAGGAGTTTGCCTAATGACCACACTAATAATGTTGGTTGTACTACATGTATTTATCTATTTTGGAAGTCCCAAAGGGGGGGGGGGGGGGGGAGCATAATTTGAGCAACCATAGATGCTTGGTAGAAATATTAAACATGTTTAAAATTCTTTGAATGTTCATTTCCCTCTGGAATACTCACAACCGATCTTTTCAATCATAAGGCTATTAATACAAATTTTAGGTTGCTACAACTTATCTAGGTGATCAGTTTAGTCGTGACAGTGAAACAGCAATATCAGGATATATAACTGTGATATAAATTATGTATTCCTACAGCACATATTATGGTTGAACCTCTATTAGTCAATCTCTGTTAATAGGTAATCTTTTTTAAACAGGTGCAAATATCTGATCTTTCGATTCCCTTCTTGAATCCTGTAAGATTTATCATTTAATATGTAAATTCCCAGTAAAGTGAACATATTTTCTGGTCTTTTCAGTTCTGATTTAAATGGGTTTGCAATGTATATTTGATATAACTGTATCACAGCCTTAAAGTCTAAATCTGTTTTCACTACCCAAATAAAGGATTGAACTGAGACTTTGAACTCTTGAAACTATCAGATGTGTGGGACTTGAATAACAGGGGTTCAGTTTTCAAACAAAGTACTCTGTCTTATCTAATCTAATGAGATTTTCAAACTGTTAATCCCTGTGAGAGCTGATTGTTAAGTCCATTACAATAAACTTGAATGTCAGTTCTCAAACTTGGTAAAATAAAGGCCAAGGCCAACTTAAGCAAGATACCAGTTTACAGGTGAAATAACCAGACTTGTTGCTGGTAATTTGATTGTATGATCTGTTTATATCAAGGTCAGGCTTTGAACCCACAGCCCTTAATGCCCTTGTTCCACCAAAGGATTAAGCCCCGATCCTGTCGGCGACCCTTAATCGTGGGTAGTCTTGGAAAAAATGGAAAAAAAATTGACCAATGGGGTGGAAGACAGAATCGGTATGAAGGTCTGGGATTAACTACAGATCGGCCTCAGGACGCCCCAGGAGGCCCCAGACAGTCCCTAACTGGTCTGGGACTAAGAACAGATTAAGCCATTTTTCTGGTCGGTTTGAACCACGATCCTGTCGTAGACAAACCGACTGGGTCCCAGGACGCCTCAGGCCTCCTGGGACTAAGCCCCGACTAACCCAGGATTAAGTCCCGACCCCACAAGGTGTCCTGAGGCGTCCCCAGGCGTCCCCAGACCGAGATAGCCGATTTTTGCTTTGCAATGGGACTAAGGGTCGCAGGAAGCCTGGGACTAAGGTATAGAGGGTCTGGGACTAAGGGTCGGCGACTAAGGGTCGCAGGCGGCCTGGGACAACATAGGACTGTGTAAATTTGATCTGAGGAGGCCTGAGGAAGCCTGGGACTGGACATTTTGTTTATGGCGGGAAAAAATAATCGGTTGGGGTCGGGAGAAATATCAAACATGTTTGATTTCTCACACGGCCTCAACCGACCACAACCGACCCTTACAGAAGGTCTGGGACTAAGCAAATATTTCAAACCGACCCCCCAAAACCCTTAATCGGGAGCCTTAGTCGTGTGGTGGAACACCCACATAAGGAAAAGTTTTTCCAGGCTGTATCTCAGAAACTGTAAGGTGTAGGACTTTGATACTTGGTAGGGACTCGCTTAAGGGTTGTAGGTGTACAACATCATGGTAGTAGTGATCTTAGTGACCTTGACCTTTAAAGTTTTGTCCGGGCAAGATCTTGGAAACCGTAAAGTATAGGAAGTTCACACTTGGTAGGGACATTGGTTAGGGGATCTAGATGTGCAACCTTTAACTATGGCTCTGCCAAAGTTTGTTCACCTGCCATATTTGAGACATGTTTCTCTTATGATAAAGATATATGGATTTAACTGATTATTATATGTACTTTTACAAAATTGTGCTTTTTCATTGACAGCTATACTTCAATTAATGAATTTTAAAGCTTTGTAATTTTTAGTTTACTGATTAATGCTGTCATCTTGCTATTGAATTTTCTTGTTTTAATACTTTATCTTCACATACATTTTCTTTCTCTCAGACATTATTTTCTCTACTTAAACATTATTTGGGGGACACTGCTGTTCTCCGATACTATTTTTAGCTGTTCACAAGTTTGACATTCACAAATTTTCATGAACAAGTACGTTGTTTAATCTTTCTATTCCATTTTAGCACCTCATTTGCCTAAACAAAAGATATCACAAGCTAGAAAACATTTCAGTGAAGTCAGACTCGTACTCATACTCGTAATCAATTTGTTGTTTAAAGGACATGAAATAAATGCAAGAAATAACACATTTTCACCCCCACTAAAGATCCCAGACATTTATGTTCAGTGTTGTGTGTTGAAGTCATATATATCACTGGATAGATGGATGGATATTGACTTCACAATAAAGTTGACTCTTTTGTTTTCACAGACGTGAAAAAACAGCAGTTCAATAGATTTGTTTCATTTCATGCCAAAAAATCAATTCACCTCTCCAGTTTACAAAAGCTGCTGCAATTGGTAAAAAGCAAGACAGTTTTTATTCAACAGATTGAACTGTTTTATTGGAAATTCAAGAGCTGTGAGGATTCATTAAATGTTATAAATTGTAAATGTATATTAATTATGGGTCTGGATGTATTTCTGTGGTAGCACACTGATATTTGTAGTGTATTTTGATATAAACCTTGAATGTTGGATTTCAAGATATAGATATGCTAGAGCTTTTGTAAACTCAGTTATTTTTACTCTAGTAATATTGAAGTATAAATCACATAGATCTGCAGTTAAAGTACATTCATAGCATAGCAATCCAGACCATTAACAACAGTTGTATATATCCTTATATTGTTGATAGGAATTCATGATAAATCAACTGAGAAAAGCTTCCGCTGAGAGAAATAGGGATATTGTGTCTGCTCCATCAGGTAGGTTTGATCTCCATATTTATGACAGTGTCACTGACATATCCTTACAGTCCTGCAGCTGATACAACTCTGTTTTAAGGTATTGGTGTGAGTCATTATATCTTCTGGGGTCAACAAAGGGTCAAGAAATATGTGTGGTTAAACAGAGGAGAATAAAGTTTGTTTTGACATCTTTATTCACACATTTATCCATTTAAATTAGAGCACTCTTAGCATTTAGTATTTCCCTTTTAATGTGCCCGTGTTACCATTTTAATTGTCAAAACTCCAATGATAATCAAATTTAGCAAATGATTGCTCATGGTTCAGGATTCAAGTCTGGTCAATGATGATAAGTGGGAAATCCTTAAGATCTTTCCCAGTATGATAATAATCAAATTTGGTACATAATCTGGCAAATATCACTTGTGGCTTTATGGCCCAAGTTGGGGTGATGATATGCTGGGATGTTACAATTAGCTTTACCATTTAATATTGCAGGAGAATGTTTAGAAAGGAATGTGAAAGTGACATCAGTTTCTGGAATTTGCCACTGTACGGGCACCCGTTAACTAATTACAACAATTATAAAATCTGTGCCAATGTTTCTCCAGGGGAATCAGAGGAGTAATGTGTTTACAAAAACACAAAATGCACAAAAATTGTGTGAAAGATTTTCCACAAGTCAATGATATAGAAGAGGGTTTCCTCACTTTCGCAAATTTCACATTCCTTATTCTTGTAAGAGGCTCATATTCATGTTTACTTACTCTTGTGCGAGGCTCATGTTTTTAGAGATCACCTTTGTTTTTTTTCATCTCCTGACTTTTATGAATTGAGGCGTAGCGGGATGAGTATCTGTCTCAACACACAAGTTAAGCAGCAATGGGCTATGTTAGTACTTGGATGGGTGACCACCTCAGTGCACTACTCGTGTCTCTGATGGCTTTGGGGCTCGCGCTAGTAGACCGAAACCCCTTTCAGCCTTGTTTATCATACTCTTGGGTCAAAAGATGTAACAAAGAGAAGATCCTGTTTGGAGACAACCATGTACAATGGTATACATAACAATCTGAATGTACTGAGTTCTTTTATATTTTTATAATTGTTGTATTGAGGACAAAGTTCAACGAACACATAGATTGTATCCATAACATATCTGATATATGCTACACGACTGAAAAAATCTGTCACTTCAAATAAACATAATATGGTAATACTTTATTTGTTAGTACATAAAGGGGGCCTTCTTGAAATCATAGATGTTATATTCATTGTTACTTTCTGTTTTATTTAACTTATTTTTCCACTGAATTGTATTTGTTAACAGAATCTACATTATTTCCTTTGTAAATAATCGTGAATTTTTAATGTGACTTTTGACAGCAATAAACAATACAAATCCCCTTTATATAAACAAGTGTTACCAAATGTTAAAAAAAAATCATCTTATTGGGCTATAGTGGGGGTCTTTGTCAAAAAAAAATCGTATTCACATCCACATGCATTGAAACATCCATGCACTAAACTGATTCAATATAATATGTAGCTACTTAAGCCATGTGTCAAATTAACTAACAAACATATCAATGAGCACTCAGCCGCGGCTGAGTGGTAACTTCGAAATCTGGCTGCAATCTACTGATAACTTGCTGCATTACAAGATAAAAATACATATCTTTTGCATTGGATCCAAATTTGGCCAACTCAAAGAAGCCATTGCTCAGGTCTACAATTTTACTATGTTATGGCTGATCTAAAAGTAGGTGAATAACATATTTCAACAAAATACTCTAAATGCAATAGTTTTAAAATTACAAGCGATTTACTCAACAGTGTGAACCTCAAAGTAGCTACTGCTCAGCTATGGAATGAGCTACAGGTCTGCAATTTTACTATGTTATAGCTGAATCAGTAAAATGCTCTAAATGCAATAGCTTTAAAGTTAAAAGCGATTTACTCAACAGTGAGAACCTTAAAATAGCTATTGCTGAGCTATGGAATGAGCTACAGGTCTGCAATTTTATTATGTTACACCTAACCTTAAAGTAGGTGAATAACATATTTCAACAAAATTCTCTAAATGCAATAGTTTTAAAGTTACAAGTGATTTACTTAACAGGGAAAACCTCAAAGTAGCTATTACTCAGCTATGGAATGAGCTACAGGGCTGCAATTTTATTATGTTATAGCTGATTCAAAAGTAGCTGAATAACATATTTCAACAAAATACTCTAAATGCAATAGTTTTAAAGTTACAAGTGATTTACTCAACAGTGACATCCTGAAAGTAGCTTTTTCTCAGCTATGGAATGAGCTACAGGTCTGCAACTTCATTATGTCATAACTTACCCCAACATAGTAAATTATGTATTCAAAGAAAGTCACTATGTGTGATACTTTCAAAGAAATTTGACACATTCTCATTTTTAAATTGTGCTACAAATCAAGAAGTAGCTATTACTCGCTTGGCTAATGCAACAGAGCTCTAAACTATGGACCATCTTATAGCTAAAGATAAAGTACCTGAACAACATATTTAACAGAAACACTCTGAATGCAATAGTTTCAGAGTTATAAGTCATTTACTCTGAGTAGCTAAAATGGTCATAGCTATGTGAAAATGCTACTGATTTTGTCGAAATTCGGTCCTTCTCTATTCTGACACCTGACAATATTATAGGGAAAAAATGATAAACCTAGCTTCAAAATTGTGGCCTAGAACGTGCTTACAAACATACATGCATACATACATACAAACAAAGGGACATACAAACCAACTGACCAACATACATCAAAATCAAAAGATTTCGAAGTAACAAATGGACTGTAAATAAGGAAGTTCTGGTGATTTTAGTTGAAGCATACCATTGCACATACTGAGGATACCCACTAATTCTATAAAAGTTGTAGAATTCTTCTTAATAAAAATCTGTTTTGTATTTGACTGTACTTTTTCAGGTGTGCATGGACAAAGTATGGATTAAAACTCAGTGTAATAGTCGGCCCAATTATCACCCACAAGAGATGTCATTTAAGAGTAGATTTTAACAAAATTAGACACTTATCATATCAGATTTATATTGTAATAATCCATCAGTGGTTGAACATTTTGCAGAAACATATAATCTGATTGGCAGTTTAGAAACACTCAGGGTTTGCCTTTGTGGTATTAACTGTCAATTGGACTAATAATTTGGGATAGAGTGTTCATAAAACTTGCTGAGACCAAATTTTATCTCAAGTTTTAAGTTTTGGTCTCAAGTCTGAGACCATTTTTATCTGAAACTACTTAACTATTCACACAAGAGTTAATATTAAGACTGGTAAATTATTGTCTCAAATATTTTAACCAAAATATCTTTTGAGAGGACTATTTCATTTTTACTACTGATGTACATACATATATTATATTACAAAAATTGGTCTTACCTTTAGTTTTGGGTATAATTATACCCAAAAAGGAAAAAAATATATATAAAAATTCATGCTGGTCCTTTCATGACAGGGGTACCCCATCCTTCTGTATTATACACCTTCATTGCCACTAGTCAGTTATTAAAGCCAGCTCTCATATTTCCCCAATTCTGTTCAAAATAATATATATCATTAAATATATTTCTTGCAACCTATGTTTGAAGACTCTCATATTCAAATTAATATTTGATAAAGTACTATCATATATATACTTCCTAGCAATAATTATCAAAACATTAATAGGTATTCTATTGCTGTCTGCTAGATGGTATCCAAATATGATCATAAAACTACTAAATTTAATTATTATACCCGATTCATCCAATATATATTTTTCTCTAATTTTCCAAAATTTTGCAACTTCTGTACAGAAGACAAACATATGTAATAGATTTTCTTCTTCTGTTTTGCATCTTTTACACATACCTTCTTTATATATGCCTAGTTTAGTAAGATATTGCCTAGTTCCATTTTCATTTGGAACTATTTCAGTTCATTGCTTGATATGAAATTAAATAGCGTTTTAAAAGTTATTTGCCATGTCTCCTTGTCCAAAGACATAGCTAGTTCCATGTTCCACTTAATCTTCATTTTATGGTCATTACAGTTATTTTGTTCTTAAGTTTTATAATAGCCTCTTCTACCCTTTTTACAAGTATTAATAATGTGTATGTTTATTGGCATTACTGGTCTTATGATTTCTAAGTTTTTGCCTTCTTTATATTTGGTAATGTATTACAACTGTTCTAGCTCTAATGTAACTAAGGGGGTCAATACTGTCCATTCGATAAATTTCTTTTAGTTTCTCAATAGGTAAAAAAGTACCCACATGATCTAAAACATCTGAAACCATCATAATACCCTTTTTAAACCATTTGGGAAAGTACATAACTGTGGTTGACAATTGTGCATTTTACCATAAGGGTGTGTTTTCTGACTTGCATTAGCAGCAGAGAAGAAGACTGACATGCAGAGTAAATTATAATTGACAAAATTTTCTATTTTTTTTTTAAATTTTAAATGAAGTTATAAGTTTTCTTGTAAATACTAATACAGAAATACATTTTGATCTTTAGAAAAATGTGGAACTAACTTGCAAGTTTATGATTTGTTTACAATAGAAAGAGTTGAGACTGGTCTCAGCTGGGTCTCAGTTGAGAACCTGTTTGTGAATATATTGGTATCACTTAAGATTGAATCCCTATCTCAAGACCTCTTTGTGAAATATGGGCCCTGCATAATTGTCTGTCCAGAGATGGATTATTACCATAACATCATTAATGCATACAGGTGTTAAGTCATACTTTAACCCCTTCACCAGCAATGGAACAGTATTCGGCTGTACCATAGGAATTTCTGTGGCTTAACAGTATGCGGAGTTCCTAAAGGTACTCCTGGTCATCCAGGCTTTCCTTGTACATGAAACTGTAAATGTGTGCCAATATATCAAGAGTTTTAATTACACAGTGGTGAAGAAAAGTCAGATAAACTTACAAGGGTGTCAACTGTTAGCTGACTGATATATTAGGAATGAACACTCTCTGCTGTAGACTGCTGGCTGACAGATAACGGAGATAAAAGGAGAGAGGCAAATTGTGATAACAGGTCCTACACATAGAAACTATACATAGAAAGACATGAAAATAAAATGAAAATACACTTTATTTATTTGTTGTGTGTCAGATAAAATTAACATCATTTTAAGATTAATGGTATTTCTTTGCTATGATAATATTATTCATTGATTCATTGTAATTTGAAAATACAAGCATGCCACTTTGATATAGCAAGCATTGGAGGTCAGGCTTATTTCCAATTACAAGCAATGATTTATGGACCAATGGTTTATGTTGTATTGTGTCTGAGAGGAATATTTATTAAATTCATTAGAGAATATTGAGTTAAAGTAATTTATGACTTGTGTGTGTGGTGTGCTTTGGTCAAGGTTATTTATAGTATAATAAATAGCTATTCTTATAAATATCATTAATAGCCTGTGCTGCATGAATATGTATTCTTTCAAAATATTTTTCATGATATTACAAATTCTGTAAGTGCTAAACCTTGATATTAGGCTATTTGTAAGAATTTATGATTCTGCCAACTTTTTTTTTATTTTGCTAACAAAGAACAAATACTTCAAACTTACAAATACAGTGTCCAGTCAAAACCTCTATAAATAAACTTTCTTAGAAGAAGAATTAAATATCAGTTCATAAGAAGACTTTTTCTCCATTAATTGTCCCCAGATATCTGGTATTCCCGGTCAAGTGGACCATTTTGCAACCCCTTGAGATTCAGCTTAACAGGTTCAACTGTTTCTGAACATTTTTTGGAAGGGAGGTGGGGGGGGGGGGGGGGGGGGGTAGAATCTAAAGAATACTTTTCCTTGTAATGTCAAAATGTATAAATTTGGAAATACAAAATGATACTAATACAGCCATAAAATCTGGTATTAATAGCCTTATTAAATAGAAAATGATTCCTCATGTATGAGGAATGTAAATATTGTAAAAACTTATCAGTTTGTCTGTAAGGATTTGTGATTAACAAGCCTTTTCATCCAATCTTTGTCATAGAATTCTTTTTATGGGGGTAAATACAGTGTTTACAT
This sequence comes from Sabellastarte sp. h YS-2021, assembly GCA_964017235.1. Taxonomy (NCBI): domain Eukaryota; kingdom Metazoa; phylum Annelida; class Polychaeta; order Sabellida; family Sabellidae; genus Sabellastarte; species Sabellastarte sp. h YS-2021. The sequence continues at coordinate 45,030,265 of OZ024931.1, read as the reverse complement.
ATTGTAAATTGATTAGCTTGATAATAGAGATTCATAAACATGGGTATAAGTACAATAAATGTTTTATATTTCATTGAAGGCCTATCTGTAAGATAAATATTCAACAATTATAGAGTTTACAATAGACAAATATGCTGGGGAAAAAAGTATTTCTTACAAATGTAGCATGTTACGTCAATATAGTTTCAGTTCCATGACAAAAATTTGGGGAAAAATACATGCAAAAATAATAACTTTTTATATAAAGAAGCACTCTTAATATAGAACAATCTTTATTTTGATTATAACCAATGATCTGAATCCAAAAAAAATTTCATCCAAATCAGGAATTTTTTTTTTTGCTTTTCCTGCTTTCACACTGTACAGATAAGGTGTCCTAGTCTACTCCTATTTTGAAATGGATCTCCAAAGACTGAAACCAGCTCACATTATTTTGTAGGTACTTCTGAATTTCAGATCCATAACAAAAATCTTCATGGATATTTTGAACTGTCCAGAACTTTCGGGCATAAGCCTGCACAGGAGGAGGGGGCAGTGTTTTTCATTCACAACTTAAACAAGGCCAAAAGGGGTTTTGGTCTACTAGCACGAGCGCAAGGCCATCAGAGACACGAGTAGTGCACCGAAGCGGTCACCTATCCCAGTACTATTGTAGCCCATCATCACTTAACTGCTGTAAGAGACAGTGATTGTGGCCAGGCCACAAGTTCTGTAGAAGAGAGAGAGTCATTGTGGGAACGCCATAATGCATGAAAGTCCGGAGACAAAAAAAAAGTGGGGGGAAAGTGATCTCTGGAAGCATGAGCATCGCTAGAGCTTGCGTTTAAAAAATGAGAAACTAATGGATGGACCTTGAACCATTTACCTGCTTTGTTTGAAGCACAGCTCTCACCTGGAGACTTCTGGAAATGGAGCTTTTTTCTCTTGGAATGTGTAAACAGGGTACAACTGACAAATAAACAGATGCAAGGTAAAACATACCCACAATGACAAAAGTAAATAAGGTATAAGGTTACAAAGTACCTTGCGACAACATTGATATTTTAACATGTGATGACCAATAATGCAAAGCAATAATTTGCAGCACCAAGACTCAGTCAAGATTAATTTCTTTCACTTCATAAGAAGGTTCTGCTTCAAATAATGAGAGTTTGTCACCAAATGTTTCCTGCACTTTGAAACAGCTGTTCACTGCACCTTGTTTCAATGTTAGATCAGTAATGGCTTCAAAATCAATATTTAAAGGTGTCTCTGCATCTTTAGGGAGATACTTGTCTATTTAACAGTACACACATGGGACACAAACACTACACATCATTTCCTTGTGTACATACATGTTCATGTTAAGGCCTGTCCTACAGGACCACATTTGGTGTTATGACCTGTAAACAGGACGATGATATTCCAGTTAATACAATACAATCTGATAAGACAGTCGGAACTAATATTGTACACCTTGACTGTATGCACCGTTCACAAGACAATATGAACCTACCGTAAATTTCCAAAATAACGCCCAGGTTCAAATAAACGCCTGGTTCAAATTAACGCCTGGTACCAACCACACTGTTTACAATTTATAACACTGTTTTTTGTATTTCAAAAGAACGCCTGGTTCAATTTAACGCCTGGTCTGATGCCATTTGAAAATAATTAACGCCCGGGCCATATTTTGGAAAAATACAGTATTTATAATTTTTAAGAATTCTATAATTTTTGTATACCATAGAGCTCAAGTTAACAGAACTATCTGAAAATCTTGATAAACACAAATAAAAATCTTAACTAAACTTAATGAAAGTAGTTTCTCGGGTCCGTTGAAAGTTATCATAAAATGGTTCAACTGTTTGTAAACTTAACTGTTTATATTAACCGCGAGTCTGCAATAAATAATAAATAAAACAAATAAACAAAAAAATTTATATTTTTCTCTTCTGTATTTTTAATCTTCTTAAACAACAAATGTGTGGTCCATTAATGACAATATCTGCAAGACATTTCATGTGGCTGACGAATTAAATTAATTGACGAATTAATTAAATTCAGAGAAGTTAAATACTTACCTTATCTAATTAAATTTATGGGCAGATATTTTCTCTTATCATGACTAGAAAAATAACTTGTGACTAGAAGACAAAAATTGAAAGAAAAGAAAATTGTCAACTCAATTATGAATTGATATTTAATGTATTATTGTGATTAAAAAGTTAAATTTAACAATATCTGCTTTCATTGGGATTACAGTAACCCTTTTAATCTGTAACACACACCTTTATAATGAACAAGAAGGTATAATTTTCTGTTAATTTGGAAAACATATAATTTCCTTGTAAGGAAGATTGATATGCTTTCTGACAGAATTGACACAGAGATTATTGAGGCCACCAAGATTGCGTGTTTTTTGAAGTGATCTTAACTAAAAAAAGTCTTATGTTTGTCTTTTTTCTCAATATTTAATGTCATGAGTAATTTGATAATCTTACCTATATAAAAATAGAAGCTCTCTGGCAAGAATTGTATACCTAAAACGTTGATTAATTACTTATTAAAATTATAATAAAGCTGTGAATTGACTTCAGGAAAATTTGAATATTTAGTCTAAAATTATTTAAGTTTACATCTAATTATTTTAATGTGGAAACTTTAAATATTTTGGATATATATGTTTGCTTATGTTTGTCACACTTAAAATTTGCCTGCAATTATTTTACTTTTCATCACATGGCAGATATCTGATATCAGTGAATAATTTGAGATTCTTCTAACATGAATTTCTTGCTCAATTATAGTTCAATTTGGAAATGTGGGAGCCTTTAAATTACAGACCAGATCCTTTCTTTCTTGTCATTTGAGCTGAACTATTCAAGCACCATTCACACACGATTGACATACATCTATTAAGGTAAAAACATGTGGTTTGTGTCTTCTCTATTATTAGAAGCATTGCTCAGACATTTTAATATAAAACCAGCATAATTGTATAAAGTATGTGAGTGTGTGTTATTATGAACTGCACTACTATTGTAATGTGTGGAAATGATACTGTATCAAAGGCTTTACCAAGATCTCCAATATTATCTGAATTTATGGTGTAGATGCTCTACATATAAGGATTTCTGGTAATCTCAGGATATCAGTGAAAATAGCTTTTCAGTGAGTAACATTTCTAAAATTATTTTAATGATAAACTTTTGTGACAACAGTAAATTTTATACTATGCCAAATGCCTTATATAGGAGGATATTTTTAGGAATTTTTTTCATAATAATTTTTAAGGCAAAATCAATGGAGATTATAAGTCTTCTTGCAGGAAGAAATTTTAGGAAATTTGTCAGAAGGATTCTTCTTTTTGAGCTGTTGTGGAGGCCTGCACTATTTGTGTCCTCTTGTTATGTTTTCATGCCTAGTCAGATGTTTGGGACAAAATTTCAACAGGAGTTGCTGTTGTATGTTTTACTGGCTTGTAAAGAACTTTTAATACAGTCAGACCCTCTCAGTAAAACTCTGACAAGGTCCTGTTTATGTAGACAGTCCTTTGAAGCCTTTTTTCTGTTGAATTTTACTCTGTTTTCTAAAAATCCTGTTTGAATACAATATATTTTTGTATCTAAGTTCATATAACACAACAGGTCTTTAAGACTTGGGAATTATAAATGGATTTAGTAGATCTGTTAGAGTATAATTTGATGAGCAGAATATTAGTTTTAGTTGTTGATACTTTTGTTTGGAGCTATTTATTTTAAAGCCATGGTTGACATGTTGCAGTTGTTTGGTAACTACAGCACAATTAATCTGGGCTGGAGTTTACTGTCTCACTCTGAAGTAGAATGTGCTCAATGGTTTTATCGTCATTGATCTGCATATTTTCCTGGAGTCTGAATGTCATGATCTCAGTGCAAATGATTTAATGCTGTTAGTCTTTTTTTTAAAAAGCATTTTTCAATGATTTTTGGAACAAAATAAAAGCAATTTTGTAGCCTTTGTGTGGGAGAAAAATAATTTAGTTGTGGCTAAATATCAACTGAATATCTAAGAAGATTTTAACTACAGAATTAGTTTTTCAAAATTGCCATCCATCATTGATACTCAGCAGTCCCTTCAGTGTAAACGTTATTAGATTTGAGAGATACAACACAAACATAACAAGAGCACTTAGAGAGTGCATATCTCTGCCAAGGTTTGTAATAATAAGTAAATGGGAAAATCCTTATTTTTTTTATATCCAGACAGCAATTCAGATCATAATTTAATAGAATCTAAGTTGGACCAAGACCCATATTTTAGTTTTTAGGGAGATCTAGCAAGTAGTATTTGTGCAATCCTTCAAAAACAAACAAACAGTAGTGAAAATAATACCTTGAAATAATGAAAATGATAAATCATTAAATTTGACTGTAAATGAATGGAAAAAAGGAAAAATTATATAGGTACAGTGAATCTTTTATCTGAAAATGTCGAGACACAAGACTGTTATTTAGATAACATCAGGTACATAATTAGAAGAGGTGGTTACATATTAAAAAGTACCAAAGTATTATTTTTGTTAAATGGGAAATAAGTTTACAAAAATATATATTTGGATAATGGTAGGTTGGATAACAGAGGTTCTACTAAATGTAATACCTGACTAACAAATTGTCATTCATCCCAATAAAGTGGAGAATTCTCTGTGCTGGAATATCATTGGATTAAAAGTATATGAACCAAAATATGTTGTTCAAGAATTCTAATGACATATTCTCATCAATTTAAAAGAAAGACAAATTAACAAAAGGGCTTGTAGAAGCCTTGTAGAATGCAGACCTCAGCTGAGGGGATGTTTCTGAAACTTCAGGCTTTTTTATATCAAGAATATGATCTGGATCTTAGGTTTTACCTATATAAAAATTAAATTCTGAAAATCAGTTTATTTCTTTTGGAGCAATTACTAGCACAGACAAACAAGTAAGTATGTGTCAGGGATACCCAGCACCAAGTCCTGTGCATACTGAAAGCTGTATACTGCACAATGTACTCTACAATCTTTTTATTTGTCATATTGATTTAAATTGGTAACATATGATACCTTATATAGGGATTTTCTGTTTCATTGGCTCATTAAGAGTCCTCAGCCACTCGCCACTGTATCATGTCCATGCTTTACCATTGATCTCTTAAATTGTTTTCATTAAAAATGACAAAATTCACACAGCATTAAGTGATTTTGAAACAACTGAGGTTCTACATAGGTTTTGTAAACATGATTTTTGAAAGATTGAAATTATAACATTGTAAACAGTAGATGATAAAATTAGATTTTCTTAATTGCTGTGAATAGAAAAAGTAATTGTAACACAATCTCTGTTATCCAACCATGCTCGGAGAATAAGATTTTGTTCAGATAATAGAAAATTCATAAAAAGGAAGAGGTGGTTTTGTATAAAACAATAAGGAAATATAAAGTTAGAAGAGTGGAAATGTGTTCGTAAAAATCAACTATTCAGAAACAGAAAGTCGGTAATTGAGGTTCTACTTTAACACTGTGTTACTTCCAATATATTGTACATGACTTATGTTATGATTTGGTTGTGAAAAAATTTATTATCTGGTGTCTTCAAAATTCACCCATTAGAAGCCACCATGTTGGCTGTTTTTGTATGTACATCATTGTATATATTTTAATGTACCTAATCTGCACTTTGCATGTCTGATTTAAGACTATGCACTTTTATGTGTGCATATTTTCATATAATTTCCCTCAAATATATAAACATTGAACTTATATTTACATTTCGTTATGCTTTAAGGGGAGACAAAAAAAATGCTTTAGCAAATTAAAGGTAGAAAATTTGGTGTGAGGAAACATAGTCTAATGTATTCATACTTTCATAGGTTTTAATCTCAGTACCTCCAAGCTCTAAGGTTTTATTGTCATAGCTAAAAAGTCATCAAGACATCTGACCTGCACAAGTTGCAAATTGGAGACACCAGGGAACTGTAAGGTCAAGGTAGGATCATCCTGTGGAATAACACCCTGTCCACACTACAATTCATATAAAACTTTTAAATGAGATTTTTTTCAATACAGATAAAAATAATAAAATTACTAAAAATGAATTTGTTGTTCCAACCCTCTGATGCATTGTTGGTCCTTGTTTGGTCTGCAAGTGTGATTTCGTGCATATTCCATTGAGCTGGAGGAAACATTGGCGGGACACGTCGAAACCTGAGTTGAAGATCTTGGTTCTGAGGTCGAGGACTCATATGGCCTGTCACATATGTGGTATCAAAGTACTCGAGCAGTGGAGCTGCTTCATCTGGAGCGGACTCTCTTAGAAAGGCCATGCCTTCAGAGACTTCATCTACTGGTAAAAATGCAAGGGCATCAATTTGCCCACAAAACAAACAAAAATCATCATTGCTTTCATAGAGATTGGTCAGGCCCAAAGATTGAATTTTACACCATATTGACTGAGTCAAATGGTAGAAACAGTACTGAATGTTCACATGGTCACTAAACACTGTACGGAGGTTTCAACAAATTAATTTTCTTTGATTGACCTTGCATAGTTGAGATCAATCACCTGAGCAGTGCAATCCTGAGTAGGTTTCAAAAAAGTAATTTTCTTTGATTGACCTGAAACAGTTGAGATCAATCACCTGAGCAGTAAAATCCTGAGTAGGTTTCATTAGGAGGAGATAAATCTCTATATTTTTTAAGAACTTAAAAATGTTAATGCCCCTTCAAAAATGTTGTATAATGCAATAACTGTTGAAAATAAGCTACAATAAATGTTTTTATTATAGCTATATGTAAATGTTAAAGTATCTTTAAGAATATTGTAAAGTGTAGTGATAAATGTTGAAAATGTGACACAATACATGTTTTCATCATAGTTGTATTAATTGAAGGTTAAATCATTAAAAATGTATTAAAAATTTTAATCTGTCCGAAACGTCCACCCCTGAAAAATGGCCTGGCCGAAACGTCCTGGACCGAAACGTCCGTTCACCACTAAAAATATACAAAATCATTACATTATGTTATGTATCATACAGTAAAGTAGCTTTAAAACCTTTTATAATTAAAACAGAAATTTTAAATTATTAAGTCTCTGTCAGTTTTTCAGCAACAGACTAATTGCAATCTTTTTAAACATTCTGCTTGTTAAATATTCTTACTATAATTAGAGATACAAATATTTATGTATTTTAAGTCAAATTGCAATCATCTAGATATCACACAACAATGACTTTTGGTGGGCTTTGTGTCAATTAAGTACCCCTGCTTACAAAGGATTAAGATATATATGTACCTTAACTTAAACAATTGTTTCAATGCAGTAAGTCAGTTGGTTACAGTAACAATACACTCAACCCTCGTCAACCTGGATTGAGAGGGTTCACACTTCAAAGGGGGTTGAACCAATCTGCTTCAATCTGCCTCAATCCACCTTTTGAGTGGGGTTGAGATTTACCCATGTCAGTCTGGATTGTGAGCGTTCACAATTCGTTGAAAGAATGCTTAGATTCACAGGCCCCAGGTCTGCTACATCTGGGCCCGTATTCACAAAGATTCTTATTCTTAGAATTAGTCTTATTCTTAGAATTTTTCTTAGAATTGTCGTTTTTCTTAGAAAAAAATCTAAGAATAAGAATTTTCCTATTCACAAAGATTCTTATACTTAGAATTATACTTATTCTTAGAAATTTTCTAAGAATGGGTTTTATTCTTAGAATTTTTCTAAGAATAGGAATTTGCTATTCACAAAACTCTTATTCTTAGACTATTCTAAGAATTTTGTTTAAATCTAAGAATGGTACATAGCATGCTTAACTTAAGAAAAATAGTTGTTTTGATGATTATAGTGCAGCAACTGATTGCAAATCGACATTCAGAACAGAGTGTTACATATTAGTTGCCAATTGTGTGTACTGTAACGAAATACAGCCTCTTTATATTATTTTAAAAAATTCCAGTTTTCTTTTCATAGGCCAAGATCTGTATTCTTAGAATTTTTCTTAGAATTACACTTAGTCTAAGAAAAATTCTAAGAATTGCATACATTTCCTTTTACTTCTATTCTTAGAATTATTCTTAGCTAAGAATTGTTTTGTGAATATGATTTTATTCTAAGAATAAGAAAATTCTTAGCAAAGAATTTTTCTTAGACTTAAGTGTAATTCTAAGAAAAATTCTAAGAGTCTTTGTGAATACGGGCCCTGATGTTATATTTGATTGTATGTATAGATTTACAGTCAATACTAATAAAACATATTAAGGAGAAAAACATCATATTTGACAAAAAAAATCTGTCTTTTTTATTTGAATGCTATCGTGTCTTTTTCCTTTAAACACTTACAGTTTGGGGAGGTACATATGTTAATATCTGTGATCTATACAACCAACATGTTTACATTAATTATCGAGTTTCAAGGAGAAATTCTGCAGATATTACCTTTCTCTACTTACAAAGTTTTATGCTTGATTCTCACTTTTAATTAGTTGGCGTGTCAGTTTTCATATGTTTTACTAGAATGAACATGTAAGGTAAGGCATTATTATACAACCAATAATATTAATTGTTGCATTACTAATTGGTGGGCGGTGGTAACGTTTGAGGTCTTATCAAAATATATTCTTGTTGATATCGTTTTTACAAAAGGACATTTTACAAGGTAAAGAAAAAATTAACTGTTATAATATTATTGGATCAATATATATGGTATTTGTTTATGTTGATATGAGTGCTCATTTTATTGTAACTATAAACAAACAACAATTTCCCCAAATAAGTCAACTGAAATATCAGCATGGTAACTGGAAAACATAATAAAATAACATTGCTAGTATATAAGGGTGGCCATGAAGTCAGTTTGAAAATTGTTTTAAAATGATTAGTTCAGATGCAAGGAACTTTGGAAGTCGAAACCAAATGTTATGTGTTTTAGACATTTATGAATATTTTGTTCACTTTATATGATACTGATTAGGAAATCATATCAATCAAATGACATTAAAAGTGCAGTAGCAATTTATTTGAGTTAGTTATTCTATTAACCACTTTGTGACCAACGGGGTAATTTTGAACTTACCAAATGAAACTAGGATAGGAAGGTTTTATCATGTAGTGCTGTAGTAGACTTTGAAATTAAGGTGAAACTTAGCCTTGCATAAGGCTCAAGTACCCTAGTAATTAAGAGAAAATATACAGAAAACATGGTCATTTTGCATAATGTACTCTTACAATTAACATGTACTGGATTTTACACATGATATGGCATAGACAGAGATCTCTGTCTGCTCAGTTTATATCTCAAAACATGCATGAGTGCTTTATGAATACCAAATATCTGTGTACAAGTATGAATCATATGGTACAAATTTGAGCCTTAAGCAAGGCTAGGTGAAACTAAGATAAATAGACTTTGTGGTCAACTTGTGTTTGGTAGACAATGTCTTTAAGGGATTGAAACTGTGTTTGAAAATATTTAGGATATAATAATTATATGGTTTATAATACACAGAACATGTAATTATTGTCGCAGTTGTTGAATAATTAATTTTATGTGTACTTACACACATACAGAAAAATCAATTACTGTCTGTGGAAAGAGACATTACTTCATACGTATCTATGTATGATGGTGTATTTTAACTCTTGCATTTTGCATGTAATGGCCTAAATTTCTATTGTGTCACACTTTCATAGAAACATGTAATACATTATATATTGAGAAAAAAACCCTGTCAGCAAGTGAAATGACACCAAAAACTGTGCCCGGATACTTAAATAAGTAAAACTTGTTCTCTCAGTAAAACTTCACCTCTGGTGGAACTCATGGTTATTAAACTTTAAGGCCTTCCACATTTGATTAGTTAAACAACCATGTTAAAAATATCTCTGGTTGCAAGCAACAAAGAATAAATATAGTTAAAGCCCTCATAATAATATTCACTTTTTTTACCTCATTACTTAAATAGCTTCTGGTACCTAAATTTTTGTTGACATAACTTAATGTAGATTTTGCCCCCCTCCCCACCTTATTTTTCTAACTGGTAATTTTATTACTTTCCCCAAACCCTGACCTTTAAAGTTCACAATTATGTTTTGATTTTCTTATTCAAACATCTGTCTGGGTGGTGAGGGTATTTACCTTTTTGTGACATTTTTTCTTCATTATAAACACATTTCTTTTATTGCATTATCTTTAATGAGCTTTGAAGAAAAACATACACTTCATTACTATGTCAACTTTTATTCGAAAAAGCTTTTCAATATTTTATACTGGAAATTCTTCACAGGTGAATTCAATATTTATGTTGCATAAATTAGGGCAATAATTCTTTATAAAATAGGTCTTTCTTTGTACCTTTTGTGCAGAACCCTTTTTTCCCTGGCTTGAGTAAATATCGGTGGTTTATAGACATTATCTTCTTACAACATTTAAGAGGGGTAGATTTGTTAATAATATAACTTGACTGTATTTGTTCAGATTTATCTCTTCTTTTAAAATCATTACAAAATTCTGTTAAAGCACAAAGACAGGCGAGATATGTTTAAAGTGTTTCTGTAAATGCTTGTGTATGATCTTGCTGTAAAATGCCTTTGTTTATTCAGGAAATGCTTCTCTCCAACATTGTCAAATGCTCTATGTGTATCGCAAAGAGATGGTTAGCATTGACACTGTTTGAAAGTCAGGCTTTTCGGAAAGGATATGTATGCTGTTTAGCACCTCACAACATGATGGCTGATTTATAATACAGTAAATGTAAATTCTGTATATTAAATTAAAGTTGAATTGGGGATAAAACATATAGTGAAATATTTTTTGTACTTCTTGGATATTTATGTGACAGGTTAGTATTTTTACATTTCCCATGTCAAGGCTTATTGTCAATATAAGGATGTTCATTTTTCACCTGTTCTAAGTATGTGTTTATTGAATTTTTTTTTGTTTCAAAGGTAACAGGATAAGTCAAATTTTTCACAGAAAGAAAATCGCACTGCATGGTTTGTTTGATAGTTAGGCCTCAAATTAACTGAAGTCAAGGTCTGATTTTAAAAATTGCAATACATTGTATACTTTACTATTCAAGCAATATATACATTACAGTTTATTTGAATGTGTAGTTGGGTCTTATTTCTTTTCTATGAAATTGACTTTTTTCAATTTTTCACAAAAATCTTCATCACTGCTTTCCAATGATAATATATGATGGTAAATGGGTGTATTAAATGTGATGTTATTGTTTAATGGTATTTGATAAATTGTTTGCTTTCGTAAGTGAGCATATATGTTTTACAGGATCTTTAATTTCTTTAACAATGAAACATAAAGCTATTTTTTCAAATTAATTTTTCTCAGTTCAGATCAATAGGAGTACACTGTGGTATATGGCAGTATTAAATGGTTCTTCAGTATTCTAAGGAAGTCATTTGAAGATGATTCATATGTCACTTTATTGATTTTTCAGTAGGTTGATTAATTTTCTAACTTATGAGGGAATGCATTTATTAAACAAAAATGGTGTTTTTCCAAAATTTTGCCATAATAAAAAGAAAATTTACTTAATGATTATAGAATTGTTTGAAATGAAAAACTTTTTTGGCCGCTCCTTAAAAAAGTAATGAAATTAAACAAATTCAAGAAATTTTTTTTTTCAAGGGATGAAGCAGATATTCAAATGTTGTGGTGAACTTGTATTAACACTTCCTCATTTTACTGATATCCTGAACACAAGGGTTACTCTAATTGGCTGCAGTCTGCATCATATCAACAAGCTCTAAAAATGAATTTACAAGTCACTTTATTTTACTGTTATTAGTTCCTGAACAAACCACATATTAGTTAAAAATGAAGGAGTCATATTTTGAATTGGCATTTCTGTAAAATCACACATTTTATCATTACCATCTCAAACGCTTTAAGTGTGAACAAATTATTAAAAAGATGAAATCAGGAATGTCTTAACAATAGAATTGGTGAACAATTTAATTAAGTTCAAACATACTTCAGGAGAATACCATCTTGTTCAGTGAAATCACACTTTTACAAGAGTGATATATTTGTCAATTTTATGTGTATGTGTCAAAGTTGTGTTCATTGAAGACGTACAAAAGCCTTTACGATGGAAGCGATACCTTGTTTGGAATAAAAAAATTTGCTAATGACAAAAGGTATTTCATTTTATTCAATACTAAAATGATTGAGTGAAAGCTGAGTTTGTAAAAATAAATATTTATCATTTACCTCGTTTATCTTATGTGTGGAAAGATTTCCATAAATTTGGCTTCTTGTTACTAAAATTTAAGGGGAGTTGGTCCCAATGATGGATTTCACATGATGTTGTGATTTTCATAGTTCTTTCTCCTTACATGACAGATGCTATTTCTTGGGGCCAAATGACATGTGACATCATATAGAATCTAATCACTACACCTAGTGTGTTTTTACAGGTGACAGGCCACTTGTTACCAGTTGTCCTTACATAAAAACAAATAAAAATAAATAACTTAGCTGGCCTTATTCTAGGCTCTGTGTATTTGTTCCAGTTACAAATATGAGGTTGTTATGTTCCCTTTTAACAGCCTATTGGTTCATATTGGTACAGACCTTTAATATTGGTATCAACCTTCAATATTGGTATAGACCTTTAATATTACCAACATAAAATCATGGCAGGTTTGGATTCCAAGACCATAAAGGTAAATGTCAAGCAATCAATAACCAAGTGTTAGGCTAAGACCCCCTCACTGTCCTATTTTTACAGATGTTAAGCACAAGCTCTAGCAAGGCTCGAGCTTCGAGACATCACCTTTGTTGTTTTTTTTTCATTTTTTTTTGGTCTCCAGACTTTCATGAATTGTGGTGTAGCGTGATGAGTACCTGTCTCATCATTGAAGTTAAGCAGCAATGGGCTACGTTAGTACTTGGACAGGTGACTGCCTCAGTGCACTACTTGTGTCTCTGACGGATTTACGGCTCATGCTAGTAGACCGAAACTCATTTCGGCTTTGTTGTTTTTGGACAAGTTAAACCATAACTTATTGTAGCTTCTGCTTATTGAAAATACTCAGGGCTGACAAATCTGTAAACCCAGACTTAAAATCCTGTCAACTGTGAACTAACTACACCAGTCCTTCTCTTTTGCTGGTAAGTCTTTTTATTACAGAAATATCCATACTTTATAATGTACATTTATAACCAGATGATAACAGTAATAGTGATAATTGTTTGAACAAACATGAAATGGTACTGATGCAATATGTAAAAATACAAGTATAAAAAGCTTTAAACTAAACAATTAAAACAATGCATAAAAATTTAAATCAGTCTGCAAATAATTAAATTGTGGTAACTGGAGCTGTATGATTATTGATTGATTTCACGTTGTGCCTAGTACCTTGTTTTGCTGACATTGCAATGGGAATGTCATTTTAAGTGATCACTGAGTGATATGTATCTGCCCATACCTGGTCCAGAACTCAGTCACCCATCCAAGTACCAACCCATTGCTGTTTAACTTTAGTGATCAGATGGGAACTGGTCATACTACACCACATAGGCAGATTTTTTTTTGGTGTTGACAGGCAACTGCATATATTTGCCTCCCACCTCTAACATTATGTGTTTGAGTATAAAGGTTGTCCTGATTAAGGTATCACTGGTCTAGTGAGCATAAAATGAATAAGTGGTCACTTGACTCTGTATTCTGGGGTTATGGGTTTAAATCTAGTTTATGGAAATATATTTAAAATGCTTGACACAAAAAGACCTTTGTTGAACGGACATATAAAAACCACTAGTGACAGTTGAAATATGTCAATAAATATTAACATGAAACCCCATGTGAATATATTTGTCAAACACTCAGAATATTAATGTATTTCCTCAAGTTTAAAATAAGGTAAATATTTATTCTGTTATACTGAAACTGGAAATACAGAACTTTTTTCAAATTTAAAAATTCAGCCTTTGAAAGTCTAAACTGAACACACCCCTTCGTAAGATGATCCCTGTTCTGTCCAAATCTAAATAACGTCCCATCTAAAGCTCATGTTTATCTATCTATTTCAACTAATGAACTTCAAAGTTGAAGTTATTAAATATGAATCAATGTGCTTTTGTGTATATTTATATGAAAAGTTGGGCTTGTTTAAACTAGGGGTTAAAACCAACCAGTCAAGATAATTATCTTGCATAATTGAAATGTAATGAGAAACCTTTTCAAGGATAGCCTGTGAATTTCTGTGTCTAATGATACAAATGATACAATGTATCTCCTCTGTGTGAGTCCCTCACCAGTCAACATGCAGCCAAATCCATTATGACCATAAAGATTTTTGCAACTGTTTCTTTTTTTGTCACTACAAATAGTTCTCTCTTCATTGGGTATGTAGACAAAATATATACATTTCAGATACTTTATTAAGACACTTTCATCATGATATAAAATGTTTTAGATCTTGGAATGTTTTGTTGAAAGAAACCTCAGCTTGATGGATTTCAGTGAAGCCACTCTGTGAAGTGAATGGAAATAAATGATACAATTGTTACTTACATCTAATTTATTAAGTTATTTCTTGTATGATGAAAAAAACAATGTTCCACACTTACAGAGTTATAATTGGAGATCATATGCAGTTTTAATAGGAACAAATTACTCCAGCATTGTATTAAACTGAAGGTAAATGTTTGTTACACATATCATGACATGCTGCACAGCATGATAGGGTGTGTAAACTAATAAAATGCTTGGGATTATGAAATGAAAAACAATTAGAACAACAGCACACATGGAGTGCATGTCTCAGCAAAGGCATGTAATAATAAATGGGAAAATTTGTTCGTTTGTTTTTTTGTTTTTTTTTTGCAGACTGTGATCCAGATCACTCAAAATGTAAAGGAGTCTAAGTTGGACCAAGAGTCATCTTCTGATTTTTTCATGAAGTTTCAACCAGTACTATTTGCATGAAACAGTCATGAAAATATTACCTCCTTGGTAGAGGTGACAGTATATATCAAATTTAAAAAGTGGAACCAGTAATAATCTGCCATCATCTAGAAAGAAGTATTTTTTGGTATAAGTAGAAATTAGCTATAACCAGAACCTTTTAAATATACTAACACTCTGGTAACTGTCCAGCACCTGTTTATGTCAACTGACAAACTGTCCTCTGCATCTGTGTCATTGATTTCTTGTCTGAAACTACAATACTTACAAAGTCAAGTTAAAGTCAGGGTGTTTCATCCACTTCATCAGCTGGGGTCATGTTGGAACAGGTCCTCAGCATTGCTACTTGTAGGAGTTGAACCCATGCAAAGATGGCAGCCTGTGATTATAAGATACCAAACTTACTGACCAGTAGGCCACTGAGAACCTCTTACAATGCTCACCATTTTGTCTGATAACATTAACATCACATGAAAAATTGCTGATGGCATCCAGGTCTGTCTGTTTACTGCAACACACTTTTTTCTGTGCTGTCCCTACATAGATAAGGGATATCTTTGGAGTTTTGCACATGAATAGTGAACAAGTAGTACTTGATCCAGTGTGAGTTACAGGTCTTGATCTTTAATGTAGTTTAGATCAACTAAACATGGTGTTTTTCAGAGTGACTATATTTACTGGAATTATTTCAGTTGGTACAATAACTTTCGTAAAGAATGAGACCTCTATTAAGACAGGATGGTATGTAATAAATTATTGGAGCTGTTAACACAGAAAAATACCCTCTTTATTCTTGCAAGCGTGTGAAAATCCGCAGGAGTATTTTGCAAGAATAGCCACTAAACACACTGTTAGATTCAATTCTTTTAAAGGCAATTTGAATGAGAAAATCCATAAATATATATGTCTTTATAATAGCCTCTTTGAACTTTGACCATAAAACAAGTTCTCTATTGATCCTAAGTAGTTCTATTAATACAATGTCTGTGTGCCAGGCATTATTAAGTAACCAGATGATATTTGTGCACTGTTATTCCTGCATTGAGTATATTCTAAAATAATAAGCACAGTCACTGTTAAAGAAATACTCAAGCTCATATAAATAGCATGCACATGGCAGGAATCATCACACAGAGATTTCTCCATAGCTTTAAAAATAAGCCTTTATGGTTATCTGTTTAGTATTTTCTTTATGTTTTTTTCCAAAAAATGTAAGTTTTTTTGGAACACGTCCAACATCAATTAGAACAACAGAAATGCTTTCTTCAATTTAAAGTACTGATGTATTTCTAAGTATTGATTAATACTATTTAGTTACTTTTATTTATTTGTTCAGGGTTTACTGTAATTTTGTTCATTAAGATAGCCATTTAAATAAGAGAAATATCTGCAAGGTTCTTCTAAGCTACCTGTGTGCATTAAATTACTCTCCAAGGTCTTACTGCTTTGATAGCAGTCATATTTAGAATAAGAAATATGCAGGAAGTTTGAAACAATACCTGAAAATTATTAAAAAAGGAAGTACAATTCCCAGATCTTATTGCCTAGGATTATCATAAAACTCACAAAGTTGTCACAAAAATGGTAAATTTGATGAGAATATCCTATAACTCAGAGAAGAATGAGGGGGGGCTTGTTCATTGGGGTAATATTTCATTCAGTGCATGTTTCCTCAACACCAAACCAACACAGAATTGCCAGTGCTATTTCCTGCTTTTTATGAAGTTTATTGTAATGTTTCCTTCAGGGATGGCTGGTTGCTGACACTGATCATATAAATAAGTAAACCTAAATCAGTTTTGCTTGTCTTTGTTTATAGAATAGCATACACTCTACAAGGTATTCTTTAAGTCTTTTAATTAACATAAAATAGCATTAATATCTTCTTATTTCATTTGAAGCAATAAAGTGTTAATGTGAATATACTGAACCAGAAATTAAATATCAAATCCATATTTCTGTTTTGAGTATTTAGTGCCAAACTTAAGTAATAGTCAAAGAATTTTAGTATGCGTGTTTCATACTGGCATTGTTATTAATTCAGACAGTTACTGAGCAATATTGTTTTGAAAACACAAGTTCAGAGATGTACTTAGATGGTAATGGACATATTGATACACAGAAAAGTGTGATGAGATTTAGAAAACTGTAATTTACTGCCTGAGATGGGAAGTAACGGAAAGCATAAAACTTCAATTGATAGGAACTCACTTAATTTGTACTACTGATTGTTAATATCTAAAATTTTAATTTTTTTTTTTTTTTTTTTTCTCTTTTTTTTTTTTTTTTTTTTTTTTTTTTTTTTTTTTTTTTTTTTACCTTCAATATACTTTTTATTCACCCTTTTTTCACATCAGTGCAAAAGAATCTGGGAGGGCGAGAGTGGCAAACCCTCCATCAGATCTATTTACAAGTGCAGTGTATTGCAAAGACAACAAGGTCAACATTTTTGCTATTTTATATACTTTTAAATAGAAAAATAACAACTGATTTTTTTTTGCAATTGCATAACTCCACAAGGTCTTCTGTGTGACAGAAAAATGAAATAAAGCAAGAAAAAAAACATAATACCTAGACGAAATATCAAACTAAAAGTAAATGACCAATAAGTGGTTGCCACTTTTTCCAAATTTTATTAAAATAAGTTTCTTTATGATATAACTGACTTAACAACTTTTGTTCCGAGTATACTTGATGTAATCGATGGATAAATCCATTTAGATTAAGATTTTGACATTTATTTGAAGACTCAAATATATATTTTTTAGCAACAAGAAGAATTGTATTGATGGGTTGCTGATTGAACTCCGCTAAAGTATAGCCTAATATAATATTAAAAGGTGTAAGTGACAATGTTGTTGTGACCTTACTTTTGATATATGTTAGAACTAGGTTCCAAAACTCTTTTACCTTCGGACAAAGGACAAACATATGAATTATATTTTCCATTTCATTTCTGCATCTAAAGCATCTAGCGTCTTCACTGATATTTACTTTAGATAAATATGACCTTGTTCCCAGTATTCTATACAAAATTCTTAATTGGAACCATTTATATGTATTGTCTCTAATTGACCCATGACAAATTTGGAATATACGTTTCCATATTTGATTATTGATTGTAACATTTAATTCATTTTCCCATTTGCCTCTTGCAACATGGTCATTTTGATGCTTAACAAGTAAACTTTTATAAAAACCGCTGGTGTCGTTATTCTTGAGTATCCAATAATTCAGTGGCATAATAGGGCCAATTATTTTATTATAATCTCCATGCTTATGTTTGTTAATAAATTTATGGACAACAGTTGATAAACGAAGGTAATCTAAAAAATTCAACGAATCCAGATTGTAACGATCTTTCAATTTCTGGCTTGTGAGAACCTTTCCCTCATTGTCTATTATATCAGAAATCATTATTATTCCTTTAGAATACAATTTCGGGTAAAACATAGCTTTAACTGATAGATCCTCATTGTACCAAAGATGACTTGATGCAATTTGTAAATTGGAATTTATTTGTTTTTCCTTTGTTAATTTTTTCCATGCAGCAAGGACATCTAACCAAAATATATTACTTGTTTTCATTTGTATAGCATTGCTGTAGTCAGGCCCAAAGTCTGTAAGTCGTCTTAAGTCCCAAAGGATTGTTAGTTGGAATAATTTTGTCCATGGGGAGGATTTACTGATCAGTCTATTTATCCATCTGGCCTTTATAGCCACCAGAAAGTACTGCAAGTGTGTCATTTTCAGTCCTCCCATTGAATGATCTAAAATTGTTACATCCCTATTTATTTTATCTGGTTTATTTGACCACACAAATTTAAAAAATGTATCATTTAATTCCTTCAATAAAGAATTAGTTGGTGTAGGTAAGCTTGAAAACAAATGGTTTAACTTGGATAAAAGAATTGTTTTGACCACCACTATTTTTCCTAATGGAGTTAAGTGTCTTTTACTCCAAATGGATATTTCTCTTTTTATTTGATTTATTTTCTCTGTTAGATTAAGATCAAGCATTTCAGACAGATCTACTGAAAATTTTAGTCCTAGCAGGTCAAATTTTGTAGTATTCCACTCAAACTTTTTTGGAATTAGTTGATCTTGAGAATATCTTTTTTTACCAATCCAAGTTACCTTGGTTTTATCTGTATTAATTTTCAACCCTGATATGCTACCAAAAAGTAAAATTTTAATTTTATAGTTCATATTTATGTTTTAAGAAATATGTCAAAACTGTTACCTGTGGTTACTTATCCTGGTCGCTGTAAGCGAAATATTAATGCTCGTTTGCAATATTTTTTAAAAATTTGTTTTTGAGAAATATGGATTTTTTTTTCAAAACTAGAGGGCATGTGTGTGTTTATTATGCTAATCATATTCATAAACCTGGGGACTTGTTTACAAAATTGACTATATTTTCCCACCAAAGTTTAACATTATGGCATCATTTATCAAAATCAATGACCTAGTTGTAAATGTGCTTTATCATAAATGTATTTTGTTATAGTTTTTTTTTGTGTGTGAACTATCGATATCCTTAACCATGTATATTTTTATTTGGTTAAATTGTAAACAAACTCATTTTCTTACCTAGGTTTCTTCTAAAGCTGAGACACAAAGTTGGCTGGTATTATACTTAAGTCAAAATTAAACCAATACCCAATCTTAGACCTTAAAGTTTAGAGAATATCAAATAATAGTAGAAAGTTTGATGTCTCAGACAAATTTTTAAAAAAAATTCAGATATGACCCTGAGTTTACTCAGAACTTTGTGTGATGCCTGCCCTATGGATTAATCATCTGATTTTAGCTGAGTGAAAGGTTTTAGAAATGGCAACCTTTAACCAAAATAGTCAAATCATAATGTAACCTGAGATCAGGAAATTGTAAAACAACAACAACATTAACCTCTGAAAAACAACATCATTATAATAAATAAAAGAAGGAGCCTGACCAAATGTATCTTGAAATGTAAAGTAAATTGTCCAACAAACACTACATCTATTTAAATGTCAGGAAAAATGATATCCTCATTTTCTTTATTTGTTTATGGTTTTTAAAATCAACTAGGTGACAGGAGGATGTTAATTCAAATTGGACCCTCACTAAATTGAGTCCTTTGGTCATCACTACAGTATAGCTAATAAATTTTGCTGAATTATAAATTTAACTGGAAAAAAACTGAGCAAAACATGGCAGCATATACAATAGACAGCTTGAAAATATCACTGTCTTCAGATAAGGCAGTGGCATAATTATGCAATAATAAACTGCTGTTTAAATTTATTACCACTGGAATAATATTATGATTATTTGAATTGGCAACATTCAAATAATAGGGTGCAGTCTTTGTTACTGATTTTTGATCACCTTAATACCTTAATTTGGCACTCCATTTGAACCTTAGTGCAATATTGTCACAGTTATAGTTTAACATATTCTAGAATTTCTTTAATTTAGCATGACCAAAAATAACTTCAAATAAAAGGAGATAAAGAGCCTATGAATATGAAAGCCATTAATATGTCAGTTTTTCATAAATTTCTCTAGACGTTTCATATTTAGATTTGATTTCCATTGAAAATTATATAAAGTCCATTAAAATGTCACAGAATCAGTTTACACATTGTTGATATTTCATTTTCTCAAAAATCCTGTCTGCAAATTTTATGTAACTAAGCTATAGTAGCTTACTGTAAGAGAATACAAGTATATATACCTTCCCCTCAGGGGATGTAATCTAAATTTTAGGCTGAGGTTAACAGGGGACCATCTTGCTACATTATAAGCATTGGTCACTTGTTTGTTTAAAAGATACACTACAGTAAGAAATTCACCACAAGGGGGCATACTATAGAATTACGGAAAAACAAACAAAATTCGCCACTTAAGGGCACCCTACAGTATTAAGGATAAAAAAAAACTAAATTCACCACTAGGGGCACCCTACAGTATTAAGGACAACTAAACAAAATTCACCACTAGGGGCACCCTACAGTATTAAGGATTTATTTCTTTATTTATTTATTTGGGGTTTTATGTCACTTTCAACACTGTACAGGTCATGACGGGTAGTTGGAAGGGCAGAGGAAACCAGTACATACAGTTCGTTAGGGTTCTGCACTGTAAACTGCCGATCAATGGAAGCAACTACCAGCTTTCCCACTTGAGGCTGCGCCTGGAATCAAACCCCGGCCTCAGAGGCGGAAGGCGAGTGTTACCACTCTGCCTCCGTGGCCCCCTACAGTATTAAGGATAAATAAACAAATATTCACCACTTAAAGGCACCCTACAGTATTAAGGATAAATAAACAAAATTCACCACTGGCAGACACCCTACAGTATTAAGGATAAATAAACAAAATTCACCACTGGGAGACACCCTACAGTATTAAGGATAAATAAACAAAATTCAGCACAGGGGAACACCCTACAGTATTAAGGATAAATAAACAAAATTCACCAAGAGGGAGCACCCTACAGTATTAAGAATAAATAAACAAAATTCACCACAAGGGGGCACCGTACAGTTTTAAGGATAAATAAACAAAATTCACCACTGGAGGGCAGCCTACAGAATTAAGGATAAATAAACAAAATTCACCACTGGGGGGCACCCATCAGAATTAAGGAAAAATAAACAAAATTCACCACGAGGGGGCATTCTACAGTATTAAGGATAAATAAACAAAATTCACCACAAGGGGGCACCCTACAGTTTTAAGGATAAATAAACAAAATTCACCTCAAGGGGGCACCCTACAGTTTTAAGGATAAAGAAACAAAATTCACCACAAGGTGGCATTCTACAGTATTAAGGATAGATAAACAAAATTCACCACTAGGGGCACCCTACAGTATTAAGGATAGATAAATAAAATTCACCACTGGGGGGCACCCCACAGAATTAAGGATAAATAAACAAAATTCTCCACTGGGGGGCACCCTTCAGAATTGAGGAAAAATAAATAAAATTCTCCACTCAAGGGCACCCTACATAATTAAGGATAAACAAACAATATTAACCAAAATTCTACATGATGTAAGTCACATGACTTAAAATTGTAATGAATATCACAAATGAGATTGGAATTTCAGTAGTGGATTTCACATTTTGAACTCTATATATCTCATTGTCAACAGACTGTAAAGGTGTCATGCCTGCACACTTTAAACCTCAGACCTTCCAAAACATTGTATATAAAAACTTCTTCCACTCAAATGTCAAACTAATTGCTGTCTTGAATCTAACACTTAACCCTAGGCTAAGATTTGCTTCAAATTTGGTCAAATTTTCTTTGTACTTTTGTGAAAAGCTAATCATACACTTTTTAGAATTTTGTTATTTGTATGTATACAGTAAAACAGCATTTGGTTTCTTGATCAATGAAATTTTTTGTATTGATATGCTGACAAAGAGCGCAAAACTCCACTAGGCCAAAATATATTAGTGTATCAGCTGTATGCATCTGTTTTACACATAGGGAAATGAAGGCAAATGTCCCAGAATAAATCCTCAGAACACAAACTATATCTGTGCCAAGTAATCTCTTCATTATAAGGGAGCACTCAGAATTCCAGGATGTCAACTGGGTAACCTTGGCAATGTCAACACAAACAAACCTTATGGAAATTAGTATCTTTAACTGCAAATATATTATTTGACAATGAAGGAGATTTATTTGATATTATATGCTATGCAAATTTTTAATAATTAATAGTAAAATTATAAAATTTAGAAAATATACAGTTTTAATACAGGGGTGGACAGTTTTACAGACAGGACAGTACAATGGACAGATGGTAAAATTAATTGTCTGTTTTTTGTACCATCCTGTCCATAAGACTGTCTACCCTGTAATACTTCTTGATATTTTTTATCTGAGATGGTTCTCTGAATTGTTTGGCTTGTAAGTAAAAATAGTTCTGTTTGCACATATGCAAGGTATCTTCATTAGAACAATAAACATACAGAACATGTTGTGGGGTATTAAATAGACCTGTGAACATTTATTAGACAGAAGTTGGTAGTGTATATTTGCCTAGAGCATGTCATGACAGTAATCTAATTAAGAGATCTGCTCTAAGTGGAAATTTGTATGTCTTAGCATTGTAAGACATATCTATTTTATTTTGTTAGAAAGGATGCAACTAGTGTGTGTATGTTTCTCATAAATTAGGAAACATGTATTTGCTTATTAGAAATTGACGTGTGTATTTTTATGTTTGGTAAGATTTCTCCTAAATTGTTTACTCACATAATCAGATGCAGATATGAATAAACTATATGAATATACACCATGTAATTTATACAATTATTTAATAAGTCTTGCTTCCTTTAAAAGATTAAAACATCACATGGATACTATTTCAGCACACACCTGGTCTTTAATTAGTACTCATAAAATATAAATAGATAGAACCCTTCTTTTTCTATTTCATCCTTGAAAAATTGTAACTAATCTGTAGTTTTCATGACAGATCAGTTTTCACTATGTAGGTTAACTAAGCCAGTTATGCAAGATATTTATCCAGTATAAGCAGAAACCATTACAATTCACACATAATTATCTTTCGCCAGTGGCCAAAGACATGGTCAGAAGATTATAAAATGTTTTCTGTATGTGCGTCTGTCCATTCATCATTTTTTACATAAACCTTTATATTTCATTCATTTATAAAAATATCATCATGAAATTCTCAAGGAATTTGAAAACATGTTTGTGCAAAATTTTGGCCTCATTTTGAAAAAACAAACAAATGGTAGACACAGCCTATTGTTTGAAAATTATTAGGATACTCAAAATCTTGAAATATTGCAGTTAGCATCATCTAATTTCCACAAAATATACATGGCTAGGGAAGCTAGCCTGAGAGCAATTAGGCTTAGTTTCAAAAACAAAATATGCACCATATCTCATGTTTAATATCAAATGGGGTTATCCTAGTAAAAAGGCCTTATATCTCGATTATAATTGCTCCTAGGGATTCGGAATGTGAAAACAACTTATAGGAAGTCAAAGTGATGGCTTGAGAATCTTTCCAAGTGTTGCATTTGACCTTTGACCCCTACTTCAGGGTCAAATGGGCTCATCATACTGAAACGTCCTTATATCTCTCTTTTTATTGCTCCTAGGGCTTCAGAATATAAAAACAGCCCATGGGAAGTCCTTGCCTGCAAATGTTTTGCCTGCAAATATTTTGGCCTCATTTTGAAATACAAAATGGTTGCCATAGCTGATTGTTTGAAAATTATTAACATGCTCAAAATCTTGAAACATTGCAGCTAGCATCATCGAATTGCACAAAAGATATATGGCTGGAAAGCTAGCCTGATAGTAACTTGGCTTAGTTTCAAAAAGAGAATGGCTGCCATATCACATCTCTAATGTTAAATGGGGTTATCCTATTAAAAAGACTCATATCTATCTTTCCGTTGCCCCTAGGGGTTTGCAATGTGAAAACAACTTTTAGGTCATGGCCTGAAAATGTCTTAAAAGTATGGGATTTGACCTTTGACCTCTGTGTCTAGGAAAAGTGGGGTCATCATACTGAAAAGTCCTTATGTCTTCCTTATTATTGGTCCCAGGGCTTTAGAATGTGAAAGCAGCCCATAAGAAGTCATGGCCTGCAAAATTTTGGCTGTGAAAAATTTTGGCCTCATTTTGAAAAACAAAATGGCCACCATAGCCAATTGATTGAAAATCATCAAGACGCCCTAAATCTTGAAATAGCACAGCTGCCTTCATTAAATTTGCACAAATGATATATGGCTGGGAAAGCTAGCATTATAGTAATCTTCGCCTTGTTTTAGAAATAAAAAGGTTGCCATCTCACAAGTTTAAATGTCACATGGGGTTATCTTGTTGAAAATGCCTTCATAATATTTCCCTTTTCTTTGCTCCTAGGGGTTCACAATATGAGAACAACATCACAAGTCATGACATAGTACTCTTTCCCAAATATTGAATTTGACCTTTGATCCCTTTTTCAATGTCAAGAGGGGTCCCCTGACTACAAAGGCCTTATATCTCCCTTAGATCGCCATTATTACTGATCCTAAGGTGGGAGATAAATACTGTGGGAGGAATCCTGTTTTTTAACTAATGTTGTATCAGTTATGTGTTCACAGTTTGAGTCTATGTTTAAAAGGCAACTGAAAGACACACATGAAGAGAGTTAGTTATGAGCTATTTATGATAGTAAGAAAAATTCGGTTCTTCTGAAATCTTTGTAATTTACTTTGAATTAGATGACATTCTTTTATAATTGTTGATTTTTGGTGATAATTGAAAGCCATTTATCCAGCCTGATGTGGAATTTCCTTGAAGTTTGTACCTTGTTGTGTAATTTGAACAGGTGTTTCTGGTGCTGAATTTTATATTTTTGGTTCTACAATGTAATATTTCTCTGCGATATTGTTATACTGACATAATTGTTATAAACTCATAATTTGCTGTAAAGTATATACTAAGGTATTTTCCTTTTTGGCTTAAACCTTCTTTTGGCTTAAAATAATCCACGTAGTTGTGAATTAGAGTACTTAATAGTTACTATTTTTAAACAACCGTTAACAAGTTTTAAATATAAATAATCAAGTGATTTTGATTCCAAATTTAAGTCTAAAAATTAAAATGTATTACCATAGCAATTGCCTTGTTAGCTTTGATGTCTTTATCTAATGTATCATTGTCATGTGATTTTTTTCTAGCTGTTGTTATTTTGTGTGTTCATGACAATTTACAGGCTTCTATCCAAAGTGACAGAAACTTTTCTGTATTCTTTCCTTCAGGCTTTTTGTATTGTCTCTTTTTAAAATAGCCGTCAATTCCAAAAGACCCCAGTTTGTAGAGTCATTATATAATTCCATTGATGAATGCTCTACAAGTCAAACTACTGACGTAAAGTCATGTTGAGAAGTCCTAATGACTTTGAAATCATGCTTTTGGACAAGGGCTTTTAGTACAGTGATGTATTTTTCTGTCATAGTTGACAGGGTTCACATATCCAGGTGATGTGTTTTCAGATCTTCAAAGAAAATTAAATAATTTTAAAATAAATACCAAAAATTGCTTCTTTTATGTACCTGTCCAGATTCAACATAATCTAATTTTGTTGATGTTAAGATAATTGTCAAAAAGAAGGTAACAGTGCTATATAGAGTCCTTGAGATATCAACATTTTAATATTTTCTTTTTTAAATTGACATTTTATTTCAATAACTAGGACATGTTGTAAACATTTTGTGCAATTTTGACAAATTTTGGCCTTCCACACAGAACACATCTTAACACAGCATATTAAGAGATCAGTCTGTTAAAGTTCTGAAGTCCTCAGTAACTGAGTGGTAGTTTAGACAGTTATAAACACTTGGCTCTCATTAGTTTGGTTGTGGGTTCAAATCCAACCCATGACAATGTATGGGATGTACAGAGATCTTTTGTCTACCTGTGAAATCATAAAAAGACATTCAAGCATCTCAGTGTGAGTGGTGACGGTCAATGAGCAGATATAATTTTTGGGGTTTAGTAATACAAAAATCACCTGTAAATAGGCAATAACTTCCATTTTGGGAGAGCTGTTGAACATTTATTTAAATTTAAGGAATTTGTAAAATTACACAGACAAAAGTTATTTTCATAAGATGTATACTAAATATGCTTCAGGACGTCTTTAATTTCTAACATTAAAAATACATTATTTGTTTGTTAAATTTTGAAAGCATCATTGTTTAAATTTGCTCTCTGTCATTGAAACAAACATATTTTATCTTAATATACTCATATGAAACATTCAAGAATATAATTGATTGTTCCATTTCACACAACCAAAGTACTTTATTGACGGTCATAGATAGACACACAGGTATAAGAAGACAATGACAGTATTTTAAGTGACTGCCATGTGTGGCTAGCATCTGTTACCCTCAGTTTACATGTCCTACTTCAGAAAAAAATAATGTCAAGCTTATTGATTTGAATCATTTTCAATGAGTAGTCTTAACAACTCCACCATTGTGTCATTAAATAAAGCTACAGTACAAGAAAAATGAAATCTGCAATTGAAGAAATCCACTTTTTTTCTGAATGATGGAATATTCTGTTCATAATTTTTCATTTTTGCCACTCATGTATATCACCTATCTTAGCCAGTGCAAATTTCCAGGAATTTGGATTCTTATTAGACAATTGGAATGGAGTTTCTCCAGTATTGAATTTTATATACTCAGGAAGAATTTCACATCTTTTACTGTACGCATGATTGAAGTCCACTTGGGCACAGATTGCTCTTCGATCAGGCCATTGATTATAATGAATCTTTCAACTGTAAATAGGTGGAAGGTATTAACTAATGTAAAGAGTTTAATGGTAATCTATGAAGGAAAAGTCATTTATAAAAGTTACACACAATGGACAGAAAGGAATTCCCAAAGTTCATGCTTCAGGTCTATACAATTATTGTCCACATACCTGGCATATCACTGTGAAAGCTGGTAATACAGTCATTTGAATTACAGCTTGTGAAATACCATTGAAACATTGTATGATATTTCAAATGTTAATGATCATGTCTACTGGAACTGAATTTCACTGACATTTTACTGTATATAAATAAATGCTATGCTCAGGTACAACAAACAGGATAACGTGTGGTAATTGTAATTTAGCTAATACACCAAAATTCTCCAGATTAGATTTTGGATTAGCAATTTTTAACCAAAATATTCCTATAAACCATAAAACAGAGCCTGAATTTTTAGAAACCTGCTGTGGTGTAGATCTGTACTTTACAAGGGCTTTCTGATTTCAAATAAAATATCAGGGAATTGAACAGAATACAGGGTAGGGTTTTGCAAGACATTTTAACACATGCCCTGAATCAGCACATTGCCAAGTACAAATAAGGCATTATTGGATAACTTTCCCCCAATTGGAATTATTGACACCAGCTGAATGGAATTTTATTTCATATCAATATATTTTCAAAGGTCAATGTAAATGTCTTACCTTCAAATTATAGCTTATTTAAATTTAAATTAGAACTTTTCATGTCAAGGTACATCATATACATGTATATTAAAGATCTGGCGTTTAAGTAGTTGAAATCACCACACCAGACGTTTATATTTCTATCATGCAGGAAGTTTATGTAAAAAAAAATTAGTGTATTTGTGAAAAAGTGTTTTACAATGAAATATAGAGTCTGAAATTGATCTCTGAAATATGGTTTAATTGATTTAAATTGGTATTTCTATTGGTGTATGTGATGTCTGATTAGTTTAAAGGGATTGTTATTCCTTTACAAACTCTAAATAGTCATTATTCATAATAAGTCTCATTTCTCTCATAATTTCTGAAGGTAAAAAAAAACTAGTTTAACCTTGGGTGGTGCAAGTGACTATTTTGGTGACAATTAGTGGAAACAGTGGCCTCGCTTTGGCAATATTGTCAGGGTTAATTTGGCCAAAGAACAAATTGGCCAAGAGGTGAAAAGGTTGGGTGATTAGTGAATAAACTTGGGTTTTAAAATGATCCTGGGGAAATTGTCAGCATTTTCTTTTTACAAATACAAATCATGTTTTGAGGTTATATGCACATTACAAAACATACAATGGTTGTTGTATATATAGTATAAATAGACACAAGCACTTGAAGAGTGCAGACTTCTGCTAAGGCATTGCCAATAATGTTTTAATCTTGAAAATTCTCCCCGCCCCCAAACTTCTAAAAAATTGACTTTCTTGACAGAAGCATTAATTTTGTTTCAACGACATAGGTTGCTAATGGATAAAAACAATTCAAATTGCTTGTTTTCATATCCTTTGTTTTGACCCACTAGACAACAGCCAATTAATGTTCAAATTTTAGTGCTGCTAGGGCTGATATCACAAGAACTTCCTTATTTTTGGTCCCATTTTGAAACAAAAAAAATATTTTTCTTCAGTTTACTGAGGGCTCTTATCTGAGTGTATCATTCTGGATTTTATCAGATTTTTGAGTTAATTAGTGAGGTAATGAATTAATCAGTTAATTTAGGGTGTACTGGCTTTTATATACTTGATTGCTGGAACCATACCCAAATGGCATGGGGAGAGTGAAATTTACCTGGACCAATGGGCATTCTGTTTTGTAAATATAGGTGGCAAGGTGCAAATTTTAAAACATACTAAACAGACAATCTTTACTTATCTTTTATATTTATGAGATATTGCCAAGTGATTATTAGTATAATTATATTTTACTTGTACTGAAAAGAATGAGATTCATTCTTTTATAATGCACCATCAATAGAAATCAATTAATTAAATAATGCTTGCAATCACCACTGGTATGTACAAGGCATGCTAGTATAGTCTCTTCATTGCCATAAGATGAAGCATTTGTAAGGTGTTGGCTTCCCCCTGTTATATATAAAAGCAGTGTATTATTTCTTTTATATCAAATATTATTAGCCATACCATGTCACTCACATGTGCAGTGGGTTTGACTGTTGCTCAAATTAATGCTTTCTTAAAATAAATCTTGATTTAGAACATAAAGTGCAGGCTATAAGCAATATTAGAGTAAGAAATCTAAAATTCGCCACATATCTGAAATTCGCCACATGTGGAAATACTAATAAAATAAATGAATTGAGGTGAGATGTGTTGAATATACAGTAAGTTAAGGCTTTTTGAACTGAAAAATGCCAACTTTCAGACAAAACATCAATTTCTTCATAAAATTAACTAAGGTTTTAGAGGTGGCGAATTTTAGATTCCTGGCAAATTTTAGATTTCTTACTCTATTAGCTTTACAAAATTAAGATTAATTAAGTTCTTCTTGAAGGTCTTATTTAAAAAAAATATTTTAAAACTGTTTGCAATGTTGTAGACTGTATACTCTCATGTGGAAGAAATTTTTGACCCAAGAAATTGTTAATTCTTTTGAGTTGTAAATCACTTTAATAACTTCCCACACTAACAACCATAGACATTAAACTTCATATTTATGTATGTCACACTAAAGTATGCTATATAATGACATAATCTATCATTTAAGAAACGAGGTCTTTATGACAGTGACAAATTTGACTGTCACATTTTGTGTTACATTTACCAAAAAAAAAAAAAAAAAAAGACTATGAATTAGCAGGGTCAGTGTGACCCAGAGTTTTGTTGTAAACCACTTCTGTCATTGTAAAATAAGTACAATAAACAATGACTGGAAACAGGTGGGATAGCAGTTTTTCCACATAGTTTTGGTTAATAAATAACTGTAAATACCAGGCCACAGCAGCTGTAAGGTTCTAATCTATCCAAGAAAGTCTAAAGTTTCACCTGTGAGCGCTTTAAGCCCATTGCAAATATGTATGGCATGGTGTAATGTGGCCAAATATTTCAGAAAAAAGAAATTAAAGAAAGTTTGTAAAACTACAACCCAGTATAAGTTTGAATTTTACTTATAAGTGGAACTTCCACATGTTTGAGCATATACTATATCTCTCTTTCTGCTATAAGTGATGGCCATATGTAGAACTATTGTATACTCTGGACAATTCAGGCACAAGCTATAAGGAGTCTCCTGTACTATATTCCTGTCAAATATGAGCATTGCATTCATAAGTATAAATACTACATATTAGTGTAAGGTGGTTTTTATATATGTTTTGTCATGCTGCTTTTACCACACATAATAGTACTACAGAATTCTCAAGTAAAATCAAATACCTGGCTAATAGATAAGGTGAATGATATTGAAAGTCAACCTCTAGAATTGAAATTTTAGTGAGATCCAAACTTTTAATTGAAAGAAGTTATATTAGGCTGTGTTAAGTAGAAACAGCACAAGTCATGTAAGCAGAAGTACATCTGAGGTCCAACCATCATGGGTCAGATTCAGGAAAAGTATGACATCTGAGCTAGTATTTTGGCATATCCTGCTTTTCAAACTAAGTTTTAGCTTTAATTTTCAGGATTCAAAAAAGGATTCAAGACTGATATTTATATCTTTTTACAAGAAATAGAAAGAAGATGATACATAAATACTTGAGGACTTCAGCCTTCTTTGTAACAGGTACACAGTTTAACCAAAGCTTAAGAAAGACAAAAATATCCCTTTTGTGAACAGCAAAACTGTGAAAGGTAAATCACTAACTATGACCTCACATGAAAAACTACATCATGCTACACCCACATCACTAATATTTGCAAGAGGCTTTTGAAATTCCAGTTGTATTTTATGTTGATCACATCCAACTAAGTACAGAAGAACTTTAATATCTGATGATCTGGGGCCGTATTCACGAAAGGTCTTAGCCAAGTCTTAGGCTTAACTTGGCTATATTTTTATACAAAAGTTAAGCCTAAGACTTGGCTAAGACCTTTCGTGAATACGACCCCTGGTTTTTAGATTAAATTCATTAATATGTTCCATAGTTGTCAAGCATTGATATTAATTTTTTGATTTGTTAAAATTCCATGGTCTAATGTTGGGGCCAGGTTCACCCAGCTGAGTTTTCTTTCAAATTTGAATTTTTTTTCTTGGTTGACTTTTTCCCCAAGTTGTCATGAGATTTGCATAATAAATGTTACTTAAGGCAAAAATAACAGGCCAAGATATTACATGTTAATCCAAGTCTTACAAGGTGTTACTAGAACCACAATGACAAACTGAGAAATTTTTGTCACCCTCCAAACAGTCTTATAATAAAGACAAAATCAGTGCTAAAACTGAGACTGAGATCTTCAGTGAAGAACAGTTGAGAACAAGTCTCAAGTCTTAGCCAAATCTTAGATCTGAGAAAAAATAACAAGAGAAAATGAGCACCCATTACAGAGTTAAACATTTTAATATTTCAGTTGTCCACCCTTCACATTGTTAGCATTGTTTTTTTCCACTTTTTCTTTTAGCCCTAGGATAAGATGATCACTTCAATAAAGAAACTTACCTGAGTGACAGACCTCCATATTTCTGAGAAATAGCTGAAAAAAGTTAAGGCTTTGTCATCTGTATACAGAAGACAAAGCCATAGTTATGTCACATAGCTATAAAGTATCAGGAAATTGATGAAAAATGACACTCATCATACCATAAACTGTTTCAGGTTTGACCCCCACCCCCCCACCCGCCCGATAATTTTCAGTAGGTCATTCTATGTAGGAGTTAAGTTATGAAGTAGTAATTTCGACGACAGTTAAAGTATGTTAATTGAAATATTAAGTGAAAAGAAAATACTCAGAATTGTACAATAATTTCATTTCCTGTGTAATTAGACTTTTACTTGTTCTGGAGATGACACCAATATTTTTGTATATATATTTTTTCAACCCCACAGTCAGGGTATTGTCTTTACCCATGGTGTCTGGATGGGTGGGTGGTACGGCAGGTGGGTGGTGGGAAAAAATTTTTCTGGGGTGTATCTCAGAAACCATAAAGTCTATCAAGTAGAAATTTGGTAGGGACATTGGTTGGGAGAGGGATGTAGGTGTGAAATGTCATGGTGTGACCACGATTTGACCTTTGACCTTGCTGTAGTGACCTTGAGTTTGAAAATCTTGTCCAGGCTATATCTCAGTAACTGACTGTAAGATTAGGAAGTTGATAGTTGGTAGGGCATTGGTTAGGGAGTGTAGGTGTGCAACGTCATGGTGTGACTGTTATTTGATCTTTGACCTTGTTGTAGTGACCATGACCTTCAACATCTTGTCAGGGCTATATCTTAGAAACCATAACCATGGAACCATGATATTTGATAGGGACATTGGTTGGGAATGTAGGTGTACAGCATCATGAGATGACCTTGATTTAACATTTGACCTTGCCATAGTGACCTTGACCTTTAAAATCTTGTCTAGACCATATCTCAGAAATCGTAAGGTGTAGGAAGTTGATACTTGATAGAGACATTAGATGATATGGCTTTGGTTTTACCTTTGACATTGTAACAGTGATCTTGATCTTTATAATCTTGTCCAGGCTATATCTCAGAAACTGTCAGGTGTGGGAAGTTGATACTTGGTAGGGACAGTAGTTAGGTGTTGTAATTGTGCATTATCATGGCATGACCTTTAACCTTGGCTCTGCCAAAGTGTGTACACCTGCCATATTTCTCTTATGACAAAGATTCCTACAACTGATTCATATTTGTACTTTTACTTAACTGTATTTCCATTGACAGCTATACTTCAATTAATACATTTTACAGCTTCATATTTTTTAGTTTACTGATACATGCTGTCATCTTGCTATTGAATTATTTTTTTTAATACTTTATCTTTACATACATTTTCTTTCTCTGAGACATTTCTTCCTCTAAATCTATCAGGTTTGGAGAGGGTCTGTTCCAGTGCAATTTACATAACTAAACATGAATGTCTGGTTAAGTAAAACTACATTATATTTTTCTGGTTCTTTTACATTCAACTTTATTATAGGTTCTACCTATGAGTTCATTATATGTAAAACACTATGTGTTCAATCTGCTGAGTAAAGGGACAATATGCATATGTGTAATTTCTTGTTTGAAAAATGAGAAATGCTTACAAGATGGACAAAATTTCAGTTGACTTATTCAGTGAGAATGTTGAAAGGAGTAAGTGTTTATATTAACAATAAAGATGCTGCGAACTTAACTTTTTCACAGACCAAAACATAAGAAATAGTTTCTTATTTGAGAGAAAAATCTTTGGTTTGTAATTGATACTTTGTACACGCCCAGCTGTATGGATGTATGTATTTAACAATGTGATTGATCTAACAACACTCAATACCATTTTTCAACCTTTTCAAAATATGTATGCAAAAGAAGTAAATCTTTCTGTTTTTCTCTACTCACAGTAGTGTTCTAGGTTCTAGGAAATTGCATTGTTTTACAAATAAAACTGGCAGTACAGAAAGCTTTGGGCTTACTTCCTGAATTATTTGTATTGTAAATATGTAAGTAAAATTTAACAATCTGTTACTATTACAGACATAAAATTTTAGTTAATCAGTGTGCATAAAGTATTTACATTTAATATTATCAACTGGATGGATTAAGATGGAAAGAGGGAACATCACTTCTCAAGCTTACAGAGGGGTAGACTTTGTTTCTTCTAATTGTTGACTTAGTCCAATATTGATCTCAATTTTGTTAATTATTTTCTATCAACAATGTGTATTTTTACTTGGTCCAATACGTCCTTTATTTTATAAAAGTTTCAAACTATTTCAGGCAATGTGTATTTTTAATTAGTTGATTATTATTCTCGTAAGTTGAGATAATTTTCTTGATTTTTCAATGTGGCTGTATATCTACTTTGTGTAAATTAGTTAAAAACAAATTGACATAAACATAAACCAAATAATTTGTCGTTTTGTGAAGTTGAACTCCTCAAGAAAGCATTTGTTATAGAAATTTTTAGTAAAGAAAGTATCTGTGATATATGTGTCAATATTTTCATAAACTTGGGCAAGGTTTCATCTTATCTATCCTGCAGTTGTAATATTGCCAATTATTTAGCCACTTCTAACATCAGATTATCATTATACCAGCAAGTGCTACATTAGTACTGTAAAGAGTTACTGAATTATGTGCTGATAACTTCCCCAGGTCCCTTATGGTATACTTTAAAAAAAAGATTGCTTCCTTAAACAAAAATATAAAACAAAAAGAGTGTGTAAGTGTGTTGAATTCGTAGAATTAGTGATGCATACTTCACAATTTGTTGTCAAAATCTCCCCCCTTTTAATATTAGAATCAACTTTTAATTTGTATGACAATATTGTCTATTTTTGATATGTTACAGAATATCAAGAATTTTTGTAGTGTCTTAGGGATTATCTCCATTGTTACATGATTACTGTATTACAGTTTGTGTCAAAAACATATAAGGCAAACTCATTATTTAACCATCTCAAAGAATCTTACCAACCTGTAACTATGGAACTCTGTATGTTTTGTGTGAGTTTATTACCTCAAAAAGCTTTTGCAAATTAATCCACCGATAAGTTCAAAAGGCAGATAGAGAAACGGTTGAGGGGATTTTTCCTGCCTAGTGTACTCAGAATCTCTTTCTAGCCTAAAATTCCTCTGTATAAATTTGAATGCTTGGGACTTTTCCTTTGCTGAATAAGTTAAACCATTCAGCTGTGTGGAACCTTACAATAATTTCTATGTGATTTTCTTTGTAACATAAATACAGTCAAACTCATTTATATAGAGCACTGTTAAATAAAATTCCCTATTGAGTAGATATTAATATCTAATCTAATGTGGACTTTTATGGCACTTAAACTCCATCAATTACAAACTCTAAGGTGCAACTGTACATAAAACAAAGTAATTAACGTTAATCCAATGACATAGCCAGGTCATACCAAGGAGAGACAGGGCTGACAGGGTAGGCTACGGTGGATATGCTCCTGCAAACAGGTAAATTTTGAAAATAAAATAAAAAATATCAGGTCTTGTAGGCCATTTGCATTGACATTTAAGTGTATTCTGCTACTTATCTCTTCAGCTCAAGTTTCCCCCACGTAGCACCTTCCCCTTATTCACACGACCCTGGCTTACTGACTTGGATCATCCCTCTACTATTGGCTTTTGCCCATTCCTTTATTATGAGTTTAGCATACTGACTTTTAGGGTAGATATTGCACCTGCATCACAACAGATTAGAATTACATTAGAATTATCTGGATATCTTGGTAAATAGAAGTCACTATTGAGGGACCTGACTTCCCACTTAATTGCCACTTAATAGGGATCAACTTTAAGCACATTTGTGAATACACCCCAGTCCTTGCTGTGTGTGTAGCATTATTGAACATGCTAGCCACTTAATGTGTCATTGGCTTCAGCCCCAACCCTGGACATGAACTGGGTTGGGTGGCAGGTGCTTGCTGATCTCCTCTAGTTTATAATATATAAACTTGACAAGTATGGTCTGCTTTCCTCCACCCCCACTATCCTCACTAACCTGATATGATTTGACCTTTTCCATGTGCTGAAGGTAATATTACAGCTATCAAAGTAATCAAATGACATTATCAACTGGGTAATTCATGAAAGAACTCAAGTCTGAAATCTGAGGTTTTTGCTCAACTGTAAGCTTTAAGACTTGCAAGTTTTTTCTCAGTTGGCTCTGACTAAAGTCTCACACTGAGATTTGGCATAAAATGTGTCTTCAGCATGAGAATGTTAGGTGGGTGATTTT
Organism: Sabellastarte sp. h YS-2021; assembly: GCA_964017235.1. Lineage (NCBI taxonomy): Eukaryota > Metazoa > Annelida > Polychaeta > Sabellida > Sabellidae > Sabellastarte > Sabellastarte sp. h YS-2021. The sequence goes on along the minus strand of OZ024931.1, from coordinate 44,994,146 downwards.
AGATTCTCCTTTCTCATCATAGTGGTTATAAGAAAACCTCACAGCTTTTTGATTGACAGGCAAAATCTCAAGAGAGTATTTATGTTTCAGGTAAGATTTATTTCTAAACCAAATGCAAATGGGAGAAGCCCACGAAAAGCTTTGAGGAACACTTGAAACCCCTCAAAATTCAGACCCAGATATATAGGCCAATCGTTTCTCTGCTAAACCTACAAAGAATTCTTGTCGATATCCTCATAAGAAAACTTGCAGTACACTTAACATGTTAACTGAGATAATGTGCAAATCATTGAAACTGTAAACAAGCAGCACTTGTAATCTTTAACCATATTACATGTAGACCTTTCAGTACTGAATACAAATATGTAGTCTGACGTCATATATCCTCACTGTATGCAAAGAAAATAAAGCAAGAAATGAGTGAGTGTAATGTTTAAACAGAATATACATACAGCAGTGGTAGCTGAGTTATAGATAATTTCTAATATTGATGCAAACATTAAAAATAAGGCATTTTAACCCTATTTAGATATACATGAAACTAAGATAATGTCTTTTGAACAAATATTTCTGGAAAACAAGATAAACATTCAATGCAAAAGCCCCCTGAGGACTACTTCACTTCTTTCTGTTATAACCAGGGGTTTGAGCTTTTTGTTTCCGAGCTTTTTACCACAGTTGCTTGCTCTGATTTGGGGTGATTTATGTCCAGTTGTTGCAACAATTGACGCCCTCTTCTAAGTGGTCCTGTACACACTTGACCAGCATCTAGTGCCAGGTGATCATTCTCTCTCTCAAGTTTTCTTCTATATTTCATCCAGTATATTTCTCTGTTCTTGCAAATGCATAAACACAGTTTTAGATGAACGTTATTTTATTTTTTTGTGTATCATTGTTGAGTTAGTACTTGCTCCTACTTTCAACTGGTCTGTATCACTGATTGATTATGACAAATACAAGTGAAATATATTCTACAAGGTATATCTGGCTTTGACCTAATTATTTTCAAGTTTTACCAGTTTATAAGGTTTATTAAAGTTGCATCTTACAGTGCTATACATTGCGAGAAGAATTGTTTAGAACGTGTTACCTTGGAGACCAGAACAGTGTGCTATACATGCTGATAGAGCATGTAAAAATGACCAGTTTAGAGGAGACCTTCTTTGCTTCAAACGTGACCCCACCGAAAAGCCGTGTTTTTGTCTTCCTGGTAGAGCCAAGCACTGGTAGGATTTATTACATACTGTTACAGATCAATGGGCTAGCCTTTCTCTGACTCTAGTGATTATGTAGAGAAATGGGCCTTTCTAATTTCTCTGGAACAATTCAAACCTCTCATGACAAATTCTGCCACAGATTGAGCTAAAGGAAATTCCCAGAAGTACAAAGTTGTAATTGTAACAATTAATAAAGAAGAACATTGTTCTAAAGGGGCTTTCACATCTCTCCACATCAGACATTCTTATATGATCTATCATTAAAGAGGGCACACCAAATGTAGTGTTGTATGTTAACATCTTACTGTTAGTTATAAGATGACATCACAATTCATCATAGTTCTCTTTAGCTCTGACATGATAGTAAAGGTCAACATAGAGCTAAAACATGGTGAATGCAGCAAGGGTATTGCCTGGTTGCACTCTAGTAGTGAAAAGTAGTGAAAAGATATGAAACCTGACCCTCAGCAGAGCACAAAGTCATCCACTGTGTTCAAGCCACAGTTTTTAAAAATCTCTTTGTAGATTTCAGTTATAAAATGGATACAACCACAATAAATTTATCTTACATTTACATGTTCATGTTTCATGTCAAAATAGGCAGTTGTTTTATTGTCTATCCTGTAATCACAAGCTGTTCCCCTGTGTAATACTGAGAACTTGTCCCAACATGTCCCTGGTTACTGAACTGGACATGAAACTCTAACTTTAAATTTCAAAAAAAGAAAGATTGATCAGAGCATGTGAAGTCTATCAATAATATTAAACCCAATTAAATCAGATTGTCTAAATCTTATTAAAGCCGTAGTAAGTCCATTTGACTGTGGTGTGTGTGTGTAGTGTGTACTGTAGTAGCTGCAAACACAGGTATATAACCAGTCAGATCTGTACCAGCACCTCACACACATACAGTGAGAAACCTGAAATTCACCAATCTATCTGAAATTAGCTGCTTAGGTCACCCCTCGAAATCAAGCAACAAAAAGACAAATTATCTAAAATTTTTCACTAGACTGAAAACAATGGCCTAAAATAATCACAGAAATTCAAAGTCTAAGAATTTTGATAATTCACGGGGAAATAAGGGGTTTCCTGAATGGCGGATTTCACATACTGTGGTGAATTTCACAAATTTTTACTTTACATATCATCAGGTGAAAGATTTTTGTTATAAAGGTGTTACACCCTTACATCTTGTATCAGAAGGCCTCTTATCTTCACCTTGTTACACTGTTAATATAGCTGTTAATGGATCACAAAGAAAAACTGGAACATCTTTATATAAACGCATGCAGTATTTCTGAAAAGTCAGCATTATGTCTGAAAATGTGAAGCTGGTGTCACAAGTGAGATGGTTATGCCTGACAAAACTTCAGCATGTCAGTTAGTGAATTTAATGTCCTACAAGACAAAAATGGACCAATATATGATAATATGAAAAATGCTTAAAGGTCAATATACATATTGTAAAATGTCACCTACTTTCTATCCAGTTTAAACATGGATTTGAATCTAAATATGGATAATTCATTGAAATGCTCTCTGTTTAGTGATTCTGACTGAACAAATAAGAAACTTCTTGGATTAACAGTCACTGAACTGTTTGGATTAAACCCACTCGATTTCAGTCGAGTTGACTACATTACAAGAGTGTCTGGTATGGACATCTAAAGGGTTTGTACCTAATTGTGGCAAGCTTTCATTTATATTTTAAAATACACCATTTTCTGATCTTGTGATATTGGAAGTGGTTCCACCTTTTCTTTGTGGTTGACACTGGTTCTATTTATACAGAATCTACGGTATCAAGAAACCATAGAAATATAAAACAGTTCCATATAGCAGGAAAGCTTACCTCCAACTGGGTGTTAATTATTTACAAATTCTAGTAGATCACGCAATAATATCAACCAGGTATCTGATTTGAAAAATAATAATAAAAAAGTGCAATCAATAATTTATCTGACAATTGAAGCTATGCCCAGGTCACACAGTGGCGAGGGTGCTACGATGATATCTGCAAATATAGAAGAACAGAGGCGACTTCAAATTCGCCAGAATTCGCCAAAAAAAAGCGGGAAAGTGTAGTCACGTGATAAAAGATCTTCATACTTCTACGACCCCTCTACAATGTTCTACGATGCCTTTCGAATGTCCTGAGACAAAGCAAGAATATACAAAGAATACCCTACGAACTGGTGAAGATATCTGGCGAATTTACCCACGAATCAGCTACAAGTAGGGGAGAATGAATGCGATACTTGAGGAATCTTCTACGACAAAGGAAGAACCAGTTGAGAACAAGGAAGAATATTTGGCGAATTTACTGAGAACAAGAAGGTAGTACGATTTGCTGGAGAATGTCCTACCACAGAGCAACGATGTAGAAGAATCTGCTACCAATAGTGGCGAATTCTAATGGCGAACTAAAAAATGGCCACGAATCAGCGAATACCGGCGATAATTTTGAACAGTTTGAAACTGTTGTAGCTAGATGACGATCCATGGGGAACGGTGGAGAACAGTGAAGATGGACCAAGAATTTGCTACCAACAGGGAAGAATTTTAGGATCGTGCATATTCGCCACTAAAAGTTGCCACAGTGTGACCTGGCTTTAACACTGCCTGCCTAAAATGTGTAGATTTCTCACTTTGTCATTGTGGCATGTTTTGACAGTGGCTGAACAGTCAACAAATTTGTCATTTTATGACTTGATCATCACTCCTGAAGTCATGGGTTTGAATACAGCTCATGGTAAACAATTCAGTGAGGGCCTGTCAAAGTTGAGGTTTTACATCCTGTTCAACAGCCAGGGTCATATTGGGACAGGTCCTCAGCTTTGTCATTTGTGGGAGTCGAACCCAAACAGAGGTGACAGCCTGTGATTAGATATCAAACCTGCTAACCACTAGGTCACTGAGGACCTTCTGAGGGCCTGTAACTGAATTTGACAATGGATATATGACCTCAGCAGTGTAGATATGACACCAAATGTATCCAATGCTAGGTGCCTTACAATACAGAATTGTGATCAATTAGTCTGTACTGCATTTCTTTTCCTCCTCAACTACATGTAAAATGTGTTGCATGCAATGTTTTGTCTGATCACACTGACATTTATCCATTACCTTGCTGTCCACCTGTGCCACACATTTGATATTAAAATAGCACAACCTATATGCCCCAAAACATGATGGGAAATTCAAATCTTGCTTGGAGTGTAGAATTTACATAATGTAAAAGAAACGATTTGAACAGTATGAAAACAGAAAGGAATGATAAATTTTGGATAGTGAAATAAGTTCATGAAGTCAAATGTTTGGATAATAAAATGTCATATAATAGAGGTTCTACTTTACTCCTTGTATATTATTTGATTTCTGTACCAGTTTAGTTAAAATTTACTGTTGTGTGCAAAAACCATAAGTCAACTGTACTGGTTTACTGACCTTTTTCCCTTCCTGTTGTATTATTAATTAGGTCATCAATCCAGAACACTGCTTGTGGTGGTAGCTCTTACAGATATTAAAAGAAAGTTTCCAAGGGAAAAGATTTATAGACTCATAAAACTGCTGAAAATGGTGAAACCTAGCAGCAGTAGTCTTTTTACTGATGTGTATATTGAAAATATGAAACTCTCATAAAAATATCAACCCTACTTATATAGTCCTCGTGTTCAACAGCTGTGTATTGGAACCTTAACATTTTCTTTTGTTAGAAGAAGTTCATAGTCTAAAACATTGTTCAAATAGGTTTTGTATCATCTGATTACAATAAGGGGGATCAACTTTTTTCACAGAGGTGAAAAAAAATTAGGTTGCATAGCACACCTTTCAAACACTGTTCAGTCAGTTCTTTTACCTGAGTTCAATTATTTCTTAACAGATAAGGTTGTCCAAGTTAGAGAAAATAAGCCAAATTCCCATGAAAACAAAAAAAAAACTGTCATACAGTGCTGCAGGTTTGGTTGTGTTGTTGAATAATGTAACACAATGAGGGAATGAATTATGAAGCCTATATGAGTGATTACTTTCACTTGATTCATTTATCAATCATTTTTTTCCTCTGTTTTTAACCCTGAAAGTATTGACAGCCTATCAAACTGTTGTGGTGGTACATTTTTAAAAGGGTTATTAATGTAACATTGTATTTTTTTGTTTCAGGTGAAGAGTAAACAAACTAGCAGTGAGATCTGAAAAGGTGGAAAAGACAAGGATACAAACTGCACTGAGGATAAAAACTCTGAATTGAAAAAAGAATATTTGTGTTTAGATTTCTTGTTGAAATAGAGAAAAACCTCAAAGGAACATGTTGGGGATTTAAACTGGTGGATTGTCTGAAGACACAAACACAGCTGACAGTTATATATGCATCAAGTGTTCAGTGTACAACCAGAGTGGAAGCACTGGTACACAGAGATTATATTGTATTGCCTGATAACTGATAAAAAGGAAAAATCAATTTACCAGCGTTAATCTGTGTTGGATACTTTTTACAATTTAAAGGTAAGAATTTATGTCAATTAAGAAAAATAGCATCGAAGACGCCCATACCCCACAGCTTGTGGAAATAATTTTCAATGTCATGATATATATAGATGTGCAGCAGTACAAAGATACTTTTAGAGCAAATATTGTCATTCCTGTAATGGTGTAAATAATTTTAAGTAGAGAAAATAATGCTTAAGAGAGAGAAAATGATTGTAAGGATACGGTATTAAAACAAGGCAATTATGAAGCTGTAAAATTTATTAATTGAAGTATAGCTGTCAATGGAAATAGCACATTTAAGTTAAAGTATCTGCAGTAATCAGTTACAGCAATCCATATATCGTTTTGATAAGAAAAATTATATCACATTTAAGGCAGGTGAAATCACTTAGCAGAGCCAAGGTTTGTGGTCACAGCATGATCATTTAGCATAGCATGACATTGCACACCTACACCTCACAACCAATATCCCTACCAAACATCAACTTCTTACACCTTATGGTTTCCAAGATATAGCTCGGACAAGATTTTAAAGGTCAAAGTCAATACAGCAAGGTCAAAACTCTAATCAAGGTTGCACTATGACATTGCACACCTACATCCCCCAACCAATGTCCTTTCTAAGTATCAACTTCCTATACCTAATGGTTCCTGAGATTATAGCCTGGGCAAGATTTTCAAACTAAAGGTGACTACTGGAAGGTTAAAGGTAAAATCAAGGTCACACTATGGCATTGCATACCTACACCCCCCCCCCCCCCCCCCCCCCCCAACCAATAACCTTACCAAGTATCAAAACCTTACACCTTACGGTTTCTGAGATACAGCCAGGACAAGCTTTTCTGTGTGTGCACATCAGGATGAAATTTATATCTACTCTCTCAGTTCTCTGTCGGTATCACTTCATCACCTCATGTAGGGAGGTATTATTTTCATGACCGTTTGCCTGTTTGACAGTTTTCTGTTTGTTAGCAGGATTAAGCAAATATTACTGGTTGCATCCTAACCCCATTAAATTTTGAGAACGACCTGGTTCACCGTCTGGATACAAGAAAATAATCAAAGATCTGCATGTTCCCACTGACTTATTATTATGTGCCTTGGCAGAGGTCTGCACTCTCCGAGTGCTCTTGTTGATATTATTTTATTTTGTACGTTATTAACAAGAAGGAAATTAATTGTCAGTGTAAGTTCCACCATTGAAATGACGATGTTACCATGGACTTCAGAGAATTTCAGTTAGAACGGTGGTTACAGGCATCTGACTTATATACACTTTAGAGTCAACAAACCATCGGTATTTAATTCCCTTCCAGATAGATCTTTGTGTTTATTTACATCACACACAAATGTTTAAAGGTTTCCACTATCAAAGTTTTTAAGTTAGTCTGTAACTATAATTCTCTTTCCAAGTATACCTCAGGCTCTCAGGAATCCGGGAACTTTGCCCTTCAGGTACTTTGCCCTTCAGGTACGTTGCCCTTCGGAACTTTGCCCTTCAGGTACTTTGCCCTTCACTCAATTTGAGGGGTAGGTACTTTGCCCTTCACTAATTAAAAATGCCCTTCACATGAAAAAAAATTTAAATTATAAATATTGTCCATTCATGTGTGTAAACGAGTTGTTTTCAAGCCCCACAAAAAGACTGTTGTCCAAGTTTATCCCCACAATACATTTCTATGGGTGACAGACCTTTTGTTGAATTTACTATTGAGGTGAAAAGGGAAATGGATGGTGAATGAATGAGATACTGTGTTTATTTTGTTGAGGAAGCCAAGTATGTATAATATATAACTGTATAATGCATGTCAAGCCCAACAAAAAGACTGTTGTCCAAGTTAATCCCCACAATACATTTCTATGGGTGACAGACCTTTTGTTGAATTGGCTATTGAGGTGAAAAGGGAAATGGATGGTGAATGAATGAGAGACTGGTAAACCCATAACTGGTTTCTTACTGTTGTGGCAGTTCTATTGTTTCAGTCCATGATCACAGAAGATACTTTATCATATGATTACATAATTGAAGGCTATTATTCTAGACAATCAATAATCCAGTTTTATGTATTATTCAATTCAATAATTTATGTAGTATGCAATTTATCCTAATTAAACTTTGTTAAAATATGAAGGGCCTCTGTATAGTATGCAATTAAGATCTACAATTAATCCCAACAAATGTTCTTAAAAATATGAAGGGCTTGTACATAGTTGTGTCTTATGTAGTATGTAGAATCAGTTTGTTGATCCACAAATTAGATCCATTTAAGCTTAATTACACATATTAAAAATAATAAAAAGCACTTATTGTAAGGGTATGACAACTTTACAAATTAACTTCTGGATTTTATTTCTGGATTTTATGTAGTATGCAAGTAATCCTAATAAAACTTTTTTGAATGTGAAGGGCTTTACATTTCCTGTGGTGATTCATTCCCAGTATAGTACTGTATAGTACTAAAGTGTGCTATTACTCCCAGTAAAGGTTTTTACATGTGAAGGGCATTTTTAATTAGTGAAGGGCAAAGTTCCTACCCCTCATATTTAGTGAAGGGCAAAGTACCTGAAGGGCAAAGTTCCGAAGGGCAACGTACCTGAAGGGCAAAGTACCTGAAGGGCAAAGTTCCATACACCGGCTCTCAGAAGCTGTTTTTCATTGAAAGTTGGTCTTTTTTTTTGGATATATTCAGATTTAGTAGAAATAATGCTTTAAAACTGTCTCTACAAGGCTTGACCTATAAAAGTCTAATAACAGTCTACACACAATAATACAGACTGAATAAGTGCAAATTTTCACTTGACATTTTATTGCAGCTGAATTTGAAATCTGCTTTTTCCCTCTCTAATTTGAAGTGATCATTAGTGAAACTTTATTAAAGTAAGTTTTTTTACATTTTAAAATTACTGAAATTTTCTGCTATCCACAATTTCCACTGATGCATTTTTCCAAGGTATGCTTGGGACAAGATTCTGCAAATGCTTGTCAAATGAAACTCTGAATTGTTGCTTTGTGGTCCTGGGGTGAAAATCTTAAATTGCTGATTTGAACATTTCTCCAAAACACACAATATAGAATGAAGCCATGCAGTTAAACATACACATGATATAGGTTTTAGAACTGCTGTCCAGCCCCTGATTCATAGTTTGTTTTTGAGGATATGGTGCATGGTGCAATGTAATACCAATGTCAATCTCTTAGGATAGAATAAAGACAACATTTATAAAGACAATTGTCAAAGTGTTCAGGTTTTATTTCATGACAAAAGTATAAAAAAACAAAAAGCCCTAAAAACATCAAGAACTGAAGCTTTTAACAGCATCTCATTTAAGGTACAGGTGAATTTTTCTGTTCTTTATGTATTTCTGAATTTCATATGTTAATTATGCTTTAAAACACTTTTACTATTTAATATGATACAATGCCATTTGGAATTAATTGCACTGGAGCTAATGTTTTTGTTACTTTTTAAATTATCTGGGTATAATAACCAATAAATCTTTCAATTCAATTTCAACTGAATGAGTTATCACCTTCTGCAATGTTTCGTAACCTTTTACATTTTCTTAATGTTAAGAATTATATTTATAAATTAGTGCAAGAAAAATATTTTAAAATATTTAATATGATCAATGATGTGAACAGGTATGTTGCTAATTGTGTAACTTATGATGGATTTTTTTCCTCATTGGCAAGCAACCACTCAATAAAATTCACCTTTTTTGCTATTTTCCTCAGTGAGGTTGAAAAGTGCAAAGTATTTATCAATGAAAATGCACATTAAATTTTCATATACAGAAAGGTCACCTATGAATAGCATTGTTATATAGAGCTTTACCCAGTTCATCTGTGTGTACATAAGTTAGAGTGTGTCCTAATTATCTTGTCAGAATGTAACAAAAGTACTGTAACCAAATATTTTGATTGAATTTTTAAAATTTTACTCATATATGCACTTCAAATAACCCCAAACATGTTCAATTATACCTTTGTGTGAGACTATAAAACAATTATACTTGTTTTTCCCACTGAGAATTAGAATCCATACAATATGTGTGCCTTAATTTGAGAGAAAATGCATTCTAAAACCAACATTTTCAACCAATACTAAAATTTTCAAAGTCTCAGTTATCCATTTGGTTTCTTTTTCAAAGATAAAAAAGCATATAATACCATATTAATATTACTCAAAAATGAATGTATGATTTTCTCTCTAAGTTTATAAAGGTTTTGACAGCAGACTATAACCTGATGATTTTAGAAAAATAAGCTGATACAGTAGTTGGTCAAAGCTAAGTTTTACAAAAAGCTCGAGTAAAGCATTGAAGTGGTTGTCATGTTACCGAGTGAAAAATTAGAATTTTGTCACAGAATTTAATATTTATCAAAGGAGCTACACATTTCTAATTAAACAACAAATAACTAAGTTCACAGAAATTTTTGAAACAAAAAAAATTTAAACTTGCAATTGTCATAAAAATTACAAACTTTGATAAAAATTTCCCACAAATGACAGTGAAATAAGGGGAATTTTTATAGTGTTATAATTTTACATACTGCCAGCAATATCTCTCTGTATTTGTCTAATATATTCTCGTTATTTCAATATGAAAATTAAATTTGAGGTAAATCTGAATCTCAAAACTGATTCCAGGTTATGAGATTTGATTGCAGAATGTTTTATGCTGGACTGAGGTAGCACAGTTCTATCCTTACAGTCAGGGTTTGAACTTTGTAAAGGATCGACAAATGATAAGGAAAAACACACCATATCTCAGTGGTTTACTGTCTACTCATCACTGTTGTTCTCCACCTGTATGATGAAGCATATGTATTGTGCTGAAAGTAATAGTAAAACTTAAATACTTCAAAAGTTTTCTGAATGTATAAAATTAACACAGTTGGACATGTTATCAGATATAATGAATGTATAAACAAATGGATAGTATACTAGTACAATACTTAGGTTTTGTAAGGTGATATAGGCTTGATGTAGGCCAGAACAATGGCCTGATACCCTAATTGAAAATCAAATAATCAAATTTTCTTCTTTATTGACATTTTAGCAATGTGCCCCCCCCCCCCCCCCCCCTATACATATATGCAGATGACAGTAGTAATGGTAACTCTCCAATCAATTACCAGTGAATAGTGGTGTAATTGGCTGTCTCAGCAGGAGTGTTGGGCTAATTCTCCTCACAGCTGCTTCAGATTAGAATGCTATGAGAGAGTACTACAAGTGTTCAGGATGAAATGACTGTAGACTGATTAAATACTACCACAGATTAACTACAAGCTTATGTATGAAGATTTACCAGAGATTAGTGAAGACATTAAGTGTTCAGACTGAAGCAGTCAATAAAAATAACTATAAATCACATACATGCCGCCGCTCATATGCAGGTAATGATGTCACATCATCAGTCTTATTTCTGACATGAGAAATACAAGGTGGTAATGGCAGAACTGAACACAAACCCCCTTGAACTTATAATTTGTCATACAGTGACATCAGCTATGCATACAAACAATATAAATCTATTTATTAAAATAAAAGGGAAAAGTCAAACTATTTTTATAGACTTTTCAAGAGGATATTTGTTTAAAGGGAATATTTTTATCGTGTTCACATGAGACTTTAAGTGTTAAATCTCTCTGAAAAGAAATTTTTTTCCAGAAGAAACTTTTTGAATTTCATTTTTTTTAAAAATATTTTTCTCCAACTTAAGAGTCAATATCTTTTATAGAATGAAACTCCATTGGAGCTCGTTGGCACCAGTTTGTCTGTTTGATGCTTTTATTCCATCTGAAATTATCATATGAAAGTTATCATAAATACAAGAAGATCCTTGTTTGCAATTACATAAAAGATTGTGAGTAACCTTGCAGCAGATTGGAGTAGATAATGCTCTGTTCACACTTCCTGGAAGAAGGGATCCATTTTAATTCTGATACGTTTGAACGAGACACATGAGAGGCAATTTAAAAAAAGGTTCATTCGTAATATTTTGAGCTGTGACATCACAACTATACATACATGTAGTTCTAACATTGTTCTGATGTTCACTATTTCATTAAAATATGGATAATCTAACAGTACATTATTCTAGAGCTCCATGTCCTACCATATATGGTATGTTTGACGTATCATTGGTCAGTTTTTGTGAGAAACAAATTTTATTATTATTGTATCTATCCGGTGGATACTATGGATTAAGCATGAGTACACCGCCATCGCCGCCGCAGTGTGTAGAGATTTTCTCGTTACCCCTCTAGAGGCCAGGATATTATAGGTAGACTTCTCAAATTTTCAGGATATATTCATAACCATAAAATCTTGCCTGGGAATATTTTTGGCCTCATTTTAAAAAACAAGATGGCCGCCACAGGCGTTTTTCGACTTTCAGCAAGGAGTTTTGTTGACCCTCTAGAACAAAGGGTATTATAGGTAGAGATCTCAAATTCACAGGATATGTTCATCATTACAAAATCTGGACTGAAAATATTTTTGACCTCATTTTGAAAAACAAGATGGCCACCACGGATGTTTCTTTTCAGTCATAAAAAGTGCTTATATCTCCCTTATTATTGGTCCTAGAGGTTTGGAATGTCCTAGAAGTTTGGAATGTGAAACCAACCTATAGGAAATCATGGGTTGCGAATCTTCTGATGTGGTTGGATTTGACCTTGGGCCCTTCCTTCAAGGTCAAACAAGGATAGCCAAACTTAAAAGTGCTTATAACTCGCTTATTATTGGTCCTAGAGGTTTAGAATGGTAAACCAACCTATAGGAAATCATGGGCTGGGAATCTTGTGGTGTGGTCGGATTTGACCTTGGACCCCTCCTTCAAGGTCAAACAAGGATAGCCAAACTTAAAACTTATTATAACTCGCTTATTATTGGTCCTAGAGGTTTGGAATGGTAAACCAACCTATAGAAAATTATGGGCTGGGAATCTTGAGGTGTGGTCGGATTTGACCTTGGACCCCTCCTTCAAGGTCAAATGAGGGTAGCCAAACTTAAAAGTGCTTTCAATTTGCTTATTATTGAAAAATACTGTTTATCTTCAAAACTATGTTAGTTAGCCTTTCCGGTGGATACATCCTGCATCTGCCACAGATGCATCCTTAGTCTAGTTATTATTAATAATGTTATTTGTGTCTATGTATATACAGTGTAAAATCTATATGGGTCATCAATAAAATGATAAGCTAGCTACACACAAAATTTCGTGCATTAGTATTAATTTATTGCTCGAGTAACATTCAGTCTAAAAACTGACATAGCCATGAAACCTTACTGGTTCATTGTACCTCAAATGACATATACAGGTATACACTGAGTTCTAGGCTTAGTCCTAACCCACTAAAAACTGTTAAAACAAGAACCTCACTGAATCAAAAACTACCCTGTTGGGACTTGAACCATGATAATTTGAAACAGTTCAAATCCATTGCAGTGACTCTAAATTGAACCTCAAATTGACCTCGACATGACGCAATACAAAATGATGTGACACTAGGTCAAATTCACGAGACCTGTTTTTAAAAAGAGATATAATGAGCTGGCATATCAGAGAAGTATGAATTCCCAATTAGGAAGTCTGTGTAGTTCTTTATCTCATTGAAATAAAAAGGAATGTCTTCAATGTTGTCTTCCACTAAAGAATCAAGTGTTTACAAAGTTGCATTCATCCTATTCATTTCCACAGGTAGTTAGAGTTGATTTGAGGAATGCATTACCTATATTGATTAGCTATTTTCATCATTATTATCCAGAACAAAGTCTAATACTTTATTAATTCATGAATCACCGTAATTGATACAAATTTGTTACAACAGGTATTCCTTGTAAATAGCTTTGAAGGAGTAAAATCCTTGAGATCTCACATAAAACCTTGTAATTATAGCAGTCAATTATGACATGTCAATAACGCTTACAATATTTTATTAATCTCCGGCATTTCAAGCAAATTTATTTTCACTCTGACATTAATTAAACTTAATTGAATTGAAATGACACATTTTAGCAACTCATAGAAGAATACTAGTTACAACTGGTTGATATTCCATAAAATATAAAGTCATACCTTTCATATGTAACATGTATGGACTTTTAAGTTATGGAGAATGCCCGAAAAAGTGTGGATTCTTTGATTTGAAAGCTCGAGGCCGCCAGGCCGAGAGCTTTGAAATCAAAGAATCCACACTTTTTGAGGGCATTCTCTAACTTAAAATATATATCATTTTGTAAATATACATTGAGGTTAATCTGATTATTCATTTCAATAGTATTGTTTAATATAAATTACCACAGCACTTAAACCAATTAAGGATGTGGAGTGATCATTATGTTAATTTATTATGCCTAGATTTTATAATATATTCTATGGAAATCCTAAAGGGTTATCAAATTTAAAAAAAATTGTATTACAAAATAATAAATTGTTCAGCATGGTTATTGTTATTCAGTTATGGTGCATCAAAAACATATTTTAATTATACTAAGTTTTGGCAGATTCTGTTAATTCTGTAAATTCATATACTATAATGATTTTGGTAACTATTCCTTATTTGGAGTACAATGTCTGTAAAAGGTTATCATAGTACATGTATTTCATATGCAGCATTTGCCAGCATTTTCAAAAATGTGAATTCTTTAAAACCATTCAGGCACGCAAAGTCACCATCCACTTGCATGTCTATGTGGTGTCTTCATTCTATTTATATTTTGCTGACAAATTATTAAATGGATTAAAATACTGATGAAAATTATATATTTTATTTCTCAGAATACATTAATAGAGAATTTGGCTTGGTCAGTTTATAAAGATACAGCTTTCAATGATGTTGACATGCTGTTTAGGGGACAAAACATTTGCAGATATTGCAGCTGCAAATGTTAGAATTTGACCAGCAATAAAACTTGGCCAGATCTTTTGGATATTTCTGACAATGAATTGGTACAAACCTGTGAAAAAATTGCAAGTACTGCATGTAAAGAAGGGAATAATTTAGATTATCAAACTAATTAGGAAGATATTTCTGATGTTGAAGATCTAATTTAATTTTACTACTATTTAATACTGCTTAAGGTTATTACTTGGCCATGAAATCCAAGTGTGGATTCTTTTTAAGAATCTACAGTTTTGGTGAAAAGAATCTACAGAAAAGTGTAGATTCTTAAAAATAATCTACACTTTTAACAATAGTATGACATCACAAGTATATTTTAAGTCATGGAGAAAGCACAAGGAACAGTAGATTCGTAGATACGAATGTACGAGGGCCGAAGGCCCGAGTACATTTGTACTACGAATCTACTGTTCCAAGTGCTTTCTCTGACTTAAAATACTGTTTAATAATAATATGATAGTAGTTTTTTGGTTTCAAGTTATTTCCACATTTTAATAGACATTTCTCATAGCATGGAAATATTTTTAGTTACTTTTCAAAATAATCATATTACCATTACTGGTTGTAAATATGTCAAATCATAAACATTTCAGCCTAACTAAGATCTTAAATACTTAAACTGTATAAATTAGAATGCCAAATAGATCTGGGCTTTGACTGAGTATACATATTACATATAGTCTTGCAAATGTAAAGCCTTTAAATATTGCCATATTTAATATTGTCTCTTTAAAGTTTTGCACGGCAAAAGACAAATGTAGGTAAATGTTAACATTTTTACATACTTCTTAAATCTCAACTTGTATTACATAAAAATACGAATATTACACACAAAATAGTCTATCTTGAATGCATTTTTAAAGAATGTAAAATAGTGATACAGGAATTTAAAATGTAGTGATAATTGAAGGCTAAACTGTAAATGGTCAAGCTTTGTACCTTGGATCCCTTTACAAAAACAGTAGAAAAAAACAGCACATTCTGTTGTAGGAATCTACTGTTTTAACAATAGAGTGACGTCACTACTGTATTTTAATATGAAATAAAATCTATCCATCTATCTATATTAAATGACAGAAATTTGCTCACATCTTCTGTTCCCTGATTAATCAACAAGATTTTTTTTTGTCTTTGATTTGCTAGTTAAAATATAATTGAATTGAAAATTTTTTTAAATTTTATGCAATCTCTAAACTTATACCGTTCCAATTTACATACTCTCCCAATATTCTTCAGTGACAGTATAAAACAACAATGAAACCAGGCCAAAAGGGGTTTAGGTCTACTAGCATGAGCTGCAGAGCCATCAGAGACACGAGAAGTGCACTGAAGCGGTCACCCATCCCAGTACTAACATTGCCCATTGCCGCTTAACTTAAGTAAACAGACAGATACTCTTCACACTAGGCCATAATTTATGAAAGTCCAGGGAAAAAAAAGTGCTCTCTAGAAGCACATGCCTTGCTAGATCTTGTGCTTAAAAATATATATTAGGCTACTCAATTGGAATCCCTGCATGGAAAATCATGTAATTACGACTCAAGGTGGAAGAGCATTTCTTCCCAATAGACTTCTTAACTCAATCAGGTCCCAACAGGAACTTTCCTCATAGGGATTTACCCTGTTATCTAGTAAACATACTTATATTGCAGTAGTTTTGTAATCTTTAGAGAAAATTCACTCAGCTGTAATATCTATATTTGTAACATAATACATTCTGAAATTCAAAAATATTATCACTTAAGCCTGCTTACAAAATGAAACTAAGATATTATTGAACACTTACTCAAACATTATGCTCTGTTCCTAATCCTTATAAGTATGGATTGAGTTTTCTATTAATGGATTGGATTACATGTCTGTTTAGTATAATTTAAGAGATTATATGCACATTTTAGGTGGTACTTAATTGTGAAAGCTATACATGTATTTTGTTTAAGAAACTGTAGCACAACAGAAAATGGATTGCCAATCCAAGATTTCAACTGCAGTTAAGTAAAAATAATCTCAGTTAATTTTTAAGTTAATTTAGTTTTAAATTATAACTTCTAGATCATACGAACTGCTATTAATCAAATTTCTTCTCTGGCAATATTCAATTTATGCATTAAAAGAAATATGTGTCTTCAGTGGCCTTGTTGTGAGCAAGTTTGGCATCTAATCACAGGTTGTCACTTCTATGTGGGTTTGAGTCCCTAAGTGTCAATGCTTAGGGCCTGTCCCAAAATGACCCTGACTGTTGAATGGGATATAAAACCCTCATTTTAAGTTTTAGAGAAATGTAATATAATAAAAAAATGTTTATTTTTCATCAGGGGAGTTTAAAGGATTGATGTAGTTGCAAAAACACAATCGTTAAAAGAATGCCCAGAAGTCACGGAAATTAAAATGAGTTTCCTTCACTAGTGAATTTTACCTTCTGTGGTAATTTTCACATTTCTTATTTTATAAAGCCAACTCAACTGGAGAATGGAGGAACAGTGGTACAGTGGTAATGCACTCACTTCTGACTTCTGAGGTTGTGGGTTTGATCCTTGGCCCTTAATAGCCTTGAAGTGGAGAAGTTATAACAGTCACTTGCTAGTGCCTTGGGGTTTACAATGTGTATGCACTGTCTTTCTTCACCCTGTACAGCTATCATCTTATGACCTGTAGTTTGTGAAGAAAGCAATGTTAAAATCACCAATATAAACATTAAAATCCGAATAAGTTATATAACACAAACCAGCTGATATAAGTGGGTCAGACAGTGGATTAAAGCCCTACACACACCTATAGTTCTATTGTCAGTAATATGAATCTTTATAATGAGTATGATACCTTTCATTACACGGAGCTTAACTGGAGGATACAAGCTTAGGATAGATTTCATTGATATATTTTAGGTCCAATGTGGCTTTCATGGGATATTTGTTCCTTATTGAGTTAGCTTGTAAGGTATTTGTAGTGGTCGCATAAACTAATTACATTGATGTATTTGTTATCCCAGTTTTGTTATTATGTGCATGTCTCATAATTTGGAGACAGAAGGTTTGTAGTATAATGATATTGTTAATATGTAACACAAGTTATATGGTGGATTTAACCTCTATAGACTGACACAAAATAAATAAGAAGATGTTTATTGGTGTTAGAGGTGTTATCTTGAATGTCTGTTGTTTTTAGTTGATTGAATGTAAGGTTCCAAAGTGGAGTTTGTACATCAGAATAACAGGTTACCTATATGGGAAATGTGGATATCAAATTGTGAAAAGTGTGTAAGTTTTGTTTTACAGAAATAATAAAACGCTAACTGGATGATATAATAATAGCTTTTACATTACAAAATAAGTAAGTTAAAATGGGACTATTACATGTGTCCTACGATTGATTTTTAACATATAATATGGAAAATAATGAAATGTGGTTTTGTGTGTAATTATAATCTGTTTTATCACACATATTAGTTATTTAAACCACCTACAACTATTATGTAACATCTATGCTAAGTCTGGGCTCAAGAAAGAAATGTTACAACATTGATTTTCAAACTCAAATGACTGTGAAAAATTCTAAATGATTACTTATATTGAATTATGTTCTTATAATCATATCAACTGTAAAAAGTTTAATCCCTGAAACTGTTCTACTAAAATTGTTGGGAAATGATTTATTAAAATGCCTTTTTATGGATTTTCCAATGAATCTTGTGAACAAACTGATGTACACACAGTCGGGGCTGTTGTACTGTGATGGTTATCACACTCCTCTCAAACCTCAGTGGTTATGGGTTTAAACCCAACTTCTAATTTGAAATGGGAACGGTGGCAGTTGCTTGTTGCAGTCCAAACTTCTACTGTACATATAAATTTTCATGAACTCCCTTCATCCAGCATTATTACTACACAATTTAATGTGATTTCTGCAAACATGACCAAGTAACCCCAATAAATAAACTTAACTTATACTGGTATATTCAAAATTTTTCTGCATACACTATTCCAATTACTGTCTACTCTGAATCCACTTAATATCTCTGCCCTTTTGAAGCAAAATAAAAAAGGTCCATATTGTCAAATGGGTTAACAATGGTATCTGTTCATTTTGTGCTGTACATCTAAAGAAATGAACATTTTCAGTCCTTTTGGAGAGTCCTGAAATATTTACTGAACAGCTTAAAACTCTTTTTAAGCTTTAAGTAAATCACTAAAAGATGATCAATTTGGATTAATTGAGTTTTACTGTGTGGTATACATCAGTCTGAATGTGTTAATAGTTAATACCACTAATATGTTGTTTATAAAAGATATTGACGCATGTGTTCTGAGTTAGATTTGCCTCCCAGAGAGCTAACTCAATGCAGGGTATGAACAGATTACTGTATTTTTTTCACAATATATTGTCTTCATACAGTAATTCACTAGTTGTTGTACCAAGGCAATGTTTCATATATTTTATTTGAAAAATGACAGACATTTAGAATTTTATAAGTCTGTAGGTTGGGTCATAAAATTAACCTGAACTAATGTTCTGAATATTCATAAGTTTACTATAGAATTCTTAAATAATCCCATCAATCAGAGAAAAGAAAATACTCTACTTGCTGGACAGAGCCAGCTGAAATCTTGAGGGCCTTATGCCACATTCTCACTGCAGGCGGTACATCCCGCGGTGAAAAGTTTTTCTTGGTGGTGGAACGGCCTCCAGGTGGCCCCATTTGGTCCGAGTGATTCACACTACAGGTGGACGGCCACTGATTGGACAAGATTTTTTAAACTTCAATAACGGTAGCATGACAGTACTACAAATGTGGGTCACCGTGAAGCAACCTCAACTCACCTTCTGTAGCCATCAGAGGAAATAACGAATACCTTAACTCACCTTATGTCGCCGTATTACACTGAAAGACGACCGAATCACAACCTTCTGTATACCGTGGACCAAAGCTTTGGTTACTGCAGTTAGAAATTCATACCTGCATGCGCGACATCGTGCGAAACATTTGGAAACAACCTTGGGACTTGTAAGGTAATGGATGGTGTGCTCAACACACGGTTTAGGTCATATTATAATGAATACAATGGCATTAGCATTAGCAAAACCTCTAACTCCAGATTACAGTGTTTTGAGTGATATACAGTGTAACATCAAACTCCACTGGAGAGTATCACTGCTAAAGATAAAAACCATATCCTGCAATCAAATACAAATTAATCAATTATATCACATTTAATAGCTAACAATATATAACAAGCAATGTAAAATTCACCACAATATTTGAAATTTTCTGTGTTGTCCTAACATATAAATAATTTGGAGCCAAATTCATGGAAGGTTTGGGACATACTAAAAACATATTTATCTCCTTCAGCTATATTATGTACCAACCGTCTTGGGAGAATAGAATGAGTATTGGATTCAGTAAACTTATCAACCATAGCATATGAAAATTTTGTGGCAATAAAAGTTAGTATTGTATTTCCCATTGATTATAATTATGGAATATGACACCCAGAAAAATGCCAGACATGAATACACACTAGCAGTGAAAAGAGTGGCATATGATAAAGATTATCATCTGTCAGCAGTGAGAGATTTCACCTTCAGTCAATCAGCAGGACTCCAGTTTCATCCCTGACAAGCTCAGTCCATATGGTCACTTCTGTTCTATTCTGTATAGCAGCTGATTTTTAGGGCAGAGAATTGCTGTAGTAACAATCTGTCACTTGAACAATAACAGACTCTGGCTTATTGGAGTTTATAAGTCTGAGTGTTATATATAAAATAAATATCCTCAAACGGTTGTATCCTCTGTGCAAAATTATTTTGGAAACATAAACAAAAACAATAAATATACAAAATTTGTCTGGAAATTTGAATCAGTGTTTGTTAAACTGATGACTAATATTGTTATTATTTTCTAATTTTCTGTCGGCTTTTTTGTTATTAAATAGGTTTGATGCATGTAAAATGAGTACTAAATTACTAATATAGTGCCAATAAATGTTTATTTACTTTAAATCAGAAATACATACCCAGCCAAGTGTTTTAAAGTTTAAAAGTGACAGAGGTAAAGTACGTTTTTATCAGCTGTAATTTTTGCAATGACTATATAAAACAACCATTGTCTTTCTCAAAGAAAGCTTTTCTAGTTTAAATGTAATGTGGTACAATTGTTACAGACTTCCACATACAGGTGAATGTAACTCACAAAGAAAGATAAATCTTTTACATGCTTTTCTTTCAGTTATTTATCAAGTAATTGGTGGGTGTTACCTTATAGTGTCAATCTTTTAGATTTCTTTAATCCAAGCACATGGCATGTTTCACTTTGTAGTTTTGATATATAGAGAAGTACATTTATTTGAAGACTTTCACTTCATTCCGTAAGAAATGTCCAATTCACCACAGTTTCTTATACTGCTGTTCCACTGTCTGGATTAATCTTATAATCTAACTTCGACTGTGTCAAAGGATAGGAAATATTGATGGATTATGTATAATGTAAGCTGTTCCAATTAAAATATCAGTTGTAAGACAGAAAAGATCTGCTTTAAAACCTGCAACCAACTGCTGCAATTCATAAAGGTCACTCATAACGCTATGCCTTGACCACTCTTGTGCAGTATATGTGAGACTCACAAGTTTCTCTCAGGATAAGTTAATTTGGCTTCCTTTTACAGAAACTACAGAAGAGTATAACAGATAGGTCAGTGCAGCATTGTAATGTGCTAAAAATTTGTCATAGCACCTCATAAATTTGTCTTACCTGCCCTTCGACCATAGAATCTCTAGTGAATATTTGGGACAGAAGTGCTCCCTCGCAAAAGTTTTGAAACATGTCTGGAAAATGAGACAAGAGTTCTAAGATCCTTACAACAATACTCACAACCTTCATAACTGAAAAGATAACTTGCACAACCAATAAGGTTACATGAAAGACTATAACATTATTGGGGTAGTCGGGAGGAAAAGTCACAACACTGGGGCTAACCTATACTGCATTGAGAAGCAAATGTGTCTGATATTCCTTAACATATTAGATAAAAGGGTCTCTTGTTATCACAAAATTTACAAATTTGCCAAGAAAGTCCTATAATTCAAAATATATCAAGGAGTTTCCTACCAATAAATTTTTACATACTGTTGTGAATTTTCATTTTCTGCTCTAGCATTAGAAATTTAGCAACTTAACAATTTTATTTATGGAGGTTCAGAATTTATATTTTTTATTTACAGATCTGGCAATTCCAGTCAACAATTCCAATAATGATTCAGTGAACACAAGATGCTCAGAAAGAATATGATGTTGGTTCTGGAAAGTTTTAAAAAGAAACCATTGTCTTTTCATCTCCAATTTTGAAGTTTACAACATTGAAATCCTGTCTTCACCTTTGAAATTGTGGAAGCAACACTAGCTAAAATGATGTCAAGCTTATCTGCATTTATATGCCTGCTAGTCTGTTTATGTGGACTCATTTTAAAAGGTGGGTAGAAATGACATGCACAAGACAAACAAGTATAGTACTTCAAAAACCAAATGAAAGATGATTGTGCATTATTTATTCGAGCTTATTAGAAGCTCTTTTCAGTAAATCTGGAGTGACGAGAAAACTACTTCAACTTAACTAGGGCTTCCAGGTAACAGGGAAAAGGTGAATGACAAAGTGTAATATCACACTTTCCTAAGAAATGTGACCTTTCCAAAAATACATTCCACACTGGAGCTGTTATTCCTGTTAATCTTGGAGCAGACCGAGAACCCAATATTTAATGTTTCTGCTTACACAGAAATTTACTCAACATAATTCTGCTGAAGGTTTTTTTTGACTGTACATAAAGTTAAATTCCCAGGCAATCATTTCAGATATGGTTTTCATGATTTCCAGTTATTTCAAACATGGTTTTCATGATTTCCAATCATTTCAAATGTGGTTTCCATTGTTTTCTGTGATACACTTACCGACAGTGAAATTTGAAGAACAGTATTCAATCAGTGAGCAGAGTAATACTGAAACAATTTCATTTCCATATATGGTAAATTATTTCAAAATTTTGTTCAAGAAGTAATTTTATATGGTAAAGGGACCTACTTAATGAAGGTGAATGAAAAGGCAATTGTTTTAGATGGAGATTTTGATTAGTCTGTCATATTAAGTTTATCACATCTAGAGAATATCGTTAAATACATATACAGCATTATATTCCTTTGCTATGGTTTTTCAATTTTGTATATGATGTATTTTATAGGTAGCTGTAACACCTTACCTCCCACTTTTGAAGGTGAAAATTTCTACTTTATTGTTCCTGAAAATGAACCAGTTGGTAAGTTTATAACCTTTAAATTTGTGATGGAAACATATTTTATTAAAATAGGTTCATGTAGATGATTTATTTAATTGTTCAATTTAAAGTTAACACACCCAATTTTAGTTGCAAAACAAACCTGAATGACAATGTTAGTACCTCAACTATAGAGTTTGTGTATTCTGGAAAATATTGTGAATTCTTTATATTATTTCTCTGTATGCTTTTAAGCCGATTACTCGAAGAGCAATACATTGTGATAAACAGTTGTTTACAAATCAAATTTAGTAATAGATATTGCGAATGGCATGCTTTCTAAGTTTCTATCCAAGTAGACTGAGTCATATGATAAATACTGGTTTCTTCATATCAGGGACATTGTGGTTATCACTGG
The DNA here is from genome assembly GCA_964017235.1 of Sabellastarte sp. h YS-2021. NCBI lineage: Eukaryota > Metazoa > Annelida > Polychaeta > Sabellida > Sabellidae > Sabellastarte > Sabellastarte sp. h YS-2021. The sequence continues at coordinate 44,970,844 of OZ024931.1, read as the reverse complement.
TTTCCTACTTCTGTGGATATAAGTTCAGACATGGCTTATGGGGACATGAAGGACATTCTAGAGGTCTCTTCTCATCTTAGTTTTGGTGTTTACAGAACAGCAATAATAACTCTCAGTTAGAATCTGAAAACCTGAGCTTTTTGGTACCTATGGTATTGCAGACATTTATCATATTTTGCCTCTGTTTTAGGGTATTATTTCAAAGGGTGAAATATAATTTTTGGATTGTTCATAGATGAATTAGAAGGGATACTTACCAAACTGATTAAAGGATTTAACGATTACATGTGTCAGTTTCTATGGTAATTTGTAAAGTCATATTTTCTTTCATCTCAGGCAACTGAAAATTTTAACAAGTACATGTGTTTGTTTCTGTGGTGATTTTGATGTTGTATTTTCTTTCATTTCAGGCACGTTTATTGCTAATCTGACTGTGAGGTATGACGGAGATGAGAATGATTTAAGCTATGCAATTGCGGGTGAAATTGGTAACACTATAGCACGATTGCAGCCAACAGGAAGTAAGAAAGTCATCACCGTGGAAACCAATGCAATGTATGATGCAGAGGTAGGTTCTTCAAATATTCACAAATATGTGTCTCAATTTCTGTTGAAACTAATGCAGAACTTCTCAGTGAACTTAAATAATCATATGAAAGGAGAAAGTATCTGAATTTTACAGGCTATTTCACAAAGTATATTTTTACCTAAGATATAATAACAATACACTGGCTGAGAAAGTTTTGTGACAGTGGACTTGAGTCTTGAGTCCTCAATATCTACAAGATTTAGTTCTAGTTAATATTGGCTAGAACTAATAGAAACAAAATAAATCCTTTTCTAATGAATGGGGAAAGTGATTCCACTGTTACCTTATGCATAGTGACTTGCCTGATTCTTCTTACAGAGTCCATTGTATTATTTGATGTGTGAGATATGTATATTATTAAAAATGATTGGAATTAATATAAATTTGAAGGTGTATGCAAAAAGCTGAAATATGATTACCTAATTCAAAAGCCAAACATTTGAAACATGTTTAAACTTTTAGTCTCTGGAATGAATAAGAAGTGGGAAGGGAATTAAGGCTATGAAGGGTTTAACATATGATGCATATTCAGAGCCATAAACAACAAACAATGAAGTTTTAGCTGCAAGATGTTAAGTTCTCTCTGTATGTATGTTTATACAAATACAGTATATGGCTGACAACTGACACCAATTCTATCACTTAAATTTTATATTTACCCTATGTTATTCTTTTACTAGACTCCAACAGTTGATAGCGGACAGAAATGCTGAATCATTTGGGTTTCAGGACCAAAATAATTTGTGTTGGCATCCTGCTTGTAGACATTTAAAATATATACAAAAATCACTTAATTTATTGTGATCAATGTAAATTATTTGATATGACTGCTTAGTCCAGTAAACTCTTTAACACATGGAAACACTAATATCAGAGACTATTTACAGTAAACTCTCATTTAACCGAACCCCGAGTATCCAAAAATTTGGGTTAAGCGCACTCTTCCTATGTCTCCCATATATTTAGTGTGTCAATTCCGATGGGCGATAATCAGTGATTTTCTACAATTTTCCCTATTTATCAAGCTTAAAATTTTTCAAAACACAACATACACTTACATCAGTGTTTGCACACCAATCATTTTTTTCATGGAAATAATTACACTAGATATTAAACATTGGCTGTTATTTCAGAGTATCAGCCTGTATAAAGTGATTGTCCAAGTAGATGATGGAAAGAATGATGTAGTGAGTACAGAGATCCGTATTCGTGTGAGTGATGTCAACGACAACCACCCAACCTTCATTGGTCTTCCTTACCGTGCTGAAATACCTGAAGTAAGAGCTTTCTATACTTACTTTATTGATAAACAATAAATACTGCATAAACAAGAATGCCCTATATACACAGGTAATTCTATCCATATTATTAGGTTCTAGTTATGGAAATCTTTCACTCACATTGCAGTGTATTGCATTTGGTCTTAATAGTGACATACGGATTGGGATCTGTATCCATAAAACCTGCTGAGACCCAGTTTTGTCTCAAGTCTTCAGTTTTGTGCTCTCATTTCAGCTGAGAATCCATTTGTGAATACAATGTTGAGACTTGGTCTCAGCTGAGACAAAATATCAATTCTGAGATTATTTCTTGTCTCAGATTTTAGACCTCTTTATGAATACAGACCATCCAGAACACCATCCAGAACACCTTAACTGCAAAAGTACAGCCCAAGCTCTCTAGTCAGACTCTTGTACCTACAAAATACAGCAGTTTACATTGTTGGCACTTCAAAACTGGTTGCACTTGTAGCTAAATTCACAGTGATTCTACTTCTGTACAGTCCACTGTTTAGTATTTTACAGATGATATTTCTTGGCCTTCCATTTTTCATACCATGCATTGTCTTAAGTGTACATGCTGTATATTAAAGTTCTAAGAGGAGATAACAAGTAGAATTTTATCAAGTACATGGGTGGAAAGTGTTACAAACAGGGGAGTACAATGGACAAACGGTAAAACTAATTGTCCATTGCACTGTCCTGTTTGTTAGACTGTACAGTGTCCACTCATGGTAATCTTTAAATAACTATATATCAAGTGTTTTCCTTGAAAGTTTACCCTACTATATGGGATTTTGGGTTCAGTAGATGAGTGGTATTCTGGTCCCTGTCTATTTGACATAACAGGGTGTGGTTGTGTTTTATTTCCAGTATCATGGCTGATTGTTTGTATTTACAGGATGCTTCAGTGGGTATGACTGTATACCAGGCAAAAGCAACAGACCCTGACAGCGGCTCTGGTGGAGCTGTGTACTACAACATTGTGGTAAGTCTTCACAATATTGTAAAGCTTCATACTTTAGTCAATGTCTTTATTGTTCTTATAATACAGAATTCTTAAATGCAAAAATAAATAGTGTGTCAGTTACTCTTATGAGTATTTGTATTTTATGTATTAAAGCTTTGAGGGTATTGTACCAGTTTACAGTGTCTTACATATTTAGTGATTTTGTGTTATTACCATTTGGTGAATTAAAGAGTAGAAAGATTATAGTTTATAATTCATTTTCTTTTACAGCACACTTCCCAGCACCTATAATGTTATTTAAAATTTTAAACATTTATTCTTCAGCAAAAAAAAATCTTTAAGTGCATAAATAATTTCCTTTTTGCAAACATATCTATGGTGTCAAGGATGTTTAGTATCAACCTTATTTTCTAATATAAACAAATAATTACACCTGAAGATAATGAATATTTTTACATTTTTCCCCTAGGAAATTGACCAGGTACCTGTAGCTGATGAGCATCTGTACCCTTGCACATTTCCTTCCCTGTCAAAATATTTGAAAAGATTCCAAGCTATAAAAGCCCTCAAATTATCATTTTTAAACTTGTATATTTACTACACATGGCTACAGGGATTTTGTTATTTTATGTAATTGGGGTTTTTCATCTCTCTGAGTGATCATATCTGTTATTAGAAAATGGGCATAGCAAGCCCAAACACAAATGATATAGCTTTATTATTTCAAGTAACAATTTAACATAGTCCTGCCTAGTTGTGCCATTAATTGTTGTTCTCATAAAAAGTCCTATTATGTAGTTAAAACACCATAATAGCCAAAGTATATGTCGTGACAGAACTTCCAATTGGAAGTTCTGGTGACAGAACTTCCAATTTCTGTATTTCATTGGTTCTAATGGATTAGAAGTTCTGTTGACAGAATTTCAAATTCTGTCAACAGAATTTCAAATCTTGTTGACAGAATTTCAAATCTTGTTGACAGAACTTCCAGTAATATTGAAAATTAATAACACCATTCATTTTCATCTTTATTCAGATCATTTTGAGTGCACAATTAAGACTAAGTGAGATACATCAAATAACTCAAATTTGTTTAAGCACAGCAATAAAACATATAATGTATTAGAACTAATGTAGTAGTAAACTAATAATCACAAAAATATCACACATAATGTATCAGTACTACTTAATCACAAATAATAACACAGTTCATATTTTGTTTTGGCATGCCATGCTATTGATATGACACTTGGTAGAACATTTAATGCCTCTCTTCTTACAACAACATCGATTTGTGATACAGCTCCCTTTGCACTGACATACATCATGGACCTTTTTACTGGCCTGCCAGTTGGTTGTTGCCCTGGATGCTTGTACAAGAGACACTTCCTCTAAATTGCTTGGGTCTGCAGAAGAAAGGCTTGGAAATGTTACATTTTCATCTGTACCAGGGACAGGGATGTCTTCAGGGATGTCTTCTTCATAAATGATCCCTTGTGCAGCTAAATTCTCAAGGATGTGGAAATCGGAGTGTGGTGTCTGTCCAAACCAGACTTCATAAGGAGATTTTGAAGTTATTCTGGATACAGATGTGTTGATTGTATGGATCACAAACTTTAGGCCTTTACTCCAGTTTTCTCCATTGGTGTCCATCCACTTGCCTAGTTTCAGCTGAAGGTCGCCGTTCCCACGCTCAATCAGCCCCTGGGACTGAGGATGGCGTGGACGCCCATGGATAATGATCACATCTGGCCATAACTTCTTGATGTCCTCAATCACAGATGCAGTGAATTCTCTGCCATTGTCTGACTGGAGAATTTTTGCAGGTCCAAATGTGCAAAATAACTCCACTATCTTCTCAGCTACCTCAGAGGCTCGTTTTGATGTAAGAGGGAAAGCCCAGCTGTACTTGGAAAAATGGTCCCGGACATGTAGAATGTATCTGTAATCACCATCAGGGCGGCTGGAAAAGTCTATCAGGTCCATCTGGACTCTTGTCAAAAATCCCAATGCAATCATAGGCCTTCCACTGGGAGGATTCTTGGCTGGACGTCTTTCGTTACACTGTTTACAGGTACTCAGGAAGAGAGGTATTACATCAAACCTGATTCCAGCATAATTTTTCTTTACTTCATCCCAGGTTTTGCGTCTTCCTGAATGTCCCACTCGTTCGTGACATTTGATAAGTGTCTCAAACATGCTTTCTTTTGCAACAACTGGGCATGAAGTTTTGACACAATACACAACATTTAGTGAACCAATCTTTTCCAGTCTATAGTTTTTTTTGCACCAAAATTTGAAATAAGATCCAAATTGACACTTCTCTCCTTTTCCTGTTGCTAGCACTTCCTTGATTTGATCATAACTTTTCTGGGTCACACAAAATTTATCTTGAAATTTCCCGCTAACACTATTAATATGCTGTTCAAGCAACTGATAGAAAACTGTTTTCTGATCCATTGTGATACTTTGCTTACAATGAAGGCAATAAAGCCAGCTCAAGGTTTTATACTTGTGAAGGGGTATACTGGATTGCAATTAACTCCAACTGGTTTTGTGGCTTAGTACTTCAGAGAGAGCCAGAGTAGGTAATTAAGCTTTGTGGTTTAGTTCTTCAGAGAGAGCCAGAGTAGGTAATTAAGCTTTGTGGTTTAGTACTTCAGAGAGAGCCAGAGTAGGTAATTAAGCTTTGTGGTTTAGTTCTTCAGAGAGAGCCAGAGTAGGTAATTAAGCTTTGTGGTTTAGTACTTCAGAGAGAGCCAGAGTAGGTAATTAAGCTTTGTGGTTTAGTTCTTCAGAGAGAGCCAGAGTAGGTAATTAAGCTTTGTGGTTTAGTTCTTCAGAGAGAGCCAGAGTAGGTAATTAAGCTTTGTGGTTTAGTACTTCAGAGAGAGCCAGAGTAGGTAATTAAGCTTTGTGGTTTAGTACTTCAGAGAGAGCCAGAGCAGGTGATTAACCTTTGTTACATAGTACCTATAAAAGCCACGGAGTCATTGTATACAATTCTTCCAAAATAAATTTGAATGTTAAACTCCAACAATAATATGTAGTTAAAAAAACAAATGAAAAGCAATAACTGAACTGAAATGATGAGGAATGGGATATTGCTCTGAGGGACGAAATTGGATTTGAAGTTTGGTCAACAGAACTTCCAATTGGAAGTTCTGACCAAAAATACTGACAGAATTTCAAATTCTGCCAACAGAATTTGAAATTCTGTCGACAGAACTTCAAATTGGAAGTTCTGTTGACAGAATTTGAAATTCTGTCGAATTGGAAGTTCTGTCACGACATATATATTAGGCAATGTGGTAGTCACATATCCCTGAAGGCACTGTGTGAAGATTGCAAGATGCAAAGCTGGTAAAACATTAGGTCATTGCAAAAAGTAAGATGGTATCATTACTGTGGAAAGTGCTGCAATTTATAGCATCAAAAATGTTGTAAATATCGTTTATTTTCTTGGTTTTAAAAATGGCCAAAAAAGCTTGGAGTCATACTTAAATATTTTTACATTAGTAAACAGCTGGACAAACATAAAAAAAAATTAATACTTTTAATACTAGCACACAGTATATCTAAATTTAATTTATAATTTTGTTTTTTTTTACACATACTAAGTTATTAACACAGTCAGTTTGGATCTAACTGATTGATCTGCCCATCATATAGCTCTGTTATCTCTTCATGTAAATTGCACATATTTCTAAAATGTTCATTTGCACAACTTTTTTGTTGACTAGTACTGAAATTTATATTATCTTCTCTTGGCTTGTTCTTGTCCAAAAATCATGTAAATTTTATAGAGAATCGTGGAGTAATTGCTAAAGGACTTGTGGCAAGGCCTCACTCCTGTTTTATTCTCATACTAACATTCATTCTACTCTCATCTGTATTGCTATGGGTTTAATTTTAATCCATCTTATGGCAACAGTGCAAGAGAATATCTTACAAATATAGTCCAATCATACTGTCATAGCACTTAATCCCTGCATTAGCTTTTGACTTGAAATCAAACTGTTTTAAATAATACCAATGAAAATAAACTTTTACTAAAATGAGTGCGTGCATTGATTTTATTGTTTGTTCAGCTATATTCACAAATAAAACTAAATGTGACTTGCCTTGTTAAATGTCACCCATCGTAGCCATGTGGCTCTGAAACCTGTTATGGATTGTGTTAGAAAACAATTTTGATCGTATAATTGTGCCTAGTCAGTAGAGTTGTTGACTTGCTTGTTGAATAAAAAGTGCCCCTAGGTATAAGATGTTGAAGGTAGTTTATACTGTTTTAAAGTTTCTTTCTGAAATATGATCAGGTTATAAATTATTTTTAAATTCTATGAGACCAGGTGTTTAGCTTAATTTTTATCATTTGAGACCTAACAATTGAGCTACAGATTTTGTCCAGCATGTCTTACACTCACTGTTAATTTGAACAATATATTAAATTAAACAGTGTGTTAATTGAACTATTTTTAAATTTAAGCCTGGGCAATATTATGCAATTTAATGGAAAATCATAAGACATTTAAGTGGTTGAAGAGCCAAAACAAAAAGAATCAAAGGTTTTATAGGGAATTCTAGCTGTTGATGAAATGCTTGGATTTGTTTCTTGTTTTCAGATGTTTTTGGTAGAATGCATGATAAATCTCATTGAATATATGGATATAGTGAATTTCAGCCCCTGTGTCCCAATTTATTTCATGTATGTTCAATGTCCTGCACAACTTTTTTTATTTCAGCATTATTGATGTCATCTATTTTAATAGATAGAACCTTTTTCAGCAAGTATGTATTGAGAAATGTACAATCTAGTTATAAGAAAAAAAAGAGAAAAATATTAATTCAGAAAGGATTTGAACCAATTTGAAATTACATGAATATACATTCAAATAAGTTGCAAATATCTAAATTTTCTCTTCAGTCTCAGTAATGTCAGTTTCTCCGCAGATAGTCAGTAGATGCTCTGGGTTATTACTTATAACCCTTACCTTAGTTACGGATTTCATAATTACACCCTTGGATAATATACTTTAGATAGGACTTGAACTATATAACTTGAAAGGTCCTCTTGGCTTAGTGCCTAGCATGTTTGGCATCAGTACACAGGCTGTCACCTTTGTGTGGGTTCAAGTCTCACAAGTGGCAGATAATGTGGGCTTGCTCCAAAATGACCCTGGGTATTAGCAGGAATAAGTGCCAGTCATTGTATTATTTGACTTGATTTTGCTTTATTCACACACACTTTTACAATGTTATTCATTTATTTATTTCTCTATAACTACACTTATTAGCCATTTAGTAAATGGGTAAATATACACATTTCTTCCAACTACACATAATTTATGTATATTTTATATCTATCGTCATCCCTGTTTTTATAATGATATTTTCAGTTGGTTTAAGCTCAGATTATGTTGTTTCTGATTATTTTAGACCTGTTATGATATATTATTGTATAATCTTTCAATGTTTTGTATCAAGATGAAGGAAAAGGTAAATTCATATCACTAAATTGAGAATATTTTCATGAAGTGGCATAATAATTAATTTGAAATTGCTACTGACTTTTGAAATTTAATGATGTGAAAAGAGCAAGTTTGTCTAATACCCACACTAACCAGTGGTAGCAGTTGTTACACTTGCATTGAACGTGAGAATAATGATAAAAGAGTTTTAGTTTTTACCATAGATACACTAGCATCACTTGTGTTACATTAAAACAAGAAGAATGCCTTTTCCTTACGTTTTACCAATTCCAGTGCAAATTCATATAAGAACAAATTAAAAAAAGAAATAAATTACAAGAAACAAAATTAAAAATCTTTATATGTTGGAAATATTATCTTTTATTATATTACATGTGTATTTTGGTAAAATTAGTTCATCCCAAGACAAAGAATGTTTCAACAAATAGTTAAATTCTGTTACATTTTAAAAAAAGTTCCCAGCTTATTTCATTAAAACACATAGGTATTGTTAGAATCTCAGTACAAAATCCATGGTTTGTTAAGTCTATCTCATACAGCTAACATCATTAACATGTATTAATGAATATTTTTGTGTTGCTATTTATTCTGTTATTTTTTTTAGGAAAATGTATGTTTATTATATCTTTATTTGGATTATTTTCCTCTATTTTTCAAACGAAACATCTGTTTATGTTTTCATGGTTTGACAGTACCCACAGAAGGTATTTTCTGTTTATTATTTGTGTGGAAGTGTAGTGTGTTTGATTATTTTTCCATCTGTGTGTCTTTTTGTTGTTTTATTAGTTTTAAATTTGTCCGAAATTTTGTGAAATTGCATGTTCAACTTCAGGACATGAACCCTTTCGTAGGTTGTATGACAACTCATTTGCAGCAGATTTTTTTTCAGTCTATATCTAAAATCAGTGACCTTGACCTTGAAAATCTTGTTTAGGCTATACTTTTGAAAACATAATTTGGTGTAATATCCCATTTACTACTTGAGGAGTGTGGTTGTACAATCATATGGTATTTACTTTGAGTTGTAACCCTTGACACAGTGATGCTGATGCAGAAAATCTGGTCCAGGTCAGACATTGGAAACAATAAGATGCAAAACATTTATCCTTGTATATAGGTGGATTGTGTATGGGTTAAGTTTTATGACTACACATTATTTCACCTGACACTTTGCAAAAAGCTGTGATATTAATGATGTATTTGTTATATTTTTAAATTAACCCTCTGACAGAGGAGTGCACCAGAGTGACTTCTGAATATTTTGATCAGCTCTTTTTTCAAGCCGTTCGTTATCACATGCAGCAGGAATTATCTGCAAATATATCAAACAAAATTCATTTTCTTAGTAGAGACATTTAGTCCATCACAAAAAATAATAATAATTGCAATAATTAATTAAATAGTCTTTTTAAAAGTGAGCGTTTTATCAAAGTTAAAAGCTATGTCATTAATTTTGATTGAGGTGTTTTACAGAGTTAAAGCCAATATCAAAAGTTGAAATATATAACTATCACACATGAATTTTTATATTAATGTTGATTTCAGCCTTGACCTTGTGTGTTAAGTGTTTTTAAATTTAAATTTTATGCCTAGATACACATATAGTTTATATGTTTTAAAGAGACACAAAAATAGAGAATTGATCTGTATTATACAATCCATTTGGACAATGTACTTACATATGCTTTATAAGTTGAAATAATGCTTGGCATTAATTTTAACTATTTTAGCTAATGAGCTTGGGTAGTAAATATTAATGCCTTTGAGCAATATTCAATCTGTATTATTCTCTAAAAAGAAATAGACCATAAGTGAAAATTAATTCTTGTGAATCCCTTAAAAACTGAGAATTAGTCAAATTTGGTTCCAGCCAAATTTTCTACTCATATGGTATGTGATTCCTGTGTCCATGGAATAAACATGGAGACCAACAATAGTTCTGGAGGAAACCTTTGAAACACTTGCATGCTGTTCAGAGGATTAGAAATACCCAGAGTTGCTTTATGCAACAGAAACTGAAAATAAGGACTGACCACATGAGCCACTGGGCGTAAAGTTTACCTTTACCAATGGCATAGTGATCACAGATTTGGAGTCTGGTGATCAGAAGATTTCCAATATCAATACCATATCAATCAATTAAAACATGCAGTAATAATAAAAGTAGGAAATCTGAATGTCATTTGTATCAGTTTTTACCCCACAGCCCTTAAGGGCTATCGGGATATTGTTTTCACCCATGGTGTAAGGATGGGCGGGCCTCCGGGTGGGTGGTCAGGTGAAGGGAAAAAGTTTGTCCGGGCTTTATCTCAGAAACCGTAAGGTGTAGGAAGTTGATACTTGGTAGGGACATTGGTTAGGGGGTGTAGGTGTGCAAAGCCATGGTCTGACCTTGATTTGACCTTTGACCTTGTCGTAGTGACCTTGACCTATAAAATCTTGTCCGGGCTATATCTCGGAAACCATAAGGGTAGGAAGTTGATACTTGGTAGGAACATTGGTGGGGGGCTGTAGGTATGCAGCATCATGTTTGACCTTGATTTGACCTTTTACCTTGCCATAGTGACCTTGACCTTTAAAATCTTGTCAGAGCTATATCTCGGAAACTGTAAAGTGTAGGAAGTTAATACTTGGTAGAGACACTGATTGGGAGTTGTAGGTGTGCAATGTCATGATGTGACCTTGATTTGACTTTTGATCTTGCCGTAGTGACCTTGATCTTTAAAATTTTGTCCGAGCAATGTCTTTGAAACCATCAAGTGTAGGAGGTTGATGCTTGGTAGGGACATTGATTAGAGGTTTTAGGTGTGACACATCAAGCTGAAATCTTGATTTGAGCTTTGACCTTATGGTGACTACGAGTTTTAAAATCTTGTCTGGGCTATTTCTTGGATTCCGTAAGATGTAAAACTTTGACACTTGGTAGTGACATTGGTTAGGGGGTATAGGTATGCATCATGGTGTGACCTTTAACTTTGGCTCTGCCAAAGAGTGTTTACCTGCCATATTTCAGACATCTTTCTCTTATGACAAAGACATATGGATTGCTGCAGCTGATTATGATATGTACTTTTACATAATTGTGCTATTTCCATTGACAGCTGTTCTTCAGTTAATAAAATTTTTATTATTCTGATTAATGCTGTCATCTTGTTGAATTGTCTTGTTTTAATATTTTATCTTTACATACATTTTCTTTTTCTTAGAAGTTATATTATCTCCTTAAACATTATTTGGACCTTTATGTAAGTTCACTGCACTGAAAGTATCCCGGTCTTTGTACTGTTTCACTACTTCTATATCTCAAAGTGTTGACAACTATTTACCCAGGCTGTGGGGTACGGGCATCTCCAATGCTATTTTCTACATTTACTCATCCAAAATATTGTAAAATTTTCTGTATTACCAGTGGGATCAGTGTTTGAATATTGTGAACTGCAAACTGTCAGTTAAGTAAATAAATCAGATTGTATAATACATAACAAAGCAAAAGATGTTGTCATTAAACATAAAACACATGTTTAGTAAAATGGATTGTGTATTGACATAATAGAATATTGGTAATAAAGACAATGTTGCATGTATTTTAGACACCACAAGGCCTGTTTGTCATAGACAGATATGATGGGTATGTCACGTTACAAAACACCCTGGACTATGAAAAGGAGAAGTTTTATCAACTGGAAATCACAGCATTCGTACGTAGCAGTCACAGCATTTGGCATTATAATAGTAGAAATGCTACTGTTATGAGGGTTTTATGATGCATTTAGATATATTGACCCTGACCTTAAGTTAGTAGTTCTTTGTGAATACCTAGTGGTTTACATGCAAAATTTGACCAACTAGTGATGATATCTTTCTGCTACCCCTGGGACTATCCATTGTGTGACCTATGAATATGTTTTAATTGAAACATACAACTAAATGAATAGAAATTCTTAAACCCATAGTTAAGGAATTTGTTTCAGTAGTTGTTCACCATGCATGATTTATTTCAGTAGTTTTCCACTGCTTGAGGAATTATATTAGTATGTTTTCACAATATTGGAGTCATTTTAATAGTTTACTGCACTGCTTGGTTGTTGTTTCAGAAGCTATTGCTAGATTACTTATTTCAATGCATTTTACTGCTTTTTACTGACAGGATGGAGGAAACCTGAGCAGCACCACAGACTTGCTGATCAACATACTAGATGTTCAGGACACTGCTCCGTTCTTCCAGAATCTTCCGTACATGGCAGATGTGTATGAAAATGTCACTGTGGTGAGTTTGCATGAACTGTGATGGAAGTAAAAGTCATGACAATGAGTTTACACAGACTGGGTAGTATTAAAAATACAGGAATAACACCTGACAAACCACAATACGGCAGAATTTTATCATGATTTAAGGCTATAAACAGTATTAATAGGAATAATAATGTAATGTGACAAAAATCAGATTATGCTATGGAGGGGCATATTATTGAAACAGAAAACATGTAAACAAGGAATTAGATAATGACTGTCAGATTCACTAACATAGCTACTTTATGTTAAAATATTGGATTTACTTTACTTTAAATGTCATTTGAACAATTATAAATTAAATCCTTTGTTTATTTCAGTATTTTCAGATTGAAACTTTCTGGTGTTTTTAATAGTATATAAACATCTGTATTCAAGTATTACTTGTAATATGTTCAAAGTGAATCTGGGTCCATATTATTGGCCATACCAGTTCCATAGATTAAAATATTGGATCATTTGAATACAGCACATACATTTATTATGAATTTGTATCTTAATTTGGATTAAAAACCTATGGTTCACCAAATGTTTTTCCCAGGGTACATCAGTTTTACAAGTTTCTGCCATGGATGGTGATCGAGGTGTACCCAACCCTGTCAGCTACTCTTTCCATTCAGGTAAATAAAAATACACTCCTGTAAATACTGTTGTGTTAGATGCAAACTCTGGAATTTATCATACAATGAAAAAGATATACACATATTTCTTGAATGTGATATTCAATTCAATTTTCTAGTTGGAATCTTGGCTTGATCAGATTTTTTTATAAAAAAGCATATTTTCCAAGGACATTGCATAGAATTTTCTAAGGACATTGATATAATTATTTCTGCTGAATGCTGTAACCAAATGGCTGATATCTAGGTTATCACAAGCTCTTCAATATCAATTTTGTCAGTATCTTAATGATGTCTTTAGAATTGGTAACCAGTTTCTTTTAAATTCATGTACTACAATCATGATTTCATCCACATTATTTGTACCAATGGTCTAATTCTACTATGATGATAACCTTTTTATTAGAATACTATAACCATATGCTTTATGTTTCAGGTTACCATGAGTTCTTTCACATAAACTCCACCAGTGGGGTGATATCTGTGGACCAGGAACTGGACAGAGAAGACCCTGAAGTACTGGATCTCTTTGGAGTTCTCAACCTTGTGGTACTGGTATGTACAGTTTCTACATAATCACTATAAAATTTCAAAATCAACAAAAATATGGGAGAAAAAGGTAATACCTTTATTCTAGTTCTGGAGTTGTGGTCATATTAAAGAAGTACTGCCTTGCTTCCAATAATTGCCAAGTACCAATGATCACCACCAGTAAATGAAATGTTCATATTTCAGTACTGGTCACATATTTTGTAAGCCATTCATTGTGGATGTGTTCCATTCACTTTTGAAATAGTTCTACCTTATTTACAAGGTTTGGAGGGGGTGTTTGCTAAGTTATTTATATTTCAGTACTACCTGGTGGTATTTGGTACCTGGCGATAATTAGTAGCAAGGCAGTACTTTACAAACGTGTGTCTCTCTTAGACTAAAAGTGTGAATGGATATTATAAAGACCGGAAGTGCGCAGTCAACGAAAATCTGTCTGTGCGCATAGAATTAGCACGGAGTAAAACCTCCAATAACGGCCCGCTCAGAAACGGAAGTGTTGTTTCGATTGCTCGATTGTGTGTCGGTAGTAAGATTGTCTACTTTTACGAGAGCGATCATGCATTCAAAACAATATGGCGGCGTCCTTGTTCGTTTCACCTCATCAAAATAAAGGCATGTTTCTTGAAACCAGATAGGCCGATCTTTATAATAGTAATAAATTTGAAAATTTTATTTTAAATGTAGCTTTTATAAGCTACAATACTTACCTATTGAAACAGAGTGCTATTCCGTTGTTGACCGGAAGAGCTACCAACGGGCTGAAAGTTGGAAACTTTCCCGGCCGAATGCGGGGAGCGGGGTCCCCGGAGCCGGCTCACTCCACCGGAAGCACCGGTGTTGAGATGACCGGTTATATGACGACTGCGCAGCAGATCACGTGATTCTTCCTTCTTTTCGTTGGGAACCATCCCCAAAGGTGAGGTGTCTGTAAGCGGGGACGGACCGGGAGGGCCTCTATCTGTTTCAATAGGTAAGTATTGTAGCTTATAAAAGCTACATTTAAAATAAAATTTTCAATTTTATTGCGCTACAATGTACTTACCTATTGAAACAGAGTGCTGAATTCCAACATCTTGGATGGGGGGAAGACAGCTCACTGACTGGGTTCCGGTGGAAGAGCCTTGAGTGGTGAAGGAAGGAGACCCGACCCGAGCATCCGTGCCGGCATGTTACGGGCCCGATCTTGGGGTTACTCTTCTGGATACCCGCGGAGAGGGCTACGTGGTGGAGGAGACCAGAACAGTAGTCCCGTCAGGAGGCGCTCCATGGTGGCTGCAAGAGAGTACAAAGACAATAATTAGATTGTAGGAAATAAGGTGGAATGGGTGTTAACGAAAAATTAACAATGATTCCAGGAGAAAAATAGGCAGGAGAATTCCCTGCAAAGTTAGGAAAGAGAACACCTCAGTAAAGAACAATATAATTTACCTTTTGTGACGAGAAGTCACACTCTACGCGGTCAGGGTTCTGACCGGCCCCATCTGCTGGTTGTGTCGTCGGATGTCCCCCCCCCCCTCTTCTTTGTAGGTGTCCTTGGTATCTAGGAGGGAGGCATCACTCGTTGTGCAGCCACAAAGGATCCTAGATGGTAAGAGAGATCCTTCTGGTTTTGACCCGAGAGGTCCTTTAGGTAGAATGAAGTGAATGTGTTATAGGATTTCCAATGGCACGCTTGGAGAATCTGGTCCATTGAGACACCCCCGTAAAAGGCTTTGGAAGCTGCGAATGCTCTTACGTCATGGGCTCTAACCCCTAAAGAGTCCATGTCGGTGTCCCCCGCTTTTGAGTAACAAAACTTGACAGTGTTCTTGATCCAAGAAGATATGGTAGAACATAGAATGTCCTTGGAATGGCCCTGTTTGTAAGAGATAAATAACAAGGTTTTATCCTGTCTCAATTCGGCAGTAAGTTTGAGATAGATTGAGAGGGCCCTAACGGGGCAGAGTAAAATGTCCGTGTCTCTGTCATCTTGGGTAGTTTTGAGAGCGGGGATAACCACTGGGGAGATTGTCTGGGTCCCTTCTCTTGCTAGTTGGTTCTTAGCAATGAAGATGGGAGAGGGGGTGAGTTGAATTTGGTCCCAGTCGCCTAGACAGAGAAGACCGTCCATGGTCCAGGCGTGGATTTCACTACGTCTTTTACCAGAAGCTAATGCTAGTAGGAAAACTGTCTTCCACGTGGCGTATTTAAGGGAAGCCTCCTCCAGAGGTTCAAAAGGGGGCTGTTTGAGTTGGTGGAGAACTAAGGAGAGGTTCCAAGTGGGTATGCTTCTGGATGCCTTGGGTTTATCCCTATGGAAGCTGGCAATGAGTCTGGCAATCTCGGGATTATTGCTGATGTCTAAGGGAGTATTTCCCAATGTGTCTGCGATTGCCGTCCTGTATCCCTCAATGGTGGAAGGGCGTCTATTTTTCTCCTTGAAGAGGAAACACATAAAATTACAAATATCCTTTATAGAGGGAGCCCTGAAGTCCACCTGTTCGTGGGCGCACCATCTTTGAAAAACTGCCCATTTTGATGCATAGATGGCTCTAGTAGAGAGTCTTTGAGGTGCAGCAATTCTATCTGCCACTTCTGCAGTGAAGCCCTGGTTCTGGAGGATTGTACTCCTAGAAACCAAACGTGAAGGTTGAGGGATTCCGGGTGAGTGTGGAATTGGTTGTTCAGTGGTTGTTTGAGCAGTGATCGGATTGGTGGGAGTTGTCTTGGGTGATCGAGAGACAGTTCCACCAGGTCCCAAAACCACGGTTTTGTTGGCCAGCCCGGGGCTATGAGAATGAGTCGGCATGACTGGGAGAGTAATTTTTGGACCACCCTGGGTAGCAGAGCTGTTGGAGGGAAGGCATACCCGACTATGTTCTTCCAGGAGATGTTCAGTGCATCCACTGCCCATGCTTGAGGGTCTGGGATGGGAGAAACGTAAGTTGGGAGTTTTGTGTTTAGCCTGGTGGCAAACAGGTCTATCTGTGGGTGCTCCCAGAGTTGCGCAATTTGTTTGAAGATCTGGGGGGACAGAGACCATTCTGTGTGCTGGATTTGGTTTCTCCTGGAGAGGCCATCCGCAATGACATTGAGTGACCCCGGCACGTGTCGCGCTCTGAGTAACATCTGATGTTTGTTGCACCATGTGAGGAGATGCCACATGAGAGCACAGAGTTCTGGCGAGTGGGTTCCTCCTTGTTTGTTTATGTGGGCTACTACTGTTGTGTTGTCTGAGGCCACCAACACCTGTTTCTTGGTGCACTGATCTGAGAAGTGTTTGAGGGCTAGGATTACAGCTTTTAATTCTAGGACGTTGATGTGGAGCTGTTGCTCTGTGTGAGACCATAGGCCGCCTGCGGAGGCGTGATCTAAGTGTGCGCCCCAGCCTGCGTTTGATGCGTCTGTAAAGATCAGAACGTCGTGGTCCCTGGGGTGTAAGAATTCTCCGCATAATACGTGTTGTGGGTCTAACCACCATTCCGCGTGTTGTTTCATTGTCTGAGTCCAGGGAATGGGAGAATTCAGAGGCATTGGGAATTTCCAATGAGTCTTTAGATGCCATTGAAAAGGTCTCATATGGATCCTGCCCAGTCTCACCGTCTTCTCTGCGGATGCTAGTAATCCAATGATGGACATAAGAGTCCTTGCATTGATAACAGACTTCTTTGAGATCCTGTTGAAGGAGTTCTGAATTTTGGCCCATCTGTCTTGTGTGGGCCTGACAAGACCCTGATCTAATGAAAAATGGTACCCTATAAATTTGAACCTCTGTTGGGGTACTAGTTCTGACTTCTGGTGATTTACTATGAAGCCCAGTGATTGGATCAGGGAAAGGAGGTTGGCAGTATGCTCCTTTGATTCTGCCTGGGAAGGTGCTCTGATCAGCCAGTTGTCCAGGTATTGGTGCAACCGGATGTCTTGTTTTAGTGCCAATAGTTTTACCTCCTTTACCAGGGACGTGAACACCCTTGGGGCTGTGGCTAGCCCGAACGGCAAGCTGGTGAATTGGTAAGAATTCCCTTGGTGGTGGAACCTGAGGAATTTCCTTGATTGTGGATGGATGGGAAGATGAAGGTAGGCATCCGAGAGGTCTATAGAGGTAACCCATTCCCCTTGTCTCAGCGATGCGCTTATGGATTCTGGGGTTTCCATTTTGAGTTTTGAGACCGTGAGAAACTGATTTAAAGAATTGAGGTCTATCACGGGTCTCCACCGGTTTCCTGGTTTGGGAACTAGGAAAAGTCGGCTGTAGAATCCGAGACTGTCTTCCCTGTGTACCTTCTCTATAGCGTCTTTTGTGAGAAGGCTTTGAATAGAAGTCGATAAGGCATTGTTTTTGTCGACTTCGCTGTAACTGCTGATGATGCATGGTGTCCTGGACAACCTTGGGTGTTCTCTGAAGGGTAGGCGATAGCCTAGTCTGAGGAGGTCTAAGTGGAAAGGATGAGCACCTTGTTTTTCCCATTCGTTTATGAACCACTTTAGCCTGCGTCCCACTGGGAGGTCTTTTATGTTTTCTTGAATAGATACAGGAACCTTGACTAGTTGTGTACGAGGAGTCTTTACCCCCTCCTGAGGGGTTGAACTCAGAGTCTTTGCCCTCTCTGGTAGGGACTTTGTATCCAGAGTCTTTGCCCTCTCTGTGTAGGGTCTGTTGAGGGGAAACTGTTTGTGTGGTTCGTATGAATTGTTTTCCCAGGGATGCCCGGAATGGGTTGAAAGAGGTTGTCCAGGATTGAGGGGGGGAGGAGATTGAAGAGTGTCATTGTTGAGGGGGTTGTTGTTGTTGGTTTTGGTTATTGCCGGAGCTTTTGCCCCTGCCTCTACGATTTCCCCTGCCCCTGTGGCCGCCACGAAAACTACCTCTCTGCTGCTGTGGGTAGAATTGAGGAGGCATGATGTATTGAGGGGGAGGAGTTGAATAATATCCCCCTTGGTGATAAGCTCCCCTTCCTCTGCCTCTAGGTTTCCTTTTGCTTTTTCCATAAGGGTGAAACCTGGAGCTTTGTTGATTTCCTGCTTTGACTCCCAAGCCTATTAGATGTTGTTCGTAATCCTGCATTAAGGAGCGTTCAAACAGGTCTTGGCCAGAAATGGGAGCTGCCCGCAGGTTTTTGAGACGATAGGCGTCTAGACTATTGTGGGCATTTTTGAGGTACGCGTCTCGGCGCATGAGAACTAGGTTGGTTAAAATGTGTAGAAACTTTTCCAGTAAGTGCTGGTAAGCGACTGCTGTGCTCCTACTGATATCCAGCATGAATTGCATTTGTGGGGTATCCTCTATTGTTGTATTCAGTAATTGTTGGAGATGCTGGTCTCTGGTCCTTGGGTCTGGTTCTGATGCCAGTAGGCCAAATATCTTTTCCCTCTGATCCCTTGCAGCTCTTAGGTTGTTTAAGGTCGATTCGCTGGCTGTAGAAAGGGTGGAGAGGAAGTTGGAGGTCGCAATACATTCTCTGACCATGTATTCCAACTTGACCAGTTCTCTTTGGTTAATAGAGGCTGGGGGTAGGCCTTTATACCCAGGTCTCGCAATGTTTGAGAATGATTGGGGAACTACTTGTGGTTTTTGCTCAAAAGTTTCTCCTGCCACCGGGTACCAGTTGCCTCTGTTTGGTGGATTTGGGACGAATTGACCGATATCCAGGGAAGTAGAAGATGAGGTACTAGGTTTTATTACTGAGTCCTGGTTTTGCAAAAGTTTTGCAATGTCGTCCATAAGAGGGAGTTTGAGCGAAGGAGGACGTGAGGACTGTTCCATACGGAACATGTTGGGATCCCTGCCGAGTCCTGATCCCAGTTTGTAGTCCTCTGCCTTGGCAGGGTCGTCAATGCCGAGGTATTGTCTTACTCGGTCTATGAAAGCGTGGAAGTCCGCTTTGGGTGGAGGGGCTAGATTTTCGGGTTCTGAGTCATCTACTTGGGATGATGACGCGTATGATGAGTCTCCAGTTGCACCATAGTCTCCCTTCTCGAGTCTTTGGAGGGGGGACTCGGACTGAGTTTGAGGCTGGATAAGAGGAGGAGGTGTTGGAGACACTACCGCTTTTATGGAGGATGAGGCGATAGTAGAAGAGCCCTTGACCCCTTTTAACCCCTTTTTTATGGTAGATGCAGCCTGTGAAATGGAGGTATCCATTGGTTCCGGTGGGGGTGACTGAACCGGTGGTATAGGCTGTTGTGGAGCATCGACGACCTGACTGGGATGGGCCTGTGAAGTTGCTTTTGATGCTTGGGTATCAGTTGGTGGTGAGAACTTCTTAAACATTTGTTCCATTGAGGAAGCTAGGAACTGTTGTAATCCAGACTGGAGTTGAGATGATAAGTCCTGGATTTGTTTTTGGTTTTGTTGTGAGAGGTTCTCCATCATCTGCATATTTTGCTGCTCGAAATGTGCCTTGATCATTTGAGTGCGTGGAGTAGGAGGAGGGACGAGCCTCCGCGGATCCGGAGCTGTGGCAAACATTGGATCCTGATTCACTGGTGCCGGAGTCTTGAAAAAGACTGCTGAAGAAGATGAGGTCGGCACTGTGTGAAAAGCCGCGGACCTTGGTGGTGGAATAGAAGGTTGAAGAAAAGAAAATCCACTTGAGGTCGTAGCCGGCTGGAGTGGAGACAGACCGGTGGGAGCTGACACTCCGGTGGGAGAAGTATAACCGGCGGCACCGGCCGGTGTATGTTGTACTTCATCTGTGTTGAGATCCAATATGGAGTCATCAATTTCACCGGTCTCCGGCTCGTCTATACTATTGTCCGGGTCCGGGTCGGCCGGTAGGTTCTTGGCCGCACGTTTAGCACTTCTTTCCTGGAAAACAGTTCTTAAATGATTCCATTCAACCTCCGTAAGGGAGGAACAAGATGAACACGCCTCCAGAGGGGCACCTGAGGCACAGGGGTCTTCCCCTTTGCAGTGCATCCTGCAACTATAACACCTCAGGTGTTTGTCAAATGAGGGCATCCAGTGCCCACATTTCCCTCTCTTCTGATAAGGAGGAGTGCCTACCATAATGGTAAAAAAGTGTCACAAGTAACACTGAAAAGTCTCACCAAAGTATATCAAAAGTGTCTATGCACAACGGTGAGACAAAATAAAACTAACTTAGAGAATAAATCCTCTGATAATAGAATGAAAAACTGTCACAAAGTGAGAGCTAAAATAAAGCCTTCTAACAAGATGGCTACCAACGGAAAGAAGGAAGAATCACGTGATCTGCTGCGCAGTCGTCATATAACCGGTCATCTCAACACCGGTGCTTCCGGTGGAGTGAGCCGGCTCCGGGGACCCCGCTCCCCGCATTCGGCCGGGAAAGTTTCCAACTTTCAGCCCGTTGGTAGCTCTTCCGGTCAACAACGGAATAGCACTCTGTTTCAATAGGTAAGTACATTGTAGCGCAATAAAAACCTCATGCTCGGGCGTTTGTTACAGGATATACGCCCGGCAAAAATTCTTTAATAATGCCCTCGCGCCTAACGGTGCTCTGGCATTATTTGGAATTTTTGCCGGGCGTATATCCTGTAACAAACGCCCTCACACTCAGTATTTATTACTACAGCAACAGTGTTTGGGTATGTTGCCCTGCACCACACTTGCATGTAGCTGAGGGGAATACCAATGCTGAGTATTATATAATGACAATGTGTATAAATCTGAATATGTTCAGAGAAGAATGGTTTTCAAGGGGTAATAGAAGCTTAAATAAAACCCGAAATTCAACATAAAATGGTAGGAAAGTGTCAATTGTGTGAGTGTTGGTGTTCATGAAATTGGAAATCTTCAGTTGGGAGAGATTCTACTCTGTTTCTTACTGGATAGACATGCTTTACCAGTACTTTAGGATTTCATTATGTGTACATTAAAATACTGTGATTTACACTTTACTGAGTAGTGGGCTGTTAATGCATTAGTAGGTCAAATAATTTGTAAAATATTTATGAAAAAGTGGCACCTTTTTACAGGAAATGAAAGACACACCTTTTATTTTGCTAGTAGATATTTGTTTACATATATTTTTCCCTTACTTGAACTTTTAACTCACGATCTCTTTCTTACTACTGCATGGATTTTGATCAAGCAGAAATGAAAAAAACTGTTGTAAAAATAGCTTTTCAATGGTTAATAGAATGTGTTTATAAACCAAACTGTTTCTTGAATATTTAAAAAAAACTGGTATTTGTTTATCAATAATATGAAAACACATCTAAGATCTATTGTAACTACATTGTATATCATTATAAAATGTCATAATGACATGGTACCTTTATCATTTGTGATGTAATGTTACAGTATTATGCATTTTATTGGGATGTTTTTTTATGATATTATCATTTGGTAAAGGATTCTTTATTTTTGTATAAATGCATGGAAAGGCATGTTGTGCTGTTAAAAACCTATGACAACCCACAAAATTGCATTGTGCTATTAATTAAGTAAATGTCTGCACTCAGTGGTTGAAATACAGATACCTTCATTCCACAGAAACTGTAAACATACACTGGTCCCATGAGTTAGTATGTCCAAGGAATGATTTTACCTTTACAGACAGAGGAAGTGACCTCTACTCCTAAAGGCCCCATCACAGCCACGGCCGTGGTGACCATACGTATCAAGGACGTGAATGACCAGACGCCCAGCTTTGAGCAGTCAGAGTACACAGGGACTGTAATGGAGAATACACAGGAGAGAATTCCCATCTCCTTCCTACCAGACAACACTGCCATGACAGTGTGGGATCTCGACCAGGTAACTTGACTTGCTGGAATCTTTTCAGATTATACTAGGTCTTTGACTAATTGGAATCTTAAGGAAAATGTATTCACTTTAAATCAATTTAAGAATTGCTAACACCTGATAATATTGGGGAAAAATTTGATACTTTTGTAATGTACTTGTGCCATGCTCTGTATGGCCCATGTTTTTGTAAGTGCCTCTCCCCCCAAAAAAATCTTATGTTAACACCTATAATTGCTAATACTAGTATGTCTTTCTTAGGTAAATCAGCTCCATTAAAACTGAATATTAGGTCAAATTATATCAGTTTATATTTTCATTTTCAACCAACTTTGCAGTATTCAAGCAGTATTTTACATTTTATCATGATAGTAATTGTATACAATAACCTTGCCATGCTTCCAGTTGGTGTATACTAAAATGTGAGTAAATACCCAGATTTTGGTCTGTTTTTGGAATACCTGACTGGTGTTCATTATCATAAATTCCCATCCCAACTTTTGCAAATATTTCGTCAATTTGTCCCTGGGCACTTCGCAGAATGGATATGGTAAATACTTAGTTTTATGAACCTAATTTCACTCTGTATTTTACTACTGATCAATGTCAAACATGCTTCCTCTGTTCCACTTTCAGGGTGACAATGGGAAGTTTGCCCTGACTCTAGAACAGAATGGCCAGCCATTTGATGTGTTTGAAGTATTTCCATCCAGTGTGCTAAATGAAGCCAACCTGGTGCTTCGGGTGAAGAACACTTCAGCACTAGACTATGAGAGAGTTAAGAAGTTTACCTTTGATGTAAGTCAATTTTTATGAGTTGCTTAACAGTATCATTTACACTATGATGTCCTCACAACATTACCAGCACAGATCTTAATTAGGGAAGTTGGAAGTAACTTGTAAATATCTGGTAGATACCATAGAATCTTGTCTAACTGGTATGCACTACTTTTCTATGTCCCTAATATTTTATCATATTTTAGCTTAATGTATCAAGTCAATAACCTCAAGTAGGTCACATTGTATGCAATGCACGTTTATTTTCCCCATCCCTTTAAAGCCCAAAGTCAAGAGGTCAGAAAGCATTCAAAATCCCTCGTTCCTCAGTCAGATGTGATGCTAAAGTAAATATCTTAACATAATATATGGCAAGTGTCACATAATTAATATACATATCAAAGTGTAAATAAACATATTCTGTACATATCAATGTTCCACTCCTGCAAATATAGGGGTTTATAGAGGATTTCATTATCACACACATAATGTGCAATACCCTAGCAGCCTGTAGAGTTTGTATATTCTTATAAATAGTACCAATAAATATTCCAAGAGAGAGTTAAATTTATAGATTTTTGTCCCAGGATGAAATCTTTCCCCTTTAAGTATTCATTCCTTTTGAAAGTAATGCTAAACCCAAACTAATTAAATCAAAAACTTATTTAGGTTGTGCCAAGAGAGTATTTGGTGTTTATCTAATGTCCTGATTTTGTTTTAGCCCTCAACTACCCATAGTAGTATGACTTAAGCATTGTGTTGGATGTGGCATTAAATCCCAGTATATGCAATCTAATCTCAATCAGGTCGTGGCCAGAGAGTACTTGACTTCAGAAGCACGTGAGAACTCCACCCATGTGACAGTTTACCTGGAGGATACAAATGACAACTGGCCCGAGTTTGAGCAGGAGTTGTACAATGCCTCCTTGAGAGAAAACTCACCCAAAGATACTTATGTTACCACTATCACTGTAAGTATTGGAACTTCATTGTCTGCATTTATCAGATATTTATATGTTATACAGCCCCCTTTAACTAGAACTCTGTTAAGTGAAAGTCTCATTTAAGGTTCTTCAGAGGCTTTGTTTTCCAGTTAAAGTTGCTCTGTTATCTAAACTTCTTGGTTTACTAAACATTTTGTATCCCAAGATGTGATGTAACTGGTGAGTGTTCAACTAAGAACACTGCTCAGAGTTTGAACAGGAGCTTAAAATAGTAAAAATACAGTAAGTTCTCATGTTAGGACCTCAAAACTTGTTTCAGTTATAATATGTAAATATAATTACACTGATTGTACTTATACAGAGGCTACTTGATCATGGTTTTAGAAAATCTTGTCTCTGTCATTGTACTAAAACTCATTGAAGTATTTTTGTTATACTCCTATTCTTTTCAGAAAATGTATTTTGGATAATATATTGATACAATATGTTTATAACAGGAGGATACAATTGATATTGGTGACTTTGCTTTTGTAACCCACAATAGTAAATGCTTTGTCACTTGGACCTATTTGATTGTGACTAAGTTCAACCTATACCAACAAAAATACAGCATTTTTTATCTTAGGACCCGATTTTACTCATTCCTGAAATCAACTAACACTGGTCCAACTTATACTGAGCATAATATTCATTTATTGTCTTTAGAAATTTCTTAATGTTTTGTTTGTACTTTATCTTCATTGTATGTCCATCACAACAGGCCACAGACAAAGATACAGGTGCTTTTGGAACTTTGACGTACCAACTGAAAGGGGCCAGCTCCTCCTTATTTCGAGTGTCAGAATCTGATGGGATGGTATTTGTGGACGTGGATGCAGACAAGGATCACAGTCTCTTGGACCGGGAGATGCAAGATACTCACTACCTGACTTTTGAAGCAATTGATGGCGGTGGACTGAGGACCTCTGTGGTATTTGAAATCATGCTGACAGATGAGAATGACAATGCACCAGAGATACTGAGGTCAGAGTACGAAGGTTATGTGAGAGAAAATGAGCCATCACTGGACAGACGCCTGGTGATTGAGGTAAAAGAAAATTGACAGAATAGCAAAATGTGTGCAATTTGTGACAATTTTATGTGAAAATTACCACTGAGGGAACACACATTATAGGGCTTTGAAATATGGGAATTTCTTTTAAGATTTTTTTTTAAAGATTTATACCTGAAGCACAATTTATGTGATTTTTACTGTGTATCTTTAACCTTGTTGCATTACATGCTAAGCTGGATTTTATGCTTTTAACAGTATGTATGTGGACAAGCAATAGCAAGCTGCAAGCGAAAATACTTTAACACAGAATAGACATGACAGCAAATTATTCCTCTCATTGAACTTAACCTGAAGACTGTTTTACAAAACAAACAAACAAATATTATTTATAAAGGTATAAAAACTTTATCATATGTTAATACACTATGCAGAGCAGACATACATTGCAATTTGGTAACTGAATGTAAAATTAATCTTGGCATCCTTAAAAGTAATTATTGCTGTTTATTCGACTATTTATTAGATATTAGACGACCTTGTTTCTACCTATAAAAATCAATGTTTTTTTAGAAGTGTAACAATGTTTTATACAAAATATTGTAATATACTTAATACTCTTCTTTTGCATTATATCCGACTGTGATTTTCTATCTACAGGCCACAGACAGAGACCTCCCACCAAATGACAAGATCCATTTCTTTGTCATCAAGGGTGACCCCCTCTCCAACTTTACCATCGATGCAGAGTCTGGTGAGATCAAATTAAATGGACCCCTGGACTATGAATCCATGGACCCAGCTATGAATGGGTCCTTTGTGTTGACAGTAATGGCTGAGGACATGGGGATGCTGCCACTCAACTCAACTGTCAGGGTAACCATCAATGTACAGGATGAAAATGACGAGAGCCCATATTTTGAGAAGCACCTGTATCAGACAGCCATCTTAGAAAATAGTGTGGGTGGTAGGTATTGGGTTGATTGTTTTGTACCACTAAGCCTATTTATATAGAACAATGTTGTTTAAGAATATTTATGGAAGTACCTGTATCAGATAGCCATCTTAGAGAACAGACTGGATGGTTGATACTGACTGGTTGTTGCATCACCACCAACTCATTTTATAAAGACTTCTGTTTAACACTTTCATTAGGACTTTAGACAGCCATGTTTATTAGTATTCGCAATTATTTGGAATTCCTGGTTCAGTGTATTCCACTTTTGTTCTGGAAACTTGACACAGCATGAGCCAATCCTCATTACTTATTTATTACTTAGTAAAGGATTAGGTGAACCCATATACTCTAACATACCAATGTTTTAGGGGTGAAGTCTTTGCATATTCTCTCTTACATCCAAGGCTTTCACGTGACCAAAGTACATGCTGATGATGATGACATCACTGCCCCTAACAACGAGGTCATCTATCGGGTGGATAGTGGCGGTCTGGACAAATTCCGCATCAATGCCCAGACTGGGGACATTACTGTGGAGAGTGGAGCAAACCTGGACAGAGATGTGTACCCCACAGAGTATACACTCAAAATACTGGCCATAGATAGGGGGACCCCACAACTCACTGGTATGTATAGAGTAAGAGATGTATACAGGCATGCCTTATTGATATGTGCAGAGCATGAGTATGTATGTAAGTATGTATGAGTATGTAAACTTCCAACCCAGGAGATAGTAATTTGTGTGAGTATAACGCCAAATTAATTCCTAACTAATACTCTCTCCACTTTGAAATATCTGTTCTGTTTTTTTTTTGGATTTTAAACATGTTCTGTTATCAGTTAAGCAAAAAACCTAAAATACAATTCTGTTATATCTGTGCTGTTTTCCCATCAGGTGAGACTGTGGTGCAAATTAACATCACAGATGTGAACAACAAGTTGCCTGAATTTGAAGTGGAGGAGGATACAACCAGAATCTCAGAGAACACTAGTGTAGGCATCAACTTCTTCAACTACCAGGCCACAGACCTGGATGTCAACCATAAACTCAGGTACAGTCAATACTCTTGTGTTATTTTTTGTATTAAAGTTGTTTGAGAAGCTTAGTGGTTGTATTAATGAAAGAAAGCTTACTACCAAGTCACTGGCTTTGATGTCAATGATAAACGCAGGTAAAGCAACACACTTGTCCTTATTTTAATATTACCTCCACCAAGGAGGTTATGTTTTTGCCTGGGTTTGTTTGTGGGTTTGTGAGTTTGTGAACAAGATAACTCAAAAACTTATGGATGGATTTTAATGAAATTTTCATGATATGTCTGAAAAGGTAAAAGGAAGAAATGATTAAATTTTTGGAGTGATCCAGATCACTATCTGGATCTTCTGGATCCATGAAATGTAATGTTTAAAAACAGATAACTCAAAAACTTATACTATTAGATGGATTTTGATGAAATTTTCAGGATATATGCTCCCTGGGCGAAGGTCTGCGCTCTCTGGATGCTCTTGTTATTAATAGTTATAATAAAATTAATAATAAGACTAACAATAATAATGTATGACAATTAAGTGTTATATTGATGGAAGCATCCTTGTTTGTGACCTAGAGTCTAAGGAGTGGGAAAAGCACAATGAAAAGAATCTGCATGTTCTAGTCATCCTAAACAGTCACTAGAGATTACATAAGGTAAGGAGTGTTGATGACCCAGAGGTTCTGGTATATTAAAGGTTTGTACAAGATGAAAATCCCAGAAGAACCTGACCACAAAGTTTTGTTGTTTCAGGTATTCCCTCCTAGTTGATCAAGTTTATGGAGAAGATGAAAACAAACATGAGTATCCAGACAAGGAATATCTGGGGAACCTGTTTGGTATTCATACTGACAATGGCACCCTCTATGTAAACAGCAGACTGGACAGGGAAACAGTGGAACTGATCGTGGTGAAGATTTTTGTGGAGGACTTGAATGCAGAGAAACCTCCTGTACAGAATGCAACAGGTCAGGAAAATAAGCAGTTATGTTCTGATATTATTTTTATGGATCTGGTTGTTGT
Source organism: Sabellastarte sp. h YS-2021 (assembly GCA_964017235.1). Lineage (NCBI taxonomy): Eukaryota > Metazoa > Annelida > Polychaeta > Sabellida > Sabellidae > Sabellastarte > Sabellastarte sp. h YS-2021. Next base: position 44,942,557 of record OZ024931.1, on the reverse strand, counting down.
AAATTGTAGAGGAATTAATTCTGAATTCTGAATAAAAGACCAGAGGTCGTTTAGGAAGTGAAAAAATTACCTTGGCTCATAGTCACTTATATTCTTATCCTTGAAAATTTCTATTTTTTATGTCAGCTGACTTGTCGGTCAGCTGACATTATGGCATCACTCTACGGCGTCCATTTCCGCATCCGTGTCCGTGTCTGCGTGAACAACTTCTCCTCCAAAACTACAAGACCCAGAGACATGCTGTTTTTTTAAAAGATGCCTTAACTATCCAGGATGATAAATCATAAAATCCATGCAGATCTGTCTGTTCGTCTGTTCCCCAGAGCCATTGCAAGTGAGGTACCCCCACCCAAAGTGTGAAAATTTCAACACTTTATCATAATTTTTCATTAACTATTAAAGGGATTTTTCTCTTATCTTGCATAAATGTGCCAGGCCACTAGTAGATTCCCTTGTGTGAGTATCAGGCCTGGGTCTTTCTTAATTATTTTTTATGACTTTTTAAAATAATTTTCAATGCATTAAAATTCATGAAATCATGCACTAAATCACTTATAACTTGAAAAGTATTGCATTTAGAGCATTTTGTTGAAATATGTTATTTGGCTACCTTTTCCATAGCTATAATGTTGTGAGTAACTTGGGTGTCTATCACAATAGCTAAGTGAGTAATAGCTACTTTTTGACTTTTCAGTACCTTTCATGATGAGTAAACTCACTTGTAACTTAAAAACTATTGCATATACAGAATTTTGTATAAATATGTTATTCAGCTACTTTTGGGTCAGCTATAACATAGTAAAATTTGAGACCTGTAGCTCATTGCATAGGTGAGTAATAGCTACTTTGAGGTTATCACTGTTGAGTAAATCAGTTGTAACTTGAGAACTATTGCATTTAAAGTATTTTGCTTAAATATGTTATTCACCTAATTTTTCGTCAGCTATGGCATAGTAAAATGGCAGACCTGTAGCTCATTACATAGCTGAGCAATAGCTATTTTCAGGTTCTCACTGTTGAGTAAATCAGTTGTAACTTGAAAACTATTGCATTTACAGTAATTTGTTTAAATATGTTGTTCACCTACTTTTGGGTCAGTTATAACATAGTGAAATGACAGACATGTAGCTCATGGCATAGCTGAGCAATACCTACTTTGAGGTTCTCACTGTTGAGTAAATCAGTTGTAACTCCAAAAAACTATTGCATTTAGAGTATTTTGTTTAAATGTGTTATTCACCTAATTTTTTAGCTATAACATAGTAAAATTGCAAACCTGTAGCTCATTACATAGCTGAGCAATAGCTATTTTCAGGTTCTGACTTTTGAGTAAATCAGTTGTAACTCTAAAGTTATTGTATTTACAGTATTTTGTTTGAATATATTGTTCATCTACTTTTGGGTCAGTTATAACATGATAAAATTGTGGACCTATAGCTCATTGCATAGCTCAGCTATAGCTACTTTCAGAGTATCGGTGTTGAGTAAATCAGTTGTAACTTCAAAGCTATTGCATTTAGAGTACATGTATTTTGTTTAAATATGTTATTCACCTACTTTTGTGTCAGCTATAATATAGTAAAATTGCAGACCTGAAGCTCATAGCTGAGTAATAGCTACTTTGAGATTTTCACTGTTAAGTAAATCAGTTGTTTATTGCATTTAGAGAATTTTGTTTAAATATGTTATTCATTTATTTTTAAATCAGCTATAACATAGTAAAATTGTGGACCTGTAGCTCCTTGCATAGCTGAGTAATAGCTACTTTCAGGTTCTCAGTGTTGAGTAAATCAGTTGTAACTTGAAAACTATGTCATTTACAGTATTTCTTTAAATATGTTATTCACGTATTTTGTGTGAGCTATACCATATTAAAATTGCAGCCCTTTAACTGATGGCATAGCTGACCAAAGCTACTTTGAGATTCTCACTGTTGAGTAAATCACTTGTAACTCAAAAACTATTGCATTTGCAGTATTTTCTTTAAATGTGTTTTTAGCCTACTTTTTACACCTAAACAGTTACCTTGTTACTTTCCTTCTGAATACCATTTCCAGGGCACAACTATTGTGTCCTTTTCTTCTGTCACTTCTACTCTGAAACTCAAAACACACAGTCAGCTGACACAGACCCCGTTCACAGGCACTGATTGCTTGTTTTTAAATGACCAGTGTAAATTTATTCTACTTTTAGCTACTCTTTCTATCACTCTGCTTGATGTGAATGACAATGATCCTGAATGGGTTCCCAGTAACATGTACACAGCCACTGTGTCTGAAGGCTCCAGTCCTGGGGTTGAGGTGAAACAGGTCACTGCCATTGACAGAGACCTCAACACTCTGCCTATCAGGTGGGTTGAGGGTCATCACTGTGGAAATTACCTCAAACTAAGATAAAGAAAGCAACAATTAAGGCTAAGTAGCATAAAATATAGAGGCAAAAACATTTCAAATGTAAGAAAACTTTGCCATTGTTAACGGAAAAGTTAGGGACTTTTTAGTTACAAATTTTAAGTTTCTTAGTGTGTAGATTATAATTCTGGATTAACAGCTCAATTAATGCACATTGAAAAGGTGTTATCATAACCAGAAATTATGGGGTTAAAGAAGAGCAGTATATAATACTTAGTCAAGATTCAAATTATTGTAAACTAATTGGCAGTGGTAAGCAACTCCCCGCATTTCCACTCAAGGCCCAGGATGAGATGTAAAATAATGACCTCTGAAGTATGACAGTCATGTAAATGTTATAGAAATGTTTAACAAAGAAAAATAGCACTAGATTCATAGATGTTTCATCAGAGATAAAACAATGGCATCTTAATGTGAAAAAAAACCCAGAAACTCCATTTTACAGACCTTGTATTATCTCAAGTAATACATAATGCTCTGTCAACAATATTTTGATCATTAGGGTTGTACTTTTATGTGTTTCATAGAATGGAAGAACTTTCCTCACATCAAATATTCTGACACAAAAAATTTAACTTTTGAATATCCTGCACCCAATTCTCTTCAGTTTAACCTACTCTGTTCCTTCTCATTCAGATACTTCCTGGTTGATGCAATTGAAAGTGCAAAGAAAAACTCTACAAGTGATTTCTTTAACATCACCCAGAACTCAGGGATTGTGACTTTACGTCAGTCAATAGACCATGAGGATTATCAGCTGATTAATATCACGGTGATGGCCGTAGATGGAGGATATCCAACCCGCCACTCAACTGCAGTTGTTACAGTAGAGGTGATCGACGTTAATGATAACAGTCCCGAGTGGGAGGTGTTTGAAGAGGTTATTTATGTCTGGGAGAATGACACTATAGGTAATGTATTTTCGACAAATTATGGCTTGCTGCATTAAAGTGTTATAGACTAGGACTCAAGTGTCTCAAGAGGACATTTATTTCTGGGACATTGATACTTTAGTAAAAAAGTATGGCACTACTCATTTGAGATTGTAAATTTAAACATCAGTGGACCTTTTATTATTTTGAATTTTAGGTTACAGTTGCAGTTTTGTATAAAAATATACAATAAAGGGAATAAACGTGTGAATTTTATCCATGTAATATTGAGAACGAAATGTAGCCTTCTTAAAGATCACATTGTCACCATATTATTGATAAGACAATATGTATGTTTAGGCACCTCAATTTCTGAAATATTGACAAGTATGTGTATACCTGGGAGAACAATAATATAAATATTGTAGTTTCATTAAAATATGTCCCATGCATCAATTAATGTATGTTGAAACATGAATAGACCAGACGTTAATTTCAGTACTGGATCCCTTTTTAAAAAAAAAAAAATTCCCCAACTTGCCACTTATTTTTACTGATCACGTTTTTGTTATAGGGACCAGTGTGACTAGTGTCTTTGCCACAGACGGAGACAGTGGGGAGTTTGGACGGGTCATGTACTTTATTACTCAGGGAGACTACGGTCATTTTCATATGGACAACCAAACAGTAAAACTCTTATCTTTCATTATATTTGATTATTGTCTTGGATTTAATATATATTTAAAAGAGGCATGTAGAAAAGACTTGTCAGTTTAACCACATTACTAAGTAAAGGCTGGTATTTAATACTGTAAGGACAATATGCTTACTATTACTGAGTTAGATGTGTTTGTACTACCTATTCTTTAAGTAGTGCTATGTAGAGGTGTACATATCAAATAATTAAGTCTTCTTGTAAATTACTGTTTCATTTAGATGGCATGACTACAATTGCTAAGTTACATTGGGAGCAGATAGCTCTGTATAACCTGTTCTTTGATTGGCAAAGATTCCAAAGCATTACAAGACAAATTCTTGACCCTCTGAATTGATTTCTGTTGTACTTAGAGTCACATGACAAATTCGTGGTGAATGAAATCGGGAACAGATATCCATGTACAGTCTGTTCTTAAAATAGTTGTATAGTTATTCTGTTGCATTTGCATTGCATTCTATTGCATTTCTTAACAAAGTGTCTACTCACTTGGTTAACATATGTACTCAGGGTCACATGACTACAATTGCTGAGTTAGACCGGGAGCAGATACCTGTATACAATCTGTTCATTGATGCCCGTGACAGCAACTTTGCCCCTGAAAATGAGCAAAGGATTAACACACGCAACATGCGCATCCATTTGAGGGACATCAATGACAATGCACCCAGATTTGAAGAGCCTTTATATGAGGTGGAAATCAAAGAAAATCTGGATGTTAATGATTTTGTTGTAAAAGGTATGTGTTATTTGTATCCCTAAAGTTAAAACTTAAAGGATATTAAGTACATGTTTTACTGTGACGATGTGAGTTCTATACCAGTATGTTAGTTTAAGGTAATAAAGATGGAAACAATCACAGTCACATACTTCACCCCAGTCACTAATGTTAGACAGCATTAATGTTAGACAAAGATACAAAATAGGTAGCTAAACCCATTTTAAGTGATACATATACATTGATACATATGAACCAGGGTTCGCTTATTGTACCTCTTAATATTTTAAGGAAATTATGAAAATCAGACAATATAATGACAAACTGGTCTAACATTAATGCCATCTGACATTGGTAACACAGGTGTACTGCTGTTAAAGGTCTAAAGTAATACATCATCCACTTCCTTAAAATTCAACTGAAATGAATAAATTTCCTATCTTACAGCAAATACCAGCTAACAGTTACGCCACATTTCAAAAATATGCCTTTTGATTTGTTCTCATGCTAATTAGTTTGAAATTTTACATCTCTAGTGACTGCCACTGACCTGGATGATGGACGCAATGCAGAGATTGTTTATAGCATTGATCTGTCTCCTGGAAATGGGACAGATTTGTTTGACATCAACCCATCCACTGGTCAGATCTATGTAAAGAAGCAACTGAAAGGAAATATTGGATGGTACTATGTGATTGTCAGAGGTACTGACAGAGGAGAAGAACCACTCTCCAATACAACCAAAGTATTGGTCTTCATTGAGGATGTGAATGATCATCCACCAGTGATAACCTACCCTACAGCCAGTGATGTCATTACAGTTAAAGAGGTATTTTTATAAAGTTAAAGAGTTATTCATTTTGCAGTTAATGGTATAAATTTTTTGTCTTGATTGTAGCAGCATTTTGGACAGCAATTATTTCTAATTTATTACCATGGTAACACACCTACATCTCTCTTGTACTTTGTAATTTGGTTTTCTGTTCAGTGCATAACATTTCATCTGATTAGTATTTGCGCATTAACTTAATTGAAATCCATACAAGATACTTGTCAGTTTTAATTACTTTATTTTAGTCAACTTTGTCATTGAAAAAGGTCCTTTCAAGAGCTTTAGTTTCTTGAAGATGGAAATTAGTTTTCAGAGTTCTGCTTAAAGGAGTTTGGGTCTATGATGTCACTTTTTTCTGTACACAACCTTTTTTCTTTCAGCATGAAGAAGTAGGCCATGTGGTGGTTCAGGTTTTAGCTACAGATGGTGACACCGGTTTGAATGGTGTGGTGGAGTTTGAACTGGTGACTGCAGGATCCAGTGATCACCAGTACTTCAGTATTGACAAGAAGAGTGGGGTGATGACAGTGGCTCAAGACATTGACAGAGAGAAGCAGGTGTATTACAATGTAAGTGGACAACTCAACTATAGTATGTTCACTTGGGTTACCTCAGTCCAAGTCTTCATTGGTTGCCTGTTAGATACTGCTGTATGTGTCAGATGGCTACAATTACCTACAAGTTTCTCAAAAGTGGTCAACCTTAAGTTACTTCAGTCCATTTCTGCACCCCTGCAGAGACAAATTCATCACAAGATGAGGAAGACTAGATTGAAGATTCCTGCAGCCTCCTCAGTTTTTTGTCCATCCTTGCACAAATCTAAGAATAAATTTGGTCGTAGTTTTGCCTTTGATACTCCTACTATCAAAAAGAAATGCTTGATGGGGTTCCTTCTGCTACCTCTGTCATCTCCTTAAGGAAAAAAACTCAAATAAATTCTTTTGAGCATAATTGTAAGGTGTGAAGCAGGAGAATAGTAGTTTGAGTATCATGTGGATTCCTTTATCAAGTCCTAATATGTGTAGTTAATATAGCTGCCTGCTATATCTTTCAGTTTCCCAAAACACAGTTGCTGATTTATACTGTAATTATTCTCTGTTCAGCTACAAGTTCGAGCCTATGACCTGGGTACTCCACAAATGGATGACAGAACATCATTCACTGTGACAGCTTTGGATGAGAACGACCATCCCCCGGCCTTTGATCGGGAGAAGTATCCTCCTCCTTACCGAACCAGTGTATTAGAGGAGCAGAGTAACATCTATGTCACCAACCTCTCACTGGCTGAAGATCCTGATGTGGGAAATAATTCAGTGATATGTTACTATATTGTGGGTAGGTTGTTAAGAAATACTTAAATATTTTCTTCACCAGTGTTAAATTGAAATGGCAACATTTAACTTCAACCTCTCAATGCACTTTATCACTGCAGATTGCCTAATCTCTATCTACAAATTATTATAAGAGTGACCAGTGTGTAAACTTACCATAACATCTGTACTTCAGTCTCTTTCATTAAAATTTACTATTTTGTATAGAATTCCTAGTTAAGTAGATGTACATATTTTTTCGTTCAGGGTTCAACTGGAAAAAAATCAGGGAAGGATTTATACACGGGTTGTCACAATACTGTGGGTGTCATAATTTTGTGTGTCATTAGTCTACAAACTAATTATGAAACCTAGCCATTCAAATTACAAGAAATAAAGAACTGGAGTATAAATGACAGTCAATTAAATGAAAATTTAATAAAATATTATGCGTTGACAGTCAATATATTCCTGAATAGGTTCCTAAACAGAAACGCATGGTACTATGACATGCACTGAATTGTACAAGACCAATAAAAGCAGTGGAGTTACTTCTGAACCTGAATTTGATTGTTGGATTGACAGTCAGATGTTGATGTTATTGTTTTTATTATTTTCAGGTGGAGATAATGTGTACAAGTCCCAATTTCACATCAATAAAACCAGTGGAGAGTTGTGGCTGGGCCCCAGTATAGACAGAGAGGTAACTGATGAGGTGGAACTCATTGTGAAGGCCACACATGACTGCTCTTCAGGTAATGCTGTAATGTGATAGGGGTACCATGACAATCTGGGCATATTTGAAGGGAAATACTAAGATTCACTATTATACACCATACTGGAAGAGTGGAGGTTGTATATTAAGGTTAATGCTGTTATTAATCTGTGTCTGTGGTTTTACTTGGCTGAAAATGTTTGTCTAAAGAAAAGTAAAATAAAAAAGAAACAGTTTGTTTGCAACCCATTTGTATCAACATTTTCCAGTATGATAAATAAAATGTTTTGCACTCTGTACTGTAATGAGACCAAAGAAGGTTTAAGATGAACATCTATTTTTATTTTCGTTTTCATCAATATGTGCTTATTGTGGTTGTCAGAAGCCACTTTATGGATTTTAGTGATATCATAACAAATGATAGTAGAACATGAATTTGTTTCTGGGTTATAAAGTATGGACCTTCAGCTCCAACTGACACTGGAATATTATAAACTCAAAGGTTACCGCAGCTAAAACCAATTATTGTAAATTTTGTAGACATTTTACTTACATAAACATGTCCACTTGTTTCCAGGTCACTGGGAGAAAGATGAGAACACTGACCAATCCTGGAATGAGAGCGATACGTCCTTACTACTGGTGAAAGTGGAAATAATTGACATCAATGACAACCCACCAAAATTCCTGAAAAAGTGGTTCACTGCAGGGGTCACCAAGGATACACAGCCAGGAACTGAGGTCATCGACCTATCTGTAAGTGCTTGTTTATACAAGTAGAAATGTTGTAAAGGTCAGTAGACATGTTTGTGCCAGTAACAGTTACTTTATTAATATTTTCTTGTTATCTGGAATAAATGTGATTCCGTTATTTAATTCTTATTGTATTGATCATATAAAATCATTATTACTTTGAAATAACAAGTGATTTACAGTAAACACTTTTAGACCAATGATGCATGACTCTTGAACTGGAGTCTTGATTTATAGGAGCCAATATGTTAAAAAGACAATAAAAAGTAAGATGTACTGAGTGAAATCATGAAGATGTTAAATAAGACATCTTTACATATGCTATATGGTCTTTTTCAAACTATTCCAGGTCTATGCCAGGGACCCTGACATAGGGAACAACAGCAAGCTGTCATATTTTGTGAAGGGCTCCTTTGTATACACACCAGGCTTGCAGGACAAGTTTAAAGATGATCCATTCATAGTGCAGAAGGACAGTGGTGTCGTGGTGACAAATGTTTACTTTGCCAGTGACATGGATGGACACATAGAGTTCAAGGTCAAAGTGACAGACACCAATCCAGTGCATGAGGATACAGCTGATGTCTCAGTAAGTTAATTTTAGCATAAATATCTTTGTATATATCACCATATTATCAAATATTACATCCTTGTCTTTTATAATTCATTTATTACATGTAGTGTCAATTTTCATGTGTCTATCAGTGCTGTATCAAATAAAGACATGTGACATTTTCTATTTAATCCCATTGACATCTGTGGTGGCTTAAAACTTAGAAAAAATTCCTTTTGGAACTATTTTAATGAAGAATTTGAGATCTCATTAATTAAAATAACTTTAAGAGTACTTGAATACCAATATTACTACCCTTTTGTGTACAGTAAAGAGTACAATAATGTTTTAGAGTACTTGAGTACCAATATTACTACTCATTTGTGTACAGTAAAGACTGCAATAATGTTTAAGAATACTTGAATACAAATATTACTATTAATTTGTGTAGAGTAAATAATACAGTAATGTTTTAGAGTACTTGAATACCAACATTCCTACTCATTTGTGTACAGTAAAGGATACAACAATGTCTTAGAATACTTGAGTACCAATATTAGTACCCTTTTGTGTACAATAAAGAGTAAAATAAATGTTTAAGAGTACTCCAGTTTTAATATTACTACTCTATTGGTAAAATATTATGTATTTTTCTATGTCTGCTTTTTACATCCTGGCAATTTTTTGTCTTTATTTATGGCAGATTATGTGTACAAAAAAGAGTGGAATAAGTAGGAGCTCTATTACTCAGGCCTCTGTTAACCATATATATATTTGCTTTTATTACACAGTTTTACACTCTCAAGTTGATTATTTTCTGCAATTCGATACAACAAAAAATCATCTCCCATAAAATATTTTATAAAGCTTATGTCATCCAAGTAAAATTTCACATTTCTAACAGTTTTACACAAATAGGCGTTCTACTCAATTTTATCTAAAAGCAAATTTGACACAAGAAATTGTGGATTGTAAGTCAAGTAAGACTGTACCAAATAGAATATAATGTAATGAACACTTTTATGGCACTTAATCTCTATCAGATGACAGACTCTATGGTGTTAAAACCATAAAGTGAGAAGAAAAAAGTCAAAATCCAGAGGCAAATCACATTTGCACCCTTTCTGATACCCAGACATAGTGCATATAACACTTGTCAAAGTCAATCTGATGGTATGTTTCTTGAAGTACCCCACTTTGCTTCAGTTTTCAAGTCTCAAAACCATTTTGGACTCAGTTTTTCGTATGACGCACCAATGATTTGGAACGACCTCCCTGACATGGTCCACTTTGCAAATTCACTTGCCTCCTTCAGGTCAAAGCTGAACTCGTACCTCTTTAGAAAAGCATATCCACCCAATTTTCCATTCTTCTGCTCTCCCTGGTTCTGTCCCCTGCAGTGTCTCTGGTTTATGAATATCGAACAATGTTTTGGGTGTGATGCACCTTAGAGTCTGACAGACATTAAGCACTATAAAAGTGCTATTAAAATTAGAATTTGACTGACAAAAATACACTAGCCTGATCATTCTGTTTACAGCTGGTATATTGGAAGTAAATGGTTTGCATGTCTATACCAAATCATTCCAAAATAACTTGTGAAACAGATTTTATAAACAGTCATATACTTATGGTAATTTACAGTATGTTTATCTATTTTATGTCCATTTAATAGAAGGGTTCACATAAAACAAATTGTTTACATCCAAAATTGGCTGTACAATGCTGCAATAAGATTTTGTCGATAGCATTTGGTTAAGCAACAATGTAGTCACCCTTTTTTCTTAAAAAGGCTGTTCTTGTGTAATTATTTCAGGTTTATTTCCTGAATGAGAATCAGAGGGTGAAGGTTATTATCCGTGGAGAACCAGATGACGTCCACCAATTCCGCGACCATTTTGCCGACTTCCTGTCCAATGTAACGGGTTTAATCATCAATGTGGATGAGATTTTACCACATAAAGACCAAAGTGGACAGCCAGATCCCAGGAGGTACTCTACTTTATCCAATACACAACATCAGTTTGAAATAGTGAATAAGAGAGCTCTTGTAATCAACTTAAGTTCCAACTTGAAAGAACCAATTTGCATAATTTATATAGAACATGAAAATGGCCAGACTGAAAATCAAGAATAAAAATGAAGTTACAATTTTTCTTCAAATTTAATCATTTTCACCAAGTAGTTTCAAGTATATAGTATCTGTGGTGAATCCAAGATAAATATCCAAGCAACTTTAATTAATCAAAACTAATAATCTTGCAAGATGTCACATCAGTTTAAAAAAAATCCCATCTCATTGGCGCACTAGTGAACCTAATATAAACAGACCAATACTGAAAGTATGTAGTTGTGAATATGGCTGTCATGCAGTTTTTGAGTAAATATAAAAATACTGCTGACTAGAGTGATTCACCATTTTTTACCCTTTCATGTTTAGCTTGCCACACCCTTGGGATTTTTGTTAAGTGAACCTAAGAATCTTGTGTTTGTTATGCTTAACATTGTATTACATAAACTGCCATGCGTCCTTTTTTTACTCTATTAAACTATTTCTAAAGCAGCTATTCTTGTTGCCATTTAAGTATGACATGTTGGACATTCATCAAGGTCAAGAATGCTGTGCATCAAAAATGATAAATTCCTTTGAGTAAAATTCCCCTATAAATAATACAATAGATTAGGGCTTTTTTTTAAAACTGACTGTTATCTTTTCTGGCAAATTGCCAATGTAAAAGTTTTTTTTTCGAATACTCTGTCTGTTTATGATGAATTACAGACTCTAATAGTAGCTTTTATTTACCATTTATTCAGGACAGACATGTTTATTCATGGGATAGACAACAAGACAGGAGAGGTGGTTCCAGCAGATGTGTTAATAGAGTGAGTAGCATCTTAACCTGTTTTTTGTCACAATAAAAGTCTGCTTTAATTCATTCATATTTTTAATCAAGTGTCATAGTACCATCTTAGCCCCTTCCCAGTCTATAATTTGATGCTGAATGGAGGTATTGGTATTTTCGGCAGGTCTGTCAAAAGACTGAATACTGAGTAACATCTTCACACCTTACTGACACACCTGGAATATATGTCTGGTTAAGTCCTTAAGTATTTTACATTGGGAGATGTAGAGGGTGTCATGGTATTTTGGAGGTTAAATAGAGATGTAACTTAATATAATCGTTTCCCTGATTACTGTGAAAAGTGCAATTTAACAAAGTTAGTTTTAGAATAACAAGTTTTAATTGTTAAAAATAAGACACTTTCTGATGAGAGTACCTTTACTTTGTAGCTTGATTGATAAAAACTACATCTACCTCGAAGATTTGTTCAAGACATACAATGTGATGGAAGTTTTGGTATGTATATAACTTATGTCATTTCTTATTAGAAATAAATTGTTTTGATATATATATATGTCATGGTAGAAAGTCCAATCTGGCAGCATTTCAAATTCTGCCAGTAGAAAGTCCTTCTACTGATCTAAACTTTTGTAGAAAGTCCAAATGAAGTTTCTACCATTCTAAAATTGGTAGAAAGTCTAATTGAAGTTTCTGCCAAGCTAAACTCGGTAGAAAGTCTAATTTAAATATTGATGTTATGCTACACAATTTGGGCCTATTTCTAACAGAAGATTGAACTTGGAGGAATCATATAAAGTCCTACCCTTTTATAGCACCATACCTGAGTTTCATAGAGGTTTTCTTTTGCAACTTCTAAACACATGAATTTCTTACAATACAGCCAGTCCCTAGAGATGTTTCCACCTTTGAAGTGTTTGTTATTCCAGTACTCAAAATATATACGAGTCTCACTTTTTTACCCTTTTCAAAGTTTCAACAATTTTATCATACTTTTCTTATTAGATGCAATAATTTTCCTTTTCTTTTCCAATTTAATTTTCATTTTAATTCCAGAACCTTTAAAGAACTTTAAAGCTGTTCTGATATTGTTTTCACCCATGGTGTCTGGATGGGAAAAATATTGTCCAGGCTGTATCTCAGAAACCATAAGGTGTAAGATGTGGGGACATTGGTTAGAGAGTGTATGTGTGCATCATTATGGTATGACCTTGATTTGATCTTTGGCCTTGCTGTAGTAGCCTTGACCTTTAAATCTTGTCTGGGCTATATCTCGGAAACCATATGTTGGAGGAAGTTGATACTAGGTTGGGACATTAGTTAGGGGTTGTAGGTGTGAAACATCATGGTGTAACCTTGATTGTAACGTTGGCCTTGTTGAGGTGACCTTGACCTTTATAATCTGGTCCAGGCTATAGCTCAAAAACTGTAGGGTGTAGGAAGTTAATACTTGGTAGGGACCTCAGTTTGGAATGTAGGTGTGCAACATCATGGTGTGACCTGATTGTAACCTTTGACCTTGGCACTTGTTTCTACTCCTACATTTTGGATACATATTTCTCCTAGCATAAAAATATATGGATTGCTGCAACTGTTTATTATATGTACATTTACTTTATTGTGCTGTCTCCATTGACACCTATACTTCAGTTTGTAAATTTTACAGTTTCATAACTTTTAATTTACTTATTAATACTGTCAATTTCCTATTAGATTGTCTTGTTTTGATACTTTGTCTTTACATATATTTTCTTTCTCTCAAGTGTTATTGCTCCTGTAAGTTTGCATAACTTTTACTGCACATTCTATATGCAATAGTACCCAATGCTATTTCCCGGGTTGTGTGTGGCATCTTTGACGCTACTTTTCTTATTAAAATCCTGCTCGAACTGTTATCTTATATTTTCTGATCCATGATAAATTCTAAAATTGTTATCAAACTATACAATTGATCCATAATAATGAAAAAATTGAACATACAGTCACAAAAATAAATGGTTCAAAACCTTGATAGAATGTTTAAATTATATACCTAAATGTTATTATAATTATGTAATATTGATTTCAGTACTAGATATATTATGGTATCTCAGCATTATTACATTTTTATGTGATATTTATGTAAATCATTAACTGCAGAGAATTTGGACTATTTGAAGTCTTACTGCATCAGGGGTATTTGGGAGCTACTTAGACTTCACTGTTCTGTTTTGTGTAGTTTACATTTTTTTATAACCACAGTATATTAGCACAAATGTATTTATACCTGTTTATGTATTCACACTATATATTGGCATATTTTCCAGCTGGATGAAGATGAGATTTCCAAGTACTGATTGGATAAGACTATTATGTGTAGTCTGGTATACACTTCCTACACAGTCATATAACCATACTATAGTTTCACACAATACAGCTTACTGTAAAAGAAGGTTTTGAGGAATGCATTGATAAGACTATTCTGTTTGGTGTGGTCTAAAAATATTACTATAACTGCAGAACTATCATATAACCACATTGTTTTTGCAATTTTGCAGCCTGCTGTAGAAGATGTGTCTGAAAGCAGCATTGATAAAACTATTCTGTTTGGTGTGATTGCTGTGGCTGTTGTTTTAGCTGTATTAATACTGGTCATGTGCATCACTGCATGGACATGTCGCAAAAAGTAAGTACACAAACCACTCTGGGGCATCTCAGCAACTGATATCCCATGTATGAGGAGATTCATATCTTGTATTTTTTCCAGATATGACCTGGGTTCCAAAAATACATTATTCAGATGTATATTGATGCAAAACCTGTTGGAGATTATTTATTGTATTGCATTTGTATTTGTAATTAGTATCTGGTCAAAATTAATTTTTGGGTCATATTTCAGAAAAAAGTGCATGATATCTAATAGTATGTGCTTATTATCACCACAATGACTGTGTTCTTACTTCAGATAGAAGGCAAAGACACTGTGAAGTTAAATTAAATATAGTCTATTTCTTTCAACTGAATATGATAGAAATTGGTCATTGATCTAATTCTTCAATTTGTTTTACCTTCCAGATTGCTGCCTCATAGTCTTAAAGTCATATAGTTACAGGCAATGCTTTGATTACTGTCTATTTCTTGAAAGAGGAAATGTATTTCTTACAGTGAGAAGAGACCTACATTAAATTAATAAATTAATTGGTTTATTTTGCACAACTTTAGGGATAGACTCTGATCCTGGTAAGTACAGGCTAGTTCTTCCAGTGAAACATGACTTATATTCATTCTGTGTATTTATTCAAGTTTTAGTTCACCTGAAATATTTCAGCCACATGGACTGCATTTTACCAAAGGGATAGACTGTGAATTCAGTGATGTCTCTTCCTTCATAGTTTAATGTCAAATTCACTTTTTTAAATGTATTACCTTGCACATTTCAGCCACAGAGTCTGAACACAACTCAAGCAGCAGAGTCTGGTTTCAGATGGAGTATCTCCTCTTCTCTCTATCTTATGATAGCCATTGTAGCCCTCCTAGTCGTCATAAATTTGATTAGCTGTGGCATTTACTATAAGCGCAACCAAGTGTGAGTCCACAAACACACAGAGTGCAGAGTTATATGCTTTGTGTTGGAAGTGATCTTTGTATTGCTAGTCTATACCTATAAAGGCTCCAGATTCTTGACTAACCTTGCAGGATTGCAGTTTGTTATTCAAAATAAATATTAATATATCATAACATATATCTAAATCTTTCTTTCTATCATTGCTTGGGGTAAAACCTGAATGTTATAGCAGTTAACAGAGTGAAAACCTGTCCTGAGACATAATAAATCAAACAACAGCCTGCATGGTTTAATCCCGTTATTGTATTGTGAGATCTAGAAAAAAATTCAACTTAGTTATTTTGATTGTCTTTCACTTTGACAACAACTTTATGCTTAAGTTATAGGCACATTCTTTTCTTTGAACATTTGCAGTTAGAAATAACATAAGTTGCATTACCATTAATGTTTTGAGTGCATGTTTTTTGAGGCGTTCTAACAAAGTGAGGTTAATGTTTCTAATATTCCAGAAGAATTTCTAAAATAATCACCATAGTGAGAAATATTTTACTATTTTGTAAGAATTTAAAAAAATCATCACCTTACTTAGCGATATTTACTGTTTTGTAAGAATTTCAGAAATACTCACCTAATGAACAATATTTACCATTTGGTAATGTTTAAATAATCCAAGCTGTAAAAGTTTTCATGTATGTTGATTTTGAATGTGAATTTTTCTTCTGATGTTTCATGTAATTTATCAAAATCTGTACTGATATAAAATAAAATATTATGTTTTTTCCCAAAGTTTCATGCAGTATAACTAAAGAAATTGTCTTATTGGTATGCTCAGTATTTTAAAAAAGTAATAAGGTTGCTTTTGCAGAGTTTATTTTGTAGTACATTTGTAATATATTAATTTGCAGTAATTGTACAATGTAACAAAACTTGAATAATCTTTTTTTATTGATACTATTGTCTGTCATGTAGTAACATTTTTGACAGAAATGAGAAAGTTAGAACAAATATACTGACATTCATAATTTCCTTCCAGATACAAAAGAAAATTAAAAGCAGCAACAGCCATGGCATTTGGTGAGTAGAAGTCTTGGTGTTCAGATGTTTAGTTATTTTTTTTCCTTTGTGTTTCAAAACTTTTAATTTGACAACAATTAATCAGACAATAATAGTGCATTACTGAAAAGCATATTACTTTTCTTTAGAAGAATATTTATTGAAAACAATTAATCAAACAATAATAGTGAATTATTCGAAGGTAAAATGACAAATATTGTCCAGTGGTCTTTCTCTAAAATTACCATTGGTTTTTCGATATGAAATTTTCTATTTTCACTCTCTCTTTTTATAATGTTATCTGAAATACTTGGTTAAAAAACTCTTGATAAAATTATAGTGTTAATATATGAATTACTGTCACTTATATTTTTAAAATTCTTTGTAATTTTGTCTTTAATAAGATTGTCTCTTTTTTCTATATCATTATGAAAATATATTTTCCTGTGAATTACCATAACTTTTATTTTTAAACTGCCTTGTAATTTAACTTCAATTAAAATTGTCTGGCTTTTCCTTAATCGTTACATTTGACTGTTATCAATTTGATTCACCCTTGCACTTAAATGACAACAGTTTAACCATTTTCTTGTGCAGATAATCAGAAGATTTACACAATAGGTATAGAGATCTGTTTATGAATGGTGATGGAAATTATGTGCATGTTGTGAAGATTGGAAAAATGTATATGTTTGATAGGGCTTTGATATGAGTTGAGACAAATGGGTTTTTACTTAGAATTTTTCTAGTGATACAAGGCACACCAAACATGACAGAAGTGTGGTTGAATGTGTGTAAGCTTTATATATTTCAACGTTTGACTTGTCACATCACAATGGAAATGAGTCTCAACATAGTTGTAAATAATTGTAATTGCTTCATTGAAAATACATAAAAGAACATTTATATTTTGACTAATTGTTACTGACTACTGAGGTTGTTTTGTATATTTAGACATAATATTGTGCTTATTCACAATATTTACATAAATCCTGGCTTTACTTAGCTAGTGGCTTCACATTGTATACTTTTATTAAATGTGAAGAACATAACAAAATCTTTTTAAACTATATTTACATTATATTTTACTGGTTTAAAATTTCGTATCATGTCAAATTCAGTCCAAATTAAGTTCTTACCACTGGGCCAATCTTTGAGAAAATTAAGTTAAGTAATTAGTAACAGACAGAATAGCTATGAAAGCATGCTTTATGATTACAATACATGTAGTAATATGCATGGGTGTCTTTTGAGGGATTTGTGTGATTATTTCGTTCTTATTTATTCCTATAAATACTTTATGCTTGAGTGGTGAAGTGTAATCAGCATTCTGGCAATGTATCAGGCAGTGGAGTTGACAGTGTGTATTTCATTGTATTACCTGGTAATTCATCAAGGTTGAAATCCTGACATCAGAAGGAGTTGGAATTTTTGTGGGCATTAGTTTAAGCTCGCTCTCTGTGGAACCCAAAACTGATCTGTTTCTAGTTGTACAGTTCACTTTCTTCAGGCAATTTTCCCTTAAATTTGAGTGATCACCTATAATTGAAACATATTTTGTCTTAACATTCAAAGTTTGTGAAATTCTAATCAATCTATAAAACTGTATTAATTGTCCAGATTGAAAAACTGCAAAATACAATATTAAGTTTCAGGGATAGGAATTATGTTAGAAAATTTGTTAAACTGATTGGAACTCATCAAATGTTTTGCCATGATTTCTTTATATTGACCATGCTTTCCCTAAAACATTTTACCCTGGATTTAGAAGTTTAACCTTGAACCTAATGGTATGGTTTCACTCAATGAACCATTTGTATCTGGCCATCAGAGTCTTTGACCAACCAGGTTCAGTCGTCTCCAAAATTTGGAAAAATTGTTAACATCTTCAGTTTGTTCTTGAAAAACATCCTTTATGAAGTCATTTGTAATCAAGTTCTTCAATGAATTTAACAAAAATAAGACCTCAGTCATAACTGACTTGCTCATCTGATCTTATAAATATGTTTTTCATTCAGACTGCAAGTTCATTATATTCAACACTTTCGCTTAGCATCAAGTTTAGCATACCGAGTGTTACTCCAGATTGTTTGAAATTTTTCTAATTCTGCTTCCTGTAAAACTAGACTTTCTTGCCAGGATTGGTAAATGTAATTTTGTGCTGTTTCAGGTTCACACGACACTGGGTTGAATCACCTCCATGGGATTCCAGGAACCAATAAACATTCTTACGAAGGGTGAGTAGAGAAGTATGATATTTCAAAATGCTCTTTGCTGTTGAGCCCTGTTAAGTACAAGTTTAATAAATAAAATTCCCCTTTTCAAGCGAAAGGAATTTTAGTTTCTGAAATTTTTTTTTCAATTCAAATTATCCCTGTGGGAAAGCGGAAAGTATCTGGCTGTTGGCCAGTGATTTACAGAACCTTGACCAACTGTATACACTGGTTTCTTCCACCCTTCCAACTACCTGTCACAATGTAATTGTTACAGAGGTACTAGGCATGACTTAAAATGGCAAATCCAGAAGTAAATTTTCAAATCAAATTATTCCAGTTATCTGCAATCCCGGTTGATGAAGTAAATGATTATTTTTGGTCCATTTGTGATTCAACCAGAAAGAGTTCAACTGTTTGTATAGTATTTATATTTATCTTTACAAATGTGTAAAACATACCATAAAATAGTGCATAATCACAGAACCAACTTTGTAGTTTTAATGTTTAAACTTAAATTTGTTTTAATCTTTTTTTCAATCAATTTGGAAAATCATTGTTATTTCCTATTGTCTGATATGTTTCTATTTTTGTATTATTTGTATTTGATGGAGATAACTTTCTTCTTGCTGTATGCTATTATTTTTGAAGATCCTTAAGATGACATTTTTGTGGAAGACTTTGCATTCCCACTTATTGAAATCCCTATTTATTTTTATCTCTTTCTTGTATCTATGTATGCTTTATTTGTTGCTTACATTCTTTCACAATTTATTTAATCTGCAAAAATATTTCTGTGTATAAAACTGTGTATTGATGATGTTTCAGTTACTCTTGTGTTTGGTTGCTTAATTTGTATGGGAAAACTAAACCTTGGTATCCTACTTAAGATCATGGTTGACATATTTAAGACTTCTACAGTGTTTAAAGCGATGTTAAAGCCCAAATAAATAAGTGCAACTCCATGGATCGAAACACTTGCCAATCTTAATTGCTTAAAATATATACTAATGCAAAATATACTCATAACAATTGATATGATCATCATTTTTCCTTGCAACAAACTTTTATTTTTACTGTCAAAATTAAAATTCAACAGAACATGAAGTTGTTTTAGTCAATAATAATTCCAGTAATATGAAAATTGACAAAACAGTATTTGTTAAAAATCTGCTTCTTAAATGAATGTTCGTGATTGAAGCATATATTTCTCACAAAAGGTAGTTGTCATACTTGCTTCGGTTTAAGATTGTGTACCCTGTTACTTCATCTCACATCAAATTTGTATGATGAAAAATTCAAATAATGCTTGTCATATTAAAGAATAAATGAAGTATTAAAACCATCTTATCAGAAGATGTTTATCCAAATATTTTCATGAATAATAATCATTAATCTGACAGAAAGTAATTTTGAAAGACGAGTATTTGTATTGAAAGTATTTGTTTTGAAGGCAAAAGACAAAACAAGATATTTTCTCTTTAAAGAGACAGTTTCCCTACCTGTCATATATTATATATGCCCTGTTTACTTAATTCAGCTGTATATTCTTATTTCCTCAAGCTTTAGAACTGATCTAAGCTTTGATCTCATCCAGTCCTCTGATCCCAAACCCTTTACCAGTCTGCCCTCCAATGATCTGTCCAGCCCTCCCATAAATTATGCAAATCACACATCACAAGAGGTGCCCAAGCAGCCAATTGAATCACGTCACTACCAGCCACATTACTTTAATGAAGGCTTTACAGAACTCTAGGGTAACCATGTTGAAAATTAAATGTTGGCATGGCAACCACCATCCTAGTGTATAGTAGTTCAAACTAAATGTATCGTTACTACCTTATAAATATCTATATATATATGCTGAATGTCTTCTCACCAACCAGTTAGATGTTTACCTAGTTGATCATTAATACTGCTGAAACTATTGTACTATTTGTTAAGTAAATGTTTCATAAAAATTATTATCACCCATATACTGGGGCCAGTTTAACAGAAAGACTTAGCCTGGACTTGGACTTAAAGTTAAGACTTTTTTCTTTAATTCAGGTTAAGTCTGCCGTCTTAGACATAGCGGATTTCACAAAGCAGCAAACTCTAAAAGTCTCAAAGTTAAGTCCACCTGGGAGTGGGCTTAACTTTTGTAAACAAAGACATTAATATGGCCGCCATAAATTTTTCTCCACTTCAAAATTTGAAATGGCTGTAAATTAAGTGTAAATATATAAATCACTTCCCTAAAGTAGTCTATGGGAAGATTTTTATGTAGTAACAAGGTTTTCCATTTCAAAACAGCACTTATCTTTGGTTAAAATGCATCAAATGAAGGATATGTCACCAATAGTATATTTTGAACAGAAATAAAGGCTCACATGACACAGAAAACCACTGTGGTTATTTGATTAGCTTGGACTTAGTTAAGTCACCCTTTGTGAAATCCATTTAAGTCACAGACCTAGCCAAGACCAAAGTCTTAGATTTAAGTCCCTGATTTACTGAAACTTGGCTAAGTTTAAGACCATTTGTGAAACCGGCCCCTGGTATATCATTTTATGGCTTCATGTGGAATGAGTTTATTTAATAAAATCTTTGATGATATGATTTTGACATGGACTATATGATCACTCACATGTTTGTTATATCACTGAGATGTCATGATCTCACATTACTTGTATATTTTAAAGTTAATGTTTACTTTAAAGGTTGAATTCTTTCTGCTTACTGATCAAACAAGTCCAGTGTAAGTTTATGATGTTTGATCTTTCAGCCAGTAGGTTTGCATACAAAACTTAAAAATTAAAATCACATAGATTTTAACATCTACTTTTCCATTCTGATTTATAAATAATTGGTCTGAAAGAGTAGCGATTCTTATAGTTGAGGACTCTTTTACTTTTTAACAAGTACTCTTTTATGGTGAAAAACAAAGATAAAATGTTTGATTTTCTTTTAAAAGTTAGAGAAAGTAGGTAATTTGTAGTCAAGCTCATAGGATATATGAAAAAATTCTAATATCAAACAAGAAATGAATGTATTGTTCATGATAGTACACTCTTAGTACTTCTTTACACTGTTTTAATGAGAAACAATAAATGTGTAGTCTGTGCTACTTTTTGCCTCATAAGTGATTTAATTGAAAATTTATTACAAATAAAGCCTATTATTGTCCTAAAATAGCACATATTGATCCATTACTGTACGATATAATTTTTTCCAATGTATTTGTTCAACCAATCACAATATAAAGGATTATGGTTTTCTCAGGAACACTGAAACTATAGAAACCAGCAATTGGTCAAATATATAAGCCAGCCCAACATACCTTTGTCCTACGGAATTATGTTCATAGGTACACCATTTGCAGACAGTCTACATGTCTGTATGAAACACAAAAAGTATATTTTATTCATTGACATTTGTTTGAATAGGAGAGTAGGCAATCACAGGTCATGACATTGTGTTGACCTCTTGGCTATTGGACTAACCCTTCTTGAAAATCAGCTGATGTTTATGTTAATGTGGCACAAGATAAATTGTTCAAATAAAATCAGATAGACCTCAGGATGTTTATTTAAATTTCTGAACCCTTAGCATGCTGACTGACCAAATTTGCATGTTTTATAGTTTAAAGGTTAAAAAAATTAAACCTTTGACCTTTAGCATGCTCACTGATGAAACCTGCATGTTTTAAAGTATAAAAATAGACCAAAAATAAATCTTTGTGGCCTCTTCATTCTGCATGCAGTTTTCTAAAATATTTTTTTGAATCTTCAGTATGCTCACTGAACAAACCTGCATATTGTAAACCATTGTCACCTGTTCATTCTGCATGCAGATTCCTACAATATATTACAGATTTATATGTAAGGGACATGTGTTTTGTAGCTGACTGCATATATTGGTCAGGTAGAATATCTACAGTATGATCATCTGTCATTATTTTGATCTTGATACAATGACTTTGCCAACAATACACAGGGATTTATTTCTCAGAAACTGTAAAGACAAGGATATAATTTTGCTAAATAATGGTCTGGCCTATATTTGACCTTGCCATGGCGATCTAGTTAAGGAATAACACACGACTAGTGTTGGGTTATGCAGGGTTTTACAACGAATAGCAATATTAGTAACATGAAGGCGAAGCCTGAGTGTTTCTAATAAGCTATGACTTGTAAAACCCTGCATAACCCCGCGCTAGGAGTGTTATTGCGATTCTAACATGACATTTTATATTTGATGAAGATTTGTAATGCATATTCTTTATAATTTGACTTTTAAAAAAGTGAAGTGGGATTATTGCTCACATATGAGAAACTGGCCATGAGGTTATGCTCGGTTTTACAACGGTGATTGACCAATCAGAATTGCAGTCACAAGCGTATCATGTTAGAATATGTATTATAATGATTATATGGGAGCTACCATCTGAACTATGTTAGACTCATTCAGGAATAGGATTAGTCCACAGAACATATATTGGTTAGGATGTATAGGTATGTAGTGTGGTGATCTGGTATTGGTTAGACATTGACACTATGTTTTGTATGATATTTTGACTTGATAACCTAAGATGAAGGTTTGTTTAACAATGGCAATGTATCTTGATTTAATTACTCTGAAGGAAGTTTAGTGACATTACACCGTGTCTGTGAGTCAATACACCATTCAGCATCTTTATATCTGCATTTTCACCTTAATATAGTGACTTAAACTTTGTTGCACTTGATGTTCAATTTTCACTTCAGGCTGTGTCATATGAACATCTCTGATATTTTTCTTTGTGTTTTCTATTTGAATAAAGTATATGAAAACAAAAACTTGTTATCTTAAATTCTTTAATGATTACTGAGACAAACAGATAACCCTGGTATGTCAAATGCATGAACTGCTTTCAAAGGAGGGGAAATCTAGAATGTGATACAATGTGATTTGTAATATAATACTTTACTCCTGAAAAAAAATGGAATTAGCCAATGTTTAATAGAGTTGATATTAGATTTTAATGAAAGCAATCCCATATTGTGTGTTGTTGAAACAGCCTTCTTGTTTCCCTTCACTAAGAAGTATTTTTAGAATATTGCATCATTCTTGCAACAGTTGATTTTGTGAAGAAAGCATTGAATGTAGCCCATTAATGTATTAAATTTTATGTAGATATATGATGTAGACACTTGTTATATTTTGTGTTGCTATTATTCGATAAATTTGTGAAATCTAAATTGTATTTAAAAACTCTATTTTGTTAAATTAACATTTTTTTAGAAAACTTTTTATCATTGATAAATCTGATTTAGAATCTCCCACAAAGAAATTACATATCAGTAATTGTGCATCAGTGTTTATCTTATCCTAACCCCTTTACAGCCAAAGTAATCATACATATAGCTCCCGGATTCCAGGAGATACAATTTACTAAAACCATAAATAAAGCATCAGTGCATTAAACATATATATGTTATGTACAAGTTGAGATTTTGTACAAGTTGCAACTTGTCCAAAGAGCCTCTACAAGTTGTAACTTGTGGAAGCAGCTTGTACAAGAAGTAATTCATACAAGATTGACTTGCAAGTTGTAACTTGTACAGGTTTCCACCATCAAATAAACCCAACTTGTACAATGCTGTTGTACAAGTTGGATATAAAAAGAATTTTGGTTAGATTAACAATTTTATTGAAAAAATGACTGAGTTTATGTTTTTAAATATCAAATTTAATGTGAGAGTGTCATACACCTATAATAATTCCATAAAAAATTCACACTTAATTTACAGAAAAATTTTGCCAGTAACACTTAAAGTACAAAAGAAATAGTTATAAATTATATATTAATATTAAAATTGTAGTTTATCATTAAAATTAAAGTTATTTACATTGTTCATCTTTAGGAAAAATGAAGCTTTTGTATGAATTAATTTCATAAAGTACATTGTTCAGCTGAAGAAGCTTGTGCAAGTTGAAACTTGTACAGGTCCAAACTTTGTACATGATGCAACTTGTACAAGTCAACTTTCACAGATTTCTTGTATAAGTGCAACTTGCACAGAATCTTAACTTTTACACAACTTATATTTGTTCCAATATACCTTTGTATATGATAGTTAACCAAGATTTCGGTGAAAATCATCACAAGTAAAAAGCCTATTGAAAATCCATTTTAAGTAGGCCACTGTGGTATGTACAATTTTACACAAAAGCTCTTTCTGACAGAAAATTTGCCAGTACACCATGCTTCAGGCTGTAACCTTGTTAATATACATGTATTTGGGAATCATTCATTGAGTATGTTCCCCATTTTTTTCCATTAAAAGGTGTACATTTTGTATCATATTGAGGTTTTTAATCATTGTCACACAGTTATGAATTAATCATATGTTTGTACACTACAGTATATTTTGGTGTAACAGAAAGGTACAAGGAAAAATTTTCTTTACTTGGAGATCTATGACCACTTCTACTTATACTAGAGGTATGATGCCAGGACTCTAAAACTTTTCCTGTCGTGATTTTGGGTGATAATAGGATAATGGCAAATATTTTATTTAAATTATGATAAATAATGGATATTACAACCCACCTGTGTTTTTTTTCATTCAGGTCCAATCCTATCTGGTTAGAACAGGCTGCTTGGCCAAGAGAAACAGACACAGACAGGTGAGAAATGCGGCCTTTGGATGTAATTTTATTAAGTCGGAGTAATGTAACATTTGTTTTAACATGTAAACCTGACCACTCAGGAAACCATTTATTTTACTCCAAATTGTGAGGGAGTCTGATCTAATTTATGATTTGTTTATTGGGAAGAGTTTTTGGACATTTACCTAACCTGGTACAAAATTTCCATAAATAGGGCTTCTTGTTACTCAATTCAAGGGGTGACACAATGGCAAGTTTTACATTATTTATTTAACAGATAAGTTGGCCAAATGTTGCTTGTAATGTTGATTTTTCGTCTCAAATAAATAATGTTTGTATTGTTAAAACTGCTGAATTCAGGGATGTAGTTTGTTTCAAGTGGTTTTTGTTAATGTCTTGATGTAGAAATATGTAATATTTTAACATGTCATTCTTCCAAATTGTTATGAAAAGTCAAATTAACTCATCTATTTTGGTTTGCTGGTAATGTTTTGTGATAAATTAAATAGGAGAAAACTTAAAAACAAAACAAAGTAGATTTTTTTTTACTTGGCCAAAAAAATAATTCCTAGTGAAATTTTAAATTGATAATATCCTCTCAAGTAGAAACTGTATGAACTTTATAGTCTTAAAATTTGAAAATACTGAAACGTTCTTCCAGCTGAAATTTCACCTGTGTATAGTGCGTGTCAGATAAAGTGTGTAAAATGTCATCAACAATCCTGATAAGCTGATATCTATTGAGTATATATTTGTATTTTGTTGAATACAACAGCCAATCAAATCATGTGGAATCAACAGACAGCCATTTAAATGGCAATGCTACAGCAGATAACTATAGGGTATTCTAGAGTGATAAATATATACTTATCATTGTGTTTGTGTGGGAAAAAGTGGTGGATATCTAAACCTTAAAATATTAAAAAAAGCAATTACTCAAAATTCTCAAAATTAATCCAACATTAGAGCTCCCCATTAATTATCTGCATAAAGATAGGTTGTCCGATTTATAACATCTTTCAGGATTGGGCATTCGGATATATTTATACATACATACTCATTGATTTGGTATTACATAAGTTTAGTATCCACCTTTAACATCTTGCAGTTGAATTAGATGTGAGAGTTTCTAAATTTATTTTCCACAAGTTGGCTATATTGTAGTATAACAATAAAAAACACACTCCGGTTTATTCTTTCTTCAGCACAGTGGTAACTTTTTCATAACCACAGTACCTTTCAGTGAGGACATGTTTGTACTGATTTCTAGTTTTATTTTAAGCTGTTTGGCTACTTAATTGTTCATGCATCTGTCCTCTGCTGGATAATGTTTTTGTCATAAGAATTATTATTTACTTGCTTGTAAGCTCACTAGTATTTTGATCTGTCACTCAAACAAACTCAAAGTCAAACAATAATAATTTGCCATATTACACTACATGACGTAATTATCATAAGAGGACATACTCTTTCTTTGGCAATGAAATATTTCAGAAATTTTGAAGAATAGAATGGTATTAACAGCAATTACAATCATAAATATACTCAACCCATCAATGTTTAAATGTCTACTTTATTTCAGACTAAAAAATTGTCAATTCACATTCAGAATTCCTAATGGGTAGCTGTTTTAATGAGTTATGTATGAGTTTATAATGTTGCACTCTTTTCTATTTTTGACACATATCATTTAAAAAGTGCATGTTGCATCACCTAAATTTGAAGTTGTCAAGGAAACTATACATGAATGTTTTTGCTTTCAAATTGGTTTATTAAGTATGTTATATTGCACAGTCATATTTCCCATTGTTAGCACAATTAACTCTTGTGTTGTGCAACCAATTTAAACTCTGAAAAAAAATATATAATTTCTAAACTCTATAGAACATAAATGCATACAAACTGAAATATAGCAAATATTCTAGTGTTTAAGGCATGTAATATATATGAACTGAAAAAAAGAATTATTGCAGTATTTAAATTGGATTTATCAATATGAGCTGAAATTGTAAATCTTAAAATATAATCTTGTGATTATTGAGGAGAAAACCTTGTTTTACTTTGCCTGATGGGACATTTGTCTTATCTGTTGCAGAATTTCAGTGTATTAATTATTCATCTTCTTTCTTGATGATTTCAAGGAACATTTCAGAGGAAATTTGACATCTATGTGGTATTGAAAGATTTAGACACTGAAAAGTTAGATGTCACTCATTGTAGCATCAGCTCTCATACATATAAAATCATTGTCTTTTCAATCCCACTCTTTGAAGTCCTTGAAGTTTAAGTTGAATGTAAATAATTCCCTGTATTTTGAATACCATACTCTTCTGGTCAACCCCTTTATGTAGAAAACTGCCAAATGAAATTCCCATTTAAGAAAAAAAATATATATCAAGTTCTTAATGGGACTTTCCATTGTTATTTACAGTCTAGAGTTGTTGGTTAAGTTTAAATATGTTCTTGGTCCCTTCATGTCAATATGTGACACATTGCAGTAAAAACAGAATTCATGTTTCAGTTTATGTTCTCATGGTATTTTACAGTAAAAACTCGCTGGACGAGAACATTGTCTCCCCTGATGACAACGAACCTGGCTATGATGAACAAGAAATGAGTGTGGAGATGCAAAATGATGAATTTGACCAGTACCATCGTTATAACAATGGTACACAAGGTAACAGAGATAGGGATCGTGACAAATACCTGCGGGCAGCCCTAGAGGCCCAAAAGGAGCCCATTGCTATAAAAGAACAAAACACTGTCAAACAAAATAGTTCTGACTACGCAGGATCCAATCACCTGAGCCCTTCAGCGAGTGATAATAGGCAGAAAAATGAGAAAATGCATTTAATGTCAAACGGAAAGACCCTGCCACCCCAGATTCCCAATGGAGTCAGCAAAACAGGGAATGGTGGTCCAAATAGAAATGGCTTTGCAAGTATTGGACGTCACAGCAAATTAAGCACCTCATCTGCTGCGGACACAGGCAGATTTAGTCATGGTAGTGAGAAGTCACACAGAAATATCAGTAATGTAGGCAAGCCATCAATTATTGGAGGAAGCCTGTATGAAAACAAAGGCTTTGACATGCAGGCCACTGAAATCTAGACAGTGTAATGTATGTTCTAAACTAATCTAACCATATATGGGTGCATAGCTTACTGTCGTATATTTACAAATTTGTTATAATTATCTCTGTATCTTGTAAGATTACTGATATTTTATATTTATTAGTTATATTTGTATTTTACAGTGGTATACATACATCTGTAATTTGTTCATCTTGTTCTTGTAAACACAATGAAATATGAACAGGATGAAAATCAGTTGATTTTCTTGCGTATGTATGTGTGTCTCATTTCATATCTTACCAAAAGGACTGTGATTTTTATGTGTGTGTCTTTAGTGGTATAATTCATTTTAACATGATGTAAATTGATCTGACAAATATAATTGTGCTTGGAAATAACTATCAGTTCCATAATTTTATGATATTTACTCATTTATTGTATATTTTGAAATGCAAATTAGAAATATTTGTGGCAGGAATAAGTCTGCTGATTTTTGGAAACAATTTCAGTGCATGAATCTGGACTTACTTCACTTTTCATTGAAAATGTTTGATAAAACATGTAAAATAACCCTTTTGAAACATATGTTCTAATTCCTTCACAAGTGATAATGCAAAAAAATGAACATAAGAATCCATAGGACAAGAATGGTATTTTTTGTTGTCTTTTCACTTAGGTAATTTTCCAATTGTCTTTCCATTTATAGTTATTCTACTTCCTCAAGTACATTGTAATTACACCTCGTGATGGATACTTTGGCTTAGTGTTCGCTACGCCACAGCCACCGTGTGTAGAGAGATTTTTGGCGTTAACGCTCTCAGAGGAAAACTACACCAGCTAGGTACACCAAATTTGCAGGATATCTTCATTGAGATAAGATGGCCGCCACAGGCATTTCTTTGAAAATTATCTACATTTTTCTACTGGCTGTTTCTCATAGGTAGAAGGTTGAATATCTTCATAGGTGATATGTATGACTGATATATATGTCCTCTACAACCTTGCAGATATTTGACCTTGAAACTCTTAATTCAAGGTCATCCATGGAGTGCCAAAGTAACCCACATAGCGGACTTTAAAAGTGCTTATAACTCACTTATTATTGGTCCTAGAGGTTTGGGATGGTAAACCAACCTATAGAACATCATGGGCTGGGAATCTTCTGGTGTGGTCAGATTTGACCTTGGGCAGCCCCTTCAAGGTCAAAGGAGGATAGCCAAACTTAAAAGTGCTTATTAACTCGCTTATTATTGGTCGTAGAGGTTTGGGATGATAAACCAACCTATAGGAAATCATGGGCTCGGAATCTTCTGATGTTGACGGATTTGACCTTGGGCCCCTCCTTCAAGGTCAAAGGAGGATAGCCAAAGTTAAAAGTTCTTATAACTTGCTTATTATTGGTCCTAGAGGTTTGCAATGTGAAACCAGCTTATAGGAAATAATGGGCTGGGAATCTTTTGATATGGTCAGAGTTGACCTTGAGCCCCCCCTCAACATCAAACGAAGACGGCCAAACCTAAAAGGTGCTTATAACTCGCTTTTTATTGATCCTAGAGGTTTGCAATGTGAAACCAACTCATAGGAAATCATGGGCTGGGAATATTCTGATGTTGTTAGATTTGACCTTTGGCCCCTCCTTCAAGGTAAAATGATGTTTCACTGGCTTTGGTGAGTTGTCTATCCAGTGAAATTTTGGTAACATCCTCTTATACAATTAAATGTTGCTGGCTTGTCTGTTCATAAATACATAGGTCAGTAATACAGTGAACATTACATTTAGTATGTGATAAATTAGATAAAGAACATCATATTGTACAATCTTTTACCTGAAAAGCCAAGCAAACTTTCTTTAAAAGCATGTGCTGATTTACAGTTTTTTTTCATTTATTCAAAAATAATGTTGGAACATCTTGTACACCCTGGTTTTACTTGAGTGGTTGTTTGATAGCCATAAAAATGTTATTTGCAACTTGTTTATTATTTGTATTAGTTTTTTTTCGTTATTGATTATAATCTTCCAATTGTATTACACCTTGAACATTCATTTCTAAATACATTTTCTCACAGTCAAAGCTTTAATGTATGACTGACTTTCATTCCTTTGTGATATTATCTGTGCAACATATTAAGAATGGTGCCTAAGTTTGTTAAATATTGTAAAACACTTTTTTCATCACATTATATAGCATTATTTTCTGTATGTACATGGATAAGTTGTGCGTCTTTAAAGTACTGTCCCTTTCCAGTTTTATGAATTAATTGTTGTATAACTAATCTTACATTAGTAATACTAATAGTAAATGTATATAACTTCACACCAAAGAGGCTTACTGCAATGAATTTGCTAGTCAGAAATAATAACCTCACTTCAAATTACTGGAAGAAATGTAAAAATAACTCACTTGGAACCCCCTTAAAAATTTATCATGCAGAATCAGAGTTCACTAAAATAGTGCAACAGATAAAATAAAAAGCCTAAATTTGTTGCATAAAAATATCCCACTCGTTAAAGTGAAATAAGGGAGTTCAGTGAGTGATGAATTTGACAGACAGTGACAAGTTTACATTTCTCAACCCCTATTTATATACTTATAATACAATGTCTTTTAAATTCAGCATCTAGCTTAAGGCAAACCACTCGTATAAAGGTTATGGTAGGTGTAGCAGAAAATGTAATGTGAAATATTTATCAAATTTCATTTCTATTGCTAGATGTATAATGCATAAGAATCAATATTGAAAAGTGTTTGATAAGCTTTTACAATGAATAACAACTATTTATAGTTTTTTAAAAATTAAAAAAATAAGGTTTTTTTTTAGAAAAAAGAGAGACATCATTTTGTGACAATAATTTTAAAAGGTCATTACAATGATGGTTATGTGGGAGCAATGTGTTAATTCTGTAGAACCAAATGACAAAAATAAACTCTATCAATTTTCAAAGCATCCCTGTTTTTGTCAAGGTGATACAGAAGAGAATATTGAAAAATTGACAATTTGAAAATGTTATCTCTGTTTGCACTATTTGGGTAACTTGAATTACTTTTGAAAGCATTAAAGAAATGGCTAGTCAATTTTTATGAAGATAAAAATAAATGCCTGAACCCACAAATTTTATCTTCACAAATATTTGATGCAACTGATGTGTATTGATTATTAAGAATCACTCATTGGTCACTAAAATATATTGAAGCATTCAGATAATATAAAGGAAAAACTCTGAAAGATTGGCTCTTATATATCCACGTATCCATTGTTTTTCTTGTAAATATTTACAAGAAGACAGACCCCATACATATTTTTTTTTGCTCCAGGAATTGAAAAAAGAAACAAAAAAAACAGGCTTTTTCTACTGAACACTGTTGGTGCATGAAAACACCTGAATTAAAACTTTGACAAATAACTGAATCACCATTGGGGGTAGGCCATTGGCCATCAGCAGTAAGTGTCACAGAAATACGTTCTTATTCTGAGATAATATCTACAAACTACATTTTTGAGAGTGATACTCACAGGTAGGTCCATTTGTAAAATCCTAAAATGAAAAAAGGTTTAAGTGAGAAAAAGGGGTCTTAGGTTAAGCTGTTGTCTTCTACAGTACTAATTATATTCAAAGCAAAATGCTGTAATGTCAAATATCAATGTAATACTGAATAATACTTCTACTGAATTAGGAAGTTTTTTAAAAAAAAAGTTTTTTCTAGAAAAGGCCACACTTGATATTTTAATTCTTCGAATACAAGGAATTCTATGTAACAACATTCTACTTCATGTTAACTGATTGTATCAAAATAAGTGAAGCAGGAGGTTAATAATGCTCCATCAATTTCTAGGATATTATTGTGGTTGAAATGGAATTGGTTATAACAATTAGTGCTAATGATGTAATGTTGATTTGCTTATTATTGCATGGAGGAAGTTGATGTTCTGATGCAGAATAGAATTCATTCAACTCTTGATAATTAATTTCAGATGGATGCCTAGCTAAGAGTCATGTCTTATGTACTGAAGTTTGAACACAATGTAAATTAATGCCTGTGCTGTATTTTGTTAAAAACAATATTGTGCAGGTACTTGCACTTTGCTGTGATTAATAAAACAGCTGTCTAATATAACAGAGAAAACAACATGTAGAAATGTTTAGTTTATGTTCTTAATCTCAGGAGACACTGTATTGATGGTAAAGAAAAACTGGTGACATATAGAAACTGTGATGAAAAACACTGAAAAATCTCTGAATTGTTGCAACTGCTGCTTGTTATATATAGTGGTGATAATTTGTGAGTGTAAAACTGTATCTGTATGTGTATGGTACTTCTACCTGTTGTATTATACCTCTCAGAGAAATCACCTTTCACAATATCAGTCAGGTCCATTGCCCTTGCCTCAAAGTCTAAATTTTTCAATCCAAAAGGGTATATATTTCATTTACAAATTTGATTTAATTTCAATTTACATCACTTTTAAGTTCATATCAGAATGAACAGCTATATAGTGCAGGAACCAACTGGTAAAGATTCCTTAAACTAATTGGCATTGGAAAACAACATTAACTTGCTTACATAAGATTAGGCTGAGATTTGAACCCACAAACTAAGAGCACAGAGGCAGGTGTGTCGCCACTGCCTTTTGTACCAAGAGTAGGTTTATTCAACAGATTGAAACCATTAGAAATAGTACAGCATTACCCTCCACAAAGTCATACATGTCAATTATAAACTTTTAAAGAAATGTTAAAAAAATTGCACTGACCAGTTTTGTCAACTTTGTGTGTTTTGTAAATTGACATTTCAAGTTAAGTATATACATGTAAGTAGTTACAACTTAAGTTGAAAATTGTAAACATATATTACATGAGGAGTTTTCCCTCATATTAGACAGAAGATAGGGCATACTGATAAAGTTATTAGAAATACTTCTATATTACAGTCTAGCAATTCAGGTTAATTTATATAAGTATCTTCAAGATGAAGATTCCACTTAACTAGAAAATTTTAATTGTAAATTAAATTTTTATAAGTTAATATCATACCTAACAGAAATAAGCCTTTAGTCTGGCAATAGCCAGTCCCATAAATTGTCAGAAAAAGATGTCCCAAGCTTAGCTCTAAACAACCGGTAGATTTCTCAACACTCACATCATGGCTAATGTTTCCAATTTGTGATTTGTTTGACAATTGTAGTTATTTATATCATCTGTTACTGAAAGTTCATAATTTTTGTTGAAAATTTCATATTTGTTACTTTTAACTAGAGTTGAATGACTTTGAAATAGATAAAACCTGTAATTAATGAAGTATTTTACCTGTTTTGAAGTTTCATGATTGCCTTTAAGTCTTTAAGTCATGTACATATATACAACCCAGTAAAGAATTCAAGATTTTAATTACCAAGACACTTCCCATTGTTTTTATGTACAAAGAAAGTTTTGTATTTGTTTTTGTGATGTGTACACTAATTAATACCAAAATGCATTTGTTTTGTGAATATTATCCTATATCGATGATTTCAGTGATCCTTAGTTATATTTGTAGATTATTTAAGCATTATTTATGTATTTTATTGTTTGATTCTGATATAATTAGGTATAGATAATTTCTGTTTTATCCAGTATGCACACTTGGCATGTCAAAAGGCATATGTTACAGTAAATATGTGAAATCAGTAAATACGTGTATTTACTGAAAATTTCAGTAAATACGCATATTTACTGATTTGGTCAGTGAATACGCATATCCCCTAAAATTTTCAGTAAATACGTGTATTTACTGATTTATGACCTGTGTTATTTCACAAGTTTACTGGTTTGACTTTCAGTAAATATGTGAAATGAAACTTTGATATTCACTGGTTGTAACTATATAATATTATATGGTAAACCAAACTGTACATTATATTGGAACATTTTACTCTACATAATATTAAATGGTAAACCAAACTGTGAATTATATTGTAACATTTTAATCTATTATGATGACTATTAGAACATACTAAGCAAACTTCATTTTAGAGTACATTACATGCAAATATGTTGAAAAATAGCACTGGGCTTTTAAATATTTATTTTTAAAAACTTTAGATATGTGCTTCCTGTAGATATTTCATTTAAGCTTATATTATTTTCAATCCCACAGCTACTAAGGACCTATGTCATCCCAACAAATGATTAAAGATCATTTAACTTTTCACTATTTTTTGTGACTGATACATAAAAAGCATTTTTATTGGTGAATAAATAAAAGTTTAAGAAATTAATTTAAATGTCTAAATTTTAACTGTAATTTCATTCAGCAGAAATTTTACCTTATCATTTAAGAAATGATTTACACCCAAACAAGTCTGCATGTTCTCTCAAAAAATCTCTTGTAAAACAGAGATTATTAATAAGTGGTTTCTTTATTTTATTTCAATCAAGGCTTAATATTTTGCCATTTTCTGGTAGATTTATAACTTTAGTTTGTTAGTGTAGGTACTGCCTACTTGATCAAAGAATTATTGTTAGAAACAATGAAAAGGCCAGTTACCCCCTAATTGGATGTCATCATAGTCTTTCAGAGGGACTAAATCTCTTTTGAGGCATCTAGGGTTATGGTGTGGCTTCCTCTATTGTGGGGACAACATTAAAGAGAAGTTTTATTCAACCCTAATTATAGATCTAAATTTTATTAGTGACCTTTGGAAAAGATATGCATTGTTAAAATACATTGTTAAAACTACAGTGAAATTCAGTTCTTCAACAGAAATATATCTTAATCTTATTGCCCTGGTTGTTGTTCCTTTTATACATAAAGCATCATAATTTGATAAATATTTGTATATTTAAATTTATAAACTTGTCTATTACATTAAAATTTATTTTACATGAAAAACAATATATTACAAATTTTTATCACATATCACATGCAAATGCTTTTGAAATTATAAAGTGATGTTAAATAATTATCCCAGTGCTGGATTGTAAACAAGTATCGAACTTTGAATAGGACAAAGCTGTTTAAAGTTTGAAATAAGTGTTAATATGAAGACAAGATAACACCCAGTATTTAAGATATAAAGTCTTCATGATGATTTTTGTAAATACGCGTATTTACTGGACCAAAAAACCAGTATTTACTGATTTCTCATATTTACTGTAACACACATAACACACATGTACCATAGTAAGACACATGTGTGGAGTTTATACAGGTACTCTGAAGTGTATAAGATTAAGTCATTCTTAAACAAACATTTATATATATAAGTTTGTAATTCAATTAAAACTCAATACTGACTCATTTGTAATTTACAACATATGGCTTCATTATTTCATAGTTACATTGTTTACGATACAAATATCATACAGAATTAAATTCTCTATTGCCCCAATGCTAAGTGTATATTTTGTGGCTATACAAAAATGTTTAAATTTTAAATTTGTTATGGTTGTACATATAGAAGATTAGATGATTAGATTTAAATTATTACATAGAAAAGTTATCATATTTATTCTATCAAAGGTAGTTTATAATTGAAATGAAGAAATAAAATGGCTGATAAAATCAATGTGTTGTTGTCTTTGTATTCACAAGTTTTTATTTCTGACACTGTCACAGTGTCATAGACAATTTTTTAACGCTCTTTGATCTGCCCTGCTGATATGCTTTTTGTTATTCCAGTTCATTCCTTTGTTTGTTGCAGTGACATGGGTACAAGTCTACATGTATTAATAATCAAAACATAGAAAATACACCCATGCCAGTAAAGAGCCTTTAGTATTATACCAGCAACCATGATAGTAATAACCGGTTGGTTTCAAATTGCAACAGGAATAGGCAAGAGTTTTACTTAACAAATTTATTTAACAATAAAGTAATAATTACAGTCAACTGAGATACTCTTAATATTTCATGCAATAATATGATAATTAAACCAGTCTTACCTGACCGCAGTCCTATCTATGTAATTAACTGTTAAGTTTGTCCACTCCTGCAATCTGTCCTATGGTATGTTCAGCATCAACTAACACAAAATATCCATATCCAGATACTGGTGCGGCTTGGCCACGTGACCTAGGGAACCTATCAGCTGCTCACAAGAGTTCTTGTTCACTTTTTGATTTAAGCCATCTTGTCAAGACTGGCTTTTTTGTAACTATCACTTCAGTGATCAGTGTTTAAACTGTGGTTAGACAGTTTTATTCTTTCACAAAGAGTGCTTAAGAGTATATAGACTACTGGTACTATAGTCATGACACCACCTTACCAGAAATGGGACAAGTGTGGACATTTTATGCCCCAGTTTGATTATCATCTTGCTTGTTTTGGCTGTAGAGCCAAGTGCAAGGGCCAAGACCCCTGTGCACAGGTCGCAGATGTGACACAGTGTGCATGATGTTCTACACTTTCTGAGGAACAATGGATACACCTGAGGGAGAGTTTTGCAAAGAGGTCTTCATATTGCAGTCCCGCCCGTTCACAGGCTGACAATGACAAGCCGGACAATGAAAAAGAGCCTGTGTTTACTGGTGAAGATCTCTCACAGGTGGATGACACGCTGTTAGATTTAGAACCAGAGCATTCCGGCACTAGTGCACCCATTGCCAGCATCAGTCCATTGGTCAGCCACCTGGCCTCACTCCTGGTGACTAGTCTTCTGAATCCATCTTTCAACACGTCTGGTACAGCAGCCTGCTGCCAATCATTCAGCCTTTTTCATGTCCCTAGCCCCAGTGTTACCTTCCCAGGATACACTCAGGATGGGTCTAACTCCGCACCCTACTCCTAACAGGCAAGCAGGGGCTGATAAAATTTATCCCTGCCACAACCACAAAGGACAGCACCTTCTTTCAAGATACCTCAAACTCCTATACTACTCGGCTTATAAAGAGCCACCTGGAGCAGGAGAACTTTGAGTTAATTAATAAGCTGCAAAGGAAAAATGAGGAACCTATGAGCTCAACACAGCTCCAGACAGGACTGCAAGCTTTTCTGCAGCAATCCATGGAGAACACATTTAACTGCTTGGTCACGATTCAAACAAACCCGGCACCTCAAACTGTAATGGTACAACCTCACATAGTGTCACTCACTCCTCTCTCTGTGATCCCTAATGCCACAAAATCAGAGGAACACATGGGTTCAATTCAATCTCAACCACCACCAACTATCAAGAAGGAATTAGCCAATGTTAAAGGTTCCTCAACCATCGCCTCTCAATCTCTCCAGGCAGTGCCATCTCAGTTGCAAGTGCTTTCCTCTACCCATGTGTTTTTAGAATTCACAACCTACACCCAGCAACCTTCTCAGTGTGAGATTTGTTTCACAGGGCTCTTATGCAAGGGTATGAACAACACCCTATAGGGCTGGGGAAAAAACCAGGATCAAAGAAGGACCAATTCCACGCCTACAAAAAGAACTAGAAGGGGAGAGGTGGACATCAGTATCAAATTCCTCAAGGAGTCTCTTACCAACCAATGCTGGCACCCCAGCATATGGTGCAACAACCCTCAACAGGGTGGTTGCAGAGGAGGCAGAAGCGGTCGCAAGTGATGCAGCTGTGGGGGTAACACAAACTGTGGCAAGCAACAGCCTCCTCAATGACATTTTTCAAACCGTGTTACTCTTCACAAACCCTGGACAAGGACTGACGACAAGTTCAGACAATCACTTGGATTATATTAACTGGTGTGCCCTCCAGAGGGGTTAAAAACTGAGTGCGAGTGTTACAATCTTACCGGAGAGAAAAAGGATCCTCTGTACTCAAGCCCGACTTGAGGGAGTAAGGACTTTGTGTGTTTAAAC
Source organism: Sabellastarte sp. h YS-2021 (assembly GCA_964017235.1). Taxonomy (NCBI): domain Eukaryota; kingdom Metazoa; phylum Annelida; class Polychaeta; order Sabellida; family Sabellidae; genus Sabellastarte; species Sabellastarte sp. h YS-2021. The sequence goes on along the minus strand of OZ024931.1, from coordinate 44,904,515 downwards.
TCCACCAGAGGGGGAAAAGACTGTGTGTTCCAACCCCACAGGAGGGGGGAAAGACTCCTTGTATTCAATTCCCACAGGAAGGAGAAACAACTCTTTGTGTAGTCACATGGTGTAGCTATCCAAGATCAAGCCTCAAAACAAAAGAAAGAGTAAAAGATGATGGGAAGTCAGCTTTTTCAGTTTTGTATAAAAATGTGATTTTTGTGTGGGAATTATAGCCCAGACATGTATGAAATATATATTGGCAGAATACAGAATGTTTGAGGATCAATCTAGAAATAATATATTTTAAAGAGGCTTCTTGGATAATGTTTATTTACAGAGGAAAGTTTGGAAGCACATTGTGTTCAATATTCTGATGAAGGTATAAAGAAGGTCTGTAAGTACATGTACACCTTTGACACACAGTTTGTGGCTATTTCTAACATTAGATTGCATAAATGTACTGAGAAGCCACACTTCAATGATTTTTCTAAAAATATTGACAACTTGATGACAATGTATTGTGTCAACAAAATGGTTTGAGTGCACTTTATTGATTGTCTTCTAAATATAAAAATTAGACCATTGAAAACGTGTGCTATAATGTGTCAACACTGTTTTTCACTGTGATTATCCCTTTGGAAAACTTGTTTCAACATTCAGTGACATCATCAAAACAAAGTTAAAATTCTGCCATAAATGTGTTTCAGTTGTAGGGCTGTGTGGAAAACAAGATCAATAAAAAATGTGTTTAAAATTAAACCAATAGATTGTTTTTACATGTAACTGTCCAAACATTGTGTTTTCCAAACTAAACCAATAGATTGCAAATGCATGCAACCAGATAAATAGACAAAATCTGTTTGCTGATATAAGCTGTGTATTTTGAATATCATTGTCTTCAACTGTTCAAATAAAATATACTGTATAGTTATTTCACTGAACCTTTGTTTTGAATGGATAAAAACAACTCATAGTGACCTCTCAGAAGTTTAACAAGTCCAGTAACACTGCCATCTAAGATAGTGAAAATAAGTAGACAAAGTGATAGTGAAATCATGATGTATATTATCACAGAAAACCAACATACCACAGATCAGAAAATTGACCAAATTCTGCATCTCCTCAAATCCCATATTGTGAAAAGTGAAGTCAACATCACCACACTACAGAATGAGAATAGATCTCTCAAGCTGAGACTGATGGAAACAGAAGGTACACTGGTAAAATTGAGCGCTAAAGTTAAAAACCTTGAAGACAAAGTAGATTCCTTAAGTATACGCTCAATGAAAGGAAACTTAGTTTTCTACAACATCAGTGAGAAAGATGGGGAAGACTGCCGTGAAGTTGTAGACAATTTCATCAGAAATGTTCTCAAGGTGCCCAACCAGTACATCTTTTCCCCTGATAATGTCCTTGGAGAAGTTTGTGTTGATGTTGCCCACTGTATTAAACATACCAAAAGTGACCAAAGCAGACCAATAGTAGCAAGATTTACCTCCCAATGTGGGAGAAACAGGGTTCTCTCTTTCTGAAAATCTCTGAAGTCTACACCCTATGCTTTAAGCTAGCAATTTCCACCAAATATCCATGAAAAATGCCAAGCACAAATACCAATTCTCATTGAAATGCAAAACAGAGCAAAAGTGGAAAAAAGGCTACTCAAGTAAAACTGGTAAATGACAAGCTTATCATAAATTGAAAAGTTACAACTGAAGTTTTTGAGTAAAATCCTCTGAACAAAAGTGCACCATCAGATGATGTCCTCAACTACCAGGACATTATGCGTATGGAACCAATTCTGAAAAAGGGAAATACACTTCAGGGCCACCTTTACCCCATACACACAGAGGAAGAAGCAAGGCAATCATTGAGAGCCTTATTGCAAGACAGTAAGATTGCACAGAGTGATCACATCATGTTTGCTTATAACTACTTAGATTTAAATAAAGAATCAGTGCACGGCTTCTCAGACGACGGTGAATGGCAAGGCGGTTTAGTCATTATGGACATGCTGAAAAAGTCCAACACTGTAAACGCCATTGTGATGGTTTCCAGAAAATTTGTTTAACAAATGTCAAGTTATCTACTATGGAAAACAAGTAAAGCAAATGTCAAGATATAAATTGTCCATTTTCATCACAAATATGATCTTTGTTATTGTTAAGATCTTTATCTTTAAATTTACATATTTTGATATTTAAGTAGCTACACTTTTGTTGAAGAAAGACAGATACTTTAGATACCACCAGATGCCATAGTTGTAAATATAATTTTATATTCTTATCAATTCTAGTTGTTTCACAATTTATCATATTTATAATTAAAAACAGATACTTTAGATACCACAAGATGCCATAGTGTTAACTACAATTTTATATTATTATCAATTTTGGTTGTTTCACAATTTCAGATGTTTATAATTTAACATGTGTAATGCCTTAATTGTGTTTGTTAATAATTGATTTATGTATTTTTTTAGGTAATCTCTTTATATTAATGTTTAAATAATCACATTATTTGTTGAGGAAATTTGAACACAAAGACACTGTGTTCGGTGCCATCTATCTGGAATAGAATTATTCAAATAATAATAAGTTGCAGAGTATTATTACAAGTAACTAAAACAAAATGATAATTCAGCGTGATACCTCATGCTTTTTGTAAAATTTAGTCTATCTCATATATCTGGAAAGGACTAATTCTCAATCCTCTTTATTATTCTCTAAGTAAGTGCATTTCTTGCTCAACTTATCTTAATTCCATTGTAACTTCAAATACATAAGTATCTGCCAGTTCAATTTATGTACAACCTTTCGTAATGGTAACTTGGCTGTGCTATAAAGTAGTTAAAATTTCTTTTTATATGTTTCAGATCAAAGTTTCCAATTTATGTTGCACCTTTTACATACCCATTATTTGCACCTGTATATCTTTAAACTTTCTAATGCTACCTTTAAATTTATGTTTGACATCATATAAGTCATTACATTTTCTTTGTGCTTTTCCTCACGTGTTGTACTACTGCTATTACATAATGAAAAAGATAAACCATAAACCTTCCCAACAATGCAATATTCATATATCATGGTATCATACTGAAAGGAATAATCAAAATCTTGATTATAACTTTATATTTTTAAAAATAAAAAAGGCCTACAAAGAGTGTTTTACCTCCACAGTAAACCGTGGTAAGTGTCGGTAACAGTATTAAGGTGTTGTCTGCAAATTGCCAGGGGCTACAAAATATGCAAAAACAAGTTGATGTCCTATCTTATATGAAAGATAGGAAAGCCAACATGATTTGTCTACAAGAGACCCACTGGACTGAAAAAGATCTACTCTCAGGGAAACAGATATGTGGAAATGAATGCTATTTAAATGGAACACTTACAAATTCACGTGGTGTAGCTATCCTACTGAATAAAAACTTTGAATACCAAATCATTTCAACAAAGTCAGATTCATATGGAAATTTCCTATATTTAAGTATAAAACTGAGTTCCTCATTAATATCTATGCTCCTAATAATGATAGCCCTGACTTCTTTAGCTGCATTAAGGATTTTTTGTTAACCAATCATGCTGATTATACAGTCATTTGTGGTGATTTTAACCTGGTATTAGATCAAACAAATGATACAAAAAATTACAATCATGTAAACAATCCCAATGCACAACAAGCAGTAAAAGATATGATGAATGAGTTGAACCTCTTAGATATCTACCGATTACTTCACCCAAATGTCACTCGGCTAACTTGGAGAAAAAGAAATCAAATTAAACATGCAAGGCTGGACTTCTTTTTAATTTCAGATGTAATGACAGATATTGTTAAAACATGCAATATCGATGTAGCATATCGGTCAGATCATTCGTGATTGAATTAGAATTGTTTCTGAACAAATTTACAGTTGGTAAGGGAATCTGGAAATTTAACAATAGTCTGTTGAAAAACCAAGATTACCTAAACTTGATAAATAATGCTATAGATGATGAAATTTTAAGATATGCCATACCAATTTACTCGCTACAATTTCTGAAACAAATTCCACCAAATATAACTTTTACAATTGATAATGATCTTTTCCTAGAAATGTTATTTCTTAGAATAATAGGGGATACAATATTGCATCATCATTAAAAAAACACAATAAAATGAAAGAGGACCAACTACTAAAAGACATAGCCTATCTTGAATCACAATTAGACAGTAGTAGCCATAACTACCAACTTCTTATGGATAAGCAACTAGAACTGGAAAATTTAAGAAAGATAAAGGTTGATGGTGAGCAACTTAGATCCAGACATCAATGGCTTAAAGAGGGCGAAAAACCATCTAAATTTTTTTTGTAACTTAGAGAATAAAAACTTCATTGAAAAGACAATTAAAAGTGTTTAGCTACAGGATGGATCATTAGTAATCGAGCAAAATCAAGTATTAAGCCATATAAGAAAGTTCTGTGTTCATCTTTTTGCAAACAAAGACGATACTTTAGACTTTGATAATATTCACAAATCAGTAGAAAATTTACCAACATATACAGTTAAAGATAATAACCTTGGTGATTGAATTACAACTTCGAATTAGCTTCTGTATTAAAAAAAACAGAAGAATGACAAATCACCAGGAATTGATGGCATTAGTTCAGAATTTTTAAAACTTGAAATATTTTATCACCAATGGATTGAACAATTGTTTTAAAAAGGGAAAAATATCAACAACTCTATGTCAGTGTATCATTACCTGCATTCCAAAAGGCACTAAAGATAGAAAACTTGTCAAAAACTTGAGACCTATATCTTTGTTATCTGTTGTTGACAAACTAGCATCTGGGGTAATTGCCAATAGGCTAAAAGGAACACTGGACAATATACTAGTAATAGGGAAAACACAAACAGGCTTTCTTGCTGGAAGGTAAATAAGTGGCATGACGGTACTCGACTGACTTAAGATCTTATGCATATCACTGAGCAATATAATATTCCAGGCGCTATTATGCTCATTGACTTCGAAAAAGCATTCAATTCAATTTCGTGGAAATTCCTGTATATTATACTGCAACATTTTGGTTTCAGTAAGAACTTCTTAAAATGGACAAAATTGTTTAACTCAGACATAACGGCATTTGTGGTACAATGTGGTATATTATCTGAAAAAATAAAGATTGAAAGGGGTTGCAAACAGGGAGACCCTATTTCATATTTGTTTTTAACTGCGGCAGAAATTCTTGCCCTACTTATTAAAATTAACCCAGAGATAATTGGAATAAAAATCAATACAAAGGAATTTAAGTTAACACAATTTGCAGATGACACCACACTTTTTTTAGATGGCACACTACACTCTTTGCTGGCGGCATTAAATACACTGGAAATTTTTGGTAATTTCTCAGGATTACGAATGAACAGTGGAAAGACCAAGATAATCTGGATTGGAAGGAAATGCTTTTCAAAGTTTAAATTAAATGTATTGCAAAAACTCGACTGGGGCTGTACCAATTTCAAATTTCTAGGTCTCCACTTCTGAGTGAATCTTGATGACATATGTAAAATTAATTATGGAAAACAATAAAAATAGCCGAAGCTGAAATCTTGAAATGGCAATCTAGAAATCTCACTCCAATAGGTAAAATAACAATTTTAAAAACAAAAATCCTCTCTATATTTATTTACTTATTCTTGTCAATTCCAATAACAAAGTGTTTCCTTGAAAAACTTAACAAAATTCTATTTCAGTTCCTATGGAACGAGAAACCAGATAAAGTAAAACGTATTACTTTTTGTACTAAGTATCAAAATGGTGGGCTAAATATGGTTAACATTTATAATTTTGAAAAATCCTTAAAAGTTAGCTCAATGCGTAGACTACATAGCCAGTCGCAATAGTGCATTCTACTGCAGCAAACTATAATTTGAGTGAATTTTTGTTATGGGCCCAGAGTGGTGTTAGTTTTTAAAACATAAAGTTTCAAATAAATTTTGGTCAGAAGTTATCGAATTGAGAATAAATTCAAACTACAATATTATGCAATCTTGTTTATGGTATAATAACCACATATCTGTAAACCAAATGTTCCTCCCTCTGTGGTTCAAGAAGGGTAGCTATACAGTTGGTGATATTACAGATTCATCTGGCAAAGTATTAGGTTTGGCAGAAATAAATGTAAAATTCAACTTAAATGTTAACTTCTTACACTATTTTAAATTGAGAACGGAAACACAAAATTTCATTCAAAAAAATAAAAAGGATAAGTTCTTTCCTCAGCAAAATCCTGTTTTATCCCCATACCCACATTTGTTAATGCATTACAAAAAAGGCTGTTAGGACATAAATTTAATCATAAATGAAAAAGCTAAAAAAGAACAAACAACTGTGAAATAAAATGGTCACAAGCTTTAAGCATCCACAATGAGGACATTTGGCCAACTGTCTGTAAAATCTGCCTCAAAAGTATTTCTGATAATGCCCTTGTGTGGTTCCAGCACAGGCTTTTTTATTATATATTAAGTACAAATGACTTCCTCCATAAGGTGAAAATTAAACAAAACAAGATGTGTAATATGTGCAATGAATACATGGAAACATGTCTGCACCTGTTTAGCCATTGTATTCAAGCTGAAGAGTTGTGGGACAAAATAAAAACTTGGTTAAAAATAAAACGGGGATACCTCTTGTGTTCACTGCCAAAATGAAGATACTTGGATATCTAATAAATGATCAGTTCTTTTGGCCCATAAATTTCATACTTCTCATATCAAGGAATTATATTTTTCAAACATCAACAAAAAGCAACCATCTTAACACATTTTATCTGCAGAAAGAATTAAAAAGAAATTTTTTAGAGCAAAAATATTTGGCAGAAACAATGGGGACAATGGGTAGATATTTTTTCAGAAATTGAACTGTAAATATTTGTGTTTATAATTTTACAAATATACTTACAGCAGCAATTATGACTTTGCATCCTCTCCTTCCTCTTCAGATTTTTAAAATTACCCCTGTTACATTAGTCTACAGTTTTACCTATAAATTGAAGATTTATCTTTAATATTTTTTACTTCTATCTATTTTTCTTTAGTATTAGTACCTTATTTGTATACATTGTGCATGTTTCTAGGAAGTAAAGATGTTTAAACTTCCCTTGTTGGTATAGTAATGTAATAATGTAATTACAGAAAAGCACTAAAATTTATTTAACATGTGAAAAGTTGTATTGTATATATGTTATCTCTTTATAAAAATAAAAATTTAAAAAAGTCGCAAAACAATCATACCTGCCAATGGGAGCAGGAAGAAGTTTTTTCTACTGGTGTGGAAAACCCTAGGCACACACCAGTCAATGCTAAACCTTCCAGCCTTTCTTCCAGGAGACCTTGCATAATCAACGAGTACACAGACTTCAAGAAAGTGCCTTGTTGACTTATTTCAAGACTTGCTACATAAAGGTGCAATTGAAGTTGTCCAAAAAAACAGACAGTCTAGGTTTTTAGAACTGCCTAATCCTGGTCCCAAAACCAGGCAATGGTAGAGGCCAGTTATAGACCTAAGTTGCCCAAACAAATTCCTGGCCATTCCAAGCTTCAACATGGAAACCCCAGAATTCATAAAAGTGTCTCTCAGGAAGAATGAGTTGGTCACTTCCACAGACCTCACAACGCCTAAGTGCATGTATCCATTCATTCCCAGTTGCAGAAGTACCTCAGGTTCTGCCACAAAGGTGTCATTTACCAGTTTACCAGCCATCTTTTTTTGCCTTTACATGGCCCCAATGATATTGACCAGTAGTCAAAGAAGTGAAACTGATAGCCCCCTCAAAGCAAATAAACACAAAAACTGCTACATTTAGTGAAGGATTTGGGCCTTATGGTAAACCTCAAAACCTCAGAACTCCTCCCCTCCTAGAGATTGAATTTCCTAGGATATCATTTTTTGCTAGATCTGGCGCTTGTCAAGCCCACTCAAGACAGGTGAACAAAACTTCAGATGTTATGTCACCTCTCCTTCAAGTATGTTATCAGTGCAAGGACTCTTATGTCCACTATTGAAGACTGTGAAATTGGATAGGACACATGAGAAATATGTGACAGAACTTTTAGCCTGGGTAACTTCACCCTTCTTCATCACTAAAAACCAGTGCACTAGGGAGGGGCAACAGGTCATATCTCTAGTGTTATACCATCCTTGAAGTGCAACCAAGACTCTCGGGACACAGATATTTTGCTCTGCCCTGTCATGGCTCTTAAGTGTTATCTGGAGTGGACCAAAGACTCTAGTGTGGGTAGACAATTACTGTTTATCTCCTACAAACTGGGCCACTCTAAAGATACTCACTGTTCTAGTATCTAATCTTGGATTAAAAACACAACACAAATTTGTTACTCCGAGGTGGATAATGCAAACATGGACCTCATAGGGGTAAAGGCCTATTAAGTTAGAGCATTCGCAGCCTCAAAGACCTTTGGGGAATCTCAATGGAGCAAATTATGCAAGCATGCCACTGGAAATCACACACCTTCACCAGATTCTACCTCAAGGATCTTGCCGGACAAGACCAGAAGAAGGTTCCTATTATTTGGCTTTCATTTGTTGCAGCTCCGCAGGGTATGCCTTCTGGGAAAAACTTTGTGTCTTGTGGTAACAACTTGCTAACTTGTGGTAACAAGATAAAAAAATGATAATAAAACAGTTCTATGTCCCTTCCTGGGCTCCACACATAGTAATATGGATACATAAAGGAACAAAGTATGCATAAAATATCCAAGCATGTGACATACAGTTTCTCAGCTGGTACATACAGAATTTAGCAAGAAATGTTTTTCTTTAGAGTTGTAAATCCATTTTAAAGACCCTCCATATATAACAAATCTGTAATATTTCCCACATGTATCAAGTCTTCATCATTAATTGTGTTGTAAAGATCTCTCTCTGCTTGGAAAAGCTGACATTTAGAATTACGTACTGGAGTTTTCTGAACACCAGAAAGACAGACAAATGAATATGCACAAAAACATAAACTAAAAAAACTCCTGGCAGAGGTAAAAATATTGATGAAAAGCCACTTCTTGATGAAATCACTCAGGTTGAAGTTTTTATGATGGACAGTTAGCTCTTGAATGTGCAAGGTTCGCAAGCCATAATGACACATTGAAGCTCAACCCAGCCCTGTATCACAATAGCATCCTGGAATGTTAATGGATGGACAGACCAAAATTGTGAACTTAAATCCGCCATTGTCAAGCACTGTAGTTATGATATCATTTGTCTATCTGAGACTCATTTAAAAGGCAATAATACTATATTTGTTGATAAAGAGAGCAGTTGGTGTGCTAAGTGAGTTTGGTGGCCTGATATATAGCTGTAGTATAAGCTTATATTTCGACTTCCTGATTGGATTAGTCTCATCAGAGGCTTGGTTAGGTTTTGAGACTTGACCTCCTGAAGTACTATTTTTGGCTCCTTTTTGAGCTAGATAGTGTACAAGTTCCTGGTCTTCATTGTCAAGTAAATGGTTATCATTGTAGAAGTGGTGTCTAAGGATCAATCTTCTGTGGAAGTCCTTAAAGTCAGTCCAGATCAAAGACTTGTTTGGTGGTCCTGGACTAGGACAGAAAGTAAGGCCTTTTTGTAGGGCTTCAGTTTGGGGTTTGGTTAAATTGGTGTCTGAGATGTTGATTACAGTGTGTCCTATTAGGTTCCTCATTGATCTTCCTGGTGGGAGTATCCCAGGTTGGCTATTTAAAGCCTCCTGTTTGATTTGGGCTAATAGGTCGGTAACTGAGTCAGACATGATTGATTGACCTAATATGTTTATTCCTAAGGTAGGGAAAATGGCTCCAGCGAACTCCAGAAAGAAGGAAGTAGATAATGATTGGTAAAAATATTTATTGGTTACAGTTACTATTGTGTGTAAAAATAATATCACAAGGGTATGGTAATAAATGTGGTGGTTTTGTTGAGTTTACAAGTTCTTTAGTAGGGTAACTAAAACAGACTTAAGGTCAGTCTTGCTTGTCTGCTGTTGTGGGGCTCTCCTTTGGATGATTGATCTTCTGCCTTGTGGTTGTCCCTTCCTTTGGTTGTTGGTTGGTTTTCTCTTGGTTAGTTTGGTTGCTGTTTTTGAGAAAGTGGTGTTCATGGCTTGCTTATATTTGGTCTGAAGAAATTCTTTTATCTCCATGAATTGGTTGTTGGTGAGGAGTTCTTGCAGTTGAGCTAGGTTGGTGTCGATCTCAAGTTTAGTGGTTTGGTATTTGTTGCCTAGGTCTTGTAATATAAGATTAGATAAGTCCAATTTACATTTATTGGTGATGGAAACCCATTTGTTTCTGAAGGCTTGATCCCTACTCATAGGGACTTTGCTGTTAAAGTCTGCTTGCAATGGGAATTTATTTTCACTTAATAATTTTTTGATTTGGTGAATGTTGGTAGCAAGGCTGAGTTTCTTCCTGTGGAGTGTTTTGGTCTTCAGGTAAACGCTTTTGCTTGCTTGAGGATAGTTTGTCCTTTTCATGTCCTCATTGGGCTCTAGTCTTCTTCTTTTAGAGGGCTGCATGGTGACACTATTTTTAGGTTCTAGTCTGGCTGCTGTGTCTTCTAGTAGCTGCATAGTTTCACTACTGAGCCGGGTCTCTGGGTAGGGTGTATCTTGACCAGAGTGTAGGTTTGTGGCTGATGTTATTTCTACTGTGCCTATGGCAGTTACAAGTGTGTCTTCACTAGCACTAGTCAACAGATGATTGTCCATGATTAAAATAAAGAGAGCAGTTGGTGTGCTAAGTGAGTTTGGTGGCCTGATATATAGCTGTAGTATAAGCTTATATTTTGACTTCCTGATTGGATTAGTCTCATCAGAGGCTTGGTTAGGTTTTGAGACTTGACCTCCTGAAGTACTATTTTTGGCTCCGGTAAACTCCGGCTCAGGGCCGGATTTACCTCATTATTGATGTTGGTAATTCCCTATTTTATTTATATTGTACTAACCAGTACTTTTAAAGTCAGGATGTGGTAGTGGTTACCATAGTAACACTTGCTATTGCTCTAACCCATTGCCCCTTAGCGCCTTAAGGAGGTTAGGTGGTTACTATGGTTTTTACTTCATTGGTATGTTATGGTCAAGTTGGGTTTGATTATTTCATCAGTCTTATTTGTGACTATTATAATGTCAGCCCAGGTGTTGTTGAATAACAACAGAAGATAAAGATCAGTAAAACACAATGATTTTCAAACAGCTTTATTATAGAATTATAATAATTGCTTTTATTCATACTGGTGTTAAGAATAATTACAACATTAATAATTTCAAAAATAATATGTAGTGTCATATTTAAGGTAAGAATAGTCAGGGTATTTACTGTGCTGGGTAAGTCTGCTTGATGTATGGAATATTAGTCTTCGTCTGATGAAGAAACTTCACCAAATAGATTGGTGAGACCCTTTTGAAATGATTCATCTAAGAAGATTGGAGTCTCAGGTGTGGACTCAGATGAATTGTCTTCTGCAGAACTGCTGAGGTCTATAATATCAGGCTTCGTTGGGCTGTATTCCTGGTGCACTAATTGACTCCAGTCAGTGGTACGCTGGTTTTCACCTGTGGTTTTTGTGTGTGTAGTGGTGTGTGCATGTGTAGGTTTTGTCCTGTGTTGTTCCCTTTCATAGGGGAAGTATCTGTTTGCAAGTGATGTAAGTCTTTTGTGTGTTTGTACTTTTGGTTTTGTTTTAGTTTTATTTGGTAGTCTTTTGATGGTGACATCACATTTATGTTTTAACTCAGTTTGTAGCAGATGACTAATGGTTTTGCTGTCCCATTGAACTCGTTTTTTGACCTTTAGTTGTTCTAGTTGGTACTGAGTACTAGTTTTGTTTGTTGTATTAGTTGTCATTTTGTTTCCACTTGTGTGTGGTTGTAGTGGTTGATGGGGATTTTTTTGGGGGGGTCATTTATATCTTGTTTTGTTTGATGGTCAACTTTGATTTGGGAAAGTTGTCCTTCAGTCTGGGTGCTTGATTTTGAGCATGTAACTGTGGTGTGTTGGTTTATGGGTTGTTGATTGCTAGTAGGTTTTGGTACAGGCATTATACTTAGGCTGTTGTTTGTTGTAAGGTAGATTTGGTGTTCTGGGTTATAGGTTGCAATGTGCAATCCACCATGTAGAGACCTGATGTCTACAGGGTCTAAAATAATTAAGGGATCAGTGTTAGTGGATTTATCCACAGATTTGACAAATTGGGTGTTTGTGTGTTTATGCTCTGTTTTGGGGGCCCATCTGATATTCCTAGCGCTCCGAGTTTGGGTGCTGATGTTTTGTGTTGTCTTAGTTAGACTGACAGTTGCTTGTGTGTTCAGGTTAGCTCTAGGGTTGATAGAGTTAGGAATGTCAGTGTGTGTGTGGTATACAGTTGGTGTATCTAGGTTGTGTGACATAGTATTGTCTTGTGTGACTGTGTTTGATACCACAGAGTTAGGAATGTCAGTGTGTGTGTGGTGTTCGGTTGGTGTGTCTAGGTTGTGTGAAATAATATTGTCTTGTGTGACTGTGTTTGGTACCACTGACTGAGTGCTTAGAGTATTCTCTAATTCTTCAAGAAGACTGAAGAAGTCTGGAGGAATATCTTGATCCCTGATTGTCTGGGTGGCAGGTGGTGGGCTTATAGAGATTTGGGATGTCTGAGCTCTTTTGTTGACATGGTGTTTTTTCCACATGTCTTTCCAAATCATGGCGCCTTGAGTAGGTGTTGGGGCAGATGTTGCAATTGAAGGTCCTATTGAGGTGCTTTGATTGAATATGCCTATCTCTATAGTATCTTCTTGCAAAGCTTTTGTGGCATATATTGCATGTATAGAAGGGTTGTCTACAAAGTAATATATTAATATTTTATATTATATTATATTTATTTGATGGGCTATATTTTTAATATAATTTGATCATAGATACATTAACAGAGTTAAAGTTAATGTTATTAATACGGTGATTATATTATAATTATAACCGAAAAATATTATATGTTAGATTATTTTTAATTAATATTTTATTACTTTTAGTAAATAATATTTTAATACTTGATTAAAATAAAGGTATATCTATGTATTATACATATTTTTATATTGATTTATAAAAATAGAAAATAAAATATAACCTTTTTATTTGATCTTCCATGTTAAATATCCTGTTTAACACGGTTAATACCCGATTATATTGTTAATTCCTGGGTAATAAATGAAGAAATATATTATTAATACAACATATCTGCTGTGGTCAACCTTTGAATTCAAAATGACCAAGGTATCTGATGGTTGTTAGGTTACCAGCTGTTACCAAGATAGGTAGGTAAAAATCACCAAAATAGGGTAATGACGTGATTGTGATTGTGCGTGACACGGTAATGGTTTTATGACGTCACAAGCTGGTTTTCTTGGTTTTTTCCACTTGTATATAATATTATCCCAATATTAAAAATAAGGGTATGGGGTGGTATCTGGACAAGAATACCAAATTAAGAGGGATACTATTATACATATTGGTTAATGCCAATAGGGGCAATGGTAGGGATGTCCCAAATATGTCTTAGTTCATGCTTTCTACGGGTACTAGTTATATCTGGTCCTGTCTCATTTCCTAACCATTGCACTACACTGAATCTCATGTCTTTGTGAGAGTGGTTTTCAGTGGTGAAGTGTCTTGATACAGGTGTAGATAATGACTTTTTAGGATTTTTAACACTAGCTGTGTGTTCATAAATCCTTGCTCTAAAAGGTCTCCCAGTTTCGCCTATATATTGTTTGTGGCATTTAGTACATTGTATGAGGTATATTAAATTGTATATTTCACATGTTATTCTGTGTTTTTCAGGTAAGTTTATACATTTATGTATTCTTTTGGTATGTGTACTATAGAATTCTTTGATTTTATGTAATCTAGGGCAGTAAGTACATTTACCTAATCTGGTACAAACTGGTGGGAGGTTGGAGGTATTGATTTTGATTTCCTTGGGTGGCCAACTTATTTTATTAGAAGTTAGTATGTCCCTTAGGTTTGGGAGTCTTCTGTATCCTATGAGTAGTTTATTAGGGAAGATTTGTTGTAGATCTTCTGTGTTCTCAATGATATTCCAATTGTTTCTAATTATTTGTGAACTATTAGGATTCCTTGGGTTGTAGGTTGTTACTAGAACTTGTGGTGTTTGTAGTAGATCATCCTGTGAAAACCTTGCTGCCTTTTTGTAGTGGTTTTCCAGAGGTTTAAGGGGGTATCCTCTGTCAAGGTAGTATTTGATTAGTTTTTGCCCATTGATTTGGTAATCCGAATTTAGAGTGCAAATTCTTCTTACTCTGAGGAACTGACCAAATGGTCCATTGGCAGTGACACTATGTGGGTGTGCCGAGTGGTAATGTAGGTATAGGTGAGTATCTGTGGTACCTGTCTGGTAGGATTTTGACTGTGTGTTATAAGTGTAATTGCAGAACATCATTAATAAAATTTTCATTATTTATTTTAAACCAGAACAAATATATATATATATGTACACATGAAAATCATTCAACCATAATGTTCACATAAACGTCATTAGTTCATATTCACAGATTTAATACACTGGCATGAAGTTCATATCCTGCTGTTGTCCATATTATATTGAGTGACACCGTAGAACAACTGATAACGTCTGTTGGCAATGAGTTAAGCAGTAGTGTAGCTTTGTCAATTATCACATGTTACGTTAGATCCTCAGCACTGTTCAAATCTTACACAACATCTTCTGACATAACAAGGCAGCTACAACAGTAATTTAAGCATGAAATAATAACTTGGATTACTATAGTTTAATGAATCTTTTGATTTAAATAGCATACACATAATACATATATTCAAGTTGAAACAGTGCAAGGATAACTTTAATTAATTTATGTAATCTAATCTTTTAAACAAACATATTTATTGTTTCATCTTATATTACAGTACATCAGAATTATATTCACTCACCTCCCAGTTCCACAATCATATTTAATACACAAAACAAATACAGCAACAAGTGTGTTTATCTTTCCAGTGTCCACAAACAACAAATTCTTTCCCAAACTACCAAACCCCCCACACACAAGGTGTTTTCAATATTGACCACATTCAACACATTGTGGAACTGTCCACTTGACACCTTTTACAAAGAAACAGCACACTATGGTGACCCAATGGTTAAACATCACATATAAATATACGCTGTGTCATTAATCTCACACTGTGTTAAACATCACTCTATGGTGACCCTATGGATACCGGTCACAAATAAATAATCACTGTATCATTAATCAAACAATGTGTTAAACATTTCATAACACTGTGGTATCTAGAAAGTTGATTTCTTCTTTGCTGCATTCATGGGTGAACTTAATAGTTGGATGGATGTTATTTAGGTATTGAACAAATTTGTTTAATTGTTCTTCACCATGAGTCCACACCATGAAGATGTCATCTATAAATCTTTTCCATAATATTGGTTTAAGGGGGTAGTTTTCTAATGCTCTAGTCTCAAATTTATCCATAAATATATTGGCGTAATTTGGGGCAAGAGCAGTTCCCATGGCTGTTCCTCCTACTTGTAGGTAATGGTCGCCATTGAACTCAAAATACATATTGTGTAGTACTAGTTTCAGTAGGTCTAATATGTAACTACTAATACCTTTCTTGGTTGGGTCTTTTCTTAGTTGATCTGCTACAGCTGTTATTCCTTCTTGGTTCGGAATATTTGTATATAAGGAGCTGACATCTAATGTGACTAGGATAGCTCCTTCTGGTATTGGTCCTAGTTGTTTGATTTTTGTAATGAAATCCTGAGTGTCTCTAATATAGGATTTGGTTGTTGGGACATATTTTTTGATATGAGCGTCAACAAATTTGCTAATTCTGGATGTAGGGTGTGTTACCGAACTGCAGATAGGTCTACCTGGGATGTTCTTTTTATGAATTTTAGGTAAGAGGTAAAATTGCCCTGTAGTGCATTTGGTAGGTTTGAGGTGATCTAGGTTTTCTTCAGTTATATAGCCCTTATTTTTCATTTCAATAAGGGTTCTAGTGATTTTGTCACTAACTGAATCTGTGGGATCGTTCTTTAGTTTAGTGTAAAAGTTGGTATCACCTAGTTGTCTATATCCTTCGCGAAGGTAATCAGTTGTGTTCATTACTACAACTGCTGACCCTTTATCTGCTTTTTTGATCACTATATTCTTGTTGTTGCATAGCTCAGTGATTCCCATCCCTTGTTCTTTTGTTAAATTATCACTTCCTTTTCTCTTCATCTTACTGTTTAGTAAGCATTTTTGAATGCCTGTTTGAAGACATTTAGAGAAATGTGTGTGTTGGTGGGTTTCCATGTACTTTTATTCCTGAAGGGTGCATGGAGTTGTTTGAATGGATTTTCATTTTCATCTAGGTTTTGAGCTAGATATTGTACAAGTTCCTGGTCTTCATTGTCAAGTAAATGGTTATCATTGTAGAAGTGGTGTCTAAGGATCAATCTTCTGTGGAAGTCCTTAAAGTCAGTCCAGATCA
Source organism: Sabellastarte sp. h YS-2021 (assembly GCA_964017235.1). Classification (NCBI taxonomy): domain Eukaryota; kingdom Metazoa; phylum Annelida; class Polychaeta; order Sabellida; family Sabellidae; genus Sabellastarte; species Sabellastarte sp. h YS-2021. Next base: position 44,887,992 of record OZ024931.1, on the reverse strand, counting down.
AAGACTTGTTTGGTGGTCCTGGACTAGGACAGAAAGTAAGGCCTTTTTGTAGGGCTTCAGTTTGGGGTTTGGTTAAATTGGTGTCTGAGATGTTGATTACAGTGTGTCCTATTAGGTTCCTCATTGATCTTCCTGGTGGGAGTATCCCAGGTTGGCTATTTAAAGCCTCCTGTTTGATTTGGGCTAATAGGTCGGTAACTGAGTCAGACATGATTGATTGACCTAATATGTTTATTCCTAAGGTAGGGAAAATGGCTCCAGCGAACTCCAGAAAGAAGGAAGTAGATAATGATTGGTAAAAATATTTATTGGTTACAGTTACTATTGTGTGTAAAAATAATATCACAAGGGTATGGTAATAAATGTGGTGGTTTTGTTGAGTTTACAAGTTCTTTAGTAGGGTAACTAAAACAGACTTAAGGTCAGTCTTGCTTGTCTGCTGTTGTGGGGCTCTCCTTTGGATGATTGATCTTCTGCCTTGTGGTTGTCCCTTCCTTTGGTTGTTGGTTGGTTTTCTCTTGGTTAGTTTGGTTGCTGTTTTTGAGAAAGTGGTGTTCATGGCTTGCTTATATTTGGTCTGAAGAAATTCTTTTATCTCCATGAATTGGTTGTTGGTGAGGAGTTCTTGCAGTTGAGCTAGGTTGGTGTCGATCTCAAGTTTAGTGGTTTGGTATTTGTTGCCTAGGTCTTGTAATATAAGATTAGATAAGTCCAATTTACATTTATTGGTGATGGAAACCCATTTGTTTCTGAAGGCTTGATCCCTACTCATAGGGACTTTGCTGTTAAAGTCTGCTTGCAATGGGAATTTATTTTCACTTAATAATTTTTTGATTTGGTGAATGTTGGTAGCAAGGCTGAGTTTCTTCCTGTGGAGTGTTTTGGTCTTCAGGTAAACGCTTTTGCTTGCTTGAGGATAGTTTGTCCTTTTCATGTCCTCATTGGGCTCTAGTCTTCTTCTTTTAGAGGGCTGCATGGTGACACTATTTTTAGGTTCTAGTCTGGCTGCTGTGTCTTCTAGTAGCTGCATAGTTTCACTACTGAGCCGGGTCTCTGGGTAGGGTGTATCTTGACCAGAGTGTAGGTTTGTGGCTGATGTTATTTCTACTGTGCCTATGGCAGTTACAAGTGTGTCTTCACTAGCACTAGTCAACAGATGATTGTCCATGATTAAAATAAAGAGAGCAGTTGGTGTGCTAAGTGAGTTTGGTGGCCTGATATATAGCTGTAGTATAAGCTTATATTTTGACTTCCTGATTGGATTAGTCTCATCAGAGGCTTGGTTAGGTTTTGAGACTTGACCTCCTGAAGTACTATTTTTGGCTCCGGTAAACTCCGGCTCAGGGCCGGATTTACCTCATTATTGATGTTGGTAATTCCCTATTGATGTTGGTAATTCCCTATTTTATTTATATTGTACTAACCAGTACTTTTAAAGTCAGGATGTGGTAGTGGTTACCATAGTAACACTTGCTATTGCTCTAACCCATTGCCCCTTAGCGCCTTAAGGAGGTTAGGTGGTTACTATGGTTTTTACTTCATTGGTATGTTATGGTCAAGTTGGGTTTGATTATTTCATCAGTCTTATTTGTGACTATTATAATGTCAGCCCAGGTGTTGTTGAATAACAACAGAAGATAAAGATCAGTAAAACACAATGATTTTCAAACAGCTTTATTATAGAATTATAATAATTGCTTTTATTCATACTGGTGTTAAGAATAATTACAACATTAATAATTTCAAAAATAATATGTAGTGTCATATTTAAGGTAAGAATAGTCAGGGTATTTACTGTGCTGGGTAAGTCTGCTTGATGTATGGAATATTAGTCTTCGTCTGATGAAGAAACTTCACCAAATAGATTGGTGAGACCCTTTTGAAATGATTCATCTAAGATGATTGGAGTCTCAGGTGTGGACTCAGATGAATTGTCTTCTGCAGAACTGCTGAAGTCTATAATATCAGGCTTCGTTGGGCTGTATTCCTGGTGCACTAATTGACTCCAGTCAGTGGTACGCTGGTTTTCACCTGTGGTTTTTGTGTGTGTAGTGGTGTGTGCATGTGTAGGTTTTGTCCTGTGTTGTTCCCTTTCATAGGGGAAGTATCTGTTTGCAAGTGATGTAAGTCTTTTGTGTGTTTGTACTTTTGGTTTTGTTTTAGTTTTATTTGGTAGTCTTTTGATGGTGACATCACATTTATGTTTTAACTCAATTTGTAGCAGATGACTAATGGTTTTGCTGTCCCATTGAACTCGTTTTTTGACCTTTAGTTGTTCTGGTTGGTACTGAGTACTAGTTTTGTTTGTTGTATTAGTTGTCATTTTGTTTCCACTTGTGTGTGGTTGTAGTGGTTGATGGGGATTTTTGGGGGGGTCATTTATATCTTGTTTTGTTTGATGGTCAACTTTGATTTGGGAAAGTTGTCCTTCAGTCTGGGTGCTTGATTTTGAGCATGTAACTGTGGTGTGTTGGTTTATGGGTTGTTGATTGCTAGTAGGTTTTGGTACAGGCATTATACTTAGGCTGTTGTTTGTTGTAAGGTAGATTTGGTGTTCTGGGTTATAGGTTGCAATGTGCAATCCACCATGTAGAGACCTGATGTCTACAGGGTCTAAAATAATTAAGGGATCAGTGTTAGTGGATTTATCCACAGATTTGACAAATTGGGTGTTTGTGTGTTTATGCTCTGTTTTGGGGGCCCATCTGATATTCCTAGCGCTCCGAGTTTGGGTGCTGATGTTTTGTGTTGTCTTAGTTAGACTGACAGTTGCTTGTGTGTTCAGGTTAGCTCTAGGGTTGATAGAGTTAGGAATGTCAGTGTGTGTGTGGTATACAGTTGGTGTATCTAGGTTGTGTGACATAGTATTGTCTTGTGTGACTGTGTTTGATACCACAGAGTTAGGAATGTCAGTGTGTGTGTGGTGTTCGGTTGGTGTGTCTAGGTTGTGTGAAATAATATTGTCTTGTGTGACTGTGTTTGGTACCACTGACTGAGTGCTTAGAGTATTCTCTAATTCTTCAAGAAGACTGAAGAAGTCTGGAGGAATATCTTGATCCCTGATTGTCTGGGTGGCAGGTGGTGGGCTTATAGAGATTTGGGATGTCTGAGCTCTTTTGTTGACATGGTGTTTTTTCCACATGTCTTTCCAAATCATGGCACCTTGAGTAGGTGTTGGGGCAGATGTTGCAATTGAAGGTCCTATTGAGGTGCTTCGATTGAATATGCCTATCTCTATAGTATCTCCTTGCAAAGCTTTTGTGGCATATATTACATGTATAGAAGGGTTGTCTACAAAGTAATATATTAATATTTTATATTATATTATATTTATTTGATGGGCTATATTTTTAATATAATTTGATCATAGATACATTAACAGAGTTAAAGTTAATGTTATTAATACGGTGATTATATTATAATTATAACCGAAAAATATTATATGTTAGATTATTTTTAATTAATATTTTATTACTTTTAGTAAATAATATTTTAATACTTGATTAAAATAAAGGTATATCTATGTATTATACATATTTTTATATTGATTTATAAAAATAGAAAATAAAATATAACTGACCTTTTTATTTGATCTTCCATGTTAAATATCCTGTTTAACACGGTTAATACCCGATTATATTGTTAATTCCCGGGTAATAAATGAAGAAATATATTATTAATACAACATATCTGCTGTGGTCAACCTTTGAATTCAAAATGACCAAGGTATCTGATGGTTGTTAGGTTACCAGCTGTTACCAAGATAGGTAGGTAAAAATCACCAAAATAGGGTAATGACGTGATTGTGATTGTGCGTGACACGGTAATGGTTTTATGACGTCACAAGCTGGTTTTCTTGGTTTTTTCCACTTGTATATAATATTATCCCAATATTAAAAATAAGGGTATGGGGTGGTATCTGGACAAGAATACCAAATTAAGAGGGATACTATTATACATATTGGTTAATGCCAATAGGGGCAATGGTAGGGATGTCCCAAATATGTCTTAGTTCATGCTTTCTACGGGTACTAGTTATATCTGGTCCTGTCTCATTTCCTAACCATTGCACTACACTGAATCTCATGTCTTTGTGAGAGTGGTTTTCAGTGGTGAAGTGTCTTGATACAGGTGTAGATAATGACTTTTTAGGATTTTTAACACTAGCTGTGTGTTCATAAATCCTTGCTCTAAAAGGTCTCCCAGTTTCGCCTATATATTGTTTGTGGCATTTAGTACATTGTATGAGGTATATTAAATTGTATATTTCACATGTTATTCTGTGTTTTTCAGGTAAGTTTATACATTTATGTATTCTTTTGGTATGTGTACTATAGAATTCTTTGATTTTATGTAATCTAGGGCAGTAAGTACATTTACCTAATCTGGTACAAACTGGTGGGAGGTTGGAGGTATTGATTTTGATTTCCTTGGGTGGCCAACTTATTTTATTAGAAGTTAGTATGTCCCTTAGGTTTGGGAGTCTTCTGTATCCTATGAGTAGTTTATTAGGGAAGATTTGTTGTAGATCTTCTGTGTTCTCAATGATATTCCAATTGTTTCTAATTATTTGTGAACTATTAGGATTCCTTGGGTTGTAGGTTGTTACTAGAACTTGTGGTGTTTGTAGTAGATCATCCTGTGAAAACCTTGCTGCCTTTTTGTAGTGGTTTTCCAGAGGTTTAAGGGGGTATCCTCTGTCAAGGTAGTATTTGATTAGTTTTTGCCCATTGATTTGGTAATCCGAATTTAGAGTGCAAATTCTTCTTACTCTGAGGAACTGACCAAATGGTCCATTGGCAGTGACACTATGTGGGTGTGCCGAGTGGTAATGTAGGTATAGGTGAGTATCTGTGGTACCTGTCTGGTAGGATTTTGACTGTGTGTTATAAGTGTAATTGCAGAACATCATTAATAAAATTTTCATTATTTATTTTAAACCAGAACAAATATATATATATATGTACACATGAAAATCATTCAACCATAATGTTCACATAAACGTCATTAGTTCATATTCACAGATTTAATACACTGGCATGAAGTTCATATCCTGCTGTTGTCCATATTATATTGAGTGACACCGTAGAACAACTGATAACGTCTGTTGGCAATGAGTTAAGCAGTAGTGTAGCTTTGTCAATTATCACATGTTACGTTAGATCCTCAGCACTGTTCAAATCTTACACAACATCTTCTGACATAACAAGGCAGCTACAACAGTAATTTAAGCATGAAATAATAACTTGGATTACTATAGTTTAATGAATCTTTTGATTTAAATAGCATACACATAATACATATATTCAAGTTGAAACAGTGCAAGGATAACTTTAATTAATTTATGTAATCTAATCTTTTAAACAAACATATTTATTGTTTCATCTTATATTACAGTACATCAGAATTATATTCACTCACCTCCCAGTTCCACAATCATATTTAATACACAAAACAAATACAGCAACAAGTGTGTTTATCTTTCCAGTGTCCACAAACAACAAATTCTTTCCCAAACTACCAAACCCCCCACACACAAGGTGTTTTCAATATTGACCACATTCAACACATTGTGGAACTGTCCACTTGACACCTTTTACAAAGAAACAGCACACTATGGTGACCCAATGGTTAAACATCACATATAAATATACGCTGTGTCATTAATCTCACACTGTGTTAAACATCACTCTATGGTGACCCTATGGATACCGGTCACAAATAAATAATCACTGTATCATTAATCAAACAATTTGTTAAACATTTCATAACACTGTGGTATCTAGAAAGTTGATTTCTTCTTTGCTGCATTCATGGGTGAACTTAATAGTTGGATGGATGTTATTTAGGTATTGAACAAATTTGTTTAATTGTTCTTCACCATGAGTCCACACCATGAAGATGTCATCTATAAATCTTTTCCATAATATTGGTTTAAGGGGGTAGTTTTCTAATGCTCTAGTCTCAAATTTATCCATAAATATATTGGCGTAATTTGGGGCAAGAGCAGTTCCCATGGCTGTTCCTCCTACTTGTAGGTAATGGTCGCCATTGAACTCAAAATACATATTGTGTAGTACTAGTTTCAGTAGGTCTAATATGTAACTACTAATACCTTTCTTGGTTGGGTCTTTTCTTAGTTGATCTGCTACAGCTGTTATTCCTTCTTGGTTCGGAATATTTGTATATAAGGAGCTGACATCTAATGTGACTAGGATAGCTCCTTCTGGTATTGGTCCTAGTTGTTTGATTTTTGTAATGAAATCCTGAGTGTCTCTAATATAGGATTTGGTTGTTGGGACATATTTTTTGATATGAGCGTCAACAAATTTGCTAATTCTGGATGTAGGGTGTGTTACCGAACTGCAGATAGGTCTACCTGGGATGTTCTTTTTATGAATTTTAGGTAAGAGGTAAAATTGCCCTGTAGTGCATTTGGTAGGTTTGAGGTGATCTAGGTTTTCTTCAGTTATATAGCCCTTATTTTTCATTTCAATAAGGGTTCTAGTGATTTTGTCACTAACTGAATCTGTGGGATCGTTCTTTAGTTTAGTGTAAAAGTTGGTATCACCTAGTTGTCTATATCCTTCGCGAAGGTAATCAGTTGTGTTCATTACTACAACTGCTGACCCTTTATCTGCTTTTTTGATCACTATATTCTTGTTGTTGCATAGCTCAGTGATTCCCATCCCTTGTTCTTTTGTTAAATTATCACTTCCTTTTCTCTTCATCTTACTGTTTAGTAAGCATTTTTGAATGCCTGTTTGAAGACATTTAGAGAAATGTGTGTGTTGGTGGGTTTCCATGTACTTTTATTCCTGAAGGGTGCATGGAGTTGTTTAAATGGATTTTCATTTTCATCTAGGTTTTGAGCTAGATATTGTACAAGTTCCTGGTCTTCATTGTCAAGTAAATGGTTATCATTGTAGAAGTGGTGTCTAAGGATCAATCTTCTGTGGAAGTCCTTAAAGTCAGTCCAGATCAAAGACTTGTTTGGTGGTCCTGGACTAGGACAGAAAGTAAGGCCTTTTTGTAGGGCTTCAGTTTGGGGTTTGGTTAAATTGGTGTCTGAGATGTTGATTACAGTGTGTCCTATTAGGTTCCTCATTGATCTTCCTGGTGGGAGTATCCCAGGTTGGCTATTTAAAGCCTCCTGTTTGATTTGGGCTAATAGGTCAGTAACTGAGTCAGACATGATTGATTGACCTAATATGTTTATTCCTAAGGTAGGGAAAATGGCTCCAGCGAACTCCAGAAAGAAGGAAGTAGATAATGATTGGTAAAAATATTTATTGGTTACAGTTACTATTGTGTGTAAAAATAATATCACAAGGGTATGGTAATAAATGTGGTGGTTTTGTTGAGTTTACAAGTTCTTTAGTAGGGTAACTAAAACAGACTTAAGGTCAGTCTTGCTTGTCTGCTGTTGTGGGGCTCTCCTTTGGATGATTGATCTTCTGCCTTGTGGTTGTCCCTTCCTTTGGTTGTTGGTTGGTTTTCTCTTGGTTAGTTTGGTTGCTGTTTTTGAGAAAGTGGTGTTCATGGCTTGCTTATATTTGGTCTGAAGAAATTCTTTTATCTCCATGAATTGGTTGTTGGTGAGGAGTTCTTGCAGTTGAGCTAGGTTGGTGTCGATCTCAAGTTTAGTGGTTTGGTATTTGTTGCCTAGGTCTTGTAATATAAGATTAGATAAGTCCAATTTACATTTATTGGTGATGGAAACCCATTTGTTTCTGAAGGCTTGATCCCTACTCATAGGGACTTTGCTGTTAAAGTCTGCTTGCAATGGGAATTTATTTTCACTTAATAATTTTTTGATTTGGTGAATGTTGGTAGCAAGGCTGAGTTTCTTCCTGTGGAGTGTTTTGGTCTTCAGGTAAACGCTTTTGCTTGCTTGAGGATAGTTTGTCCTTTTCATGTCCTCATTGGGCTCTAGTCTTCTTCTTTTAGAGGGCTGCATGGTGACACTATTTTTAGGTTCTAGTCTGGCTGCTGTGTCTTCTAGTAGCTGCATAGTTTCATTACTGAGCCGGGTCTCTGGGTAGGGTGTATCTTGACCAGAGTGTAGGTTTGTGGCTGATGTTATTTCTACTGTGCCTATGGCAGTTACAAGTGTGTCTTCACTAGCACTAGTCAACAGATGATTGTCCATGATTAAAATAAAGAGAGCAGTTGGTGTGCTAAGTGAGTTTGGTGGCCTGATATATAGCTGTAGTATAAGCTTATATTTTGACTTCCTGATTGGATTAGTCTCATCAGAGGCTTGGTTAGGTTTTGAGACTTGACCTCCTGAAGTACTATTTTTGGCTCCGGTAAACTCCGGCTCAGGGCCGGATTTACCTCATTATTGATGTTGGTAATTCCCTATTGATGTTGGTAATTCCCTATTTTATTTATATTGTACTAACCAGTACTTTTAAAGTCAGGATGTGGTAGTGGTTACCATAGTAACACTTGCTATTGCTCTAACCCATTGTCCCTTAGCGCCTTAAGGAGGTTAGGTGGTTACTATGGTTTTTACTTCATTGGTATGTTATGGTCAAGTTGGGTTTGATTATTTCATCAGTCTTATTTGTGACTATTATAATGTCAGCCCAGGTGTTGTTGAATAACAACAGAAGATAAAGATCAGTAAAACACAATGATTTTCAAACAGCTTTATTATAGAATTATAATAATTGCTTTTATTCATACTGGTGTTAAGAATAATTACAACATTAATAATTTCAAAAATAATATGTAGTGTCATATTTAAGGTAAGAATAGTCAGGGTATTTACTGTGCTGGGTAAGTCTGCTTGATGTATGGAATATTAGTCTTCGTCTGATGAAGAAACTTCACCAAATAGATTGGTGAGACCCTTTTGAAATGATTCATCTAAGATGATTGGAGTCTCAGGTGTGGACTCAGATGAATTGTCTTCTGCAGAACTGCTGAAGTCTATAATATCAGGCTTCGTTGGGCTGTATTCCTGGTGCACTAATTGACTCCAGTCAGTGGTACGCTGGTTTTCACCTGTGGTTTTTGTGTGTGTAGTGGTGTGTGCATGTGTAGGTTTTGTCCTGTGTTGTTCCCTTTCATAGGGGAAGTATCTGTTTGCAAGTGATGTAAGTCTTTTGTGTGTTTGTACTTTTGGTTTTGTTTTAGTTTTATTTGGTAGTCTTTTGATGGTGACATCACATTTATGTTTTAACTCAATTTGTAGCAGATGACTAATGGTTTTGCTGTCCCATTGAACTCGTTTTTTGACCTTTAGTTGTTCTGGTTGGTACTGAGTACTAGTTTTGTTTGTTGTATTAGTTGTCATTTTGTTTCCACTTGTGTGTGGTTGTAGTGGTTGATGGGGATTTTTGGGGGGGTCATTTATATCTTGTTTTGTTTGATGGTCAACTTTGATTTGGGAAAGTTGTCCTTCAGTCTGGGTGCTTGATTTTGAGCATGTAACTGTGGTGTGTTGGTTTATGGGTTGTTGATTGCTAGTAGGTTTTGGTACAGGCATTATACTTAGGCTGTTGTTTGTTGTAAGGTAGATTTGGTGTTCTGGGTTATAGGTTGCAATGTGCAATCCACGATGTAGAGACCTGATGTCTACAGGGTCTAAAATAATTAAGGGATCAGTGTTAGTGGATTTATCCACAGATTTGACAAATTGGGTGTTTGTGTGTTTATGCTCTGTTTTGGGGGCCCATCTGATATTCCTAGCGCTCCGAGTTTGGGTGCTGATGTTTTGTGTTGTCTTAGTTAGACTGACAGTTGCTTGTGTGTTCAGGTTAGCTCTAGGGTTGATAGAGTTAGGAATGTCAGTGTGTGTGTGGTATACAGTTGGTGTATCTAGGTTGTGTGACATAGTATTGTCTTGTGTGACTGTGTTTGATACCACAGAGTTAGGAATGTCAGTGTGTGTGTGGTGTTCGGTTGGTGTGTCTAGGTTGTGTGAAATAATATTGTCTTGTGTGACTGTGTTTGGTACCACTGACTGAGTGCTTAGAGTATTCTCTAATTCTTCAAGAAGACTGAAGAAGTCTGGAGGAATATCTTGATCCCTGATTGTCTGGGTGGCAGGTGGTGGGCTTATAGAGATTTGGGATGTCTGAGCTCTTTTGTTGACATGGTGTTTTTTCCACATGTCTTTCCAAATCATGGCACCTTGAGTAGGTGTTGGGGCAGATGTTGCAATTGAAGGTCCTATTGAGGTGCTTCGATTGAATATGCCTATCTCTATAGTATCTCCTTGCAAAGCTTTTGTGGCATATATTACATGTATAGAAGGGTTGTCTACAAAGTAATATATTAATATTTTATATTATATTATATTTATTTGATGGGCTATATTTTTAATATAATTTGATCATAGATACATTAACAGAGTTAAAGTTAATGTTATTAATACGGTGATTATATTATAATTATAACCGAAAAATATTATATGTTAGATTATTTTTAATTAATATTTTATTACTTTTAGTAAATAATATTTTAATACTTGATTAAAATAAAGGTATATCTATGTATTATACATATTTTTATATTGATTTATAAAAATAGAAAATAAAATATAACTGACCTTTTTATTTGATCTTCCATGTTAAATATCCTGTTTAACACGGTTAATACCCGATTATATTGTTAATTCCCGGGTAATAAATGAAGAAATATATTATTAATACAACATATCTGCTGTGGTCAACCTTTGAATTCAAAATGACCAAGGTATCTGATGGTTGTTAGGTTACCAGCTGTTACCAAGATAGGTAGGTAAAAATCACCAAAATAGGGTAATGACGTGATTGTGATTGTGCGTGACACGGTAATGGTTTTATGACGTCACAAGCTGGTTTTCTTGGTTTTTTCCACTTGTATATAATATTATCCCAATATTAAAAATAAGGGTATGGGGTGGTATCTGGACAAGAATACCAAATTAAGAGGGATACTATTATACATATTGGTTAATGCCAATAGGGGCAATGGTAGGGATGTCCCAAATATGTCTTAGTTCATGCTTTCTACGGGTACTAGTTATATCTGGTCCTGTCTCATTTCCTAACCATTGCACTACACTGAATCTCATGTCTTTGTGAGAGTGGTTTTCAGTGGTGAAGTGTCTTGATACAGGTGTAGATAATGACTTTTTAGGATTTTTAACACTAGCTGTGTGTTCATAAATCCTTGCTCTAAAAGGTCTCCCAGTTTCGCCTATATATTGTTTGTGGCATTTAGTACATTGTATGAGGTATATTAAATTGTATATTTCACATGTTATTCTGTGTTTTTCAGGTAAGTTTATACATTTATGTATTCTTTTGGTATGTGTACTATAGAATTCTTTGATTTTATGTAATCTAGGGCAGTAAGTACATTTACCTAATCTGGTACAAACTGGTGGGAGGTTGGAGGTATTGATTTTGATTTCCTTGGGTGGCCAACTTATTTTATTAGAAGTTAGTATGTCCCTTAGGTTTGGGAGTCTTCTGTATCCTATGAGTAGTTTATTAGGGAAGATTTGTTGTAGATCTTCTGTGTTCTCAATGATATTCCAATTGTTTCTAATTATTTGTGAACTATTAGGATTCCTTGGGTTGTAGGTTGTTACTAGAACTTGTGGTGTTTGTAGTAGATCATCCTGTGAAAACCTTGCTGCCTTTTTGTAGTGGTTTTCCAGAGGTTTAAGGGGGTATCCTCTGTCAAGGTAGTATTTGATTAGTTTTTGCCCATTGATTTGGTAATCCGAATTTAGAGTGCAAATTCTTCTTACTCTGAGGAACTGACCAAATGGTCCATTGGCAGTGACACTATGTGGGTGTGCCGAGTGGTAATGTAGGTATAGGTGAGTATCTGTGGTACCTGTCTGGTAGGATTTTGACTGTGTGTTATAAGTGTAATTGCAGAACATCATTAATAAAATTTTCATTATTTATTTTAAACCAGAACAAATATATATATATATGTACACATGAAAATCATTCAACCATAATGTTCACATAAACGTTATTAGTTCATATTCACAGATTTAATACACTGGCATGAAGTTCATATCCTGCTGTTGTCCATATTATATTGAGTGACACCGTAGAACAACTGATAACGTCTGTTGGCAATGAGTTAAGCAGTAGTGTAGCTTTGTCAATTATCACATGTTACGTTAGATCCTCAGCACTGTTCAAATCTTACACAACATCTTCTGACATAACAAGGCAGCTACAACAGTAATTTAAGCATGAAATAATAACTTGGATTACTATAGTTTAATGAATCTTTTGATTTAAATAGCATACACATAATACATATATTCAAGTTGAAACAGTGCAAGGATAACTTTAATTAATTTATGTAATCTAATCTTTTAAACAAACATATTTATTGTTTCATCTTATATTACAGTACATCAGAATTATATTCACTCACCTCCCAGTTCCACAATCATATTTAATACACAAAACAAATACACCAACAAGTGTGTTTATCTTTCCAGTGTCCACAAACAACAAATTCTTTCCCAAACTACCAAACCCCCCACACACAAGGTGTTTTCAATATTGACCACATTCAACACATTGTGGAACTGTCCACTTGACACCTTTTACAAAGAAACAGCACACTATGGTGACCCAATGGTTAAACATCACATATAAATATACGCTGTGTCATTAATCTCACACTGTGTTAAACATCACTCTATGGTGACCCTATGGATACCGGTCACAAATAAATAATCACTGTATCATTAATCAAACAATGTGTTAAACATTTCATAACACTGTGGTATCTAGAAAGTTGATTTCTTCTTTGCTGCATTCATGGGTGAACTTAATAGTTGGATGGATGTTATTTAGGTATTGAACAAATTTGTTTAATTGTTCTTCATCATGAGTCCACACCATGAAGATGTCATCTATAAATCTTTTCCATAATATTGGTTTAAGGGGGTAGTTTTCTAATGCTCTAGTCTCAAATTTATCCATAAAGATATTGGCGTAATTTGGGGCAAGAGCAGTTCCCATGGCTGTTCCTCCTACTTGTAGGTAATGGTCGCCATTGAACTCAAAATACATATTGTGTAGTACTAGTTTCAGTAGGTCTAATATGTAACTACTAATACCTTTCTTGGTTGGGTCTTTTCTTAGTTGATCTGCTACAGCTGTTATTCCTTCTTGGTTCGGAATATTTGTATATAAGGAGCTGACATCTAATGTGACTAGGATAGCTCCTTCTGGTATTGGTCCTAGTTGTTTGATTTTTGTAATGAAATCCTGAGTGTCTCTAATATAGGATTTGGTTGCTGGGACATATTTTTTGATATGAGCGTCAACAAATTTGCTAATTCTGGATGTAGGGTGTGTTACCGAACTGCAGATAGGTCTACCTGGGATGTTCTTTTTATGAATTTTAGGTAAGAGGTAAAATTGCCCTGTAGTGCATTTGGTAGGTTTGAGGTGATCTAGGTTTTCTTCAGTTATATAGCCCTTATTTTTCATTTCAATAAGGGTTCTAGTGATTTTGTCACTAACTGAATCTGTGGGATCGTTCTTTAGTTTAGTGTAAAAGTTGGTATCACCTAGTTGTCTATATCCTTCGCGAAGGTAATCAGTTGTGTTCATTACTACAACTGCTGACCCTTTATCTGCTTTTTTGATCACTATATTCTTGTTGTTGCATAGCTCAGTGATTCCCATCCTTTGTTCTTTTGTTAAATTATCACTTCCTTTTCTCTTCATCTTACTGTTTAGTAAGCATTTTTGAATGCCTGTTTGAAGACATTTAGAGAAATGTGTGTGTTGGTGGGTTTCCATGTACTTTTATTCCTGAAGGGTGCATGGAGTTGTTTAAATGGATTTTCATTTTCATCTAGGTTTTGAGCTAGATATTGTACAAGTTCCTGGTCTTCATTGTCAAGTAAATGGTTATCATTGTAGAAGTGGTGTCTAAGGATCAATCTTCTGTGGAAGTCCTTAAAGTCAGTCCAGATCAAAGACTTGTTTGGTGGTCCTGGACTAGGACAGAAAGTAAGGCCTTTTTGTAGGGCTTCAGTTTGGGGTTTGGTTAAATTGGTGTCTGAGATGTTGATTACAGTGTGTCCTATTAGGTTCCTCATTGATCTTCCTGGTGGGAGTATCCCAGGTTGGCTATTTAAAGCCTCCTGTTTGATTTGGGCTAATAGGTCGGTAACTGAGTCAGACATGATTGATTGACCTAATATGTTTATTCCTAAGGTAGGGAAAATGGCTCCAGCGAACTCCAGAAAGAAGGAAGTAGATAATGATTGGTAAAAATATTTATTGGTTACAGTTACTATTGTGTGTAAAAATAATATCACAAGGGTATGGTAATAAATGTGGTGGTTTTGTTGAGTTTACAAGTTCTTTAGTAGGGTAACTAAAACAGACTTAAGGTCAGTCTTGCTTGTCTGCTGTTGTGGGGCTCTCCTTTGGATGATTGATCTTCTACCTTGTGGTTGTCCCTTCCTTTGGTTGTTGGTTGGTTTTCTCTTGGTTAGTTTGGTTGCTGTTTTTGAGAAAGTGGTGTTCATGGCTTGCTTATATTTGGTCTGAAGAAATTCTTTTATCTCCATGAATTGGTTGTTGGTGAGGAGTTCTTGCAGTTGAGCTAGGTTGGTGTCGATCTCAAGTTTAGTGGTTTGGTATTTGTTGCCTAGGTCTTGTAATATAAGATTAGATAAGTCCAATTTACATTTATTGGTGATGGAAACCCATTTGTTTCTGAAGGCTTGATCCCTACTCATAGGGACTTTGCTGTTAAAGTCTGCTTGCAATGGGAATTTATTTTCACTTAATAATTTTTTGATTTGGTGAATGTTGGTAGCAAGGCTGAGTTTCTTCCTGTGGAGTGTTTTGGTCTTCAGGTAAACGCTTTTGCTTGCTTGAGGATAGTTTGTCCTTTTCATGTCCTCATTGGGCTCTAGTCTTCTTCTTTTAGAGGGCTGCATGGTGACACTATTTTTAGGTTCTAGTCTGGCTGCTGTGTCTTCTAGTAGCTGCATAGTTTCATTACTGAGCCGGGTCTCTGGGTAGGGTGTATCTTGACCAGAGTGTAGGTTTGTGGCTGATGTTATTTCTACTGTGCCTATGGCAGTTACAAGTGTGTCTTCACTAGCACTAGTCAACAGATGATTGTCCATGATTAAAATAAAGAGAGCAGTTGGTGTGCTAAGTGAGTTTGGTGGCCTGATATATAGCTGTAGTATAAGCTTATATTTTGACTTCCTGATTGGATTAGTCTCATCAGAGGCTTGGTTAGGTTTTGAGACTTGACCTCCTGAAGTACTATTTTTGGCTCCGGTAAACTCCGGCTCAGGGCCGGATTTACCTCATTATTGATGTTGGTAATTCCCTATTGATGTTGGTAATTCCCTATTTTATTTATATTGTACTAACCAGTACTTTTAAAGTCAGGATGTGGTAGTGGTTACCATAGTAACACTTGCTATTGCTCTAACCCATTGTCCCTTAGCGCCTTAAGGAGGTTAGGTGGTTACTATGGTTTTTACTTCATTGGTATGTTATGGTCAAGTTGGGTTTGATTATTTCATCAGTCTTATTTGTGACTATTATAATGTCAGCCCAGGTGTTGTTGAATAACAACAGAAGATAAAGATCAGTAAAACACAATGATTTTCAAACAGCTTTATTATAGAATTATAATAATTGCTTTTATTCATACTGGTGTTAAGAATAATTACAACATTAATAATTTCAAAAATAATATGTAGTGTCATATTTAAGGTAAGAATAGTCAGGGTATTTACTGTGCTGGGTAAGTCTGCTTGATGTATGGAATATTAGTCTTCGTCTGATGAAGAAACTTCACCAAATAGATTGGTGAGACCCTTTTGAAATGATTCATCTAAGATGATTGGAGTCTCAGGTGTGGACTCAGATGAATTGTCTTCTGCAGAACTGCTGAAGTCTATAATATCAGGCTTCGTTGGGCTGTATTCCTGGTGCACTAATTGACTCCAGTCAGTGGTACGCTGGTTTTCACCTGTGGTTTTTGTGTGTGTAGTGGTGTGTGCATGTGTAGGTTTTGTCCTGTGTTGTTCCCTTTCATAGGGGAAGTATCTGTTTGCAAGTGATGTAAGTCTTTTGTGTGTTTGTACTTTTGGTTTTGTTTTAGTTTTATTTGGTAGTCTTTTGATGGTGACATCACATTTATGTTTTAACTCAATTTGTAGCAGATGACTAATGGTTTTGCTGTCCCATTGAACTCGTTTTTTGACCTTTAGTTGTTCTGGTTGGTACTGAGTACTAGTTTTGTTTGTTGTATTAGTTGTCATTTTGTTTCCACTTGTGTGTGGTTGTAGTGGTTGATGGGGATTTTTGGGGGGGTCATTTATATCTTGTTTTGTTTGATGGTCAACTTTGATTTGGGAAAGTTGTCCTTCAGTCTGGGTGCTTGATTTTGAGCATGTAACTGTGGTGTGTTGGTTTATGGGTTGTTGATTGCTAGTAGGTTTTGGTACAGGCATTATACTTAGGCTGTTGTTTGTTGTAAGGTAGATTTGGTGTTCTGGGTTATAGGTTGCAATGTGCAATTCACCATGTAGAGACCTGATGTCTACAGGGTCTAAAATAATTAAGGGATCAGTGTTAGTGGATTTATCCACAGATTTGACAAATTGGGTGTTTGTGTGTTTATGCTCTGTTTTGGGGGCCCATCTGATATTCCTAGCGCTCCGAGTTTGGGTGCTGATGTTTTGTGTTGTCTTAGTTAGACTGACAGTTGCTTGTGTGTTCAGGTTAGCTCTAGGGTTGATAGAGTTAGGAATGTCAGTGTGTGTGTGGTATACAGTTGGTGTATCTAGGTTGTGTGACATAGTATTGTCTTGTGTGACTGTGTTTGATACCACAGAGTTAGGAATGTCAGTGTGTGTGTGGTGTTCGGTTGGTGTGTCTAGGTTGTGTGAAATAATATTGTCTTGTGTGACTGTGTTTGGTACCACTGACTGAGTGCTTAGAGTATTCTCTAATTCTTCAAGAAGACTGAAGAAGTCTGGAGGAATATCTTGATCCCTGATTGTCTGGGTGGCAGGTGGTGGGCTTATAGAGATTTGGGATGTCTGAGCTCTTTTGTTGACATGGTGTTTTTTCCACATGTCTTTCCAAATCATGGCACCTTGAGTAGGTGTTGGGGCAGATGTTGCAATTGAAGGTCCTATTGAGGTGCTTCGATTGAATATGCCTATCTCTATAGTATCTCCTTGCAAAGCTTTTGTGGCATATATTACATGTATAGAAGGGTTGTCTACAAAGTAATATATTAATATTTTATATTATATTATATTTATTTGATGGGCTATATTTTTAATATAATTTGATCATAGATACATTAACAGAGTTAAAGTTAATGTTATTAATACGGTGATTATATTATAATTATAACCGAAAAATATTATATGTTAGATTATTTTTAATTAATATTTTATTACTTTTAGTAAATAATATTTTAATACTTGATTAAAATAAAGGTATATCTATGTATTATACATATTTTTATATTGATTTATAAAAATAGAAAATAAAATATAACTGACCTTTTTATTTGATCTTCCATGTTAAATATCCTGTTTAACACGGTTAATACCCGATTATATTGTTAATTCCCGGGTAATAAATGAAGAAATATATTATTAATACAACATATCTGCTGTGGTCAACCTTTGAATTCAAAATGACCAAGGTATCTGATGGTTGTTAGGTTACCAGCTGTTACCAAGATAGGTAGGTAAAAATCACCAAAATAGGGTAATGACGTGATTGTGATTGTGCGTGACACGGTAATGGTTTTATGACGTCACAAGCTGGTTTTCTTGGTTTTTTCCACTTGTATATAATATTATCCCAATATTAAAAATAAGGGTATGGGGTGGTATCTGGACAAGAATACCAAATTAAGAGGGATACTATTATACATATTGGTTAATGCCAATAGGGGCAATGGTAGGGATGTCCCAAATATGTCTTAGTTCATGCTTTCTACGGGTACTAGTTATATCTGGTCCTGTCTCATTTCCTAACCATTGCACTACACTGAATCTCATGTCTTTGTGAGAGTGGTTTTCAGTGGTGAAGTGTCTTGATACAGGTGTAGATAATGACTTTTTAGGATTTTAAACACTAGCTGTGTGTTCATAAATCCTTGCTCTAAAAGGTCTCCCAGTTTCGCCTATATATTGTTTGTGGCATTTAGTACATTGTATGAGGTATATTAAATTGTATATTTCACATGTTATTCTGTGTTTTTCAGGTAAGTTTATACATTTATGTATTCTTTTGGTATGTGTACTATAGAATTCTTTGATTTTATGTAATCTAGGGCAGTAAGTACATTTACCTAATCTGGTACAAACTGGTGGGAGGTTGGAGGTATTGATTTTGATTTCCTTGGGTGGCCAACTTATTTTATTAGAAGTTAGTATGTCCCTTAGGTTTGGGAGTCTTCTGTATCCTATGAGTAGTTTATTAGGGAAGATTTGTTGTAGATCTTCTGTGTTCTCAATGATATTCCAATTGTTTCTAATTATTTGTGAACTATTAGGATTCCTTGGGTTGTAGGTTGTTACTAGAACTTGAGGTGTTTGTAGTAGATTATCCTGTAAAAACCTTGCTGCCTTTTTGTAGTGGTTTTCCAGAGGTTTAAGGGGGTATCCTCTGTCAAGGTAGTATTTGATTAGTTTTTGCCCATTGATTTGGTAATCCGAATTTAGAGTGCAAATTCTTCTTACTCTGAGGAACTGACCAAATGGTCCATTGGCAGTGACACTATGTGGGTGTGCCGAGTGGTAATGTAGGTATAGGTGAGTATCTGTGGTACCTGTCTGGTAGGATTTTGACTGTGTGTTATAAGTGTAATTGCAGAACATCATTAATAAAATTTTCATTATTTATTTTAAACCAGAACAAATATATATATATATGTACACATGAAAATCATTCAACCATAATGTTCACATAAACGTCATTAGTTCATATTCACAGATTTAATACACTGGCATGAAGTTCATATCCTGCTGTTGTCCATATTATATTGAGTGACACCGTAGAACAACTGATAACGTCTGTTGGCAATGAGTTAAGCAGTAGTGTAGCTTTGTCAATTATCACATGTTACGTTAGATCCTCAGCACTGTTCAAATCTTACACAACATCTTCTGACATAACAAGGCAGCTACAACAGTAATTTAAGCATGAAATAATAACTTGGATTACTATAGTTTAATGAATCTTTTGATTTAAATAGCATACACATAATACATATATTCAAGTTGAAACAGTGCAAGGATAACTTTAATTAATTTATGTAATCTAATCTTTTAAACAAACATATTTATTGTTTCATCTTATATTACAGTACATCAGAATTATATTCACTCACCTCCCAGTTCCACAATCATATTTAATACACAAAACAAATACACCAACAAGTGTGTTTATCTTTCCAGTGTCCACAAACAACAAATTCTTTCCCAAACTACCAAACCCCCCACACACAAGGTGTTTTCAATATTGACCACATTCAACACATTGTGGAACTGTCCACTTGACACCTTTTACAAAGAAACAGCACACTATGGTGACCCAATGGTTAAACATCACATATAAATATACGCTGTGTCATTAATCTCACACTGTGTTAAACATCACTCTATGGTGACCCTATGGATACCGGTCACAAATAAATAATCACTGTATCATTAATCAAACAATGTGTTAAACATTTCATAACACTGTGGTATCTAGAAAGTTGATTTCTTCTTTGCTGCATTCATGGGTGAACTTAATAGTTGGATGGATGTTATTTAGGTATTGAACAAATTTGTTTAATTGTTCTTCACCATGAGTCCACACCATGAAGATGTCATCTATAAATCTTTTCCATAATATTGGTTTAAGGGGGTAGTTTTCTAATGCTCTAGTCTCAAATTTATCCATAAAGATATTGGCGTAATTTGGGGCAAGAGCAGTTCCCATGGCTGTTCCTCCTACTTGTAGGTAATGGTCGCCATTGAACTCAAAATACATATTGTGTAGTACTAGTTTCAGTAGGTCTAATATGTAACTACTAATACCTTTCTTGGTTGGGTCTTTTCTTAGTTGATCTGCTACAGCTGTTATTCCTTCTTGGTTCGGAATATTTGTATATAAGGAGCTGACATCTAATGTGACTAGGATAGCTCCTTCTGGTATTGGTCCTAGTTGTTTGATTTTTGTAATGAAATCCTGAGTGTCTCTAATATAGGATTTGGTTGTTGGGACATATTTTTTGATATGAGCGTCAACAAATTTGCTAATTCTGGATGTAGGGTGTGTTACCGAACTGCAGATAGGTCTACCTGGGATGTTCTTTTTATGAATTTTAGGTAAGAGGTAAAATTGCCCTGTAGTGCATTTGGTAGGTTTGAGGTGATCTAGGTTTTCTTCAGTTATATAGCCCTTATTTTTCATTTCAATAAGGGTTCTAGTGATTTTGTCACTAACTGAATCTGTGAGATCATTCTTTAGTTTAGTGTAAAAGTTGGTATCACCTAGTTGTCTATATCCTTCGCGAAGGTAATCAGTTGTGTTCATTACTACAACTGCTGACCCTTTATCTGCTTTTTTGATCACTATATTCTTGTTGTTGCATAGCTCAGTGATTCCCATCCTTTGTTCTTTTGTTAAATTATCACTTCCTTTTCTCTTCATCTTACTGTTTAGTAAGCATTTTTGAATGCCTGTTTGAAGACATTTAGAGAAATGTGTGTGTTGGTGGGTTTCCATGTACTTTTATTCCTGAAGGGTGCATGGAGTTGTTTAAATGGATTTTCATTTTCATCTAGGTTTTGAGCTAGATATTGTACAAGTTCCTGGTCTTCATTGTCAAGTAAATGGTTATCATTGTAGAAGTGGTGTCTAAGGATCAATCTTCTGTGGAAGTCCTTAAAGTCAGTCCAGATCAAAGACTTGTTTGGTGGTCCTGGACTAGGACAGAAAGTAAGGCCTTTTTGTAGGGCTTCAGTTTGGGGTTTGGTTAAATTGGTGTCTGAGATGTTGATTACAGTGTGTCCTATTAGGTTCCTCATTGATCTTCCTGGTGGGAGTATCCCAGGTTGGCTATTTAAAGCCTCCTGTTTGATTTGGGCTAATAGGTCGGTAACTGAGTCAGACATGATTGATTGACCTAATATGTTTATTCCTAAGGTAGGGAAAATGGCTCCAGCGAACTCCAGAAAGAAGGAAGTAGATAATGATTGGTAAAAATATTTATTGGTTACAGTTACTATTGTGTGTAAAAATAATATCACAAGGGTATGGTAATAAATGTGGTGGTTTTGTTGAGTTTACAAGTTCTTTAGTAGGGTAACTAAAACAGACTTAAGGTCAGTCTTGCTTGTCTGCTGTTGTGGGGCTCTCCTTTGGATGATTGATCTTCTGCCTTGTGGTTGTCCCTTCCTTTGGTTGTTGGTTGGTTTTCTCTTGGTTAGTTTGGTTGCTGTTTTTGAGAAAGTGGTGTTCATGGCTTGCTTATATTTGGTCTGAAGAAATTCTTTTATCTCCATGAATTGGTTGTTGGTGAGGAGTTCTTGCAGTTGAGCTAGGTTGGTGTCGATCTCAAGTTTAGTGGTTTGGTATTTGTTGCCTAGGTCTTGTAATATAAGATTAGATAAGTCCAATTTACATTTATTGGTGATGGAAACCCATTTGTTTCTGAAGGCTTGATCCCTACTCATAGGGACTTTGCTGTTAAAGTCTGCTTGCAATGGGAATTTATTTTCACTTAATAATTTTTTGATTTGGTGAATGTTGGTAGCAAGGCTGAGTTTCTTCCTGTGGAGTGTTTTGGTCTTCAGGTAAACGCTTTTGCTTGCTTGAGGATAGTTTGTCCTTTTCATGTCCTCATTGGGCTCTAGTCTTCTTCTTTTAGAGGGCTGCATGGTGACACTATTTTTAGGTTCTAGTCTGGCTGCTGTGTCTTCTAGTAGCTGCATAGTTTCATTACTGAGCCGGGTCTCTGGGTAGGGTGTATCTTGACCAGAGTGTAGGTTTGTGGCTGATGTTATTTCTACTGTGCCTATGGCAGTTACAAGTGTGTCTTCACTAGCACTAGTCAACAGATGATTGTCCATGATTAAAATAAAGAGAGCAGTTGGTGTGCTAAGTGAGTTTGGTGGCCTGATATATAGCTGTAGTATAAGCTTATATTTTGACTTCCTGATTGGATTAGTCTCATCAGAGGCTTGGTTAGGTTTTGAGACTTGACCTCCTGAAGTACTATTTTTGGCTCCGGTAAACTCCGGCTCAGGGCCGGATTTACCTCATTATTGATGTTGGTAATTCCCTATTGATGTTGGTAATTCCCTATTTTATTTATATTGTACTAACCAGTACTTTTAAAGTCAGGATGTGGTAGTGGTTACCATAGTAACACTTGCTATTGCTCTAACCCATTGTCCCTTAGCGCCTTAAGGAGGTTAGGTGGTTACTATGGTTTTTACTTCATTGGTATGTTATGGTCAAGTTGGGTTTGATTATTTCATCAGTCTTATTTGTGACTATTATAATGTCAGCCCAGGTGTTGTTGAATAACAACAGAAGATAAAGATCAGTAAAACACAATGATTTTCAAACAGCTTTATTATAGAATTATAATAATTGCTTTTATTCATACTGGTGTTAAGAATAATTACAACATTAATAATTTCAAAAATAATATGTAGTGTCATATTTAAGGTAAGAATAGTCAGGGTATTTACTGTGCTGGGTAAGTCTGCTTGATGTATGGAATATTAGTCTTCGTCTGATGAAGAAACTTCACCAAATAGATTGGTGAGACCCTTTTGAAATGATTCATCTAAGATGATTGGAGTCTCAGGTGTGGACTCAGATGAATTGTCTTCTGCAGAACTGCTGAAGTCTATAATATCAGGCTTCGTTGGGCTGTATTCCTGGTGCACTAATTGACTCCAGTCAGTGGTACACTGGTTTTCACCTGTGGTTTTTGTGTGTGTAGTGGTGTGTGCATGTGTAGGTTTTGTCCTGTGTTGTTCCCTTTCATAGGGGAAGTATCTGTTTGCAAGTGATGTAAGTCTTTTGTGTGTTTGTACTTTTGGTTTTGTTTTAGTTTTATATGGTAGTCTTTTGATGGTGACATCACATTTATGTTTTAACTCAATTTGTAGCAGATGACTAATGGTTTTGCTGTCCCATTGAACTCGTTTTTTGACCTTTAGTTGTTCTGGTTGGTACTGAGTACTAGTTTTGTTTGTTGTATTAGTTGTCATTTTGTTTCCACTTGTGTGTGGTTGTAGTGGTTGATGGGGATTTTTGGGGGGGTCATTTATATCTTGTTTTGTTTGATGGTCAACTTTGATTTGGGAAAGTTGTCCTTCAGTCTGGGTGCTTGATTTTGAGCATGTAACTGTGGTGTGTTGGTTTATGGGTTGTTGATTGCTAGTAGGTTTTGGTACAGGCATTATACTTAGGCTGTTGTTTGTTGTAAGGTAGATTTGGTGTTCTGGGTTATAGGTTGCAATGTGCAATCCACGATGTAGAGACCTGATGTCTACAGGGTCTAAAATAATTAAGGGATCAGTGTTAGTGGATTTATCCACAGATTTGACAAATTGGGTGTTTGTGTGTTTATGCTCTGTTTTGGGGGCCCATCTGATATTCCTAGCGCTCCGAGTTTGGGTGCTGATGTTTTGTGTTGTCTTAGTTAGACTGACAGTTGCTTGTGTGTTCAGGTTAGCTCTAGGGTTGATAGAGTTAG
Source organism: Sabellastarte sp. h YS-2021 (assembly GCA_964017235.1). NCBI lineage: Eukaryota > Metazoa > Annelida > Polychaeta > Sabellida > Sabellidae > Sabellastarte > Sabellastarte sp. h YS-2021. The sequence goes on along the minus strand of OZ024931.1, from coordinate 44,864,229 downwards.
GAATGTCAGTGTGTGTGTGGTATACAGTTGGTGTATCTAGGTTGTGTGACATAGTATTGTCTTGTGTGACTGTGTTTGATACCACAGAGTTAGGAATGTCAGTGTGTGTGTGGTGTTCGGTTGGTGTGTCTAGGTTGTGTGAAATAATATTGTCTTGTGTGACTGTGTTTGGTACCACTGACTGAGTGCTTAGAGTATTCTCTAATTCTTCAAGAAGACTGAAGAAGTCTGGAGGAATATCTTGATCCCTGATTGTCTGGGTGGCAGGTGGTGGGCTTATAGAGATTTGGGATGTCTGAGCTCTTTTGTTGACATGGTGTTTTTTCCACATGTCTTTCCAAATCATGGCACCTTGAGTAGGTGTTGGGGCAGATGTTGCAATTGAAGGTCCTATTGAGGTGCTTCGATTGAATATGCCTATCTCTATAGTATCTCCTTGCAAAGCTTTTGTGGCATATATTACATGTATAGAAGGGTTGTCTACAAAGTAATATATTAATATTTTATATTATATTATATTTATTTGATGGGCTATATTTTTAATATAATTTGATCATAGATACATTAACAGAGTTAAAGTTAATGTTATTAATACGGTGATTATATTATAATTATAACCGAAAAATATTATATGTTAGATTATTTTTAATTAATATTTTATTACTTTTAGTAAATAATATTTTAATACTTGATTAAAATAAAGGTATATCTATGTATTATACATATTTTTATATTGATTTATAAAAATAGAAAATAAAATATAACTGACCTTTTTATTTGATCTTCCATGTTAAATATCCTGTTTAACACGGTTAATACCCGATTATATTGTTAATTCCCGGGTAATAAATGAAGAAATATATTATTAATACAACATATCTGCTGTGGTCAACCTTTGAATTCAAAATGACCAAGGTATCTGATGGTTGTTAGGTTACCAGCTGTTACCAAGATAGGTAGGTAAAAATCACCAAAATAGGGTAATGACGTGATTGTGATTGTGCGTGACACGGTAATGGTTTTATGACGTCACAAGCTGGTTTTCTTGGTTTTTTCCACTTGTATATAATATTATCCCAATATTAAAAATAAGGGTATGGGGTGGTATCTGGACAAGAATACCAAATTAAGAGGGATACTATTATACATATTGGTTAATGCCAATAGGGGCAATGGTAGGGATGTCCCAAATATGTCTTAGTTCATGCTTTCTACGGGTACTAGTTATATCTGGTCCTGTCTCATTTCCTAACCATTGCACTACACTGAATCTCATGTCTTTGTGAGAGTGGTTTTCAGTGGTGAAGTGTCTTGATACAGGTGTAGATAATGACTTTTTAGGATTTTTAACACTAGCTGTGTGTTCATAAATCCTTGCTCTAAAAGGTCTCCCAGTTTCGCCTATATATTGTTTGTGGCATTTAGTACATTGTATGAGGTATATTAAATTGTATATTTCACATGTTATTCTGTGTTTTTCAGGTAAGTTTATACATTTATGTATTCTTTTGGTATGTGTACTATAGAATTCTTTGATTTTATGTAATCTAGGGCAGTAAGTACATTTACCTAATCTGGTACAAACTGGTGGGAGGTTGGAGGTATTGATTTTGATTTCCTTGGGTGGCCAACTTATTTTATTAGAAGTTAGTATGTCCCTTAGGTTTGGGAGTCTTCTGTATCCTATGAGTAGTTTATTAGGGAAGATTTGTTGTAGATCTTCTGTGTTCTCAATGATATTCCAATTGTTTCTAATTATTTGTGAACTATTAGGATTCCTTGGGTTGTAGGTTGTTACTAGAACTTGTGGTGTTTGTAGTAGATCATCCTGTGAAAACCTTGCTGCCTTTTTGTAGTGGTTTTCCAGAGGTTTAAGGGGGTATCCTCTGTCAAGGTAGTATTTGATTAGTTTTTGCCCATTGATTTGGTAATCCGAATTTAGAGTGCAAATTCTTCTTACTCTGAGGAACTGACCAAATGGTCCATTGGCAGTGACACTATGTGGGTGTGCCGAGTGGTAATGTAGGTATAGGTGAGTATCTGTGGTACCTGTCTGGTAGGATTTTGACTGTGTGTTATAAGTGTAATTGCAGAACATCATTAATAAAATTTTCATTATTTATTTTAAACCAGAACAAATATATATATATATGTACACATGAAAATCATTCAACCATAATGTTTACATAAACGTTATTAGTTCATATTCACAGATTTAATACACTGGCATGAAGTTCATATCCTGCTGTTGTCCATATTATATTGAGTGACACCGTAGAACAACTGATAACGTCTGTTGGCAATGAGTTAAGCAGTAGTGTAGCTTTGTCAATTATCACATGTTACGTTAGATCCTCAGCACTGTTCAAATCTTACACAACATCTTCTGACATAACAAGGCAGCTACAACAGTAATTTAAGCATGAAATAATAACTTGGATTACTATAGTTTAATGAATCTTTTGATTTAAATAGCATACACATAATACATATATTCAAGTTGAAACAGTGCAAGGATAACTTTAATTAATTTATGTAATCTAATCTTTTAAACAAACATATTTATTGTTTCATCTTATATTACAGTACATCAGAATTATATTCACTCACCTCCCAGTTCCACAATCATATTTAATACACAAAACAAATACACCAACAAGTGTGTTTATCTTTCCAGTGTCCACAAACAACAAATTCTTTCCCAAACTACCAAACCCCCCACACACAAGGTGTTTTCAATATTGACCACATTCAACACATTGTGGAACTGTCCACTTGACACCTTTTACAAAGAAACAGCACACTATGGTGACCCAATGGTTAAACATCACATATAAATATACGCTGTGTCATTAATCTCACACTGTGTTAAACATCACTCTATGGTGACCCTATGGATACCGGTCACAAATAAATAATCACTGTATCATTAATCAAACAATGTGTTAAACATTTCATAACACTGTGGTATCTAGAAAGTTGATTTCTTCTTTGCTGCATTCATGGGTGAACTTAATAGTTGGATGGATGTTATTTAGGTATTGAACAAATTTGTTTAATTGTTCTTCATCATGAGTCCACACCATGAAGATGTCATCTATAAATCTTTTCCATAATATTGGTTTAAGGGGGTAGTTTTCTAATGCTCTAGTCTCAAATTTATCCATAAAGATATTGGCGTAATTTGGGGCAAGAGCAGTTCCCATGGCTGTTCCTCCTACTTGTAGGTAATGGTCGCCATTGAACTCAAAATACATATTGTGTAGTACTAGTTTCAGTAGGTCTAATATGTAACTACTAATACCTTTCTTGGTTGGGTCTTTTCTTAGTTGATCTGCTACAGCTGTTATTCCTTCTTGGTTCGGAATATTTGTATATAAGGAGCTGACATCTAATGTGACTAGGATAGCTCCTTCTGGTATTGGTCCTAGTTGTTTGATTTTTGTAATGAAATCCTGAGTGTCTCTAATATAGGATTTGGTTGCTGGGACATATTTTTTGATATGAGCGTCAACAAATTTGCTAATTCTGGATGTAGGGTGTGTTACCGAACTGCAGATAGGTCTACCTGGGATGTTCTTTTTATGAATTTTAGGTAAGAGGTAAAATTGCCCTGTAGTGCATTTGGTAGGTTTGAGGTGATCTAGGTTTTCTTCAGTTATATAGCCCTTATTTTTCATTTCAATAAGGGTTCTAGTGATTTTGTCACTAACTGAATCTGTGGGATCGTTCTTTAGTTTAGTGTAAAAGTTGGTATCACCTAGTTGTCTATATCCTTCGCGAAGGTAATCAGTTGTGTTCATTACTACAACTGCTGACCCTTTATCTGCTTTTTTGATCACTATATTCTTGTTGTTGCATAGCTCAGTGATTCCCATCCTTTGTTCTTTTGTTAAATTATCACTTCCTTTTCTCTTCATCTTACTGTTTAGTAAGCATTTTTGAATGCCTGTTTGAAGACATTTAGAGAAATGTGTGTGTTGGTGGGTTTCCATGTACTTTTATTCCTGAAGGGTGCATGGAGTTGTTTAAATGGATTTTCATTTTCATCTAGGTTTTGAGCTAGATATTGTACAAGTTCCTGGTCTTCATTGTCAAGTAAATGGTTATCATTGTAGAAGTGGTGTCTAAGGATCAATCTTCTGTGGAAGTCCTTAAAGTCATTCCAGATCAAAGACTTGTTTGGTGGTCCTGGACTAGGACAGAAAGTAAGGCCTTTTTGTAGGGCTTCAGTTTGGGGTTTGGTTAAATTGGTGTCTGAGATGTTGATTACAGTGTGTCCTATTAGGTTCCTCATTGATCTTCCTGGTGGGAGTATCCCAGGTTGGCTATTTAAAGCCTCCTGTTTGATTTGGGCTAATAGGTCGGTAACTGAGTCAGACATGATTGATTGACCTAATATGTTTATTCCTAAGGTAGGGAAAATGGCTCCAGCGAACTCCAGAAAGAAGGAAGTAGATAATGATTGGTAAAAATATTTATTGGTTACAGTTACTATTGTGTGTAAAAATAATATCACAAGGGTATGGTAATAAATGTGGTGGTTTTGTTGAGTTTACAAGTTCTTTAGTAGGGTAACTAAAACAGACTTAAGGTCAGTCTTGCTTGTCTGCTGTTGTGGGGCTCTCCTTTGGATGATTGATCTTCTACCTTGTGGTTGTCCCTTCCTTTGGTTGTTGGTTGGTTTTCTCTTGGTTAGTTTGGTTGCTGTTTTTGAGAAAGTGGTGTTCATGGCTTGCTTATATTTGGTCTGAAGAAATTCTTTTATCTCCATGAATTGGTTGTTGGTGAGGAGTTCTTGCAGTTGAGCTAGGTTGGTGTCGATCTCAAGTTTAGTGGTTTGGTATTTGTTGCCTAGGTCTTGTAATATAAGATTAGATAAGTCCAATTTACATTTATTGGTGATGGAAACCCATTTGTTTCTGAAGGCTTGATCCCTACTCATAGGGACTTTGCTGTTAAAGTCTGCTTGCAATGGGAATTTATTTTCACTTAATAATTTTTTGATTTGGTGAATGTTGGTAGCAAGGCTGAGTTTCTTCCTGTGGAGTGTTTTGGTCTTCAGGTAAACGCTTTTGCTTGCTTGAGGATAGTTTGTCCTTTTCATGTCCTCATTGGGCTCTAGTCTTCTTCTTTTAGAGGGCTGCATGGTGACACTATTTTTAGGTTCTAGTCTGGCTGCTGTGTCTTCTAGTAGCTGCATAGTTTCATTACTGAGCCGGGTCTCTGGGTAGGGTGTATCTTGACCAGAGTGTAGGTTTGTGGCTGATGTTATTTCTACTGTGCCTATGGCAGTTACAAGTGTGTCTTCACTAGCACTAGTCAACAGATGATTGTCCATGATTAAAATAAAGAGAGCAGTTGGTGTGCTAAGTGAGTTTGGTGGCCTGATATATAGCTGTAGTATAAGCTTATATTTTGACTTCCTGATTGGATTAGTCTCATCAGAGGCTTGGTTAGGTTTTGAGACTTGACCTCCTGAAGTACTATTTTTGGCTCCGGTAAACTCCGGCTCAGGGCCGGATTTACCTCATTATTGATGTTGGTAATTCCCTATTGATGTTGGTAATTCCCTATTTTATTTATATTGGGGTTTATACCAGTACTTTTAAAGTCAGGATGTGGTAGTGGTTACCATAGTAACACTTGCTATTGCTCTAACCCATTGTCCCTTAGCGCCTTAAGGAGGTTAGGTGGTTACTATGGTTTTTACTTCATTGGTATGTTATGGTCAAGTTGGGTTTGATTATTTCATCAGTCTTATTTGTGACTATTATAATGTCAGCCCAGGTGTTGTTGAATAACAACAGAAGATAAAGATCAGTAAAACACAATGATTTTCAAACAGCTTTATTATAGAATTATAATAATTGCTTTTATTCATACTGGTGTTAAGAATAATTACAACATTAATAATTTCAAAAATAATATGTAGTGTCATATTTAAGGTAAGAATAGTCAGGGTATTTACTGTGCTGGGTAAGTCTGCTTGATGTATGGAATATTAGTCTTCGTCTGATGAAGAAACTTCACCAAATAGATTGGTGAGACCCTTTTGAAATGATTCATCTAAGATGATTGGAGTCTCAGGTGTGGACTCAGATGAATTGTCTTCTGCAGAACTGCTGAAGTCTATAATATCAGGCTTCGTTGGGCTGTATTCCTGGTGCACTAATTGACTCCAGTCAGTGGTACGCTGGTTTTCACCTGTGGTTTTTGTGTGTGTAGTGGTGTGTGCATGTGTAGGTTTTGTCCTGTGTTGTTCCCTTTCATAGGGGAAGTATCTGTTTGCAAGTGATGTAAGTCTTTTGTGTGTTTGTACTTTTGGTTTTGTTTTAGTTTTATTTGGTAGTCTTTTGATGGTGACATCACATTTATGTTTTAACTCAATTTGTAGCAGATGACTAATGGTTTTGCTGTCCCATTGAACTCGTTTTTTGACCTTTAGTTGTTCTGGTTGGTACTGAGTACTAGTTTTGTTTGTTGTATTAGTTGTCATTTTGTTTCCACTTGTGTGTGGTTGTAGTGGTTGATGGGGACTTTTGGGGGGGTCATTTATATCTTGTTTTGTTTGATGGTCAACTTTGATTTGGGAAAGTTGTCCTTCAGTCTGGGTGCTTGATTTTGAGCATGTAACTGTGGTGTGTTGGTTTATGGGTTGTTGATTGCTAGTAGGTTTTGGTACAGGCATTATACTTAGGCTGTTGTTTGTTGTAAGGTAGATTTGGTGTTCTGGGTTATAGGTTGCAATGTGCAATCCACCATGTAGAGACCTGATGTCTACAGGGTCTAAAATAATTAAGGGATCAGTGTTAGTGGATTTATCCACAGATTTGACAAATTGGGTGTTTGTGTGTTTATGCTCTGTTTTTGGGGCCCATCTGATATTCCTAGCGCTCCGAGTTTGGGTGCTGATGTTTTGTGTTGTCTTAGTTAGACTGACAGTTGCTTGTGTGTTCAGGTTAGCTCTAGGGTTGATAGAGTTAGGAATGTCAGTGTGTGTGTGGTATACAGTTGGTGTATCTAGGTTGTGTGACATAGTATTGTCTTTTGTGACTGTGTTTGATACCACAGAGTTAGGAATGTCAGTGTGTGTGTGGTGTTCGGTTGGTGTGTCTAGGTTGTGTGAAATAATATTGTCTTGTGTGACTGTGTTTGGTACCACTGACTGAGTGCTTAGAGTATTCTCTAATTCTTCAAGAAGACTGAAGAAGTCTGGAGGAATATCTTGATCCCTGATTGTCTGGGTGGCAGGTGGTGGGCTTATAGAGATTTGGGATGTCTGAGCTCTTTTGTTGATATGGTGTTTTTCCACATGTCTTTCCAAATCATGGCGCCTTGAGTAGGTGTTGGGGCAGATGTTGCAATTGAAGGTCCTATTGAGGTGCTTCGATTGAATATGCCTATCTCTATAGTATCTCCTTGCAAAGCTTTTGTGGCATATATTACATGTATAGAAGGGTTGTCTACAAAGTAATATATTAATATTTTATATTATATTTATTTGATGGGCTATATTTTTAATATAATTTGATCATAGATACATTAACAGAGTTAAAGTTAATGTTATTAATACGGTGATTATATTATAATTATAACCGAAAAATATTATATGTTAGATTATTTTCAATTAATATTTTATTACTTTTAGTAAATAATATTTTAATACTTGATTAAAATAAAGGTATATCTATGTATTATACATATTTTATATTGATTTATAAAAATAGAAAATAAAATATAACTGACCTTTTTATTTGATCTTCCATGTTAAATATCCTGTTTAACACGGTTAATACCCGATTATATTGTTAATTCCCGGGTAATAAATGAAGAAATATATTATTAATACAACATATCTGCTGTGGTCAACTTTTGAATTCAAAATGACCAAGGTATCTGATGGTTGTTAGGTTACCAGCTGTTACCAAGATAGGTAGGTAAAAATCACCAAAATAGGGTAATGACGTGATTGTGATTGTGCGTGATGCGGTAATGGTTTTATGATGTCACAAGCTGGTTTTCTTGGTTTTTTCCACTTGTATATAATATTATCCCAATATTAAAAATAAGGGTATGGGGTGGTATCTGGACAAGAATACCAAATTACGAGGGATACTATTATACATATTGGTTAATGCCAATAGGGGCAATGGTAGGGATGTCCCAAATATGTTTTAGTTCATGCTTTCTACGGGTACTAGTTATATCTGGTCCTGTCTCATTTCCTAACCATTGCACTACACTGAATCTCATGTCTTTGTGAGAGTGGTTTTCAGTGGTGAAGTGTCTTGATACAGGTGTAGATAATGACTTTTTACGATTTTTAACACTAGCTGTGTGTTCATAAATCCTTATATTACTTTGTAGACAACCCTTCTATACATGTAATATATGCCACAAAAGCTTTGCAAGGAGATACTATAGAGATAGGCATATTCAATCGAAGCACCTCAATAGGACCTTCAATTGCAACATCTGCCCCAACACCTACTCAAGGCGCCATGATTTGGAAAGACATGTGGAAAAACACCATGTCAACAAAAGAGCTCAGACATCCCAAATCTCTATAAGCCCACCACCTGCCACCCAGACAATCAGGGATCAAGATATTCCTCCAGACTTCTTCAGTCTTCTTGAAGAATTAGAGAATACTCTAAGCACTCAGTCAGTGGTACCAAACACAGTCACACAAGACAATATTATTTCACACAACCTAGACACACCAACCGAACACCACACACACACTGACATTCCTAACTCTGTGGTATCAAACACAGTCACACAAGACAATACTATGTCACACAACCTAGATACACCAACTGTATACCACACACACACTGACATTCCTAACTCTATCAACCCTAGAGCTAACCTGAACACACAAGCAACTGTCAGTCTAACTAAGACAACACAAAACATCAGCACCCAAACTCGGAGTGCTAGGAATATCAGATGGGCCCCCAAAACAGAGCATAAACACACAAACACCCAATTTGTCAAATCTGTGGATAAATCCACTAACACTGATCCCTTAATTATTTTAGACCCTGTAGACATCAGGTCTCTACATGGTGGATTGCACATTGCAACCTATAACCCAGAACACCAAATCTACCTTACAACAAACAACAGCCTAAGTATAATGCCTGTACCAAAACCTACTAGCAATCAACAACCCATAAACCAACACACCACAGTTACATGCTCAAAATCAAGCACCCAGACTGAAGGACAACTTTCCCAAATCAAAGTTGACCATCAAACAAAACAAGATATAAATGACCCCCCCAAAAAAATTCCCATCAACCACTACAACCACACACAAGTGGAAACAAAATGACAACTAATACAACAAACAAAACTAGTACTCAGTACCAACTAGAACAACTAAAGGTCAAAAAACGAGTTCAATGGGACAGCAAAACCATTAGTCATCTGCTACAAACTGAGTTAAAACATAAATGTGATGTCACCATCAAAAGACTACCAAATAAAACTAAAACAAAACCAAAAGTACAAACACACAAAAGACTTACATCACTTGCAAACAGATACTTCCCCTATGAAAGGGAACAACACAGGACAAAACCTACACATGCACACACCACTACACACACAAAAACCACAGGTGAAAACCAGCGTACCACTGACTGGAGTCAATTAGTGCACCAGGAATACAGCCCAACGAAGCTTGATATTATAGACTTCAGCAGTTCTGCAGAAGACAATTCATCTGAGTCCACACCTGAGACTCCAATCATCTTAGATGAATCATTTCAAAAGGGTCTCACCAATCTATTTGGTGAAGTTTCTTCATCAGACGAAGACTAATATTCCATACATCAAGCAGACTTACCCAGCACAGTAAATACCCTGACTATTCTTACCTTAAATATGACACTACATATTATTTTTGAAATTATTAATGTTGTAATTATTCTTAACACCAGTATGAATAAAAGCAATTATTATAATTCTATAATAAAGCTGTTTGAAAATCATTGTGTTTTACTGATCTTTATCTTCTGTTGTTATTCAACAACACCTGGGCTGACATTATAATAGTCACAAATAAGACTGATGAAATAATCAAACCCAACTTGACCATAACATACCAATGAAGTAAAAACCATAGTAACCACCTAACCTCCTTAAGGCGCTAAGGGGCAATGGGTTAGAGCAATAGCAAGTGTTACTATGGTAACCACTACCACATCCTGACTTTAAAAGTACTGGTATAAACCCCAATATAAATAAAATAGGGAATTACCAACATCAATAATGAGGTAAATCCGGCCCTGAGCCGGAGTTTACCGGAGCCAAAAATAGTACTTCAGGAGGTCAAGTCTCAAAACCTAACCAAGCCTCTGATGAGACTAATCCAATCAGGAAGTCAAAATATAAGCTTATACTACAGCTATATATCAGGCCACCAAACTCACTTAGCACACCAACTGCTCTCTTTATTTTAATCATGGACAATCATCTGTTGACTAGTGCTAGTGAAGACACACTTGTAACTGCCATAGGCACAGTAGAAATAACATCAGCCACAAACCTACACTCTGGTCAAGATGCACCCTACCCAGAGACCCGGCTCAGTAGTGAAACTATGCAGCTACTAGAAGACACAGCAGCCAGACTAGAACCTAAAAATAGTGTCACCATGCAGCCCTCTAAAAGAAGAAGACTAGAGCCCAATGAGGACATGAAAAGGACAAACTATCCTCAAGCAAGCAAAAGCGTTTACCTGAAGACCAAAACACTCCACAGGAAGAAACTCAGCCTTGCTACCAACATTCACCAAATCAAAAAATTATTAAGTGAAAATAAATTCCCATTGCAAGCAGACTTTAACAGCAAAGTCCCTATGAGTAGGGATCAAGCCTTCAGAAACAAATGGGTTTCCATCACCAATAAATGTAAATTGGACTTATCTAATCTTATATTACAAGACCTAGGCAACAAATACCAAACCACTAAACTTGAGATTGACACCAACCTAGCTCAACTGCAAGAACTCCTCACCAACAACCAATTCATGGAGATAAAAGAATTTCTTCAGACCAAATATAAGCAAGCCATGAACACCACTTTCTCAAAAACAGCAACCAAACTAACCAAGAGAAAACCAACCAACAACCAAAGGAAGGGACAACCACAAGGCAGAAGATCAATCATCCAAAGGAGAGCCCCACAACAGCAGACAAGCAAGACTGACCTTTAGTCTGTTTTAGTTACCCTACTAAAGAACTTGTAAACTCAACAAAACCACCACATTTATTACCATACCCTTGTGATATTATTTTTACACACAATAGTAACTGTAACCAATAAATATTTTTACCAATCATTATCTACTTCCTTCTTTCTGGAGTTCGCTGGAGCCATTTTCCCTACCTTAGGAATAAACATATTAGGTCAATCAATCATGTCTGACTCAGTTACTGACCTATTAGCCCAAATCAAACAGGAGGCTTTAAATAGCCAACCTGGGATACTCCCACCAGGAAGATCAATGAGGAACCTAATAGGACACACTGTAATCAACATCTCAGACACCAATTTAACCAAACCCCAAACTGAAGCCCTACAAAAAGGCCTTACTTTCTGTCCTAGTCCAGGACCACCAAACAAGTCTTTGATCTGGACTGACTTTAAGGACTTCCACAGAAGATTGATCCTTAAACACCACTTCTACAATGATAACCATTTACTCGACAATGAAGACCAGGAACTTGTACAATATCTAGCTCAAAACCTAGATGAAAATGAAAATCCCTTTAAACAACTCCATGCACCCTTCAGGAATAAAAGTACATGGAAACCCACCAACACACACATTTCTCTAAATGTCTTCAAACAGGTATTCAAAAAATGCTTACAAAACAGTAAGATGAAGAGAAAAGGAAGTGATAATTTAACAAAAGAACAAAGGATGGGAATCACTGAGCTATGCAACAACAAGAATATAGTGATCAAAAAAGCAGATAAAGGGTCAGCAGTTGTAGTAATGAACACAACTGATTACCTTCGCGAAGGATATAGACAACTAGGTGATACCAACTTTTACACTAAACTAAAGAACGATCCCACAGATTCAGTTAGTGACAAAATCACTAGAACCCTTATTGAAATGAAAAATAAGGGCTATATAACTGAAGAAAACCTAGATCACCTCAAACCTACCAAATGCACTACAGGGCAATTTTACCTCTTACCTAAAATTCATAAAAAGAACATCCCAGGTAGACCTATCTGCAGTTCGGTAACACACCCTACATCCAGAATTAGCAAATTTGTTGACGCTCATATCAAAAAATATGTCCCAACAACCAAATCCTATATTAGAGACACTCAGGATTTCATTACAAAAATCAAACAACTAGGACCAATACCAGAAGGAGCTATCCTAGTCACATTAGATGTCAGCTCCTTATATACAAATATTCCGAACCAAGAAGGAATAACAGCTGTAGCAGATCAACTAAGAAAAGACCCAACCAAGAAAGGTATTAGTAGTTACATATTAGACCTACTGAAACTAGTACTACACAATATGTATTTTGAGTTCAATGGCGACCATTACCTACAAGTAGGAGGAACAGCCATGGGAACTGCTCTTGCCCCAAATTACGCCAATATCTTTATGGATAAATTTGAGACTAGAGCATTAGAAAACTACCCCCTTAAACCAATATTATGGAAAAGATTTATAGATGACATCTTCATGGTGTGGACTCATGGTGAAGAACAATTAAACAAATTTGTTCAATACCTAAATAACATCCATCCAACTATTAAGTTCACCCATGAATACAGCAAAGAAGAAATCAACTTTCTAGATACCACAGTCAAAATCCTACCAGACAGGTACCACAGATACTCACCCATTCCTACATTACCACTCAGCACACCCACATAGTGTCACTGCCAATGGACCATTTGGTCAGTTCCTCAGAGTAAGAAGAATTTGCACTCTAAATTCGGATTACCAAATCAATGGGCAAAAACTAATCAAATACTACCTTGACAGAGGATACCCCCTTAAACCTCTGGAAAACCACTACAAAAAGGCAGCAAGGTTTTCACAGGATGATCTACTACAAACTAAAAACAAAAAATTAAAAACACCACAAGTTCTAGTAACAACCTACAACCCAAGGAATCCTAATATTTCACAAATAATTAGAAACAATTGGAATATCATTGAGAACACAGAAGATCTACAACAAATCTTCCCTAATAAACCACTCATAGGATACAGAAGACTCCCAAACCTAAGGGACATACTAACTTCTAATAAAATAAGCTGGCCACCCAAGGAAATCAAAATCAATACCTCCAACCTCCCACCAGTTTGTACCAGATTAGGTAAATGTACTTACTGCCCTAGATTACATAAAATCAAAGAATTCTATAGTACACATACCAAAAGAATACATAAATGTATAAACTTACCTGAAAAACACAGAATAACATGTGAAATATACAATTTAATATACCTCATACAATGTACTAAATGCCACAAACAATATATAGGCGAAACTGGGAGACCTTTTAGAGCAAGGCTTTATGAACACACAGCTAGTGTTAAAAATCCTAAAAAGTCATTATCTACACCTGTATCAAGACACTTCACCACTGAAAACCACTCTCACAAAGACATGAGATTCAGTGTAGTGCAATGGTTAGGAAATGAGACAGGACCAGATATAACTAGTACCCGTAGAAAGCATGAACTAAGACATATTTGGGACATCCCTACCATTGCCCCTATTGGCATTAACCAATATGTATAATAGTATCCCTCTTAATTTGGTATTCTTGTCCAGATACCACCCCATACCCTTATATTTGTTGATAACTATGAATGTTTTGTACATAACAGATCAAAATTACATGTTAGAGCCAAGAAGGGTTCCGGTGGAGTTTTTGTTTTGGTACACAAGAACTTAATTGTAAATTATGATGTCCAAGTTATTGATAAACAGTTTGATGGTATTCTGGGTTTGTATTTTCATAATAAAGAAAATAAGTACTCATTTGTTGTATTCTCATGCTACCTACCACCACAAGAATCAGTATGGTCAGATGTAACAAATTTTTATGCTCATTTAATGTCAAGATTGTATGAACTTGATTATGCTAATGATATATTCATATGTGGAGACTTGAACTCTAGAGTTGGTAAAACAGATGATTTCATTGAAAAAATTGATGATATTCCTGTTAGATCGGTCATTGAATGTGATAAAAGCTATTATGGTGATAGACTTATTGAATTTTTGAAAGATTCAAAATTTTGTTGAATGTTGAATGGTCATTTGACATCTGATTTAAACAATTTTACATTTGTTTCAACAAGAGGACTTTCAGTTGTTGACTACATTTTAGTACCCCATGTAACATTGAAATCTTGTAAATATTTTCGAGTTGACTGTATGTCTGATATATTAAACCAATTTACTTTGTTTGATTTGTTATCACCTTCATGTAAACAACCTGACCATTCTTTACTGTCTATTGCTTTCACGGCAAACTATTGTACTTCAACAACTGTTGAAATGTTACAGAATGAAACAATCCCAACAAATGATTCACTTGAAGATGCACTGCCTAAATATGAGAGAAAATACTGCTTTGAAGCTGTACCAAAAGAGTTCATGAACAATAAAGAATGGTCTGTAAAGATTAATAATCTTGTTACATTGTTTGAAAACAACTGTGTTGCAGAGAATGAACTGAATTGCTTATATGAAAATTTTTGTAAAATTATACTCAAAGAAATTGAGCAATTTGTAAAATTTAAGGCTAGTGCAAATAAATCCAAGAAAAAATTTAAATATAATAAGCCATATTGGAATAACGATTTAACTATGGCATGGAAAAAAATGAATGAAAATGAAAAATTGTACAGAAGGTATAAAGGTCCTAGACAGAATAAAACAAATTTAAAACTTCATTTTGACAATTCTCAAAATTTTTTTGATAAATTGCTAAGCAAAACAGAGAGGGCATACTACAAACAAAACATTAATTACATTGAAGAAATGTGTACAAACAGCCCAAATAAATATTGGAATGAAATAAAAATGCTGGGACCAAGTCAAACTCAAATCCCAATGAAAGTGTACAAAGATAATACTTTAACTGATGATATACCATATGTTCTGCAAACTTTGGGAAAAAGAATTTAAAAATTTGTACAACCCCCAGGTGGAAGCTGATAAAATAAATGTTAAATTCGCTCATGAGGTACTAACAGTAAAAGTTGACATTGAGAATGACATAGCAGATAATTTGTTTGGGGAAAATTATATTTTAAATAGTCCTATAAGCATTGAGGAAATAACACGTGTCTGTAGAAAATTAAAAAATAAAAAAACACCAGGGATTGTTAAAATTCCTAATGAAGTACTTAAACATAAGGAAATACATGAGGCACTTTTGAAATTATTTTCATTTTGTTTCGAAAATGGAACTGTTCCTGATATATGGTCAAAGACCATTATTAAACCAATTCCTAAAAATTCTAGCAAAGACCTGTATGTTCCTTTGCATTATAGAGGAATAAGCTTATTATCTTGTGTAGGGAAGTTGTATACATCATTGTTAAGCCACCGTATAAATCAATATTTAGATGTCTTGGGAATTATTGTAGGAGAACAAAATGGAACATTTTCAGTTTAACATAAATTATTCAGCATAGGAAAGCAAGTAAACTAGACACATTTGCAGCCTTTATTGATATGAACAAGGCATTCGATAGTATCAATAGACCCTTACTACTTTATAAATTATTGAGATACAATATTCAAGGGAAAATGTATAATGCTATTAAAGCTTTGTATTGTAGAACATTCTCTTGTATTAACTTAAATGGTCACCTGACAGAATGGTTTGAATCACTGGTAGGTGTCAGACAAGGGGACAACTTGTCACCAACGTTATTTAATATATTTTTAAATGATTTGGCAAATGAACTAAATGCTTTAAATCTGGGAATAAAAATGGGAGATCTGAAAATCTGTATGTTGTTATACGCAGATGATATTGCAATTATCTCAGAGAATGAACAGAAATTGCAGAAACTTTTAGATCATGTTCATGAATGGTGCAAAAAATGGCAACTCAATTTGAACATTGATAAAACACAAATTGTACACTTCTGCAAAAGCCAAAAACAGCGGACTAAGTTTGAATTTAAAATAGGATTAGATAAAGTTATGGTAGTTTCCAAATATAAATATCTGGGAACTTTCCTTGACGAGTTTCTGACATTTAGTGAAAATGTTCAGATACTAGCAGATTCAGCTGGAAGGGGTCTTGGCTCTGTCTTCTCTAAATTTAAGCTATTTAAAGATTGTGGTTATAGAACTTATGAAAAAATGTATAACACTTCTGTGGTACCAATTTTTAGTTATGGGGCAGGAATATGGGGGTTTAATAAAGATGGTCCAGCAGAAAAAATTTATAATAGGGCATTACGATATTTCTTAGGTGTAAATAAATTTACGGCAAATCTATTCTTACAGGGAGACTCTGGGTGGCTTCCACCAAAATATGTGTTTTATTTATCTGCATTGAGGTACTGGAATAAACTTTGTCAATTCGATAATACATGCCTACCAAAGCAAATATTTAACTGGACATTTCAATTTAAAAAACATTATACCTGGGTAAAGAATATTCAGAAAGTTTTTGATCTGCTAAACATGTCATCCTATTTTTTGGAAAAAAGAAAGGTTGATCTAAACTTTTGTGAAAATATTTTGCGTAAAAGCTTTCAAGAAAGTTGGGTCATTAGTGTGGGAAACAAACCAAAACTCATGACCTATGAAAAAAATCAAGACTAACATTTCAACAGAAGATTATCTCCTATTGCCTAAATATCAAAGATCATTGATTGCTCGTTTAAGGAGTGGAACATTATCTTTGGCTATTAAAACCGGACGTTTCACCAATGTACTTTTGGAAAATAGAACCTGCATTATGTGTAATAATGAAGAGATTGAGGATGAGATTCACTTTCTCTGTGTCTGTCCCCAATTAGAATTAATTCGTCAAAAGTATTATGAAACATATAACAATCTTAAATCTGAATTCAGTAACCTGAACAATGAAAGTAAATTTTTATATATGAATAAAAATCATTTTCAAATACTTGGTAACTTTATAGTTGAATTATGGAATGAAAGAAATAATTTATTGTTTAGAGATTGTACTGATATTTAAAAGAAATTATGGTCCGGAATAATCCACCACACAATGTCATTGTAATTGTATTTCACAGTGACTTATAAGCCCGTCAGGGGCTGGGTGATGTTGTTTATATTGTTTTGTATATTTATGTAATGAAATTGTATATCACATGTCACTATAATAAAATAAAATATAATAGGAAATTCAACGAAAAATACAAAAAAAAAGAAAATGAAAAAAAAATTAATAAATATATAAAACTCATGAATAAAATGTCAGTCCCTTCACTTAATTATCTCTATTTCAATGTCAAGACATAAAGTGAGAAGATATATTTTAAACTTATAATATTTGTGTTTGTATTAATAAAATTTTAAATCAGAACATCACAAAACTAAAGACAGGTAAAATTAAGGGAATTACAGTTGTTACAGAGAAGTTTTTTCTGTCATTTCTGCATATATTTTTATGTAATAAAAATGAGCAGAAGTGCTATATTAATACTTTTCTAATGATATAAATAACAGATTTGTAAGTTACAATTAAGGTCAAAATCCCTTTGACAAATATCCCTGCAACAAAATAATGAATGAAGCAGATTTCTCTGTATATATCCAATTGAAAATAAGAAAAACTATATCCTGGTCAAATATATTTCATGGGGCACACAGATTCCTTCACATTTGGTGAAGTTTGAGTGAGAGAGTCAGGAGAGAGTTTTTTCTTATTTTCAATTGGGTGTATACAGAAAAATCTGCCTCTCTTTCCTAGATACATCACAACTTCATTGTTTAACTTGTGATTTCCCCACCATTTTTGCATGGATTTTTACATAATAAAACTAGCAGAAACGCTGTAATAACACCTTTCTAACAATATAAATAATTTATTTGTAGGTCACACACTTTCTGAAATAATGTCAATAGAAAATCATAAAGAAAACATCCTGTTGTGATATTGATTTAATATTTACATTTGGGATATATCATTCAAACATTGAAAAATAGCTGCTGCTATAGCTCTGCATGTAGATTATTGGATTTGTGATCTTAAGGGCCTGGGCTCAAATCCCATTTTCGTCTATGTTTTTTATACATGTGTATATATTTTCTTTCTTTATCTTTTATTAATGCTAATCGACAAGAGATGGTTTAATTTCGTCTTTCTGCCTGTACACCTTGCCCTTATGCCTCAAAACTATAATATCAATGGACTCAGGAGATAATTTTTCTTAATTTCAATTGGGCATATGCATAGAAATTGGCTTCTCTTCCTCACGTAAATCAGTATTTTACTTTCTGAAGATCGCATTACTTAATGATGTCACAATGCAATTGTCATTGTGAGGTCACAAACCTAGCTTGTGATATTTGCTGTCTTTAGTAAAACTATTTGTTCTCATTTTATGTCTTGAAATTGATATATAGATAATCAAGAGAGTGGTGGTGTATTCATGATTTTTACATTTTTATAAATTTATGTTTTCATTTTTTTCTTGTTCTTTCAATTCTCTGACAGGCCATCACAAAAAAATTACTCTGAGTGATTTTCATCAAAAAGTGTTTTTTATCCAATATTTTTACCTCCTCCAGGATTTTGCAGTTTTGTGTGTTTGTTTGTCTATGTTTCTGTCTGTCTGTTTCTTTGGTGTTTAGATTACTTCAGAACTCATAAACAGATCTTTGTAAAAAACTTTATGTGGGCAACACCTGGCCATTGGAAGGAGTTACTATTTTTGGGAAAAGATATCAATCATATTTTGGATGCAAAAAAATGCAACTACTAGCTTTTCCACTTGAGGCCATGACGGGAACCGAACCCTGGCCTCAGAAGTGGGAGGCAAGAGTGTTACCACTCTGCCACCGTGGCCCCGTCATCTTGTTACAAATAATGTGAAAAATGATAGAATGTTATTTTATATGATTTCTATGTATGAGAATAACCAATCTTTACCCCTGTGAAGGTTGGGAGTATTATCACGGTAACTAAATATGTCTGTGGAAATATTCAAAGTGTTTCAAAGCCATTATGATTAAGCATTGCTGTTTCAAGTACCTAAAACTGTTCTGGTAATTTATTTCCAAATTTATTACAATGTAGTGAATATATTTTTCAGTAAAAGAACCAAAATTATAGACAAAAGAACAGAAAGATGAATAATATATCGATTTTGGTAGATAGTACATATAGGTTAATGGCCAAGTAAGTGTCCAATATTGGAAAATAATGGCCTGTTTACGAGGTTCTGAAGGGACTGAGTCAACAATCCATTATTTTCCAATATTGGACACTTACGAGGCTATTAACCTATTTAAATTACACCTCTTCTTTAATTTATAATTTTTAAGATATTGTTTAACATCATTACTTTTCATTTCAATATTCCTGTTGTGTACATTTTTGGTTATTATGATCATTTTAGTTGAAATACATGTGAAAGCGTTTCTTTGGAAATGTGCTAAAAAGACTTCTATATATGGTCAAAATAACAAAGTGGCCAATAGTGAAAGATATTGGACACTTTTAACAAAAGAAAAACTCTCAGGTGTAATTTAAAATAAAAACTAAGACAATAAAAGGCTAAACAAAGATAGTCTTAACAGAAAGTTGGGTAAAAAAACTGTTTAAAAGTTGCTTAAAGTTTGTGACTTTTTCTGCCTTTTGATTCAGACAGGGTACAGTCCAGAGAACTACAGAGGTGGTGATGGGCGGTCACCATATCTATTTTTGGCTCTGGTTTCTGTCAATTTGAACTGTTTAGATCTGAGAGAACAAGTTAACAAATAGAGTTTAACATGATCAAGGTCAGTGTAGTACCAGATTTAATACCCCACATAAAATGCATGGGGTGTAATATATAGCAAGTTAAATTGCCATCTTTTACACCCCTTGCCATATTTTACAACCTTTTGTGGATTTCTATACAGCTGCTATATTTATGAAATAAATAAAGTTCAACAGCTTTAAACATTCACAAAACACACAGTAAAACTCAGAAACAATAACTCTAATGTAACTTCCTTTGCTTAAAAATTGTTGAATATTTTAACATATTTGATGGCCCATCCAAAGAGTGATTGCTAATTCTTTTAGAGTGACTTTTCAGTTAAGTTACAAATAAATGTTTAAGTATAATAAACTAAATGAAATAAAAGATGGCATCTATATATTTTCCTTTGAATTTTCCATTTTCCAGCCCATTGTTGTTGATTTGTATTCACTAGCTAGTGCCTAATTGAAATTAACTTTACTGTTGCCTAGTCACCAGAGCCCTTTGATTGGAATCTTTCCAGTAGCCCTAATACTATGCAAAGCTTTAAAGAGCTTGTAGTCCCAAATTTAACATACCATTTTACTTTTTTATTTGTATATAAAGTACATCCCCCCACAAAAAGACAATAACACTTCTTCCAGTTGCACCATGCCAATGTTTATGCCACTATTTTAACTTTTATCACTCAAATTTCTCTCCCTCTTGGAAGAAAAACACTGAAGGCCAGAAGTCCAAAGTTTGTGTGTACTACGTCACAAGTGTAATTCTTCAAAGTAATCTAAAATTTTGACCTCCAATTTGATTTTGGTGAGGATTATTCTGTCATAATTTAAATTCTGAATGAATCTTATTCATAATGCATGTGGACAAATTTTTGAATACTGTAAATAAAGTTTGAATAATTAAGTTTCATCAACAGAATTCTAAATTCTGTCTTAATTCTGCTGACTGAACTTGATATTTTTCTAAACCACTGCAATACAAGGATTGGAAATTCTGTCAAAAGAATTTCATATTCTGCCATAAGAGTTTCTGTTGTGACATTTTCATGTAATATATAAATGTTTGCATGATCAAACTTATTGAAGTTGATATTCTTGTAATTACAGCATTTATTAAGAATTGTTTTATAAAACAGAAACATAATCAAATATTGAAACAAGTTATTATTGACTATAGTTGATTGGGATGTCAAATAAAAACCCATATGCATACTTTTATCTGAATATTATTTAATATCAAGTTACTCCGAGAAATATTTCATGCGCATTGTCACTATTTTTCAAGAAATACAAATTATAAACAAAACTTTTATTGTGTACTTATATATTTTTTTCCTATATGGGTTTCCAGTTTATAAAATGTGCAAGAAATACTATCTTTGAGTAATTATTGGTCATTCACTCAAGTAGAATAAATTTTTATGTAAATTAAAACAATAAGTGTGCACCAGACAAAAATTTTAGTATACAGTTCATAGTGCAATATAGGATATAAGTGGCCCTGAGAGAGCAATTCATTCTCATACGTCACAGCATTCTGCTAACATGGCTGCTTATGTTTGAAAGCTGTGGGGAGGAAGCTGCACAAAAAGGGAAATATTTCCCTTATAACATGGCAGTTTGGTCTTTGTTTGTGTGGTTTTTCAACTGTGTTTGTGCTGCTACAGGCTCTTTAAGATAACTGTGGCTTCTCACCTGCAGTTCTTGTTTTATGTACAGTAATGAGTAATACACAGGTTATTGTTCCATCTTTAGTGAGTGATTAGTTAGATAATCTGCATTATCTCTTTTGATAATTGGATTTATATCACATAATCCATGATAAACTTAGCCGTGGCTTCTCATGTAAAATTTTTTAACCTTACCTTATTTTTAACCTGTTGTCTTATTTGCATGTCTCAGCATTTTATTAACAGTGACATTTTATAATTTTTATGTAATATTAAGTCCATTTTCATATTGTTATAGCCCAACTTATGAGTCACCCACCTTAAGATGGACTAGAACATATCAGCCCAACTTGAGATAATAAAATTCTTCAAGAATAATTTTTATTATTTTATAATATAAATTATTTACAAGATTGTGTAAATGAAAGGGAATTAACTAACATCAACATGAAAGAGATGTGTCTCCCCAAACGCCTTACAAGAGTTCTTCAGCAATACCAATTAATTCTGTTAGCTTAGCTAGTCACTCAACCACAAATGAAACAAACTAAGTTCAAAAGAATGCTAGAACAAAAGGCAACATTAAGACTAATCCATTTACCAAGTCACTCCCATAGCCAAACAAATCAACTTAAAAACAGTTGAGACAATAGACAAATCATAATGGGGCAAAACAGCCCCTATAAACCCTAACTGTCCAGATGTACATGACAAATGTAAATTTTCACTGTTATTATTATTTAATCAGTTAAGTAAATTGGTAGGTGGTTAATTTTTGGTAGTACATAAGGTTGTGTTTCTATGAAGTGGGTTAGTTGTAAGATCATACTTAAGCACAGTGTGATGTTAAGTTAGTCTTACATTAACACAAATCGCTGGTAAAGTCAAACAGTCATCATAGTCCAAGGGATTCCCCATGATCAGGTGTTAAATATAGAGGTAAATGTGTGCATCTGTGGGTAAGAAAATTCCAAAGAAGTAAAAACAAAAAAAAACAGACAACAAACTAGTATATAAAGACACACAACCAGTGCTCTGCCCCACTTATACTCTGGAGGACAGAGAAGCAAAACAAACTACACACCAGGCTTATCAGTAATCAGGACCAGCATCTGCTCCCATAGCCTGTTCCTGTAGCCTGTATCCCTGTGAACAAAACAGATAAACAAAAGAGGAAAGCATGGCTGTTGAGGGGATAACTTAGGGTGATAACTTTGGCACTCTGGATAAATATTATAACAGGACACAGGATACTGGATAAGGATAGAGGCATTTATTTTGTATATTTTTTTAATAAGATTATTTAGTCTGTTTAGATGGTACTTGGTAGTTTTAGGTAGGAAAATTGAGATTAAAATTTGTTGAAGATGAGTCTCAGTTAAAAAGGGGCTTGTTAAATACAGAGAAACAGAACATAAAAAGTGAGAAATGTGACATAATTGGCTATAGTGGGAAAAGCTGTGGGAGAGGAAATTTGTGTATATATTCAACTTTAGATAGTCTTGGTGTTGGGCTGTATATTGGATCTGTACAGAATTAGTTCTGAGTTATTCACTGCTTGTAGTTTCTTAATGATTTACCCTTTCTTTTGCAAGGAAAATTTTATAATATATTGGGTGGTTTCGGTAGGGCAATTTTAATGAAATATTATTAGCATGCAATTGTTCAGGGAATAAAAAGTTATGAAAATGTGCCTTTTTATTATTTGGTGTAGTATATGTCTATTATAATTCAATCTATTTGGTTGGCACTGTGTTTATACCTTTCTGCTAAAAGTGGCTCTGAAATCCGTAGTTTTAACCCATGCTCATTGTTGTACCTCTGTGTTGATTTGAGTGAGATTTATTTGAGTTGTTATTTACATGTGGCCTATGATTTGTGGCCATCTTTATTTGGTGTACATAAACAGCTACTACCTTATTTTTTTGTGTTTCTAGTTGTTCTTGTGGTTTCTTTTGTTTTGACTTTTTAAAATTTTTCTCCCATTTACTAACAATGGGGAACCAGTATTATGAGGATACACATAAGTAGGTGTTGGGTGTCCTACACTGGAAATCATGAATACCAGGATCTTGTCAAGGAAAAGCCTAGCCTGACAGACGCTATACGGGATAAAAATAATTATCTAATTAAGTAACATTGTTAGATGGAGGAAACTGGGGCAAAGCTGTAATAAGCTAACCTGGTCAAGTAATACTGTTAGATGGAGGAAACCAGGGCAAAGCTGTTACAAGCTAACCTGGTCAAGTAATACTGTTAGATGGAGGAAACTGGGGCAAAGCTGTAATAAGCTACCCTGGTCAAGTAATACTGTTAGATGGAGGAAACCAGGGCAAAGCTGTTACAAGCTAACCTGGTCAAGTAATACTGTTAGATGGAGGAAACCAGGGCAAAGCTGCTACAAGCTAACCTGGTCAAGTAATTGTTAGATGGAAGAAACCGGGGCAAAGCTGTTACAAGCTAACCTGATCAAGTAATACTGTTAGATGGAGGAAACCGGGGCAAAGCTGTTACAAGCTAACCTGGTCAAGTAATACTGTTAGATGGAGGAAACCAGGGCAAAGCTGCTACAAGCTAACCTGGTCAAGTAATTGTTAGATGGAAGAAACCGGGGCAAAGCTGTTACAAGCTAACCTGATCAAGTAATACTGTTAGATGGAGGAAACCAGGGCAAAGCTGTAACAAGCTAACCTGGTCAAGTAATGTTGTTAGATGGAGGAAACCAGGGCAAAGCTGCTACAAGCTAACCTGGTCAAGTAATTGTTAGATGGAAGAAACCGGGGCAAAGCTGTTACAAGCTAACCTGATCAAGTAATACTGTTAGATGGAGGAAACCAGGGCAAAGCTGTTACAAGCTAACCTGGTCAAGTAATACTGTTAGATGGAGGAAACCAGGGCAAAGCTGCTACAAGCTAACCTGGTCAAGTAATTGTTAGATGGAAGAAACCGGGGCAAAGCTGTTACAAGCTAACCTGATCAAGTAATACTGTTAGATGGAGGAAACCAGGGCAAAGCTGTAACAAGCTAACCTGGTCAAGTAATGTTGTTAGATGGAGGAAACCAGGGCAAAGCTGCTACAAGCTAACCTGGTCAAGTAATTGTTAGATGGAAGAAACCGGGGCAAAGCTGTTACAAGCTAACCTGATCAAGTAATACTGTTAGATGGAGGAAACCAGGGCAAAGCTGTAACAAGCTAACCTGGTCAAGTAATGTTGTTAGATGGAGGAAACCAGCACAAAGCTGTAACAAGCTAACCTGGTCAAGTAATGTTGTTAGATGGAGAAAATCAGGGCAAAGCTGTAATAGGCTAACCTGGTTAAGCAATTTGATCAGATGGAAGAAACGGGGGCAAAGCTGTAATAAGTCAATCTAGTCTAGTAATATTACCTGATGGAGGACACCAGGGCAAAGCTGTAACAGTAACATTGTCAGATGGAGGTAACTAAAGCAAGGTTATGATAAGCTGACATGGCTCAAGGACCTGGATCTGGTTAATGTTATTGAGTTCTCTGAAGGAGTGGTTTAAGTGGGACTGGTAAGGAACCCCTGGATGCAAGTCCTGACACTTGAGCTAAACGTTAATTACCAAAGAGAATGAGATAACACAATAAGGTCAGGTCATAGTTCAGATTAATGAAATAATGTCAGCTGTGTACTCTGCTTGTAGGTCCGGTCCACTACAATAATCTAATCTAGTTGCCTAATCACTCCCAAATTATAAGTTGGACTTACAACTGTAAACAAATCTTTAGATGGAATAAGCACAAAAATCATAAATATCATTTCACAATTAAAACCTGTTAAATTGAAGTTTCAGTACTTAAATAAAATACCAATTGATTAAACCACCCATAGGTTATGACGGAATAAGTTGGCTAATATCTGTAAATTTAATTGTCTTAAAATAAAGAATGGACATTCTATCAAACGACTTAGAATTAAATTTTAGTTTTAAAATCATTCTTCAATATAAATTAAGTATCCTAAGTAGGGCTCCGATGTTATCACTAGAATGCAGTAAATAAATATAATAGTGTGTATAATATCATTATATATAATATCATTATTTGTTTGGCATATTAACATTCATGCAGTTTTATGGATAAGAATATATACTCTAAATTTCAAGACCTCAACAAACAAAATGATATCAACCTGCCAATTAAACTAAAGCTTGTAACACAGTTATTGCCAAAGTCTAGTTCTTTTAAATACAGGCTACAGACATCTATTTTTTTCAGCTATGTCTCGGATTTTCTTTTCTTAACTTTGAGTCTAAGCCTTGTGTAAGAACCTTCGTGAATACTAGTCCAGATAGATATGTAGGAGCAATACCATGAAGGCAGTTTTGACTACCAGAGCTTTGAACTGAATTTTAGCGTGCACAGGCAACCAGTGAAATGGGATAGGATATAGGGAGTAGCATGACATCTGTATGTGGCTGTACATATAATTATCTTGGTGGAATAATTTTGGATTATCTAAATCTGTTAATAGTCTGGAGATCCAATCTCTTGTTTTATCATCATTAAGTGTCAGCAAATTGTGAAACTTTCACAAATTTTGTGCTCTGACAACATTCTATTTAGATTGCTACACTGAATAAACTCAAACAATGGACTCAATGATATTAAAGAGGCTCACTTCCTGGATAGCCAAACCTCTTGAAAAAAAAGTTTTTATTGTGCTACAGTATACATACTTATTGAAACAGAGTGCAATTCTGTTGTTCATTGGAAACGCTACCAATGGGACTGAAGGTTGGAAACTTTTCCTGCGGAATCGGTGTCACTGGTGTTTGGTATGACTGGATTTACAACAACTGTGCAACATCTCACTTGATCTTCCTTCTTTGTTTTGGTAGCCATCTTGCTCAGATGGCTTAAATTCTCTCTCACTATGTGAGTGTTCCTAGATAGTTTATACTGGTGTTATAAATTTCAGTTTCATGCTGCAAAATCCCAACTTGTCGAGGCCCAGGCCCTGGATAGTGAGGAACATTTGGAGGTGGGAGAGATAAACAATCCCATATTAGATCTCAATGCATGTGACCATAAGCCTGCAACACAGCACCAACCAGATTATCACCCTCACAACTGGTGGGGAATTACTTTAATCAAGATTCCACAGGGGTATTATGGCCTAAAAAAGCTACTTGATATAAATCTCAAAGAACTAAAAGCAGTAATGTTAACTCTCCAACACTTCAGAAACCAGCGTGAGGAGAAACAGGTCCTCATAGCCTCATACACCACCAATGTAGTAGCCTACATAAACATGCAAGGGAGAACCCATTTGGTGGAGCTTTGTGCTCTTCCTTCTAATGTTCCTGTCCCCTATTAGAGATCTCCAAGCATGGCTAGTAGATCCTTAAACATCTTTTGGAAGGACCTCATTGCATGTGCTTTTCCCACGACCGCACTCCAGAGTGGTTCAAAAACTCTTGAATCATCCTTTGCAAGTTCATCCTCATAGCTTTAGGTTGGCCGATGAAACCTTGGTTTTGGGATCTGGTGAAACTGTTAATTAACCATCCAAGACAACTTCCACCAATTTGCTGTCTGCTGAAACAACCACTCACTGAACAAGCAATTCCACACACACCTAGAGTCCCTGAACTTCGATGTCTGGTACCTAGGAGCTCATCCTTCCATGACCAGGGTTTCAGTGGAAAAAACAGAATAGCTGCACCTCAAAGACACTCTACTAGAGCCATCTACACATCAAAATGGCCAGTCTTCCCATGCTGCTACATAGAAAAACAGCTGGTCTTAGGTCTCCCTCTACAGATGACATCTGTAATTTTCTATGGTCCTTGTTTAAAAACAAAAACTGATATCCCTCCACTATTGAAGGATATAGGACAGCCATTGTGGATGCATTAGGCGACACTACCATAGACATTTGCAAACAGCTCAGAAATGGCAAGACTAATTGCCAGGTTCCACAGGGACGAACCCAAAAGTACTAGGACTCTACCCAGGTGGGACCTCTCATTGGTACTCTACCAGATCTCTCAGCCTTCCTTTGAACAGCTACAGGAGGCTCCTCTGAAGCTCAGCACATGGAAAACAGTTTTTTCCTGGCCCTAGCCTTATAGTTAAAAGACAAAATAAAATACACATCTGGACTTCTATTATTCATACTTCTATGTCTTGGTGACTGGGACCAAGTACAATCCACCCCTTCACTTTCTTTTATCATCAAGAACCAGCTGGCAAAAGAAGGACCACAAGGAGTAGTTATTCGCTCGCTGAAGACCTCAAGGATATTCTACTTTGTCCTGTGTGAGCCCTCTCTATACCTCTATATCTAAACCAGACACCAGATTTAAGGAATAAGAAAGAACTTCTATTCATATCCTATAACAGGGCCACATCAAGGATATCCAGTGTTCATGTATGCCATCTCGTTCTTGGATTAAAAACACTTCTAAATTTTGCTACTCCAAGGCAGACATAGACCTTTTAGGGGTAAAGACCCATGAAATCAGAGCTTTTCCTGCTTGTAAGCATTTTATTGGGTATTTTCACAGATCAAATGATGGAAGCCTGTCACTGGAAATCACAATATATTCACATCCTTCTATCTCAAAGATCTCTCAGGACAGAATCAGAAGGACTATTCTTATCACTCAGGAAATTTTGTGGCTGCCCAGCAAGTGATCGTCAGTTCTGAGACCCACCATCAAGAAGAAGGGAGGCAGGCAACATGATGACAGAACCAACAGATGGAGCAGATCAGAACCCGACTGCATATAGTGTGTGGTTTCCACCCACTCAAGGTAATTAACTTCCTTTTTTCTGCTCTTACCTTCACTGACACTGGTGACACATTCCAGGCTCTCCAGCGTGTGCACACCATCTTGATCCAGGACAACTAGGTGACTATAATCCCTCACACCTGGTCTCCACATACCCTCATGAATGCCAAGCTGTGTCTCTTTCCTTTGTCGAACTCTTCTCTTCATAGAAGGAGGGTCAGGTGAGCTGTTGTGCAGTCGTTTATCCAGTCATACCAAACACTGGTGACAATGGTAAAAAAGGCTGGTTCTGGGGAGCCCCATCTTTCCACATTCAGTCCTGTTGTTAGGTTTTCTGGTGAACTAGAGAATAGCACTTTGTTTCAATAGGCAAGATATTGTAGCCTATAAAATGTATATTTAAAATAAAATGTACAATTATTCTACATCTTTGTTAGAGGTTAAGGTCACAAATTGAAAAGCCCCTGGAGGTAGTCTATTCACGAGTGGTAAATACGGCTCGTGACATCTTTCTTTGCCAATTTACAAGTCGTGAACTTGTCTTTACGCCTCGCTAATTCCGGCAAAACGCATCATCATAATTCGCACTTATTGTAAATTTTAGTTTTAGCGATTACCTTCAAAATGGATTTGTCGCTGGACGATTATTTCCAAAATAAAATTGGCAAATATACCGTAACTAAGCCTAGGTATTTAAAAGAGATAGATAATTCTATATCTATGTTTTCAGAACAATGCCCATATTATATTTTATTATATTTTCCCGATTTTTGTTAGATGAAGTTCTGTGTGAAAGAAATGCTTGGGCGATATTTCAAGTTTTGATGCGCATACAGTATTGTAGACGTGGTTACCTCGGTCTACTTTACTTGCGTGTAGAGCCGTGGCACGACCCCACATAGAACTGGAGATTTGCATAAAAAACAAATATCATACAAATGTGTACACACAACTGTTCCCACAACTCTTTTGTTTCATTTTCTTCAACATTCAATCAACATGCAAACATATTTGACAAAAAATAAATGACATTTCCTGATTTTCCAGGGTTTTTGGACCATTTCTCCAAAAATTTGAAAATGTTCTTTTATTATAAAATCTGTGTTAAATAGGATATATTTTGTACAAGTATTGTATTTGTTGTGTCCTTGGCTAAATATCAACTGGTTCTAATGATATTAAACCATTTTCAGTCATTTTTTTTCAAGTTTTATTCAACAGAAAAAGATTTTTTGCAAATCTCCAGTTCTATGTGGGGTTGTGCCACGGCTCTACACGCAAGTAAAGTAGAGCCGAGGTAACCACGTCTAACAGTATTGATGACATAAGCATAATACCCGCTGAACCATGATATATGCAGAATTTCACCATGGTTTGAAATTAGAAACCCGAAGCCTGAAGATTTACCATGGTTTGAAATTTTGACCCCGAAGCCTGAGTGGTCATACTGGTCGGCCTGTGAAGTTTGTCACCCCAATGAAATTCATCACTTGCCATAAAAATGCTTAAGGACAGATAGTCACATTTAAACAGACCTGGTGTAAGAACAAGTATGTGGTACTTGTACTTAATTACTCATTTTCAAGTACTTAACAGCTGATAATTGAAATTACTTAAATTGTACTTGGTAAAATCTAGCTGTAGCGTGCCGAGGTGATGTTACCCAAAGTTTCAAGTGGTCGTGGGCTCTTAGTTTGGGATTGGATCTGCTACAGTACAAGTATAAGCAAAACACTTTTATCAAAACATAAACTTTAAACATGAACTTAAAACAAGTTCAAAAACAATACTTTTATAAATACAAAAACACCAGCCTAGGCTGGGGTTGAGTTGACAGAGTCTAGTTACAAATTATGCAACTGTGCAATCAACTCATCAAAATCCCTGAAAATTTAAACATAATACTCTAGCATAGAAATAGTAAATCTAAGACATCAAAAGCCTCTAACCAACCTTACAGCTTTGTCCTTCACACAAGGCTTGGATATCGAAACATGCACTACCAAATGGCTAGGCTTCAATCTTAAAACAAACCCTTGGTTTCAGGCTATGCAGAAGGAAAGACTGATTCTGACATTTCTAACTACAAATATATGTCCTGTCAATAACAAAAGAAACATAAGCATGATATTCCAAGCCAAAAACCTTAAAGTAAACTACATTCTAGTGAAACACAAGCATGTTATTTTAACTCAACAACCTTCAAGTAAATTAAATATTAATGAATATAATATTATGAAATCACAACTTTATGTTTCACCCTGAAATTAAGAAACTTTAGACATTAATATCAATTCATTTGAACCCTCCCAAGTTTTCAGGTTTGACCCTGAAATCAAGAAAACTATGTATTATTAAACATAGGTTCTATCTTTCAGCATTAAAATATATACAGCATACTCATGCAGGACATCAGGACTTTGGGTTTGACCCCAACTCCTCCAAACCAAAATTACAAAAGAAACTTCCAATTTACTTATGGCATCTAAAGTTTGGGTTTGACCCCAACTCCTTCAAACCTAAATCACATTAGTAAACTTCAAATTCTAAAACTAAACTTTGGGTTTTATCCCAAAGTGAAATCAACACTTAACTATCAGGTTTTACCCTGAAATCACTAATACCTTTCTATCTTCCTTCTAGTGCAGCACCTGGCTCTGTCAAATCAACCCACAACTGAGAGGTTGCTTCCCCCTTATATACACAAATCCCAGACAGACCCTAGACAGACCAGAATTACTCAGGGTACCAGCCTAATGATTGGCTGACAAATTCAGTTGCTGACATACTTTCACAGAAAAAACTTCCTGTGCTACATTATCTCTAAAACCAACATGAACGATGTAACCATTTACTAAACAATATTCTTCAAAGAACTACAAAAGACATATAAAGGTAAATAGTTTGGTATTCTTCACTCCATACGAATATTTATAATACAAACAATAGATTTACGAAATAGACGATAAATAACATAAACCAACGAACAGTCACTTGCCGTTCGCTTCACAGCTGTTCACTCAAAGACAAAAACTCAGAAGGACTCGTATTTATTTAGTGTGACAAGATAATAGAGCAGATTTTAGCTCATCAGTGTTCAATGAATGTTTGTTTAAATTGTATGTCTCAATAAATAATCAATTTTTAATATAAAGGGATGATCTAGTTATCATATTTTTGAGTCATACACTATGAAAGTACTTGAAATTTTTCAAAGTACTTGTACTTGAGTCTTGACAGCAGCACTTGTACTTGCAACTTGGCAAAGTACTTGTACTTAACTCCATGTACTTGAACCCAGGTCTGCATTTAAATAAATGGAATAGGTGCCTTTAATAGTAAGCTATAATTGTATGATGAAAGTTCAGGGTAAAAAAGTTTTAGTATTATCATAAAATGCAATTGACGAACTTCACTGGGGAGACAAACTTCACTGGCTGAACAATAGGCAAAATTTTTCCAGTCTAAGTGGTTTATTTCCTCTAACCATGTTTTGGAGGGTGTTGTTCCTATTCTTACTTGACAAATATTTTAAACAGTAAATAGTATAAATGCTATTATTAGTCACAGTTTAATGATAACATGCTGTTTCATCCATTTTACTTTGCAGGATTTTTTGGGACAGCTGTAATGAGCAATAATGGAAACCGTAGAAGTTTTGTAGATCTTATCCATTAATTATTTCTTTGATCAGCCAATCAGATTCACTGAAACAACTGTGACATGTTAGAATATACATTTTTAAGCATGAGGTCTAGCGAGGCTCGTGCTAGGGATCACTTTTTTTTGTCTCCGGATTTTATGATTTTAACCTTGCCGTAGTGACCTTGACCTATAAAATATTGTCCGAGCTTTATCTCGGAAACTGTTAGGTGCAGGAAGTTGATATTTGGCAGAGACATTGGCTAGGGGGTGTAGGTGTGCAGCATCATGGTGTGACCTTGATTTGACCTTTGACCTTGCCATAGTGACCTTGACCTATAAAATCGTCAGGGCTGTATCTTGGAAACCGTAAGGTGTAGGAAGTTGATACTTGGTAGGGACATTGGTTATTGGCTATAGGTGTGTATTATCATGGTGTGATCTTAATTTGACCTTTTACCTTGCCGTAGTGACCTTGACCTTTAAAATCTTGTTGCACCTTTGGGTCTGTCTTTTGATGCAGATTAAGCAAAAGTCATATTAGATTTTATTAAGAATTTTACTTTCATAACTTTCCATTGTAAGAGATAGAATTTCATCAAGTGAGCCGCAGATTTTACTCCAACACCACACATAAGCATTCAGTAAATGTATTACCACTTCTGTATGCATGGTAATATTCAAACCATCTAAACCATAATTCGGAAATGCAGATGTACATAAAGAGTGTTGAATTTTAGTTTACTGATTAATGCTGTCATCTTGTCATTGAATTATCTTGTTTTAATACTTCATCTTTATACGCATTATCTTTCTTTTAAACATTATTTCTCCATTTAAACATTGTTTGGACCTTTATATAACTGACAGTGCTCTGAAAGTATCCTGAAGTTTGTACTGATACAGTACTTCTGTATCTCATGGTGTTTTATCTCATCTTTCACAAAAGGAAATTTGACTCTGTCACACCACTCTTAAAAAAGCTTCATTGGCTCCCAATCCAACAAAGGATAGAATTCAAAATTCTACTGATTACCTTCAAATGCATAAATGGACAAGGTCCAGAATACCTCTCTGAACTGCTCACTCCTTATACCTCAACACGTGCTCTCAGATCAGCTGACAGCTTCTTGCTGCGTGTTCCAAGGACGCGACTAAAAAACTACGGTGATAAAGCATTCGAAAAGGCAGCATCTGAACTCTGGAATCACCTACCAATTTATATCCGTACCAGTTCATCAGTCAGCTCATTCAAGAAACAACTAAAGACTTATCTCTTCAAACAAGCTTACTCAATACAATCTGTCAACTAGGAACTTTATCACATTCTTTGTACATAGATAAAAATCAGTTCTGTTAAAATCACTGCCAAAGCGCTAATGAACAGGTTCTCTGAAATTAGCGCTATATAAATGTATATATGTATGTATATGTATGTTGAAAATATTTCCCTAGGCTGTGGGGTACGGGCATCTCTGATGCTATTTTTGACACTTGATCTCTCTTTTCCTGTACAAAAGCCTGAGAATTTGATTGTTTTGTGACTAAAAAAAACCCCTTCTTCAGGTTTCTTAATACATACAGCGTATCTGTCAACCATGTTAACCCTGTTAACTTTGGGATTCTGATTACTTACACTGCTTTTTCTCCTTAACTACATAATGAATTGTA
The DNA here is from genome assembly GCA_964017235.1 of Sabellastarte sp. h YS-2021. Taxonomy (NCBI): domain Eukaryota; kingdom Metazoa; phylum Annelida; class Polychaeta; order Sabellida; family Sabellidae; genus Sabellastarte; species Sabellastarte sp. h YS-2021. Next base: position 44,830,500 of record OZ024931.1, on the reverse strand, counting down.
ATATTTTTACCTCACATCAGACTGGAAATAGACCACAAATCAGCAGGATAAGATGTGAAGAGACAAGGATAAGCCTTTTTTATGGCAGGATAACACGTAAAGTGATTAGGATAAGCTGTGATATGATTAGGACAAGCTGGTGTCATTGTGGGCGGAGCCAGGATCTGGAAGGAAACTTTCTGAGAGTCGTGAAACATTTGATATTTCACTGACCCACCAAGTAAAGCCGGTGACAATATAAACAAATCAAACCGACCCAAGAGTCGAGAAGGTTCGGTTCCAGTGGAACACCCCTATTAAGAACAGAATCAAGTCAGCAGAGAATGGGTCCTCATATATCCAACGGAAACTGAAGGAAAATGTTGTACAATCCAAACACCAAGATGGGACAGTAAAAGAACTGGAGATTAAATATCAAAAGTTGGATGTGGGTTAAGATCTCTCAAAATATCAAAAGAGGTGACAAAGGTGAAAACAAGTTTCTGTACTAATATGAAAGTAACATTTATCCTTCATGAACCAGAATCCGGTCCATTCCACATTTTGGTCAAAACTGATTTAATGTCAGACTTAAGCATGTTTTTGTGCAGAAATATTACAAAAGCTATATATTCATAAATAGAAGTGTTCTTTGTTATACACACAATTTTTGTGGGACATGAAAAATGCACTAAAATGCACCCGATGATGTAGTAGTTTATGGCACAAAGAAAATTGATATGTTGCATTGCTACTTGTCATTACGGACATGATGATGTGCAAGATTGTTGAACTTTTTATGAGATGGTTGACCCAGAGAAGTTGCAGTGTGAATGGTCTCTTACTGAACAAACTGTTCTTGAGCATTTTTATCCTAGAAACAGAACTAATTAGTTGATGAAATTGTGACACATGTACCACCAGGACTCTTCCAAAAATTATGGTTTTGGCAATGATCATTCCATATCAAACTGCTAATTGGGAGCATGGATTCAGTTCCCAAAACCATATTAATAAATCTTCCAAAAGAAGTAGATTTAGATTTATTTGTTGTTTTACGTCGCGTTCAACAGCCAGGGTCATATTGCAATGGGTAGTTTACAGGTGGAGGAAACCAGTGCATACTGCACTGTAAACCACCGGGCATCGGCAAGTAACTACCAACTTTCCAACATGAAGTGGCCGGCCCGAGATTCTAACCGGTGGCCTCAGAGGTTGGAGGCGAAAACTCTAACCGCTACACCACCGAGCCCCCTCCAAAAGAAGTAGAATGCAATGCAATGCAAACATCTCAATACAATTTATGATCAGAATTGTAAATTGATAGTTTTGGGCACTGAGCTGAAAGTAAAGTAATGTTTATTGATATAAAATTGCAGGCATGCCTCCAAATAATTGTGGACAGCAATGAATGTAATATTTAGCATGGCATAAGAAGGTTGAAGTAGAAGAAGTTACAGAGTACTACTGCAAAAGAGAAGATAATGCACTGTGCACTCTGTTAAAATGACTGATAAAACTCCTTTAGTCGTATCGCTTGATGAATTCTCATAGGATTGCTGGACGGCCTCCACAACATAAACATATTCATTGTTATCTTTTGTTTTATCATATAGTGAAATGCATCCATTAATCGAGTGCCTTCCACAATATCCTGTCTCAAGGTGTCCCCCTGGGCACTATGGCAGCTGACATTTTGAAGGTCACAAGCATGATAGAAACAATAAGTTAACATCTGGAGGTCTGGGTTCAGTGCTACTTTAATCCAACGATTTGACTGTGGTTGGTTGAAACCCAGCCACTGAATTCTTGTGTTAAGGTTTGTGAGGATTACATTGTGGAAAACATCGCTTTTACAATAGTACTACACAGACATGCATTGCTCTTAATTCAAAAAAAGTCTTTTAAAATTCCCTTCACCCATTGGGTTAAACTCTATTGTATAACTCTTGTATATGTGATCGCTTCACGTGATTACTGAACTCTTGTTATTTTGTTGGGAGAGGGTTGCTGATATCAATGTTTGAAGGGATATCTCACGGTTGGCAGTTTTTTCCAAAGCGTTTTTTCCGCCTGTTTTTTCCCGGTTTTTACCGTCCCAGAAGAAATAGGTTTTATCCGCTTTTCGACAAAACCGGAAAAAAAACCTTCATAAATTAAAAACAACAATTAAAAACCCAGAATCATACAAAATCATTTCTTTAATTTTTTTATATTTAAATGTTACAAGAATAGTAGCCCTTATACATTTATTACATGTTTATACCTTTGTTATATTCTATATTATATGTTTTATGTTATATATTAAGTATCCCCATGCACTTACATTTACAGAAATACATACACAATATATACATAACATATACATTACATAGACATGCATTTCAGTAACATTTTCAGTTAAACACTGGGTTATTTAATGTAGATTCTAGGATTTATATTGAAATATACTATTGTATGTGTTTAATCTTATGAAGTACATTAACATAATCACAGTGAAAAATGTGCAGTGGTGTAAGCACCTTAACTTTAAAAAGTTTAATTCCAGTTCTAGTTATGCAAGCACTTTATCTTTAAAAAGATTTAATTTTACTTCTAGTGTTCTAATTCTTTTGGGCCCCTCAGCATTCTGTAACAGAACAAGTTTGTCTATGTGTACAATACGCTAAATGTCTTGTATACATTTTATATGTACCTATAATCTTACACTTTATATATTTGAAATAAACCCCAAAACTGAAGAAATTATAAATTTTTATCTCATATTTTTGTAAATTTTAATGTATTTTTGATCAGAACTGTCAAGTTTTGTTTTTCCAGACACTTCATTTCCTGTTAGTGGGTCTGTTCACTTAGAACAAATCCTTTTTTTTTTGGTATCTGAGAATCAAACCTTTTACTTAAGATCCACTCCATATAACTGCTGATGTTGAAATATTTTAACATTCAATATTATGTCCACATAGCTAAATGATGTACCCACTGTGTACTGAAACAACTATATACTACTTTCACCAAATTGAAGTAACAGGAAATGTTGCATGGCTGATTTTGGATGAAAATAGTTTTGCTCTCCTTAAAATGATATACATAAAGGAAATAACAAAAATGTTTACAATAATATGTTTAACTTTCTTTGTACACATATAAATTACTCTTACAACTTAGGTCTCCAATAGCCTATTGGGTTAGCATGTATTGATTGAAATCTAATCACAGGCTGTCATCTCAATGTGGATTGTCTCCCATAATTGGCAATACTGTGGCTTCTCCCTATATCTTTTTGGCTGTTGAAGGGGATATGATGCCCTAACTTTGAATTTGTGTTTACTGTTTACAAGGCATTTTTGTTGGTTTCATAAATTGTTCTCAAAGTTTTAAACAACCAAAAGCAGTTGTTTAATTGTGGAACAGGGGTAACAAAATTAAAATTGGTAATGACAGAACTCAGTTCAAATTGAAGCCCTGCAATTGTTAGTAAGAATGAAGTGAAATATTAAAAAAAGAAGGGGTCAAATGTAAGTATAAATGAGAGAAATTATATGTAAATATAGAAAATTTCAAAATAAATATCTTATTTCTGAGGACTTTAACTCCTAGCTTAATTAGCTGATTATTAATGTTTTTGTATTTTATTTCAGCGGAATATTAAACAGGTTGGGTCCAAAAATCAGCCCAGCAAGAAATAGAAAGCAAAACAGCAACACTCAATTTAAAGTGACAGGTAAGATTACAACTCACTTTCATAATCTCAGTAATTGCCTGGATTGGTATTTTGTTGACGTGAGGCTGTTCAGGCACCCTGATGTTTTAAAGCAAGGCTTCTGTGTTCTTGTGTCAAAAGACTCGTACAACTGATTTTCATATCTGCATTAAAGCAGCCTAAGTACAAAATAAAATGTTAAAAATTTCTTGAAAGTTACTTCTACAAAGCAAATAATCCATGTGAGAAATCAATTAATTATAAATTCTAAAAATTGGATTGGCTCATCACAACGCATTATATTGTTATATTGCTTTAGCTGGAAATTAGTGATTCATACAATGTTTCATAAGTTGTGTCATTTTTAAATCACACAAAATGATGTACATTTGAAACATGCAGGTCTTGGGAACATAAAGCATGGCGGACAGCAACAACCCAAGAAAGTGGTAAAAACTATCACTGTCGGAGATGCTCGAAATAAGCTCAACAGAAACAAGGTTGGTATTTCTTGATTCGTGACAATGAAATATGCAATAATCCAGTTAAATATTTCCACTCTCCAATTATTGAAACTCCGATTGTAAATTTATTACCTCACAGTCTTTAGAGTCTATGCCGTATTGTTTGCACCTATGGCATCCAGCTGGGCGATCAGGCAGAGGGAAAAAATCTTGTCTTGGCTGTATGTCAGAAATTGTAAGTTATAGGAAGTTTTACCTTTTTTTGTAGGAAGTTGATACTTAGTAGGGATATTGGCTGAGGGGTGTAGATATGCAGCATCATGCATCATTTCCTTTATTTGACCTTTGACCTTGCTTAAAAAAAGTGATCTTAAAAATCTTGTCCAGGCTACACAGAAACTGGTAATAAATATAATAAAATGAAAATGATAATATACACAGCAGCATATTTTGAGCCTTTTAATATAACATGTACTTATATATGTATTATAACTGCTTATACTAATAATGTATTTTTAGGCGGGTTGCGTGTAACCAACCCGCCTATTAGATTGATGTGTTCGACGTCCGCTTGTCTGTCCACATTTTTCGTTTCCGGACTCTAACTCGAAAACGGTTTCGCCAATCGAATTCAAACTTGACAGGGACATAGATCACCATCATAGCCAGGTTCCTGTTTAAATTGGTGTAATTCCGTCTGTTCGTTTGTCCGTTTTTTGTCCGTTTGTCTGTCCATCCATCTGTCCGTCCACATTTTCGTTTCCGGACTCTAACTCGAAAACGGTTTGTCGTATCGAATTCAAACTTGACAGGGACATAGATCACCATCATAGCTAGGTTCCTTTCGAAATTGGTGTAATTCCGTCTGTTTGTTTGTCCGTGTTTTGTCCGTTTGTCTGTCCATCCATCCGTCCGTCAGCTAAGTTGCTATTGGTGAAAGTGGTGTAATTCCATCCTTTCGTTTGTTTTGTAGATACAATTATGTAACCTAGATTACAAGTTTTACGTTTCTTAGCACGTCTAACACATTCACCATAACTGTTTGTCTGGCCTGTATCTCAGAAACTGTATAGGGGTGTAGGTGTGCAACGTCATGGTGTGACCTTGATTTGACCTTTGATCTTGCCGTAGTGACCTTGAGTTTGAAAATATTGTCCGGGCCGTATCTCAGAAACTGTAGGGTGTAGGAAGTTGATACGTGGTAGGGACATTAGTTAGGGGGTGTAGGTGTGCAATGTCATGGTGTGACCTTGATTTGACCTTTGACCCTGCCGTAGTGACCTTGACCTATTAAATCTTGTCCGGGCTATATCTCGGAAACCGTAAGGTGAAGGAAGTTGATACTTGGTAGGGGCATTTGTTAGGAGGTATAGGTGTGCAACGTCATGGCGTGACCTTGATTTGATGTTTTACCTGGCCGTAGTGAGCTTGACCTATAAAATCTTGTTCGGGCTATATCTCGGAAACCGTAAAGTGTAGGAAGTTGATACTTGGTTGGGACATTAGTTAGGGGTTAAAGTTGTGCAACGTCATGGTGTGACCTTGATTTGACCTTTGACCTTGCTGTAGTGACCTTGACCTATAAAATCTGGTCCGGGCTATATCACGGAAACTGTAAGGTGTAGGAGGTTGATACTTAGTAGGGACATTGGCTAGGGTGTGTAGATGTAAAACGTCGTGGTGTGACCCTGATTTTACCTTGCCGTAGTGACCTTGACCTATAATGCCTTGTCCGGGCTATATTTCGGAAACCATAAGGTCTAGGAAGTTGATATTTGATAGGGACATTGGTCGGGGGTTATAGGTGTGCAGTGTCATGGTGTGACCCTGATTTGACCTTTGATCTTGCATATCTGATGCTATTTTATCTCTCCACAGGGATATGTGATACTATTTTATCTCTCTTATATATCTCATATCTTTTTACTTGAATCTTGGTTGTTGCACCTTTGGGTGTTTTTTTATGTAGTTTAAGCACTGTTAAAGTCATATTAGAATTCATTAAGGGTTTTACTTTTGCAACTTCCTATTGTAACAGATAGTATTACATCAAGTGAGTCACAGGTTTTGCCATAACTCCACATTTAAGCATGTATTGCCACATCTGTGTGTATGGGTAATATTCAAAACATTCAAACCATAATTCGACCATACATAGTTGTGATATTTTCATTGACAGCTATTCTCCAGTTAAGAAATTTTACAGCTTCATAACTTTTAGTTTACTGAATTGTCTTGTTGTAATACTTAATCTTTACATGCAGTGCTCTGAAAGTGTCCAAATCTGTGTACTGTTTCACTACTTCTATATCTCATGGTGTTGAAAAATATTTCCCCAGGCTGTGGGGTACTTGGATCTCTGATGCTATTTTTTACAGTTGATTACTGTGGGACACTAGGTTTTGGTGGAGATTTCATTCTTGAATAAGAATGATGCTATTATAATCATTAGCTCAATATTGTATATTAATATTTGTCAGAGATTTAACCAGGAGGACTTGGACTTCAGGGGTATTTCCTTTAAGCTGACCAGACTGGTGTTTATTTCTGTATGTCCAAGTGTGAAGAGCCCCAGGTGAAACCCGACTCAGACACAGAGTTTAACCATAGAACCAATTGATTTCTGGTAGTTACAATACCATTCAGCTTTAGATCTTGATCTATTATATCTGTTTTTTTAGTCTCAAGACCTCCGTACAAAGGTGAACAACCTGAAGGCCCGCAAAACAGATGCTCGGGAAAAGATCCGTGCTCGCCAAGTTGGGAGCAAGTCAGGCAATCAGGCAGGCAGTCTGGTGTCTGCGGAACAGAAGGTAGTGGTAACAGGGTTGGGCAAGCCATTCAAAGGCCTGGTCAACCAGAGTGGGGTGACAGAGGTCAGTGGCATGCTCACAAAGACCGTGAGGACTACTCCACAAACCAATAAGACTGGACCCAAAAAGAAGCTCTTCAAAACCATAGTAAGATATATACTAAAATAGCTATGTAAAATATGCATAGTACATATTGAAGATTTCAAAAACTGACTGTTGTTGAGAGATTTGGATATAAAGTCTTACAATTTTTGAGTTTGTTTGTGCTACTTATGTTTTTAAATAGAGAAAATTTACTTGATCAAAGTAGTTTATATCTTAAACAATAATCAACTGGAAGTGCTGTTTAAATAATTATGATTGTTTGTAAGTTAGCTTTTTGAGATGTAAAAATTTAAAATGATTTTTATAATAAAAAACTTCTTCAAATAGAAAGCAAATTTGGTACTTGGACCTCAGATAAAAAAAAATCTTTGTGAATACAAAGAAAATAAGATTTTGTTCATTTTGTGGCTACAGAAACCAGCTTTAATGTTTTCAAACCACTATACCGCTCTTCTATGATTTTTGTGTACAACAGACTGGTCCAGGTGCCAGCAAAGGTACAGGAGCCATCAGTGTGCGAGTTACTCCCAGAAAAGACCAACAAAAGGTGAGAAAAAAACACAGATTTGTGGTTGATTAATAGTCAGCTACCATCATAGCGGGCTATGAATATTTTTAGTTAGGCGATTATTCAACAGAAACCTTGTATTAACATAAATAACTGATTACCAGGGTACTTCTTGGATATTTCTTTTTGAAAGTTTTAATCATTAAACTCAGATTTTTAAAGAAAGTGCCTGTTTTAATATACTTTGAACACAAAAATCAATGAGAATAATAATACAATATTTCACCAGGATAGAGTCTCTTACGTTCCCAGGTCACGGTAAATTTATGTGCTTGGAAATATGAAATTTCTGGGTGAATACGTGAATTTTATGATCTTACTTATTGTATCTACCTGATGCATCTGGTTAATGGTCGTGACCAAACTTAAAAGGGCTAATATCTCGCAATTTATTGGTTCTATATGTTTGGGGTTTGTACCAAGCAACAAGAAGATATGGTTTGGGAAGCTTTTGGTGTGACAAGATTTAAGTTTTGTCCCCTCTTTCGAGGTCATATGGGGTCAGCCAAATTTAAAATCTAATCTAATCTAATGTGGACTTTTATAGCGCTTAATCTCCATCACTGATGGACTCTAAGGCGCATCTAAACATAAAGCAAGGCAGTTATCGTTAATCAAGGGACATAGCCAGGTCGTACCAAGGAGACACAGATGTGACGGGAGAGGCTATGGTGGGTAGGCTTTTGCAAACAGGTAAGTTTTAAGCTTCTTTCTGAAGGAGGCAACTGATGTTGCACTGCGAACATCTTGAGGGAGGTCATTCCAGATCTTAGGAGCATCAAAGGCAAAACTATGGCCAAAATGTTTGGCTGACTTAAAGACCGATGAATGGAAAGGAGGAACTGTAAGGTATTGACGATCTGGGTGACTATGCCTAGTACTATAGGGACAACTACTAAAAGACAAGAACGGTTCGAAGTAAGAAGGAGAACCACTATGGGCCTACATCTTGTGTATGATTGTTCATAGTGGTGTGGGAAGTGAAACAACCCAGAAGAAATCATGGTGTGGGAATCTTTTGATGTGTCCAAAAGTGCCAATATCTGACATAAGTCTTAGAGGTTTGGCATCTGAAAACGGAAATCATTTGATGTTAGATTTGACCTTGGGCTGTTCACTTAAGGTTAAATGGGGTCTGCCACACTTAAAAATGCCTATATCTTGCTAATTGTTGGTCATAGAGATTTTGAATGTCAAACCAGCCTGTAGGAATCATGGGCTGGGAATCTTTAGATGTACAGTTCAATAAGAGGATGTTACATCAATTTTGCGCTGTGTAAATGTTTCTATTCTATTCTTTCTACTATCTTACTGGGGCTCGGTGGTGTAAGGGTTAAAGTACACATTGTGGTCACACTTTTCAGCTGTAGACAGTGGTATGCACCCTGCCAATAATTTCTCTAATTGTATCCACCGGATAGCATCCGGTGGATACTATGGATTTCATTCGTTACGCCGCCGCCGCAGTGTGTAGAGAGATTTCACCATTACCACTTTCACCAAAAAAATATTCTAGCTAGCCTTCTCATATTTGCAGGATACATTCATAACCATAAAATCTTGCCTGAAAATATTTTTGGCCTCATTTTGAAAAACAAGATGGCCACCACAGGCGTTTTTTCGACTTTCAACAAGGACTTTTGTTGGCCATCTAGAGCAAAGGGTATTATATGTAGAGATCTCAAATTTGCAGGATATGTTCCTCATTACAAAATCTTGAATATTTTTGGTCTCATTTTGAAAAACAAGATGTCGCCATGGGCGTTTCTTTGTCAGTGATGAAAAGTACTTATATCTCCCATATTATTGGTCCCAGAGGCTTGGAATGTGAAGCCAATCTATAGGAAATCATGGGCTTGGAATCTTTTGATGTGATCAGATTTGACCTTGGACTCCTCCTTCAAGGTCAAACGAGGACACCCTACCTTAAAAAGTACTTATAACTTGCTTATTATTGGTCCTAGAGGCTTGCAATGTGAAACAAACTTATAGGAAACCATGGGCTGGGAATCTTCTGGTGTGGTCAGATTTGACCTTGCGCCCATCCTTCAAGGTCAAACGAGGACGGCCAAACTTAAAAGTGCTTATAACTCTCTTATTATTGGCCCTAGAGGTTTGGGATGGTAATCCAACCTATAGGAAATCATGGCTTGGGAATCTTTTGGTGTGGTTGGATTTGACCTTTGGGTCCTTCTTTAAGGTCAAACGAGGATAGCCAACCCTAAAGTGCTTATAACTCGCTTATTATTGATCATAGAGGTTTGCAATGTGAAACCCAATGTATAGGAAATCATGGGCTGGGAATCTTTTGATGTGGTCAAATTTGACCTTATAAACCTCCTTCAAGGACCTTGGGCCCCTCCTTCAAGGTCAAACGAGGATAGCCGAACTTAAAAGTGCTTATAACTCGCTTATTATTGGTCCTAGAGGTTTGGGATGGTAAACCAACCTATAGGAAATCATGGGCTGGGAATCTTTTGGTGTGATCGGATTTAACCTTGGGCTCCTTCAAGGTCAACCGAAGATAGCCAAACTTAAAAGTGCTTATAACTCGCTTATTATTGGTCCTGGAGGTTTGCAATGTGAAACCAACTTCTAGGAAATCATGGGCTGGGAATCTTTTGATGTGGTTAGATTTGACCTTGGGCCCCTCCTTCAAGGTCAAATGAGAACACCCAAACTTAAAAAGTACATAAAACTCGCTTATTATTGGTCCTAGAGGTTTGCAATGTGAAACCAACCTATAGGAAATCATGGGCTGGGGATCTTTTGATATGGTCGGATTCAACCTTGGGCCCCTCCTTCAAGGTCAAACGAGGAGAACAAAACTGAAAAGTGCTTATAACTCACTTCTTATTGGTCCTAAAGGTTTGTAATGTGAAACCAACCTGTAGGAAATCATGGGCTAGGAATCTTTTGATGTGGTCAGATTTCACCTTGGGCTCCTCCTTCAAGGTTAAGCGATGGTTGATTGGCTTTGGTGAGTTTTCTTTCTGGTGGATACAATTTGCATCGGTTCTCCGATGCGCTAGGTCTAGTTTTTCTTAACTTGCCAGTGATCTGTAATCTTCCCCAAAATTACTGAAAACATGAAAACATAATACTCTGTATGTCACACTTCAACCATGTCCCATCTGGGGATACACTGCATCAAGATGCAATGTCTAGGTAATCTAAGGTTTTTGATGTGAAACCCAGTTGTAATATTTTGCCTGAAAGGCTTTTGCATAATTTCCCCATAGGTGAATACAAGTATGTATTGCTTCTCCAATGTGTCTGGCACCAGTGCTGGTTCAAATAATAACACACCAGTTGGTGAACACTCTGTTCTTTCTGTTTCAATTTCAGACAGACACATTGTCTGAGCAGCCAAAAGTGAGGATACAGAATGACCATTACGTCCCTCCCCAGCAACAACAGCCACAGAGACAACCACATGTAGTACAGGTTAATATGTTAACATCTAGACAGGCACATGTAGTAAATGTAAATACAGGTACCCATTGGTGGACAGGTGGTACAAGTAGCGGTATACACAGGTATAGGTAGTACAGGTAAATACAGGTAGTTATAAGGAAGCACATATGATACAATTAAATACATTTAATAATATAGAGGCATAGGCAGTACAGGTAAATATGGGTAGTTACAGATAAGCACAGATAGTACAAATAAACACAGGTTATAACAGGCATATGTAGGACAATAAATACAGGTACTCATAGACAAGCACAGGTGGCACAAGTACAAGTAAGTACAGGTATGCATAGACAAGCACAGGTAGAACAGGTAAATACAGGTTCTTTACCACAGAGAGTACAGGTAAATACAGGTACTTACAGCACAGATAATACAAAGAAAATTATGTTCAACAACTTGAAGTACAGGTAATTACAGTAACAAATTAACAGACAAAGGTAGTACAGGTAAAATCTCTTGTATAGTACAGTGTCAACAAGAATTCTGGTGATGAAATATATTAAAGGCAGAGATAATGATTGAGTATCTCAAGTAATTTGGAACTGATAAAACAATATATTTTGCTTGAGTAAAATCTAGTGAAGTTTTTTGTGTTAAACCAATTCTATCTCATTTTCTGAATGTAACCCCTGGTTTGCTTTTTGCTATTACTCTAACATGTAGGGTTTGAAATGAGACTTTAATTCTGGATATTATTTCTTGCAGCAGCCCCAGTACTCGGGGTTTGAGTACACACCTCCAGCTACAGTGGTAACACAGCCATATGTAGAACCACAACATTCAGTACCCATCATGGAGCCTGTGTTACAGCAAGTCATTCAGCCAGCATACCAGCAAAGCTATACCCAGTCAGCATCTTATAGTGCAGTGCAGAGTGCTGTGAGTAATCATACTGCTGACTTTGATAACATATAAAGATAACTTAAAGAATCAACTTATAGATGTCTGTAGAGTTAGGCTTTCTTCATTTTACTACCAGTTTTGTAACTAGTACAGATATTTTATTGTATTTCTGTAAACTAATAAAATTGTAAATTGTGAAAAAAAAAATGTATATATGAATTGATTTCAGTAAGTAACATTGCACTAATACCTCAGTACTACATAGCAAAGTTTTCCAGTTGTGATGTTTCTACAACATCTGTTTATCTGTGTGAGGTACATTTTTTTCAAACTGATGTCTAAAATAAATAACACTTGCATGACTTAACAGTGTATAACACAGCAACTTATTCATTTGTACATAGAATCCGTTCAGCGATGGAGACAGCAGTGTGTCAGGGTATCGAGTGATTGTCACAAACCTACACCCCATTGTCAGTCAGGATGATCTTGTGGTCAGTGACTTGTCTGTACAGTTTAAATTGTACTGGAGATGATGTGTGTGAAATAAGAATCTCTGACATTTGGCCGGCAGAAAACCCCCATTCACACTTTTGTATCAGGCATCCTGGGTACAGTTTCACAAAGCCTCCTTAAGATAAAGATCACCTTAAATTTGAGCATTTCCTTGAATTTCTCCCTCTTTTACTGAAACTCAGTTTCACAAACCCGTCTTTCTTAAAGGAGACCTTGAAATTTCAAGAAACTCGCTTAAATTTTAAGGAAGCAAGGATCACCTTAAATTTAAGGAAGTAGCCTCCAAGGAATGTTTTCTAATTTTAAAGAATATTTGCTCCCTCCTGAAGTTTCAAGGAAGTCCTTTGGTAAGAATTAGCTAGGAGGCTTTGTGAAACTGTATTTTAAGGTGGCCTTTGCAAACAAAGAATAATCGATCTTTACTGAAAGAGGTCCTTTTCAAAGGAGGCTTTGTGACACAAGGGTCTAATGTAACAAGTCATTGAGGTTTATACATTGTCTTTGGTTTTATATAATGTAGGAACAGCTCACCTTTTGAATTAATAACAAAAGTTTCCCAGATGTTTCAAGCTCTTCAAAAATGTGGCACAAACCATATAAACACAACTGTTATTGGTCCAACAAGGGTCACATTAATTTAATTTCAAGGAACTTTAGTTATCACAATGTACTCACATTTTGCCAACATTAGTGATAATCCTATTGTAAAATGATATGTATGTCTCTATTTTGGTGAAACATTTGGCTCTCCGTTCAACTTGAGAATCTTAAGATTGGAGCCATTAATCAAGTCTGAACATAGCTTTATTTTACGAGTATCTTTCAATAAAAATATGTCTTACAGTAAATAAATGAAATCAGTAAATTCTCTTCATTGATACAAAAAGGGCTGTTATATATAATTTCAATGTTCAAGACCTATCAGCTAATCTTGTAGAGACATTTTTTGTCACAAGGGGACCTCTTTAGATCTTCTGGATTGGCTTTCTTAGAGACAAAGTATAGGCTCATAAGGTACTCTTCTTTTTTAACCTTTATTTATGCAGGAGCTGTTTGGTTCTATTGGTGCTCTGAAGAAAGCGCGTCTCATGAAGCCTGGTATGGCAGAGGTTGTGTACATGAGTCGAGAGGATGCACTCTCTGCCTGTAAAAAGTATCACATGCGTGAGCTAGATGGACAACCAATGCAGGTGGGAGTAAAGGGAGACGTGTTTGAAAAATGGTGAATTTTTTGGAAAAGCAGGGAACTAGAGTTAGGGAATTGTGGGAAACTGGTGTGACATCTCATGCTATTTGAGCATTGAAAACAGGGAATTGTGTAGAAAGTATGGAATTGTGGATATACTGATAAACAACTTGAGAAACAGTAAATGTATGCAGTCATAGGGGATTGTGGGAATGACAAAGAATAATGGGAGACCTTTTAACTTTAGCAAACAGCAGGGGATTACGGGCAATTTTGGGAAATTGGATGGGCTGCCCATGAATTTTACAACCAGGAGGGGGGAAGTAACAGGCAAATGTGTAAGATACAGTAAAACAAAATTAGAAATTGGGGGAAATTTATTAATTTCATTTTACAGGCAAACTGAATATTTGAAAACAAGGGATTGTAGCAATTGTAGGAAATTGTAAATTTTTTCATATAAACATATCACTTTTTATGTGATCAGAGTCTGCACACAGGATACGTATAATACTGTTAAAGTGATCAGACTATTAAACAAATTGAACAAAATCCAGTTGGCTGTACATTGTGAGAACATATAACTCTGACATGATATATAGTTTTTAAGTTATGCCCATTTACAAACAGACACAATTACCATATCCCCGCTCCTCCCCTTTTAGGGTGGTTAAACTGAGGTAAATATTCACTACAGTATGTGAAAGTCACCAATTTGCATACACCTCAAATAAAGGTTAAAGAAGCATCATTCAAGAGACAGCCTAGAATAGTCATCAACACAATAATTTTTGAAGAAATTTCCATAGTTAATAGAAAATGAGTAGGCTTCGTTTGCAGTGAAATTCACATGTGTTGCGCCATTTGTGTATAGTTGACAAGACTCTTTAAGTTATCTTGTGTACAGGTGAACATGACATCCCTATCAAAGATGAGGAGTTCTCCCCAGTCTAGCAGACAGGCTCCCATCAAAACCTCCAGCCCCATATTCTTCTCAGGGTCTCGTAAGCTGAAAACAAAGAAGCCAGCTAAGTCACCCTCACCAGAAACCATAGAGGACGAAGTAGAGGGAGAGAGGGGAGCACCTCTCAGGTCAGTTACAGAAAAAAGTCCCTCGTTAGTGAATTACTGAAAAAATTCTGATCTCAGAAGATTATTTATTGCAGTCATTTGAGTTTATACTAGGTTCAGGCTATTTGGTAATAAAGGGTTTTCCACAAGTTTCACTGATTATTGCTATATCCATGTAGTCTGCATAATGCTGGTTTACAATTCATTATGCTATACATGAAACCTGTAAGTTAAAGTAGCTCTGAAAGGTAGGGATGGGTGGGTAGCATGTTTTCATCTTGGTATCCCACCAGTGTAGAGCCATTCTGATTACGGGATACCACAATAGTTCATGTTGGCTAGCATTTTCCCAATTTATTAGGCCTGCTAACCGGAAGTGAACTTCATGAACACAAAACATGACATTTCTGCACAAATAAATTGCCATATTATAAATAGTCTCAAAAAAAAAAGAAAAAAAAAAGAAGGATAAAAGTTTATAAGTTCTTCAAATTTGGTATGCATAAATCATCAAACCTCTAAAAACTGTTCGGATATTGTTTATTTTTATTAATCATATGGTTTGTTTGTTGTTGTTTTTTTTTCATTTAATTTTTCCTTATTTTCAAAGCTATTGGACTTTTTACTTCTGATAAAATTCTTAGATGAGTTACTGGTTACTCCCAGGGGTTAATACTACAACACACGTCCAGGGTTTTACATTTTGAACTCTGAGTTCTCATATATATATAGCCCATATAAAGCCCCAACAAAGTGAAACAAATGTGAGGAATATGACCAATTATATCATACCTTCTTAATGTATGAGGATTGTACTTCTCTTTGTAGACTTGGCAGGGACACTGGACCTGGTCTATCTAACATGGACATGAATCTTGTGCACAAGGCGTTGTTTAAAACACGAATTGCAGGAAGTGCCCCAGCACGCCCTGTCACTTTCACTGTGAAAATATAGACATTAGTGTACAAAGCCAATAAACAGAAGGGATGAAAAGGACTGAAGACTGGTGTGTTAGAAGGTTTAACAGGAAGTACCAATACAGTGATCAGTGGATTACTGTACACTGGGAATAAACAGACTGGTGAAATGGAGTGAACATGACATAAAACAGTAGAGATATGTGGTGGATTTAATGTATAGACTTGGTATAAAGGGACAGCTGTAACTCCCGATGTGACTTTCCACAAATGTTTTGTTTTTGTCTGTTTGGTACACATGGGTATTTAGAGTAAGTTTAAAATGGCTGAAATGCATTTACTGAATTTTACCAGTAATTCAGTAAAAATAACACTAGTTACACTAGTAATAGGAATATTAGTGTCATACACATTTTCCAAGTTTATATCCTGTTGGTGAAAGTTTTCTTATTTTTTATTGTTCAGATATTTAAAAGGATATTTGTATTAGATAATAAATGCATGTGTTTAACAAAGTCTGTAAGACGTGTATTGTTAAAAGTGACAACAACCATTAAAAATATTGATGAGAGTCAAGAGCCATTCTCTCAAGAGTTCTTGTTATTTACTAATTCATGCCGACCACTCACTTGTATCAATTCACATATTTGTGAAAAATTATAGGGACGTCACGACTCCAAATATTTCATGTCGACTAATCGGTAAGTACCATTCGTGTCGACACCGAATAACCGTCAAATTAAAATAACATCCAAAAATCTTAAGTTTCATATTGTAAAAAGCACTGAAAGCGATAAATATGTTAAATAAAATGAAAATATATGTATATAACCTGTAAAAATGAATAAATTTGCTGTTTTCCTGCGACTTTTGCTTCGTTTATTTCAGACAGGAAGTGGGCGATATAAGAGATATATGGTACTTCCGGCTTTACGTGAATGCATAAACAGTACAGAAAACATGGCTGTTTTCTGATTTTAACTTATTTTATGTGACAATATGGATATATTTGATGGATTCAGACCTTCTGCCATCTTTTACTACATTAAGCGATTATTCTTACTTTAAAATATGAAACCGGAAAATATCACTATTCTAACCGTTGTCGATTATTCGGTTTGTCGTGACGTCCCTAAAAGGTTATACGATCATATGTAAGCCAATAAAATTTTAGAGATATAGTATTGGGATTGTGTCTCTTAAAAAGCAGCAAAGACAAGTCACAATCATCTGAAGCTTGACACAAAGAGTTATAACATTTTCTAATTTTTCACCCATTACTGGCTGGTCCTTTTTGTGAATACACCTCGGGGGAGAATGACCATTTAAACAGTGTTGCTTCTAGGACGCGTTTTATGTGCGATCGCATATTAATTTGCCTACAAACGGTGATTTTATTGAAGTCTGCGAGAACCAAATGATAAGAGAACGTGTAGTTCGCAAGGCGGTGTGGAAATATATAAAGCGAAAAGACGAGAGATCTAGAAAATCAAAACACTGCATGGATTGAGAGTTTGTCGAGGTTTTGATTTTTCTGTCGAAACGCTTTCGATTTGAAATCGGTTTCGAATAACGCTTTTTGACAATGTGGTTTCGTAATCGTTTGCATGTTTGAAGCATCTGAAATATATTATGTGCTACAGACAATATTTAGGTATATTACACCTAAACACATAAAAATAAGCATACAGTAGATGGTTACATCAAAATGGAGGCAGGAAAAAACGCCACTGACAGTAGTCTGGATTGGGATTGTCGCATCTGCATCCTTATTTGGTATGCGAAAGTGCACGAGTTTTACCGATGACAATAAATATTATTTCAATAAAAATATTCTTTCTTCTGTTTTTGCCAAGATGAGGTTTGTTCCATGATATAGCCCCAAGCAGTACACATGTATAGTATACTGGCAATCTACCAGTAAATACCCAAAATCAATATTTTGATTTTAAATTCAATTTCTATACTGGCTTTCTACCAGTTAACGCCCATGCTTTAGAAAATATTTAAAATTTATTATTCTCAGGTTTGTGTCTTCAGGGGCTATGGTAACACTCGCCTCCCACCTGTGAGGTCAGCGGTTCAAACCCTGGACCTTATGTAGGAAAGTTGGTAGTTGCTTACCGATGGACGGCAGTTTACAGTAGAGAACCTTAACCAACTGATTGTACTGGTTTCCTCTGCCCACAAAACTACCCATCATGATATGACCTGTACATTGTTGAAAGTGAGAAAATCCCTAATTAAATAAATAAATTTATGTCTTCTTCAAAAAAAATTATCCTAAGGACATACAGTGCAGTTGATTAATGCTTTGATGATGCTGTTCAACCATCTTTTGAAAGTGTGATACGTATATGTATTTTGGTAATATATCTGCATTATAGGCTGTTTTTACAACAAACTGGAAATTCCAGAAAACGCCCATTTTTTAGACTTATAAAAGCATTTCTCCTTGACCTCTAAGAAAGAAATATAAGGCAGGCTTTCAATGGTAGATGGGCATTTACTGATAGCCAATAGGCTTGGGTTTTATTTTTTTTTTAATTTGGCCAGACTATGATGATACATTTACTTATGTAAATAGCTGGTTAGCCAAGTGGCCTTGACCAGTAACATACGTTCACTGTTGAAAATGGCTAAATAAACTGTAAAAGTATTTTGTCCCCCAGAATTTTTAGCCCCTCCCTCACAATTTTTGCAGTGGTGGGGGATCGCCCCCACTTTTTGAAATTCCTAGAATCAACACGGTTTAAAAAGAAGAAGCTGAGTGGTCATTGATGGAATAAGTCCTGGCTGGTACAAAGCTGATATTTTTGCCCAGTGTTTTGCTTTATTCATAGTTTCTACAGACTTATTCTTCACATTTACTGACTAATATCTCAAGTGAGATAAGGGCCTGTCAAGTGCAAAAATTAGTTAAGTATGGAATTTGCGATAAATATATAAAGTTTCAACTCTTCTATCATCTTATTGATTAGATAGATCTTTTCTCCAAGTGGGGGATGCATTGTGGCTTGGGTATGATATGACATATGACTTTGGAATCTCAAAATTAGTTCCTACATTTGATTTATAAATAGACTCCTGTGTCAACATAGGTGTTTTGTACTGTTGTATTCAAGTGATCTGATGTTACAAGGTAAAACCTTATGTTCTCTAGTACTGTTTTCAGACATGTAATATTCTTGCAAGCCAAGCCGAATGGGTTTTGTGGGTGATAATTAAAGGATTTTCTTGTTTCTCACGTCTGTGGTTGTGGGTTTGAATCCAGCTCATGAATAAGTGCTGTGAGGCTGTACTGATTTATGCACCGCTAAAGGAGTTAATGTCCAAGAGGGGATAATAAAACTTCCAGAAGGAAGTCTGTGTCCATGTTAGAGTCTGATAGGAGAGAAAGACTATGGTGGAGGGTAAGATCACCTGAAGATGCAAGTCTTCAACTGTTGTCTGAATGCATTAATACTATCCCAGGGTTCTGATGGCTTGAGGGAGCTTGTTCCATTCAGTGGGAGCAGTTACTGCCAAACTGTGCATCCCCATGCATTTTTTGGTCTGGTTGAGGAACCTGAGAGGTGGTTGCACTATGCGAGGTCACTTCTCTTGACTCGTAATTGCAGAGGACAGATATGGGGGTTGGCTAAAATTTATTGCCTTGTAAGTGAGAAAGTTGTATTGAAACAGTATACAGTACTGTCAGGGTGGATTATGTAAGAAAGGTGTCACATGACTGAATTTGTTTAGTTTGCACACAATGCGACACGGGGATTTTGAATTCTTTGAAGTCTACTAATGTTAACTATTTTTGTGTCATGGTGCAAGAAGATACAGTAGTCCAGCAGCTGCTGACCATGGCATTTGCCACTTTTACAGCCATTTCATGGGTTTGATGCCTGTGGACCCTTCATAGTTTCCGGAGATGGTAGTAGCCTACCAGGCATAAATCGGCCATAAACATATTTCACACCTTCCAAACTAGTTTATCCACTATTTTTCCTGAATCTCACTTAATATTTAATTATTATTAACCTTTTTATTCCCTGAATGAAATTCAAATGTATTCAGATAACATAGATTCAAACTGCTGTTTCAAGATTTGTGCTGCACATATTCTCCTTTGCTATGTATATTTAAAGCTAATACACATTCAGTAGTTGAAATAAGACATGTATTTCTGCTTCTCATATAACATCACCAGGTAATTCAAACTACAGCAGAACCCTATCAAATCTCAACCCCTGCTTAATGAGAAATTGCAGATAACATGGCTAAATTTCAATAGCAAAGCTTAAAAGGGAATTTTACTTAACAAAGTTCTACTTAAAGGATATCAACTGCATATTCTTTTTCTTACCTTTCATGAAGAATAGTGTGGTTTGAAGGTATATCAAAATTTGCATTGTAAATATTGTTTTCTGTACATTTAAAGCACTGCTCTTTTTCAGTTTCATTTATTAAGTGTGCACTGATACACCATTGATTATTATTAGCCCAAACTTTGAATGTTGTAGGACAGCCATGGTTGATCTTACAGCTCAATAAACCTATTTCTTCAAATAAGACTTTATCTAAGTGGAGTTCTGTGTTTCTTTGCAATAAATATTCAAATTGTTTTATACTCAAATATCAATGCTTCTGTGTTTAGTATAAGTCTTTTTTTATATAACTATCATTGTTCTGAAAGTCTTCTGATCTTTGTGATATTTTACCAATTCTGTATCTCATGGTGTCCAATGCTATATCCCCAGGCTATAGAATATGGCCACTTCTGATGCTATTGTGATTTGGTACTGTCATAATAAATTCATAGGGACCTCTATCTTGGAATGTTTGTTAATGGATAACAGAGTTCTAGTCGCCTAAAATTAGTATTTCCCATTAGTGTACACTAAATTGTCCCTATAAATTTCTATTATCCTAAGCAGACGTCACTCCTCAGATATGTTTGATAATTGCGGTTCTGCTGTACTACTATTACTACTACTAATACTACTGTTACCATTGTGAGACATGTTTGTGTGTACTATTGAAATTGTATTGTCATTTAATGTTTAAGTATGTAAGTATTAAACAGACTATACAAAGTACAAATTAATTTCCACAGGAGTCTACTGAATGCTGAGCTAAGATTTTAAACCCTGGTGCTCAGCAGTTCAAAGCAAGTCTTTCTGTTTAGCTGTAGTATCAGTATCTGGAGGGGGTTATAAGGTCACACCTTTTCAGTGTATTGGTCTTGTGTACATAAGCACTATAACATTCTAACATACGTATATATTACAACATTGAAATTTTTGAAAGTTTCCCTTAACCAATCCAAAGGCAAATATTTTCTTGCTGTGTTAAAACTTATGACTGTGAAATGGTATTTACCAGAATCACAAACGTAGATGCCTGTTGACTTAAAGATATTATTTGATAAGGAAACTCTTCTATTCAAGTTTTATATTTTAAGCAGTAATACAGTGTAACCTTTGTAATTTGACGATGCTGGCAGAGTAAGACTGCGGTTAAGTAATAGAACAGCGGTAAAATTGAAGAGGCATTTTAAAAGTAAACACTAACGAAATAAAAATGTTCGAGAGAAGAAATGAAGCCATGTAACTGAATGTACAGATAACAGCAGATTGGATAATATAGGTTATTCTTCTTTTATATGTGTCTATTAGTTAAGTGGCACTTGCCATGAACAAAAGAAAAATGTTTATATGTGACATGCATTTGACAGGGGAAGGGTGATTCTAGATCGCCTTAACTGGCTGAGCCGTATTCACACCCAAACAAGGTTTTGTAAAACGTTAATGTCTCCAGGACAGAACTGTAATAAACAAGGAGTATGTAATGTTATTGTGTGTTAATACTATAATAAGAAAATTTCCTTTAGCTCAACCAGTTGAAGTATTTAGTATTAAACCTATGTTTACTCTGTCAACAAATGGGGATATTGTATAAACCTAAACCATAATATACATTATCTAAATGTTCTACACTACCCGTTGTCTCAAGAACTGTATATTTCTAATGTAGTCTTTGGTGCCCTGCTCATTATGAATTTCAGCAAGTGATTGCTTGACTGTTATCAATGTAGTCATGGTTTGAATCCAACTCGGGCCAGTATTTTCAAAACACCAAAGGTCTGTCTCAATGTCACTTTAATTAGCAGTTGATGGTAATTTTAATTCCAAACTTGACAGGTTTGTATAAAGAAGAAGTGTTTCAATATATGTCAGAAGGAAAATGTGAATTTATAGGATAAGAAAAAAAATCATTCAAAACTTGTAGAGTTAGATAAAATGTTTTGATACATGGGTCTCATAATAACTAAGTTTATTGTTTTTGTGGTGTGAAGTTGTGTTTATGAATTGGTCATTGTGGTGTCAGTGTTTACTGTGAATGATCAAATATTTGATTCTCATTATTAAGGCACACTGTTTATTTAGAGTTGCACAATGGAAGAAATTCTTTGGAAGGAAGTCATTTGAGGGCAGTATTAGTTAATGAATGGTGAGTATTCTCTTGATTTTGAACAATACTTACCGGTATTAATAATACAGAAATAGATTGCCTGTTTCTCTTTACATGAATGTCCGATTCATATATTAAAGGCTTTCTACCAATTTCAAAAAGATTGCCAGTTGAAAATAACTCATCTATCATTGATTGAAAATACACACTAAGATATATCAGTCATATATTTTTGAAAACATAGTTATTAAAATTAGATTTCATAAACATTGCTGTTTAACAGCATAAAAGAGACAAAATGGTTGGTGTCTTTTGTTAGCTTGTATAAATTTGTGTTTTTTCTTCAAAACCGTTTTTTTTTTAAATTTGGTTTTAAGGAATTATTTTAAGCCATTTTCAAAGGTGATTTCATTTATATATTTTATTGTTGTAATTTTGAAATAAGTGAAACAACATGCATAGTGTTTTGGCTGTCCAATTAAGAAACGTCATTAAGTAGTCAAAAGTGATTGAAATATCTACATTTGATGCATTTAAATGAATTTTGAAAAAAAAATTAATAAAACAAGTTTGTTTTGTGTGTTAAGTATGTTTGTATATAAAAATATTTCAGTTATAGAGTTTGATATGGATCATGTTAAAAAGCATTTGACAGGACTCAGTGTTTTGTGGGCTGGTTATACTGTAACGACTTCAATAAAATGACAATGTTCTCACATTTTGTTTTCACTTTTGGTTCTGCTCATTGTTAGGGATGAGGTACAATCCTATGATATATAGAAATGTTGAAGAATCCGTGTACTCCTCACTAGCATTGAAATTGCTTGCAAGTTTCCACTTAATGCCCATCAAATTATGTCTGTGGGCTCAGCTTCCCACTGGCCAGTTTAAGGGCTGTCGGGCTATTGATTTTACCCATGGTGTCCTGATGGGTTGGTGGTGCATTCGGGCGGGCAACAGGAAAATGTTTGTCCGCTGTACCTCAGAAACTGTGTTTAAGTTTATACATGGTAGGGAAATTATTTTGGGGTTGTAGGTGTGCAGCATCATGAGGTGACCTTGATTTGACCTTTGACCTTGTGGTAGTCACCTTGACCTATAAAATCTTGTCCGGGCTGTATCTCGGAAACTGTAAGGTGCAGAAAGTTAATACATGGTAGGAACTTTAGTTGGGGGTTGTAGGTGTGCAATGTCATGGTGCAACCTTGATTTGATCATTGACTTTGCGGTGATGAGCTTGTCCTTTAAAATCTTATCCGGCTATATCTTGGAAACCGTAAGGTGTAGGAAGTTGACACTTGGTAGGAACATTGGTTGGGGTTGTAGGTGTGCATCATTATGGTGTGATCTTGATTTGACCTTGTAGTGACCATGACGTTTTACCCCACAGCCCCTAAGGGCTGTCGGGGTATTGTTTTCACCCATGGTGTCCGGATGGGCGGGCGGGTGAGAGGCGGGAAAAGTTTGTCCAGCCTGTATCTCAGAAACTGTAAGGTGTAGGAAGTTGATACTTAGTAGGGACATTGGTTAGGGGGTGTAGGCGTGCAACGTCATGGTGTGACCTTGATTTGACTTTTGACATTGTCGTAGTGACCTTGACCTATCAAATCTTGTCCAGGCTATATCTCGGCAACCATTGGGTATGGGGGGTAGGTGTGACACATCATGCTGCAATCTTGATTTGAGCTTTGACCTTGTCATAGTGACCACGAGTTTTAAAATCTTGTCCAGGCTATTTCTTGGATTCCATAAGATGTAGAACATTGACACTTGGTAGGGACATTGGTTAAGTTCCGTATCTCATGTTATTGAAAACTATTTCCCCAGGCTGTGGGGTACGGCCATCTCCGATGCTATTTTAAAATCTTCTCCGAGCTGTTGGTTGGGGGTGGTGGTGTAGGTGTGCATCATGGTGTGACCTTTATTTTTGGCTCTGCCAAAGTGTGTTCACCTGCCATATTTGAGACCTCTTTTTATGACAAAGATATATGGATTGCTGCAACTGATTATTTTATTGCGCTACAATAGCTTACCATGTGGGACTGAATGCTTTACTGGTTGCCTCGAGGAACTATGACCAACGTCTAAAAAAAATAGACATTTATTCTTGGCCGTAGCCTCAGGTTGTCATCATGTGATCACCAGGTATGGCTTTACAACAAAAAGTACAAGCTAATCTCGAGAAATCTTTGTCTTCTCGCATTGACATACAAATGGATCAGAAAATGGGGGCTTTTCAGGCCAGTATGTTGGAGGCGATCAATAATCTTCGTGAAGATTTTCAGAAATCTTTACAAAAGCAAGGAGAGGTGGATCAGACCTCTTCTTCTGCTTCTAAAACGAACGCACCCTCCAAAGATCTAGCCAAACCCTTGAAGTCCAGTAGTGCTATCGAGTCAATGGAGGTTGAGTATGGCCCAGAGCTTCCGCCTCGCCTCGTATTCCAGTCGCCTCGAAGATGAGTCCGTAGTTCTGCCGAGGAGCCCTCGAAGGTTGCCTCGACCAAACCTAAACAATCTGCACACTCTTCTAGATATCATGTTGTGGATCCCAGCTCTGCCTCGGACCACTACTCGGACTATTGTTGACCCTCAGCCAGCCCCTAGTAGGCCCAAAAAGCACTCTGATAAATCTAAACACAAGTCGAGGGCCAGATTTTTACCTTCATCTTCAGAGGAGGATCAGTCCCCTGAACATAGGCATAGGTCCCCTAAGCCCTCTGGGAAGTCTTACTCTGATCAGGACCACCCCCGACATGACCCTGACCCTCCTTATTACAGGGAAGTAGCCTTGTCTGACATCCCATCCCAATATGCTGAGGTGGATACGTTCCGATGCATCCTAAAACTTCCAGATCCTAGGGAATCCTTACCTAGATCTTCAACAGCAGTCATGGGCCTTGATGATGAGAAAGGCAGGCAAGAACTTAGGTCAAGAGGTCCTTCCTTCATGTTGCCTCTCAATTCAGTCATCAAGGATGCCTTTAATAAGTTTGATCAGGACTTCCAGGCAGCAAATTTACCTGAGGGTAAGTACACCAAACCACCTCCCTCCACTGCCAAGTGGTACAAGGTAGGCCAGCCTTGTTTTGTGGACAAAATACAAGAGCTGAACACAGACTTTGCCAAGATTTGTATTTCTCCTAAACCACCTGGGGCTCCTATGGGCAAGGTTCCTATGCCAATTCTTAAAGAATTGGAACATCAGGCAAGACAGAATATTTCCACTCTCAATTTCGCTACTACCTTTGCCAAAACTTCTTCCTCCTGTAATGCCACTCTGGACAGGTGTCAGTCTCAGATCAGGAAAGGTGCTGACCCTGAAAAAGCAGCGAAACGTGGATATGAGGAAGCCTGTGAGTATTTGGATTTGTGGAATAAAACTGTCCTAATCCAACACAGGGCCTTAACTTGCCTTAGTAAATCCCTGGCCCACATTTTCCAGAGAGAATTGTACTCAATGGGCAATATTGGCTTGTTTAGGCGTGAAGCCGAAATGACTTTATTACAACCCCACTTAGGAGAAACCAGGCGCCAAGAACTCAGGAATGCGTCCTTCTGGCTGCCTGGTTTAAGTCACAGTTCGTAAAGGAAGGCGAGGACTTCCTTCTTAAAAAAGGCACCTCAAAAGATTCTCAGGGTTTCGGACCCTACCAGAATCAGCCCTTTCGTGGTACCCACAAGAAAAGAGGCTCCTACAGGAAACGCCCCTATGGGGGCAATTCCTCACAAAGCAGTAACCAATTGTTTTCTTCCAACAGGGGAAAACAAAACTTCAGATGCTCCAGGGGTCGTTTTCGACCCCACAATAGGGGAAGAGGGCGTGGAAACCCCTCTCCCCAATGACTCCTTCAAAGCCTCAAACAGTCCACCAGTAGCAGGTCGCCTCCGTTCTTTCAGCAGAGACTGGCAAGCAAACAGTTGTTCATCCAACGTGTTAAACATTATCACCAATGGCTACATTCTGCCATTCCTCTCAAAACCAAAACTTGGTCAGATTTCCTCTGATAATATCAGAATACAAGGCCCTTCCAAAAGTCCAAGGCTTAGCTGATTGCATCCAGTCTCTGCTGTCAAAGAACGCTATCGAAAGGGTGGAAAATGTAAAATCTCTCGGGTTTTATAGTCGCCTGTTTCTAGTACCAAAGCCTCACCAAAGGTGGAGGCCAGTAATAGACCTAAGCAGGCTCAACACTTTTCTACACGTAGAGAAGTTCAAGATGGAAACTCCAGAGTCCATCAGGACCTCCCTAATTCCAGGGGAATGGGTAGCGTTGATAGATCTATCGGACGCTTACCTTCACATCCCCATCCATCCTCACTCAACGAAATACCTAAGATTTTGCCACAGGTCTCAGGTGTTCCAGTTCACCTCCCTACCTTTCGGACTAGCCACAGCCCCCCAGGTCTTTACCATGATCGTAAAGGAGGTGAAGCTCATGGTCCTCTCCAAAGGGCTCAGACTCCACCAATACCTGGACGACTGGCTGATCAGGTCTCAATCCCGGGAGGAAGCCCTAGTGAACACTCAGGCAGTGGTAGATCTAACCCAGTCCTTGGGATGGATCATCAATCAACAAAAATCAGAACTGAATCCCACTCAGGTGTTTTCGTTCGTGGGTTAGGAGTACCACCTATATTAAGCCCTTGTAAAACCCACTCAAGAGAGATGGCTCAAACTTCAGGATTTTGTCCTACAACTCAAGTCAAAACATGTTTTTATTGCAAGATGTTTGATGTCTCTAATTGGGTTGCTAGCCTCAACGGAGAAAATGGTCCCGGAGGGACGACTTCACATGAGGCCCTTTCAGTTTCACCTCAAGGAGCACTGGAAATTTCCTCAACCAGTGGACAGCCTCCTTCCTTGGACAGAAGCCATCTCTGCACACCTAGACTGGTGGTAGAACCCTGCAAACGTGATGAAAGGCTCAGACCTTAATCCCAAAGACCACAGTATCCAACTCTTTACAGATGCCTCAAAGGAAGGTTGGGGCACTCACTTAGAACAAAGTTCAACCCAAGGTCTGTGGTCTCCCCAGGAAAAAGGCCTTCACATAAACGTCCTAGAATTGAAAGCTGTCTTTCTGGCCCTGAGACACTTCAAAGACCAGTGCCAGGACCAAACAGTGCTAGTTGCAACGGACAACTCAACTGTGGTAGCTTACATAAACAAGGGGGAACACACTCAGCGGAGATGTGTGCACTCCTGTGGAGAATCATGACCTGGTGCCATCATTCTCACATCACATTGAAAGCCAGGCACATTCCAGGGTGCCTGAATGTGATGGCCGACCTACTTTCCAGGTCGAATCAGTTGGGTTGCTAGCCTCAACGGAGAAAATGGTCCCGGAGGGACGACTTCACATGAGGCCCTTTCAGTTTCACCTCAAGGAGCACTGGAAATTTCCTCAACCAGTGGACAGCCTCCTTCCTTGGACAGAAGCCATCTCTGCACACCTAGACTGGTGGTAGAACCCTGCAAACGTGATGAAAGGCTCAGACCTTAATCCCAAAGACCACAGTATCCAACTCTTTACAGATGCCTCAAAGGAAGGTTGGGGCACTCACTTAGAACAAAGTTCAACCCAAGGTCTGTGGTCTCCCCAGGAAAAAGGCCTTCACATAAACGTCCTAGAATTGAAAGCTGTCTTTCTGGCCCTGAGACACTTCAAAGACCAGTGCCAGGACCAAACAGTGCTAGTTGCAACGGACAACTCAACTGTGGTAGCTTACATAAACAAGGGGGAACACACTCAGCGGAGATGT
This sequence comes from Sabellastarte sp. h YS-2021, assembly GCA_964017235.1. Taxonomy (NCBI): domain Eukaryota; kingdom Metazoa; phylum Annelida; class Polychaeta; order Sabellida; family Sabellidae; genus Sabellastarte; species Sabellastarte sp. h YS-2021. Next base: position 44,802,627 of record OZ024931.1, on the reverse strand, counting down.
GTGCACTCCTGTGGAGAATCATGACCTGGTGCCATCATTCTCACATCACATTGAAAGCCAGGCACATTCCAGGGTGCCTGAATGTGATGGCCGACCTACTTTCCAGGTCGAATCAGGTACAGTCGACCGAATGGTCACTACATCCACAGGTGTTCAAACAGATCTGCCAAAAGTGGTTCACTCCCCACGTGGACCTATTTGCCACTCATCTGAACCACAAGCTCCCACTGTACGTGTCTCCTATCCCAGACCCGAAGGCCTGGGACATAGATGCTCTAAACATAGACTGGACGGGTCTCACTGCCTATGCTTACCCTCCAACGGCTCTCCTTCACAGGGTGATCCAAAAAATCAGACAATGCAATTGTCTGATCATACTAATAGCCCCAGGCTGGCCAGGTATGCTCTGGTTTTGGGACCTAGTGCAGCTCTCAACAGAGATCCCGCTACAACTCCCGGTGTCGACAACACTCCTCAAGCAGTCCCACAAGTACGTGTTCCACAGGAACCCGCAGCACCTCAACCTCCACGCCTGGTGTCTAGGAGTGGACAGCTCCAAGAACAAGGCTTCTCTGTGGAAGTGGCAGAGAGAATTGGTGCACCTCAGCGGTCATCAACAAGGACCATCTACAAATCAAAGTAGGCCCTATTTGAAAAATGGTGCAGAGAAAATTCGGTGGATTTCTCCACTCCATCTGTGAAACAAATCTCAGATTTCTTCATGTATCTGTACCAAGACCTAAACAGGCGCCCCTCCACCATTGATGGTTACAGGACTGCCATTGTTGACACCTTGGGCCCATCGGGCCAACATATTGCTCATAATGAGGACCTTCATAGGTTGCTCTCCAGTTTCCACAGGGATCGCCCCAAAAGTTCCAGAAATCTCCCCAAGTGGAACCTTTCTATTGTTCTCAATGAGCTCACAAAAGCACCCTTTGAGGCTATGAAAGACACAGACCTCAAACATCTCACTCTCAAAACTGCTTTCTTGCTAGCTTTGGCCTCCGGCAAGCGCCGCAGCGAAATCCATGCCTGGGTCGCAAACAAAGTATCTAATCTAGGCCAATGGGAAAAGGTCGCCTTGTTCCCTTCTTCTGACTTCATAGCCAAAAAACAACTAGCAAGAGAAGGTTCTCAAAGTGTGTCACCGGTGACTATTCCTGCTTTGACTACCATTGTGGATAGACAATTCACAGAAGACAGGACCCTGTGTCCGGTGCGGGCCCTGAGGTACTATCTGGACCGAACCAATGACCTAAGAGGCTCCCGGTCCCTCCTTTTCATCTCCTTCAAGAAAGGACATACCTCAGACATCAGACCCGCTACTCTCTCTTCTTGATTGAAACAAACCATCCTACTTTGTTATAAACAAGCAGACCAGCAAGCCTTGGATTTAGTCCAAGTCAAAGCGCATGACATTCGGGCCTTCGCAGCCTCTAAGGCATTTTACGGTGGGGTATCAGTGGACCAGATCATGCAAGCCTGTCACTGGAAAGCTCACAACACTTTTACTAATTTTTATCTAAAAGACCTTACTTGGTCGGACAGTGACAACAATCTGTATCTGGGACCAGTAGTAGCGGCACAACAGGTCCTAGACCCTTCTCCTCAGTCCAGTCATCCTCGGAAAGAAAAGAAGGGGGGGGGCACATCCGCTACAACCAAGTCTTCAGGAGTCTAAACCCAGGGTCTAGGTATACGTCTACCTCATCAGGGTGTATACGGTAAGGTCTATCTAATCTTTAAATCATTATAATTGTACATTGTATTAAGGACCTGAAGGTTGTCATTTTAGTCAGTACCCGAGCCTTAAGCTCAGGTTCTTCCGTGATCGTCCTTGGGACTGACCCCGTCTGTGTATCTAGGGTACACATCTTCTTCTCGTCAAACACCCTGACAGTTTCTTAGCACTGTCATTCATTCAGGTTTTTGGCTTCTACAGGCCCGGTCTTCAGGATTGGGGCCCTGTATACGGGGCTCAGACTGGTACTTTCGATCTTTCATTCTATTATTATTATCAAAATTCTAAGAAAAAACAGACTTATCTGCCAGTCTCAGCTGTAATCCCTCCTCCGGACGGTTGGATTCAGCATTCAGTCCCACATGGTAAGCTATTGTAGCGCAATAAAATTGAAAATTTTAATTACAGTCAAACCTGAACATGTGACCACTCTCAAAGAGAGACCACTTGCTAGTTGAGACCACTTTTATTCCCCCCAAGGAAATTTAGATGTAAAACATACCCCGAATAGAGACCACTCCTTAGTTGTGACCAGAGACCGCTAAAATCATTCCCAATGACCCACAAAAACCTCTATACAAGAGACCACACAATGGAGATTGAAGGCTAACATGGGCACTGATAATCAATGGATGGGCCATATATAAATTGTTCCCATTGTCCATTTCCACATACATGTTCAATTAAGGCCTCCACCTATAATAACAAGACCACTGCCGCGGTATGTATCTCCCGCCGAGTACCGCAGGGGAAGAAATACTACATTGAAATTTTTCCCCTTTGCATAGGACACTGTTGTACCATCCTGCAGGTCGAAAATTCGCTTGAAACCGCTCTATCTGTTATGCTTTTCGAGATATTGACACTTTTCCATTTTCAGCAAAAATCCAAGATGGCCGCCGAAAGTGGCGAAAAATGAAATTTTTCCCCTTTGGACAGGACACTCTTGTATCACCCTGTGGGTCAAAAAATCGCTCGAAATCGCTCGATCTGTTACGGTTTTCGAGATATTGACACTTTTTCATTTTCCGCAAAAAATGTAAGATGGCCGCCAAAAGTGGCGAAAATTGAAATTTTCCCCCTTTGACCAGGAGACTCTTGTACCACCCTGCAGGTCAAAAATGTGCTCAAAATCGCTCTATCTCTTACGGTTTTCGAGATATTGACACTTTCCTATTTTCCGCAAAAATCCAAAAAGGCCGCCAAAAGTGGCGAAAATTGATCTTTTACCCCTTTGCACAGGACATTCTTGTACTACCTTGTAGGTCAAAAATTCGCTCGAAATTGCTCTATCTCTTATGGTTTTCGAGATATTCACACTTTTTCATTTTTTTCCGCTAAAATCCAAGAAGGCCGCCAAAAGTGGCGAAAATTGAAATCTTTCCCCTTTGCATAGGACACTTTTGTACTACCCTGAAGGTCTAAATGCAATAGTTTTCAAGTTACAAGTGATTTCACTCATGATGGAAGTTAGTGAAAAATCCAAAAGTAGCTATTACTCACTTATCTATTGAGATAGACACCCAAGTTACTCACCATGTTGTTGCTGTGGGAAAAAGTAGGTGAATAACATATTTTAACAAAATGCTCTAAATACAATACTTTTCAAGTTATAATCGATTTAGTGCATGATTTAATTAATTTTAATGCATTAAAAGTTATTTTAATAATTCATAAAAAAACTTTAGCATGTGAAATATCTCCAAAATGTAGGTGAATGAGTTATTTGAGAAATACTGGCTATCTGCAATACTTTTTGTGATAATAGGCAATTACTCATTTTGAGTAGGTGAGTAATTAGATATGGATCTGAAAATTCACTAATTGAAAGTTCTCCCAAAATATACGTGAAGTGAGTTATTTGAAAAATACTGGCTATCTGCAATACTTTTAGAGATAATTCGCATTTACTCATTTTGAGTAGGTGAGTAATTACCTACAGGTTTGGAACTTCACCATGTGAAAGCTCTTCCAAAAGTAGATGAATGAGTTATTTGATAAAAATTGGGTACCCACAATACTTTTAGAGATAATTAGCATTTACTCATTTTGAGTAGGTGAGTAATTACCTACGAGTCTGAAACTTCACCATGTGAAAGCTCTTTCAAAAGTAGATGAATGAGTTATTTGAGAAAAATTGGCTATCTGCAATACTTTTAGAGATAATTCTCATTTACTCATTTTGAGTAGGTGAGTAATTAGCTATGGGTCTGAAACTTCACCATGTGACAGCTCTTCCAAAAGTAGATGAATGAGTTATTTGAGAAAAATTGACTATCTGCAATACTTTCAGAGATAATTCGCATTTACTCATTTTGAGTAGGTGAGTAATTAGCTACAGGTCTGAAACTTCACCAAGTGAAAGCTCTCCTAAAAGTACATGAATGAGTTATTTGAGAAAAATTGGCTATGTGCAATACTTTTAGAGATAATTCGCAGTTACTCATTTTGAGTAGGTGAGTAATTACCTACAGGTCTGAAACTTCATGTGAAAGCTCTCCCAAAAGTAGGTGAATGAGTTATTTGAGAAAAATTGGCTATATGCAATACTCTTAGAGATAATTCGCAGTTACTCATTTTGAGTAGGTGAGTTATTACCTATGGGTCTGAAACTTTGCCATGTGAAAGCTCTTCGAAAAGTAGATGAATGAGTTATTTGAGAAAAATTGGCTATCTGCAATACTTTTAGAGAGAATTCACATTTACTCATTTTGAGTAGGCGAGTAAGTAGCTATGGGTCTGAAACTTCACAATGTGAAAGCTCTTCCAAAAGTAGATGAATGAGTTATTTGATAAAAATTGGCTATCTGCAATACTTTTAGAGATAATTAGTATTTACTCATTTTGAGCGGGTGAGAAATTAGCTACAGGTCTGAAACTTCACCAAGTGAAAGCTCTCCCAAAAGTAGATGAATGAGTTATTTGAGAAAAATTGGCTATCTCCTATACTTTTAGAGAGAATTCGCATTTACTCATTTTGAGTAGGTGAGAAATTAGCTATGGGTCTGAAACTTCACCATGTGAAAGCTCTTCCAAAAGTAGATGAATGAGTTATTTGAGAAAAATTGGCTATCTGCAATACTTTTAGAGATAGTTTGCATTTACTCATTTTGAGTAGGTGAGTAATTAGCTACGGGTGTGAAACTTCACCAAGTGAAAGCTCTCCCAAAAGTAGATGAATGACTTATTTGAGAAAAATTGGGTATCTGCAATTCTTTTAGAGATAATTCGCATTTACTCATTTTGAGTAGGTGAGTAATTACCTACGGGTCTGAAACTTCACCATTTGAAAGCTCTCCCAAAAGTAGATGAATGAGTTATTTGAGAAAAATTGGCTATCTGCAATACTTTTAGAGATAATTCGCATTTACTCATTTTGAGTAGGTGAGTAATTAGCTACAGGTCTGAAACTTCACCAAGTGAAAGCTCTCCCAAAAGTAGGTGAATGAGTTATTTGAGAAAAATTGGCTATCTGCAATACTTTTAGAGATAATTAGCATTTACTCATTTTGAGTAGGTGAGTAATTAGCTACAGGTCTGAAACTTCACCAAGTGAAAGCTCTCCCAAAAGTAGGTGAATGAGTTATTTGAGAAAAATTGGCTATCTGCAATACTTTTCGAGATATTTAGCATTTACTCATTTTGAGTAGGTGAGAAATTAGCTACAGGTCTGACACTTCACCAAGTGAAAGCTCTCGCAAAAGTAGGTGAATGAGTTATTTGAGAAAAATTGGCTATCTTCTATACTTTTAGAGATAATTCGCATTTACTCATTTTGAGTATGTGAGAAATTAGCTAGGGGTCTGAAACCTCACTAAGTGAAAGCTCTTCCAAAAGTATATGAATGAGTTATTTGAGAAAAATTGGCTATCTGCAATACTTTTAGACATAATTAGCGTTTACTCATTTTGAGTAGGCGAGTAAGTAGCTATGGGTCTGAAACTTCACAATGTGAAAGCTCTTCCAAAAGTAGGTGAATGAGTTATTTGAGAAAAATTGGCTATCTGCAATACTTTTAGAGAAAATTTGCATTTACTCATTTTGAGTAGGTGAGTAATTAGCTATGGGTCTGAAACTTCACCATGTGAAAGCTCTTCCAAAAGTAGATGAATGAGTTATTTGAGAAAAATTGGCTATCTGCAATACTTTTAGAGATAATTAGCATTTACAAATTTTGAGTAGGTGAGTAATTAGCTACGGGTCTGAAACTTCACCATTTGAAAGCTCTCCCAAAAGTAGATGAATGAGTTATTTCAGAAAAATTGGCTATCTGCAATACTTTTAGAGATAATTCGCATTTACTCATTTTGAGTAGGTGAGTAATTAGCTACAGGTCTGAAACTTCACCAAGTGAAAGCTCTCCCAAAAGTAGGTGAATGAGTTATTTGAGAAAAATTGGCTATCTGCAATACTTTTCGAGATATTTAGCATTTACTCATTTTGAGTAGGTGAGAAATTAGCTACAGGTCTGACACTTCACCAAGTGAAAGCTCTCGCAAAAGTAGGTGAATGAGTTATTTGAGAAAAATTGGCTATCTTCTATACTTTTAGAGATAATTCGCATTTACTCATTTTGAGTATGTGAGAAATTAGCTAGGGGTCTGAAACCTCACTAAGTGAAAGCTCTTCCAAAAGTATATGAATGAGTTATTTGAGAAAAATTGGCTATCTGCAATACTTTTAGACATAATTAGCGTTTACTCATTTTGAGTAGGCGAGTAAGTAGCTATGGGTCTGAAACTTCACAATGTGAAAGCTCTTCCAAAAGTAGGTGAATGAGTTATTTGAGAAAAATTGGCTATCTGCAATACTTTTAGAGAAAATTTGCATTTACTCATTTTGAGTAGGTGAGTAATTAGCTATGGGTCTGAAACTTCACCATGTGAAAGCTCTTCCAAAAGTAGATGAATGAGTTATTTGAGAAAAATTGGCTATCTGCAATACTTTTAGAGATAATTAGCATTTACAAATTTTGAGTAGGTGAGTAATTAGCTACGGGTCTGAAACTTCACCATTTGAAAGCTCTCCCAAAAGTAGATGAATGAGTTATTTGAGAAAAATTGGCTATCTGCAATACTTTTAGAGATAATTCGCATTTACTCATTTTGAGTAGGTGAGTAATTAGCTACAGGTCTGAAACTTCACCAAGTGAAAGCTCTCCCAAAAGTAGGTGAATGAGTTATTTGAGAAAAATTGGCTATCTGCAATACTTTTAGAGATAATTAGCATTTACTCATTTTGAGTAGGTGAGTAATTAGCTACAGGTCTGAAACTTCACCAAGTGAAAGCTCTCCCAAAAGTAGGTGAATGAGTTATTTGAGAAAAATTGGCTATCTGCAATACTTTTCGAGATATTTAGCATTTACTCATTTTGAGTAGGTGAGAAATTAGCTACAGGTCTGACACTTCACCAAGTGAAAGCTCTCGCAAAAGTAGGTGAATGAGTTATTTGAGAAAAATTGGCTATCTTCTATACTTTTAGAGATAATTCGCATTTACTCATTTTGAGTATGTGAGAAATTAGCTAGGGGTCTGAAACCTCACTAAGTGAAAGCTCTTCCAAAAGTATATGAATGAGTTATTTGAGAAAAATTGGCTATCTGCAATACTTTTAGACATAATTAGCGTTTACTCATTTTGAGTAGGCGAGTAAGTAGCTATGGGTCTGAAACTTCACAATGTGAAAGCTCTTCCAAAAGTAGGTGAATGAGTTATTTGAGAAAAATTGGCTATCTGCAATACTTTTAGAGAAAATTTGCATTTACTCATTTTGAGTAGGTGAGTAATTAGCTATGGGTCTGAAACTTCACCATGTGAAAGCTCTTCCAAAAGTAGATGAATGAGTTATTTGAGAAAAATTGGCTATCTGCAATACTTTTAGAGATAATTAGCATTTACAAATTTTGAGTAGGTGAGTAATTAGCTACGGGTCTGAAACTTCACCAAGTGAAAGCTCTCCCAAAAGTAGGTGAATGAGTTATTTGAGAAAAATTGGCTATCTGCAATACTTTTAGAGAGAATTCGCATTTACTCATTTTGAGTAGGTGAGTAATTAGCTATGGGTCTGAAACTTCACCATGTGAAAGCTCTTCCAAAAGTAGATGAATGAGTTATTTGAGAAAAATTGGCTATCTGCAATACTTTTAGAGATAATTAGCATTTACAAATTTTGAGTAGGTGAGTAATTAGCTACGGGTCTGAAACTTCACCAAGTGAAAGCTCTCCCAAAAGTAGGTGAATGAGTTATTTGAGAAAAATTGGCTATCTGCAATACTTTTAGAGAGAATTCGCATTTACTCATTTTGAGTAGGTGAGTAATTAGCTATGGGTCTGAAACTTCACCATGTGAAAGCTCTTCCAAAAGTAGATGAATGAGTTATTTGAGAAAAATTGGCTATCTGCAATACTTTTAGACATAATTAGCATTTACTCATTTTGAGTAGGCGAGTAAGTAGCTATGGGTCTGAAACTTCACAATGTGAAAGCTCTTCCAAAAGTAGGTGAATGAGTTATTTGAGAAAAATTGGCTATCTGCAATACTTTTAGAGAAAATTCGCATTTACTCATTTTGAGTAGGTGAGTAATTAGCTATGGGTCTGAAACTTCACCATGTGAAAGCTCTTCCAAAAGTAGATGAATGAGTTATTTGAGAAAAATTGGCTATCTGCAATACTTTTAGAGATAATTAGCATTTACAAATTTTGAGTAGGTGAGTAATTAGCTACGGGTCTGAAACTTCACCAAGTGAAAGCTCTCCCAAAAGTAGGTGAATGAGTTATTTGAGAAAAATTGGCTATCTGCAATACTTTTAGAGAGAATTCGCATTTACTCATTTTGAGTAGGTGAGTAATTAGCTATGGGTCTGAAACTTCACCATGTGAAAGCTCTTCCAAAAGTAGATGAATGAGTTATTTGAGAAAAATTGGCTATCTGCAATACTTTTCGAGATATTTAGCATTTACTCATTTTGAGTAGGTGAGAAATTAGCTACAGGTCTGACACTTCACCAAGTGAAAGCTCTCGCAAAAGTAGGTGAATGAGTTATTTGAGAAAAATTGGCTATCTTCTATACTTTTAGAGATAATTCGCATTTACTCATTTTGAGTAGGTGAGAAATTAGCTAGGGGTCTGAAACCTCACTAAGTGAAAGCTCTTCCAAAAGTATATGAATGAGTTATTTGAGAAAAATTGGCTATCTGCAATACTTTTAGACATAATTAGCATTTACTCATTTTGAGTAGGTGAGTAACTAGCTACGCATCTGAAACTTAACCAAGTGAAAGCTCTCCCAAAAGTAGGTGAATGAGTTATTTGAGAAAAAATGGCTACCTGCAATACTTTTAGAGATAATTCGCATTTACTCATTTTGAGGAGGTGAGTAAGTAGGCCAAAGTTCACCAAACCATTTTCCCCTTAGCATAGGATACTCTAGTACTACCCTGTGGTTCAAAAATTTGCTCGAAATTTCTCTATCTCTTACAGTTTGAGAGATATTTCTGATTTTTCGCATTTTCACTAAAAGTAGCAATAAAGTAGCCATTACTCACTTGTACATTGAGCAACAGTTGTGAAACTTAAATATGTTACAGTTCACAAAAAAGTACATGAACAACATATTTGAGAGAAATTGTGTAGCTGCAATACTTTTGAAGATATAAGCCATTTACTCATTATGGTTATCATTAAAAATTGAAAAAGTAGCTATTACTCACTTAGCTATGGAGATACACTTCCAAATTACTGACCATGTTGTAGCTGTTGAGAAAGTAGCTGAACATCATATTGGAACAAAATTGTGTAGCTGCAATACTTTTGAAGATATAAGCCATTTACTCATTGACAGTTAAAAGTCATATAATTATATTAGGTAAAAGCGCTATTACTCACTCAAAAGTAGGCCAAAGTTCACCAAACCTTTCCCCCCTTAGCAATAGGATACTCTAGTACTACCCTGTGGGTCAAAAATTTGCTCGAAATTGCTCTATATCTTACGGTTTGAGAGATATTTCTGATTTTTCACATTTTCACTAAAAGTAGCAATAAAGTAGCCATTACTCACTTGTACATCGAGCAACAGTTGTGAAACTTACATATGTTACAGTTCACAAAAAAGTACATGAACAACATATTTGAGAGAAATTGTGTAGCTGCAATACTTTTGAAGATATAAGCCATTTACTCATTATGGTTATCATTAAAAATTGAAAAAGTAGCCATTACTCACTTAGCTATGGAGATACACTTCCAAATTACTGACCATGTTGTAGCTGTTGAGAAAGTAGCTGAACATCATATTGGAACAAAATTGTGTAGCTGCAATACTTATGAAGATATAAGCCATTTACTCATTGACAGTTATAAGTCATATAATTATATTAGGTAAAAGCGCTATTACTCACTCAAAAGTAGGCCAAAGTTCACCAAACTTTTCCCCCCTTAGCAATAGGATACTCTAGTACTACCCTGTGGGTCAAAAATTTGCTTGAAATTGCTCTATATCTTACAGTTTGAGAGATATTTCTGATTTTTCACATTTTCACTAAAAGTAGCAATAAAGTAGCCATTACTCACTTGTACATTGAGCAACAGTTGTGAAACTTAAATATGTTACAGTTCACAAAAAAGTACATGAACAACATATTTGAGAGAAATTGTGTAGCTGCAATACTTTTGAAGATATAAGCAATTTACTCATTATGGTTATCATTAAAAATTGAAAAAGTAGCTATTACTCACTTAGCTATAGAGATACACTTCCAAACTACTGGCCATGTTGTAGCAGTGGAGAAAGTAGCTGAACAAAATATTGGAACAAAATTGTGTAGCTGTAATACTTTTGAAGATATAAGCCATTTACTCATTATGGTTATCATTAAAAATTGAAAAAGTAGCTATTACTCACTTAGCTATGGAGATACACTTGCAAACTACTGACCATGTTGTAGCTGTGGAGAAAGTAGCTGAACAACATATTGGAACAAAATTGTGTAGCTGCAATACTTATGAAGATATAAGCCATTTACTCATTATGGTTATAATTAAAAATTGACAAAGTAGCTATTACTCACTTAGCTATGGAGATACACTTCCAAACTACTGACCATGTTGTAGCTGTGGAGAAAGTAGCTGAACAACATATTAGAACAAAATACTGTGAATGCAATAGTTTCAGAGTTATAAGCCATCTAATTATATTAGCTAAAATAGCTATTACTCACTCAAAAGTAGGCCAAAGTTCACCAAACCCCAAAAATATTGAAGAGCAAAAAAATTCATTAGGACTTGTGATTTACCAAAAATGTGTAACTGTAGTAGTTTCAGAGAAAACTGCGTGACACACGCACGCACGCTCGTACACACGCACATGGTGCAAATTATGATCTCCCTCCAGCAAGCCGGGCGGGAGATAATAAACATAGATATAAAATACCTGCCTATTTTCTTTGATCATGAAAAAGGGGATTTCTATAATCCTTTCAAAGAAAGTGTGACATATGAATAGCTGGGTTGGAAAAGGGGTGTGTGTAGATCAGTACATTGTGAACGAATGGAAAACTGAACTGGTTGAACTTTGCATGGATTATTTGCCATAAACATACTTACAACGTAGTCTGTGTAAAACAAGATAAGAACACAAATCAGCTTTTAATGGGTATTACAAATGAGAATTTTAAGTATAATTAGTAATGGCATATTTTTTAATCCAAAATGTCTGCTGTTACATGTACTTGTGCACATTTTACATTTTGTTAAATAATAATTTTAAACCAATTATCAGGATTCCACAAATAGCAAGTGTTAACACTATAATCTCATATGCTTGATTGTGACTGATCTCTAACATGTCAAATAGATTGTGGATTGCAATGCTTAATGAATGGAGAAATTGAGTGAAATTTAGGAATTTATACAAAGCCTTCATATAAAGACCGACCCCTACGAAAGACCGTTCTTAGCATTTCCCTTGGGCGGTCTTTATACACAGGTTTGACTGAACTTAAATGTAGCTTTTATAAGCTACAAGCTTACCATGTGGGACTGAGGAGAGTCCCACCCTGCCTCCCCGCTGTATTACAGCTGAGGGGTATGGGTTTAAATCTCAACGAGAAAAGTGGTTACAAAGGGGCAGATCACGTGACGACAACCTGAGGCTACGGCCAAGAATAAATGTCTTTTTTTCTTAGACGTTGGTCGTAGTTCCTCGCGGCAACCAGTAAAGATTCAGTCCCACATGGTAAGCTTGTAGCTTATAAAAGCTACATTTAAGTAATTAAAATGTTCAATTTTATGCACTTTTACATAATTGTGCTATTTCCATTGACAGCTATTCTGTAATTTATAAGTTTTACAGCATCATAATTTTCAGTTTACTGATTAATGTTATGTTGCTATTGAATGGTCTTGTTTTAATACTTTTTCTTTACATATATTTGTTTCTCTTGGACATTATTTTCTGTACTTAAACATTATTTGGACCTTTATATAACTGACACTGCTCTGAAAGTATCCAGATCTTTATATTGTTTGACTACTTCTATATCTCATGGTGTTGAAAGCTATTTCCCCAGGTTGTGGTGAATGCTATTTTTGCTGGAGTATTATGATCACTACTTGACATTGACATTGATAAAAAAAAACCAAACATCCAACAAAGAGTATATTAATTCCCTAAGATCTGTTTTGTTGCTGTACTTTGTGCCATTCTTGGAGTGAATTGACAAAATTTGTATGGATCCTCAAGTTTCTTTTTGTGATGGACCAACATCTTTTATTTGTACTACCTTAAGTCTTCTGTTGGAAATAGAAATTAAATCTTCTGTATTAAATTATTTTTTTCCAGGGAACTCAATATATTTTACTTTATTGCTTACGCTCCATTATGTCTAAGTTTGCACCAAGTGAGTTTGTTATTTCTACAGTAAGAAGCAAGAAAGAAGTAAGTCAAAGCATTTGCATTTTTATTGTACAAAATCAGTGTATACACAAAGCACCATATTATGTGATCGCTTTACACTCGGTTTTATGTAACCTGTACTTCTATACAAGTTCTTTGACACTGATTTGGGAGACACAAAATAAACATTCAACACTTAAAAAAATTATGTGACTAGATGTTACAAACATGGACTGTTCATTATCAATATGTATTGATACAACCTTTAGACTTGAGGCAGAATGAATACATGTTTTTATATTTGAGTACCTGCCTATTATTAAATTACTAACAAGTATTCTTTAGTTCCAAAACAAAAATTTCTATTTGTATAATATTCTTAGTACCTTTTTATCCTAAATTTGCATGCTGAATATTTTATCACTACTATTTGACGGTGAAGTTGGGCATAATGAGGACCACACTCTGGGGTTCTAAACAACACAGAGAACAGAAACATGTTGTTGATCCCCATAGATGTAACAAGGATTATGTTCAAAATGATGACACTACTTGATTAATTTTTTGTCACCAATACAACGTTGTGAATCCTAATAAATCACATTATAAAGTAAAATTTAAAATATATCTCCGCACATCTATATAGTTTACCATAATATCCATGTGACAAAGTTTACTGCTTCTTCATATAGTAACTTGGTTAGGCCATAGAACTAAGGGAAGGCCAAGAACCTGAAGTATATTACTGCCCCATTCATACTACAGGTGGTACGTCTCACGGTTAGAGGTTTTACTCGGCGGCAGAACCACTTCGAAGGACGCCACACACCTGCCAAGATTTGATTATCATTCACAATACAGGTTATAGGCGTTAGGCGAAATACAGCGGCAAAACGTCCATTTACCTCCACCTACCTTGTTTCAACCTTTTATACACCGTGGACTACACCTTCAGTCACCTTAGCAAGAAATTCATCTGCGAATGCTTGCATTCGTCTGTGCATGCTCCACAGTACAAAAAATTCAGAGGTGGAAATTTAAAAAATGGGGTATAAGAATCATCGTTCATCTTGGATATGTCAACAAAACTTAGATGAAGCACCAGAATATCCTTATCAGATTAAATTCACTGATCACAAAACATAAATGCAAACATTAACATATCAAAATACTGATTTGGCAGTGAAAATAAACCATAAATCATCATCGTCACACACAGTAATTTTTTTCAAGCCATGAAGCTGAAAATTTGTGCAACTATAAGAGTAGAATTAAAATTTTAACTATTCAAGTTCATTAGCAACAATTGCTAACAGTTGTGCCCAGCAAGAAGTCCTATTCACAGAGAACAAAAGACCTTAAATGAAAGGAATTCCAGAATGTGACTTTTATATTGAATATTTCACACAAAGTTCTGGGTACACCACATAGCAGCAGTTTGACTGCAGACACGGTTTCACCTGATGGAGTATAAGCTTAGAAATTAGGATGTTCTGGGTTTCAGATCACTTGGGCATATTGTTCTCTAACAAGTTTTTAATGCACATACATACTCTATTGAGCAACTCTTGGAATGACTGCCAGTAAAATGAGACCACATGCATGAACAGTCAGTCGTATTTGTAAATAGTTTCCATAAAATTTCCAAGATTCCGAGATCTGAGTTAATTACAGCATAGATAGCAGCATAAAAAATTTGTGACACTAGATACGCCTTTTAAGGTAGTTATGTTTTGTTGCTATTTACATTTTATATGAGGCTTAGTACAACAAGAGCAATATACAGCTTAATACGAGGAGACAGGATGCATTAGTGATGCAAAAGCCACAATTACCATAAAACAGACAATTTATAATTTTCAAAATTTCCTTTGCGGGGTATTTTGTAGAAGTTTTTGGATTAGACCAATACTTGTACTAAGACAAAAACACTACATACTCACGAATGTAGATATAATCAGAAAAAAGACAGCCAACAGTAACAGAAATACTGGATAGTTAAGTCACTGTATTGTACTTAGCAATATATTTAATACTGTACTTTTACCTTGAGTTTACATGATTGAGGTGTGGCTATCTTTATTGCAAGTGAACAAGAAAAATAAATATATCACAAATGTGTTTCTTAAAGTTACACTATATTATTCTGAGATAGACAATGATAAAAAAAAAGATTGTCCATGAAAATCCCCAAATCTAGAATTCACGACAGATTTGCTGAATACACTGTTAACCCAACAAGTGCAACAGATACCTCTCCCTTTTGAACATTTTGTTTTTTTTTGTTGGTAAAGTATGATGAACTTTTTACTGATTTTACTGGATTCATTGTTGAAACTAAACTTGTGATCTTGCCAATTTTACCCACGGTACATAGTAATTTAGAATTCTATGTTGACACGAATTCTTGCAAAGCAATTTATTCCCACAAAAACACGCACAAGCAAAACAACTGCAACAGAAACACAAATCTTGATTGATAAAACTTTAAAGTTTACTGAAACACATTGAGCAGAAAGCATCACCGTAATCCATTTAAACTGATCAAACATAAACAAGTTCAGCATTTAATCAGTCCAAAATGTATTCAGCAAAGTCGACACACAAACACTAACATGAAAAGTACAAAAAACTGCAGAAAGTATTGACATGATTACAAAATAAGCACAGTGAACTTCAATTTACGGTTTATGTATTTATCCACAGCTTATTAGAACACTTCAAATATATATGTCGTGTACAAGTTGGGATTTTGTACAAGTTATAACTTGTACAAAATCATTTTCAAATTTTGTACAAGTTATAACTTGTACAGATTTTGTGCTTCTAAAAAGCTTAACTTGTACAACTGAGTTGTACAAGTTTAGGCCAATACATTTTTAATACTTTTGGAGCTGTACAAATGAGTTTTTGTGCTTCCTAAAAGCTTAACTTGACCAACTATGTTGTGCAAGTTAGGCCAATACACTTTTTAATATTTTTTGAGCGTACAACTGGGTTGTAAAAGTGAAGCTTTTTTGAAGCACAAAAACAGAGTTGTACAACTTGGGTCAACAAACTTTTTAATAATTTTGAAGCTGTACAATTAAGTTTTTTATAGTTTTGTGCTCCTGTTTTGCCCCCATATTGAACAATTTTTGCCATATTAAAAAAAAGTGACTGTTGTAATAAATTTTGAAAATTTGCTGTTGATCTTGTCAGCAGGTCTTGTTCTAGTTTTTAATGTGATTGTAATTGACTGACAAAAAGGATTTCTAGAGGTTGCCACACTTTTATAATCACTATCAATCAAACCAATAAAGGCAACCAGGGTTGATGTAATTGTAATTGCCTTGCAATAGGGGCTTCTTGAGCCTGCCAGGCTTTTTATAATCAGTATCAACCAAAGCTATAAGAAGATCTTCAATGATAGTGATTCACATGTGGCTTTCTTTGGCTTGGAGTCCTATCTATTCATCATTAAATCCTTCATTCTGCTTATGGAGCACTATGGTAAGCAACTTCAACACAACATCAATATCACTTAATATTTGAAAAGTTTATTCAATTGATGACTTTGGGAAAATTCTTACTTAAAAGGTTTTTGTTAGATTAAATGGAATACCCATATTAAAGCCTACTGTAATTTAAAAAGTTGAAAGCAAAAGTATATTAAAACATAGTCAGTACAATAAAAATTTATCTATCTAATTGAATCTTTCTGCATAATCTGATATAGAATTTGTCACATTCTTGTAATATCTCCAAAAATCCATTTCCTTAAATGGAATACCTATATTAAAGCCTACTTTAATTTAACAAGTTAAAAGCAAAGATATATTACCAAACATCAATGAAGAATAGTACTGTACAAGTTATAACTTGTACAAGCATATTTTTTGTACAAGTTATAACTTGTACAAAATTTGAAAAAGATTTTGTACAAGTTATAACTTGTACAACTCAGTCGTACAAGTTATAACTTGTACAAGATTTTGTACAAGTTATAACTTGTACAAAATCCCAACTTGTACACGACATATATATTGTTGAAACTTTTTGTTTGAGTAGTTCTACTTCTATAAAATCACTTTATCAAAAATGCAAGGGCACAGAAAGTTGCAAAATTACCAATTAAAGCATTTCAATAATCACCCAACTTCAGTTGTAGCTTTAAAATTACATTAAGAATAAATGCTGTTCATGACCATGCAAATATACAAGGGATTTATTTAATTTTAAAAATAAATGTCGGGAAATTATTGTTCAAATGTACACATGTGATTCATATTTGCACATTTATTTCTCCACAGACACAATCTCCCAGAACTAGAAAAGCCATAAACAAACTCGGGCAATGTACCAGAGTGTTATACATGTTATACAAAAACAAAGATACACAGAAAAGTAAAAGCTCTTCACTTTGCGATCAATATTATTGCTTTGTCAGTTAAACAATACAAGCACAGAAAACTCTCTGCTAAGATATTACTGTATTTAATACACTAGAAACTCTTTCATTTAACCTTCTATTGTAAAAACATTAAATTTTATGAACTCGTTTATTCACCGTCTCAAATATGTATTTGTTGTTTTATATGATAATATCTCTTCTACTTTACAAACATTCACGTATCTGGACAAAATCTTACCCTTCTAATATGTTAGGTTTTACTGCTACTGCTAAAATAAAATTGCATTTGCTTTAGTATGGTTAAAACAGGTGCACAGTAAGATACATGCTGACCTAGGGTTTGAAAATTTGACACACATTTATCACTACTTCTCACACCATAGATTCTAAAAAGACACTCTTACTTTGTAATGTAGACATCAAAGAATACAAAGGATAAATTTTCTGAAGATAAGCTCATCATACTTTCTAAAGATTTAGATCAGTTTTACCTGAATAATGTTATGCCACTTTGTAAACGTAGCCTTTTTTTGGTAAATAAGGTATTAATTCCAAATTTTATCTGATTTAGTAATACGACTAATTAACACTGTTCTAGTATGTATATGCTTGTTCTAATCGAGCTGTTGATCCGATGTATCGGGGGGTGGTAGGTGTACCCCCATACTGCCAAGTATATTAGATGTGGGCCCCGCCAGTCCCTCCTGTGAACTGTAAGATTCCAACAAGTTGCTCACCAGGTTCAAGTTTACGTTGACCGGCTGGAAATCCTCTTCCAAATCATCGATGTCATCTGCGGAAGCTTTCGGAGCAGGATTTTTAGTGTTACCATTGTTGCTGTTTGGTGTCGGCTGATTTGTTTTTCCGACTCCTTTCCTTTTTCTCCTAGGTGGAGGCACAGGTCTCTGAAACAAAAACATGGATATTTTTTTTGTTTTTAATAGTTTATTGTTCATAAACAAATACATGTACAACACAAATACAATACAAAGACTGCAAATACCACACACAGATATTTAACAACTTATTATTACACAGTTAACACAGACACTAAAACAAGTACCAGAAAAAAGACATTACAATACAAATACAACACAAAGAGTACAAATACCACACACAGGTACTTAACAATTTATGACAAAGTTAAACAGACATCAAACAAGTACTAGGAACATGACATTACTTGCACACCTTGACAAAAACATTTATGACACTGTCTTCATTTAAAGGATATCCCAAGCATTAACACCTATTACAAAAAGATAATTTATGAAATCAAAGATTCTAGTAACGGTATTGTACATTCGTCACATTCATTTATTCGAAGTAAAGTCAGATTAACCATAATTTTGTCTTTTAATTTACTAAAAAATTCAGCAGGAGTCAATTTTTTACTATTTGTTCGTTGTTTATTGATATAAAGTTTACCATAAAGAATAATATAATTAACAAGCCTGATTAATTCATCCAATTCACTTATTCCAAAAATAATTTCACAAACGGTAAGGTTAAACAAAACCCCCAATCGGTCATAGATCCATAATTCGACTTCATTCCAGAATGTTTTTACTACCTGACACTCAAACAAGTGATGTGTTATTGTATCCAACTCATTACAATATTCACAGACTGGGGAGTCTTTTATTCCCCATTTATGTAGATTATAATTACAATTTAATATCCTAGTGACTACTTTATACTGAAAACTTTGAAGATAAGTTTCTTGAGCAATTTTATGTGGCAGAATAAAAGTACATTTCCAATCATGATTTTCCAAAAATGGGTATAGTTCAGTCCAACTCTCAATAGCTATTGGTGGTTTTGCAATTCTTCCGATTAATTCATTGTATAATTTTTTTGATGTTATTTTTTCAAGTGATACTAAGACATTATTACAAGTAAGTCTTATATCGTCTGTTAGCCTGTCTGTCACATTCACTAATTTTTCTTTAATTTTGATTTTCCACTCATTTGGTATTGCACTAACAAGTGAATTATACGTCATCTGAGAAAGATTTGAACCAAGCTTTTTATTTAGTTTGGTTCGTTTTAAAAGGTCCCCACTATTATCCAACATGTCAATTATTTTCACATTATGCCATAGATTGTTTGGAAACCTCTCTACACTTATTGTTCTTTTGGCTATGGTGATATATTTGTTGTAAAGAATATATTCGTTTAAAATCGCTTTAATAATAAATGGTTTGGAACAATATATTTCTGTCCAACTTTCTAAAACCTGTTTATGAAATGCTGTCACACACTTTTGAAAAAATGTGTTATCCAACCTTTTATTTAGCAAAGTTTCATTCACTGCTAACAATTTCAAAAATAAAGTTTTCCAATGACACTGGTCTATACTACTTAAACGTTTAATCCACATAGCTTTTGCAACTTTATGCATGATATATATATCAACCATTTTTAAACCTCCAGAAGTTATTGGCCCAATGATTGTACTTCTTTTTACTTTGGAAGGTTTACTATTCCATAAGAAAGTGAAAAATAGTTCGTCAATTTGGTCAAGGACACTTTTTGGTACATAGATTAAATTAAAGAGAAATAAGATTTGAGGCAATATTAGTGTTTTCAATATTATTATTTTACCTTTGAGTGATAAATTCCTTGATCTCCAGATATCTAGTTGTTTTTTCATGTTTCCAATTCTTTCACTGAAATTTAAATCTATCATCTCTGCTTCATTGTACGAAAACCAAATTCCAAGCGTTTTAAATGGGCCCCTTTTCAATGTTGTCCCTGAAAGTGTTTTTTGTAGCTTGTCTCTGTATAGGTTGGATCCTATAGGTATAACTTCTGTCTTTTGCAAATTTAACTTTAGACCAGAGCATTTTGAAAATTTATCAAAATCTTTGATTGCTAGTTCAACTGAAGATAGATCCTGTAATAGTAAGGTTGTATCATCAGCAAGCATTTTAATTTTTATTTCAGTGTTACCAACTATAATACCTTTAATATCAGCATTATTCCTTATATGTATTGCTATTACTTCTGCCACTAATAAAAATAAAAGAGCTGATATTGGGCACCCTTGTCTTATCCCTCGTGATAACTTGAAGTAATTAGAATAAAATCCATTGTTACCAATACATGATGATATATCAGTGTACAGTAGCTTGATCCATCTAATAAAATTTTCCCCAAAGTTAAAATGCAACAAACATTTAAACATGAAACCCCATTCAATTGAGTCGAAAGCCTTTTGAAAATCAATAAGGGCAATATATCCTGGAATTTTATGAAGTTGAGAGTATGTCATGATGTCTTGTATTGTTCTTATATTTTCACCAATGTATCTATTTGGTATATATCCTACTTGGTCTGTACTTATTATTTTAGGAAGAACTTTTTGTAATCTTAAAGCTAAGGTTTTAGTTAGGATCTTATAATCAGTTTGTAAAAGGCTGACTGGTCGCCAGTTTGAAAGATATCGTAAATCTTTTTGGGTTTTGGGGATAAGATTGAGCACACCCAATTTTTGATCATTACTTAAAGTTCCATGTGTAAAAGAGTATCTAAAACTGTCAAACAGAAAGTCTTTAATATCTATCCAAAAGAATTTATAGAAATTAGTGGTAAACCCATCAGATCCTGGTGATTTATTATTTGGTAGCAGTTTTAAGGCCTTTGTAATCTCGTCAAGAGTTAGAGCTTCATCACACATAATTTTTTCTAAATTTGGCAATTGAGGAATCCTGTTTTGTTCGAAAAAAATCTGACCTTCACTAATATTTCCTTTATCTTTCAATTTTGAAGTATACAAGTCTTGATAAAATCGCATTTCTTCATTTATTATGTCTTTTAATAAAGTTATCTCTTCATTATTGCTTGTAATCAATTTGCGAATATACTTATTATTAAAGTTCCTTTTTTCTAAATTTAAAAAGTATTTGGTATTTTTTTCCCCCTCTTCCACCCATTTTGCTTTTGACCTAGTTATAACACCTAGATGCCTTTTCTTTAAAAATTTTTCCCATTCTCTTTTCAATTCCAGGTATTCTGTTAAATTTTCCTCTCCATTCACTGTAACATTTTGTTCTAACTTGTTCAATTTTGAAGCAAGTTCTTTTTCAGTAATTGCTTCCTGTTTTGCTTTTTTACAGGTATATAATATTGTATGGCTTCTTATGTCACATTTTACAAAATCCCATAGTGTATTTTTGTTCTCAAAGTAAACATTAGTTTTTATATCTGTAATCAAAGTCTTTATTAGTCCGACATAATCAGGGTCAGTTAATAAATTGTTGTTAAATTTCCATAGTCCCTTTCCTCTCTTTTGTGTGCCAACAAGTTCTAAATCTAATGATATTATACTATGGTCCGAGCTATTACCTGCTTGTATTGATGTATTCTGAATTAGGTACTCAAGTTGAATTGAGGTGAACCAGTAATCTAACCTTGACTGTATAAAGCCGGATTTGGTAAATTCTCTTCGTGTGAAGATTTGATTTTGATTTCTGACTCTAAAGATATCTACAAGTGAGAATTCTTCACAGAAGCTTTTTAATTTTTCACTGTAGGTCGACCGTTTTTCTGCTGCGCCGCCCATTTTATCCAAGGTAACATCCAGATATGTGTTAAAGTCACCCCCTATAATGAGAGCTTTGTCGCTATACTGGTTAACAATATTCTTCAGATTTGATAAAAATAATAATTGTTCATGATGTTTGTCTTTAGTGGGTGAGTACACATTTATTATTATGAAATTGTTTTGTTCAACGCTGCATTCAACAAGTAGAATTCTACCTTCAGTATCTCTATATTCAGATAATACTTCAACGTTAAGTTTACATTTCTGGGGAATTAAAATTGCTACCCCTCTACTATGATTTAACCCATGGGAGAAGAAAATTTGACCATCCCACTCTTTCTTCCATATTTGTTCGTCATTTGGAATAGAGTGTGTCTCTTGTAGAAGTGTTATGCCATAATGATACTTATGTAGCCAAGAGAATATATTCGTTCTTTTTTGCTTATTACGTAAACCCCTGCAATTAAAGGAGTTAATTTTTATGAATGATTTTTTTTCCATATTTTGTCAAGACTTATTTAAACAAGCAGTCTGCTTATCAACAAAGGCTTGTGCAAATTCTATCAAATTATATGGTCCAGTGAAAATCATGTCATTGCACTGTGAGTGATAATACACTTGGGAAATGCTTAAAATAACTGACTGAAATATTACACTTACAGGACAGTAACAAAAACATGGATATTAAAACACTGTGAAAGCCTCCATTAACTGAGTGTAGTTCTGAAAGTTCAAAGAAATCATTTTCATTGTGATTAATGAATGATTCTTTTGAGTTGTATTGAAATTAAATGTTTCTTTCATATTAGGAACCACCTGTTACTGAACACAAGAGTTTCTGGTTATCTTTTCAAATTGAAAGTAATTTACAAAACCTAATTCAACATGAACATTACGTCAAGCAGAAATAAAACAATACATAAGATTCTGTTAGTGATCAGGCCTCAAGACTCTATCAGTATGACATAGTTGAGTTCAAGAGTCAAATTTCTGAATCCCTCGCATTTAAATCCTATGGAAATTCTTCCAGTATAGGCCTTATAATGTATTGCCTAGTGGTGGGACCGTTTGCAGAAATCAAAACCGGTTACCGGGGCTTTGAAACGAACAAAATCAGGTATGCCTTATAACATGCAGTAAAATTATCCGCAGAGCGTACATGAGGCAGAACTCGATACTGGAAATGGCTTTCGCGAGATATTAATAAGTATGTAAACATGATTTTTGCTCAATAAAATGTAAAAATGTGACATATTTTTCAAAATATGTATATTTTTTGTCGTTTTGAAGAAGTATCAGCCATTAAGTGGTCTAAAAAAGTGATGTTTTCAATTACCGGTTCCCAAATATTCTTTGCGAATATTGTTATTTTTGCCAGAAACGAAGGAAAAACTGGTTACCGGTTTACCGTTCCCACCACTACTATTTCCTGAGATTAGCTACAAACAGATTTTACATTTAAAGATCTAATACCTGTATACTTCAATTGTTTATATCACCACATTGAGACCCTTGTGACAGTCAAGCTATGTTTTCTCTTTTAGATATTGAGTCAGTTCCTGTTCTTATTCTCCTGCTCACACGTTGCAGTGTCCAGATATACAAAGTTTTATTGCTGACCTTAATTGTGTTGGTCTGTGCACACAATAAATAATCCACTGACCTTTTCTATCCCAAACTTACAGTGCTGCTTTCTTTTTTTCAAATGTCTGTGAAAGGGAAGCATTTCAGGTAACCAAGGTTCTAATCATCTCTTCTTTTATAAAACATTTACTTCAGTTTTTGCAACAAAATCTGATGCTTTACTCACTTTACACAAAGTTTAGTTTTCAAATAACTGAAAAACAAAGTCTTTTCATTTTACCAAGACTTCACTCACCTCTTCCTTCACAAAGCTTTCACTGATTGTAGTTTTCTTCAGTTCCCTGTCCATCATGTCCATGTAATCACTAACACTTGGCTCTCCTAATTCCGAGTCCTTGCCAGGCTGTGATGAACCGTTGCTATGACTACCCAGTGAAGTATGACTTGCAGTTGATGGAGATAAGAGGTCACTTGGGTCGTCGTCAGAACCATATTCACTCATATCGTTAGAAGATGAACTGTGGTCATCTTGGAATTCTGGTAAAGATATATTCAGAAACAGTTGTAAAACCTAATAGACTTGAAATCTGAGAAATTAATCATATGTCTACTCTACCAGACTATTTTAGATAACAAGAAAAGTTTCAATGGAAATGGTCCTGAAAAGAACTCATTTTTTATTTCCAGCTATAAAGGAATTCTAACAAGTATTCCTATGGTTTGGACATTTATTAAATGTGGTCAAACTGTTCACAAAAATCAAATCTAGTACTTTAAAACTGAACAAAAACTACAATTTCATGTGTTTATCAAAGATAAAGTAAAACTTAACCATGATCATGCACCATAATAAAGTAAAAATGTAAGATACTTCCCCAAATTTATGTGTTTTTTTATTAGACAGCCTAAAATATTGAGACTTCAACAACTGGATCTTAAGTGTTCTTTGTGGATTTCGTGATTTTCACTCTGATGAAACAAAAAGGCGGATGAAAGGTTTACCATTCCACACCACTGATAATACAAGTGACTTAGAAACTACTGGCATGAATGTTACACTACTCAGCCATGCTTATCCAATGTGTATATGATTTTTGAATAACAACTTCTTTTATGCATCTTAGAATCTTCTAGTACACATATTAAACATTGTAAAGGTATGATTACATTAAAGTAAGATTAAATTAGAATTTTTCCATCTACATTGTACAAGCCATATATGGTGAAAACTTTAAATTAAGACAAATTCAAAATACGGACACCATTCGTACCCTGACAGCTATGCAACAAATATTATATCTTCTCTGATTCAAGCTTTGTTTACATTTTGTGTATTGTAAAGTAGGGCTGTGAACGAGTACTCGAGCCTAAATAGACGAGTCAATCTTTGCTAGTACTCGAGTCCATTTTAAATCCTCGGTTACTCGCGAGGTATTGTATTAGTGCCCACGTAATGAAACGCTTGTGTAAAATATACCACATTTCAACATTTCCGTCACATAATATCAATTAAAGTTTTTATTTTCGCTTGAAAACGTATAATTTACTCCATATTCTACAATATCTGGTCAAATAGAAGACGTTTTTCTTCAAAAGTTTCGTTTCCGGAACCGACTATCTGTTTACAGAAGAATTCTAATGGTAAATACTAAATCACGCGGTTACTCGAATTTGGGCCGGTTGGCAGAGGGCGAGAACTCGATGCCGTTTTTCAGCACCCGTCCCAGCCCTATTGTAAAGCTCAAAGGCATATCCATTAGGTTAGGACAAAGTCACAGACACTCTACAAGGCATGTCGATATAACACATTATGTGGATGAAATACTTTTGAAATAATATCAAAAGTCACAGAAAGGAACAGCCTGTTCAAAGGCAATACCATGGCGATGTTAATATCACATAAAATAGCATCTGAGATGCCCGTACCCCACAGCCTGGGGAAATAGTTTTCAACACCATGAGATATAGAAGTAGTGAAACAGTACACAGATTGGGATACTTTCAGAGCAGTGTCAGTGTCCAAATAATGTTTAAGTAGAGAAAATAACATCTAAGAGAAAGAAACTGCATGTAAAGATTAAGTATTAAAACAGGACAATTCAGTAAACTAAAAATTATGAAGCTTTAAGACTTCTCCCATTTTGATATTCATTTCTATGGTCAAATTATGGTTTGAATGTTTTGAATATTACCCATACATACAGATGTGGCAACACATGCTTTTGTGTGGAGTTGGGGCAAAACCTGTGGCTCACTTGATGCAATACCATCTGTTACAATGGGAAGTTGCAAAAGTAAAATGGTTAATGAATTCTAATATGACTTCAACAGTGCTTAATCTACATCAAAAGACACTCAAAGGTGCAACAACCAAGATTCAAGTAAAAAAATATAAGATGGATATAAGAGAGATAAAATAGTATCAGATATCCCCGTAGAGAGATAAAATAGCATCATATATGCAAGATCAAAGGTCAAATCCTGGTCATACCATGACGTTACACACCTACAACCCCTAACCAATGTCCCTACCAAGTACCAACTTCCTACACTGTACGGTTTCCGAGATATAGCCCGGACAAGTTTTTATAGGTCAAGGTCACTACAGCAAGGTCAAATCAAGGTCACACCATGATGTTGCACACCTACACCCCCTAACCAATGTTCCTACCAAGCATCAACTTCCTACACCTTATGGTTTCCAAGATATAGTCCAGACAAGATTTTATAGGTCAAGGTCAAAGGTCAAATCAAGGTCACACCATGACGTTGCACACCTACACTGACTAACCAATGTCCCTACCAAGTATCAACTTGCTACACCTTACGGTTTCCGAGATATAGCCTGGAGAAAATTTAATAGGTCAAGGTCACTACGGAAAGGTCAGGGGTCAAATCAAGGTCACACCATGACGTTGCACACCTACACCCCTAACCAGTGTCCCTACCAAGTATCAACTTTCTACACCTTACGGTTTTCAAGATATAGCCCGGACAAGATTTTCAAACTCAAGGTCACTACGGCAAGGTCAAAGGTCAATTCAAGGTCACACTATGATGCTGCACACCTACACCCCCTAATCAATGTCCCTACCAAGTATGAACTTTCTTCTGAGAAGCAGGCCAGACAAACTTCTTCCCGCTGTCTGCCCGCCCATCCGGACACCTTGGGTGAAAACAATACTCCAACAGCCCTTAAGGGCTGTGGGGTAAAAAACTTGTACTTACTGTGAGACACAGGCAAAATCAAAATCATATATTTTTCATGGATTGTTTGCAACTTTTAGCAGTATTATAACTATTTCAAAAATAAACTTTCAGTTCAGAATCATACATAACCGTTGCTAGCAGTTTACTTCAGTTTTGAACATAAATATGGCTCCTTCACACACTGTAGGGCAGGGTTCACAAGTCCAGATGGTAACAAACTTCACTTGCAAAGCGGTACATGCTTATAACCTGGTGTAAATCTAGCATTAAAGCATATGCCATGTTTACTCACCAAACATTTTCTGCATTGTATGGATAAAACTGCTGGAATCAAACTCCACTTCCTCATCCCGACTGAAAAGACAAAAAGAAAAGTCAAGTGTCCAGATATGAGTGGTCAGTTAACTGCTAATTTTTTCTTAAGTTACAGCAAACAGATGCATTAAATATGAGTTAAGAAGCACCAAAATAAGTGATAAAGTATAGTAAATTACAAGGTCTTAGTGACAATGATATCAAGCTGAGATTGTGTATCCAAGAATTGGGGGATATGGAGTTGCATTTGATAATGAATTAACTGAAAAAAAAAACACAACATAAAATGAACACAATCTCATTGCTCACTTAGGGAACTCTGCACCCTGGTGACTGGACTCTTTGTTTATGAAAGACTTCATGCCTCCTGCAAGTTCACCTAGGTCACAGTCGGTGTTTGTGAAAGCCTCGCCAAACTTGTCTCGCATCATGGACTCCAAGTGTTCAGGCGTGAGTTCTATCCAGGAGTCATCTGTGAGTACCATGAAATATAGTCAATAGTAAAATAGCATCAGAGATGCCCGTACCCCACAGCCTAGGGAAATATTTTCAACACCATGAGATACAGAAGTACTGTACCAGTACAAACTTCAGGATACTTTCAGAGCACTGTCAGTTATATAAAGGTCCAAACAATGTTTAAATGGAGAAATAATGTTTAAAAGAAAGATAATGCATATAAAGATGAAGTACTAAAACAAGATAATTCAATAACAAGATAACAGCATTAATCAGCAAACTAAAATTCAACACTCTTTATCTACACCTGGCCCAATTATGGTTTAGATGGTTTGAATATTATCATGCATACAGAAGTGGTAATACATTTAATGAATGCTTATGTGTGGTGTTGGAGCAAAATCTGTGGCTCACTTGATGAAATTCTATCTCTTACAATGGGAAGTTATGAAAGTAAAATTCTTAATAAATTCTAATATGACTTTAACAGTGCTAAATCTGCATCAAAAAAACAGACTCAAAGGTGCAACAAGATTTTATAGGTCAAGGTCACTACAGCAAGGTCAAATCAAGGTCAGATCATGACGTTGCACAACTACACCCCCTAACCAATGTCCCTACCAAGTATCAACTTCCTACACCTTGCGGTTTCTGAGATATAGCCCGGACAAGATTTTATAGGTCAAGGTCACTACGGCAAGGTCAAAGGACAAATCAAGGTCAGACCATGACGTTGCACACCTATACCCCCTAACCAATATCCCTACCAAGTATCAACTTCCTACACCTTACAGTTTCTGAGATATAGCCTGGACAAGATTTTATAGGTCAAGGTCACTACGGCAAAGTCAAAGGTCAAATCAAGGTCAGACCATGACGCTGCACACCTACACCCCCTAACCAATATTCCTACCAAGTATCAACTTTCTACAACTTACGGTTTCCAAGATATAGCCCGGACAAGATTTTATAGGTCAAGGTCACTACAGCAAGGTCAAAGTTCAAATCAAGGTCAGACCGTGATGTTGCACACCTACACCCCCTAACCAATGTCCCTACCAAATATTAACTTCCTACACCTTACGGTTTCTGAGATATAGCCCGGACAAGATTTTATAGGTCAAGGTCACTACGGCAAGGTCAAAGGTCAAATCAAGGTCACACCATAACGTTGCACACCTACACCCCCTAACCAATATCCCTACCAAGTATCAACTTCCTACACCTTATGGTTTCCGAGATATAGCCCGGACAAGATTTTCAAACTCAAGGTCACTACAGCAAGGTCAAAGGTCAAATCAAGATCAGACCATGACGTTGCACACCTACACCCCCTAACCAATGTCCCTACCAAGTATCAACTTCCTACACCTTACGGTTTCTGAGATACAGCCCGGACAAACTCTTTTCCCGCCGCGCGGGCGCGCGCCCGCCCATCCGGACACCATGGGTGAAAACAATACCCCAACAGCCCTTAAGGGCTGTGGGGTAAAAATGCATTAAATACGGAGTTTAAGCTGTTTTACATGATGAATTAGATTATATGAACATATTGACAGAATAAAAATAAACATTCAGACAATAAAAATTTCTTTAAAATAAATAGGAATCGACATTTTAGCCCCCAAAAGAATTCTGGATAAAGAGCATATAGTTAGCCCAAACTAAAGGAACCACATTTATTTGTAAGACATAGACAAATGAGTGAATTTCAATACTAAAGGCTCTCCTAGGACATACTATTTAGTTTCACCTGAAAGGAGGTCTACTCAAAATGATTATAAAGCTGTATATTCATAAAAGTGACTATTGTTGAATCCCATTAATTATAACTTTATCAAGATGACTCGTCACTTAACCTGAACTACAGCTGGCCTTTGCTATTGCAATTCAACCTGTGAAGAAAAATCGCAGTTAACAGATTTTGCAACTATAATTCATCTTTATCTACATTCCTGGTTAAGCAGAAGTATTCTCATGGTCACTCGATATTTGATAGTTTTTAACTGTATACAGATACATAATTTCTTATAATAGATATTCCACCACAACCAAAGTCTCACCATCTTCTGGAGGCAGATGCTTTTCTTCTTTCCTCAATTCCTCCACATCAAAACTGAGGGTCTTCAGTAAGTGAAGTACTGTCTCCCCTGGTCCAACATCCTTACTGAAAAGATATACATTGTTAGTTATG
Source organism: Sabellastarte sp. h YS-2021 (assembly GCA_964017235.1). Classification (NCBI taxonomy): domain Eukaryota; kingdom Metazoa; phylum Annelida; class Polychaeta; order Sabellida; family Sabellidae; genus Sabellastarte; species Sabellastarte sp. h YS-2021. Next base: position 44,773,285 of record OZ024931.1, on the reverse strand, counting down.
TAAACATCGCCAGATTTATATGAACTATTAAACCATTTAATATACCATTCTATATGTTACCTAATAAATTAGTACCTGGTTTATTAGAGACTGAAAATACTTAATGCTGTATTTTACCTTTGGGTAGTTGTGACTGAGGTTTTGTAGAAGTTCTCAGCATCTGCCAGAAGTTTGCAGTACAGTTTTGAGCCTTCCAACTGTCCCTAGAAATGAAAATAAATCCACATCACCCATCTGGGATTGTACTCATATTATCATGGGTTCAATAATCTGCAGAGATATACGAGTAATGACCAACTCCTACAAGCTTTCAGTGTGGCCTATTTTAAATAAGCTGCATATCTCAGATTTAAGCCATGTAAAGAGGCTTATGCACTCTAATTGTCCAGTGTCAAAATCAATGTGAGAATGGGTGATAAACCTAAGTGGGTACCCTCACCTGTCCTAGCCTGTCTACATATACACTTATTGTATGCATAAGTGGAACAATGCTGTCCCTATTTTGTGATACAAAGGTCACCTGTTTTGAAGTGTTGATCATGCTGGGTTGGCAAGTGATTACACGTAGGTTCTCAGTGATGTGACCTGTATGCCATGGGTGAAACTTTCAGAAGCCTTAATCACAAAGAATCTTAACTACCAGAACAAATGGAGAAAACTTATCTGCTATATTGACATAATTTACCGAGAATTTTAAGTTCAACAAAAATCCGAGTGGATTATCCAACACTGTGGCGCTGAATCAAGTGTGAGCCCTACTTTAGCTAGCAGCTGTTTTTGCCATGAAAAATATATTTATAACATGTATCAATCAATTATTTATAGGGATGGGTAAGCACGAAAAATATGTACATCGAGAGGTTGCCAATGCAAAAACGTACTGATTCCGACCCATCCCAAATTAGCCACTTTATTTACAAATAACAAGCACACATAATGATTTACTTTTCAAGTTTGGCAAAATTACTAAGGAAAGCAGTAATCCTATTATTTTTCCATTACAAATATCACTAAATGGTGCTGGAACTGAAATATGCCGTCAAAGTTTTGTAGTATATTGACAAATCTATACAAGCATAATATGATGGCAGCAGCAGGAGGGAAACCAGAATAAAAATCAAATAAGTTCCCTTTTTAAGGGACACTTAAGTGTGAAACATCTACATTTACAGCTTTATGTTTTGATCATAATAAATAACACATCTTACTACCTTACAAAAATAGACTTCATTTGTTTACTACCACGTTAAACTTGGCTTAGTGACACAATTTGCAAATTTTAATTAGTAAATTAAATTTTTATTAGTTAATACCTTACCTAACAGACGATAGCTATTGTCCGGCGCCAGCCGGTCCCGCCAAACGCCAGAAAAAGACGTCCTGAGTTTCACCTCCGGCCGGACCGGCACACTCCAATCCACTCGCCAGGTGGCCTAGTTCCTGCTTTATTCGCCAGAGGGACGTGACGTCATAGCATCTTTTTCGTCCCAACTTAGGTTAACTGAAGCTGAAAAGCGGGGAAGGCCGGGTGGGAATCTCCCGTCTGTTAGGTAAGGTATTAACTAATAAAAATTTAATTTACTAATTAAAATTTGCAATTTCATTGCGTTAATACATCTTACCTAACAGACGATAGCTAGAATAACTACCCAGTGGAAGGAGGGCAGCTTCCTCAAACTAGAAGGAACTCTCTAAATAGGCACGAAACCTTTGGCCCGGCTGATAAAGAAGCTCAAAGACTGCTCCTAAGTTACCGAGCAGTGCCACTTCTCCCCCCCCCCCCCTTTTTTTCTGCTCTGAGAGGGGGAGGAGAGAATAGTTCAGTCTAGAGATTCCATTTAGCCTGTAAGAGTGGAATAACGGTCTCATACTCCTTGCCTGAGGCAACTTAGTAAAAAACCTTAACTATTATGTATATTATTTACAAAATAGGAGCCTAGAAGGTTCATTGGTGGATCTGCTGTGCAGCCACCACTGGACCTAAGTGAAAAAGCTCCGAATCTGCCCACGCCACATCTTTAAGGTAGAATTGCGTAAAGGTGTTGTGGGACTTCCAGTGGCATGCAGCTAAGATCTGGTCTAGTGACATGCCACCCTGAAAGGCTTTTGAAGCCGCGAAGGCTCTAACGTCATGTGCCTTCACCTGATGAATGGTTAGAGACTCCTGATCTGATAGATCGTAGCAAAGGATAACCGTCTGCTTGATCCAAGATGAGATCATAGCAGGAGAAAGTAGAGTAGCCTCAATTCGTGACGCCACTGGACTAGAGAATCCTTGTTCCTTGATAGCCTCGGCTCTAGGAGCCAGGCGTGTAGGTTTAAATTGGTTAGGTTCCTGTGACGTGCCTTGTTGAAAGGTTGTGTCACTAGGTCGGGATGATTGGGCAGGCAAAGAGGGATCTGAGAGGACAGTTCCACTAGGTCCCAGAACCATGGCATGTTGGGCCAACCCGGAGCTATGAGAATCACTCTCTTGTAAAGATGGTCCGATAGCTTGCTGACCACTTTGCCTAGTAATGATACTGGGGGAAACACATACATGTCCAGGTTCTACCAACAGACGGTTAGGGCGTCCACTGCCCAAGCATTGGGATCCGGCACTGGAGACACATATTGGGTGAGTTTGCAATAATTATTGTACTTGGTTGCAAACATGTCCACCTGGGGAAGGTGCCAGGTCTGAACTAGTAGGTCGAAGACCCCCTGGTGAAGTGACCACTCTGTCTGAATGACTTGGCCTTGACGAGACAGTTTGTCTGCAATCACATTCAGCCGACCAGGGATGTGTCTTGCTTTTAGGACTACTTGCCTCAGATTGCACCAACACAGGAGTCGCCATAGAAGGGCACAAAGTGAGCCTGACCTCATACCTCCTTCCTTGTTGATGTATGCCACAACTGTGGTGTTGTCGGTGGCAACAAGAACTACTTTGCCTTGTACCAAGTGTTGGAACCTTTTCAAGGCCAGTAAGACCGCTTTTAGTTCCAGGAAGTTTATGTGAAGATGACTTTCTGGAACTGACCAAACGCCTCTTGCTGTGAAGTCTCCTAAGTGAGCACCCCAGCCTTCTTTTGAGGCGTCTGTAAAGATTTGCACGGCATGATTCAAAGGGTGCAAAGGCTGTCCTGTTAAGACATTTGTCCCCTTGGTCCACCATAGAAGGTGTGGGTGAATGGACCTTGGAACCGGAATCTCCTTTTCCAGGGATTCTGGAACTCTCCAATGTCGTTTTAGGTGCCACTGGATGGGTCTCATGTGAAGTCTTCCTCGGGGAACCTGTTTTTCTGTTGCTGTAAGCAGGCCTATTAGGGACATAAGTTCCCTGACTCGGCAACTTGGTTTGGATAGGATGGAGTCCAACTTTTGGAGGAGTGACTCCCAACGGCTCTGAGTCGGTAAGACCAGTCCTTGAGAGAGATCGTACCTGTACCCCACGACCTCGAAAATCTGTTAGGGTTCTAGTTCTGACTTTTGTAGGTTCACTATCCAACCCAACTCCTGGCAAAGGGCGAGGAGGGATTGGGTGCCCTGGTGGCAGGATTCTTTGGTAGGGGCTCGAATCAACCAGTCATCTAGGTACTGGTGGATCCTTATACCCCTGGATTGAGCCATTAACTTGACCTCTTTGACCACCCAAGTGAACTCCATTGGAGCTGTGGAGAGGCCAAAGGGAAGGGCCCGGAACTGATAGGACTGATTTTGGAAATGGAACCTGAGATATTTCCGGGATTTCACATGGACTGGGATGTGGAAATAGGCGTCGCTGAAGTCTAGCGAAGTCACCCATTCCCCTTGCTGTAAGGAAATCCGAATTGTTTCTGGGGTTTCCATCTTGAATGTTTTTACGCTCAAAAATTTGTTTAGAGCACTGAGGTCCAAGACTGGTCGCCACTTTTGATTTGGTTTGGGGACAATGAATAACCTGTTGAAGAAGGCTAGAGATGTTCGAACCCTCACCATCTCTACTGCCTCCATTTGCAGTAAGGCCTGCAAAGCCTGTTTTAGGTAGAGGTTCCTGAGGGGGTTTGCATAGCCGCTGACTATCAACGGATCTCTGACTAGATTTGGTCTGACCTTGAATGGGAGAATGTAGCCGTCCTTCAAAATGGACACTACTCTCGGATTTGCACCCAGGAGGGACCACTTTTGCCAAAACTTTTGGAGACGTCCCCCTATCGGATGAACATTGACAACATTGTGGGCATTTGGAACAACCGGGGCAAAAACGCAATGATCTACAGAAAAAGCATCTTTGACAAACTTTATTTCTTGTTTCATTTTTAATGAGGGACTTGTGTCTTTCTTTTGTGACTGCCCTCTCACACTTAAGACAAAAGGTACAGGACTGGCAACAGGACATAACACAGCTTGTTGAACAGACACAGAAAAGTTTTGTCTTTCCACATTTAACACACTCTTGTTTGGCCGGGCTACTGCCACCGGACTGAGAACACAATAATTGTCATTTATACTGCCCTTGATCCCTAGGAGGGCGGGTACCGTGTCCGGGTTGACCTCCCCTGCCTCTGCCTCTTGCTCTACCACGTCCTCCAAATGATTTCCAAGCCGGTATGTCTTTACCGGTGGGGTTTCCGGTATGAGAGGTATCTTGACCTGGTTTCCAGCTAGTAGAGTAAGGTTGATATCTGGCTTGTTGTCGTTTTTGATTTCCGGCGAACCCACCACGGCCCGGACCGGGCTGGTGAGTACGCTTAACAGTTTCAAACTGAGCAATTTCATCTTCTGCTTTCCGGATTACCGCATCCGGGAACAGAGCATGGGTATTCAAAGGGCAATTCTGCAGGGCGGAAAAAGTGTCTGGTTTTATACCTAACTTCAAATGATCCAGATAAGAGTCTCGACGCACTAGGGTGAGATTGGCCATCTGTACAAAAGTAAAGTCGGAAAGATGTTGGAGGGATTTTCCGACCGCAAAACTCACATTCTGATTGAATGATGTAAGATAGTGAAGTTCATCCAACGTGGTCTGAGCCTTGGGAGATGATTTGCCCTTTCCAAGTTCACTCTGTAAAACCTTTAACTGTTCCTGGACACTGTCCTGTATTTTAGTAATACAACGGTTGAATCCTGCAGATTGGTTGCCTATATAGCTAGTCTCTTTGGCAGCCTTTTCCATTTTCTGCATTTTCTGAGCGTGTCCTGAGCAATGGGCCGGGAAGAAGGTTGAGAAGTAGTAGCAGAGGGTTTTGCAATGCGGGCAAAAGCACTATTAAGTTTCGCCGCATCATTTGGCCAAGTTGTAACATATTTTCCAGGTCTGGAGATGTCTTTGGGCTCTGCCGGATGTATCCCATACCACCTAGCTTGTGATTTAGGGGGATGGAGATAGTGGTCCATATGTAGACCCCCGGGTTCTGCAGATTTTGAAGGGTAGCCTTCAATGAGTACCAGATTCAAATTCTCCAACTTTTTACATAACCAATCCTCCGGGGGGAGGTTGACGGATACCTTTCCTACTGGCTGTGATCTATGACCTATCCACGGATTATCAGCCCTGGAAGAAGGAGAATATTCTAAATCCGGGATGTGTGACCATCCCATAAAGGCGCGGACGCCTCTCACTGTCTCCCTGTAGTTTTGGTCCTCGCTCATAGCGCGGTCACTTTCAACATTGTCTTGATCTGGCTGATCCTCCAGCTCTGACAATTCGCCCTCTTCAAAATGAGTAGGTGGAGAAACATTCCAGGCAGACACTGACAGAGGTTTAACACTTTGTTCATAAGACACCGGGCCGGAAGAAGTAGGTCCAGCAAAAACCGGTTCCGGGTCAGGGTCCTGGTATAACTGTTCCAGAGGAGACACCATATCCACATTAGAAGAACTTTGAGTTCTATCCGGACCAGAAGCCGGGGCGGCTTGGCCGGAAGGAACTGAAGTCAAGAGGAAAGGGGCTTGAGAAATTGATCCGGCAGGTGCTTGATGAGTAACCGGTGCTTTCACCGGGGAGAAAGATGGCTGAGAAGCTGGACGATGTCCTAGTGTTAACAGAGCTTCTAGACGAGCCATGCGAACTGACCACTTTTCATCCAGTTCTTGGAGGTCCTTCCGGAAAGATGGTTGTGGTAAAGAAAGGTCAGAAGAAGGTTCATGAGTAGAAACAGAAGGCTCTACGTCCTGCGGATCTACTTGGCCTACAACCGTAACAGAAGCTGGGTCTATTAAAGTTTCTTTACTTTTTGCTTTTTCCTTTCGCAGTTTATATGTTGGTGTAGCCAACTGAATCACCTGCTCCAGAGTTAACAAATCGCAGTACTCACAGGGTAACTTAGCCACACACGGATCCTCACCCATGCCTTTGTCCCTGCAACGTGCACAGCGAGAGTGGGTGTCAAAAGAGGCCATTATATGGCCGCACGCCCCTTTCCTTTGTCCTGGAGATGCCATGATGAATTAAGATTCCAACTGACAAAGCTCAAGTACACACAAAAAGGATTGATATAATTATCCACAAAATAGAAAGTTTTCAGAGAAAACACAACTTCAAATCTTGCGCCAAACGAAAAAGATGCTATGACGTCACGTCCCTCTGGCGAATAAAGCAGGAACTAGGCCACCTGGCGAGTGGATTGGAGTGTGCCCGTCCGGCCGGAGGTGAAACTCAGGACGTCTTTTTCTGGCGTTTGGCAGGACCGGCTGGCGCCGGACAATAGCTATCGTCTGTTAGGTAAGATGTATTAACGCAATGAAAATGAGATTTCACCAGTTTGTTACGCTGATGACAAACAGGAAGACAAATGTACGAGCACTCCACAACCTTATAACCTCACTGAATCTGATAAAATGGTGTAACCTGAAAGTATCCACTTTCTGACAGAGCACTGAGAAACTTCTTCCACCGGGGGTGTTGTGTTGAAAAAGAACTTGTTCCAGATCCACCACACTTGGAACATAAAATCTCAGCCCCATGGGCCTGTAATCACAGAGATTATTACATTACATTATTATTAAAAAATAGGTAAACATTTCAAAGAAATATTCAAGAACATGAGTAAGAAACATCCACAGATATGAGTAAGTTAAAAAGTACACAGGTTTTTGTTTAAAGCTAAAGAAAATGTTCTGGAATTACTTACTCAATTAAACTCTATAAGAGGATTACTTTAGAAGATTCATATGGCCAAAATAAAGACTTCGAAGAGGTCCTCTAAGTTCAGGATTACACCCGAAAACTGTTTTTTGTCTTTTTTATCAACCACATTCCAAAAACAGCTGCTATTATGTAGAAGCAAATGTGAAAGTTGGGCTTGTGTATTCCTTTAACAGTTAATTCTAAGAGAGGTAATACAAAGAGAACTTATGTCAGAGTTTGTTTACTGTTATGTGGTAAATCTTATACAAACTCTTCTCGTCCCATCAATATCCACAGGTGAAAATACGAACTCTTTGACATAAGAGTAACAATTGTTAAATGATTTACTGAACACAAAGCCACTTAAGCAACTGACCAGTTTCATTCCCAGCTGATGAGCCTTGTACTGAGTGTGTGATGGTGCTGGTAGTACATAGCCGCTCCTCTTGTCTGACTCAAACTGCTGTTGCTGTAACTGGGCATATTGACAGCGGGTCATTTTTACCTAATGAGAGCAAAAACGTGAAAGTGCCATCATGTCATTTTCATCCATAGTAGGTAAAATATATACATATTTACATATATTGTGACCAAAAACATGGAGGCACAGGGTTAGTTTTACCTGTGAAGGTAACAGAGAAGTACCTTAAACCAGTAAAAATATTGAGCAATTTTCCCTATACCACAGACATGTGGAGAGATTGGGTCAATTTTAGCTGAAGAGAGCAAGTCATTTTAGTACAGTCAGAACATTTTGCTTCCTTGTGTAAAGCTGTGCATTCAAATATGAATTCATTTTGTTCAACTCACACTTGTTTTGCTGAAGTTGTCATCTGTTACTTTAAACTTAAAATTGCAAAGTATGAATGAAAAGGATATCTTGAAATCAGGAAATTTTCACTTCAGCGCAACAGTTTTAAGACTCGGACTTTTTAATCTTTTATCTTGGATATAATGGAAGGTATCTGACTCACTTTCCAACAGGTCTTTGTCTTTATTTACATGACTTAGTTGCCATGCGGCCCATCTCATAAGCCAAATGAGTTATGGTATGATGGTCAAACATGAGAGACCAGTCTTCTGTTGGGTGAGGCATATAATATCCTTGTGTAAATCAGTACTAATACTGCCTTGACTCTTTAGAAATCTATCTTTGCACCAATAGCTTTATGCCCTCTGACTTTGTAATGTGTTGTCCAGTAAAAGTTATCAGAGAACTGGTTAACATCTCCGCAATACTTTGTCTTTACTTGGATTGCCATCAAAATGATACTGGATTTATAATTGAGACTGAATAACAATATAAAAAAGACAAGATGATCACTTACCCTTCTTATCACTCTTGTACCGGGTCTGAAGTGCTTGAATGTAACACAAGCCTGAAACATAATTAGTGAAGATGCAAGTTTGATCCATGATACTGAAGTTCCACTTTTCAAATATAATACACTGAGTATTAAGTGCCTGAAAGAAAATCTTATGTGACATAAAGACACCCCACTTTCATTATTCAAACTACTGAATTAGTCAATTACAAATCAATACTCCTTCTTACCATCATCACAATTATATTTATGTGATACAATTTACCCAAATAATTTATATTCTTTCAAAGTGAGGGCTAGCATTTTACACCTCTTTACCAACTGGGCATATATTTCGAAACGTCAACAAAAGTTCCACCATGTGGAGTTCAACTCACCTGTAAATCTACTGGATCTCTGTAGTAAAAAGACTGCACTATTGGGGCCACCAGTGTGGGCTGTTGATTGAGTATTGCTGCAAGTGAGGCTGGGATGTAACAGTTTGCATGGTGTATGGAAGTCTTGGCTTTCTCTGGAAACCTGTGCATAAAGGAAAACTAGTGAGTCATCAGCTTTTCCAATATTTCACCATGAGCTGAATTGAAATCCCAAAACAAAGACTTGATACATAAATAATGAATACTGTAAGGCCACTGAAGGTCCATATCATTCCATGATTTCTATTCAACAAAGTTGCAGTTATTCCATTTCTCAAACCTTGGTCATCTAAGAACACGGTTTACTGTCATTACCCCAAAATTACACAGTTTCTTCAGGTTATGTTACACTGAATAACTGTTTTACGGCTACAATAAGTTTTATGTGTTATGTTCCCTTATAAAATGGAGAGCTGTGCAGTTGACAAAAATGCATTTTTGTGTGTTTTGAGGGAGTGATTATCTGAACGTGATTTTACACTTTAGTCTCAAAGTAAATTTGAAAAATAACAAATTGAAAGTATTGAAGTAAATTAAATTTTTATAAGTTAATACCCTATCCAATGGACAATTGCTAATCCAGTCGGCGCAGACCAGCCCGTCAAACGTCGGAAAAAGACATCCTGTGTTTCCACCGGCTGGCCGGTCTCAGTACTCGCCAGGTGGCGCATTGTACTTCCTTCCTGTTTAGACAGCGTGACGCCATAGCATCTTTTTTGTTATCTAAACCTATTAGACCCATAGTAAGCTGATAGCGGGGTCAGTGGGAGGGTCTTGTGTGTCCATTGGATAGGTTATTAACATATAAAAATTTAATTTACTTATTAAATTTGCAATTTTATTGCGTTAATACATCCTATCCAATGGACAATTGCTGAATAACTATCGCTTGGTTGGTGGGTAAGTTACTAGGGACTTAGGTGAACTCATAAACAAAACTAGACTAAGGACGCATCTGTGGCCAGATGCTGGATGTATCCACCGACAAAGGCCAACTAACATAGTTTAGAAGATAAACAGCATTTTTCGTTAATAAGCAAGCTGAAAGCACTTTTAAGTTTGGTTACCCTTATTTGACCCTGTAGCAGGGGCCCAAGGTGAAGTCTGACCTGATCAAAAGATTCGCAGCCCATGATTTCCTATAAGTCGTTTTCACATTGCAAACCTCTAGGACCAATAATAAGCAGGAGGGGCCCAAGGTCAAATCTGACCACATGAAAAGATTTGCAGCCCATGACTTCCTATAAGTTGTTTTCATATTAATGAGTTATTTAAGAAATACTGGCTATCTGCAATACTTCTAGAGATAATTCGCATTTACTCATTTTGAGTAGGTGAATAATTAGCTATGGGTCTGAAACTTCACCAAGTGAAAGCTCTCTCAAAAGTAGGCGAATGAGTTATTTGAGAAAAATTGGCTACCTACAATACTTTTAGAGATAATTCGAATTTACTCATTTTCAGTAGGTCAGTAATTACCTACGGGTCTGGAACTTCACCATGTGAAAGCTGTCCCAAAAGTAGATGAATGAGTTATTTGATAAAAATTGGATATCTGCGATACTTTTAGAGATAATTAGTATTTACTCATTTTGAGTAGGTGAATAATTAGCTACAGGTCTGAAACTTCACCAAGTGAAAGGTCTCCCAAAAGTAGGTGAAGGAGTTATTTGACAAAAATTGGCTATCTGGAATACTTTTAGAGATAATTTGCATTTACTCATTTTCAGTAGGTGAGTAATTACCTACGGGTCTGAAACTTCACCAAGTGAAAGCTCTCCCAAAAGTAGGTGAATGAGTTATTTGAGAAAAATTGGCTATCTGCAATACTTTTAGAGATAATTCGCATTTACTCATTTTGAGTAGGTGAATAATTAGCTACAGGTCTGAAACTTCACCAAGTGAAAGGTCTCCCAAAAGTAGGTGAAGGAGTTATTTGACAAAAATTGGCTATCCGGAATACTTTTAGAGATAATTTGCATTTACTCATTTTGAGTAGGTGAATAATTAGCTATGGGTCTGAAACTTCACCATGTGAAAGCTCTCCCAAAAGTAGATGAATGAGTTATTTGATAAAAATTGGATATCTGTAATACTTTTAGAGATAATTGGCATTTACTCATTTTGAGTAGGTGAATAATTAGCTACAGGTCTGAAACTTCACCAAGTGAAAGGTCTCCCAAAAGTAGGTGAAGGAGTTATTTGACAAAAATTGGCTATCTGGAATACTTTTAGAGATAATTTGCATTTACTCATTTTCAGTAGGTGAGTAATTACCTACGGGTCTGAAACTTCACCAAGTGAAAGCTCTCCCAAAAGTAGGTGAATGAGTTATTTGAGAAAAATTGGCTATCTGCAATACTTTTAGAGATAATTCGCATTTACTCATTTTGAGTAGGTGAGTAATTACCTACAGGTCTGGAACTTCAGCATGTGAAAGCTCTCCCAAAAGTAGGTGAATGAGTTATTTAAGAAAAATTTGCTATCTGCAATACTTTTAGAGAAAATGCAGAATTACTCATTTTTAGTAGGCAAGTAATTTAGCCACAGGCCTAATTTAAACATAAAGCCTACCAATAGAATACTGTGGTGCACCCTCTAATATACCTAGGGGGCCACGGTGGCAGAGTGGTAACACTCTCGCCTCCCACCTCTGCGGCCGGGGTTCGATCCCCGTCATGGCCGTAAGTGGGAAAGCTGGTAGTTGCTTGCCGTTGGTCGGCAGTTTACAGTACACAACCCTAGCGAACTCTATGTACTGGTTTCCTCTGCCCTTCCAACTACCCGTCGTGATATGACCTGTACAGTGTTGAAAGCGACGTTAAACCCCAAATAAACAAACTCTAATATACCTTGCAAACTTGAGAAGGCTCGCTATAATATTTTTTTCGTTAGAGCGGTAATGGTGAAATCTCTCTACACACTGTGGCTATCCAGTGGATACAATGATTTACTCAACAGTGAGAACCTGAAAGTAGATATTGGTAAGCTATGCCATGACATAGAGGTCTGCAATTTCACTCTGTTATAGCTGACCAAAAATTATGTGAATAACATATTTAAACAAAATACTGTAAATGTAATAGTTTTCACGTTATAACTGATTTACTCAACAGTGATAACCTCAAAGTAGCTATTACTCAGCTATGCAATGAGCTACATGTCTGAATTTTTTCTATGTTATAGCTGACCCAAAATTAGGTGAACAACATATTTAAGCAAAATACTGTAAATGCAATAGTTTTCAAGTTACAACTGATTTACTCAATAGTGAGAACCTGAAAATAGCTATTGCTCAGCTATGCCATGAGCTATAAGTCTGTAATTTCACGACGTTATAGCTGACCCAAAAGTAGGTGAACAACATATTTTAACAAAATACTCCAAATGCACTATTTTTCAAGTTACAAGTCATTTACTCAACAGTCAGTACCTGAAAATAGCTATTGCTCAGTTGTGGCATGAGCTACAGGTCTGTAATTTCACTATGTTATAGCTGACCCAAAAGTAGCTGAATAACATATTGAAACAAAATACTCTAAATGTAATACTTTTGAAGTTATAAGTAATTTACTCAACAGTGATAACCTAAAAGTAGCTATTACTCAGCTATGCCATGAGCTACAGGTCTGAAATTTTACTATGTTATAGCTGACCCAAAAATAGCTGAATAACATATTGAAACAAAATACTCTAAATGCAATAGTTTTCCAGTTACAAGTGATTTTACTGATGATGGAAGTTACTGAAAAGCCCAAAAGTAGCTATTACTCACTTAGCTATTGAGACAGACACCCAAGTTACTCACCATGTTGTAGCTATGAAAAAAGTATCTGAATAACATATTTTAACAAAATGCTCTAAATGCAACACTTTTCAAGTTATAAGTGATTTAGTGCATGATTTCATGAATTTTAATGCATTTTAGACATTTTTGTCTACCAGAGACCTAATTTAGACATAAAGCCTACCAAAAAGATAGGGTGGCGAGTCCTCTACCATATCAAGCCACCTGCCAAATATGAAAGAAATCCGGAAAGAAATGTGGACTGTAGGTCGCTAACAAGAAATCTCTGCGGACGCGGACAACGACGATGATGAATCCATTGTATCCCCGCTTCGCGTCGGGGATACAACTAACAAATCTTTCCTCCATTCCTGGGTCTAATTCTAATTTCTAATTCGACTTGTATAGAGCTTAATCTCCACTGAGTAGTGGACTCTAAGGCGCAACAAGACAATAGCAATATGCAAATTGCCAAATTCAAAGTCCAGGGACAGAAATAGGTCAGCACCATGGAGAAGCCATAAGAGAAAATGAGCTAAGGAGGATATGCCTTTGCGTAGAGATAGGTTTTGAGCTTCTTTCTAAAAGAGGCAATAGTGGGTGATGCACGAATGTCTTCAGGAAGTTAATTCCAAACAGTGGGAGCATCAAAGGCAAAACTGAAGCCAGACTGCTTAGTGGACTTGTGAATTGTAGGTTGAAATTTTGGTACATTAAGGAAATTGGCAACACTCTGACTATGTCTAATATTGTAAGTAGTGTGGTATGTGGATAGATATGGAGCAAAATATTTAGGGAAACCAGTATGAATAAACTTGTACACCAGGGTAGCCAGTTTGAACTCTGAGCGAAACCGAACAGGGAGCCAATGGAGTTTCACAAGTACCGGAGTTATCCGTGTATATTTACTCAAATTTGTAACAATTCTAGCTGCACTATTTTGGATAGACTGTAGTCTATGAAGATTGAAGTTGGAGAGACTCCTGAAAAGTGAGTTAAATAGTCCAACCGACTACTAACAAAAGCACTGGCAACCGACACAGCTGCATCCTGAGTCAAGAACTGCCTAATATTTCTAAAATCCCTCACTTGAATAAAGCAGCTTTTACAAACATTCTGGATGTGTTTAGAGAAAGAAAAATCAGAGTCAAACCACACACCCAGGTTCCTGACTGACTCAGTGGGGTGAAGGGGGTTGCCCAAGATGTTGATTGGGAAACATACATTTTAACCTTTCTCTCTGTTTCTTGGAGACAAAAAGGATGAACTCAGTTTTATCAGGATTAAGTTTAAGTTTGCTAGCCGACATCCATTCCTTAATATCTTGAAGGCATCTGTACATATGTACAAATCTCCTCTATATCCTGGGTTATTGGTGGATCTGCTGGGCATCCACTACAGGTCCTAGGTGGTAGAGCTCTGAGTCAGCCCATTCCACATCCTTCAGGTAAAACTGAGTGAAGGTTTTATGTGACTTCCAGTGGCAGGCTGATAAGATTTGTTCTAAGGAGACTCCTCACTGGAAGGCCTTAGAAGCAGCAAAGGCCCTGACATCATGGGCTTTAACCTGATGTAAAGTGTGGGCCTCTTGGTCTGAGAGCTCATAACATAAGATCACAGTCTGTTTGATCCATGAGGAGATAGTGGCAGGTGAGATGTTTTTGTCAAAACCTTTCTTAAAGGAGACAAAGACCAACTCCTTATTTTACCTGAGGTCTGAGGTCCTGTCCAAATAGTAACGCAATGCTCTGACCGGACAGAGGGACCTGTCAGACTTGAGGGATCTATCCAGAGTTGGGGCCAGGGCTGGTATAACCACTGGGGCCACACTGTCTGGACCCTCTTTTGCCACCTGATTCTTGGAAAGGAAGCTGGGCGATCGGTACAGGGATACTTTTGACCAATCAGATTGGTGTCATATAGTTTTGTTTTGCCAAGCATGTATCTCACTTCTACGCTTGCCCGACCCAAGGGCTAAGAGGAAAACTGTCTTGAAGGTCAAATGCTTCAAAGATGCCTCTTTGATTGGTTCAAATGGAGCCTTTGTCAGCTGGTGCAAGACCGGGGATAGGTTCCAGGAGGGGATTCCCCTTCGGCCTTTTTTGGGGGGTCTGTCTCTATGGAAACTATCCAGGAGACGAGTGAGATTTTTGTCCTTGCTGATATTGATGAGTGAATTTCCCAGTTTATCAGCGATGGCTGACCTGTAACCATCAATGGTGCTGAGCTGTAACTTCCTGTCCTGAAATAGGTACACAAGGAAGTCAGCAACTGACTTTACAGGGGGTGCCCTGAAGTCAACCTTATTAGTGATGCACCATTTTGTAAAAATGGCCCACTTTGTCTCATAGACTGATCTGGTGCATCCTCTTTGAGGAGCCTCAATTCTTGCTGCCACTGCCTCAGAGAAGACCTGATCCTTGATTCCTGAGGCTCTAGGAGCCATGCATGGAGATTTAGGCTTGTCAGATTTCTGCGAGGGATCTGATTGAAGGGCTGTGTTAACAGGTTAGGCAGAGGGGGCAGGCTCAGTGGGATTTGGCTGGACATGGCCACTAGATCTCAAAACCAAGGCATGTTGGGCCACCCCGGAGCAATCAGAATGATTCTCTTGCATAGGAAGTCCTTCAACTTCTCCACCACTTTGCCCAATATGGCTGCTAGTGGGAAGACATATGCGTCCAGATCCTCCCATGGCAGACTGGGTGCATCCACTGCTGTGGCCAGGGGATCCGGTACCAGTGATACAAACAGAGGCAACATGTTGTTGAACCACGTGGCAAAAAAGGTCTATTTTTGGCCGGTGCCACCTGCTGTATATTGTCTGGAAGACCTCTGGAAGGAGAAACCACTCTGTTTGGATGGTCCGGCCTAGCCTGGATAGTTTGTCTGCTACTACGTTCAGCTGGCCTGGAATGTGTCGGGCTTTGAGAGTTAGTTGATTTCTGGTACACCAGGTCAAGATTCTCCATAGTAGGGCACAAAGTGGGCCTGACCTCATGCCTCCTTCCTTGTTTATGTATGACACCACTGTGGTGTTGTCTGTTGCTACAAGTACTATCTTGTCTAAGCAGAGGTCTTGGAACTCTTTTAAGGCTTGGAAAACTGCTTTGAGTTCTAGATAATTTATATGCAGCTTGCTTTCCGGAAGGGACCAGGTTCTTCTTGCAGTGCGCTCGTTTAAGTGAGCGCCCCACCCTTCTTCTGATGCGTCTGTAAAGATTTGCAGAGCATGTTTTATTGGGTGTAATGGTTGGCCTGTGAGAACATTGTCTTCTTTTAGCCACCATTGGAAGTGAGGGTGCAGGGACCTGGGAATGGGGATCACCTTTTCTAGTGATTCGGGTATCCTCCAGCTGTTTTTGAGATGCCACTGTATGGGTCTCATATGCAGTCGGCCTAGGAGAACTTGTTTTATTGTGGCTGTTAATAAACCTATCAGAGACATGAACTGCCTGACCGGTCAAGTCGGTAGTGATAGCATTTCTAGTATTTTGTCCTGAAGGTTCTGCCACCGGTTCGGTGTCGGTCGGACCTGACCAGCCCTGAGGTCAATCTGGTAGCCTACAAAATTGAAGATCTGCTTTGGCTCCAGTTCTGATTTTTCTACATTCACCAGCCAACCTTGTTCTTGGCATATTTTCACTAGATCTTGAGTATGCTGGAGCAAACCTGGTGCGATGTGACTCTCACCAATCAGTCGTCTAGGTATTGGTGGATTCTTATATCCCTGTGTATGGCCATCAGTTTCACCTCCTTTGCCACTACAGTGAACTCCAAGGGTGCTGTGGACAGACCAAAAGGCAGTGCTTTGAACTGGTATGTCCAACCCTGGACATGAAATCTCAGATATTTCATGGATTGTTCCTGTATATTGGTATATGGAAGTAGGTGACCTTGAAATCTATTCAGGTGACCCACTCCCCTTGTTGGAGGGATGTCCTGATGGTCTTTGGTGTCTCCATTTTGAATTTTTCCGCCTTGAGGAAAAGATTTAGTTTGCTCAGATCTAGTATAGGTCTGCACTTGTTGTTGGGTTTTGGGACTAGAAATAGCCAGTTGAAAAAGCCCAGAGATTTTTGATTTTGTACCAGCTCTACTGCGCTTTTGTTGATAAGCTGATGCAATGCCTCCACCAGGTAGAGGTTCCTGTGAGGATTGACATAACAGCTTCTGACTGTGGGAGACCTTGAGTGTTTGGGCCGGATCCGAAAGGGGAGGGTGTAACTACTTTCGGACCGGCACCCAAATCCAGCCAAGTTTGCCAATAGTTTTGAAGTCTCACTCCTACAGGCAGATTTTGTGCAGCATTTTTGACATTTATTGCAGGATTTACACAAGACAATTGAGTGACACAAGAAACACTTTTCACATAGTTTTATTTGTGTTCTTTGCAATAGCAAGCTGCTGACCCGGGACTTAATTCTCTCTTTTGGGAATGCCCAGGCGCAGAATGAGCAACTTTTACAACATGACAATTTACATTTAAATGTGTACAAGTGTCTATTGTCTGTCTGGGTGGTGAGCTCCCGGCCAGCAGTCATTCTTGTAACTTGTTTAAACAGTAATTGTCATTTATACAACTGCTGGCCCTTGGCTGGTCGCGATGAGTATTGATGTTTCCCTCTTCTGTTCTGGCCATGAGAAGAGATTTTTTTCCAGGCAGGTAGGTCCTGCTTCTTACTATCCGACTTTCTGTCCTGTCTCTCATATGGGTGATACCGACCCTTTTTGTAAATGGAACCAGAGCGACTCTTGTCAAAGGCTGCTATGTCCTCTTCTGCCTGTTTAATGATATTGTCTGGGAACAAGGTATCCAACTGTAGAGGGGCAGATCTAAGTGTGTTTAAAGTGTCTGCCTTAACACCTGTCTTCAAGTAGGACAGATAAGAGTCTCTTCTGAGTAAAGTGGTGTTGGCCATATTTACAACAAGAGGGTAAAAAATGCCCCAAAAGGCGGGTTGCACAGGCAGCAATAAAGTTAGCGACTGCTGTAATTACATTTAGAAATAAGGAAAGAAATGTTAGGTCACCTAGTTAAGGTGAATGTGTTAGGCGTGCTAAGAAATGTAAAACTTGTAATCTAGGTTACATAATTGTATCTATGCTATAAACGGACAAATGAAAGGACGGAATTACATCAATTTCAAAAGCAACTTAGCTATGATGGTGATCTATATCCTTGTCAAGTTTGAATTCGATTGGACAAAGCGTTTTAGAGTTTGTGTCCGGAAACGGAAATTTTGACAGACAAACGAGCGGACAAAATTACACCGATTTTGAAAAAAACCTAGCTATGATGGTGATCTATCTCCCTGTCAAGTTTGAATTCGATTGGACAAACTGTTTTCGAGTTAGAGTCCGGAAACGGAAAATATGGATGGACAGATGGACATCGGACACATCAATCTAATAGGCGGATTGGTTACACGCAACCCGCCTAACAAAGCCTGTGAAATGTTCCATTGACTTGGCTATGGCATGACATACACTAGCGTTGAAATCCAGTAAGAACTGCAACTCATCAGTGGCTGCTGACACTTTACTCACGGATTTTCCTTTAGCCTCAGTCCTGATAGCTTTCAGTTGTGTTTGCATGTTCTGCTGGACCTTTAAAAGGCAGTGATTAAACCCGGCAGCCTGATTACATATGACTGAGGATTCCCTTGTTGACCTTTCCCGTTTACGTAAACTCTCTTGGCAGATGGGTCTGGAGAGTGGTGGATAAGAAGCGATCCCGGGTTGTCTGGCAATCCTCAGGTAGGTGCTGTTTAAGCGTGAAGAGCCAGTATTCCAAGAGGCAATGGTTTCACTAGTGTCCTTCTTTGGGTCAGTGTGTAGACCATACCGTTTGGCCTGGGATTTTGCTGGCCGTACAAATAGATCCCTGAGGAGATTTCCAGCCTCTGCAGTACGGGAAGGGTATCCCTGGACAAAGGTCAAGTTCAACTTACTCAGTTTGTTACAAAGCCATTCGTCCATGGGAAGATTGACCGACACCTTGCCCGGTGTTTGGAGTTTAGGACCCGCAAAAGGGTTGTCATCCAACGTCTTTGCACCTGAGTCCATATCTGGTAGATGAGTCCATCCCATATATGACCGAATCCTTCTCATAGTTTCCCTGTATGATTGTTCTTCTGAGAGGGATTGGTCAGGGTTGGTGATAGAAACTTCTTGGTTGTCGGAAAGTTCCCCTCCTCTGTGTATAAATCTACAGGAGGCCGGTCAGAAGTGAGACTTTCTGAGTCTGAATCACTTGAGGACGTGTCTTTCCTAGTGGTATCAAAAGCACTGGTAACATGTCTCTGAGCACTAGACTGGCCGGTCGGTCCTGAAGTTCCAAGCATCAGTAGAAGGTCGGTCGATAGTTCTTCCCAACAATAAGGCCTCTAACCGGTTGAACCGGTCCGACCATTTCTGGTCGAGGTGTTCAATCTTCTGATCGGTAGATGTTGAAGAGGCTGGTCGGTTGGATGTCGACTTGACCGACTTATCAGGCTTGACCGACTTGGAGCTGCTGACCTTCTTGTCTTCCTTCTTTTTCTTTTTCTCAGCCGGCTGTCCACTCAAACCAGGCGACCCAGAAGTGCTCTGGCCATCACAACCCCCACTACCAACACAACTGCCGGGTCCACAAGGTTGGGACTGAGAGTGTTATCAGAAGATGGAGGGTTCTTGGCTGGAGTTGAAAACTTAGACTCACGTTTCTCTTTCTTGATCTTGTATGATGGCGTGGAAAGCTGGGCTAACTGTTCTGGTGTAAGAGCGTTGCAATGACGACAATCAGAGCCTGGTTTGTCTACACAGGGATCTTGTCCCTTCTTCTAATCACGACAGCGTTCACAGACGCTATGCCAGTTGAAACCTGCCATCATGTGGCCGCAGCCCCCACGTCATTGACTAGGAGAAGACATAATAGTCTATATGTCGTCTAGAATCCATAATATAAGATAAAAAGTAAAAATATAAAGTATTGCCACCAAAATCCTTGCATTTTCAATTCCTTCACAAATCCATGTGCACTGTACATGTGCCAAACGAAAAAGATGCTACGACGTCATGCTGTTTAGTCAGGAAAGAAGTATGATGCGCCACCTGGTGAGTGCACAGTACCGGGACCAGCCAGCTGGTGGAAACACAGGACATCTTTTTCTGACGTTTGGCGGATTAGCAATTGTCCATTGGATAGGATGTATTAACGCAATAAAAAGTTGTTTGATAACAGAAATGAAAAATTTCTGGTTGGGTCGAAGAGAATAGTGTTCAGCCATTTTCTGTAATGTGAGGCTATTTTGTGATTGACTTGTTGATATAAAGGTCACATATAGATAGTTTATTTCAACATCAAAACTCACATACGTTGTACCTTAACATACAGTCGAGATCTGCACATTTCATCAAAATTAGTGAAGTATTCATTTAGTCACCCCACCCATAAATTCATCATTTTCTGATCAAAACATTAATTTTGCTTTTATCTCAAAAATATAGCAGTCATTTTTGAGTTGCTCAAATCTCAAGAACTACAGAACAGTACAAGATCATATAACTATTTATAATAATTATTATCATTATGACTGCATGTTAATTGTATAATTCACTGATACTAACCCACTGAGCCTTTTGTCAATGAGTTTCTGTACTTTCTGATGTGCTTCTGTCACAATAGACTTATTCCTCACACAATGCAATGCCTCGATTGTGTTGGAGATATTCTCTTTCTGGGGAATTATGTGCAGCTTACCATTGTATACAAACACCTACAATATAGCAAAGTGAGATTGTAAAGAGTATTTTCTTTTCTTTTTTGGGGGGATGGGGATGTGAGGAATTTGAGTGATGCTTTAGTTTCAATAGTTGTCATGAATTAAACAATATCAATTAAATGCACAATGGAAATGCTGAGAAGGATTAAAGATTATGGACCCATTAATTTAGCAAAATAAAAGTATTCCAACTGTGTTAAAATTTTAACAAAAAAACAACAAAAAACAAACAAACAAAAGACAAAAAAAACAAAGAAAAAAAAAGATCTTTGAGAAATATAATCCATGTATGATGAAACTGTACATTTTACCTATTTTAAATAGTCTTTAAATACATGTACTTGGTACAGAACCTTCACAGTAGTTTTTAATCCGTTATCTTATCAAAATGAAATGGAGTTTCATAATTAACCTTCCTGCAACTTTCCTCATAAAAGGTACATAATACACACATTACTGCATGAAAATTTTACTTCACTGATAAATCAGGCTAACATTAAATGATCTTAGTTTTTGAAAGTAAAACTCCAATCCATTCACCCTGTTTTCTGCTGTGTCTGGTTCTAACCAATCTGGTAAGGCATCTGCTGTCTCAATAAGAAGAAACTCCCCATCATTGTCACTGATTCTAAAGAGAAAACAAGTAATAAGTGCCCGTGCCAGGCTTTGAGCTTACTTTATGTTTTGAGCTTCAGAGTAAAAGTGAAAGTAGAAAAAAAGAACACAAAAGTTGTGCGCTTCAAATGGAATGTACACAGTTAACTGTTAAGATGCTTCCTAAGGAGGTACTGAGACCTGGTTGTTCCAAGATATATGCAATTTATTCAACTATGACATAATAAAAGTAGTCATTACACACTTATATATTGAGTAACAAGTATGAAACTTTAATATTCTATTGTTTACAAAAAAGTAGAACAACACCTTCAAAAGAAATTGTGTAGCTGCAGTACTTTTGATGATACAATCCATTTACACATTAGCTAACAACTGAAAAGTTTGCAAGTAGATGTTACTCACTTAGAGATGGAGACAGACTTTCAAACTTCTGACCATGTTGTAGCTATGGAAAATGTAGCTGAACAATGTATTTCAACAAAATGGTCTTTATGCAACAGTTTTCAAGTTATAAGTGATTTTACTCATTATGGAAGGTATTAAAAAGTCAGAAAGTAGCTATTACTGACTTAGCTACTATGGAAAAACTCCCCAGTTTTTTTTTTACTCACCATGTTGTAGCTATAGAAAAAGTAGCTGAACACCACAGTTTAACAAAATGCTCTAAATGCAATACTTTTTCAAGTTATAAGTGATTTAGTGCATGATTTCATGAATTTTAATGCATTAAAACTTATTTTAAAAATTCATTAAAAAATAATCAAGAAAGAAACAGACCTGATAATCACACAAGGGAATCTTCTTGTGGTCTAGTATATATATGCAAGATAGTCAATGACAAAAATTGTGATAAAGTGTTAAAATTGTCAAGATTTGGTTGTGGTACATCACTTGTAATGGCTCTGGGAAACAGATGAACAAACAGATCCACATTCCTTGAACAGTTTTTTATCCTCGATCGATAAGGTATCTTTTAAAAAATAGCATCAGAGATGCCCGTACCCCACAGCCTAGAGAATTATTTTTAACACCATGAGATATAGAAGTACTGTATCAGTACAAAGTTCAGAATACTTTCAGAGCACTGTCAGTTTTATAAAGGTCCAAACAATGTTTAAAGGAGAAAATAATGTCTAAGAGAAAGATAATGCAAGTACTCTTTATCTACATCTGGCATGGCCGAATTATGGTTTAGATGTTTTGAATATAACCATGCATACAGAAGTGTAATACATTCAATGAATGCTTATGTGTGGTGTTCGAGCAAAATCTGTGGCTCACTTGATGAAATTCCATATGTTACAATGGGAAGTTGTAAAAGTAAAATTCTTAATGAATTCTAATATGACTTTAACAGTGCTTAATCTGCATCAAAAGACAGAGCCAAAGGTGCAACAAGATTTTAAAGGTCAAGGTCATTATGACAAGGTCAAATCAAGGTCACACCATGATGCTGCACACCTACAACCCCTAAACCAATGTCCCTACCAAGCATCAACTTCCTACACCTTACGGTTTCCGAGAGATAGCCTGGACAAGATTTTTATAGGTCAAGGTCACTACGGCAAGGTCAAAGGTCAAATCAAGGTCAGACCATGACGTTGCACACCTACACCCCCTAACCAATGTCCCTAGTAAGTATCAACTTCCTACACGTCACGGTTTCCGAGATATAGCCCAGACAAGATTTTATAGGTCAAAAGGTCCCTACGGCAAGGTCAAATTCTGGTCAGATCATGACATTGCACACCCACTCCCCCTTACCAATGTCCCTACCATGTATCAACTTCCTACACCTTACAGTTTCCGAGATATAGCCCGGACAAGATTTTATAGGTCAAGGTCACTACAGCAAGGTCAAATCAAGGTCACACCATGACGTTGCATCCTAACCAATGTCCCTACCAAGTATCAACTTCCTACACCTTACGGTTTCTGAGACAGTCCGGACAAACATTTTCCCGCCGCCTGCCCGCCCGCCCGTCCATCCGGACACCATGGACAATTAAATATTCAATAACTTTATCTTGCTTATATTTATATTTATCCTAATCTCTCTGGTATTAATTCACTGTGCTGATATTATACATGATACTCACTGTACAATTAGTTCTTTAACTAGTGATGTCAAATGCCTCAATATGTACACAATAAACCATTCATCTTCTATGTTGTCTCCAAAATTTGTGGATCCACTAAGATGAGCTGAACTTGATCCTGTCAGAAAGGGTAACATTGAAAGAAATCAAACCACTAAACTACATCTAAAATATTAAATGCATGTATATAACAGGTAATTTCTGAAATTTTATTGAGGAAAACTTTCACCCAACAGTTGGTCTTTTCAGAAAACCAGGCTTCAGTATTAAGTAAAATTTCCCCCCATTGCTAATTATCATTCAGAATTTAAAACAAATTCACTAAAATATAGAGTATACACTATGAACATATTACTGTTATATTACTATAGCAGATAAAGAAAGGGCAGTTATTGATGTTGGTTTACCATCCCAAACTTCTAGGACCATTAATAAGCGAGTTATAAGCACTTTTAAGTTTGGCTATCCTCGTTTGACCTTGAAGGCAGGGTCCAAGGTCAAATCCGACCACACCAAAAGATTCCCAGCCCATGATTTCCTATAGGATGGTTTACCATCCCAAACCTCTAGGACCAATAATAAGCGAGTTATAGGTACTTTTAAGTTTGGCTATCCTTGTTTGATCTTGAAGGAGGGGGCCAAGGTCAAATCCGACCACACCAAAAGATTCCCAGCCCATGATTTTCTATAGGTTGGTTTTCCATTCCAAACCTCTAGGACCAATAATAAGTGAGTTATAAGCACTTTTTAGTTTGGGTATCCTCATTTGACCTTGAAGGAGGGGTCCAAGGTCAAATCGGACCACATCAACAGATTCCCAGCCCATGATTTCCTATATGTCTGTTTACCATCCCAAACCTCTAGGACCAATAACAAGCGAGTTATAAGCACTTTTAAGTTTGGCTATCCTTGTTTGACCTTGAAGGAGGGGTCAAAGGTCAAATCTGACCACACCAAAAGATTCACAGCCCATGATTTCCTACAGGTTGGTTTACCATCCCAAACCTCTAGGACCAATAATAAGGGAAATAAGCACTTTTCATGACTGACAAAGAAACACCTGTGGTGGCCATCTTGTTTTTCAAAATGAGGCCAAAAATATTCCCAGTCAAGATTTTATAATGAGGAACATATCCTGCGAATTTGAGATCTCTACCTATAATACCCTTTCCTCTAGAGGGCCAACAAAAGTCCTTGTTTAAAGTCGAATAAACGTCCCTGGCGGCCATCTTGTTTTTTCAAAATGAGGCCAAAAATATTCCCAGGCAACATTTTATGGTTATTAATATATCCTGCAAACTTGAGAAGGCTAGCTATAATATTTTTTCGTTAGAGCGGTAATGGTGAAATCTCTCTACACACTGCGGCTATCCAGTGGATACAATGATTTACTCAACAGTGAGAACCTGAAAGTAGCTATTGCTCAGCTATGCCATGACATACAGGTCTGCAATTTCACTATGTTATAGCTGACCAAAAATTACGTGAATAACATATGAAACAAAATACTCTAAATGCAATAGTTTTCAAGTTACAACTGATTTACTCAATAGTGATAACCTCAAAGTAGCTATTGCTCAGCTATGCAATGAGCTACATGTCTGAATTTTTACCATGTTATAGCTGACCCAAAAGTAGGTGAACAACATATTTAAGCAAAATACTCCAAATGCAATATTTTTCAAGTTACGACTGATTTACTCAACAGTCAGTACCTGAAAATAGCTATTGCTCAGTTGTGCCATGAGCTACAGGTCTGTAATTTCACTATGTTATAGCTGACCCAAAAGTAGCTGAATAACATATTTACACAAATTTCTGTAAATGCAATAGTTTTCCAATTACAACTGATTTACTCAACAGTGAGAACCTCAAAGTAGCTATTACTCAGCTATGCAATGAGCCACAGGTCTGAAACTTCACTATGTTATAGCTGACCCAAAAGTAGCTGAATAACATATTTATAAGAAATTCTCTAAATGCAATAGTTTTCAAGTTACAAGTGATTTTACTCATGATGGAAGTTACTGAAAAGCCCAAAAGTAGCTATTACTCACTTAGCTATTGAGACAGACACCCAAGTTACTCACCATGTTTTAGCTATGAAAAAAGTAGCTGAATAACATATTTTAACAAAATGCTCTAAATGCAACACTTTTCAAGTTATAAGTGATTTAGTGCATGATTTCATGAATTTTAATGCATTAAAAATTATTAAAAAAATTTATTTAAAAAAAAATAAGACAGATCCAGGTCTCACACTCACACAAGTGCATCTACCTCTGGCCTAGTACATATATGCAAGATATGAGAGAAATCCCTGCAATAGTCACTGAGAAAATTGTGATAAAGTGTTGAAATTTTCACACTTTTGGTGGGGGTACCTCCATTATAATGTCATGTGGGACTCAATGCTGTACTCGGATGGCCACAGGGCATCATGGCCAACGTCTAAGAAAAATAGACATTTATAGTTGGCCGTAGCCTCTCGCTGTCGTCACGTGATAACTTCTGACCAATTGCCCTACTTTCTCGTTGAAATTTCCTAAAACCTACCCCTCAGCTGTAAACAGCGGGGAGGCAGGGTGGGACTGTTCTGAGTCCCACATGGTAAGCTTGTAGCTTATAAAAGCTACATTTAAGTAATTAAAATTTTCAATTTTATTACGCTACAATAGCTTACCATGTGGGACTTAATGCTGAATCCAACCGCCCGATGGCGGGATTACAGCTGAGACTGGAAGGAATGTCAATTTTTCTTAGATTTGAAGTAATATATATATTAGAATAGTGTTAGAAATACCAGTCTGAGTCCCATTTACAGTGCCCCAATCCTGAAGACTGGGCCTGTAAGGAGCCAAAAACCTATATAGAATGGAAGACAGTGCTAAAACTGTCAAGATGTTTTGATTGTAGGACGGAAGTGCAGCAGTGCTCACTTAGAGGTCTAAGGGTCCATAGGGGCCCGTCACGAGTGACATACCAGCCCAATGGTTGGAATTCTCAAAAAAAATTTTGCCACCTGAATATGAGATTAATGACAACTTAATAAGTCCTTAATACAAATTACTTTGATAAACTAAAAAACAACTAGAGGATCGCTCGCAAAAAAAAAAGATAATGTTTTTGCATAGCAAAAACAAAGCGTCCCAAAAAGGATATAAAGGTGAGTGCTAAAGTATTAAGAAAATGCTTCGTTTCTAGCCTTATACTGGTGTGGCAACCAAAGTCAGCGCAGTCTGCTCTATCTAGCACGGTTTTCAAGATATAAGCATTTTTGTGTTTTGCAAAAAATAAAAAAATTAAAAATGTCCGCTATATTTGGCGAGACAAAAATATTTTGAAAATTGGCATGGCTACTCTGCAGAGATACCCAGCAGGTCCAAAATTTTGTTGAGTTCGCTCCATATAGCACGGTTTTCGAGATATAAGCATTTTTGTGTTTTGCAAAAACTTTGAAAATTCAAAATGGCCACCATTTTTGGGGAGACAAAAATTTTTGTCAAGACCACTGCCGTGGTGTGTATCTCCCGCCGAGCATTAAAGCAGAAGAAATAGCTTTTCCGAGATATTCACAATTTTTCATTTTCGTGTGTGAAAGGTCTTTCAAAAGTAGGTGAATGAGTTATTTGAGAAAAATTGGCTATCTGCAATACTATTAAGAGATAATTCACATTTACTCATTTTGAGTAGGTGAATAATTATCTATGGGTCTGAAACTTCACCAAGTGAAAGCTCTCCCAAAAGTAGGTGAATGAGTTATTTGAGAAAAATTGGCTATCTGCAATACTTTTAGAGATAATTCGCATTTACTCACTTTGAGTAGACGAGTAATTAGCTATGGGTCTGAAACTTCACCAAGTAAAAGCTCTCCCAAAAGTAGGTGAATGATTAATTTGAGAAAAATTGGCTATCTGCAATACTTTTAGAGATAATTCGCATTTACTCATTTTGAGTAGGTGAATAATTAGCTATGGGTCTGAAACTTCACCATGTGAAAGCTCTCCCACAAGTAGATGAATGAGTATTTGATAAAAATTGGGTATCCGCAATACTTTTACAGATAATTAGCATTTACTCATTTTGAGTAGGTGAATAAATAGCTATGGGTCTGAAACTTCACAGAGTGAAAGCTCTCCCAAAAGTAGGTGAATGAGTTATTTGAGAAAAATTGGCTATCTGCAATACTTTTAGACATAATTCACATTTACTCATTTTGAGTAGGTGAATAATTAGCTATGGGTCTGAAACTTCACCAAGTGAAAGCTCTGCCAAAAGTAGGTGAATGAGTTATTGGAGAAAAATTGGCTATCTGCAATACTTTTAGAGATAATTCGCATTTACTCATTTTGAGTAGGTGAGTAATTAGCTATGGGTCTGAAACTTCACCAAGTGAAAGCTCTCCCAAAAGTAGGTGGATGAGTTATTTGAGAAAAATTGGCTATCTGCAATACTTTTAGAGATAATTCGCATTTACTCACTTTGAGTAGACGAGTAATTAGCTATGGGTCTGAAACTTCAAGTAAAAGCTCTCCCAAAAGTAGGTGAATGATTAATTTGAGAAAAATTGGCTATCTGCAATACTTTTAGAGATAATTCGCATTTACTCATTTTGAGTAGGTGAGTAATTAGCTATGGGTCTGAAACTTCACCAAGTGAAAGCTCTCCCAAAAGTAGGTGAATGAGTTATTTGAGAAAAATTGGCTATCTGCAATACTTTTAGAGATAATTCGCATTTACTCATTTTGAGTAGGTGAGTAATTAGCTATGGGTCTGAAACTTCACCAAGTGAAAGCTCTCCCAAAAGTAGGTGAATGATTAATTTGAGAAAAATTGGCTATCTGCAATACTTTTAGAGATAATTCGCATTTACTCATTTTGAGTAGGTGAGTAATTAGCTATGGGTCTGAAACTTCAGAGTGAAAGCTCTCCCAAAAGTAGGTGAATGAGTTATTTGAGAAAAATTGGCTATCTGCAATACTTTTAGAGATAATTCGCATTTACTCATTTTGAGTAGGTGAGTAATTAGCTATGGGTCTGAAACTTCACCAAGTGAAAGCTCTCCCAAAAGTAGGTGAATGAGTTATTTGAGAAAAATTGGCTATCTGCAATACTTTTAGAGATAATTCACATTTACTCATTTTCAGTAGGTGAGTAATTAGCTATGGGTCTGAAACTTCACCAAGTGAAAGCTCTCCCAAAAGTAGGTGAATGAGTTATTTGAGAAAAATTGGCTATCTGCAATACTTTTAGAGATAATTCGCATTTACTCATTTTGAGTAGGTGAGTAATTAGCTATGGGTCTGAAACTTCACCAAGTGAAAGCTCTCCCAAAAGTAGGTGAATGATTAATTTGGCAAAAATTGGCTATCTGCAATACTTTTAGAGATAATTCGCATTTACTCATTTTGAGTAGGTGAGTAATTAGCTATGGGTCTGAAACTTCACAGAGTGAAAGCTCTCCCAAAAGTAGGTGAATGAGTTATTTGAGAAAAATTGGCTATCTGCAATACTTTTAGAGATAATTCGCATTTACTCATTTTGAGTAGGTGAGTAATTAGCTATGGGTCTGAAACTTCACCAAGTGAAAGCTCTCCCAAAATTAGGTGAATGATTTATTTGAGAAAAATTGGCTATCTGCAATACTTTTACAGATAATTAGCATTTACTCATTTTGAGTAGGTAAATAATTAGCTATGGGTCTGAAACTTCACCATGTGAAAGCTCTCCCACAAGTAGATGAATGAGTTATTTGATAAAAATTGGGTATCCGCAATACTTTTACAGATAATTAGCATTTACTCATTTTGAGTAGGTAAATAATTAGCTATGGGTCTGAAACTTCACCATGTGAAAGCTCTCCCAAAAGTAGGTGAATGAGTTATTTGAGAAAAATTGGCTATCTGCAATACTTTTGGAGATAATTCGCATTTACTCATTTTGAGTAGGTGAGTAATTGGCTATGGGTCTGAAACTTCACCATGTGAAAGCTCTTCCAAAAGTAGGTGAATGAGTTATTTGAGAAAAATTGGCTATCTGCAATACTTTTAAGAGATAATTCGCATTTACTCATTTTGAGTAGGTGAGTAATCATCTACGGGTCTGAAACTTCACCATGTGAAAGCTCTCCCAAAAGTACATGAATGAGTTATTTGATAAAAATTGGGTATCCGCAATAGTTTTTGAGATAATTAGCATTTACTCATTTTGAGTAGGTGAGTAATTAGCTACGGGTCTGAAACTTCACCAAGTGAAAGCTCTTCCAAAAGTAGGTGAATAAGTTATTTGAGAAAAACTGGCTATCTGCAATACTTTTAGAGATAATTCGCATTTACTCATTTTGAGTAGGTGAGTAATTGGCTATGGGTCTGAAACTTCACCATGTGAAAGCTCTTCCAAAAGTAGGTGAATGATTTATTTGAGAAAAATTGGCTATCTGCAATACTTTTACAGATAATTAGCATTTACTCATTTTGAGTAGGTAAATAATTAGCTATGGGTCTGAAACTTCACCATGTGAAAGCTCTCCCACAAGTAGATGAATGAGTTATTTGATAAAAATTGGGTATCCGCAATACTTTTACAGATAATTAGCATTTACTCATTTTGAGTAGGTAAATAATTAGCTATGGGTCTGAAACTTCACCATGTGAAAGCTCTCCCAAAAGTAGGTGAATGAGTTATTTGAGAAAAATTGGCTATCTGCAATACTTTTGGAGATAATTCGCATTTACTCATTTTGAGTAGGTGAGTAATTGGCTATGGGTCTGAAACTTCACCATGTGAAAGCTCTTCCAAAAGTAGGTGAATGAGTTATTTGAGAAAAATTGGCTATCTGCAATACTTTTAAGAGATAATTCGCATTTACTCATTTTGAGTAGGTGAGTAATCATCTACGGGTCTGAAACTTCACCATGTGAAAGCTCTCCCAAAAGTACATGAATGAGTTATTTGATAAAAATTGGGTATCCGCAATAGTTTTTGAGATAATTAGCATTTACTCATTTTGAGTAGGTGAGTAATTAGCTACGGGTCTGAAACTTCACCAAGTGAAAGCTCTTCCAAAAGTAGGTGAATAAGTTATTTGAGAAAAATTGGCTATCTGCAATACTTTTAGAGATAATTCGCATTTACTCATTTTGAGTAGGTGAGTAATTGGCTATGGGTCTGAAACTTCACCATGTGAAAGCTCTTCCAAAAGTAGGTGAATGAGTTATTTGAGAAAAATTGGCTATCTGCAATACTTTTAAGAGATAATTCGCATTTACTCATTTTGAGTAGGTGAGTAATCATCTACGGGTCTGAAACTTCACCATGTGAAAGCTCTCCCAAAAGTACATGAATGAGTTATTTGATAAAAATTGGGTATCCGCAATAGTTTTTGAGATAATTAGCATTTACTCATTTTGAGTAGGTGAGTAATTAGCTACGGGTCTGAAACTTCACCAAGTGAAAGCTCTTCCAAAAGTAGGTGAATGAGTTATTTGAGAAAAATTGGCCATCTGCAATACTTTTAGAGGTAATTCGCATTTACTCTTTTTGAGAAGGTGAGCAATTAGCTATGGGTCTGAAACTTCACCAAGTGAAAGCTCTTTGGGATAGCTGCTCTGCAGAGATACCCTGAAGATAAAAAATTTCATCGAAATCACTCTATGTAGCACGGTTTTCGAAATATTAGCATTTTTGTGTTTTGCAATTTTTGCGCAAAAATTCGAAAATTCAAAATGGCCGCCATTTTTGGCAAGATAAAATTTTTTTGAAAATTGGCATGGCTACTCTGCAGAGATACCCTGTGGGTCAAAAATTTCGTCGAAATCGCTCTATCTAGCACGGTTTTCGAGATATAAGCATTTTTGTGTTTTGCAATTTTGCGAAAAATTTGAAAATTCAAAATGGCCGCCATTTTTTGCGAGAAATTTTTTGTTTGAAAATTGGCATGGCTACTCTGCAGAGATACCCTGCGGGTCAAAAATTTCATTGAAATCGCTCTATCTAGCACGGTTTTCGAGATATAAGCATTTTTGTGTTTTGCAATTTTTGCGAAAATTAAGAAAATTCAAAATGGCCGCCATTTTTGGCGAGACAAAATTTTTTTTGAAAATTGGAAAAAGTACTCCGCAGAGATATCCTGCGCGTCAAAAATTTTGTCGAAATTGCTCTATCTAGCACGGTTTTTGAGATATAAGCATTTTTGTGTTTTGCAATTTTTGCGAAAATTTCGAAAATTCAAAATGGCCGCCATTTTGGGCGAGACAAAAATTTTTTGAAAATTGGGAAAACTACTCCGCAGAGATACCCTGTGGGTCAAAAATTTCGTCGAAATCGCTCTATGTAGCACGGTTTTCGATATATAAGCATTTTTGTGTTTTCCTTATTTGGAAAATTCGTAATGATTAATTAATCATTAATTACTCGGCCATTTCTTGACCAATCAATGCCAAAATCTAATGATTTCCAGATTTTAATAGAATGAATGTAATTGCCTAATTTCAGGTGAATTGATAAAATTCCTTTCAAGTTATCATCCGGACAAGCTTCCCCATTGAAAAATAGACATTTTTGGTCATGTGACCTCTCTGATTGGTTGAAATGTCACTGCAGCATATTCAAAAAAATTCCCCAAGGCTACTGCCTAAACCTGCCACATTTGAAAAGAATCCGCCTAACGGTTACAGAGTTATAAGGAAAACAAAATGCGGAGCCGGCGGAGCCTGAAGCTCTCCCATACACAAACAAGCGTCCCTTGCGGGACGCTTAAAAATGACCTTACCCGTAACATCTTGAAGGTAAAAGAATACCTAGATCCTGGGATTAGACTGCTGAAGACTTAGTTGTAGCGGATGTGCCCCCCCCCCCCCCCCCTTTTTTTCTTTCCGAGGACAACTCGTCTGAGGGGAAGGATCTAGGACTTGTTGTGCCGCCACTACGGGTCCCAGATACATATTGTTGTCGTTGTCTGACCAAGTCTTTTAGGTAAAAATTTGTAAATGTGTTGTGAGCTTTCCAGTGACAGGCTTGCATGAATTGGTCCACCGATACCCCACCGTAAAAGGCCTTAGAGGCTGCGAAGGCCCGGATGTCATGCATTTTAACTTGGCTTGTTGGTCTGCTTGTTTATAACAAAGTAGGATGGTTTGTTTCAACCAGGAAGAGAGAGTAACGGGTCTGATGTCTGAGGTATGTCCTTTCTTGAAGGAGATGAAAAGGAGGGAACGAGACCCTCTCAGGTCTTTGGTTCGATCCAAATAGTACCTCAGGGCCCGCACCGGACACAGGGTCCTGTCTTCTTTGAATTGTCTATCTACAATGGTAGTCAAAGCAGGAATAGTTACTGGAGACACACTTTGAGAACCTTCTCTTGCTAGTTGGTTTTTGGCTATGAAATCAGAAGAAGGGAACAAGGCGACCTTTTCCCAATGGCCTAGAATAGATACTTTGTTTGCGACCCAGGCATGGATTTCGCTGCGGCGTTTGCCGGAGGCCAAAGCTAGCAAGAAAGCAGTTTTGAGGGTAAGATGTTTGAGGTCTGTGTCTTTCATAGGCTCAAAGGGTGCTTTTGTGAGCTCATTGAGAACAACAGAAAGGTTCCACTTAGGAAGATTTCTGGAACTTTTTGGACGATGCCTTTGGAAACTGGAGAGTAACCTATGAAGGTCTGCATTGTGTGCAATATGGTGGGCTGTTGGGCCCAAAGTGTCAACGATTGCAGTCCTGTAACCATCAATGGTCAAGGGGCGCCTGTTTAGGTCTTGGTACAGGTACATGAAAAAATCTGAGATTTGTTTCACAGATGGAGTAGAGAAATCCACCGAATTTTCTCTGCACCATTTTTCAAATAGGGCCCACTTTGACTTGTAGATGGTCCTTGTTGATGACCGCTGAGGAGCAGCAATTCTCTCTGCCACCTCCACAGAGAAGCCTTGTTCTTGGAGTTGTCCGCTCCTAGACACCAGGCGTGGAGGTTGAGCTGTTGTGGGTTGTTGTGGAACACATACCTATGGGACTGTTTGAGTAGGGTCATTGACACTGGAAGTTGTAGTGGGATCTCTGTTGAGAGCTGCACTAGGTCCCAAAACCAGGGCATCCCTGGACAGCCTGGGGCTATTACGATGATCAGGCAATGCTTGATCTTTTGGATCACCTTGTGAAGGAGAGCCGTAGGAGGGTAAGCATAGGCAGTGAGACTCGTCCAGTTTATGTTCAGAGCATCTATGTCCCAAGCCTTTGGGTCTGGGACAGGAGATACGTACAGTGGAAGTTTGTGGTTCAGATGAGTGGCAAATAAGTCTACATGAGGTGTGAACCACTTCTGGTATTTCTGTTTGAACACCTGCAGATGCAGAGACCATTCGGTTGACTGCACTTGGTTGGACCTGGACAACAGGTCGGCCATCACATTCAGGCACCCTGGAATGTGCCTGGCTTTCAATGTTATGTGATAGTGATGGCACCAGGTCATAATCTTCCACAGGAGAGCACACATCTCTGCTGAGTGAGTTCCTCCTTTGTTGATGTAGGCTACCATTGTTGAGTTGTCTGTCGCAACTAGCACTGTTTGGTTCTGGCACTGGTCCTTGAAGTCTCGAAGGGCCAGTGAGACCGCCTTCAATTCTAGGACGTTTATGTACAGTAGCCTTTTTCCCCGATCTGACCACAGACCCTTTGTAGAATTTTGATCTAAGTGAGCGCCCCAACCTTCGTTTGAGGCGTCGGTAAAGAGTTGAATACTGTGGTCCTTGGGATGAAGGTCTGCACCTTTCATCACGTTTGAGGGATTTTGCCACCAGTCTAGGTGGGCTGCAATGGCTTCTGTCCAAGGAAGGAGGCTGTCCAGCGACTGAGGCTATCTCCAGTGCTCCTTGAGATGAAACTGAAAGGGTCTCATGTGAAGGCATCCCTCCGGGACCATTTTCTCCGTTGAGGCAAGCAACCCAGTTAGCGACATCAAACATCTTGCAGTCAAAACATGTTTTGACTTGAGTCTTAGGATCAAATCCTGAAGTTTGAGCCATCTTTCTTGAGTGGGTTTGTTGTTAGTTGAGCTGAATCTAGATGGTATTCGTAGCCCACGAACGAAAACACCTGAGTAGGTTTCAGTTCTGATTTTTCCTGATTTATTATCCAACCCAAGGACTGAGTTAGGTCTACCACCGCCTGAGTGTTCATTTGGGCTTCCTCCTGAGACTGGGACCTGATCAGCCAGTCGTCCAGGTATTGGTGAAGTCTGAGTCCTTTGGAGAGAGCCATTAGTTTGACTTCCTTTACAATCATTGTAAAGACCTGGGGGGCTGTGGCTAGTCCGAATGGGAGGGAGGTGAACTGGAACACCTGTGACTTGTAGCAAAACCTTAGGTATTTCCTTGAGTTTGGATGGATGGGGATGTGTAGGTAAGCGTCCGACAGATCTATCGACGATACCCACTCCCCTGGAATCAGGGAAGTCCTGATGGACTCTGGAGTTTCCATTTTGAACTTTTCTACGTGTAGAAAAGTGTTGAGCCTGCTTAGGTCTATGACTGGCCTCCACCTTTGGTGAGGCTTGGGTACTAGGAACAGGCGACTGTAAAACCCAAGAGATTTTACATTTTCCACCCTTTCGATTGCGTTTTTTGACAAAGAGACTGGATACAAGAGGCCAGGGCTTGGTCTTTTTGATGGGCCTTGTACTCTGACAGGATCAGAGGGAATCTGACCAAATTTGGCTTTGAAAGGAATGGCAGTACGTAGCCATTGGTGATAATGTTTAACACGTTTGGAGAACATTTGTTTGTTTGCCAGTCTCTCCTGAAAGAACGGAGGCGACCTCCTACTGGTGGACTGAGTGAGGTTTTGGAGGAGTCATTGGGAAGAGGGGTTTCCACGCCCTCTTCCCCTATTATGGGGTTGAAAACGACCCCTGGAGCCTCTGAAGTTCGGTTTCCCCCTTGCTGAGGAAAACGATTGGTTACTGCTTTGTGAGGAGTTACCCCCATAGGGGCGTTTCCTGTAGGAGCCTCTTCTCTTGTTATGGGGACCACGAAAGGGCTTATTCTGATAGGGTGCGAAACCCTGAGAGTCTTTAGAGGTGCCTTTTTTGAGGAGGAAGTCTTCACCTTCCTTCACAAGTTGAGACTGGAACAAGGAAGGGTCCCAAAAGGACGAGTTCCTGAGTTCTTGGCGTCTCGTTTCCCCCAATTGAGGTTGTAAGAGGGTCATTTCAGCTTCACGCCTAAGCAAGCCGGTATTAGCCATAGAATATAATTCCCTCTGGAGAATATGGGCTAGGGATTTGCTGAGGCAAGTAAGGGCCCTGTGTTGAATAAGAACTGTCTTATTCCAAAAATCCATGTACTCACAGACTTCCTCATATCCACGCTTTGCTGCTTTTTCAGGATTGGCACCTTTTTGGATTTGTGACTTAATCTTCTTGACAGTTGACTTAATGCTATGTTGACACTT
The DNA here is from genome assembly GCA_964017235.1 of Sabellastarte sp. h YS-2021. Lineage (NCBI taxonomy): Eukaryota > Metazoa > Annelida > Polychaeta > Sabellida > Sabellidae > Sabellastarte > Sabellastarte sp. h YS-2021. The sequence continues at coordinate 44,737,746 of OZ024931.1, read as the reverse complement.
CTCAAGGGAAGCATTGCAAGAAGAAGAAGTTTTAGCAAAGGCAGCGGTGAAATTGAGGGTTGAGATATTTTGCCTAGCCTGATGCTCCAATTCTTTGAGAATTGGTAGGGGGACCTTGCCCATAGGGGCCCCAGAGGGTTTAGGAGTAATACAGATTTTGGCGAAATCTGTATTCAACTCCTGATATTTGTCCTGATAACAGGGCTGTCCCACCCTGTACCACTTAGAAGTGGATGGAGGAGGCTTGACGTATTTACCCTCGGGTAAATTAGCAGCCTTAAAGTCATGTTGAAATTTATCAAAGGCGTCCTTGATAACTGAGCTAAGTGGAAGAATAGAGGAAGGACCTCTAGGTCTGAGCTCTTGACGGCCTTTCTCATCGTCCAGACCCATGACTGAAGTTGAGGACCCAGGCATAGACTCCCTGGGGTCAGGGAGGGAAAGAATGCGCCTAAAAGTGTCGACCTCTTCAGCGTACTGTGAGGGAATGTCAGACAGAGCTACTTCCCTATAATAAGGCGGGTCTGGATCATGTTGAGGGAGGTCTTGATCAGAAACAGCCCCTGAGGGTTGAGCCCCAGAGGGCTTAGAAGACCTGTGTCCGGCTACAGGGGACTGATCCTCCCCTGAGGAAGATGACACATATCTGGACCTTGATTTGTGTTTACTCTTATCAGAGTGCTTTTTAGGTTTGGTAGAAGGGATCCGAGGTTCATTAGATTGATCCGAGGCAGACCTGGATTTAATTTCATGCCCACTGCGAGAGTGGCTATGCTTTTTGGGTTTATCCGAGACCTTTTTCGGAGGTAGTTCAGCCAGATTGATCCAAGGCAGACCTGGATTTAATTTCATGCCCACTGCGAGAGTGGCTATGCTTTTTGGGTTTATCCGAGACCTTTTTCGGAGGTAGTTCAGATGTAGCAACGTACTGATCCGAGGTATCATGCTGGTCAAGTACGAGACGAGGAGGGAGTGCTGGACCGTAGTCCACATCCATATCCTCGGTTTGTATGTTAGTTCTAGGTCTCGGAGGGGGTAGGTCCAGATTGACAGCAGTACTGGATGTACCAGGTTTGGAAGCAAGAAACGAGGTCTGATCCACCTCTGTTTGCTTTTTAGCAGTCAACTCCTCTCGGAGCGACTGAAAAGCTTCCAACATGGATGCCTGGAAGGAACCCATTTGTTGCTGTAAATGAATATTTAAAGAATTGCCCAGGGATTTTTCTAGATTTGTTTCAATCTTTTGTTGCAAGGCAGTACCTGGGTGGGTGGGACAGATTTGGCTGGTGTGTTAAGTGATAAAGAACTGAAAGGAAGGGGCTGAGGACGGGGGGGGGGGGGGAGGGTAAAAAGATTGTCAGCAGCACTCTCGAGGTCTGCATTTGAGCCAGTGAAGGAATCCCCGTCGCCTTCGCCCAAGAGATCAAGTTCATCATCTTTTGTATTAGTGTCCGCCTTTTGTTTTTTAAGATAGCATTTCCTGTGCTGAATTTTCTTCATCTGGTCATCTGTAAAAGATGCACAGATATCACAGGGCGTTTCAAAAGTGACACAGGGGTCATCACCCTTGCCAGCCTCCCTACAGGTAGGGCAATAGTTGTGTAAATCGAAACTAAAACAAAAATGGCGGCACTTCAGTGCTCTCGGTTTGTCTTTATTCGTTTGATGAATGGACATTTTAAACGCAATAAAAAACGTAGAATATAAAGGGCCTGAACCGAGGAAAACTCAAAACACGCGAAAACAAGAAATATACTTATCCTGTCAAAATAAAAATTTTACAGAATGATCTATGTTATATAATAAAAGAAATATCTAAAAAAGAACCTCCAACAATAAGTAAAAGCTGAGAAATAAATGAAAATGTCTGTATGTTTACAAACTGCTACCAGTCGACGTGGCCAACGAGAAAGTAGGGCGATTGGTCAGAAGTTATCATGTGACGACAACGAGAGGCTACGGCCAACTATAAATGTCTATTTTTCTTAGACGTTGGCCATGATGCCCTGTGGCTATCCGAGTACAGCATTGAGTCCCACATGGTAAGCTATTGTAGCGTAATAAAATGTAGTTTTAATCAATTAAGTACTTGGGTAAGCCTTTGTATTGTCAAATTTCTGTACCCTGGCATCAGCTTTTCACAAAATTTTGCTTATTATATTAGATACTTGACATTTTTCTCATAACATTTGTTTACATCATGCTTCACTGGAACTTCCACTTAGTTACAACTAAAATACAGTTGCCCAAATTTGGATCAGTTATTTCCAAGTACACATGACCCGGTGTTGTTTTTCTAACAAAATCAGTCTTAGTTATAAGCAGCATGGCTACCCTCATTTAACCCTGAAGGAGGGAGCCAAGGTCAAATCTGAGCACATAAAACAATCCCAGCATATAATTTCAGAATTCCCATAGCTTGGTTACACATCTCCAACCTCCAACACCAAACATAAGCTAGTTATTAACACTGTGAAGTTTGACTACCCTTGTTTCATCTTGTAAGAAAGGGTTCAAGGTCTAATCTGACCTCATAAAAAGTCCAATCATAGGATTCCTCATACAGTAGTCTGAGATTTTAAACCTATGAACCAATAATAACTCCTACATAGGCTGTGGTACCCATACTGTTTTTTTGTTTTTGTTTTTTTAAATCGGGCCAAAAGTATTCCCAGGTAAGCTTTTTTGATGAAGAAGATATGCTGTAAATGTGAGAGATGTGGATGTAAAACCTTTCACAACGTAATGGTATCGACCAAATCTCTACACACTGGAAGTGGCATACATGAAGAGATATCCAAAACTCAGGAAATATTTTGGAGTGATCATAATTAGAATTGCTTGCATAGCAGTAAAAATCCATTCCCGAATAAACAAAATGTCTAATTTAACTTCATTGATGCCACTGTGTATCTGTACTGGCATCTTAGAAGTGGGACTCTGTTATTTCAGCAATAATATGGTAAAAATGAGAAAACATTTGTGAGCTAAATCTAATCTAATCTAATGTGGACTTTTATAGCGCTTAATCTCCATCACTGATGGACTCTAAGGCGCATCTAAACATAAAGCAAGGCAGTTATCGTTAATCAAGGGACATAGCCAGGTCGTACCAAGGAGAAATTGTTATGATATGTGTACAATCCATACTTGTATAATTCATTTGCTTGAGCCAATGAAAGGCTACTTTTAAACAGAGTGACTCTTGTGTATTTATTTATGTTGTGATGTGTACACAGCTCTGGCATCTCACAGCACACACAGACACACACTCTCTAGCTCTTATTGTCTGGATTCCCTTTGTGTCAGAAGCAATAAATGTGTTTGAATTAACTTGTCTCTTTTTATGCTTATAAAAAGAAAGTATTGAAACATAAATAATTATGCATTCATGGGATTTCCTATCTATTTTTAACTCTGGACACTTTTCAAAGACATGCTATTTTCATTAATAAAAGGGAAAAGTAATTTTTTTTTCTGGTCTTTCTTGATGTTTTGTAACATGCACAGTTGCATTAAACAACACATACCACAAAACAATTAGAGTATAGCTGTGCATAAGAGAACATATATTTCATTGATGCCACTGTGTATCTGTACTGGCATCTTAGAAGTGGGACTCTGTTATTTCAGCAATAATATGGTAAAAATGAGAAAACATGGCATGAATATAATATAGAGGGATCAGTGAAGATAGAGGTGCCGATCGGCAAACGGATGGAGATCTCCCCCCTTGACCCATGTTTTGGCCGCCCTCACCACACCTTCACAGGACTTTAACATGAGTGGCCTACTACACTCTGAAATCAAGTATTATTGTTAAAATTATTTGTCTTTCTGTAGCCTGCAGATGAGCCGCGGCCAACTTATGCAGCGTTCTTACTAGTCCAAAGCTTATAGACTTATCACTGCGCTTTTCGCTGACGCCCGCTACGTGTAAGTCTAAAGACCTTCTTGGAAGTAAACAATAAATCGATGTAAAACTGCAATAATATCACGATTATGCAGACAACCTGTCACCTAATTAATCTGTACATAAATATACACAATATTCACCATTTATATGAACAATTAGGTCTCCACCAACCTTATATCAACTGATTTCATATTTGAAGTGAGTATCCACGAACCGCCATTTTGTTTTTTTGACATCCACGAACAAGAAAATTTTTTTCATGAAAGTTTTTTGTGAGAACTCATACAGGGTTTACTGAAGTTCCATTCGTGGAAAATGTATGTGGATAAACAAATTACATAGATCTAAACCAGGATTTGATTTTTATGTAATGAAAAATGCAAAATAATGTACATTTTATTGCATAACACCTATTATGCTTAATTTTTCTTTAAAATATACATATAGATGTACAAAACTATGACTTTCCAATGGGAAAATATATTTAAAACTATTGTTTTAACTCTTCTAGGGTGTACCTGCATCACGCTATTTTGACTTGATTTTTTTAATTCTTTGAAACATTACTTTCCCTTTTCAAACGGAAATTATTGTAGTTTGCGGTGCTTTTCATTTAAACTTAATCACTGAGTGTTGACAAATGAATTTTAAAAGTATTAAAAATGCTAGAAATTAAATGTTGAAAAAACGATTTTTACAAAGAAATAATGTTCATAATTATTGAAGTAAAATCTCATGTTCATACATAAATTTTTATATATTTCATTGCAGTTAGACTTTACCTTTTGCTTCAGGGAATGAGCTGTTTATTTGATAAGAAATGATATTGTTTTGAACATCTGTGGAAAGTTAGGCATTATAAACCAAATAAAATTTTAAATTATTTTATTTTCTTTATTTGATTTGGATACCACAAAAATGAAAAGAGGCATTGTTAAAATCTGGTTTCATAAAATATGGTAGTTTTTTGGAACCTTTTCAGAAATGTTTTGCTAAACATATGAGTGAAACCTACTTTTTAAATAAAGTTATCATATTAACTGTGATAATGTAACATTTAATAAGTTATAGTATTTTAAAAACAAATTATTGTTTCTGATATTTTAAAATTGAAACAGTTTGGTTATACATTTGCAAAATTTTTTGGTCTCTTCAGGATTCTGGTACAATTTCCCTTTTCAAATATGAAAAAAAAAATTTTTTTTTTGAAGTAACCTACCTTATCTAAGTACTGAAAATTAGGTACCTAAGTTGTCTTTCACTTCAATGTTGCTTCATCAGAGACATTCAGAAGTAAAAATGTTTAGACTGGTGACTATCCGCCCCCACACTTTCCTAGCTACCTTTAAATTCAAAGTGGCCACGAGAAATGAATAACCTTTTAAGATGGAGTGGGGGAGGGTAGCCCCCAGTAAAACCATAACTGTGATCCCTTGGGTATATGTAAATAGAAGTCATATTTTTTATATCCACTCAATAAAATTAATGTATTTATAGTTCATGATTCTCTTGCATATTTTATTAGATTATTTGGATGATACAGGGTTAATTTAAGTGTTATTAACTTCATTTTTAATGTAAATTTTAGGTAAAGAAATCATTTTAAACCGTTATTTTAGTAAACTGCAAATTCATCTTCACTCTAGAATTATCAGAGTAAAGTTTTTATCATCTGGAGCATTTTTGAGACAATTGTGTTTTCACGGTGCCTGTTTTCAGTGAGTTTATCTAAAATATTAAGACTGTAGATTTATGAATCTTTGTTTTCATTTGTATTGTCTTTCTTATTATTTAAAATTTCATAATTTACATAGGAAATAACAACATGAAAATGTTGTTCATTAAATACATGGTATACTTCCCTAGAAATGAGAACATTGTATTTGTCCTGATTTTGAATGACAAACCATGACTTATATGACCTTTACTTCTTCAAAATCATACTGTAATGAGCAAAATTCTGGATTTCATCATCCACAGCATCAAAAAATAGTTTAATTATGGACACACATAAAAAATCTTTATATTCAATCCCCTCTTCATTTTAAAATTTTTACAGCCCATAAGATTTAAATGAAAAGCTTACTTTTTTTTAGGGGGGGTGGGGGGGGGGGGTCATTTTAAAAATACAAAACAATTTTTCCTTGTAAACTATCAATTGACATAAAAAGTACTGAAAGACATTTTAAGAAATTAATTTTTTTTATTTGTTTTTGTGAAGGACATTAAAAATTAGAACTAAATTCAAAACAATAGCATAAAACACCATGCATATTAAATTCATACATATTTCAAGCTTTAAAATGATATATAATGTGCTGAAATAAAGCAAGGAAATTATTATTTTTTTTAATATTTTAACCGGGTAATTAGTTAATATTCTGGTTCGCACATGGCCATCGTTTTTCCACTTTCTTGATTGTAAACAGGGTTGCTGCACATGTGTCCTCGGAACTCCAACTAATATGGTTTTCAAAATCTACTGGAATTTCAACCCGTTGTTTATACCACTGATGTAAATTATCATTACAATTATTTTTTCTTGATTTTTTTTTCTAAATGTCAGTAGATTAAAAAGGAAAGTATTATCTTTCAAGTAGATGGGGACAAATATTTCTAATCATTTTATTCAACTGGATTGTGATGGAGGTAGGATACAGACATCATTCTGAGCAGCAGCAGCAAGAGCAGCAGCAGTGACAGTACACCCTTACAAAGCAGTGTATTGGAGTTATTGAAGTGATTTTATTTATTTATTTTGGGTTTTCTGTCGCTTTCAACACTGTACAGGTCATATCACGATGGTTAGTTAGAAGGCCAGAGGAAACCAGTACATACAGTGGGTCAAGGTTCTGTACTGTAAACTGCCGACCAATGGAAAGCAACTACCAGTTTTCCCACTTGAGGTAGAGATAGGACCCGAACCACTACCTCAGAGGTGGAAGGGGAGAGTGTTACCACTCTGCCACCATGGCCCCCTTTAATGAACTGAAATAGGCTTTGCAAATGTCATAAAAGGTAACAGATACATCCAGAATTGTCAAGAAATTTTTTTCTTTGCTTGTTTTGGGGGTTCACATTTTATTATTTGAAGACTGGGGATACTCCCGTCCTAATTCGTCAGATAAATAATTACTAAAATATTAAGGGGAGCAATCCTCAAGGCATTCATCACTGATGCCCCACTCAGGCTCTTTATGTGCCTCTTAACACCCACTCACACTGTGTATTGGGAGTTCTTGACCCCTCCCCCAAAGAGAACTCCTGCAGGATCCACTAAAACCACTATATATTTGACCTCTTGGGAGGAATTCTCTCAATCTGCACACCAATATTTGAGAAAAGTTGATCCCCACAGCCCCTGCTCCACTCAATTCACAGTCCCTAATCAGAGTTATTTATGTGCAACTCTTGATATTTGTACACTAATTTTTAATCAATCAGTCATTTCTCTTTTGTAGAAACATCTATTAAAAACTTTTTCATAATTACTTAATATAGTCACGTATACATAAAAGAATTCTAAAAAAAGTGTCATAGGAAACTTGTAGTGATGATCATGAAGAAACTTTCTTTGTAGATTTTTGTAGTTGGGTAAGACTTTTCAGTCTTCTTGATTCAAAGGCTAATCATGTATCCATGTCATCACTTGTTCAAAATTCAGGTAATGTCATGCATTTTTGATATTTTTCAGATAGACACTGATATAGTTCACATCTCTAATTTCCAAATGCACTACATTATATAATTTTCGAACTTCTGAGGGAATTGAAAAACTATTTTGTTCATGCATTTTAGGTTGTGTTTATTCTTCATACAATGTTTAATAATACAAAATGTATTCTGCATAAACTGTTCATGATGTACCTTGCTTTCATTTGGTTCTTTAAAATAATCAGATAATAACTTTTTCCTAACTATTTTGATGTGTCCTGTTCAATGTATTGCACTGCTATCCTGTATATGACCTATGCAAGTTTCAGGCCTGGGGTCAAGTACATGCAGCCAAGTACAATTACTTTGCCAAGTTGCAGGTACAAGTACTGGACTCAAGTACAAGTATTTGAAAATGACTAATTAAGTACAAGTACCAAGTACAAGTACTTGTACTCGCACCAGGCCTGGCAAGTTTTACATTCTTTTCCCGACAACACCCCACCCAATATGCTTCCAGTGATATCTACACAATGTTCTCCACTGCTTCCTTGTATATATAGAGAAAATTCTGAAAATAATTTATCTAGAAATCTTTTAGAGCAGACAAAAATGCAATCCAATTGTATTTACATAGGAGTGAAATACAAATACAAAATCAGAATAAGTAATAGAATAGAATAGAATACATCAGAACACTTCCTTCAAGTCTTTATTACCACTTAAAATTATTGTAGAGTATACTGTAATGAAGTTTCAACCTGATTCTTTGATCTATATGAATAAGTATGAAAAAAGAATTCAATCCATTAATAAGTTTATAATATGACAGTTTTTACCACTTTGAGGAAATGTATAATGTTGTTTCTGACAGTCAGATTTTAGTAATCCCAAATATCCACTGATGTCTCACTAGCTGGTGGACCATGGGATCCTGATTGATCAAACTTTGGGTTTTACGGCCCATTGAACAGCCAATGCCATTGCCAATTGTGGGAGTCAAACCCACATAGAGGTGAGGGATCCTGATTGGAATCAGTGATTTAACTGCTCAACATCTACCATGAGTGATATTTTTGTACATGTCTTATTAGGGAGGTATTTACTTTTATTACCCACTATTTGGGTATCATTTATGAGTTCAATTAATTCATATTTTAAAGAGAAAATGTGAAAAATACCGTCATATATACAGGAGGACCAGTGAATGTCAAAACCTGAATTTTTAACTTTTCAACTAAATTTTTAATATTTCCAGTCTTATTCATTAGACAAAGTCACAGAAAAAAGGAAACGTGAAGACACAATTGTTTAAAAATAGGTATATGTGACAAAATGTTTTCCACTCATAAGGCATTCTTTAAGAATGCAGATGAATTCACAGTTTAGTACAAAAATAATATAGTGAAGAACGATTTTCATCTAAAATTTATTTTCAAATAAAATTAATAGTACTGAATATAATAATGCTCGAGTAAGATAATCCCTTCATCAAGAGAATTATGGACATATTTTATTGACCTGATATGGCATTGTGACTTCTATTTACAAACAACCAATGGATCACAGTTATTGTTTTCACTGGGCGCTATCCTCCCCCACACCTTAATAGGTTATTTATTTTCAGTAATCGCTTTCAAAATCAGACATGGCTAGAAAAAGTGTGGGGGTGGATAGTCCCCAGTTATAAGTGTCCTCTGAATGACTAGACACTGCAGTAAACAACAGCTAAGGCTCTTAATATCTGATTGCAGAATTATTAAAATAAAATGCACCACAAATTCAAAGTATTTCCTTTTAAAAAGTTTAAATAATGTTTTTAATTAAACAAAAAAGTAGAGTAAAAATAGATTCATTCAGTTCCAATATATATATTCCCTATTTTTGCCCACCACAGAAGGCTTAAAACCATAGTTTTAGAATATATTTTCACATTGAACAATTATGATTTTGTACATCCATATGTATATTTTTTATAAAAATTAAGCAGGGTGTGTGTTATGTACGGAAATATGTATAATTTTGCATTTTTATCATGTTTAAATCACTTCCTGGTTTATATCTACGTATATTTGTTTATCCACATACATTTTCCATGAATGGAACTCCAATAAGGCTTATTCTTTATTGCAGAATCTGTAATTCATTTATAAAAAAAATCTCTTAAGAGCCATATATTCTGGTGAACAAAATATTTATTACCAAACTATTAAATACATTCCAAGTTTATTTTTGAAGTTTATTCATTTTGACTTTCTTTTGTGAAGTGGAGGCTCTCCCTATAAAGATTCTCACAAAAAGAAAAAACGTTTTTGAAAAAAAATTTTCTTGTTCGCAGATATAAAAACAATCAAAATGGCGGTTTCAGTTTCCACACTTCAAATATGAATGGACTTATTACAAGGTTAATATATACTTTAATGTTCGGCTAAATAGTGATTACTGTTTATTTATATGTACAGATTAATTAAGTTACAGCTTGCCCTCGCAAATTTGATAGTTTTATAGTATTTAGGCGATTTCTCATTTACTTTCAACAAGGTCTTTAGACGTACACGCGCGGCCGTGATACGTCTATAAGCTTTTAGACCGCTGAATCTGTCTCTCAGCCAATTTTTTAAAGATGGATGTATTGGCGAGAGACAGATGGCATTAGTATGCAAAAAACATAAACGTCCTGAAGGGCAACAAGTGGCACACATCCGGACATTAAACATGTACTAGGCTACCACCTTGAGTATCAAGGATATGCCCCGCATTAAAAGAAATAAACTTTTTGCATAGTTAATGGATATATTTACCAAAGTTTATTTTACTTGCCAAATTTTATCATTGTTTATACAAACAGGAAGTGCAGAAAAAGTGTCTATATTACATCAAACACAGAAAATTGTGTTCCTGCATCTAAATGCTTTATACTGTTAATACATATAAGTGCACATTTTAAAGTTTAAAGGGACAGTAATTTTCAGATATTGAAGTTTTTTGTGTAGCGAGGAACTCTGTCCCAAAATGCCATCCATCAGTTTTAAAAAGGCATATTTTGGGACAGAAAACTCGGTCTAATAAGCTTTGGACTACGTTCTTACCAGCTGTAAACACGACCTCACAGCCTGTAAATTGGTCAAGAACGGTCTCACAGGTGGTATATACCACTCGTGAGTTGGGTACCTCCAGAGACTTTCCAAACTTTGACCTTCACCTCTAATGACAACAAAGATGCAGAATACACGTGCTTTCGCTATAAAAACATGTTAAATAAAGTGTTTCGGTACTGTGGATTTTGATAAATAATATTGGAAAAGGTTAAACAAATGAAATATGCATCATTTGCATGGCGGATAGCGAAATATTGTGATTTCTTTTATTTCTTTCTCTTTGTGATTTGTGTTTTACATACACACATAAACACACAGGCGGTGAATTGTTAAGAACGGTCAAAACTGTCCACTGTACTCACAGGTGGTGCGCACCACTCGTGAATTTCCGTCTGAATGCAGCATTATGCCTGATGCCAATTTATGCATACTCAGTACACAAAATATTTTCGACAGTTTGTGCATACCAGAGGCGGGGATAACACCAAGTCGGAAGGACTCATGTTGCCAAATGTAGTCGACCAACAAATCACTTAGAAAAACAAGGTAGGACTCCAGCTGTTCTTGAAGATATTTTTCCGTATTTTCTTCGTTCACAGAAGTTGGGATTTGAGGGAAGAGTCTATAGTTGACGACATTGTCTACCACCCCCCTCTGTTTCAAGAACTCAGCCATCGTTTCGTTCTGGTTTCGTTTTCCGACAGCTTCTGTTTCGAATGTCTTACGTAAACTAGAGGAATAATTGTAACCAAAATAAATGCACTTAGTAAAGTTATCGAAGAAGCATAGTTTATTAAGCCGAGGTATTTTTAATTAATTTGTTGTATTTATACAATAATCAACAACCTTTAAATTCAAACTGTATATGTCAATACACTATGTACTTTTATCTTGTGAGGAATCTGAGTATTTTGTTGACTGCAGCCTTATTTTACTGTAATCAATTTTTGGCAAATTGCAGATCCTGCTTTGCAAGCTTGAGCAATCTAAGCAGAATAATACTTAGTCCCTTTACTGCTATGGATATATCAATGATAAGTACCTTCATCAGAAGCAGACTTTATTACTGTCACTCCTTCTGGTGATACTTGTTTAAGAGTAAATTTCATATACTGCAATTTACACAAAATTGCCCTAGCATATATAGACAGTGGTACAAAGAGATGGTAACAGATCACGCCTGTGCCATAAATTACTAAACTGGATCCACTGAAGTAGAGTGGTAACATCTACTTTTCCTTTTTATAAATCTTTAGATTTAGGATCTCCATAAATATAACCATATGTTAAATATATATTAGCTATGTACACATGGATGCACATCCAATACACATAAATCTGGTGTCAGGAACAATTTACTTTGTAAACTTGTGACCACAGCATCCTGCTATGAGTAACTGGCTACATATATTGGTCGGAAGCCCAATGAATTCCATGGCATCACATGAATATTTATGAGCTAAAAAATACAAGTCTGTGACTTGAATTGAATTTAAAAAAATAAAATAAATTAAACTATTTACTGTGTCATGTATTACTCTTGTGAAATGAACAATATTTTTTAAGCTTAAAATATGTTAGGATATTTAAACAAATGAAATAGATTAAAATACGTAAAATCATAGGATAAAAAATTAGAACCATATTGTTTCCTTTGAACCTCAGGACCCATGCAATCATGCAAATACACACTCTAAAAAATACATTCTATAATGATTATATTGTATTAATCTTGCTCTTTATATATATTGTGGTAACTCAACATACAGGAAAAAACAATTAAAGAAATAAGAAGCTGATGTGCTAATGTCACTTAGGTGTAGTTCACAATTTATATTGTGGTAATGTGCCTTACACAATATGTTCTTACTGTAAGTATTAAGTTTTGAAAGTTTATTGCTGAATTGAACTTTCTCATCAGAGGCTGGAGAATCTGTGGCAAAGACCCTCCTGAAGTACTATTTTGAAAGTGCAATTACACTGATTGTTTTATACTGGTGCACCTATGAATGGTGCACTGCACTTTTGCACCTTGAATTGTGGGTGCTTAGAATTCAGCTTTTTATGTTCTAACCTTATTATTTTGGTAGTTGATGAGGTCAGTGGGCAAGCAGACTGTGAGTAAAGGTTATTTGACCTTTCCTTGGATCAGTTTTTGAGGGGAATGTTTTTAAGGGGGAATGGTCCACTTAGGAGTTTCCATTATGGGATTATTTCCAATCTGTATGATCATAACAAGTGGACATACTAGATGTTTGAATTACATATGATGTAATTAGTTGTTTTGGAAATAATCAGTAGAGTTCAGTATGATCAATATTTATGTGCTATATTTAAGTACATACAGTAATCAGTACCTTTTATGAGGTACAGAGTACATATTGAATATAAAGCTCCTTTAGTTCATACTACTTATATAACTAAACCCCAAAACTTGTTGAGATTAAGCTCTATATGTGCTTATTTCAATTTATGTTATTTTGTGAGTTATATGATTTTCTAGGGAAAATATAAAAACACCTATTCAGTATTATTTATTTCTGAGAGTGTATTGATTGTGTATTCATATTTATTACACGAAATAATTCTAAGATAGTGTATTTATACAAAGCAATACAGATTCGTTATGTATTAGACAAAGTATGTATATCTATAAACGACTATTAATTCATATAAACAAGTTACTATACAGAAAATATGTTCATAATAATGTAATTTTTTATTATGAAAAAAAAATGTAATATCAGTTTATAGTTTTATTTTATTATAAAAAAGAAGAAAAAAATCAAAACAAAAGTAGGTCAATAATGTCTGCCACCAAAGTTATTTTTTTTATTTTTATATTTTGTTAACATGGCAGTGGCAGATCCAGGGGGGGCATGGAGGGCGCACGCCCCCCTTTCAGAGTTTGAAACCTTTAGTCATGGGGCTTTTTGTCCCTGTCCACGCCCCCCTCCAATCCCCCCACCCCAAAGGTCAAAGTTGGTGTTTTACGTCCCGTTCAACAGCCAGTCCCCCCACCCCAAGATCTGTTTTTACTAGGGTAATATGCCTGTTTAAAGTGATAGTCATTATACCTGTGTCACTGTCCAGTATCAAAGGGGATTAGGTTCTTTTGTGTGTGTACTATGTTAGGTCTCATCCTCAAACAAACTGAGGATTACATCTTTTGTGGATGACTTTGTGTATAAACCTTTGTTTACCAGTGTATATTTAAACATGAGATATACAATTTACAAAACAATTTACAAACCAATTAATAATTTGGTGATCTAATAATTTATTACTGCACTTCTATGTTTCAGTTCTAATTTGCTCAGTAGAATCAGTTGTTGTAAAATAAAAATGTTGAAGAAACATTGTGGCATATAAATTTAGATTTCAAGTATGTTTCCCTCCAAATTTTTTACAGTTATACCATTGTTCATTATGGGGAGCCCCTTTGAAGTTTATTTTAGGATCCATGTGTTTTTATTCATGTCAGTAAACTGCTGTATGTATCTGACAATTGAGTGTACAAAAAGCCCCAATAAAAAAAAACTGCAGAAAAAGTCACAGCAGAAAACTAGTGTATGAACAAATAACCCCAGTAGAAAATACCCAAACCTTCGTTACATGATGTACACTACTTGGCAGGGCTTGTGTAAATGTGTTATGTGCCATTTAGTTAGAGGGCTTTTGTACTGCGGTATTTTCTACTGCAGGTTTTTAGAGGCTTTTTTCTGCTAGAGGTTTTTTCAGTTTACTTGACAATCAGTATCATATATTAAGTGTTTAGATAAGATTGGCATTTTGCCCTCCTTGTCCCTTAAAAAGGCCAGCATTTTGTCCCCCCTTGCAATTTTGACTGGCGTTTTGTCCCCCAGGATTTTGTCCGCCGACATTTTGTCCGTGCACTGCGTGATATGTCACGCTACAAAATGTCCAAGCATGAAATATCCATTACCCGCGTCAACCCACGCCCAATCTTTCGGGAAATCCTGTATCTGCCATGATGGCTCAGTAAATTTACAATTAAACCTGCAGATTTATAAGTCTTGCTTTTCCCCATATAACTCTCTGTAAAAAATGTAAATGCAGAAAGTACAAATATTTGATGAAATATGTCGTGCACATACCAAATCATTCCTATTTAGTACCAGTTGTTTGCCATAACTTCGCTCCACGTACCAACATCGATAACTTATCTCTTTATTTTTAATTTCGGGTAACGTACGTACCAGAACTAGGAAGTTTTCAAGTTTTAACTTTTATTTGCTTAAATATGTTAAAACCAAAGGCGCTCACACAAGTTCTTGGCCAAGCAAATACTGGAGGGATTCAGAGTACACTGTATGTATTAAACTGGGATTTGGAATATACAAAAAAGGGGCATTTCACAACCATAATCCGTCGAATCTATACTAGTATATATAATACTCAGTACTGGTCGGCCAGTGAATTTCGTCGCCCCAATGAAGTTCGTCACCTGCCGTAAAAACGTTCAAGGACAGGCAATATTCACATTTAAATAAATGGAATAGCTTCTTTCAATGAAAAGGTATAGTGGTGGTGGACCAGTTCACGCCCGGGTACCAATTCACGCCCACCCTCAATTTTCTTGAAGATTTATAATTTTTCATAGAGAAGCTGTTTACCACATTATAGACAATAATCAAATTGATCATATACATTTGTAATTTATTGTTTAACTGTGATTGTTTTGGATAAATTTAGGGGTGGGCGTGAATTGGTACCCGGGCGTGAACTGGTCCACCACCACTACATATATGCCGTAACTCTTTAATATTGTCATAAAATGCAGGTAACGAACTTCACTGGCTGAGCAGTAGTAGATTCTTCAGATCAACAGATTCGCTTGTGATGTGACTTGAATCTTAATCCGGATTATGAATCCGTTGATCTACCTTCAATGGATTCAGATTCATTAGGCGTATTTCACAACCATAATCCGTCGAATCTAGATTCTTCAGATCAATAGATTCGCTTGTGATGTGACTTGAATCTGAATCTGGATTATGAATGGATTCAGATTCATTGGATTAAATAAATAATTGTTTATTTCAGCCATGCATAACATCAAATGACAGTGTACACAGTAGACGTGGTTACCTCGGCTCTACTTTACTTGCGTGTAGAGCCGTGCCACGACCCCACATAAAACTGGAGATTTGCATAAAATCCTTTTCTGTTGAATAAAACTTGATGAAATGACCAGAAATTATATAATGTAGTTAAAAATAATTAATATTAGGCCAAGGACACAGTATATACAGCATGTGTACAAAATACATGCCATTTTACACAACTTTTATAATAAAAGAAGATTTTTAAATTTTTAGAGAAATGGTCAAAAAATCATTGAAAATGAGGAAATGTCATTTATTTTTAGTTAACTATGTTTGCATGTTGACTGTTTGTTGAAGAAAATGTAACAAAATAGTTGTGGCAACAGTTGTGTGTACATATTTGTATGGAATATATGTTTTATGCAAATCTCCAGTTTTATGTGGGGTCGTGCCACAGCTCTACATGCAAGTAAAGTAGAGCCGAGGTAACCACGTCTAAAAAATAGGTAGCTAAACACATTTAATGTGATACATATAGTGGTGGTGGACCAGTTCACGCCCGGGTACCAATTCACGCCCACCCTCAGTTTTCTTGAAGATTTATGATTTTTCATAGAGAAGATGTTTACCACATTATAGATAATCATCAAATTGATCATATACATTTGTAATTTATTGTTTAACTGTGATTGTTTTGGATAAATTTAGGGGTGGGCGTGAATTGGTACCCGGGCGTGAACTGGTCCACCACCACTACACTGATACATATAAACAAGGGATTGCTTATTCCATTTCTTAATAATTTAAGGACGTAACATAAAACCAGACAATATAAAAACAACTTGTCTAACATTAATGACGTCTAACATTAATGACACCTGTGTAGTACAGATATTACAAACAATAGCACTTGACATATAGATAATTATAGACTAATATAAAATAATTATAGTTAATAATAATCAATAATTAATACTGGCTTATTGAAAGGGAGGCAGCTGAAGCTGAGCTTATAAGTTGTGCTGCCCCCACAAATTTTAACGTGAACACAATGTAGAATGTAATACGACTATATTTAAGAAAATCTTTCTATATCTAATTAATTATCTGCCCATAAAAAACTGAGTTGAGTGATATGATTATATTTTCTTATTCTTTATAAGACTCAATTATATACCTTTTCAACATTGATTTAAAGTTTTGAAAAGGTTTTATTCCACTGATATCACTGCTTAGATTATTCCATAATTTTACACCATATATGGAAATACATTTGGATTTTAGTTTTGTTCTTGCAAACACAACATGAAACTTTCCCTCTTGTCTAGTAACTACATTAGTTCTTGGTTTTAATTTAAAAAACAGTTGAATATTATCAGGTAAACTACCTTCTTTGGCTTTGTGCATAAATAACAGGGTCTTGAACTGAACTATGTCATTAAACTTTAACAGTTTGTATTTGCTGAATAATGGAAGGGTATGTGCCCTGTATTCACTTTTACTTATTACTCTAACAGCCCTTTTTTGTGACACTATCACTCTTTCTATTAAATATTTAGATGTATTTCCCCAAACTTCACAACAGTAAAAAAGATATGGCAATACAAGTGCATTATAAAGATGTTTCAAGGAATTAACATTAAGTATATTTTTCACTTTATAAATGACTGATAAACTTTTATTTAACTTCTTACAAACATGTGCAATATGATGGTGCCATGAAAGTTTATCATCTATAACTACACCCAAAAATTTGGTTGTGTGGACTCTTTCTATCAATTGCTTATCAAAGACTATGTTTATATTTTTACATGCAGTTTTACTGGAAAATACCGTATAATTTGTTTTTAATACATTTAATTATAACTTGTTCAAAGTAAACCATATTTTCAAATTTGATAGTTCACGGCTTATGACTGTACTGAAGGCTTCATATTGAGAGCTTGAGTAAAATATATTGGTGTCATCAGCAAATAAAATAAACTGTAAAATATTAGAACAATTACATATATCATTAATGTATAGTATAAAGAATTTCGGGCCAAGTATTGATCCTTGAGGCACACCACATTTTATTTGTAATAGATCTGACCTTGAACTATTCATACAGACATATTATTTATTTATTTATAAAAATAAAGAGATAAGTTATCGATGTTGGTACGTGGAGCAAAATTATGGCAAACAATAGGAATGATTTGGTATGTGAACGACATATTTCATCAAATATTGATGATAGGTCACTACCCATAAATCTTTGTGACTACCCATAAATCTTTGTAAAATAATGACGGCAACATGTGGCAGGAAATGTTAACATTTGGGAAATTTTTGTAATATTGTAATATGATAATATTATTTTACTATAGATTGCTATATATTAATATGTTATAATTATGTTGGTTCATCTTATATTTTTATTTTGGATTCAGATCTATAGAAAATTGCATTTCACGAATCTAGCTAATCCAACGAATCCAAATCTGAATCTGGATTGCACAGATTATGCAGATTCTTGTTTGTGAAATACGCCTATTGGATCACCCAAAATGCTTTACAAAATAATGGTAGCAAATTGTGCCAGCAAATTGTTAAAAATTGCATTTCACAAATCTAGCTAATCCAAAGAATCCAAATCTAGTATCTGGATTACACAGATTATGCAGATTTTTGTTTGTGAAATATGCCTACTGGATTCAGATTCCCATAATGCTTTGCAAAATAATGGAGGCCATTTGTGGCAGCAGATAAGTGATTTTTATAATATTTATAGTGGTATAACTTATTTTATTTCATTTTGGTTCAGAATTTCAGAAATTGCATTTCACGAATCTAGCTAATCCAAAGAATCCAAATCTGGATTGCACAGATTATGCAGATTTTTGTGTGTGAAATCCACCTAATCTAATCTACTGCTTTGCAGGCGCCATATCTTCCCCACAAAGGGGAACTCAGTGCGCTATAGTATCAAATACATTAGACACAAAGATAAACTGGACAAAAAGATAAACCGTCTTCAGAGTTTGGCTTATCTAAGTGACACCAATAATTACCTCGCACAAAATAAATAATAAATGTCTTGATAAGCTTTGTTTAAATGTATTCTGTTACTTAGTTTGTGCAGTTTTGTTGTTTACTGTTTGGCGCTATATCATTGCACAAACCTCAAAATGGCACAAACCAGAAGATAGGATATAAAGTATCATTTGGTTGACATCGGGAAAAACTCATGCACTGTCGCATACCAAATAAGGAAGTACAAGTAACAACAGCAATAAATCAAATAACTTCAGGAATTTCCGCAGCAAAACCATTATAGATATTAAGTTTCCTGTCTTCATTTTAAGGTCAAGAGAAACAACTTTTCTAAAAAAAAATTGTGTCCACCATCTTGTTTTTTAAGATGGCCGCCACATAGTTTTAAAGCTTGTGGAAGATGTCGCAAGGCCTGCAGGCCTTGTTGTAGTTTTCTGTGAGGAAAAACCTTATCTCTTTCTTTCCACCAAAGAAGGGGATTAACTTTTGAAAAAGCTTCACCATATATCTTTCACCTCATTCCTCAGCTAGATTCCCACAACTTTCACACTTGGAATACCTGGTATGTCTACCAACCAGTCAAGTGTGACATCCATAGGCTCAACTTATATCTTTTGTTCAGATTTTCTCTCAAGAGATATATCATGGAGGTAATGGTTAACATAAGAACTGAAAGCAGACATTACATTACTATATAAATGTATTACGTTACATTAGACATTTCATTTTAATGCAACTTTTTTATCATTACTACCCTATCAAAAACTTTGTGACTACGATTATATTTACACATTATAAAATGTCACTTTAAAAATAAATATAGTAATATTAAAGTATCTTGTAAACCCAAAAGCGTCTTATCATTATGTCTAAATCAAAAGTTGTTTATTGTATTTGCTTAATACTCGAGGTTTAATAAACATAAAATAAGTATAAAGATCAAACGCTATATTTTTAAAAATCAGTGTGACAACTACGCAGTATTACATCATTCTGTACAAAAAATTATATCCTTCAGTTTTAAAATGAGTACTGCTAGTATCTCTATTTATCAACAAATCTTATATAATTCCTACAGTGAGACAATCATCTTCATAAATACTCATTTATCAACTGATTGAAATGAAAGTATGTGACTAGAATTTATATTTATGTGTTATAAATTGTCCCATGAGGTTTGTACAAAATATTGTTTGAACAAAGTGTCTTTTAGTTCTAAAAAGTTTTATGTACTTAAAATAAACTGTGAAAATATTTACATGTTATAAAATGTCACTTTATGTAAAATATAGTATGATTAAAATGCCTGATGAGCCTACATGTCTAAATTGTATATAAATATTACTGCATCAACCTTTACATGCAAACAAATGGGACACAAAACTAAGCAATATTCGATTCTAATTTAATCATCACCTAATGATTCAAAGCAGTTTTGTTGCATCTAACATACACAAGTCTCTCAAATGGATTGTAAGACTTTTTGTCTGTATGCCCTCAAATGAAGTTCCAGAAAGGAAGAAATCACAAGTGACACCTGAAAAGGTGACGGTGACAGACTTTCATGTGTATCCATAATTCGTAGAAGGGATTGGTATTGTGTGAATAGTTACATCATAAGGAGGGATGCTTGAAATTCTGTCACAGGGTGACTTTTTAGTAGTAAGAGAAATTATTTAGTAGTATGATTGAAGTTTTTAATGTTTATTAGATGTTATTGTTTCAGGAATATAACAATAAAACTCTTAACAATTCAGTAACATAAGTTTTCAATAATCAGTGTACCACAGTGTCTCTTAATATTTATCTTCTATGTTAAGATCTTACCATTTCACATCTACCAAAGGTCTCTAATAGTCAATGAATATCTTATATCACTTCAATTTCAGTATTATATCCAGTTTGTCTCTAAATTCACTCAGATTCTCTCTGTATTCTGTACCTATATTTATACCCAAGATCAACAATGCCTTTCACAGGGATTCAATAGAAAAAGAATATGCTTTATACAACATAACAGGTAGATGCGAGAACAATACTCTAATAACCAGATGATGCAAAAATACACATTCCCTTTTAAGTGACAGATGACATGGGGTTGGCCTCAGCAAATTTAATAGGGTATAACATTTTGATATGAACAATTACATAATTCAAACATAAACAAATTAAGACACATTTTCTCTTTGTACCATTTACCTTTGCAAGCAGCAGATGTAATCTTGGACATAAATGTGTTTGATATCAAATCTTCATAGATGCTACCAGAACATATACATGTAATTTCATTAAAAAAATTGCATTACACATTACATTACTTAGTAAAATGTTACAGTGAATTACACATTATCATTACCCCATGTCTGACTGAAGGGACTCGTGCGAGTCGTGCCTTTGATGGCAGAACAAAACACATCGATGCATTACTGCTAGATTCTTTTACTCCTGATTGACTCCCCATTGGTGTCTTTGTTGAGCACCAACTCGCGATAGGGAACACCTCGAGATTGTCCTTGCACAAACTCAAGATCTTGCGGCAAACATCTCGAGATGGGACTCCCATCTCGAGATTGGGCTGCACAAACTTAAGATGTTTACCTAGAGCTGTAATTAGCTAATTAATTGAAGTCTACTTATAAATGATTGCCTAATTTTAGTGACTAGTCAATATTGTGGGTGCTCATTCAGTCAGGTAATCCTTGTCATTTATAATTGCAATTTTTGTGGCATTATGATGAGTTCTTTGTTGGTGTTTTTTTTGTCCATCTTTACATGGAATGTGATTTATTTCTGTGAATCTGGGTTTTAGATATAGCTCAGAAAATGTAATGAAGTCATCAAATTTAACCATTAAACATTTATAGCTATGATTTTTTTCAATAACTGTTGTTTTTTATGTCAGCTGACTTGTCAGTCAGCTGACATTATGTCATCACTCTGCGGCGTGGGCGTACGCGTCCGCGTCCGCGTGAACAACTTCTTCTCCAAAACTACAAGGCCTAGAGACATGCTGTTTTTTTTAAAAGATACCTTATCTATCGAGGATGAAAAATTGTTCAAGGCATGCAAATCTGTCTGTTCGTCTGTTTGCTAGAGACATTACAAGGGGGGTACCCCCACCAAAAGTGTGAAAATTTCAACTTTTTATCACAATTTTCTCAGTGACTATTGCAGGGATTTCTCTCATATCTTGCATATATGTACTAGGCCAGAGGTAGATTCTCTTGTGTGAGTATGAGACCTGGATCTGTCTTACTTTTTTTTTAATAAATTTTTTTAATAATTTTTAATGCATTAAAATTCATGAAATCATGCACTAAATCACTTATAACTTCAAAAGTGTTGCATTTACAGCATTTTGTGAAAATATGTTGTTCAGCTACTTTTTTCATAGCTACAATATGGTGAGTAAGTTGGGTGTCTGTCTCAATAGCTAAGTGAGTAATAGCTACTTTTGGGCTTTTCAGTAACTTCCATTATGAGTAAAATCACTTGTAACTTAAAAACTATTGCATTTAGAGAATTTCGTATAAATATGTTATTCAGCTACTTTTGGGCCAGCTATAACATAGTGAAATTTCAGACCTGTAGCTCATGGCATAGCTGAGTAATAGCTACTTTTAGGTTATCACTGTTGAGTAAATCGCTTATAACTTGAAAACTATTGCATTTAGAGAATTTCGTATAAATATGTTATTCAGCTACTTTTGGGTCAGCTATAACATAGTAAAATTTCAGACCTGTAGCTCATGGCATAGCTGAGTAATAGCTACTTTTAGGTTATCACTGTTGAGTAAATCACTTATAACTTGAAAAGTGTTGCATTTAGAGCATTTTGTTAAAATATGTTATTCAGCTACTTTTTTCATAGCTAGAATATGGTGAGTAAGTTGGGTGTCTGTCTCAATAGCTAAGTGAGTAATAGCTACTTTTGGGCTTTTCAGTAACTTCCATCACGAGTAAAATCACTTGTAACTTAAAAACTATTGCATTTAGAGAATTTCGTATAAATATGTTATTCAGTTACTTTTGGGCCAGCTATAACATAGTAAAATTTCAGACCTGTAGCTCATGGCATAGCTGAGTAATAGCTACTTTTAGGTTATCACTGTTGAGTAAATCACTTATAACTTGAAAACTATTGCATTTAGAGTATTTTGTTTCATATGTTATTCACCTATTTTGGGGTCCGCTATAACATAGTGAAGTTTCAGACCTGTAGCTCATTTCATAGCTGAGTAATAGCTACTTTGAAGTTCTCACTGTTGAGTAAATCAGTTATAATTGGAAAACTATTGCATTTACAGAAATTTGTGCAAATATGTTATTCAGCTACTTTTGGGTCAGCTATAACATAGTGAAATTATAGACCTATAGCTCCTGGCACAACTGAGCAATAGCTATTCTCAGGTACTGACTGTTGAGTAAATCAGCTATAACTTGAAAAATATTGCATTTGGAGTATTTGGTTAAAATATATTGTTCACCTACTTTTGGGTCAGCTATAACATAGTGAAATTACAGACCTATGGCTCATGGCATAGCGGAGCAATAGCTATTTTCAGGTTCTCACTATTGAGTAAATCAGTTGTAGCTTGAAAACTATTGCATTTACAGTAGTTTGCTTAAATATGTTGTTCACCTACTTTTGGGTTAGCTATAACATAGTAAAATTTCAGACATGTAGCTCATTGCATAGCTGAGTAATAGTTCCTTTGAGGTTCTCACTGTTGAGTAAATCAGTTGTAACTTGAAAACTATTACATTTAGAGTAATTTGTTAAATATGTTATTCACAGAATTTTTGGTCAGCTATAACATAGTGAAATTGCAGACCTCTATGTCATGGCATAGCTGAGCAATAGCTACTTTCAGGTTCTCACTTTTGAGTAAATCATTGTATCCACTGGATAGCCGCAGTGTGTAGAGAGAGATTTCACTATTACTGCTCTGATGAAAAAAAATATTATAGCTAGCTTTCTTAAGTTTGCAGTATATATTAATAACCATAAAATGTTGTCTGGGAATATTTTTGGCCTCATTTTGAGAAACAAGATGGCCGCCACAGGTGTTTTTTGTCAGTCATGAAAAGTGCTTATATCTCCCTTATTATTGATCCTAGAGGTTTGGGATGATAAACCAACCTGTAGGAAATCATGGGGTGGGAATCTTTTGGTGTGGTCAGATTTGACCTTCAATGACCCCTCCTTCAAGGTCAAACAAGGATAGCCAAACTTAAAAGTGCTTATAACTCGCTTATTATTGGTCCCAGAGGTTTGGGATGGTAAACAGACAGGAAATCATGGGCTGTGAATCTGTTGATATGGTCCGATTTGACCTTGGAACCCTCCTTCAAGGTCAAATGAGGATAGCGAAAATTGAAAGTGCCTACAACTCGCTTATTATTGGTGACAGAGATTTGGGATGGTAAACCATCCCATAGGAAATCATTGGCTCGGAATCTTTTGGTATGGTCAGATTTGACCTTTGGACCCCTCCTTCAAAGTCAAATGAGGACAGCCAAGATTAAAAGTGCTTATAACTCATTTATAATTGGTCCTAGAGGTTTGGAATGGTAAACCATAGGAAATCATGGGCTGGGAATGTATTTGTGTGGTTAGATTTGACCTTGGACCCCTTCTTCAAGGTCGAACAAGGATATTGCATTTGTAGTATTTCTTTAAATATGTTTTAACCTATTTTTTACACTTAAACAATTACCTTGTTATTTTCCTTCATAATACCATTTACAGGGCATAACTTTTTTATCCTTTTCTTCTGTCAGCTTCGGAATTTCTTTCGAACTTGCTGTTCAGTTACCATTTACTGTATTTCTGTACAGCCCTTTTCCTGATAATTATTCTGTCCTCTAATCACCTTCACAAATCAAAAACACTCAGTCAGCTGACACAGTGCCCGTTCACGGGCACTCTCCTCTTGTTTAATTACTATCTTAAAATATCAAAAGTAAATATTAATCACATTTGATGGACCTGTTAATAGGAGGATTCAGTGCTATAAAGTGCAATTGGTAATCTAGTCAAGGGAAACACCTGACAACACACCAACAATTATAAAGGTGCAATTAAGAATCTGTGAAAAAGTTCAGACAACACTTTACACAAATAAATCCCTTTGATTAGATAATCAAAGCATTTTATATTCAGTACAATTGTAATCCTTTGTCATATTATATTTGGAAGCCACACTTTTGGGCTTCCTCTAAATAAAGCCATGTTTAGAGCTAATGGCAACTCAAGATACATTATCTAAAGTTTGGACAGCTCCAACTCGAGATGTTCTGCACAATCTCGAGATGTTTGCCTCAACTCAAGATCTTGAGTTTGTGCAAGGACAATCTCGAGATGTTCCTGATCGCGAGTTGGGGCCAAACATCTTCACTGACTGGCGGGCAATGGGATGCCGATTGCGATCAGTGACTCAACTTCTGATTCCAATTTCTATCAAACTCTTAATCAGAGGAAAATAATGTCAATTATCAACTTCTTTTTCAATGGAAAAGGTCTTTTGTGTTAATCTACATTTTTATGTGGGGTTGTGCTATGGCTCTATACACAGGTAAAGTAGAGCCAAGGAAACCATGTCTAAATGCAGCCAGTTGTCGTTCTGTACCACAGAGTTTTATTCATCTGTCCAAGATTTCATTACATATTTTGGAGGTTTTATCTCTTTTTTTCAGAGGTTTTGTTCCAGGTAATTTTATCTGGATATTTCTAATAAGAGTTGGTTACCTTAGCTCTACTTTACTTGTGTGGAGAGTCATGGTATCACCCCACATAAAACTGGACTTTGCATCAAAGACTTTCCTGTTGATTAAAGCTTGATAAATGACTAAATTTGTTTTGATGTAGGTAAAAAGTATTGATTTTAACCCAAGGGTGCAAAGAATTCAATGTATCTGTTATTTCACACAACTTTTGCAGTAACATTTTCAATTTTCTTTTGAGAAATTGTCAAAAAACATTCAGAATATCCCAATTCAATTTGCTTTTATTCAATTTATTTGTATTTTGAAGGGGATTATAACATAATAGTTGTATCAATACCTGTGTGTACACATTCGTAAGGCACTTGTGTTTTATGCATTAAATGTAGTGTGCACTTTATGTGGGATCATACTACAGCTGTACTTGGAAGTAAAATAGAGCTGAGGTAAAAGCATTGAATTTCTAAAATGCAAAATATCAATCAAATTAAGAATTTAACATAAGCATTAGTTTGTTGATCATTTGTGGCAGTGTTTCCTTTGTTGTGACATGTGGTAGGAATTGGAATCAATAGTAAAATCACCATAACTGGAATACCTTTTGCTACCCAACTGGTGGGACATCAAAGATGATTGTGATCTTTATAATCTTAATGCAAATCTGTAGATGAAGACACCAATGGTAGAGCCAATAGGGATTATTAAAATCTTTATTGTGACTCATGACAAAATAATGAAATAGGAAATAGTGTGACCTTGAAACTGGGGTCACTTATTCAAGCTGATTTGTAACATTAACAGCAATTTTTGATCAAAATCAAAATTTTGGGAGACAAATTTTTCCACCCCTATAAAATTGTGTTGGCCTGTGATAGAACATATAACACTCAAATACAGCAATAAACCACTTTTCAAATTTGCTTCGAGAGAAGAAATAAATGGCTGTTATTGGGTTTGAGTGGTCTTGGATGTTACAAATCAGTTCATGATTGAGTAGTTGTATCCACCGGATAGCATCCATTGGATACTATGGATTTCACTTCATTATGCCAGACACTGCCGCCACCGATGCAGTGTGTAAAGAGATTTCACCGTTGCCGCTCTAATGAAAAAAGTAGTATAGCTACACTTCTCAAATTTGCAGGATATATTCATAACCCTAAAATCTTGCCTTGGAGTATTTTTGGCCTCATTTTGAAAAACAAGATGGCCGTCACAGGTGTTTTTAGACTTTCAGCAAGGAGTTTTGTTGGCCCTCTAGAGCAAAGGGTATTATAGGTAGAGATCTCAAATTCGCAGGATATGTTCATCATTAGAAAATCTTGATTGGGAATATTTTTGGCCTCATTTTGAAAAACAAGATGGCCACCACAGATGTTTCTTTGTCAGTCATGAAAAGTGCTTATATCGCCCTTATTATTGGTAAAGCCAACCTATAGGAAATCATGGCTGGGAATCTTCTGATGTGATCAGATTTGACCTTGGGTCCCTTCTTCAAGGTCAAACGAGAATAGCCAAACTTGAAAGTGCTTATAATTCAGTAATTATTGGTCCTAGAGGTTTACAATGTAAAACCAACCTATAGGAAATCATGGGCTGGAAATCTTCTGATGTGGCCAGATTTGACCTTGGGCCCCTCCAAATTCAAACGAGGATAGCCAAACTTAAAAGTGTCTATAACTCACTTATTGTTGGTCCTAGAGGTTTGCAATGTGAAACCAACCTACAGGAAATCATGAGCTAGGAATCTTGTGATGTGGTCAGATATAACCTTGGGCCCCTCCTTCAAGGTTAAACAAGAATAGCCAAACTTAAAAAGTGCTAAAAACTCGCTTATTGTTGGTCCTAGAGGTTTGCAATGTGAAACCAATCTATAGGAAATCATGAGCTAGGAATCTTCTGATGTGGTCAGATTTGACCTTGGGCCCCTCCTTTAAAGTCAAACAAGATAGCTTTCCAATGTGAAACCAATCTATAGGAAATCACGAGCTAGGAATCTTCTGATGTTGTCAGATTTGACTTTTGGCCACTCCTTCAAGGTCAAACGAGGATAACCAAACTTAAAAGTGCTGATAACTCGCTTATTATTGGTCCTAGAGGTTTTGCAATGTGAAACCAGTCTATAGGAAATCATGGGCTAGGAATCTTCTGATGTGGTCAGATTTGACCTTGGGCCCCTCCTTCAAGATCAAACGAGGATAGCCAGAGTTAAAAGTATTTATAACTCAATTATTAATATGCTGTTTATCTTCAGAACCATGTTACTTGTCCCTTTACGGTGAATATGAATATTAAATCTTTATATTACCACATGTTATGTAATCTTTTTCAGTACATAAGGCAGAAGCATACTCATTTATTAACTCTACAAGTTCATGGAAAATGTTTAGAAGAAAGAGAATATTGAAAAATATGTAGATTTCTTTTGTCATTGTCTCTTGATGTACTGTAAGTCTGTAATTGTAGCTTACTAAATTCTGAGGGTGCATTGTTGGCATTTTCTGGATACGGTGATAAAGATGGCAGAGTAACAGCAGCTATAGCCAGCAATATTTGGGCTGCATATGAAAAAAATGGGAAAATTGCATTTAATGAAGATGGTCTGAAATTAGTCCTTATGGAATGTCTGGTAAGGCTATTATTTGGGCTTGGCTGAAAAGTAAGAACAATAATCTTTATTTCTAAGGTATTATATGAGACCTATTACCTGTAATTATATCCACATCTTTTTTTTCGTTTTGTAGGTTTATAATGCTGTATCCACAGTATTTATTTATGATTTGTTAGTTATGTGCTCATATGATAACATGACTATCATTTTGTTTTGCATCTTTTGTTGTTGATGAAACTGGGTTTTCAAAGTTCATGTATATCTTTAGAGTTACTGTTCTTATACAACTTATAAAACTGAGATATCAGAATAAACCAATGATTGTTTTAAATTTTCAGATACATGCGGTATCTCTGCTAGTTTTAGTTTTCCATAGTCACGATTATTAACTGTAAATAGCAGTCATAGTTTTAAAGTTAGATCATTACCAGAGTAGGAACTAGTTATGGGGTTATGTATGTTGGATGATTCAAATTATATTCTGTACTCTGCAGGAACTTTTTATCATGTCTGTCAGCACATTTGAAATGCACTGAATTTACCCTGTTAGGTTAGATATTGCTCCGAGGTTTATAATTCATAACATACATGTGACCTGCTACAGGTCTTCTTTCATTTTTGTATAGCCTACAGTTTTATTATTTTCAGGATGGTAAAGTTGCAATTACAAAAGTGGCAAATTTACTATTGTGTATATATGCAAAAGAACATGTTGGTTTGGGAATCATCAAGCAAAAGGTAACTGATTACTTATTTATCATTTTAGAAATTTATAACTGTTATATTATTGCTGTAATTATCAAAAACATAGAAATATTTGTATTAGCTTGTGTTTATTATTGGTAAGCTTTCGGCTTCTGTAGGTTTTAAGAACAGTGGTCAATTTAAGGATTCTGCCTTCTTATTATTATTCTGCCATGTATCAAATTCTAGGATCAGGGCCAACACATCAGTTTCCTGTCAGATAATGCACAACTTCATTTTGTGTTAGTTTGAAGGTTATAACAATGAACTAATCTCAAACTAGTTTTAACAAGCTTCTAATCAGAATTTTCAATAGATTTATCTCCAATTGTGGTTTCCCTTGTGATATACATTTTGTGCTATGTCCAAATCTAGAGCATGTAGTGTCATTACCTTGTACCCTATTACATGTCAAATATGACTTATTTTGATTTTCATGTATAACCCTCCATATATGCTTTATTTAATCTTTTTCTGTAATTTAAGGCATCATTCTTACTTCAACAAAAGTTATGAATACTTTATATACCACAATTTACTCTGAAACCTTTTATGTTCATTGGAACTATATTGTCTATTGCTTCCCTTCAAAGGCCCCAAATTCATGTCCTTTTTGTCAAGTACAAATCCCTATCTTTTGACACTGCTTGCTGTGGGAGACTTCATTTTACCTTGCAAAAAACAAGTTTTGCCAACTGATAATTAGAAATAGGGTTTTTAAACAGAGTGGCTTTTTATATATCTCTTCATATTTCTTTTGTTACATTTCAGGCTGATGCATTAGCCTCTTACTTGGAAGAGCCCTTAGCACAGGTAGCTGCTACTACATGATTCCTGGAAGATAGAAATAATGGACCATAAAATCTTATATCACAATGTATAATTATATATTTATACACAGTGACAGGCCGAAGTAGTGATTGCTGTTTACTGTATTTCTTGTCAGAGAACTCAAAGATTCGTGTCTAGGTTAACTTGAAAAGTGAATAGTTAAACATTTGGGTAATCCGTTTGGGGCCTGAACTATGAGATGTTTTGAACTAATGATAGGTTTTATGGGTAAACCTTTTGGTGCCATAAAAAACGCAAGATAGTAGCTACATTGTAAAGTAAAAAAAGTAAGTAAATTAATTCCTTTGTAAGCACAGTTGAGATTGTTAAGTTTTACATAAAATAGTTTTTACCCCACAGCCCTTAAGGGATGTCAGGGTATTGTTTTCACCAATGGGGTCTGGATGGGCAGGCGGGCGGCGGGAAAAAGTTTGTCTGGCCTGTATTTCAGAAACCGTAAGGTGTAGGAAGTTGATACTTGGTAGGGACATTGGGTAGGGGGTGTAGGTGTGCGACGTCATGGTGTGACCTTGATTTAACCTTTGACCTTGCCGTACTGACCTTGACCTATAAGACCTTGTCCGGGCTATACTCTGAAACCGTGAGGGGTAGGAAGTTGATGCTTCGTAGGGACATTGGTTAGTAGGTTTAGATGTGCAACATCATGGTGTGACCTTGATTTGACCTTACCGAAGTGACCTTGACCTATAAAATCTTGTTTGGGCTATATCTCAAAAACCATAAGGTGTAGGAAGTTGATATGTGATAGGAACATTGGTTGGGGGTATGGGTGTGCAGCGTCATTGTGTGACCTTGATTTGACCTTGCTGTAGTGACCTTGACATATAAAATCTTGTCCGGGCTATATCCCGGAAACTGTAAGGTGTAGGAAGTTGATATTTGGTAGGGACATTGGTTAGGGGTTGTAGGTATGCAACGTCATGGTGGGACCTTGATTTGACCTTGCCGTAGTGACCTTGACCTATAAAATCTTGTCCGGGCTATATCCCGGAAACTGTAAGGTGTAGGAAGTTGATATTTGGTAGGGACATTGGTTAGGGGTTGTAGGTATGCAACGTCATGGTGGAACATTGATTTGACCTTTGACCTTGCTGTAGTGACCTTGACCTATAAAATCTTGTCCAGGCTATATCTCGGAAACAGTAAGGTGTAGGAAGGTGATACTTGGTAAGGACATTGGTTAGGGGTTGTAGGTGTGCAGCATCATGGTGTGACCTTGATTTGACCTTTGACCTTGCTGTGGTGACCTTGACCTATAAAATATTGTTGGGGCTATATCTCAAAAACTGTAAGGTGTAGGAAGTTGATATTTGGTAGGAACATTGGTTGGGGTATAGGTGTGCAGCGTCATGGTGTGACCTTGATTTGACCTTTGACCTTGCCGTAGTGACCTTGACCTATAAAATCTTGTCCGGGCTATATCTCGGAAACTGTAAGGTGTAGGAAGTTAATATTTGGTAGGGACATTGGTTAGGGGTTGTAGGTTTGCAACATCATGGTGTGACCTTGATTTGACCTTTGACCTTGCCGTAGTGACCTTGACCTATAATACCTTGTCCGGGCTATGTTTCGGAAACCATAAGGCGCAGGAAGTTGATATTTCGTAGGGAGATTTGTCAGGGGTTATAGGTGTGCAACGTCATGGTGTGACCTGGATTTGACCTTTGATCTTGCATATCTGATGCTATTGTATCTCTATACAGGGATATGTGATACTATTTTATCTCTCTTATATCTTTCATATCTTTTTGCTTGAATCTTGGATATTGCACCTTTGGGTGTCTTTTGATGTAGATTAAGCACTATTAAAGTCATATTAGAATTCATTAAGGTTTTTATTTTTGCAACTTCCAATTGTAACAGATGGTATTGCATCAAGTGAGTCACAGGTTTTGCCCCAACTCCACATATAAGCATGTATTGTCACATCTGTATGTATGGGTAATATTCAAAACATTCAAACCCATAATTCGACCATACATAATTGTGATATTTTCATTGACAGCTATTCTCCAGTTGAGATGTTTTACAGCTTCATAACTTTTAGTTTACTGAATTGTCTTGTTTTAATACTTTATTCTTTACATGCAGTGCTCTGAAAGTATCCCAATCTGTGTACTGTTTCACTACTTCTATATCTCATGGTGTGGAAAAATATTTCCCCAGACTATGGGGTACGGGCATCTCTGATACAATTTTTATACCATTGTTTGTTGGGTTCATACTGCAGCAAAGCAAACTAAAGTCCTATTTTCCAATCCGTATCTTGGGTATTCCTTTGTTTTGTGCTGACAGTGTTCGTAACTTTAAGGTTTGTTTCAGTGCAGATTTTTCATTTTGTTCTCATGTTAAGGAGGTATGTGGAGGCTGCTTTGCTCAGTTCTGTTGTCTCAGACATACTAGGAAATACTTCATGTATAAAGCTTGAATACTTGCCTGTACTGCTGTTGTGAGGAGTCGTTTTGGCTACTGCCACTCACTATTTAGACATTTGTCCAAATCCAGTCTCAAAAAAGCTAATGTGTACCCAAAATAGCCTTGCTAGAATCATAACAATTAGTAAGAAATTTTCTAGAGTCACACTAGTCCTTAAAGAGCTAAACTGGTTGCCTGTTAAAGAAGACTGCATTTTAAAAACTCGGACTCTGGTGTACAGGTACTGTCGCACTGGTTTTCCAAAGTATTTCAGCTCTAACCTTACTCAAACATTGTGCATTTGCAATACAAGACATAACAAACCTGACAGGAACTACGTAAAGGTTCCACAGTTCATGTCTTCAGTCCTCAAATTACAAAAATTGCTTTAGCCACAGCATTGTGCATGATGCTCAATATTTTTGGGATGAGCTCATTAATACTTTATCTGCAGTTTCACTATCATCTTTGAAGTGCAAATTGAAGACATACATCTTTATTTTAGCTTCCCCTCCTTACTCCATAGCCATTCATCTCCCTCACATCTGTGGTGTCATTGTGACTCTAGCACTTAAAATCTGCCATATGATGGAGATTGGGTGCTATAAAAGTACCCATTACAAGTCACTAGTTGTAAGCTCCTGTTTTAACTATTTTACTGTCAGGCATATAGGAGTTTGAACAAAGCAAAATCTATTTGTCATAAACAGCAGTATACTGTGACATGGGTTGAAGGATACTTGCATATCTAACGAAAACCTCAACTTGACCTTGAAGATCAAAATTTCATAGCTATGTTTGTGCAATGAGCATTGATTTTGGGACAGTAGCATCCTGAGACAGATTTATGTTTGCATCTTTTAGTCAATTATTCACCCAAATGTAGCAAATACTTTAAAATGCAAATACAGCCTGTTTAATAAACTTACTCCAGGAAAATGATACTGTTGTGAGTTTTTACTCTCTTGTATATGTTAAGATATATTTACTGCTAGAAATAAAATACACATTAATTTATTATCCACTCAAGGCAGTATTTTCTTAAAATAGGGGGAAATACAAGCTGGGGCATACCCATGTTTGTATGTTTCAGTGATGTTGGCTTGTGAAACATTGAAAAAGTGAATGGTGAAAGTAAAACATTTCGCATTAGATTTCTAAGAAAACTGTTTTCACTCCTAAAGATGAACAATGTAATACTCCTGCATATACATCTATGTCATTTAAGAAGCTTTGCTGTTGTATATGCTGGCATGAATGTGAATTTATTACTATTTGAATTAACGTAACTGTATGATTCTAATAAATTTTGTGGCGCAAAGTTTGTTTGAAATAACAAGCAACAAAACTACTTTGATATAACTGGTTATATTTTGATACCACATTCAATTAACAATTAAACAAAATAAGGATTTTTTTTGTCTCTGGTAGGTTAAATTTATGCATTTGCATTTGAATGGTATATTTCTCATTTTTGCAAATATTTATTCCAGATTAAACCATTACCACATTCTTTGTTTAAAGTCATCCATTCCTGTTCATATTCAATTTCTTCACATTTCATTTATTTGCAAAATTGGATTGACCCTGTTGTAAAATGGCAATGCACTCAACACTTGTTTTTAGTTTTAAATTATGTAAGTTGACAGCAGTCAACAGAGCCATTACAAGCGAGGTACCACCATCCAAAGTGTGAAATGTTCAGCACTTTATAACACAGATTCTTTTGTGCGAGTCCCAGGCTTTGATCTTAATTATTTTTAATGAATTTTAAAATAGTTTTTAATGCATAAAATTCATGAAATCATGCACTAAATCACTTATAACTTGAAAAGTATTGCATTTAGAGCATTTTGTTAAAATATGTTATTCAGCTACTTTTTCCATAGCTACAACATGGTGAGTAACTTGGGTGCTTATTCTAATAGCAAAGTGAGTAATAACTATCTGATTTTTCAGTACCTTTCATCATGAGTAAAATCACTTGTAACTCAAAAAATATTGCATTTAGAGAATTGTGTATAAATATGTTATTCAGCTACTTTTGGGTCAGCTATAACATAGTAAAATTGCAGACCCGTAGCTCATTGCATATCCGAGTAATAGCCACTTTGGGGTTGAGTAAATTGCTTGTATCTTCAAAACTGTTGCATTTAGAGTATTTTGTTTTATGTGTTTTATGTACCTTTGGGTCAGCTATAACATTGTAAAATTGCAGACCTGTAGCTCATGGCATAGCTGAGTAATAGCTATTTTCAGGTTCTAACTGTTGAGTAAATCAGTTGTAACTTGAAAACTATTGCATTTAGAGTATTTTGTTTGAAAAAGTTGTTCACCTACCTACTTTTGGGTCAGCTATAACATAGTGAAATTGCAGACCTGTATATGTCATTGTATATTGTGTATTTATACTCCGCGCAATATCTCCATATACTACAGGATTCAAAGCGCTATTAAACCCATCTGACTGCACAGGTACAGCCCCAACTCACAAGTAACTGACATTCCCCTAACTGGAAGATAGAGGCTCAAGGATGACCATTTATCAACGTCCTTGAGGTTCTTTAGCCTGCCACTGGGGATAGGACCCAATAACAGAGGACCGCCATTTTAAGTGGTCATCTGAGCCACTATGTATCTGCCTGTACCTGGGTTTGAGCCCACGTCCTCTGAGTTCCTAGACAAGTGTGCTACCCGCTAGGCCACAGTGGCAGCTATGTCATGGCATAGCTGAGTAATAGCTACTTTCAGGTTTTCATTGTTGAGTAAATCAGTTGTAACTTGAAAACTATTGCATTTAGAGTATTTCTTTAAGTATGTTATTTACCTACTTTTGCGTGAACCATACCATATTAAAATTGCAGCCCTTTAACTGATTGCATAGCTGAGCAAAAGCTACTTTGAGATTCTCACTGTTGAGTCCCTAAAAAGATGCACCTAAAAGATGCCAGTGTTGGGGCAGTTTGCACTGCAAGTGGGAGTCTGTTCCAAAATCAGGGTCCGTCATTTGCAAAGAATCAATCAAAATTAGTTTCAGACTTGTGAATCAGAGGATTAAAGGTAAGAACAACAAGAAGTATTTCTTTGTGGCAAAACCATGTCTGGGACCGGTTTCACAAAGCCTCCTTTGGAAAGGACCTCAAGGAAGGTCATTTTTCCTCCTTTGGGAAGTCCTCCTTTAACTCTTCCTTGAAACTTAAGGGGGAGCAAATGTTCTTTAAACTTATTAAACATTCTTTGAAGATCACTAACTTATATCTAAGGTAGGTCCTTAGCTTCCATGAAATTTAAGGGAGTTTTCAAGGTCTCCTTTGAGGAAGGAGGCTTTGTGAAAGTGAGGTTTTTAAAGGAGGGGACATTCAAGGAAATCCTTTAATTTAAGGTGACCTTTGTCTTAAGGAGGCTTTGTTAAAACGGGCCCTATTAACAGAGGATGTATAATTATATATTCATGAAACTACTGCGGTAGGCCAGAATCTAAATGTTTCTGAGGGTTCCAGCTTTGAAAGCAATTCTTGCTTTGAGAGGGAGCCAGTGATGAAACTTCAGTTCAGGTGCAGTGTGAGTCCACTTACGAGAACCCGTGACAACTCGTGCTAACAATTTTCTCAAGTTACTTTTGGACAAACCATGGTATGGTAAATTGCAGTAATCCGGTCTACAACTGACAAGTACATTTGCTGCAGAGATGGCCACTGTCTTTGGTAAGTACTGTCTGATTCTCCACAGATAGCCAAGTCCAACAAATCTAGATCTGCAAATTATATCAACCTGTTTTTTGAAGCAGAAGCCACTATTAATTGTGACATCCAGGTTCGCACCTCTCACCAAGTATGGGGGTTGCGAGTACCATAAACTCAGGATTAAGCTTGAGCTTATTTGAATTCATCCATAATTGGATCTTACTCGGGCACTTCTTGAGATTGCTGAAAGTAGCTTACACATTATCCAGAGTAATATGGCAATAAATCTGTGTGTCGTCTGTATAAAATAATATTTCAGTGACTTGAAGGAAGACATGATACAATGTATTTTCTAAAGGTGCAGTATACCTGGGGCCGGATTCACAAAAGGTCTCAAGTCTTAGCCAAATCTCAGCTGAGATTTTGCTCAAATCTGAGATTCTGTTTAAGTTGAGATTCATGAAAGGAATCTCAGGTGAGACAAAAATCTCAGCCAAGTTTGGAGTCTGAACCAGTCAAAACTGATGTAACATTTTGTTGAGATTAGTGGAAAGTATACACATTTATATTTTACCACTCTACCATACATACTCACATTTTAGAATATTTTCAATCAAGCAAATCATTGCTTTTTACTATAATTTGTACTGACATTCAAAAGAACTGATTATAACAGCAAAACAAGCCACTCGTGTAAATTTGTAATGTAAATGTTTACTGTTGTTTTTGTACAAACTCTTAATATATATATTCATATTTTGTGTGATAAGTTAAATAATTATGTCATACTTCACTATTTTCATTTTGTTATGTGACTTCTTATTACATAATACTCTATTTTATGAAAACTTAAGTCGCCCCCTAGGCAGTCTTAGATTTGAGACCAAATCTGAGAAAAATCTTAGCCTGAGATCTTTTGTGAATCCCAGCTGAGCAAAAGGTCTCAAATCTGAGAAAAATCTAAGAAAAATCTTAGATTTGAGACCAAAATCTCAGATTTGAGACTTGAGACCTTTTGTAAATACAGCCCCTGGAAAACAAAATAGGACCATGGACTGAACCCTGCAGTACCCGAAATTTACGAGTACCGAATGCTTAGAACTGATCCAGCATTACTGACTTACACCTATTTGACA
The DNA here is from genome assembly GCA_964017235.1 of Sabellastarte sp. h YS-2021. Taxonomy (NCBI): domain Eukaryota; kingdom Metazoa; phylum Annelida; class Polychaeta; order Sabellida; family Sabellidae; genus Sabellastarte; species Sabellastarte sp. h YS-2021. The sequence goes on along the minus strand of OZ024931.1, from coordinate 44,700,806 downwards.
GGTATGAGGGAAATGCCTGATATGCCATACATCCATTTGAGTTGCATGGTCAATAGTGAGTTCCTGTAAGATCAGGGCAGAAGGCACACCCTTTCATAATAGATATTGTAGGTCATTCTTTATATGTAGGAGAGCTGTTTCTGTGGAGTATATACTGTTTGTAAACTGACTGGTACACTGTGGATCATTCATATTGATATGGTTTGTAACTTGAGCTGCAACTACCCTTTCAACAAGTTTGGAAATGAAATGGAGGCCCGAGATCGACATGTCTATAATTTTTAGAATCATTTAATAAAAGTCTCTGCTTTTATATAATGGGCATGACAATAGCTCTCCTGAAGAAGTCAGGAACCATGCCTTGAGATAAGCACAGGTTCAAAAATTTGGTGATAGAAGGTGCAATGATTGCAATTCAGCCTTTGACCAAGAAATTGGGCATAAGATCAAGGCTACATGATTTAGGTGGTGATTTTGACCTCATCTTCTTGATGTAATCGACACTGACCAGTAAAACAAGTGAAACCAACCTGAGTTGTTTCAGGAGAGTGAGTTACATGACTATCAGAAAAACTGCTTTGTCCTGAAAGTACTGGCAAAACGTATTTGCAACTGAATTATCTGAATAGCCGTCAGCTTTAGACCTGCTTGTCCTTGAAGTATGACATTTAATACACTCCGGAGGGCATTTTGGTCATTAGAGTTTTCATAGACAATTCCTGAATAGTACTTATACTTGCTTTATTGAACATCTCATCAGAGATTGTATGTATTGCATTTAGAGCATTTTGTTAAAACATATTATTCACTTACGTTTGATTCAGCTACAACATAATAAAATTACGGACCTATAGTTCATTGTATAATTGAGCAATAGCTACTTTCAGGTTCTCACTGTGGAATAAATCAGTTGTAACGTGAAAACTGTTGCATTTTTCGAGTGTTTTGAATGTTATTCAACTACTTTTTGGTTAGCTATGTCATGGTAAAGTTGCAGACTTGTAGCTCATTGCATAGCTGAGCAAAAGTTACTTTTGAGATTTTCACTTTTGAGTAAATCAGTTGTAACTTGAAAACTAGTATTTTGTAAAAATGTTATTCACTTACTTTTGGATTGGCTACAATATAGTAAAATTGCAGACTATTACCTAATTGCATAGCTGAGCATTTCTATTGTCAGGTTCTCACTGTTTAGTAAATCAGCTGTAGCTTGAAAAGTATTGTATTTAAACTTTCTTGTCAAAATATGTTTAGCTGCTTTTTCCATGGCTACTGTGCATGGTAACTTGGGAGTCCAAACAATAGCCAAGTGAGTTATAGCTACTTTCCCTTCAAGGTCAAATTAGCTTTTTTTTTTCCTTTTTCTGCTGGTCCCAGAAATTTTGTGTTAACCCAGTAAACATTACAAACGTTTTTTAACGTTTATAAACCTCACTATGAACGGTTTATTTAAGGTTTAAAATGATGGGCTATAAACGTTTATCAACATTTAAGCATAAACGTTTATGAACCCTAATACATGAACGTTTATAAACATTTGTACACCGTTTGAAAACTACACTACCCTTTATAGGTTCAAGTATCCACCTTGATTCAAGGGAGAAAGAAAACAAACGTCATTTTATGAAAAACTACCCTGTTTACATCAATTTAACCTTGTAAACTGCCGTCTATGACATTCTATACTTTAAAATCTCAACTAAGAATTTAATGATGGCTTCAAACAACAGTGATACAGCAAGATATACTGACAGAAATATTTCTTCTGTTTCTCTTCAAAATGGCTGTGCTGACATCATCATCCAAAATAAAAATGAGTTTAAGATATTCTTCACTCTTTGTAAAATGTTTCAAAATGTTTTAAAACATTTATATACCAAACTAATATTGCTGAAACGTTTATGAAACCATAATATTGAATAATTGTCAATATTTAGGTTTATATTTGGTTTTCAAAACGTTTATAGGTTTACTAAACGTTTATAAACGTTTACAATGTTCACTGGGAAGAAGAGCTGTTACAAGTGAGGTCGCCCATCTATTGTTGAAATTTTAAGGCCCTTTCATAACTTTTGCTAACCATGTGGGACTATGTGCTATCTTGGGAGGGTATTGCCTCATAACAAACTCAAGAAAAATGAACATAAGAAATGACTGAGAAGCATGCTGGGTGAAGCACTTGTCACCTTGAGGTGATATAACAAAGTACACAACTTCCTTCTTCTCGTTAGCCACCGTACTAGAAACACACAATTTTTCAGAGACAATTGGCATCTTTTATCAGTGGATAAAGATATATATTTCTGAAGTTTCATAGAAAGGATAAACATATTTTTTTATGTTTGAGTTTGTAAATTGCATGTTGTTCTCTTGACAAGTAAGCATGTTTTTTTAAATATCTGACCCCAAAATAGCATCTATGATGCCCATACCCCACAGCCTGGGGTAATAGTTTTCAACATCTTGAGATATAGAAGTTAGTTTTCAACATCTTGAGATATAGAAGTAGTGAAACAGTACACAGATCGAGATACTCTGACAGCTGTGTCAGTTATATAAAGGTCCAAATTATGTTTAAGTAGAGAAAATAATGTCTAAGAGAAAGAAAATGTATGTAAAGATAAAGTATTAAAATAAGACAGTTCATCAGCAAGATAACAGCATTACTCAGTAAACTAAAATAATGAAGATGTAAACTTTATTAACTGGAGAATAGCTGTCAATGGAAATAGCATGATTATGTAAAAGTACATAAAAAATCAGTTGCAGGAATCCATATATCTTTGTCAAAAGAGAAAAATGTCTCATATGGCAGGTGAACCCACTTTGGCAGAGCCAAAGTTAAAGTTCACACCATGATGTACGCCTACACCCTAATCAAAGTCCCTACGAAGTGTCAACCTTGCACACCTTACAGAATCCAAGAAATAGTCCGGAAAAGATTGTAAAACTCATGGTCACTACAACAAGGTCAAAGGTCAAATCAAGATTACACTATGATGTTGCACACCTACAACCCCTAACCAATGTCCATACCAAAAATCAACTTCCTACACTTTACGGTTTCAGAGATATTGCCCGGACAAAATTTTTTAAGGGAAAGGTATTATGGCAAGATCCAAAGCCAAATCAAGGTCACACCATGACATTGCACTCCTATAACCCCGAACCAATAAACCTACGAAGTATCAGCTTCCTACATCTTACGGTTTCCGAGATATAGCCCAGATAAGATTTTAAAAGTCAAGGTGACTACGGCAAGGTCAAAGGTTAAATAAAAGTCACACCATGACATTACATTGCACAACTTTGGTCATGGGCCTCAATAAAGTTGCTCAAAAATAGGAGCTTGGGTCTAAAGGGCCCTCTACATTTCTCCCTGCAAATTCCTCCCAGAATTTATCAAATCTCCCCCAGCCAAAAGAAAGTGGTACAAGATGGTAAACTCCTGCTTTGGAAAGAAGATGCGAGATTAAAATAGAGACTTTGCTAATATCTGAATCTCTCCTAGACTTTCAAAAACTCATGGGAAAAAAGCTCCCCTTTAGGTAGACAAGGAATTTGAACACCAAGCTAGACAAAATATCTATACCCCTAATATTTCAGCTGCCTTCAACTGGTTATTTCTGAATGTAACTTTGTTATGAAAAGCTGTAGGGACAGCATCAAGGCTACTCTCAAGTGGGACAAAAAACAAATTCAAAATGGGGATAACCCAGAAAGGGTCATGAGAAATGCCTGTGACAAAACCTGAGACTATTCAGAGATCCTTGGCAAGAGGATTCATATTCAACCATAGCATGTCAGAGCAAAGCCTTATCTCATATGCTCCAGAGAGATCTTTACTTAATGGGCAATGAAGGTCTCATAAGGACAGATGCCGAATAACTCCAACCGAGTTGGGGAGACTAGGTGTCAGGAACTCGGGAACTCAGCATTTTCCCCCTCTCCACTATTCCATTCACAGTTGGTGAAGAAAGAGGAATAATTCCTCCTTTAAAAAGACACCCTAAACAGTCTCAGGGCTTTAGGCCCTACCAAAACCACCCTTTTTGTGGCCCCCACCATAACAAAAGAGACAATTACTGAAAATGCTTCTGTGGTGGTTGTTCCACCCCAAGTAGTAACCAATCATTCTCCTCTAAAAGGGGGCACTCACAGAATTGGGGCAACTGAGAGTGTGGTAACCCCTCTAAGCAATGACTAATTGTGTTGAACATTATCACAAATGGTTATGTTCTTCCATTCATAACCAAAGCAAATCTAACCAGGCAGCTTTTGATCCTCTCAGGCTGCAAAGCACAGCAAAAGGATCTAGCTCTGGCTTTTTGTATCCAATTTCTTCATTCAAAGAATGCAATAGAGAAAGTAGAAAATGTCTTGTGTTTCACAGTCACCTGTTTCTAGTTCAAAAGCCTCATCAAAAATGGAGGCCAGTCATAGACTTAAGCAGGCTAAACACCTTCTTGAAATTGAAGAAATTAAAAATAGAAACATTAAGAGTCCATAAGTCCATTGATGCTAAAACAAGTTAGTTTTTTATACACTGCATAATTACTGGCTATGATAGCAAACAAAAATAAAAAGTATACACAATGCAATTCCTGGTTTTAAGCAATGTTTGAGGATAAATTTATAATAAAAATGAAAATAAGCACAAGGTATTATTGTTCCAGTTATGTGGATAACAAGTTCTGTGCGGTGAAGACAGCCCATGTTTATTTCTGTGATAAATAAAAATATATATATATATATATATATATATTTAACTGGTATTATCGAAAGTGAAAAAATTGTTATTTTTGTAACTCTCTGCCAGGTACAATTTTTCAAATAATTTTGTAATTAATTTTGTTTATTAATGACTGTAATAGGCAATCCTGAAATTGCAATTATCAGCAAATATCATTGCATATCATTGGCTATAAACATATTTCTAGTATAGCGGTTGAAGTCACATTGTAATTGTTGTAATACAAGTGAACTGATGCTGTGTCAGTCTGTGTAAAGTCTATAGGTTATTGCCAGAATTGTGTGGCATTTAACACTTACAAAGTAGATTATACATGTCTACATATCACTAAGCTAGCATTCATGCATTAACAGGATCACTCAAGATACTGATTTTGTATCTCTAAATTCTGAAATTCAACACTACATTTGTATATACTTCCTTGTTTAGAAGCAATATTTATAATAAAAACTATTAATAACTACATAATACTGGAAAGCATGCATGCACACATAGTAAGATGTATCTTAAAAATATAAAAAATGTGGTAATTAATGCTATTACAGTTTGTAAACTTCTTGCAAACTAGAAAAGGCAGGAAACTGGGTGGATGTAGTAATTCCATATTATATTTTTAATAAAAATGACAGGTTAGATAACACTAAGGAACAATGCATGGGTCACTAGGGTGTGTTATGAATGAATATTTCACTGAAATTTGTAGAAATCTGATCTTAGGAAATAAATTAAAATATGCACCTTTCAAAATTGAATACCAAAAAGTTTTGGTTAAAAATCGAAAATTTATTTGAAATTTGCATTCAAAAATATTAATGCCTAGAATACTAGAGACATCTGTATATAAGTCACTGAATTTGCTCCAATCTCATGGAATTAACTAGAATTTCATAGAATTTGCTCCAATCTCATGGAATTTGCTAGAATCAATATATAGTATTAGACTGGTAATACCACATAAGCTATTGTCAGTTTTACATTGTCAACAAGTGGCGCCAAGGCAGTAAGAATAACTTATATGTCACTAATCAATTGTCAAAGTTGAATATTTCACTGAAATATTTATATGTAAAACTTTTGTCAACATTGAAAAATTAATTGAAATTTACATGTCAAAGCTGAATATTTCACTGGAATTTCAATGATGAAAAACTTTTGTCAAAATATAAAATTAGTTTGAATTTGTATTTTGAAAGGCATTTGTACTTGGAAGGTTATGGAGACAATTTCTGTAAGCTGTAAAGAAACATTATATATTGTTCATCTGTTCAATTTTTATCAAATAGATATTATTGTCACTTTTTTTGTACAATAGAAACATTTATCCTTGCATATGGGTAAGAATCTGTTGAACATGAGTCATCTAGGTATATATAAGTTGAATATAATACTAGCTAGAATTGTACTACTGCTTAACCTGTGTATATTACACAAAATGTCTCTATACTTAAATGGTATATGTTTATGTGTACATGTGATATATGAAATTAATGTGTTATATGTTCATGTGTCAAGGATGTTTAAGAATTTTAATAGACTCAAAGGCTTGTGTCAGTCCTGGGGAAAATCATCTCAGTTATACACATATACTTATTTTGTTAACATTTTTGGAAGGACATCACACAGTGTATTAAATACAATATTCACTTTATCACTTTATCAGATCATGGAAAATTTTTTTGAAATATTAAATTTTAAATCCTTTAATTGCAGAGGCCTACGTGAAAAGAATAAACGAAGTCAAATTTTTGCATGGCTAAAGTCTTACCATCGTGGCATTATACTTTTGCAAGAAACTCACTCTTCAACAAATGATGAACAAATTTGGAAGAAAGACTGGGATGGGGACATACTCTATTCGCATGGTTCAGCTAACAGTTGAGGGGTAGCAATCCTTCTGCCTAAAGATATCGATACTAACTTCGAAATAACATCAATTCAAAGAGACTTGCATGGACGTATATTAATGATTGAGTGTAAAATAGAAAGTCAATGTTTTATAATAGTTAATGTCTATGCTCCTACCAAAGATAAGCCCCTGGAACAGTTACTATTTCTGAAGAATCTTCAAAACCTACTAGACACATACTCTGGTAACGCAATAATAATTGGGGGTGACTTTAACACATATTTGAATGTTTCTATTGACAAAAAAGGAGGTACATCAGAGCGACAATCAGAATACAGTCAATTATTACAAGGCTTTTGCCAGGAAATGTCGCTCACAGACATTTGGAGGATAAGGCATGAAAATATTCCTGGATTTACAAGAAAACAAAAAATAAAGCTTGGACTTGTGCAGTCTAGGCTCGATCTTTGGCTAATTTCTGTTCAGCTTGAATACCATGTAAAATGTGTTAAAATTGCACTGGGCAAAAGCTCTGACCACAGTATTATATCTCTGGAACTTGAACTAATGGAAAGCCACAAAAGGGGAAAAGGGCTGTGGAAATTCAATAATGATCTTCTAACTGACCCAATTTATGTACAGTTAATAAAAGACACAATTGGTAACATAAAGGATAACGTGAATTTTGAAAACAAAAATACACTTTGGGACTATGTAAAATGTGAAATTAGAAGTCAAACTATAATTTATTCTACAAAAAAAGCAAAGCAAATGAGAAAACAAGAAATAGAATTGTCCAATAGATTAAACCTTCTGGAGAAAAACTTGTCAAACAACCCGGATGATAATACATATGTAAACTACCTTCAGTGTAAGCAAGAATGGGAATCTTTAATTAAAAAGAAAACTGAGGCAATAATATGAAGATCGAAAGCAAAGTGGGTTGAAGAGGGTGAAAAAAATTCTAAGTTTTTCTTAAATCTAGAGAAAAGAAATTACAATAATAAATATATAAAGAAATTGATATCAGGGGACAATTGAAAACTCACAAACTTAAAAGATATAATTGAAGAAGAAAAGCTATTTTACAAAACCCTATACACAAGTAGCACTAGGAACTCAAAAAAAAAGGTATAGAAAACTTGCTTAATAAATTAGATATTCCACAGCTTAATGAGTTAGATAAGGCATTATGTGATAAACCATTAACAATAGAAGAATGCACTAAAGCACTAAAAATTCTAAAAAATAGGTTTTAGTACAAATTTTACAAATTTTTCTGGACTGATCTTAAAGACCTACTATTTCAAAGCTTTAAGTATTCTTTTGAAAACAGAATACTAAGCCAAGAACAGAGAAGAGGGGTTCTCAACCTTATTCCAAAGGTTGGGAAAGACCTTCGATATCTATCAAATTGGAGACCAGTTAGTCTATTGCAAACGGATTATAAAATTTTGACGAAATGCTTAGCAATACGGTTACAAAAAGTGTTACCTAACACCATTAACTCTGACCAAGTTGGGTACATACCTGGTAGATATATAGGTGAGAATACAAGAACACTGGAGGACATTATGACCTATACCAGTAAAAATAAAATTCCAGGATATATTGTGCTGGTCGACTTTAGAAAAGCCTTTGACTCAATAGAGTGGGAGTTTCTCTTTAAAACCTTAGAAAAATTTAATTTTGGTAACATGTTTATGAGATGGATCAAAATACTATACACTGACATATCTTCATGTGTAGGAAACAATGGTTTTTATGCTGGTTATTTTAACCTGACAAGAGGTATTAGACAAGGCTGTCCAATTTCAGCCCTTCTATTTCTTATAGTAGCTGAAATAATTGCAATAAGTTTGAGAGATAATAACAATATTAAAGGGCTTACTGTCAATGGAAGTATATTTAAAATTAAATTGTTAGCAGATGACACAAGTCTCATACTAAAGGATATGAAATCAGTTGAACTAGCTATTAGGGAATTTGAATACTTTGGAAAATACTCCAGGTTACAAATTAATCTTGACAAAACAGAAATAATCCCCATTGGTAGCAATAGTTCCAAACACATTGCAGTTCCAGACTCTTTATCAAAGATTAATATTAAAATTGGTCCATTTAAAACCTTAGGTATATGGTTTTCAAAAAATCCAAAAGAAATGGTAACTCTTAACTTTAATAAAAGAATAGAGAATATAAAAAAAATACTTTTCACTTGGAACTCGAGGACGTTGTCACTAAAAGGGAGAATAACAATTATAAAAGCGCTGGTATTGCCTCAAATTTTATTTTTGTTCAATCTTATTTATGTACCAAACGAGATACTTGATCAAATAAATAAGGAATTTTTTAACTTTCTCTGGAGAAATAAACCTCCAAAAATAAAGAAGGAAACTATTATTGGACAGCTAAAAGATGGTGGACTAAAAATGATGTGTATAACATGCATGTAGCAGCTAAATGTAGTTGGGTAAGACGGTTAGTTTCAAACGAAAATGGTAGTTGGAAAAAGTTATTTTACAAAATGTTGTCGATAAATCGAAATATGTTAAACAAGAAAATTAATCTGGAATATGCAAAAAACTGTCTCTCTCCTTTTCATAGACAAGTCCTGGAAAGCTGGATAAAGGTATTTTGTGTTAAACCTGAAACTACTACAGAGATCTTAAATGAATACATTCTGTACAACAGAGAAATTATAATAGGTAAAAAGATTATTGCATTATATCAGCTTCCAAATAAATATTCCTATGACATTAAAATAGTAGATATACTGGGCAGTGAGGGAAATATTTTGAAAAGATCTCAGTTAAATCAGAAACTTGAAACACATTTAAGTGAAATGTTTTATAATTCTGTTGTAAGCTCTATACCACAAGTATGGAAGAAGAAGTTGAGACAAGTCCAAATCCCTAAAGAAGGACACGGTACAGATGAAATTAACATTAAAGTGGACAGTAAATGGACTCCCCTTAGTAAAACTAATTCAAAGTTAATATATGAAAGTTTGCTTAAAAAAATTATTAAGCCACCAATATCAATCAATACATGGATTGAAATTTACCCATTTGTTGAAAAATTTAATTGGACTGATACATTTATTCTTCCCTATAAAGTCCTCAGAGAAGCACATCTGCAAAGTTTTCAATACAAAATTTTGAACAGTATAATTAATTGCAATTATAATCTTCATAAATGGGGTATTAAAGAGTCCTCACAGTGTATTTATTGCACAAGTGTGGATACAGTAGGTCACCACTTATATAAATGTAATGCTTGCAAATTTTTCTGGAAAAATCTGGAAGAGTGGCTATACAAGCAAGTAGAGGTTAAATTCCATTTTACTGTTTGTGAAATTCTATTTGGATTACCCTTAATTGGGGACCCTCTGCTAGAAGTCTTGAACTATGTCATTATCTTGGCAAAAAAATTCATAAATAATAAGAGAAACCAAAACAAAGAACTTATATTCATTGAATTTATGTATATATTAAAAGAAAATTTAAAAATCTTGCACAGAATTGAAAAAAATAATGAAAAATTAAATTTTTATGAGCTTATGAATAACAATCCTTCCTAAAAATATTTGATGGTTTACTCAGGGCTGGCACACTACTGAATTGTTGTCTGATATGAATAGTATGATTTTTTTCCCCACCACTTTGTGTATGTCTAACGTGATGTGTATGTCTAGTATTGTATTTGCATATACAAATTGTATTGTACCTGTGGGTTGTGTACTGTATATGTTTTCTTGTTACAATAAAATAATTTTAACAAAAAGAGTCCATAAGGGCCTCTTTCAATCACCTTTATGGGCTACGAATAGCACCTATGTCCAGCCCTTGTTAAACCCAATCAAGACCAATGGCTCAAACAGCAATGCTTGATCATGAAAATAGAATCAAAGTATCTATTGACTGCAAGATATTTGATGTGGCTTATTGGGTTGCTAGCATCGACAGAAAAAAATTCTCCCAGAGTGTTGTCTTTACATGAGACCTTTTCAGTGGCACTGGAAATTTCCTCAAACACTGGAAAACCCCTCGGAGATCATATCAGCTCACCTGGACTGGTGGCAAAACCCCCTTAATGTTCTGAAGGGTTCAGAGCTTCATCCCAAAGCCCACAGCATACAGATCTTTACTGATGCCTGAAACATAGGTTTGGACACTCATTTAGATCACGACTCTAGGAAAAGCAGCTACACATAAGTGTCTTACAACTAAAGGCTGTCTTTCAGAATTCAATACCAAAATCAGACGGTGTTGATTACCATGGCCAATTCAACAGTGTTAGCCTATATAAACAAACAGGGAGGAACCCACTCAGTTGAAATGTGTACTCTCCTATGGAGAACCACGACATGATGCCATTATTTCAAAATATCATTGTCTGCCAGGCATATTCCAGGGTGCCATGGCCAATTCATTGCCCAGGTTGACTCTTGTCCAATCAACAGAATGGTCACTGCATCCTCAGGTATTCAATTAGATCTGCCAAAAGTGGTTCACTCCTCATTCAGACCTATTTGCCACTTGCCTGGACTATAAGGTTTCACTGTATATAGCACCAGTTCCAGAACAGAAAGCATGGAGAATAGACGCTCTGAAGATAAACTGGTAAGGTCTCATATCGTATGCTTACCCTCTTATGGCTCTCCTTAGCAGGATGATCCAAAAAACCTGTCAGTGCAAGTGTCTTAATCTTGATAGCCCCACACTGGCCAGGGATGCCCTGGTTTTGGGACCTAGTGCAGCTCTCAACAGAAATCCCACTCCAGTTACCAGTGTCAACACTCCTCAAGCAGTCACACAACCAAGTGTTTCACAACAATCCACAATATCTCAATCTTCATGCCTGGCTTGTAAGAGTGAACAACTCCGAGAACAAGGCTTCTCTGTGGAAGTGGCAGGGAGAAATGCTGCCCCTCAAAGGTCAAAAAGGACTGTCTATAAATCAAAGTGGGTCCTTTATGAAATGTGGTGTAGAGAAATTTTGGTGGACACCTCTTCTTCTGTGAAACAAGTATCAGACTTTTTATGTACCTGTTTCAGGACTTAAATAGACACCCCTCAACCATTGATAGTTATATGACTACTCTTGTTGACTTCTCGCATCCAGCATGGCTCCATATCTCTCAGAGCTCTGAGCTCAAGAGGTTGCACTCCAACATCTAAGGGATAGACCCAAAAGTTCCAGAAATCTACCTAAATGGAACCACTTCACTGTTTTGAATGAACTCACTAAGCACCCTTTGAGCCTATGAAAGACACAGACCTCAAACATCTAACCCTAAAATCAGCCTTCTTGCTAACTCTGGCCTCCAGCAAGTACTTCAGCGAAATACATGCTAAGGTTGCAACTAAGTGTCAAGTTTAGGCCAGTGGGAAAGGTAGCCTTATTGTGCTCTTCAGGTTTCATAACCAAAAACCAGCTAGCAAGAGTAGTTTCCCAAAGTGTGTCACCAGTGATTATTCCTGCTTGAACCGCTGAAGTAGGTAAACAATTCAAAGGAGATAGGGCCGTCTGCCCAGTACTGGCCCTAAGACACTATCTGGACATTCCTGAGGTCATTCTACAGAGATCAGACCAGCTACCCTGTCTTCATGGTTGAAGCAACTGTCCTCATATGTTATAAACAAGCGGATCAACAAACCCTGTACTTAGTCCTAGTCACAGCACATGACATCAGAGTCTTTGTGGCTTCTAAAGCCTTTGCTGTGGGTCTCGGTGGACCAAATCATGCATCCTTGTCACTGGCACTTAATACCTTCACAAAATTTTATCTAAATGACTTGATACAGTCTGATAATGACAACATTATGTACCTGGGTTTGTGTTTTATTTTATGTCTAAACCACAAGTAGTTAAAGCATTTATGTTACGCCCAGTCCATGAAATTGCCCATTTAATGAAATAGGCAAGAATTTTTGTCCATTTCGTGAAATAGGCAACTAACTTGCCCATTTCATGAAACAGGCAATTTAATCAATTGTGGCTTGCCCAATTCACGAAATAGGCAATCTTATGTATGAAAATGTAATTTCCATGCATAGATGAAGAAAAAACTTTGCTAATATCTTTAAGAAACTTCCTGTTGTGTATAGAGTTCTACAAATATGAAACAAATATTGAAACTGTTATTTCAAAAGAAAAAGGTAAATAAATAGTGCTTATCTGTCTCAGTATTTTTAGATATGTTTATGTTTGTTTGATAGTTATATGAATACAACTAAAACATTACACAATTAAAGGTAGCATTAAAGAAATATCTACTTTTTAACAGTAACTTATTGACACAACTTACAACTTTAAAATATTTATGTCACAAAAATATGAAACAAAAGGGTTCACTATTTAATTTACATCCTTTAATCGTAGATCAAAGGCTAAACTGTAAAGTGTGTGTCCTAATTAATGAAAGAAACAGGAATGGCCTCTTTCAGTAAGATTAGCATTCATTTTATATTGGGTCAACCTATAGGTATTGTGAATTGTCATTAACCATTGGGCCCTCTAGAAACACAGGTCCTGAGGTGTGGTTACAATTGGATTATGGGGTTACAAAGGTTTAGCACAAATTTTGTGACAATGTGGATAAATAACAATACAATATGCTATGACTTGTAAATCATAATCACTGAAGATGGTATTTATTTACAATAAAAATATATGTATACAATTTATCTGACAATTAAGTTGAAGGAAGATGTTTTTCTTTGAATAACATAATGTCTAATTGTGTGAAATATATTTTGTGTTAATAAAAGTGTACCAGCATGGTTAATCATTTTAGCAGAATAATATATTGTAGTCTTATAAAAAATATGAAAATAATGTGAAATAGTGTTTAAGGTAACATTAAAACAATAAAATTCTTTTATGCATGAAAATTTATTTTTCATACATGGTATTGCCTATTTCATGAAATAAGTAATCCAAGTTTTGCCCATTTCACGAAATGGGGAAGCAAGTACTGGATAAATTACCTATTTCATGAAATGGGCAAAATTCTTTCCTATTTTACAAAATGGACAATTTCACATATTGGGTGTAACATACATATATGTTTATAATATATATAATTTTGATTAGCTAAATGTAACTTTTACAAGGCTACCATGTGGGACTAATTAGAGTCCCACTCTGCCTCCCCACTGCATTACAGCAGCAGAGTATGGGCAAAATTCCAACTGGAAGAAGGAAGAATTACTGTGGTACTGAGTTGAGAAGAATATTTGAGAAAAATCAATCAAATGTTTATCGCAAATACCAGATTTAATCTTTATTTGATGTAAATTTCTAGGAATTACAAATAATAAGACAAAATCCAAATGGGTGTTTTATGTTCCATTGAACAGCAAGTCAAAATGGGACGGGTCATAACACATACCACTTGTGGGGTCGAATTCACCAGAGGAGAAAGTCTGTCATTAAAAACTGAACTTTATAACCACCAGGCCACCGAAGACCTGCCAGAATGGTAACAGCTTCAGTAAAATTGTAGCTAATGTTGAAGATGGGTTTACTTTCCCAATGGCCCAGTGATTTGCAAGTTTGATATCTAACCACAGGTTGTCATCTGTGTTGGTTTGACTCCCCACAATTCTTTGTCCCCTGAGATAAGCTGTTTTTAAGCATAAGCTAGAAAGAAGAAGAAAACTATAGAAGAAATACACCATTATTTCTGGCCTAACATATGTATTAGTTTTGCAACTGAAACAATTCTAGGTTTCAGTAGATTAACCTCAAAGCAGAACAAATGGTAAACATTATCAATGTACATGCATTCACTGAATGTTGACCCATATGAGGGTTTGGTAGATAATGTCCATTTCAAATCTGTATTTTTTACAATTAAGTGACATGTACAAGAAACACAAACTATGATAAACATAAATGCGAGAGCCACATTTATTTGAAAAAAGCATCATATTTAGGTTTAGATTTAGATTTATTTGTTGTTTTACGTCACGTTGAACAGCCAGGGTCATATTGCAACGGGTAGTTTACGGGTGGAGGAACCAGTGGATACTAGTTGGTCAAGATTCTGCACTGTAAACCACCAGGCATCGGCAAGTAGCATCATATTTAGGATCTGTGATAGTAAAAGACCATGACAAAGAGAATAACAAATGGGTACTCACATTGGTTGTAAAGTTAGAAATTGAAAAATTTTGTGAATGTGTCATTTTTCTTTTAAATTATTTTTGGCTTTTATCTTTCCACTAACTTGAGATATTTAAAGTCTGTGATTTACTCATGGATATAAACTGACAACAGAAAAATTGTGAACATGTAAAATACTGAAAAATAAAATAAATGTTAATAACTGTTCGGTAGGAGTATTCAACTGACAATCTACAAAAAGTATGCATTAAATATTTGTATTCAACTGAAAATCTATGGAAAGTATGCATTAAATATGTGCAGTGGATTTCCTTTAAATTCATTAAATGATCAGACAAAAAGGTACAGATATATTTCATAGATTCCATAGCTTTTGAAATATTATAAAAATTGTCTCCATCAGTATAAAATTTATGTTTCAGCAGAATGGAGACAATAATTCAAGTTACAACGTATTACTAGGTGTATTTGACTGATAATCTATGGAAAGTATGTATTAAATATGGGCAGTGGATTTCCATTAAATTCATTAAATGATCAGAAAAATGGGCTACATCGATTTCATAGATTCCATAGCTTTTCAAATCTTATGCAAATTGTCCCCATTAGTATGTTTTATGTTTAAGCAAAATTGATACAATAATTCAAGTCGTAACATATTACTGCCATGTTTTATTTCTTACATTGTCACATAGCAACATAAATAGTGACCATATAAGTTTCTATCAGTATATATGTAAATGCTTTATTTCCATTGGTTGGTTTAGCTGCCATCATCACATTCCTGGTTTAATGGGGTTACCAGGAGGAAGACATGGTAACCTTGTACATGTATAAAATCTAACATGAAGTAGAGTTGAAGAGAAAATATAGATCTTGTACAAATATTTCTTCTATTATCTCGCCAGTTGAATATGTTGTCTCCACTAGTATAAAGTTGATGTTTAAGCAGAATGAAGACAATATTGTTAGGTTTTATCTGAAAAAATTATTAATTATGTTTCAGTTTTGCAGGTGTTTGTGTGTATTTATGCTGCTATGTGACAATGTAAGAAATAAAAAATGGCAGTAATATGTTACAACTTGAATTATTGTCTCCATTCTGCTTAAAAATAAACTATACTAATGTAAACAATTTACATAAGATTTTAAAAGCAATGGAATATATGAAATCTATGTATGCCATTTTTCTAATCATTTAATGAATTTAATGGAAATCCATTGCACATATTTAATGCATACTTTCCATAGATTATTAGTCGAATACACCTATTATGTAGTTTAAAGCAGTTACCAGAAGGGAGACATGTGGTATAACCTTAAACAGGTATAACATCTACCATAAGTTCAAGCCAAACAGAAATATAGATGTTGTATATCTATTTCTTCAATTGTCTCACCAGTCGAATATGTCAAATATGTGCAGAGAACTTCCATTAAATGCATTAATTGACCAGAAAAAATGGAAAACTTAGATTTCATAGACTTGGTTACATGCAATTAACAATTATCTTTTACTTTCAATGTCACTGTTTAATTTGGTAAAATAGTATATGTTAAATAATTTTTTGGTAAATGTGAATTTTATGTGCTTTAGTTTTATTTATTTGGGTTTTAATGTTGCTTTCAACACATTGTATAGGTCATATCACGACGGATAGTTTTATGGGCAGAAAAAACTAGTACATACAGTTGGTCAAGGTTCTGTACCATAAACTGCCAACCTACAGCAAGCAACTATACCAGCTTTCCCACTTGAGGTTGGAAGGGGAATCGAACTCCAATCTCAGAGGTGGGAGGTGAAAGTGTTACCACTCTGCCACCGTGGCCCCTCTTTATGTGCTTTAGATACTACGTATATTTCTACAAAAATATATAAATCTTATTCAATTATGTTTCTACAAAACTATTAAAGGGGAAAGTTTTTGTCTCGGGACAAAAATCTCCTCAAATTACAAAGATCATACATTTGGGGTCCTTATATACAAATTTCAACAAACACCACAACTTACTAGGATATAACATATCTTAAATGCTCTTTGACCTCTTGACTTTAGGCTTTAAACAAAATCTTATATAAGTATTTCTATCGAGTTGTACGTTAGTACTGGGATGGATGACTGTCTGAGTTATAGACCAGCTATAGGATATGTGTGAGTAGGAATTCTAGGGCACTACTCGTGTCTCTGATGGCTGTGCAGCTAGCGCATGTAGACCAAAAACTTTTCGGCCTTATTCACTTTAGCAATCACCTGTTATGACCCAATTCCCAAACGTAAACAAAACAACATGCATGTTACAATGTTTTAGAAACGTTGCACAGTGTGGGCTTAGAAAAGAGTGATAAGTCCAGTGTTGTGACTGCCAGATTTTATTCAGCAAAACCCATGGTTTATCGATGGAGGCTTAATTAAATAGCTACGTACTACTAGTGTAGTGCTGTATTTGACTGGTCGATAATACCGGCTTCAAGCTTGTACAGTACACGACCATTGGTAGTTATGAAACTCTTCACCACTACTTCTAGGCTAGCCCTAAAATAGGCCGTTATATCTAATAGCGGTGAACCGCAGACATAACGTCCTATCAGCTTCCATTTAAAAATCTCAGGCATTTCAAACTTCGACTTTATACTCTTTAAATAGAAAGAATATTCGGGACAAGTGAAGATAGAGGCGCCGCTCGGCAAACCGACGGAAGATCTCCCCCCTCGACCCATGTTTTAGTGGCGTTTCGACTGAATGCGCCTCTTTCTTCACTTGATCCGAATATTCTTGGATACTCATTGGTTTTACGTTCAGTGTCAATAGTTTTAACAGTCTAAAACCAAACATTCACTGTTTATAAGATACAAATGCAATATTCTGCTATTCAACTCCTTCTGTAGCCGTAATGTAGCCCGTTAGTATTTACTAACTTAGTAAATTTGAGTTGCCTTCATTGAACGAAGCATACACAAAACACCTTTATATTGGTATTATTTTGTGGATTATAACTGCTTTATTGTTTTAGACTGATAATACTGCATACAAGGCATATTAAAACTCTAAGTAATCAATATTTATTTGATACATGTAAGAGTATAAAACCAAAGTTTGAAATGCCTGAGATTTTCAAATGGAAGCCGATAGGACATTAGTATGCGGTAACGCAAATTTACTAACTGCCTACATTAGGGCTACTTCTAGGCATAACTTGGCTGCGGACATAAATTGGCCGCCACTCATATGAATGTGTCAAACAGGCAAATGTGTGGTTGTACAAGGTTTAAAAGTGGTACTTATCATGAATCTTATTATAATAGACCGTTCAAGAATAATACAGGCCTTTAGATTTAAAGAAATTTCAAAATATGATGATGGCAGCCAACTTATGTCCGCGGCCAAGTTATGCCTAGAAGAAGCAGTACAGTACTGTGGAGTTTTGTGTCGTATACTAATAAAGCAATTTGTAGGTGCTCTGGATAAACATTTTTGAAAATATTTGTCATTAAAGTATAACTTTAAATACGATAATATATACCTCTACAGTAGTTCTTAGTGTCATGGGACACCAGCAAAGATAAAATTTTCTTAGTTGCATCTAAGCATACATTTTTTTATGAAAATCAATGTGTCAACTAGCAGGCCTCTGTAGTTATATTTATATCCCCAGACGAAAAATATTGGATTCAGGTCCGTCGCGCCGCCGCCGCAGTAGAAATTTCCTTGTGGACGCGATAACTCAAAAACAAATTAATATTTTTTTTTCAAACTTGGTACACATGTTAAGGGTGCCCAAAGGAAGATCCCTATTTTAAGGTGACCTTAAACTCCCAGTAAAAAAGAACTTATGGCCACCTTAAGGTCAGAAATTGGACTTTTGGCCACTTAGAGCCCTGTAGGTCACAAACTATGATGCTCAGCTGGCTGAAATTTTACCTGACAACACATTAATATGTTCTTAGTACATGTGCCGAAAATCACGACTTTAAGTTGAGGAGAAAATTGTGTTTGAGGCCCATAAATACCCCCACTTAGGGATTTTTTGCTATACTTTTCACATATTTTGCCCTATAATTTGGAAGTGGTAATTCTGATGAGTCTCAAACTGCGCTAGGTATAACTTTGATATGTAATCCTTGTCTGTAGAAAATTTTAGGGCTGTAGGTTTACCCAAAGGGGTCGACTTAAGGTCTCAAAAGTGCCCACAGAGACCCAATTTATGCACTTTTTGCCACTTTCAAGCACTGTAGCTTTCAAACTATGTCTCTCATCTAAGTTAAATATCATCTGGGAATATATCTATGTGTTTTCTTATATGTGCCCCAACATTTAGGCCTTTAATAGACAGTTAACCTGTGTATCAGGACCATAAACACCCACCCGAGTGACCCTTATAAGACATTTTTCACATCTTTTTCCCTGTAACTTGGAAATGGTAAGTCTGAGAAGTTTCAAACTGTATTAGATATATATTCTGTGTGTAATCTTAGTATGTAACAGATTTTAAGTCTGAAGCTTTAATTTTGAAGGTCAAATTGAGGTCTCTAAAAGGCTCCCAAAGACCCAATATTTGGACTTTTTGCTACTTTTAAGCCCTGTGACTGTCAAACTATGTGACTGATAGAGCTCAAATCCTATCTGGGAAGATATTAGTATGTTATTTTTATATGTGCCAAAAATTAAGGCTTTAAGAAGACATTTAACCTGTGTATGAGGACCATAAATCCCCACCCGAGTGACCATTTTTAGACATTTTTCACATATTTTTCCCTGTAACTTGGAAATGGTAAGTCTAAGAAGTTTCAAACTGTATTAGATGCATATTCTATGTGTAATCTTAGTGTGTGACAAATTTTAAGTCTGAAGCTTTAATTTGAAGGCCACATTTAGGTCTCTAGAAGGCCCCATAAAGACCCAGTATTTGGACTTTTTGCCAATTTTAAGGCCTGTGACTGTTAAACTATGTGACTGATAGAGCTGAAATCTCATCTGGGAATACATTATTATGTTCTTTTTACATGTGCCAAAAATCAAGGCTTCAAGTAGACATTTAACCTGTGTATGAGGACCTTAAACACCCACCTGAGTGACCCTTTTAAGACATTTTTCACATATTTTGCTCTGTAACTTGGAAATGGTAAGTCTGAGAAGTTTCAAACTTTATTAGATCTTAGTATGTAACAAATTTTAAGTCTGAAGCTTTAATTTGAAAGGCACATCGAGATCTCTAAAAGGCCCACAGAGACCCAATATTTGGACTTTTTACCACCTTTAAGCCCTGTGACTGTTAAACTATGTCATTGATGGAGCTGAAATCCCATCTGGGAATGCATTATTATGTCCTTTTTACATATGCCGAAAATCAAGGTTTTTAGTAGACATTTAACCTGTGTATGAGGGCCATAGACACTCGCCCAAGTGCCTTTTTTGACATTTTTTCCGTATTTTGCCCTGTTATTTGGAAATGCTTAGTGTGACAAGTCTTAAACTGTATTATATATAATTTTTGTTTGTTATGTATGTCCCCCAAAAAGTTTCAGATCTGTAGTTTAATTGCTAAGGTCTCTTTAACAATTGTAAAATGCCCACAGAAACCCAATTTATGGACATTATGAGACTTTAAAGCCCAGTAACTGTCAAACTATGTGGGTTATAGAGCTGAAATCTTTGAATTTTTAAAAGGAAATGCCTGTCTATTTAAATTTTGAATATTAATAATGTTATGGCTATCTTAGTCTTTTAAGAACTTATTTTTGTGTGTTATACCTCTGCTTGCTGAGTTTTTAACTTTTTAAAATGAAACTGGTTAAACATATTCAAGTAGACAAAATGGACACTTTAAGTGAGCTTTAAGTCCCAATATTAATGAAATTATATCCTTATGTAGTAAAACTAGGGGATTTTTAACCCTCAACTAGCCCAGTTTTATTCAACTTGCCTCAGTTAATTTTGACACAGCTCCTACAGTTATGAACTCATTTCAGTTGATAATCACATACTTAAAATTCTCAATTCTTTTTGTATTTGAGTACCCCTTTTATATAGATTGTTTGTTTACCATTTATGCTGTAGCACTCCATCTCTTTGTAGTCCCAACCCACATCCCCCACCCGGATTCCCCCCACCCACCTCTGGGACCTCCAGCTATATTGAGTGACACTAAATAAACAAAGGTATTTAATGATATCAGATGAGAAACAAAAAGAACTCAATGGGGTTGCAGATCTTGTGTAATAGTGAGAGAGGTGTGGAGAAGGGGAGAGGGGTGGGGGTGGGAGGTGGTGGGCTTCATTACATATAACACAAAGGGGAGTCAGAACTGAGATTGTGTCACATATTTAGGTTGCATATATATGGCCCACATATATAGGTATAGAGGAAATGAATAACTGAAAACAATTTGCAAATTCTAAAAATATTATAATAAAATAATAATATAAATAATTTTTTTTTAAATTATATTTTATTTGTGAACAAATATAGAAACAGATATGCGCTTTTGGGATTATGAATTTTAGAATGGACATTGAATCATCAATCATTTAAATACTTTGAAGGAAGATTGAAAAGTATGATGAGTTGAGTTAAAAATAATATTTTATTTGTCAACAAATATAGAAACAGATATGCTCTTTTGGGATTATTATTTTAGAATGGACATTCAATCATCAATCATTTAAATACTTTGAAAATAGGTTTAGAGTTATCATTGCAGGAAGATTGAAAATATAATTTGAGTTATGTATTCGGCGTCTGGGGATACACCATCTTCCTTGGGAAGATATAAACAGAGTAGATTGATGTGCTGAAGTTCATATAATAATGGGTAATTATGTTTTAAAAAATTCCCGATCAAAACCTGTGGCGTGAGTGATGACCTGTCTGGGGATATGTTGGCGCCGAGTTGGCCCAATCTAGTTTAGTTATATTTTCTCGAAAACTTCAATTGTTATTATTGATCAAAGTGAAAATTTAGAATATTACAGTATAGTTTATTTGAAAACCCACAGAAAATACCATCGACGAAAACTCCAATGACACAAAAACACCACCGATGACCGTACTGTAATGAGTTCAGATAACAAAATTCAGAACCAGCCCATGCAATATTCAGCACACATTTTGATTTCTGAATTCTATTGACAAGGCTATGTATATTATATTTTACTGAACCAGACAAACGCATGTTTGTAATGGTACAATTATTCGTAGCAGCCCAAGTTTCTGCCCCATCGCACATTGCTCTTATTTCTGACAGTACGCAATATGCCGAGGGACAGAGTTGACATGTACTTGTTTTAAATCTTCAATGGCATAATTGTTTTCTGTTTAATTTTACTTGTTCCTTTGAATTAATTTAATTTTATGTGTTGACCAAGTTTTTGTCCTGTCACCAGTTGGTATTAATATACTGATGGAATGCAATGGCGTTGGGCAAAGTTAACATTGCAAGTGCTTCACAACATAAAAAACTGGGAGCCAGTCAAATTTCAGATCTGATTGAGAGTCAATTGATTATCGATTAGTGAAAAAACATGCCGAAATTGACCCTTTTGGTCACACATGTGTATTGGGAGGTAATTGGAAACCATGGCCTGGGATTCCAGAAATCATATCTAAAAATATTGGCTGAAATCCTATGAAGCTTTATTGAATTATTCTACAGGGTTATTCAGACCTAGTGATGTGGCTTTTTGTCCCCTTCTTACCTTTCAAGGTCAGATTATGACCCCAAATGGGCCACATATTCACTTTATATCTCATTAATAAATTGCCCAACTGTGCCCCCCACCCCCCTTCAAGGTCAAACTGAGGACATAAATTTGAATTTCTTTTATTTTGCAGTGTTTGTAAATATATTGGATGAAATCCTGTAAAACTTTATTGAATTATTCTTCAGACTTATTCAGACCTAGTGATGTGGCTTTTTGTCCCCTTCTTACCTTTCAAAGTCAAATCTATGACCTTAAATGGGTCAGATTTTCACTTGTTGCTTAATATCTCTTTAATTATTGCAATTAGAGCTTTGGAATGTACTGAGAGGTAATAGGAAACAAAGGCCTTTGATCCAAAAATCGGTAATCCCATTATATTTACCTCCTGAGCCCCCCCCCCCCCCCCCCCCAAGTTCAACTTGCATTTTGCACTTTTGCAGTGTATCTATAATATTGCCTGAAATCATATAAAACGTAATTGAATTATTCTTTTGGACTGTTAAGACCAAGTGATATGGTTTTTTATCCCCTTTCTTGCCTTCCAAAATCAAGTTTATGACCCCCAAATGGGTGAGGAGTGATCAGTAGCTCTATATCTTCTTTTTAATATCAAGAAATACATCAACTTAAATTGACATGTAGATTTGATTATTTCAAAGTTGTAAGCATACTGAAGCAAGTCCTTGACCTCTAACAAAGTAATATATGGTGGGCATTGACTGGTAGGCAAGCATTTGCTGGTAGAATATAGTGAAGGGATTATATATCGATATTTCAATATCGATCGATATGTCTTTCTAAATTTCAATATCGTTTCCATCACCCACCAGGAAGAAATTTCAAAATAGTACTGTAATTGATCAGTTCCCTGTAGTTTGATCATCAATATTTATGTATTAAAACACTTATTGTGAGTTTTTTCATGAAATTTAATTGCTTTTATAGGCTGCTTGTATTAAATTCATGGTCAGTTTTGTATATCTTATATGTTAGCAAAATGGTTTATGATAAATGAAAAATCAGTAGGTGCAAAATAACAGATTTTACGGCGTGAAACGATATTTCAATATCGATCGATATGCCAAGCCAAAATAGAGTTGTATTGCATTTCAATCCCTACACTAGTAGAATACCAGTAGATAGCTGTCAGTTATTAAAAGTACAAACATATCATTATGTTGCCTGTATTTAGCATATGATTTTAAGTTGCAGTTAAAAAAAAATTAGTACAGACTACCATTTTTATATGTATGTTTACAACATTTAATATACCCAAGGATGTAGCACTTTGATTATGTTGCATTGCATTAATAAACATGCTCCTAAGGTGTCTCGCACTTTCACCAAAGGTCCTGCTAAGTGGCACTCGGATTCCTATCTGCTGCCTGCTGGCAAAGGCTGTCAGGTGTCAGTTTGAATGTATATGGTGCAAGGATAAGGCATGACAAAATCGAGCTAGACTTCGCAAGCAGATTGTCCATTGTAATTCAGTAGTCAACAAGGATGAATCCAACTGTTATAGAAATCTTGTCAGTAAAAATGCTCAGAATTCAAAGAAACTGTGGCAGATATTACATTCTGCATTGCATTTTGTTCCCGAAACTGTATTCCCTTCTCATGATTCTCAGAAATGTTTTGCGAAATTACCAAGATTAGGGACTCATTTTCCAGCACTGCATCTTTCACACTTCTTGCTCCTTCATACCTTCCTAAATTTGACTTCTTTAAAAATATTTCTGATGAAGAAATTCATAAGGCAGTTGTGTAATCACCAACAAGATCTTGTTGGTTGGATCCATTGCCAATTAAACCTGTTAATTGTTCTCTATCTGAAGGTGATGTTCCCGCTGGTTTCAGAAAAGCTGTTGTTGCTCCAATAATCAAAAACCTTCACTACTACTTGATGATTTCAAAAACTACCAACCTGTGTCAGGCTGGTGCTTTATCCCCTAACTTGTCAAGTGAGTGGTCAACTCCCAATTAAAAACTCCCAATTAATTGATTATGTCAATTCTGATGGACTTGAGAATGTTAAACAATTGGCTTATAAGTTAGATCACTTGACCAAAACTGCACTGCTGTCAATTAAGAATGAAGACCGTCTTGCTCTGGCAAGAGGTGAGGCCACCACTATTGTGCTACTTGACCAGTTGGCAGTGTTTGATAAAACCATGGCATGCTCCTAGATTGTCTGAGTTCTTGGTTTGGTGTTGGTGATGTAGTTTTGGGCTGGTTTAAGTCTTACCTCTTGGATCAGTCTCAGTGTGTCAAGATTGACTCTATTCTATCTGACACTAAGAAGCTTTTGTTCTGGGTACCGTAGAGTTCTGTCCTTGGTCCAATACTGTTTTCCTTAATATACTACTCCCTTCCGTAAAGTCATTTGAAATCATCCCAGCGTAGGTTTCAACTTCTATGCAGATGATATGCAGTTATATGCTCATCTGACACACAAGAGTGTGGCTCATGTTTTGACAGGTTGAAAACCTGCTTAGATGATGTCAAAAAGTGGTTGTGTGCAAATGTCTTAACTCAAATAAAACTGAATTCAACATTTTTGGTTCGAATATGCAATGTTAAAAGCTCAACAAATCTTTCCGAGTTAATATTCTTGGTAATTTCCTCTCTCCTGCAGCGGTGGTCAGGAACCTTGGTGTATGGTTTGACAGAGATTTTTCCTTCTTGAGGCATGTCCAGAACATCTGTAAGTGTTTTGTTGCTCAAATGCGGGATCATATACATCTCAGAGGCTATCTCACACGTCATGCTGCTCTTATCGCTGCGAATGCTTTGGTTGGTACTGGTAGTTGACTTAACTACTGTAATTCCTTGTGTAGTGGTCTCTCTGTTCTTTATTTTTGTAAGCTGCAATGTGTCCGGAATAGTCTTGCTAGAATCATTACCAAGCCACAAAGTATTCATGCATCACTCCTGTTAGAAAGACTCTCCATTGGCTGTCTATTGAATAGCGTTCTGTATTTAAGAGTATTTAATTCCAATTTAGAAATACACATAGCTGACTTCCTCCATGCAGACCCAGAGTCCCCACAAGCCTTTAACTTATGATGATTGAACGAAACTGGCAACACAAGCTGTGCACTACAGCCCCACATGGCCTCAACATACAGGAGTGATCCTAAACTGGCTGTATGCCCATTGCCTCTTTCAAAATTTTTGTTTTTGTCAGGCATACAACAAGTTAAGTGTCATCCCACACCCACCCAGAGGTGTGGTGCCACAGAGGTAACCAAGAAGCACAAATATTTGGACAAACGTATCTAGCACCCCCAAAGATTTTCCAATTAACCCCTGTTGGAACAACAAATTCCAAGCTGGAGGTGTCGGGTGACTATTTTCCACATAAAAATACCACCCCATGGGTCCCCTATAACCCGTATGGTTCCAACAAATGTGTACCCTTATAGACCTTTACCCATTTTACATCACACCATCTTACATGCATCTGATGAGTCTCCGTCATGAAACCATGAAAGGTCCTAAACCATACCAGTGAACTCGCATTTATGATTAATATGTTTGTGACATCATAAACATTATGACCTCATGTATGACATCACTGTGACATCACAAAATGGACATAGTGATTTTAGCATTATCCAGGAGCACTAATTCTAATTCTAATTGGACTTTTATAGCGCTTAATCTCCCCAAATAAGAGGACTCTAAGGCGCGACTAAGCAATAAGCAGACATCAAATTTCTGTATCCAGGGGCATAGCAGGGGTCAAGCACCATGGAGAACACCAGGGGAATGATCCAGGCTAAGGTGGGTATGCTTTGGTGTACAGGTGGGTTTTGAGCTGCTTTCTGAAGGAGGCCAGCGAGGGAGAGGCACGAATCTCATCAGGGAGAGCATTCCACACAGTGATTAGATATGGAAAATCATCACCTTGATTACCTAAAATGACTGAAGTTTCAAGTCATTCAAACATGGTCATACAAAGAGTTAAGACGTGTACGTGGCAGTCGTTCTTAACTCTCACCATGTAAAACTTACTTGTATTTAAGAGTGCCTTACTGGTGTATATATTCCTACAAAGTCGTATCCCAAAGTATTGTGAACCTTTTCTTAAAGTAGATATATTGTGTACAACACACATATTTCATAAAGGTCAAGCTGATTGTATGTTGCTTGAGGTCTCACACTTTGCTACTTCAGTATTTAAGTCTTCTAAGCATTTTGGCCTCAGCTTATGATGTTCCAAAGATTTAGAATGATGTGTCTGATGATGTGCAACCACTTCTCTGCACTCATTCAAAAAGAAGCTCAAAACATATCTCTTTGAAAAGCAAGCCCACCCTAATTTCTGCTTTTTCCTGGTCTTTCTCCCGGCACTGACCCCTGCTATGTGTCTCATTAATGATTCTGGATTTCTGCTTTTTACCACACAGCCCTTAAGGGCTGTCGGGGTATTGTTCTCACCCATGGTGTCCGGATGGGCGGGCGGGCGGGCGGGTTTGTGACGGGAAAAAGTTTGTCCAGGCTGTATCTCAGAAGCCGTAAGGTGTAGGAAGTTGATACTTGGTAGGGACATTGGTTAGGATGTGTAGGTGTGCAACATCATGGTCTGACCTTGATTTGACCTTTGACCTTGCCGTGGTGACCTTGAGTTTGAAAATCTTGTCTGGGCTATATCTCGGAAACCGTAAGGTGTAGGAAGTTGATGCTTGGTAGGGACATTGGTTGGGGGTGTAGGTGTGTAACATCATGGTCTGACCTTGATTTGACCTTGCTGTAGTGACCTTGACTTATAAAATCTTGTCTGGGCTATATCTCGGAAACTGTAAGGTGTAGGAAGTTGATACTTGGTAGGGACATTGGTTAGGGAATGTAGGTGTGCAACGCCATGGTGTGACCTTGATTTGACCTTTGACCTTGCTGTAGTGACCTTGACCTATAAAATCTTGTCCGGGCTATATCTCGAAAACTGTAAGGTGTAGGAAGTTGATACTTGGTAGGAACATTGGTTGGGGGTGTAGGTGTGCAACGTCATGGTGTGACCTTGATTTGACCTTTGACCTTGCTGTAGTGACCTTGACCTATAAAATCTTGTCTGGGCTATATCTCGGAAACCGTAAGGTGTAGGAAGTTGATGCTTGGTGGGGACATTAGTTAGGGGTTGTAACTAGTAAACATTAGAAATGTTTTTAAATGGTTTAAACGTTTACAAAACATTTTAAAATCCTATTTAAACCCTATCTTATGGTTTTCTAAACATTTCCAAGTAAACGTTTGTGCTGTAATGTTTAAAAACGTTTTATAAAACATTCTCTGTACAAACGTTTTTACTGAAAATGTTTTTACTGAAAACATTTATTAAACGTTTATAAAATAACTCAAGAAGCTAGGTTTGATTGGAAATGTTTTTAAAACATTTATAAAATAGCTGAAGAAATACGGTTTTGTCTGAAATGTTTTTCAAACATTCATCATAAAATGTTGATAAACAGTACACATAAAATGTTTAAACAACATTCCTTGTCAAATGTTTTAAAAACATTCTATCAAAAACATTTTTTAAACCTATATTTTTAAACCTTCACCTTCAAACATCTCCAAACAAAGATTGCGGTGAGCAATAATAGGGGATTTTAGAGGACTTTGTCAAAAATTGCCCCACATGCAATCCCTAAAAGTAAGAATTGAATGGGGGCACAATTTCTAAGCCACTATCATACAATTTTAGACATAAAAATAATATTTTCATCAGTGAGCAACCTTAAAAAGATATTGAATTTGACCTCTGACCCCATTATTATTTAGACATTATTATGTTCATTTGTAACATTTTTCTAACATTTGTCATTAAGCGTTTAATAAACGGTAGTGTTTAATCAACGGCATACATAAAACATTATAAATGGTTTTCGTACCCATCATTTTTTAACCTTCGCCAAATGTTTCCTGTCAAACGTATGCAAAACCTAAAAATGTTTACTGGGTAGGTGTGCAGCATCATGTTGTGACCTTGATTTGACCTTTGACCTTGTCATAGTGACCTTGACCTTTAAAATCTTGTTGCATTTTTGGGTCTGTCTTTTGATGCAGATTAAGCACTGTTAAAGTCATATTAGGGTTCATTAAGAATTTTACTTTTACAACTTCCCATTGTAACAGATGGAATTTCATCAAGTGAGCCACAGATTTTGCTCCAACACCACACATAAGCATTCATTGAATGTATTACCACTTCTGTATGCATGGTAATATTCAAAACATCTAAACCATAATTCGGCCATGCCAGATGTAGATAAAGAGTAAATGCATTATCTTTCTCTTAGACATTATTTTCTCTAGTTAAACAGTTTGGACCTTTATATAACTGACAGTGCTCTGAAAGTATCCTGAACTTTGTACTGATACAGTACTTCTATATCTCATGGTGTTAAAAATATTTCCCTAGGGTGTGGGGTACGGGCATCTCTGATGCTATTTTTCTGTATTATGCACCTAGAGTCTGTTTGTAGATGGAGATTAAGCACTATGAAAGTACTATTAGAATTAATATTCTTTTCTACTGTTACAGTGGAGAACAACTTATATATCATATTAATTTATCACTGAGAGAATTATATAAGGATAAAAACAATTCTTCAGGTATCTAAAGACAAATGAGGATAGGAGAGCGCTTCAGAAGCCAATTATTTTGGTGTAACAGTGAAACCTTTGGGTTTAAGAGTATATGGAGACATTTTTATCAAAGAAAACTTTTTAGCATCTCTCAATCAGTGTGTGACAATGATGACAGATGTTTACAGAAAAAGAAATGGCAAGAAGAGGCCACTCTTTACGTACATGTAAGTAAAATCCAAAGTTCCATACAGTCAGTTTTATACTCTACTTTTTTATGTCAGGTGCCTTGTCAGTCAGCTAACATACAAGTACAAGACCCAAAGACATGCTTTTAATTTTAAAAGATATCTATCAAGGATGATAAATCATAAAATCCATGCAGATCTGTGTGTTCGTCTGTTCCCTAGAGCCATTAGAAGTAACATACCCCCACCCAAAGTGTGAAAACACTTTATCACAGTTTTCTCACTGACTATTGAAGGAATTTCTCTCTTATCTTGCTTATATGTACTAGGCTACAGGTAGATTCTCTTGTGTGAGACTTGAATCTTTCTTAATTATTTTTTTATGAATTTTAAAATAATTTTTCATGCATTAAAATTAATGAAATCATGCACTAAATCACTTATAACTTGAAAAGTATTGCATTTAGAGCATTTTATTAAAATATGTTATTCAGCTACTTTTCCCATAGCTAGAACATGGTGAGTAACTTGGGCGTCTATCCCCATAGCTAAGTGAGTAATAGCTATTTTATTGCATAAAAACGTACTTACATAATCCCAACAGATGCTTACGTGACCTACCGTTCGGTCAAGGACACAGACAATGTGTCTCGCCATTTTTTTTTACTGAAAGTACACACGTAAACCCCAGCAGGCACCTGCTGGAGGTAAAAGATCCTCTGTAAGTTGCCATTCTTATTTTGACCGTCGTCAAGTGCACACACGTTCTTTTGGCGCTTCAAAGTTACAACATGTCCGGAAAACAAAGAAAATGCTCCATTTGTTCATGTGAAATGCTTCCTTGGGATAACCATCAAGCCTGCATTAAATCATATTTAAATGTAGAAACGACAAGAAAGGGATGAACAAATGTGTCATTGGTAAGGAGTCAGAGTGCACTATTTGTGCAGGTGCTTTAAAAATTCCTCACAGGAAGAAATCTTCTAAAAGCAAAACTTCTCTGAGAAGTTTGATGATTCTCTGTTGGATGAGCCAACCCCTTCTAAAGCTTCACAGTCTACTCCTTCCACTTCTGATTCCTCTCTTCAGGATATGATCAAAGCTATGAACAATCAGTTGGTGTCCCCGGCTTCTCAGTTTGAGAGTTCAAGCACAGTGACAAACCTACATCCTCTCATAAGGGTCTTCCTCCCTCTCAGGAGCAGGGTATGTGTGCCCTTGCCTCCCAGGCGAGACCTGAGCCATCAGAAGGGGAGCTGTCTGATGAAGATTCTACCTTACCTGCTAGGAAACGACACAGATCTAGGTCTCCTCAAGGTGAGGCAGATACACATCAACAGCAGTTGGATCCCTCCTATGTAGAGATGCTTAATGCAATCAGAGGTCTTCTTGACCTGGAGGCGCCACAAATAGAGTGCCTTGTGGCCCCTTCTGCCTTCTCTAAGAAGCCCTCCAAGCAGGTGGTGAGAAAACAAAATCTGGCTTTACCTCCTGTTCAAGATATTCAGTCCATGTGGGACTACAGGTTCAGGAAGGTGTCTGGAACCACAGTAAAAGACAAGTCCAGCTCTGAATCCTTGTCTCAGGGTCAGTTTCTGGCTTTTGAGAGACCTGACATGATATATTACACTACTTCTCCTCAGAATACGCCTTTGAGAGCTCCTAAGTTGCCTGACTCTTACTTCAATATAGCTAAAGTGAAATCTCTATCAGCCTCTATCTCTGTGCCTTCTAAACAACATATCATTCAAGAGACAGTTTGCAGAGAGAATGTCCAAATCTTAGGCCATGTAGTATGGTTCAAGATGGCCATTGAAGACCTCAATAACAGGATACAGGAGTTAGCTACTGAAATTAGAAGTTCAGAAGATCTGGACACTGTCAAGGAATCAGCAGATCTCATGATAAAATATTCACAGCTCCAGGCTTCAGTTACTTCCCCTCCTTAGAGATAGCTCTGGACACGGTTCTGAAGCATAACATGACTTTGGCCTGCAATATGCTCCTTGCAAGGAGGGACAGTTTATTGAAGGACTGTAGTTCCAAATTAGGACCTAAGGACTTAGCAAATTTGCGTACAGACCACTTTGACCAGCAGGAGGTCTTCAACTCAGATATTTTGTCCCAGGGAGAGGACAATATGATCAAAAGGTTGTCCATTATGAAAGAATCTGATACCAACTCATACAGAGATTCTGTCAAGAACTTCGATTTCGGGAGGTCTTCACATCCCAAATCTTCTCAGGAAGGCAGCAGGTCGTTTCGTGATAAAAGAATGCAGCCAAACACCTACAGCCATTTCTCTGCGCGCGCATCGCGAGGAGGCAGGGGCGGAAAGAGGAAGTGACTTTCCAGGGACAAGATTGCAGGATTTTTGGCAGATATGGGCAAAAAATCACGCACATCCCAGAGTAGTAAGTTTATTACAACATGGTTATCGTCTCGACTTCAAAATTCTACCAAAATTGTCAAAAATTCCGCTGATTTTGAGCGAATATCACAACAAAAACAAAGATGGCGCCCTCCACGAAGCGGTTCAGGCCATGCTTACAAAAAAGGCGATAACTCATGTCAGGAAACCCACTACTCTGGGATATTACAGCAGACTGTTTCTGGTACCCAAACCCATGAAACGGTGGCGACCAGTGATAGATTTAAGTATGTTGAACACCCATTTACATGTTCCAACTTTCAAAATGGAAACAGCCGAATCTATCAGGAAGTCGATTCGAAAAGGGGAGTGGGTCACCTCGATAGACCTCACAGACGCTTATTTTCATGTTCCAATACATCCTCAATTTCAAAAATATTTCAGATTTCAGACCAAAAAAGGGGTTTTCCAATTTCAGGCTCTCCCTTTTGGTGTCGCGACAGCTCCCCTAGAGTTTACTCACATTGTGAAAGAGGTAAAACTCATAGCTCAAGCCAGGAACCTCAGAATCCATCAATATCTGGACGACTGGTTTCTTCGGTCACCAACAAAGGAACAATGTCTCAAAGATTCAGAAAATTTAGTGAAATTGGTCCAAGAACTAGGCTGGCTTATCAATTTTCAAAAGTCGGAATTTGTGCCCACACAAAAACTAGATTTTCTGGGCAATCACTTCGATCTTCAGAGGGGTCTAGTCTTTCCAACCCAAAAGAAGTTCGATCGTTTAAAACTTCAGACTGTTTCCATCAGAAAGTCCTTAGTCTTGACTCCAAGAAAGCTCATGTCATTCATAGGGACATTAGCTTCCTTAGAAAAAACAGTACCACTAGGAAGGTTACACCTGAGACCATTCCAGTGGTACCAGAAGTCCCATTGGAAATTTCCCCAGTCACTGGACAAAAGGATTCCAGTAACAGGGAATTTTCTGAAACATCTCAAATGGTGGGAGGATTTACAAAATCTTATGGCAGGTGCTCCTATCCATCCTCATGTTCACAACACACTGGTATTCACAGATGCCTCCCAAAATGGCTGGGGAGCTCACTTAAACGAGACAGTGCTCAGTGGCCTCTGGTCAAACAAGGAAGCTCAGCTTCTCATCAATGTACTGGAGCTAAAAGCTGTCCTTCTGGCCCTAAAGGGGCTTCAGGAGCACTTACAAGGTCAAACAGTGCTCATCTGTTCAGACAACAGCACAGTAGTGTCTTACCTGAACAAAGAAGGAGGCATACATTCCATAGAAATGTGTGCTCTTATCTGGAGAATTCTGGCATTCACAAATTCCAGAAGAATCCAGATAAGGGCAAGACATGTACCTGGATCCCTAAATGTCATAGCAGATTCCCTATCACGAAGGGACAAGGTCATACAGACAGAGTGGTCCCTTCACCAACAGATATTCAACCAAATTTGCAAAGTTTGGCACACATCAATGGTAGACCTATTTGCAACTCATCTAAATCACAAAGTTCCAATTTATGTATCTCCTGTCCCAGACAAAAAGGCTTGGAAAATAGATGCATTGAAAATCTGTTGGGAAGGCCTAGACGGCTATGTCTTCTGTCCAGTAGCCATCGTGCCCAGTAGCCATCGTGCCACAAGTAATTAAAAAAATAATAACATACCCATGCAGGATGATAGTACTGGCCCCAGGGTGGCCAGGGATGCCATGGTTTTGGGATCTGGTGGATCTCTCGACCAGGGTACCCCTACAGCCCCCTCATTGGAAGACACTACTGAAACCGCCACATTCCAACAGGTTCCACAACAACGTGGAGTACCTGACTCTACATGTGTGGCTTCTGGATTCCAGGAATCCAATTTTGGAAGTTTCTCATCTGAGGTGGCAGAAAGAATTAAGACACCTCAGAGGGAATCCTCAAGAAAAGTCTATCAATCAAGGTGGGCCATTTATGGGCAATGGTGCTCACAGAATAAGGTGGACATCACCTCAGCAACTGTTCCCCAGGTAGCAGAATTTTTAAACTACCTGTTCACAGTCAAAAATCTCAAACCAGCCACAATTACTGGTTACAGAACAGCAATTACTGATGCTTTGGGTTCACAGGGTGAATTCATCTCAAAAAGTCTAGAACTGAATAGACTTATTGCCAACTTCACCAGGGTTAGACCTAAACCAAATAGGTTCATACCTACATGGGACCTCTCTTTGGTCCTCCTAGGTTTGACAAAACCTCCTTTTGAGCCTTTATCTGAGGCTCCTTTGAAGTGACTAACTTACAAGACAGTTTTCCTGTTGGCTTTAGCCTCAGGGAAAAGAAGGAGTGAGATACATGCTTGGACTCACTCTTCTGTCTCTTCAAGGAGAAATTGGTCAGAGGTCACTGTTTCTCCTTCTCTAGCATTCCTGGCCAAAAACCAATAGCTTCAGATGGCCCTGACTCCATTAAACCAGTAGTGATACCAGCTCTTACTACCATGTTGGACAGTTCACTGGTGGAAGACAAGTCACTTTGTCCAGTTAGGGCCCTCAAAGTCTACTTAGACAAGACCAAATCCATGAGAAAGGGCAAGGCCCTTCTCTTTGTATCACTTAGGGAGGGTTATACTAAGGATATCACTAGAATAACCATTTCCCAGTGGTTCAAACAGACCATTCATACTTGCTACCAGTCTTCAGATATGACTGATCAACAGGTCACTCAGGTTAGAGCTCATGATGTTAGAGCTATGGCTGCATCACTTGCGTTCAAAGGAGGTATCTCCTTAGAGCAGGTCTTGAACTCCTGTTACTGGAGGTCCCACAATACCTTCACAAACTTTTATTTGAAGGATATTTGCTGGGAAAATGATAATATCTTTAAGTTAGGTCCCATTGTATCGGCACAACATGTAGTGAACAATTGAGACTTAATAATAGGTTCAACTTTTATTTTTAGGATGTGTGGAGTTGGAGTGCACTGGATTAAGACTATGATTTTGGACATGATTTGGATATGACTGCAAAGTTCATACAGATGGCTTGAGGGACAGCTGCACTCTGACTGTTGGAGTTATATTCAACTGGGCGCAACTGACTTTGACCCCTGCACAACTGTACAGACAGGGTGATGGGATTGATATATATCATGTTTATGTATGGTACAGCATCCTGCTTTCATAAGTGGGTGAGTACCTTTCAGTTACTTTATTACAACTACTTTATCACTTTATCAGTACTTGTAATAATTTAATAATAATAATAATTTAACTATATGTAATATATTACAGTTGTTTGTAGTATAACATATTGTTTCTATGCATTTTTACCCCACAGCCCTTAAGGGCTGTCGGGGTATTG
This sequence comes from Sabellastarte sp. h YS-2021, assembly GCA_964017235.1. Classification (NCBI taxonomy): domain Eukaryota; kingdom Metazoa; phylum Annelida; class Polychaeta; order Sabellida; family Sabellidae; genus Sabellastarte; species Sabellastarte sp. h YS-2021. The sequence continues at coordinate 44,665,861 of OZ024931.1, read as the reverse complement.
TTTTCACCCATGGTGTCCGGATGGGTGGGTGGGTGGGCGGGCGGCGGGAAATAGTTTGTCCGGGCTGTATCTCAGAAACCGTAAGGTGTAGGAAGTTGATACTTGGTAGGGACATTGGTTAGGGGGTGTAGTTGTGCAACGTCATGGTCTGACCTTGATTTGACCTTTGACCTTACCGTAGTGACCTTGAGTTTGAATATCTTGTCCCGTCTGTATCTCGGAAACCGTAAGGTGTAGGAAGTTGATACTTGGTAGGGACATTGGTTAGGGGGTGTAGTTGTGCAACGTCATGGTCTGACCTTGATTTGACCTTGGACCTTGCCGTAGTGACCTTGAGTTTGAAAATCTTGTCCGGGCTGTATCTTGGAAACCGTAAGGTGTAGGAAGTTGATACTTGGTAGGGACATTGGTTAGGGGGTGTAGTTGTGCAACGTCGTGGTCTGACCTTGATTTGACCTTTGACCTTGCCGTAGTGACCTTGACGTATAAAATCTTGTCCGGGCTATATCTCGGAAACCGTAAGGTGTAGGAAGTTGATACTTGGTAGGGACATTGGTTAGGGGGTGTAGTTGTGCAACGTCATGGTCTGACCTTGATTTGACCTTTGACCTTGCCGTAGTGACCTTGACCTGTAAATTCTTGTCCAGGCTATATCTCGGAAACTGTAAGGTATAGGAAGTTGATATTTCGTAGGGACATTGGTTAGGGGGTGTAGGTGTGCAACGTCATGGTGTGACCTTGATTTGACCTTTGACCTTGCCGTAGTGACCTTGACCTATAAAATCTTGTCCAGGCTATATCTCAGAAACCGTAAGGTGTAGGAAGTTAATACTTGGTAGGGATATTGGTTAGGGGGTGTAGGTGTGCAACGTCATGGTCTGACCTTGATTTGACCTTTGACCTTGCCATAGTGGCCTTGACCTATAAAATCTTGTTCGGGCTATATCTCGGAAACCGTAAGGTGTAGGAAGTTGATACTTGGTAGGGACATTGGTTAGGGGATATAGTTGTACAACATCATGGTCTGACCTTGATTTGACCTTTGACCTTTGCGTAGTGACCTTGACCTATAAAATCTTGTCCGGGCTATATCTTGGAAACTGTAGGGTTGAGGAAGTTGATACTTGGTAGGGACATTGGTTAGGGGCTGTAGGTGTGTATTATCATAGTGTCACCTTAATTTGACCTTTGACCTTGTCCTAGTGACCTTGACCTATAAAATCTTGTTGCACCTTTGGGTCTCTCTTTTGATGCAGATTAAGCACTGTTAAAGTCATATTAGAATTTATTAAGAATTTTACTTTCATAACTTCCCATTGTAAGAGATAGAATTTCAAGTGAGCCACAGATTTTGCTCCAACACCACACATAAGCATTCATTAAATGTATTACCACTTCTATATGCATGGTAATATTCAAACCATCTAAACCATAATTCGGCCATGCAGATGTAGATAAAGAGGGTTGAATTTTAGTTTGCTGATTAATGCTGTCATCTTGTTATTGAATTATCTTGTTTTAATACTTCATCTTTATATGCATGATCTTTCTTTTAAACATTATTTGGACCTTTATATAACTGACAGTGCTCTGAAAGTATCCTAAAGTTTATACTGATACAGTACTTCTGTATCTCATGGTGTTGAAAATATTTCCCTAGGCTGTGGGGTACGGGCATCTCTGATGCTATTTTTTGTATCTGTATTAACTCAAGAACTCTCCTATAGCACTTGACAGTCCTCAGAAGTCTACCCACCATGGACCTCAGGGCTGCATTCAAGCATCTGTTGGGGTTATGTAAGTACGTTTTTATGCAATAAAATTGGTTAATTTTATTGTAATTGGAATTTTTATTAATAAAAATACTTACATAATCCCAACAGGGAGAGTCCCACCCTCCTCCCCTCTACCATCTTCTGAGGGTTAGGGTCAAAATTTTAAGAATGGTAACTTACAGAGGATCTATAACCTCCAGCAGGTGCCCGCTGGGGTTTATGTGTGTACTTTCAGTAAAAAAAATGGCGAGACACATTGATTTGTCTGTGTCCTTGACCGAACGGTAGGTCACGTAAGCATCTGTTGGGATTATGTAAGTATTTTTATTAATAAAAATTCCAATTATAATAAAATTAACCAAATTTCTGATTTTTCAGTAATTTCCATAATGAGTAAAATCACTTGTAACTTGAAAACTATTGCATTTAGAGAATTTTGTATAAATGTATTATTCAGCTACTTTTGGGTCAGCTATAACAAAGTAAAATTGCAGACCTGTAGCTCATTACGTAGCTGAGTAATAGCTACTTTGGGGTTATCACTATTGAGTAAATCAGCTATAACTTGAAAACGATTGGATTTAGAGTATTTTGTTTAAATATGTTATTCACCTACTTTTAGGTCAGCTGTAACATAGTGTAATTGCAGACCTGTAGCTCATGGCATAGCTGAGCAATAGCTTCTTTTGAGGTTGTCACTGTTGAGTAAATCAGTTGTAACTTGAAAACTATTGCATTTACAGCATTTTGTTTTTAATATGTTATTCAGCTACTTTTGGGTCAGCTTTAACATAGTAAAATTGCAGGCCTGTTGCTCATTGCACAGCTGAGTAATAGCTGCTTTGAGTTTATCACTGTTTAGTAAATCAGTTATAATGTAAAGACTATTGTATTTAGAGTATTTTGTTTAAATGTTTTTCACCTTCTTTTGGGTCGGCTATAACATAATAAAATAGCAGACTTGTAACTCATTGCATAGCTGAGCAAAAGCTACTTTCAGGTTCTCACTGTTGAGTAAATTGCTAATAACTTGAAAAAAATTTCATTTAGAAAATTTTGTGTAAATATGTTATTCAGCTACTTTTCACTCCTCTGTAACGTAGTGAAACTGCAGACCTGTAACTCATTGCATAGTTGAGCAATAGCTACTTCCAGGTTCTCACTGTTGAGTAAATCAGTTGTAACTTTTGAAAACTATTGCATATACAATATTTTGTTTAAATAATTGTTATTCATCTACTTTTGGGTCAGCTATAACATAGTAAAATTGCAGACATGTAGCTTACTGCATAGATAAGTGTAATATATGTGTTTTTTATTAGGATGTTGTATCACTTTTATATAAATATTTGTTTGTTTTTTGTGTGTGTTGTATGTAAAATAATGATTCAGTCTCTTGAAAGTTTATATTACTAGTTTACCGAAGTTGTGGTTTCAAAATTTCCAGTTCCTCGCTACATGTCCGAATAATACACAGGGGAACTGCTGTAAAAGTAAAGGGAGATAGTCCACCCTCACCTTTACACATTTGGAATATATTTGTAAAATTGAGATATAAACAGTTTATTGTGATTTATTAAGTCAATTAATGTGATGTTAAAACATAGCCACTGCAAAGGCTAAGATATTTTCTTTGTCATTTTCACTCCTAGAAACATTTATGTGTTTCTCCAGCTGCATGCAACTTATCACTTTGACAGTTTAACTATTATGTTCAACCCTTATGTTATTGTAGATCTTTCCCTTCCCACAGGGCAGATTTTGATGGTGTGTTAGTTTGTTACTGCAATGTACACAGGAGACAGTTTTCTGAGTTAGTTTTGAGGCAGTAAGAAGTGTTTTCAGCCATAGAGCTAGATATATGTAATATATATTATTTAGGCAGACCTAAGTAATTCTTATCTGAACAGTTTTGCAATTCTTTAAGGAGTATTAATTAGGCAGACCTAATTAATTACTATAAAATATATGTATCAGGATTATTAATGTAATTTCACTGTAAATAAAAGTAGAACTAGCAAACTGGAATTTTATCACTGATTACCAGACAACTGCTCATCTGTGTTTACACAACAATAAGCAATAATTATTTTCAGGTTCTCACTGTTAAGTAAATCAGTTGTAACTTGGAAACTATTGCATTTACAGTATTTTCTTTAAATAATACTTTGTTATTCAAAATACAAAGTCAGAAAATTAATTGAAAATGGTTAACATGCGGATGGTATCAATGTGTATGTGTGACACATGTACTCTTAATTGGTATTTCATCAGTTTTACAAGGCACATATAGTACATAACATGAACTTTTTCAGACCTGTTGTGTGTTTAAAATTTGCATTTTAGGGAATGTGTATTGTCCTTGACAGTCTGTCTCCTGGTAAAATTATTCCAAAGGGAAAACCAAAGTCTGTACTTAATGTTGTGTGCAATATTTAGGGTCATATTTGGACAGATCTACTATTGTGTGCAGTTGTGTAGCCACATCAGAGATGTGTATAAACCATGTAAGCCTCTTTATAAATAATGTAGAATACCATTATTGAGGATCTCTGGTGCTTGCACTTGAATGTCATGGGGTGTGTTATGTATAAAGTTATACATATATACAGAATTAGTTTAAATTGTTTCTAGTTGTTATAGATCACACCTTATCCTTTAAACTTGTAATTGATGAAATACCATAATTCATTCAATTGACACCCAGGGAAATTCACTTAATTACGGGGAGGCCCCAGATAACATTCTACCATCTGCAAAACACTAGAGAATACTCATAAAACATTAACATGATGTTTTTACTTTGGGTGAATACTAACGTAACAGTGACTTCAGTAGGCAACATATTTTCTATAATTAGATTTTGTTTAATATCAAGTAAAGTTTTGATCATATATGTCAACCATGGTAATATTCATCTGAACCTTTACCATGTCATTTGTCAGAGTTGAACCAGTAGAACCAAAATAGTGACACTAGTATTGGCCCTAGCTCTAGTATAAATGTAACTTTTACAACAGACCAGGTAATAAATCAATCTTTTTTATGTCACAACATGTAAATTTTTGCAGTGGCAAGTGAATGTGAAGATGTAAATTGTTTTCTGTTTTGTGCAAAGTTAAGGCATTTTCCAAGTTACGGTTTGAAGCATTAGACAGCCCCAAGATCTGTCTTTCATCAGTCATGTTAAGACAACTTAAGTGCAATTTAAGTACTAATTTAAATTGTGTTGATCTAAAATTCACTTGCACCATTGTGTAGTTAATCTTGGAATGTGCAAAGGGAAGTAGAACATATTCCCATGAATGCCAAGGAAAGCAAGTACCAACCTTATGACAATATATGATGAAATGGGGAAACTAACATTTGACTTGTGATGTAATCTTGGAACAAGGCCTTCACATTATTGGCTTACTGATCATACAATATTTATGAATTTTGTTTTATTGAATAATTTAAAGTCAATTATATTATTCATGTAAGTTAACCATATAGAAATAAAAGACAAATTTACCTTTAACTCTTGTATCAGAAATCTACTTATATATTTGATACTGAGAACTGTGATATATAGCTGAGCCACCATGTCTCCTATAATCTTATTTTACAAATTTGAAGCTTACTTCACAATCTTCAGCTTTTCACCTGCAATGTCTCATCCTTAATAGTTGTTCATCTCTGATTTTTCTTGTTTGATGTTCCTCGGAATCTGTTTAATGTGTCTTGGAATCTGGGGTCCAGTCCATCCATACTTCAACCCAGTAATAGTGTGCATTATTTTCCCAGTGAGGCACACTTTTTCATACTTTACCAAACTTAAAGCTCACACACTTTTGGATACATCCCCTGAAATACTACACTTTTATGGAATTATTTTTAAATCTCTTGATAAACCAATTAACCTAAATCTCAATGTACTTGATTACTGGTTATTTATATATTGGCTTTTGTATATTGACCCATGTGTTAATATTGGTGTCTGGTATATCTTCTGTTCTGTAGAATTTCTACTCTAAAATGGATAGGAGGAATAAAAGTGACAAATAATTTGTTTAGAACACTTTTTGGGCAAATTAACTGGATAATTCAATTGATATACTAGAATTAAAACACAATTGCTATGTCTTCCTATTGAAGTATTCATATATATTTCAGAGTTTTTTTCAATTTATAGCATTTATCTCATTGTTCTGGCAAAAATCATTTGACTGTTTCAGGTGTCTGTAAATTAGAACAAAAAAGTGTGCATTACCTAAAAATAATGTACACTTTTAACAATAGAATGACATCACAAGTGTGCTTTAACTTCATTTATAAGTCACTGTTTAAAATGTACAATGAAAAAGCCATGCATATGGGGGTTATTTGTTCTTGTGATGAGATACACTTTATTTTGGATCACAAGAAAGTATTCATCTGGTGGCTCTACACATGAAAGCATGTGGACAGTAACAGTTTCATAGATGGCAGACACCACATGACTAATTTAATAAAGTTATATGGGTTCTTCAAATCTATTTAGAATTTCTCCCTCAGAAAAGGTTATTGCCTTCTCTGTTAGGATTTTCATTTGTTAATCTATTGTAAAAACACATTTTAACAGTCTTGGTAAATGACATTATTCTATTCAAAAACACTATTAAACATCTTGAAAGTTATTGGGTACTAATGAGTTCTCTCTTTGTTACCCTTGTGGTATATGTATATTGTTATCTAAACACAATAAATTGATATAAATTATTCTGGGTTTAACTCAAATTTAATCTAAAGATTCGACTTTGTGGTTGTCTGAAAGGCAGCCACTGTTCCCTTGTTTGATATTGGTACAGTACTACTTACAATTTCTTGGTTTTTGTGTTTCAGTGGCCTTACTGTGAGCGAAGATGCACATACTGCAATTTTAATAAATACATAAGGTAAAAATCAGCAAGTTTTATGTAACTTATTTGCCATTGTCACAAACATTCCTAGAGATTCAGCTGTTCAGGTGCATAAAATTGGATAAGAGAAGAGGTTTTATATGTTTTTGGATAATTGGGAAAAAAATACATCAATTTAAAATCCAATCTTTAATTAAGCGGCCCGCCAGGGGCACTTATTTGTTTTCACTTAAGTTCGACTGATCACTGCCGCCACCGCAGGATTAGGGTCTCCCTTGAATAACTTCTTGGGCTTTCAAATGTTTATTTCCTTCTTATCTTTCTTTAAAACTTTAGGGACGGGAAAAATTTTTGGGATATTTTCAGGTGACCTTAAGCGTTACTTAAGGTAACCTTAAGCATTTTTCAAAAACACCCCGTCATCGCATTTGGGAAAAAAACCACACACCAGTGCTATAAAATTTACCAGGTACATTCTAGACCAGATTTCGCAGGTTGGAAAGGATTTTCTCATCAATCAGACCATAGATGCCTGATTGGGATGCGTTAAATTTTCGTAAATTTTTTAAAATGGGTACTTTGTCTATATCTCAAAAACAGTCAGGATTTTGGCGTTTTGTTGGATAACTTATTCAGCTACTTTTTGATAATCTTTCACATGCCGAAGTTTTAGCCCTGTATCTGCAATCTTAAGGTCACCTTAATATCAAAAAAGGGGGTTTTAACCCTCCAGTTCACTTAGTTTTTCACTTTTTTCAACCAAACTTGGCATATATATTAAGATTTATCAAAGGATTATCTTGACTTTATGGTAACCGTAAACTGTTAATATTATTGGAGCCATGGCCTCACTAAAGTCATAAAATTGGAATAAAACTGTCTGGCCCCTTTATTTTTTCATTTTTTTAGAAATCTAACATATGTTGATATTGAGGTAGATCAAAAGAAGACTCTTACTACCTAATGATTTAAATATTAATAATGTTATGGCCATTTTAAACTTAAAATATATGGTTTTTCAGCCCTAAGCTCCGTTACTGTTTAAATTTTTAAAATAAAACTTGGCACATTTATAAAGGTTGCCAGAAGGGACATTCTGATTTGATGGTCACCTTAAAGTCCCAATATGAATAAAGTTATGGTCTCCCTACAGTGAAAAAAGGAAGTTTTCAGCCTATAGCTATCTTATTGTTCAACTGACCTCAGCTAAACTTTGTAAACTTAAAAAGCATGACAAAAGGGACATTCTTATTTTATGGTCACCTTAAAGTCCCAATATTAATGAACTTATGGCCACCTTGCAGTGAAATTATAGAGTTTTTCATCTCCAGCTATCGTATTGTTCAGCTCATCTCAGTTAAATTTTGCACACTTATTAAAGATGACAATAGGGGCATTCTTATTTTCTTTCCACCTTGGAGTTCCAATACAAGTACAGTCATGGCCATCTTGAAGTAAAAATGAGGGTTTTCAGCCACCAACTGACTTACTGTTCAATAACATCTGTTTAACTTAACACAGTGATTGAGCTTAAGGAAGATTTTTATGACCTTTTTACTTAAAATTCTTGTATTTCAGAGACTTTGGCCATCTTAACATAATAAATATATGGTTCTTGCTCCCACCCCATTTATTTTAAGACTTTTTAAAACCACACCTGGCACATGTATACTTAAAACAAAATTTCTGTTATCTGGCAAAGCTAAGCTCCTACTGTTTATAAAGTTATGGCATCTTCAAAAAAATGAGGTATTTTGCATGCACTGATATCGTTATTAACATATTGCAGCTGATCAATGTTTATATAATATAAATTCCCAATTTTAGGCACATTAAAAAACCCACATTCTTCTGATTCCATTCTTGTGGAATTGTGTGGATATGCCTTTTCCTTTTTTGGGGGAGAAAAAGGCTTTAATTAATTCAGCTTTTGTTTTGCAGCAGGAGTTGTTGATCTAGCTACTTATTCACATAGACTATTTAAATTGGTCCAATGTATAGACTTAACTTCTTTCAGAAGGTAATATGACTGGGAAAAAACCCCACTTTCTCACGAACAGTTTTTCTTGTACAGTATTTTATGTATCTCCAACTAATTGAAAAGGAATGAGTTGTCTCTTCTTTCTCATCCATCTCTGTATTTGCTTTTTTGTGATATCTATCTGGGGGCACATTCATAGCAAGTCCCACTGACTCACTTATGGCTTGCTGTGCTATTCATCCCCTTCTGCACACTGAGTGAAAAGGTTGATAAGGGATATCAAGATGTAGTCATTTCCTTTCATTAAGGGATATGCTTACAGTAAATCTTCTTGTGGGTAAACAATTCAAACAAGGACATTAATATTTAGGTTCATGGAAGTGGATCCTTCTGGAAGTTATAGCTCACATTCTGCTTACAGTTTTTAAATAATCAACTTTTTCACCAGATACAAAACACAAAAGTAAAGCTTACGTTCTGCTTACAGTCTCATACTGCAACTACTACAGCTTTATTTACCCATGTGTCCATCCGGGCCACTCATTTTTGTCAGCAAAAACCTTTTTCTAGTCTTTCCTATTAATACAGCATAAATATACACAAACATGCACAAGTAAATGTTTTACTTTAAACATATTGTCAGAAATTAGGTTTACATGTAATATCCTTTGATCTTCAGCAGCACTGCAAAATTAAACTAAAAAAGGTCTTGGACTGTTATTTTTCAGCAATTCTGTGGATCACAAAAGAATGGAGAAATGCCTGGTTCAGGAATTGAAATATTTGATTAAGTTGAGTGAGGTCGCCACAATAAAGTCTGTGTTTTTTGGTGGAGGTAGGGCTTTTGCATACAATATGAGGTGACTGCTTTGTTGTAATTGTTATATAATTAAAGTTTGACTCTTGTAAAATACTCTGGAAATTTTATCTGGAAGGTAATTTTACTAATTTCCAAATTTTAAGCTATTCACCTGAAATACTTACAGCAATGTTATAGTAAAAAGAGATAAATACAGAGTTAAAACTTCATAATAAATTATCTTCACTGTCAAAGTTCACAAGCTTTTTTTAATGGCAAGAGAAAATGTTCACTTATACACTATTCGAATGTAGGACGTTTCGGCCACGGATGTTTCGGCCTAGGACGTTCCGGCCACGGACATTTCGGCCAGGTCATTTTCAAGGGCGGACGTTTCGAACAAATCTAAATTTTTTATACATTTTTGATGATTAAACATCCAAATAATGCAACAATATAACTACAAATACAAACATTTATTGTGCCACATTTTCCACATGTATCATTTTTACCCCACAGCCCTTAAGGGCTGTCGGGGTATTGTTTTCACCCATGGTATCCGGATGGGCGGGCAGGCGGTCGGGCAGGCAGGTGGGCGGGCTGTGGGAAAAAGTTTGTCCGGGCTGTATCTCAGAAACCGTAAGGTGTAGGAAGTTGATACTTGGTAGGGACATTGGTTAGGGGGTGTAGGTGTGCAACATCATGGTCTGACCTTGATTTGACCTTTGACCTTCCCGTAGTGACCTTGACCTATAAAATCTTGTCCGGGCTATATCTCGGAAACCGTAAGGTGTAGGAAGTTGATACTTGGTAGGGACATTGGTTAGGGGGTGTAGGTATGCAACGTCATGACGTTTGACCTTGTAGTGACCTTGACCTTTAAAATCTTGTTGCACCTTTGGGTCTGTCTTTTGATGCAGATTAAGCACTGTTAAAGTCATATTAGAATTCATTAAGAATTTTACTTTTACAACTTCCGATTGTAACAGATGGAATTTTATCAAGTGAGCCACAGATTTTGCTCCAACACCACACAAGCATTTATTGAATGTATTACCGCTTCTGTATACATGGTCATATTCAAAACATCTAAACCATACTTCGGCCATGCCAGATGTAGATAAAAAGTACATGCATTATCTTTCTCTTAGACATTATTTTCTCTATTTAAACATTGTTTGGACTTTTATATAACTGACAGGTGCTCTAAAAGTATCCTGAACTTTGTAGTCATACAGTACTTCTATATCTCATGGTGTTAAAATATTTCCCTAGGCTGTGGGGTACGGGCATCTCTGATGCTATTTTTACACAATTAATTACATACAATTCACTGTCATTTTAAATGTTTGGCTGACCACCTCTCAGATTATGGTTCACACCCCGAAGGAAGTCTGGTATGGACTTGCGGCCTAGGGATCTGGGTGGGACGCGCCGGAACCTGAGTTGAAGATCTGGGGTCTGATGTCTGGGATGCAGATGGCCTGTGCAATCCTGAGTAGGTTTCAATGAAAAAGATTCACTTGATTTTCAATGAAAAAGATTCCCTTGATTTACCTCCAAAGCTTGAGATCAATCACCTGAGCCGTGCAATCCTGAGTAGGTTTTAATGAAAAAGATTCCCTTGAATTACCTCCGAAGCTTGAGATCAATCACCTGAGCCATGCAGTCCTGAGTAGGTTTTAATGAAAAAGATTCCCTTGAATTACCTCCGAAGCTTGAGATCAATCACCTGAGCAGTGCAATCCTGAGTAGGTTTCAATGAAAAAGATTCACTTGATTTTCAATGAAAAAGATTCCCTTGATTTACCTCCAAAGCTTGAGATCAATCACCTGAGCCGTGCAATCCTGAGTAGGTTTTAATGAAAAAGATTCCCTTGAATTACCTCCGAAGCTTGAGATCAATCACCTGAGCCATGCAGTCCTGAGTAGGTTTTAATGAAAAAGATTCCCTTGAATTACCTCCGAAGCTTGAGATCAATCACCTGAGCAGTGCAATCCTGAGTAGGTTTCAATGAAAAAGATTCACTTGATTTTCAATGAAAAAGATTCCCTTGATTTACCTCCAAAGCTTGAGATCAATCACCTGAGCTGTGCAATCCTGAGTAGGTTTTAATGAAAAAGATTCCCTTGAATTACCTCCGAAGCTTGAGATCAATCACCTGAGCAGTGCAGTCCTGAGTACGTTTCAATGAAAAAAATAAGATTCAATTATTTGTATCAATTTAATTAAATTTTTTAAGTCCATGACAAATTTAGATTTGTCCGAAATGTTTGCCCTTGAAAATGGCCTGGCCGAAACGTCCATGGCCGGAACGTCCTAGGCCGAAATGTCCTAGGCCAAAACGTCTGCCCACCACACTATTCAGGGCAGGACAAAGTTTGTTACATTGGTCAAGGTATGTTTAATAGTGTTAAGATCAAAACAAACCTTATATTTGCAAATATTTAGTCTGATCACCAGCATAAATACTTTCTTTGGCCATACTACTTGACACATTTAGTCAGAATCGGTGTTTCTTCTTGTGTTGTCACTCATATAATCCATGCAAACATAAATGTAAGAACTTCTGCAGTTCCCAATCAATGCTCATAATTGGCATTATTGAGTGTGAATATTTTGTTATACTGGAATAGTTTGATGGTTTCAGTACAGTGCATAACTTTCTGGTGACATTTTCATAAAACTGAAAGCTTGAGTTCAATAATGATATTAAATATTTTTTTGGGACCACTAAAATGTGTTTTCCAAGAGTGTGTTCAATGTGTGTCTCATTATATAACCTAATACGTAACAAATGGATCACCGTTCACTTTTTGTGTCACCAGTATCTATACTGGGGGACACATAGGGATTGCTTTGTCCTCTGTTGTCATTGTTGTCATTGTCAGCAGAGTCGTCATCACACTTTGTTTCTGGACAGTATCTCAAAAATGGCTTGACTGGTTAAATTCAAATTTGGCATGCAGATGTATCTGGTCCTGAAGGTGTGCCCTATTCTAAGGTGACCTTAAACTACTATGTGTAAAAGAATATATAGAGTTTATTATTTTTTTTCCGTTGAAAACAGAATTATACTCTCTTTAAGTTTAACAAATTTTAACAATATTTGGAACACATTGCAATTCTTGGCATGTTTAGGTTGTGATTGTAGTAAACCTTGAACAGAACCTGCATTTAAAAGATTACCTTAAAATCATTCACTGCTGCAAACTAACATTGAGTTTAATGTAAGGACAATTTATTTGGTGTTTGGAAGATATTTAATCTGGTAATTGAGATTTTTCTCATAGATATTCAACATGTACAGATATCTGGACCAAAGGATAAAGGTCTCTTTTGTAAGGTTACAATGAATTGTTGATGATTTTAAGTTTATGATCAGTTTAGTCACACTGTGTTTCTGGAAAGTATCTTTAAAACTGATTGATGGATTAAATTCAGGTTTGGCATATGGATGATGTCAGTCATCGATATGTGTCCTTTTAAGGTGACCTTAAACTCCTAACATTAACACAATTGTAGTGAATATAACTTTTTCCAGTTCTTTACAGTAGTTTAAAAATGGCTTGACAGATTCATATCAAATTTGGTATGTGGATGGAAGTGGTTGTCTGAGTGTGTCTTATTTTAAGGTAACCTTAAACTCCTAGTTATAACATAATTATATTCAATTTATATTTAAGTTTTCATCTGGAGAGTATCTCAAAAATGCATGACAGATTGAAAATTTGATTTGTCATATGGATGTATCTTGTCCTGAAGTCCTGCCCTATTCAAAGGTGACCTTGAACTCCCATGTGTAAAAAAATTATACTGAGCTAAAGTTTTTCTATATTTCCGCTCAGTATACCAAAAATGGCATGACATATTTTATCAATATGTTGCAGTTAAATGTAACTGACCTCAGAGAATGGTCCTATGTTAAGATGGCCTTTAACTTCCAATAATGGTATGATTATAGGTACTTTTTCTTTTAAAATATTTTGGATAATATCTGAAATTATGTGCAATATTTTTTAAGCATATTTTAGATCTGGATGTAACTAATTTTGAACAGGGCCTACGTGGTTAAGGTGACCTTAAACTCTGTACAGTTGTATTGACTTACATTCAGTGTAAGACTTTAAGGGTAGAACATTTCTTAAGATATTCAAACAATATTAAAGTGGAAGTTGAAAGTTTTCATTTAAATTAAACATGTGCACATATCTGGACCAAAAAAAGATCCTTATAGTAATGTTACCATAAAGATCTGATAGTTAAAGAAGTCAGTTTAAGTTTGCAGCATTTTTAATCATTATATCCACTCTGCAGGGCATGGACACATGATTTTTGCTTTCTGAATCAATCTTCATTGCTGCTCATTCACAAAAAAAGTATATTTCATATCTTAGCTAAATTTGGTGTAGCGGTTTATTGGCATCATAACTTATATGTTATTGTTTATTTTTGGTAATATATGCCAACAACGCTTTTTCTGTTTCAGATACTTGTAATTTTTTCAGTACTTTGCATTTATCCAAAGTATCAGAAAATGTTTATCACAAAAAGAACTTGATGTGATTAGGTTTTGGGCCACATCTGCCAACAACTATTGCCATGGCAACACTTCTGTTAATTTTGTGGATTATATGTATACAAAATCCATGCACATATTTTAACAAATATTTTCAGGGTATCTTTGTTGCAAAGGAACTGGAATAGTGATTATGTTTTTGGCAACTTTTTGTAACAACTTTTGCCATGGCAACACTTTTTTCTTTCCTTTTTCAGACTTGTAATGTCATGGGTCCTTTACATTCAAAACCTGTAGACTATGTGTGCTGTAAAGGAAATTGGAGCTGATTAGTTTTTCGGCAATAATTAGCAACAAGTGTTGCCATGGCAACACTTTTCTCTGTTTCTTGGACTTATATTTTGTGGGTTCTTTGCATTTCAAACAACTGCATGAATTGGGCCTGATTAGCTTTTTAGAAATAATTGGCAACAAGTGTTGCCATTGAAACACTTTTTTCTGTTTCTTGAACTTATATTTTAGTGGATTCTTTACATTCCAAACCACTTCATGGATTATAGCTGCTTAGCTGTTTGGCAAATATTGCCTGGCAACACTTTTTTCTATTTCTATATTGTGGATATAAAAAGTCCTGAAGAAGACCTGTAGGGTAAGGTGACCTTGCACTCCAGAAGATTAGTCAATGATCAAAATTGTGGAAAATAGTAGTCCCTTCTTTCCTCCATGATAGGAGGAGTCAGACAAGACAGGACCCATCTTGTGCATTGCTTCAGCTTGTATACGCATATGACAAATAGTTAATGATACATTATTGAATTTCCTGCTGAGTGCTAACATCTAGTAAAAATTTGGTGTCACATATTATGCATATCTGTGTGTTTGTCTGTCCATCTCTGCTCATGTGCATAAGTGAAAACCTGTACATTAAATCTGGGTTATAATTTTCAACACGGTGTGGCCTGACCATGCCTCTGTCCTTCTCAAAGATGGTCTGGATCTGGTGAAATGCTGCCAGTCAGCCAACTACTTATTTTTGTGTGTCCAGCATAATGTTTATGCTTTCGACCGTCATCAGTTTCAGTCTTTAACCAAAGCTGGTGACACAGTAAATTCTACTGAATTCTTGTTTTTTCGTTGTAAGAGCAACATTATATCTTATCTGAATGCTTTACAGGAACTCCAAGTCTTGCTGATCCTGAGATTATAGAGTCCATTATTCAAACAGCTAGAGAAATGACATTTTTACCAGGTGATGCCGAAGTTACTATAGAAGTCAACCCTACATCACTTGAAGCAGAAAAATTAAGGTTAAACATGTCATGGAAATCTAACTATGAAGGAATATATTCCAATGTAGCAGTCTAGATAAAACCAACCTTTTATGTACATGTATATCCATTGAGACAGATGAAAATGTAGCATTGCGAAAAATAAGTAATACTTAAGTGTCCCTCAAAGGGGGGTCACTTATTAGTTATACGCTCTATTTTATGACAGCCTATTCCACCACAGTAATTTCTAAATTAAATATCTCACTTAACATAAGGGCATAATGTATATAATGAGGATAATGTATTTACTTGTTAACAAATTCTTGTACTGCTTCAAAAGCTATGTTGTTGTGTTTAAATGTCAAGTCATAATCTCCATATAAAAGAAAATAGTGGTTATCAGTGGTAAATCTTGTAACTTGCTGAGCATTGACGGCCTATGTTGAGCATATAGTCGACACTCACAAGTTGAATTTTCTATAACATGTAAATTGTGTGCAAGATGTTCTTTAAGAAGACTACAGTTCATTTGCAGTTTTGAGTGTATCACATTTCAGTACCAGTCACCTATACAAAACAACTTTTGTCTTTACTTTAACTGCTTAGCATCACCAGATTTATTTCTTTTGATCAACAAAATAAAATATTAATCCGACATGCAAGCACCATTCTAAATGTTGGTGCTTGCATGTCGGATTAATATTTCATTGTATTCCCACCCAATTTTCTGCTTTTAAGAGTTTTGGAAAAGTAGTTTATGGTACATCTGTGTCAAGTTTTCTTATATCTTTACTTTAGAGCCTTCAAAGAGGCAGGGATAAACAGAGTATCTTTGGGTCTACAAGTAAGTACCTTTTTGGGGTTATTCAAATTTCATTATAATAAATCAGAAATTTTAACACTTCTGCAAATCACAATGGTATGTTTTATATTTTTATTTGTCAAAGAACCAATTATTTCAGGCTCTGAGTTCCAGTGCGTTGAAGTTGTTTGGGAGAAATCACAGTGTTGCAGAAGGTTTGAAGTAAGTTTTATATCTTAGATACTTGTCAATTTATTATTATTAGAGGTATTAATTAGCTAAACTATATTTACCACCACAAAGCAAACACATACTCTAAAGTAGTGGTGGAACGATTCGCCGAGAACTCGATTTCTAAACTCAAGTCCGCGTTTTAGCATCTACATCGATCCCTATTGGAAACGTCGGCGACGAAAAAAAACAACGAAACCACGGAAGACGTTTTGAGTGGACGATAATAGAAATACTGGCTACAATGAAGGAATAACACACAACTAGCGTGGTTTTACAATGAATATCGATATTAGTAACATGAAGGCGAACTAACTGGCTACAAGGTACAGTTTCAGAAGCGTCGGCGATAACTAAAGTGGTTTTAAATGGGCGATAATCGGGAATTAATGCGATCGCGGTACTTCGTTTTTATGTTTAATGTCTGTTTAAATGGCCATAACTTCCTTATTTCTTGTCCAATTTTTATAATTTTTTACCCCAGGCTGTTGGGATATTGTTTTCACCCATGGTGTCCGGATGGGCGGGCGGGCGGGTGGGCGGGCGGCGAGAAAAGAGTTTGTCCGGGCTGTATCTCAGAAACCGTAAGGTGTAGGAAGTTGATACTTGGTAGGGACATTGGTTAGGGGGTGTAGGTGTGCAACGTCATGGTCTGACCTTGATTTGACCTTTGACCTTGCCGTAGTGACCTTGAGTTTGAAAATCTTGTCCGGGCTATATCTCGGAAACCATAAGGTGTAGGAAGTTGATACTTGGTAGGGATATTGGTTAGGGGGTGTAGGTGTGCAACGTCATGGTGTGACCTTGAATTGACCTTTGACCTTGCTGTAGTGACCTTGACCTATAAATTCTTGTCCGGGCTATTTCTCAGAAACATTAAGGTGTAGGAAGTTAATATTTGGTAGGGACATTGGTTAGGGGGTGTAGGTGTGCAACATCACGGTCTGACCTTGATTTGACCTTTGACCTTGCTGTAGTGACCTTGACCTATAAAATCTTGTCCGGGCTATATCTCGGAAACCGTAAGGTGTAGAAAGTTGATACTTGGTAGGAATATTGGTTAGGGGGTGTAGGTGTGCAGCGTCATGGTCTGACCTTGATTTGACCTTGCCGTAGTGACCTTGACCTATAAAATCTTGTCCGGGCTATATCTCAGAAACTGTAAGGTGTAGGAAGTTGATACTTGGTAGGGATATTGGTTGGGGGTATAGGTGTGCAACGTCA
The DNA here is from genome assembly GCA_964017235.1 of Sabellastarte sp. h YS-2021. NCBI lineage: Eukaryota > Metazoa > Annelida > Polychaeta > Sabellida > Sabellidae > Sabellastarte > Sabellastarte sp. h YS-2021. The sequence goes on along the minus strand of OZ024931.1, from coordinate 44,648,378 downwards.
TGGTCTGACCTTGATTTGTCCTTTGACCTCGCCGTAGTGACCTTGACCTATAAAATCTTGTCCGGGCTATATCTCAGTAACCGTAAGGTGTAGGAAGTTGATACTTGGTAGGGATATGGGTTAGGGGGTGTAGGTGTGCAATGTCATGGTCTGACAAGGATTTGACCTTTGACCTTGCCGTAGTGACCTTGAGTTCGAAAATCTTGTCCGGGCTATATCTTGGAAACCGCAAGGTGTAGGAAGTTGATACTTGGTAGGGACATTGGTTAGGGGGTGTAGTTGTGCAACGTCATGATCTGACCTTGATTTGACCTTTGACCTTGCTGTAGTGACCTTGACCTATAAAATCTTGTTGCACCTTTGAGTCTGTTTTTTTGATGCAGATTTAGCACTGTTAAAGTCATATTGGAATTTATTAAGAATTTTACTTTCATAACTTCCCATTGTAAGAGATAGAATTTCATCAAGTGAGCCACAGATTTTGCTCCAACACCACACATAAGCATTCATTAAATGTATTACCACTTCTGTATGCATGATAATATTCAAACCATCTAAACCATAATTGGGCCATGCAGGTGTAGATAAAGAGTGTTGAATTTTAGTTTGCTGATTAATGCTGTTATCTTGTTATTGAATTATCTTGTTTTAGTACTTCATCTTTATATGCATTATCTTTCTTTTAAACATTATTTCTCCATTTAAACATTGTTTGGACCTTTATATAACTGACAGTGCTCTGAAAGTATCCTGAAGTTTGTACTGGTACAGTACTTCTGTATCTCATGGTGTTGAAAATATTTCCCTAGGCTGTGGGGTACGGGCATCTCTGATGCTATTTTTCACCATTGTGTTCAGTTTAATTAGCTGTATTCTGTCACACTGAGGATACTTTATGTTATTTCAACACATTTGTCACTGTTTAGAAGTTTACATGTTAATTATCATCTATGAAACTTAGCTGCAAGTTGTGAAACTTCTTGACAATAAAGTGACAGAACTTACATCCATTTTATTCCAGAAAATAACTATTATTATAATATATATTATTATAACTATTAATGAATTAAAGATAAAAATGAATTAAAGATAACATAGAACCAAAAATATCAGGAAAGATTGATAGATTTCAAAGAAAATTACCGACAGTTATTTCTACTGGAATTTGTAAATCCGTCACTGACAGTAGCCCAGACGTTATTTTTTATGGAAGGAATTTTGTAAAATTTCCTGTATGACCCAAAAATCGTTTCGACTCGATTAATCATCTCTGGACGTTTCCGATTAATCGATTCAGATTTTCAAGTCCAATTCCCACCACTACTCTAAAGGACTATATTGGTAATCATGACTGAATAGATGATAAAAGAAAATGCAGTCTGTGTATATAAGTGGAAATTAACTATACATAGAACAAATTCCTGTCGACACGGTTAGTTCTGCTTATGCAAAAACTACTGTACACACATTTTAGCTGACAATGTTGAAGGATATCAAAAACAGAAGTAGTTAAAGTCTCGTGTAATCTTGGTTTTTTTAATCACAGGTGTTTGGAAATCAGTAAGCAGTTATTTCCAGGGAAAACCTCTGTAGATGTGATATTTGGAAGACCAGGTCAGACCACAGAAGAATGGGAAAAAGAATTAAAGCAGGTGACAAATCTGTTGACTCGGCAATTTGAATGTGCTGTCCTTGTGTATATTCTAACTCATATTGTGTGGGTTTCCCCTTTGTCTCAACCTGTTTAAGTGCCAGACTTGTATTGTATGTAGAAGGGCCCGGGACCACATCCTGGCATTTCAGTTTTTTATCTTTGTAATTTTGGACACTATGAAGACATGAGGAAGAAACAGTTTTGTGGATCATTGTGGCAATCTCTTGTAATATCCAAGAACAGAAAGCACTATTTATAGTATTCAGAAAAATGCTAAGTGTACTTTGTTACGTGTGTGCTTTTTTGAGAAAAATTTCAGTAAATTTAATTGGGTAATTATTTCCACTAGAAGGTCATGTTCCTGAGTGCATTTGTTTGTTTGTTTTTCTGTCTGCCTTTACAATAACTCCAAAAGTACTGAACAAAAATGATTGTACGGTATTGTTAAAGGTTGTTGACTAGAGATTCTGGACCAAACTATTTAACTAAAGTGAAACTTTCAGTGGGCAAAAACTCACATCCAAATAACTTTCTACTTAGTAGCTAATTCTGTGTGACAGAATTCTGCTTCAAGGGATCCAGCTAAAGGTATCAGTTCATATTTTAGGTAGTTGAGTTGGCAGACAATCACATCTCATTGTATCAGCTGACGCTGGAGAGAGGAACTGCATTGTTTAAAATGGTGATGGACAGACAAGTGGTAAATAAAAGTGTCAAGTTTCACAATAAACTTGTCAAAATTCTGGTAGTTAAATGTCTATTATCGGTGTGAAGTAGATTTTGTATAAGCAAACACAATTAGAGTCATCTTTAAATAAAAGTGGAATCATGCATCTAAAAAACATCAGAAAATACTGTTTTTATTGCATTAATACATCCTATCCAATGGACAATAGCTTATCCGGTCGGCGCAGACCGGCCTGCCAAACGCCAGAAAAAGATGTCCTGTGTTTCCACCGGCTAGGCCGGTCCAGTGTTGTGCACTCGCCAGATGGCTTGTCGTACTTCCTTCCTGTCTAGACAGCGTGACGTCATAGCATCTTTTTCGTTTGGCGCATGTGTTGTGTGCACGAATTTTCAGAGTTAGATTTTATTTTAGAATTATCACAGTTTTCATCAAAGAGTGACCTTTATGTTTATTGCTACTTATACAAGAGTGTATATAGATCATTTTGGACTATCTTTGCTTTCGGATCGTCATGTCCTCACCTGCTCAGAAGCATGGAAGTTGTGGCCACATTATGGCTAGCTTCGATAGCCATAATTTCTGCGCGCGTTGCAGAGAAAAGGGTAAGGGATCAGATCCGTGTGTGCTTAAAAATGATTCTAACTCTTGTAACATTTTATCTGAGGACCAATGCTTACAGTTGTCCACTCCATCATATAGATTAAAAAAGGAGAAACGGGATCTTAAGAAATCCACAGATACACCCAAACAGGACTCTTCCAGGGAACTGGGCATTGTGAAGTCCCCTGGTTCGAGTTCTGACAAGAGAAAGAAAACCAACCAACCTGACAAAGCTAAAGATACTAAGACTTCTTCAGATAAGCCCTCCAAGTCGCTTACTAAGACTCACAGATCCTCACCGGATACTAGGATTGATGAGTTAGACCAGAAATGGTCTGAAAGGTTTAACAGACTTGAGGCTATCTTACTCTCTAAATCCATGGACAAAGAACCTACCTTTGCTCCTATTAAAGTCACTCCAGCCCACTCACCTCCTCAGAGTTCGGCTATATCTTCCAGACCGTTCATCAAACCCAGTCAGAACACAGATCAGTTGGCTACCGACCTTGCTTCTCAGAGACCGGTTGCCGACCAAGCTCATGATCCAGTTTCTTCAGATTTGCCTGGTAATCCTCAGACTGCCTCCAAGTCGACCGGCAAGTCGTCAAGAAATAAGGTGTCCACCGACCAACGCTCAGATGTGGCTGGTACCGACTCTCCTTCATCTCAACAGGTACCCAGCAGAGCATCGTCAGCACCGGCAAGAAGAAACAGTGTATCTTCCATGGACACCGACTCAGACACTGACCTTTCGGACTGTCCTCCAGTTGATTTATTTGTAGAGGAAGGGGAACTTTCCGACGACCTGGAAGCTACTGGTAATGACCCAGACCTTGCCCCCTCTGAAGAGCAGACCTATCGCGAAACCATGAGTGGGATCAGGTCGTTTATGGGGTGGAGTCACATCCCAGAGATGGACACTACAGCCTCCAGGTCGGAGGATAACCCTTTTGCCGGTCCAAAGGCCCACCCTACAGGAAAGGTCTCAGTCACCATGCCCACAGATGAGTGGCTATGCAACAAGATAGCAAAAATCAACCTACTTGGAACACTGATGCATCTAAAGTCAACAGTTCCTACAGTCGCATAGCAAAGGCCGCCGGCATTGCCTCAACCCCGCCTGCTTCCCGTCAAATTTCACAGGATAATTTAAGACGGTGGGAGAAATCAGCTCGCGAAGCCTCCACTACTTGCAACCAAGCGGCCGCGTTCAACAGGTGCTTGTACAAGGTGCACGAAAATATGCAAGCAGAGTTAAAGACCATCAAATCAGAGTTGAGTAAAGGGAAGTCAGCAGGAAAGATCACCCGTGCTACAGAGGAAATGCAGTTCCTCATGAACTTCAACTTGAGCATAACACAGTGTATGGCCAAAACACTTGAACATTTGACTGACTTTGTTTTTGTGATGGTCGCAAACACCACTCTCATAAGAAGGGACTCGTACCTCTCCCATTTGAAAATGGGCATCAAGCCGGACACTCTGGCCGCTTTGAGGACTGGACCACTTCACACTGCAACCCTGTTTCCAGATTCCGCCTTAAAACAAGCCGGAGAAGATATCGCCAACTTTGTGAGCAAGTCTCACTCCCAGTCGGGAAAGAAAGGTCGCTTTCATCCATACGAACGGCAGGAAAAACGTTCGGATTACAGGAAACAGACCATCCGGCTTGGAAGAACATTGGTAACAGGGGACAGGGTAAGAAGAAAGGAAAAGCCTCATTCTACTCATCGCGACCAGCCAAGGGCCAGCAGTCATTTAAATGACAGTCAATGTGTAACCAGTTTACAGAGGGAACTGCTGGCCCGGAACAAGACTTTAATGCAAGAAAAGACATTAAATGTTCTAAACTTTCATGTTGTAACAGGTGTACCTTCTGCGCCCGGGCACTCCCAAAAGAGAGAGTTAAGTCCCGGGGCAGCAGACTGTCAAATAACAAAGTCTCACAGATTAAAGTATGTGAAAGTTGCTTCTTGTGTCACTCAATTGTCTTGTGTCCAAAGTGTAAACAATGCCCAAAATGCTGCACTAAATCTGCCTGTAGGGGCCAGACTCCAAAAATTTTGGGAAACTTGGCTAAATCTGGGAGCCGGTCCGAAAACTATTCAAATACTGAAGGAAGGCTATGTCCTTCCCTTCCGGACCCGGCCAAATCTTACAAGGTCTCCAACAGTCATAAGCTGTTATGCCAATCCCCACAGGAACAGCTACCTGCTGGAGGCATTGCATCAGCTTATAGTCTAAGACAAAAATGCTGTAGAACTGGTCCACAATCAAACATCTTTGGGTTTCTTCAACCGACTGTTCCTAGTTCCAAAACCCAACAACAAATGGAGGCCAATACTAGACCTGAGCAAACTGAACTACTTTCTAAAGGTGGAGAAGTTCAAAATGGAGACTCGGGAAACCATCAGAACGTCCCTTCAAGAAGGGGAATGGGTCACTTCAGTAGATTTCAAAGACGCCTACTTCCACATACCAATACAGGAACAATCCAGGAAATACCTAAGATTTCACGTCCAGGGTCGGACTTACCAATTCAAGGCTCTGCCCTTCGGTCTGTCCACAGCGCCCATGGAGTTCACTGTATTAGTAAAGGAAGTCAAGCTAATGGCCGCAAACAGGGGTATAAGGATCCACCAGTACCTAGATGACTGGTTGGTGAGAGCCAGATCCCGACAAATCTGTCTCCAGCACACACAGACATTAATCAAGATGTGCCAGGACCTAGGCTGGTTGGTGAACATAGAGAAATCAGAGCTGGAGCCCCAACAAGTCTTCGACTTCATAGGTTACCAGTTCGATCTCAGGCCCGGCCGGGTCAGAGCGACTCCGGACCGGTGGCAAAACCTTCAGGACAAAATACAAGCTCTGCTGCTATCACCGGCCTGTCCGGTCCAGCAGTTCATGTCCCTGATAGGTCTCCTAACAGCCACAGAGAAACAAGTTCACCTAGGCCGACTACACATGAGACCCATACAGTGGCATCTCAAAAACAATTGGAGAATACCGGAATCCTTAGAGAAAATTATTCCCCTACCCAGGTCTCTGCACCCTCATTTACAATGGTGGCTAGAGGAAAACAATGTGCTCCAAGGCCAACCTTTACACCCCATAAGACATGCTCTGCAAATCTTTACAGACGCATCAAAAGAAGGGTGGGGCGCTCACTTAAACGAATTCACTGCAAGAGGGTCGTGGTCGGTGCCGGAAAGCAAGCTCCACATAAACTATCTGGAACTCAAAGCGGTTTTCCTAGCCTTAAAAGAGTTCCAAAATCTCTGTATAAACAAGATAGTTCTAGTGGCAACAGACAACACCACAGTTGTAGCCTACATAAACAAAGAAGGAGGCATGAGGTCGGGCCCACTGTGTGCCCTACTCTGGAGAATCTTGACCTGGTGTTCCCAGCGTCAAGTAACTCTAAAAGCCCGACACATCCCAGGCCGTCTAAATGTGATAGCGGACAAGCTGTCCAGACTGGGCCAGACCATCCAGACGGAGTGGTCCCTCCTTCCGGAAGTTTTTCGAAGTTTATGCAACAAATGGCACCGCCCTCAGATAGACCTCTTCGCCACGAGATTCAACCACAAGCTGCCTCAATTTGTATCTCCAGTTCCGGACTCTCTGGCTGCTGCAGTGGATGCACTCACTCTGCCATGGGAGGACCTGGATGCATATGCCTTCCCACCGACTGCCATTTTGGGCAAAGTGGTGGAGAAACTGCTGGACTCCCCGTGCAGGAGTCTAATCCTAATTGCTCCCGGATGGCCCAACATGCCCTGGTTTTGGGATTTAGTGGCCATGTCCAGTCAAGTTCCACTGAGCTTGCCACATCTTCCCAATCTGCTGACACAGCCCTTCAATCAGATCCCTCACAGAAATCTGACCAACCTGAATCTTCATGCCTGGCTCCTAGAGCCACAGCAATCAAAGAACAGGGCTTCTCTGAAGCAGTGGCAGCAAGCATTGAGGCTCCTCAGAGAAGATCAACCAGATCAGTCTATGAGGCAAAGTGGACCATTTTTACAAAATGGTGCATCACTAATCAGGTGGACTTCAGATCACCACCTGTGAAGTCAGTGGCTGACTTCCTACTTTACCTCTTTGAGGTCAAAAATCTTCAGCCCAGCACCATTGATGGATACAGGTCTGCCATTGCGGATAAACTGGGTAATACCACAGTCAATATCAGCAAAGATGATAATCTCACTCGTCTCCTGGACAGTTTCCACAGAGACAGGCCCAAGGGGCGGAGGGGCATACCCTCCTGGAACCTTTCGCTGGTATTACACCAGCTCACAAAGGCCCCCTTTGAACCTCTTCGGGAGGCATCATTGAAGCATCTGACCTTCAAGACTGTCTTCCTTTTGGCTCTGGGTTCGAGCAAAAGAAGGAGTGAGATCCATGCATGGCAGCACAAGAACATCAGGCACCAGTCAGACTGGTCTAAGGTGTCCCTGATTCCATTTCCCAGCTTTCTTTCCAAGAACCAGCTGGCCAAAGAGGGCCCAGAGAGTGTAGCCCCAGTGGTCATACCAGCCCTGGCTCCTACTCTGGACAGATCCCTCAGGTCTGACAGATCCCTTTGTCCAGTCAGAGCTCTGCGCTACTACTTGGACAGGACTTCAGACCTCAGGCAGAATAAGGAGTTAGTTTTTGTCTCCTTCAAGAAAGGTTTTGACAAAGACATCTCTCCTGCCACTATCTCCTCATGGATCAAACAAACTGTGATCCTATGTTATGAGCTATCTGATCACCAGGCCCACACCTTACATCAAGTCAAGGCTCATGATGTAAAAGCTTTCGCTGCCTCCAAGGCCTTCCAGTCGGGAGTTTCTTTAGAGCAGATTTTATCAGCCTGCCACTGGAAATCCCATAATACCTTCACTCAATTCTATCTGAAGGATGTGGCTTGGGCCGATTCAGAGCTCTATCATCTTGGTCCTGTTGTAGCTGCTCAGCAGATCCACCAGCAGACCAGTAACTAGAGGAGATCTGGTCATATGTATATAGTTGTACATCTTTGTATATATTGCACATTTAGTTAAGCAAAAAAAAAAAAAAAAAAAAAAAAAAAAAAAAAAAAAAATCTCTGGACGTGCTTCCTCCGGGAGGTCTTATTCTATGGGACTGAACTCATCCCTCGCTTCCCCTACCTCAGAGCAGGTCTGTTAAAGAAAAGGGGGGGGCATGGTCGTTTCTGACGGTTCAACTCCTGTTAACCGGATGATGATATTCGACCACAGCCTTAGGGTTATCGACCTCAAGGTCTCCCCAGGCTTGGAAAAGGAATGGTCAATCTACTATCATGAGTTCAATTTTTGTAGTCCCTAGTAACTTACCCGCCGTCCAAGCGGTAGTTATTCAGCTATTGTCCATTGGATAGGATGTATTAACGCAATAAAATTGCAAATTTAATAAGTAAATTAAATTTTTATAAGTTAATACCCTATCCAGTGGACACACAAGACCTTCCCACCGACCCCGCTTTCAGCTTACTAGGGGTCTAACAGGTTTAGACAACGAAAAAGATGCTATGACGTCACGCTGTCTAGACAGGAAGGAAGTACGACACGCCATCTGGCGAGTGCACAACACTGGACCGGCCTAGCCGGTGGAGACACAGGACGTCTTTTTCTGGCGTTTGGCAGGCCGGTCTGCGCCGACCGGATAAGCTATTGTCCATTGGATAGGGTATTAACTTATAAAAATTTAATTTACTTATTAAATTTGCAAATTTTTGCAGGTAATTAGAAGTGTCAATTAGAGTAAGGAATCTAAAATTCGCCAGAAATGTAAAATTCGCCACCTCTAAAACCTTTATTAATTCTATGAAGAAAATGATGTTTTGTCTTAAACTTGGTATTTTTTGGTTCAAAAAGCCTTAATTTACTATACATTCAATAAATCTCACCTCAATTCATTTAATTTATTAGTGATTCCACATGTGGCGAATTTCAGATATGTGGCGAATTTTAGATTCCTTACTCTACTAGAGCCATACCCAGTTAATACTGGACATTCTAATGATATAGTAAACTGTATTTGATTCAGTGTGGAATAGTTCATCAATTTTAATTTTGCCTTCTATTTTCAACTAAAATGCCCAGGTTATTTTACAAATGTACATGTATTTCTATTCAAGCCATATTCTCTCCTGAAGTGCCATACCTCAGTCATAAGCTTGGTGTTCACAGGTGTCTGGTTAGCATTAGGCTAGCAAACACTAACTGGTTTAGCAATTCCTGCTTGTGTCTGAAGAACAATTGAAAACTTGTTCACTAGTTAAGTCTGAGTAAGAGAGTTTCAGTACATGAAGTTCTTTATTGTAATATCACAGTTATTTCTGTATTAAAAGTCAAATAATTTGGCCTCCATGTTTGATTTTAATTCTTATACCTGGAAGGAAGTCGGGTGTATATTGGTTTTTAGCCCATTACTGAAACATGTGTATTTACCTGCTTTGCATAATCACTTCATTGACATTAGCTCTTGGATGATTGTAGATGATGCCTAGTGCAGAAACAATGGCTGACCTGTATGAACTTGCTGTGAAGGTTTGTTTTGAAACATTTCATCATAAGTTTAATTTACTTTGGGGAGAGAGACACAATACATTTTTATCAAAATTCAAATGTCATATTTTGATCAGTGGTTTCAGTGATGGAGTAACTTGACTACTTGTTCCAGATTTTCCACTTTTTTACCCACAGCCCTTAAGGGCTGTCAAGGTATTGTTTTCACCCATGGTGTCCGGATGGGCGGGCGGTGGGAAAAGTTTGTCCAGCCTGTATCTCAGAAACTGTAAGGTGTAGGAAGTTGATACTTGGTAGGGACATTGGTTAGGGGGTGTAGCTGTGCAACATAATGGTCTGACCTTGATTTGACCTTGCTGCAGTGACCTTGAGTTTGAAAATCTTGTCCGGGCTATATCTTGGAAACCGTAAGGTGTAGGAAGTTGATACTTGGTTGGGACATAGGTTAGGGGGTGTAGGTGTGCAATGTCATGGTGTGACTTTGATTTGACCTTTGACCTTGCTGTAGTGATCTTGACCTATAAAATCTTGTCCGGGCTATATCTCGGAAACCGTAAGGTGTAGGAAGTTGATACTTGGTAGGGACATTGGTTAGGGGGTGTAGGTGTGCAACGTCATGGTGTGACTTTGATTTGACCTTGCCGCAGTCACCTTGAGTTTGAAAATCTTGTCCGGGCTATATCTTGGAAACCGTAAGGTGTAGGAAGTTGATACTTGGTTGGGACATAGGTTAGGGGGTGTAGGTGTGCAATGTCATGGTGTGACTTTGATTTGACCTTGCCGCAGTCACCTTGAGTTTGAAAATCTTGCCTGGGCTATATCTCGGAAACCGTAAGGTGTAGGAAGTTGATACTTGGTAGGAACATTGGTCAGGGGGTGTAGGTGTGCAACATAATGGTCTGACCTTGATTTGACCTTGCTGCAGTAACCTTGAGTTTGAAAATCTTGTCCGGGCTATATCTTGGAAACCGTAAGGTGTAGGAAGTTGATACGTGGTAGGGACATTGGTTAGGGGGTGTAGGTGTGCAATGTCATGGTGTGACTTTGATTTGACCTTTGACCTTGCTGTAGTGATCTTGACCTATAAAATCTTGTCCGGGCTATATCTCGGAAACCGTAAGGTGTAGGAAGTTGATACTTGGTAGGGACATTGGTTAGGGGGTGTAGGTGTGCAACGTCATGGTGTGACTTTGATTTGACCTTGCCGCAGTCACCTTGAGTTTGAAAATCTTGTCCGGGCTATATCTTGGAAACCGTAAGGTGTAGGAAGTTGATACTTGGTTGGGACATAGGTTAGGGGGTGTAGGTGTGCAATGTCATGGTGTGACTTTGATTTGACCTTGCCGCAGTCACCTTGAGTTTGAAAATCTTGCCTGGGCTATATCTCGGAAACCGTAAGGTGTAGGAAGTTGATACTTGGTAGGAACATTGGTTAGGGGGTGTAGGTGTGCAACATAATGGTCTGACCTTGATTTGACCTTGCTGCAGTAACCTTGAGTTTGAAAATCTTGTCCGGGCTATATCTTGGAAACCGTAAGGTGTAGGAAGTTGATACTTGGTAGGGACATTGGTTAGGGGGTGTAGGTGTGCAATGTCATGGTGTGACTTTGATTTGACCTTTGACCTTGCTGTAGTGATCTTGACCTATAAAATCTTGTCCGGGCTATATCTCGGAAACCGTAAGGTGTAGGAAGTTGATACTTGGTAGGGACATTGGTTAGGGGGTGTAGGTGTGCAACGTCATGGTGTGACTTTGATTTGACCTTGCCGCAGTCACCTTGAGTTTGAAAATCTTGTCCGGGCTATATCTTGGAAACCGTAAGGTGTAGGAAGTTGATACTTGGTTGGGACATAGGTTAGGGGGTGTAGGTGTGCAATGTCATGGTGTGACTTTGATTTGACCTTGCCGCAGTCACCTTGAGTTTGAAAATCTTGCCTGGGCTATATCTCGGAAACCGTAAGGTGTAGGAAGTTGATACTTGGTAGGAACATTGGTTAGGGGGTGTAGGTGTGCAACATAATGGTCTGACCTTGATTTGACCTTGCTGCAGTAACCTTGAGTTTGAAAATCTTGTCCGGGCTATATCTTGGAAACCGTAAGGTGTAGGAAGTTGATACTTGGTAGGGACATTGGTTAGGGGGTGTAGGTGTGCAATGTCATGGTGTGACTTTGATTTGACCTTTGACCTTGCTGTAGTGATCTTGACCTATAAAATCTTGTCCGGGCTATATCTCGGAAACCGTAAGGTGTAGGAAGTTGATACTTGGTAGGGACATTGGTTAGGGGGTGTAGGTGTGCAACGTCATGGTGTGACTTTGATTTGACCTTGCCGCAGTCACCTTGAGTTTGAAAATCTTGTCCGGGCTATATCTTGGAAACCGTAAGGTGTAGGAAGTTGATACTTGGTTGGGACATAGGTTAGGGGGTGTAGGTGTGCAATGTCATGGTGTGACTTTGATTTGACCTTGCCGCAGTCACCTTGAGTTTGAAAATCTTGCCTGGGCTATATCTCGGAAACCGTAAGGTGTAGGAAGTTGATACTTGGTAGGGACATTGGTTAGGGGGTGTAGGTGTGCAATGTCATGGTGTGACTTTGATTTGACCTTTGACCTTGCTGTAGTGATCTTGACCTATAAAATCTTGTCCGGGCTATATCTCGGAAACCGTAAGGTGTAGGAAGTTGATACTTGGTAGGGACATTGGTTAGGGGGTGTAGGTGTGCAACGTCATGGTGTGACTTTGATTTGACCTTTGACCTTGCTGTAGTGATCTTAACCTATAAAAGCTTGTTCGGGCTATATCTCAGAAACTGTAAGGTGTAGGAAGTTGATACTTCGTAGGGACATTGGTTAGGGGGTGTAGGTGTGCAACATCATGGTGTGACCTTGATTTAACCTTTGAGTTTGCCGTAGTGACCTTGACCTATAAGATCTTGTCCGGGCTATATCTCAGAAAGCGTAAGGTGTAGGAAGTTGATACTTGGTAGGGACATTGATTGGGGGTTGTAGGCGTGCAATGTCATGGTGTAACCTTGATTTGACCTTTGACCTTGCCGTAGTGGCCTTGACCTTTAAAATTTTGTCCAGGCAATATCTCTGATACTGTAAAGTGTAGGAAGTTGATAGTGGGTAGGGACATTGGTTAGGGGTTGTAGGTGTGCATCATAGTTTTAGTTTACTGATTAATGCAGTCATCTTGCTATTGAATTGTCTTCTTTTAATACTTTATCTTTGCATACATTTTGTTTCTCTTAGATGTTATTTTCTCTTAAAGATAATTTAGACCTTAATATAACTGACACTGCTCTGAAAGTATCCCAATCTTTATACTGTTACTATACTACTTTTATATCTCATGGTGTTGAAAACTATTTCCCCAGGCTGTGGGGTACGGGCATCTCATTATTGCCATTTTTAAACATCTAGCATGGACGATTAAATGTTCACTTTTCAAGTTAAGGTCAGAGACTAGAAATCGTCAGAAGTGGAAATTGTGTGTATTACTCACTACACCACTAAATCCTACCATCATGTGATAGGTTTTTAATAACCTTGTTAATTTGAAATGCTTTTTTCTAGGAAAGTAAATTTCTTTACAATTGGACTTAATTAAGCAGACAATTTTTTCTATGAAATCTTTTGAACCTTGACTAAACAGGATTCAACTGTTTGAGCAACATATCATTGTCACATAAAAATGTCAATTATATTTTTAAATTTTTAGCAGCACTGCATTTCTATCCAAAGCACTTTTATTGATTGACAATCCACAGTTCCAAAGAGTTCACTTATACAATAGTCAAACAGGTTCATTGTAAGTAAGAATTCAAACTGAAATAAAAAAAACATTTATTTTCCCATTAATTATCTGTTGAAGCGTCATTTTGCTTGTTTTAGATGCTGAATAACAGTGGATTCCACAGATATGAAGCGTCCAACTTTGCCAGATCAAAAGTAGGATTTGAAAAATTGTTTGTTACAAAATCTGACCTACATGTTTTCAAGTGAAATATTTAAAATATTCATGTCACAAAGAACAGAAACTTCTCTGAAATGTTTTGATGTTGGAAATTTTTGTGAAACTCAGTCTGTTTGTTCAGTTGTTTTCATGTTGTTTTTCTCAAAACACAGGATATGTGCTCAAATATAGCCTCCAATCATGCTCATATTTCTTGGGAGTGGGACATGTACAAGTGAAGAATTTGATTGTTTACTCAGAATAAAAAAAAATAGCCATTAATTTGAATACTAGAATAATTTCATATGTTCTCTTGTGTTAAATTTAGTATTCAGTGGTAGCTCACTTGAAACTTTGTAGTTACAAATTACCTCATGTCACCATTCAAATTATTGCATGCCAGACAAAAAGTAGAATAGTAACTAGAAAAATGTTTTTGCTAACAAAACAAAGCGCCCCCAAAGGTTAGATGCAATATAGTATAAAGTAGAATAAGGTTTTTGAAAAGAAAAACATGCAGCACAGAGAGAAATAGTGAAAGTTAAGCAGACAGTGTGGAGGTCTATGCATTAATATGAAAGAAAAATGTAAGCTTTATTTTGTTTTCTATGGTTATAAATTGTGAAAAGTTAATTTAATAAATGCTATAGTTTATAAGAAGAGTGGTTTTAAAGGAGATATAAGGCAACAGAAAATCGGCTATTTTATGACCCCACTTTGACCCATAAGAGGGGGTCAGGGAGTAAACCTGACTGGCTGTACAAACTCCCAATATATTTCTTAAGCTGTAAAAGAAAAATCTAATCCATTCTGCAGTTATAAAAGAAAAATCTGTGGTTTTATGAGCCCAGTTTGACCCTTAGTGGGGGGTGGGGGGGGGGGGGGTGGGGGTGTGTGTGTAAATCTGACTGGCTATGTAGACTCTCTGTATATGCTTTCTTATACCCTCTCAATACATTCTAAAGCTGTAAAAGCAATAATAAAGATATAAGGCAAAAGAACCAAATCATCTATTTTTATGACCCCAGTTTGAGACATGGGGGGGGGGGGGGAAATCTGACCGGCTAAATAGACTCTCCACATATGGTTTCCCAATATCTCTTAATACATTCTAAAGCTGTAAAAGCATTAATAAAGGTGATATAAGGCAGAAACACAAAATCGGCTATTTTATTTCCCCAGTTTGACCCATAAAGGGGTGGGGTCAGGGGGTAAATCTGACAAGTTATATAAACTTTGCACATATATATGGTTTCCCAATACCTCTTAGTACATTCTGAAGCTGTAAAAACAATAATAAAGGAGATATAAGGCAAAATGTCAAAATCGGCTATTTTATGACCCCAGATTCTCCACATATGGTTTCCTACTACCTCCCAATACATTTTATGGCTCTAAATGCAATACTTAAGAAGATAATAGGGGGGTTCATATGAATTTTAAGCTTTCTGGTTGGTACCTGTGAGAAAATCACTCGTAAATTGGTCAAATTTCATCGAATCGCTCCCAAAATCTAATCAGCCCGCGTTTTTGATAGTATAAACATGTGTATGAAATTACAAGTCTCTGCGGTTAGTAGATTTTGATGAGTGGCGATGACGGGCGGGTGTAGCTAAAAAACTAGTTTTTAATCATGTGACCTTGATAAAGATCAAAGGTCAAATTTAAGCATGTGGAAAATTTTTCCCACGCCTAAGGCATATAACTGCCAAATATGGTTAGAAAGCTTCCAATGGGACTTCTGGTACCACTGGAATGGTCTCAGGTGTAACCTTCCTAGTGGTACTGTTTTTTCTAAGGAAGCTAATGTCCCTATGAATGACATGAGCTTTCTTGGAGTCAAGACTAAGGACTTTCTGATGGAAACAGTCTGAAGTTTTAAACGATCGAGCTTCTTTTGGGTTGGAAAGACTAGACCCCTCTGAAGATCGAAGTGATTGCCCAGAAAATCTAGTTTTTGTGTGGGCACAAATTCCGACTTTTGAAAATTGATAAGCCAGCCTAGTTCTTGGACCAATTTCACTAAATTTTCTGAATCTTTGAGACATTGTTCCTTTGTTGGTGACCGAAGAAACCAGTCGTCCAGATATTGATGGATTCTGAGGTTCCTGGCTTGAGCTATGAGTTTTACCTCTTTCACAATGTGAGTAAACTCTAGGGGAGCTGTCGCGACGTTTTATATATACGGTTTTGTCTGAAATGTTTTTCAAACATTCATCATAAAATGTTGATAAACAGTACACATAAAATGTTTAAACAACATTCCTTGTCAAATGTTTTAAAAACATTCTATCAAAAACATTTTTTAAACCTATATTTTTAAACCTTCACCTTCAAACATCTCCAAACAAAGATTGCGGTGAGCAATAATAGGGGATTTTAGAGGACTTTGTCAAAAATTGCCCCACATGCAATCCCTAAAAGTAAGAATTGAATGGGGGCACAATTTCTAAGCCACTATCATACAATTTTAGACATAAAAATAATATTTTCATCAGTGAGCAACCTTAAAAAGATATTGAATTTGACCTCTGACCCCATTATTATTTAGACATTATTATGTTCATTTGTAACATTTTTCTAACATTTGTCATTAAGCGTTTAATAAACGGTAGTGTTTAATCAACGGCATACATAAAACATTATAAATGGTTTTCGTACCCATCATTTTTTAACCTTCGCCAAATGTTTCCTGTCAAACGTATGCAAAACCTAAAAATGTTTACTGGGTAGGTGTGCAGCATCATGTTGTGACCTTGATTTGACCTTTGACCTTGTCATAGTGACCTTGACCTTTAAAATCTTGTTGCATTTTTGGGTCTGTCTTTTGATGCAGATTAAGCACTGTTAAAGTCATATTAGGGTTCATTAAGAATTTTACTTTTACAACTTCCCATTGTAACAGATGGAATTTCATCAAGTGAGCCACAGATTTTGCTCCAACACCACACATAAGCATTCATTGAATGTATTACCACTTCTGTATGCATGGTAATATTCAAAACATCTAAACCATAATTCGGCCATGCCAGATGTAGATAAAGAGTAAATGCATTATCTTTCTCTTAGACATTATTTTCTCTAGTTAAACAGTTTGGACCTTTATATAACTCACAGTGCTCTGAAAGTATCCTGAACTTTGTACTGATACAGTACTTCTATATCTCATGGTGTTAAAAATATTTCCCTAGGGTGTGGGGTACGGGCATCTCTGATGCTATTTTTCTGTATTATGCACCTAGAGTCTGTTTGTAGATGGAGATTAAGCACTATGAAAGTACTATTAGAATTAATATTCTTTTCTACTGTTACAGTGGAGAACAACTTATATATCATATTAATTTATCACTGAGAGAATTATATAAGGATAAAAACAATTCTTCAGGTATCTAAAGACAAATGAGGATAGGAGAGCGCTTCAGAAGCCAATTATTTTGGTGTAACAGTGAAACCTTTGGGTTTAAGAGTATATGGAGACATTTTTATCAAAGAAAACTTTTTAGCATCTCTCAATCAGTGTGTGACAATGATGACAGATGTTTACAGAAAAAGAAATGGCAAGAAGAGGCCACTCTTTACGTACATGTAAGTAAAATCCAAAGTTCCATACAGTCAGTTTTATACTCTACTTTTTTATGTCAGGTGCCTTGTCAGTCAGCTAACATACAAGTACAAGACCCAAAGACATGCTTTTAATTTTAAAAGATATCTATCAAGGATGATAAATCATAAAATCCATGCAGATCTGTGTGTTCGTCTGTTCCCTAGAGCCATTAGAAGTAACATACCCCCACCCAAAGTGTGAAAACACTTTATCACAGTTTTCTCACTGACTATTGAAGGAATTTCTCTCTTATCTTGCTTATATGTACTAGGCTACAGGTAGATTCTCTTGTGTGAGACTTGAATCTTTCTTAATTATTTTTTTATGAATTTTAAAATAATTTTTCATGCATTAAAATTAATGAAATCATGCACTAAATCACTTATAACTTGAAAAGTATTGCATTTAGAGCATTTTATTAAAATATGTTATTCAGCTACTTTTCCCATAGCTAGAACATGGTGAGTAACTTGGGCGTCGATCCCCATAGCTAAGTGAGTAATAGCTATTTTATTGCATAAAAACGTACTTACATAATCCCAACAGATGCTTACGTGACCTACCGTTCGGTCAAGGACACAGACAATGTGTCTCGCCATTTTTTTTTACTGAAAGTACACACGTAAACCCCAGCAGGCACCTGCTGGAGGTAAAAGATCCTCTGTAAGTTGCCATTCTTATTTTGACCGTCGTCAAGTGCACACACGTTCTTTTGGCGCTTCAAAGTTACAACATGTCCGGAAAACAAAGAAAATGCTCCATTTGTTCATGTGAAATGCTTCCTTGGGATAACCATCAAGCCTGCATTAAATCATATTTAAATGTAGAAACGACAAGAAAGGGATGAACAAATGTGTCATTGGTAAGGAGTCAGAGTGCACTATTTGTGCAGGTGCTTTAAAAATTCCTCACAGGAAGAAATCTTCTAAAAGCAAAACTTCTCTGAGAAGTTTGATGATTCTCTGTTGGATGAGCCAACCCCTTCTAAAGCTTCACAGTCTACTCCTTCCACTTCTGATTCCTCTCTTCAGGATATGATCAAAGCTATGAACAATCAGTTGGCGTCCCCGGCTTCTCAGTTTGAGAGTTCAAGCACAGTGACAAACCTACATCCTCTCATAAGGGTCTTCCTCCCTCTCAGGAGCAGGGTATGTGTGCCCTTGCCTCCCAGGCGAGACCTGAGCCATCAGAAGGGGAGCTGTCTGATGAAGATTCTACCTTACCTGCTAGGAAACGACACAGATCTAGGTCTCCTCAAGGTGAGGCAGATACACATCAACAGCAGTTGGATCCCTCCTATGTAGAGATGCTTAATGCAATCAGAGGTCTTCTTGACCTGGAGGCGCCACAAATAGAGTGCCTTGTGGCCCCTTCTGCCTTCTCTAAGAAGCCCTCCAAGCAGGTGGTGAGAAAACAAAATCTGGCTTTACCTCCTGTTCAAGATATTCAGTCCATGTGGGACTACAGGTTCAGGAAGGTGTCTGGAACCACAGTAAAAGACAAGTCCAGCTCTGAATCCTTGTCTCAGGGTCAGTTTCTGGCTTTTGAGAGACCTGACATGATATATTACACTACTTCTCCTCAGAATACGCCTTTGAGAGCTCCTAAGTTGCCTGACTCTTACTTCAATATAGCTAAAGTGAAATCTCTATCAGCCTCTATCTCTGTGCCTTCTAAACAACATATCATTCAAGAGACAGTTTGCAGAGAGAATGTCCAAATCTTAGGCCATGTAGTATGGTTCAAGATGGCCATTGAAGACCTCAATAACAGGATACAGGAGTTAGCTACTGAAATTAGAAGTTCAGAAGATCTGGACACTGTCAAGGAATCAGCAGATCTCATGATAAAATATTCACAGCTCCAGGCTTCAGTTACTTCCCCTCCTTAGAGATAGCTCTGGACACGGTTCTGAAGCATAACATGACTTTGGCCTGCAATATGCTCCTTGCAAGGAGGGACAGTTTATTGAAGGACTGTAGTTCCAAATTAGGACCTAAGGACTTAGCAAATTTGCGTACAGACCACTTTGACCAGCAGGAGGTCTTCAACTCAGATATTTTGTCCCAGGGAGAGGACAATATGATCAAAAGGTTGTCCATTATGAAAGAATCTGATACCAACTCATACAGAGATTCTGTCAAGAACTTCGATTTCGGGAGGTCTTCACATCCCAAATCTTCTCAGGAAGGCAGCAGGTCGTTTCGTGATAAAAGAATGCAGCCAAACACCTACAGCCATTTCTCTGCGCGCGCATCGCGAGGAGGCAGGGGCGGAAAGAGGAAGTGACTTTCCAGGGACAAGATTGCAGGATTTTTGGCAGATATGGGCAAAAAATCACGCACATCCCAGAGTAGTAAGTTTATTACAACATGGTTATCGTCTCGACTTCAAAATTCTACCAAAATTGTCAAAAATTCCGCTGATTTTGAGCGAATATCACAACAAAAACAAAGATGGCGCCCTCCACGAAGCGGTTCAGGCCATGCTTACAAAAAAGGCGATAACTCATGTCAGGAAACCCACTACTCTGGGATATTACAGCAGACTGTTTCTGGTACCCAAACCCATGAAACGGTGGCGACCAGTGATAGATTTAAGTATGTTGAACACCCATTTACATGTTCCAACTTTCAAAATGGAAACAGCCGAATCTATCAGGAAGTCGATTCGAAAAGGGGAGTGGGTCACCTCGATAGACCTCACAGACGCTTATTTTCATGTTCCAATACATCCTCAATTTCAAAAATATTTCAGATTTCAGACCAAAAAAGGGGTTTTCCAATTTCAGGCTCTCCCTTTTGGTGTCGCGACAGCTCCCCTAGAGTTTACTCACATTGTGAAAGAGGTAAAACTCATAGCTCAAGCCAGGAACCTCAGAATCCATCAATATCTGGACGACTGGTTTCTTCGGTCACCAACAAAGGAACAATGTCTCAAAGATTCAGAAAATTTAGTGAAATTGGTCCAAGAACTAGGCTGGCTTATCAATTTTCAAAAGTCGGAATTTGTGCCCACACAAAAACTAGATTTTCTGGGCAATCACTTCGATCTTCAGAGGGGTCTAGTCTTTCCAACCCAAAAGAAGCTCGATCGTTTAAAACTTCAGACTGTTTCCATCAGAAAGTCCTTAGTCTTGACTCCAAGAAAGCTCATGTCATTCATAGGGACATTAGCTTCCTTAGAAAAAACAGTACCACTAGGAAGGTTACACCTGAGACCATTCCAGTGGTACCAGAAGTCCCATTGGAAATTTCCCCAGTCACTGGACAAAAGGATTCCAGTAACAGGGAATTTTCTGAAACATCTCAAATGGTGGGAGGATTTACAAAATCTTATGGCAGGTGCTCCTATCCATCCTCATGTTCACAACACACTGGTATTCACAGATGCCTCCCAAAATGGCTGGGGAGCTCACTTAAACGAGACAGTGCTCAGTGGCCTCTGGTCAAACAAGGAAGCTCAGCTTCTCATCAATGTACTGGAGCTAAAAGCTGTCCTTCTGGCCCTAAAGGGGCTTCAGGAGCACTTACAAGGTCAAACAGTGCTCATCTGTTCAGACAACAGCACAGTAGTGTCTTACCTGAACAAAGAAGGAGGCATACATTCCATAGAAATGTGTGCTCTTATCTGGAGAATTCTGGCATTCACAAATTCCAGAAGAATCCAGATAAGGGCAAGACATGTACCTGGATCCCTAAATGTCATAGCAGATTCCCTATCACGAAGGGACAAGGTCATACAGACAGAGTGGTCCCTTCACCAACAGATATTCAACCAAATTTGCAAAGTTTGGCACACATCAATGGTAGACCTATTTGCAACTCATCTAAATCACAAAGTTCCAATTTATGTATCTCCTGTCCCAGACAAAAAGGCTTGGAAAATAGATGCATTGAAAATCTGTTGGGAAGGCCTAGACGGCTATGTCTTCTGTCCAGTAGCCATCGTGCCCAGTAGCCATCGTGCCACAAGTAATTAAAAAAATAATAACATACCCATGCAGGATGATAGTACTGGCCCCAGGGTGGCCAGGGATGCCATGGTTTTGGGATCTGGTGGATCTCTCGACCAAGGTACCCCTACAGCCCCCTCATTGGAAGACACTACTGAAACCGCCACATCCCAAAAGGTTCCACAACAACGTGGAGTACCTGACTCTACATGTGTGGCTTCTGGATTCCAGGAATCCAATTCTGGAAGTTTCTCATCTGAGGTGGCAGAAAGAATTAAGGCACCTCAGAGGGAATCCTCAAGAAAAGTCTATCAATCAAGGTGGGCCATTTATGGGCAATGGTGCTCACAGAATAAGGTGGACATCACCTCAGCAACTGTTCCCCAGGTAGCAGAATTTTTAAACTACCTGTTCACAGTCAAAAATCTCAAACCAGCCACAATTACTGGTTACAGAACAGCAATTACTGATGCTTTGGGTTCACAGGGTGAATTCATCTCAAAAAGTCTAGAACTGAATAGACTTATTGCCAACTTCACCAGGGTTAGACCTAAACCAAATAGGTTCATACCTACATGGGACCTCTCTTTGGTCCTCCTAGGTTTGACAAAACCTCCTTTTGAGCCTTTATCTGAGGCTCCTTTGAAGTGACTAACTTACAAGACAGTTTTCCTGTTGGCTTTAGCCTCAGGGAAAAGAAGGAGTGAGATACATGCTTGGACTCACTCTTCTGTCTCTTCAAGGAGAAATTGGTCAGAGGTCACTGTTTCTCCTTCTCTAGCATTCCTGGCCAAAAACCAATAGCTTCAGATGGCCCTGACTCCATTAAACCAGTAGTGATACCAGCTCTTACTACCATGTTGGACAGTTCACTGGTGGAGGACAAGTCACTTTGTCCAGTTAGGGCCCTCAAAGTCTACTTAGACAAGACCAAATCCATGAGAAAGGGCAAGGCCCTTCTCTTTGTATCACTTAGGGAGGGTTATACTAAGGATATCACTAGAATAACCATTTCCCAGTGGTTCAAACAGACCATTCATACTTGCTACCAGTCTTCAGATATGACTGATCAACAGGTCACTCAGGTTAGAGCTCATGATGTTAGAGCTATGGCTGCATCACTTGCGTTCAAAGGAGGTATCTCCTTAGAGCAGGTCTTGAACTCCTGTTACTGGAGGTCCCACAATACCTTCACAAACTTTTATTTGAAGGATATTTGCTGGGAAAATGATAATATCTTTAAGTTAGGTCCCATTGTATCGGCACAACATGTAGTGAACAATTGAGACTTAATAATAGGTTCAACTTTTATTTTTAGGATGTGTGGAGTTGGAGTGCACTGGATTAAGACTATGATTTTGGACATGATTTGGATATGACTGCAAAGTTCATACAGATGGCTTGAGGGACAGCTGCACTCTGACTGTTGGAGTTATATTCAACTGGGCGCAACTGACTTTGACCCCTGCACAACTGTACAGACAGGGTGATGGGATTGATATATATCATGTTTATGTATGGTACAGCATCCTGCTTTCATAAGTGGGTGAGTACCTTTCAGTTACTTTATTACAACTACTTTATCACTTTATCAGTACTTGTAATAATTTAATAATAATAATAATTTAACTATATGTAATATATTACAGTTGTTTGTAGTATAACATATTGTTTCTATGCATTTTTACCCCACAGCCCTTAAGGGCTGTCGGGGTATTGTTTTCACCCATGGTGTCCGGATGGGTGGGTGGGTGGGCGGGCGGCGGGAAATAGTTTGTCCGGGCTGTATCTCAGAAACCGTAAGGTGTAGGAAGTTGATACTTGGTAGGGACATTGGTTAGGGGGTGTAGTTGTGCAACGTCATGGTCTGACCTTGATTTGACCTTTGACCTTACCGTAGTGACCTTGAGTTTGAATATCTTGTCCCGTCTGTATCTCGGAAACCGTAAGGTGTAGGAAGTTGATACTTGGTAGGGACATTGGTTAGGGGGTGTAGTTGTGCAACGTCATGGTCTGACCTTGATTTGACCTTGGACCTTGCCGTAGTGACCTTGAGTTTGAAAATCTTGTCCGGGCTGTATCTTGGAAACCGTAAGGTGTAGGAAGTTGATACTTGGTAGGGACATTGGTTAGGGGGTGCAGTTGTGCAACGTCGTGGTCTGACCTTGATTTGACCTTTGACCTTGCCGTAGTGACCTTGACGTATAAAATCTTGTCCGGGCTATATCTCGGAAACCGTAAGGTGTAGGAAGTTGATACTTGGTAGGGACATTGGTTAGGGGGTGTAGTTGTGCAACGTCATGGTCTGACCTTGATTTGACCTTTGACCTTGCCGTAGTGACCTTGACCTGTAAATTCTTGTCCAGGCTATATCTCGGAAACTGTAAGGTATAGGAAGTTGATATTTCGTAGGGACATTGGTTAGGGGGTGTAGGTGTGCAACGTCATGGTGTGACCTTGATTTGACCTTTGACCTTGCCGTAGTGACCTTGACCTATAAAATCTTGTCCAGGCTATATCTCAGAAACCGTAAGGTGTAGGAAGTTAATACTTGGTAGGGATATTGGTTAGGGGGTGTAGGTGTGCAACGTCATGGTCTGACCTTGATTTGACCTTTGACCTTGCCATAGTGGCCTTGACCTATAAAATCTTGTTCGGGCTATATCTCGGAAACCGTAAGGTGTAGGAAGTTGATACTTGGTAGGGACATTGGTTAGGGGATATAGTTGTACAACATCATGGTCTGACCTTGATTTGACCTTTGACCTTTGCGTAGTGACCTTGACCTATAAAATCTTGTCCGGGCTATATCTTGGAAACTGTAGGGTTGAGGAAGTTGATACTTGGTAGGGACATTGGTTAGGGGCTGTAGGTGTGTATTATCATAGTGTCACCTTAATTTGACCTTTGACCTTGTCCTAGTGACCTTGACCTATAAAATCTTGTTGCACCTTTGGGTCTCTCTTTTGATGCAGATTAAGCACTGTTAAAGTCATATTAGAATTTATTAAGAATTTTACTTTCATAACTTCCCATTGTAAGAGATAGAATTTCAAGTGAGCCACAGATTTTGCTCCAACACCACACATAAGCATTCATTAAATGTATTACCACTTCTATATGCATGGTAATATTCAAACCATCTAAACCATAATTCGGCCATGCAGATGTAGATAAAGAGGGTTGAATTTTAGTTTGCTGATTAATGCTGTCATCTTGTTATTGAATTATCTTGTTTTAATACTTCATCTTTATATGCATGATCTTTCTTTTAAACATTATTTGGACCTTTATATAACTGACAGTGCTCTGAAAGTATCCTAAAGTTTATACTGATACAGTACTTCTGTATCTCATGGTGTTGAAAATATTTCCCTAGGCTGTGGGGTACGGGCATCTCTGATGCTATTTTTTGTATCTGTATTAACTCAAGAACTCTCCTATAGCACTTGACAGTCCTCAGAAGTCTACCCACCATGGACCTCAGGGCTGCATTCAAGCATCTGTTGGGGTTATGTAAGTACGTTTTTATGCAATAAAATTGGTTAATTTTATTGTAATTGGAATTTTTATTAATAAAAATACTTACATAATCCCAACAGGGAGAGTCCCACCCTCCTCCCCTCTACCATCTTCTGAGGGTTAGGGTCAAAATTTTAAGAATGGTAACTTACAGAGGATCTATAACCTCCAGCAGGTGCCCGCTGGGGTTTATGTGTGTACTTTCAGTAAAAAAAATGGCGAGACACATTGATTTGTCTGTGTCCTTGACCGAACGGTAGGTCACGTAAGCATCTGTTGGGATTATGTAAGTATTTTTATTAATAAAAATTCCAATTATAATAAAATTAACCAAATTTCTGATTTTTCAGTAATTTCCATAATGAGTAAAATCACTTGTAACTTGAAAACTATTGCATTTAGAGAATTTTGTATAAATGTATTATTCAGCTACTTTTGGGTCAGCTATAACAAAGTAAAATTGCAGACCTGTAGCTCATTACGTAGCTGAGTAATAGCTACTTTGGGGTTATCACTATTGAGTAAATCAGCTATAACTTGAAAACGATTGGATTTAGAGTATTTTGTTTAAATATGTTATTCACCTACTTTTAGGTCAGCTGTAACATAGTGTAATTGCAGACCTGTAGCTCATGGCATAGCTGAGCAATAGCTTCTTTTGAGGTTGTCACTGTTGAGTAAATCAGTTGTAACTTGAAAACTATTGCATTTACAGCATTTTGTTTTTAATATGTTATTCAGCTACTTTTGGGTCAGCTTTAACATAGTAAAATTGCAGGCCTGTTGCTCATTGCACAGCTGAGTAATAGCTGCTTTGAGTTTATCACTGTTTAGTAAATCAGTTATAATGTAAAGACTATTGTATTTAGAGTATTTTGTTTAAATGTTTTTCACCTTCTTTTGGGTCGGCTATAACATAATAAAATAGCAGACTTGTAACTCATTGCATAGCTGAGCAAAAGCTACTTTCAGGTTCTCACTGTTGAGTAAATTGCTAATAACTTGAAAAAAATTTCATTTAGAAAATTTTGTGTAAATATGTTATTCAGCTACTTTTCACTCCTCTGTAACGTAGTGAAACTGCAGACCTGTAACTCATTGCATAGTTGAGCAATAGCTACTTCCAGGTTCTCACTGTTGAGTAAATCAGTTGTAACTTTTGAAAACTATTGCATATACAATATTTTGTTTAAATAATTGTTATTCATCTACTTTTGGGTCAGCTATAACATAGTAAAATTGCAGACATGTAGCTTACTGCATAGATAAGTGTAATATATGTGTTTTTTATTAGGATGTTGTATCACTTTTATATAAATATTTGTTTGTTTTTTGTGTGTGTTGTATGTAAAATAATGATTCAGTCTCTTGAAAGTTTATATTACTAGTTTACCGAAGTTGTGGTTTCAAAATTTCCAGTTCCTCGCTACATGTCCGAATAATACACAGGGGAACTGCTGTAAAAGTAAAGGGAGATAGTCCACCCTCACCTTTACACATTTGGAATATATTTGTAAAATTGAGATATAAACAGTTTATTGTGATTTATTAAGTCAATTAATGTGATGTTAAAACATAGCCACTGCAAAGGCTAAGATATTTTCTTTGTCATTTTCACTCCTAGAAACATTTATGTGTTTCTCCAGCTGCATGCAACTTATCACTTTGACAGTTTAACTATTATGTTCAACCCTTATGTTATTGTAGATCTTTCCCTTCCCACAGGACAGATTTTGATGGTGTGTTAGTTTGTTACTGCAATGTACACAGGAGACAGTTTTCTGAGTTAGTTTTGAGGCAGTAAGAAGTGTTTTCAGCCATAGAGCTAGATATATGTAATATATATTATTTAGGCAGACCTAAGTAATTCTTATCTGAACAGTTTTGCAATTCTTTAAGGAGTATTAATTAGGCAGACCTAATTAATTACTATAAAATATATGTATCAGGATTATTAATGTAATTTCACTGTAAATAAAAGTAGAACTAGCAAACTGGAATTTTATCACTGATTACCAGACAACTGCTCATCTGTGTTTACACAACAATAAGCAATAATTATTTTCAGGTTCTCACTGTTAAGTAAATCAGTTGTAACTTGGAAACTATTGCATTTACAGTATTTTCTTTAAATAATACTTTGTTATTCAAAATACAAAGTCAGAAAATTAATTGAAAATGGTTAACATGCGGATGGTATCAATGTGTATGTGTGACACATGTACTCTTAATTGGTATTTCATCAGTTTTACAAGGCACATATAGTACATAACATGAACTTTTTCAGACCTGTTGTGTGTTTAAAATTTGCATTTTAGGGAATGTGTATTGTCCTTGACAGTCTGTCTCCTGGTAAAATTATTCCAAAGGGAAAACCAAAGTCTGTACTTAATGTTGTGTGCAATATTTAGGGTCATATTTGGACAGATCTACTATTGTGTGCAGTTGTGTAGCCACATCAGAGATGTGTATAAACCATGTAAGCCTCTTTATAAATAATGTAGAATACCATTATTGAGGATCTCTGGTGCTTGCACTTGAATGTCATGGGGTGTGTTATGTATAAAGTTATACATATATACAGAATTAGTTTAAATTGTTTCTAGTTGTTATAGATCACACCTTGTCCTTTAAACTTGTAATTGATGAAATACCATAATTCATTCAATTGACACCCAGGGAAATTCACTTAATTACGGGGAGGCCCCAGATAACATTCTACCATCTGCAAAACACTAGAGAATACTCATAAAACATTAACATGATGTTTTTACTTTGGGTGAATACTAACGTAACAGTGACTTCAGTAGGCAACATATTTTCTATAATTAGATTTTGTTTAATATCAAGTAAAGTTTTGATCATATATGTCAACCATGGTAATATTCATCTGAACCTTTACCATGTCATTTGTCAGAGTTGAACCAGTAGAACCAAAATAGTGACACTAGTATTGGCCCTAGCTCTAGTATAAATGTAACTTTTACAACAGACCAGGTAATAAATCAATCTTTTTTATGTCACAACATGTAAATTTTTGCAGTGGCAAGTGAATGTGAAGATGTAAATTGTTTTCTGTTTTGTGCAAAGTTAAGGCATTTTCCAAGTTACGGTTTGAAGCATTAGACAGCCCCAAAATCTGTCTTTCATCAGTCATGTTAAGACAACTTAAGTGCAATTTAAGTACTAATTTAAATTGTGTTGATCTAAAATTCACTTGCACCATTGTGTAGTTAATCTTGGAATGTGCAAAGGGAAGTAGAACATATTCCCATGAATGCCAAGGAAAGCAAGTACCAACCTTATGACAATATATGATGAAATGGGGAAACTAACATTTGACTTGTGATGTAATCTTGGAACAAGGCCTTCACATTATTGGCTTACTGATCATACAATATTTATGAATTTTGTTTTATTGAATAATTTAAAGTCAATTATATTATTCATGTAAGTTAACCATATAGAAATAAAAGACAAATTTACCTTTAACTCTTGTATCAGAAATCTACTTATATATTTGATACTGAGAACTGTGATATATAGCTGAGCCACCATGTCTCCTATAATCTTATTTTACAAATTTGAAGCTTACTTCACAATCTTCAGCTTTTCACCTGCAATGTCTCATCCTTAATAGTTGTTCATCTCTGATTTTTCTTGTTTGATGTTCCTCGGAATCTGTTTAATGTGTCTTGGAATCTGGGGTCCAGTCCATCCATACTTCAACCCAGTAATAGTGTGCATTATTTTCCCAGTGAGGCACACTTTTTCATACTTTACCAAACTTAAAGCTCACACACTTTTGGATACATCCCCTGAAATACTACACTTTTATGGAATTATTTTTAAATCTCTTGATAAACCAATTAACCTAAATCTCAATGTACTTGATTACTGGTTATTTATATATTGGCTTTTGTATATTGACCCATGTGTTAATATTGGTGTCTGGTATATCTTCTGTTCTGTAGAATTTCTACTCTAAAATGGATAGGAGGAATAAAAGTGACAAATAATTTGTTTAGAACACTTTTTGGGCAAATTAACTGGATAATTCAATTGATATACTAGAATTAAAACACAATTGCTATGTCTTCCTATTGAAGTATTCATATATATTTCAGAGTTTTTTTCAATTTATAGCATTTATCTCATTGTTCTGGCAAAAATCATTTGACTGTTTCAGGTGTCTGTAAATTAGAACAAAAAAGTGTGCATTACCTAAAAATAATGTACACTTTTAACAATAGAATGACATCACAAGTGTGCTTTAACTTCATTTATAAGTCACTGTTTAAAATGTACAATGAAAAAGCCATGCATATGGGGGTTATTTGTTCTTGTGATGAGATACACTTTATTTTGGATCACAAGAAAGTATTCATCTGGTGGCTCTACACATGAAAGCATGTGGACAGTAACAGTTTCATAGATGGCAGACACCACATGACTAATTTAATAAAGTTATATGGGTTCTTCAAATCTATTTAGAATTTCTCCCTCAGAAAAGGTTATTGCCTTCTCTGTTAGGATTTTCATTTGTTAATCTATTGTAAAAACACATTTTAACAGTCTTGGTAAATGACATTATTCTATTCAAAAACACTATTAAACATCTTGAAAGTTATTGGGTACTAATGAGTTCTCTCTTTGTTACCCTTGTGGTATATGTATATTGTTATCTAAACACAATAAATTGATATAAATTATTCTGGGTTTAACTCAAATTTAATCTAAAGATTCGACTTTGTGGTTGTCTGAAAGGCAGCCACTGTTCCCTTGTTTGATATTGGTACAGTACTACTTACAATTTCTTGGTTTTTGTGTTTCAGTGGCCTTACTGTGAGCGAAGATGCACATACTGCAATTTTAATAAATACATAAGGTAAAAATCAGCAAGTTTTATGTAACTTATTTGCCATTGTCACAAACATTCCTAGAGATTCAGCTGTTCAGGTGCATAAAATTGGATAAGAGAAGAGGTTTTATATGTTTTTGGATAATTGGGAAAAAAATACATCAATTTAAAATCCAATCTTTAATTAAGCGGCCCGCCAGGGGCACTTATTTGTTTTCACTTAAGTTCGACTGATCACTGCCGCCACCGCAGGATTAGGGTCTCCCTTGAATAACTTCTTGGGCTTTCAAATGTTTATTTCCTTCTTATCTTTCTTTAAAACTTTAGGGACGGGAAAAATTTTTGGGATATTTTCAGGTGACCTTAAGCGTTACTTAAGGTAACCTTAAGCATTTTTCAAAAACACCCCGTCATCGCATTTGGGAAAAAAACCACACACCAGTGCTATAAAATTTACCAGGTACATTCTAGACCAGATTTCGCAGGTTGGAAAGGATTTTCTCATCAATCAGACCATAGATGCCTGATTGGGATGCGTTAAATTTTCGTAAATTTTTTAAAATGGGTACTTTGTCTATATCTCAAAAACAGTCAGGATTTTGGCGTTTTGTTGGATAACTTATTCAGCTACTTTTTGATAATCTTTCACATGCCGAAGTTTTAGCCCTGTATCTGCAATCTTAAGGTCACCTTAATATCAAAAAAGGGGGTTTTAACCCTCCAGTTCACTTAGTTTTTCACTTTTTTCAACCAAACTTGGCATATATATTAAGATTTATCAAAGGATTATCTTGACTTTATGGTAACCGTAAACTGTTAATATTATTGGAGCCATGGCCTCACTAAAGTCATAAAATTGGAATAAAACTGTCTGGCCCCTTTATTTTTTCATTTTTTTAGAAATCTAACATATGTTGATATTGAGGTAGATCAAAAGAAGACTCTTACTACCTAATGATTTAAATATTAATAATGTTATGGCCATTTTAAACTTAAAATATATGGTTTTTCAGCCCTAAGCTCCGTTACTGTTTAAATTTTTAAAATAAAACTTGGCACATTTATAAAGGTTGCCAGAAGGGACATTCTGATTTGATGGTCACCTTAAAGTCCCAATATGAATAAAGTTATGGTCTCCCTACAGTGAAAAAAGGAAGTTTTCAGCCTATAGCTATCTTATTGTTCAACTGACCTCAGCTAAACTTTGTAAACTTAAAAAGCATGACAAAAGGGACATTCTTATTTTATGGTCACCTTAAAGTCCCAATATTAATGAACTTATGGCCACCTTGCAGTGAAATTATAGAGTTTTTCATCTCCAGCTATCGTATTGTTCAGCTCATCTCAGTTAAATTTTGCACACTTATTAAAGATGACAATAGGGGCATTCTTATTTTCTTTCCACCTTGGAGTTCCAATACAAGTACAGTCATGGCCATCTTGAAGTAAAAATGAGGGTTTTCAGCCACCAACTGACTTACTGTTCAATAACATCTGTTTAACTTAACACAGTGATTGAGCTTAAGGAAGATTTTTATGACCTTTTTACTTAAAATTCTTGTATTTCAGAGACTTTGGCCATCTTAACATAATAAATATATGGTTCTTGCTCCCACCCCATTTATTTTAAGACTTTTTAAAACCACACCTGGCACATGTATACTTAAAACAAAATTTCTGTTATCTGGCAAAGCTAAGCTCCTACTGTTTATAAAGTTATGGCATCTTCAAAAAAATGAGGTATTTTGCATGCACTGATATCGTTATTAACATATTGCAGCTGATCAATGTTTATATAATATAAATTCCCAATTTTAGGCACATTAAAAAACCCACATTCTTCTGATTCCATTCTTGTGGAATTGTGTGGATATGCCTTTTCCTTTTTTGGGGGAGAAAAAGGCTTTAATTAATTCAGCTTTTGTTTTGCAGCAGGAGTTGTTGATCTAGCTACTTATTCACATAGACTATTTAAATTGGTCCAATGTATAGACTTAACTTCTTTCAGAAGGTAATATGACTGGGAAAAAACCCCACTTTCTCACGAACAGTTTTTCTTGTACAGTATTTTATGTATCTCCAACTAATTGAAAAGGAATGAGTTGTCTCTTCTTTCTCATCCATCTCTGTATTTGCTTTTTTGTGATATCTATCTGGGGGCACATTCATAGCAAGTCCCACTGACTCACTTATGGCTTGCTGTGCTATTCATCCCCTTCTGCACACTGAGTGAAAAGGTTGATAAGGGATATCAAGATGTAGTCATTTCCTTTCATTAAGGGATATGCTTACAGTAAATCTTCTTGTGGGTAAACAATTCAAACAAGGACATTAATATTTAGGTTCATGGAAGTGGATCCTTCTGGAAGTTATAGCTCACATTCTGCTTACAGTTTTTAAATAATCAACTTTTTCACCAGATACAAAACACAAAAGTAAAGCTTACGTTCTGCTTACAGTCTCATACTGCAACTACTACAGCTTTATTTACCCATGTGTCCATCCGGGCCACTCATTTTTGTCAGCAAAAACCTTTTTCTAGTCTTTCCTATTAATACAGCATAAATATACACAAACATGCACAAGTAAATGTTTTACTTTAAACATATTGTCAGAAATTAGGTTTACATGTAATATCCTTTGATCTTCAGCAGCACTGCAAAATTAAACTAAAAAAGGTCTTGGACTGTTATTTTTCAGCAATTCTGTGGATCACAAAAGAATGGAGAAATGCCTGGTTCAGGAATTGAAATATTTGATTAAGTTGAGTGAGGTCGCCACAATAAAGTCTGTGTTTTTTGGTGGAGGTAGGGCTTTTGCATACAATATGAGGTGACTGCTTTGTTGTAATTGTTATATAATTAAAGTTTGACTCTTGTAAAATACTCTGGAAATTTTATCTGGAAGGTAATTTTACTAATTTCCAAATTTTAAGCTATTCACCTGAAATACTTACAGCAATGTTATAGTAAAAAGAGATAAATACAGAGTTAAAACTTCATAATAAATTATCTTCACTGTCAAAGTTCACAAGCTTTTTTTAATGGCAAGAGAAAATGTTCACTTATACACTATTCGAATGTAGGACGTTTCGGCCACGGATGTTTCGGCCTAGGACGTTCCGGCCACGGACATTTCGGCCAGGTCATTTTCAAGGGCGGACGTTTCGAACAAATCTAAATTTTTTATACATTTTTGATGATTAAACATCCAAATAATGCAACAATATAACTACAAATACAAACATTTATTGTGCCACATTTTCCACATGTATCATTTTTACCCCACAGCCCTTAAGGGCTGTCGGGGTATTGTTTTCACCCATGGTATCCGGATGGGCGGGCAGGCGGTCGGGCAGGCAGGTGGGCGGGCTGTGGGAAAAAGTTTGTCCGGGCTGTATCTCAGAAACCGTAAGGTGTAGGAAGTTGATACTTGGTAGGGACATTGGTTAGGGGGTGTAGGTGTGCAACATCATGGTCTGACCTTGATTTGACCTTTGACCTTCCCGTAGTGACCTTGACCTATAAAATCTTGTCCGGGCTATATCTCGGAAACCGTAAGGTGTAGGAAGTTGATACTTGGTAGGGACATTGGTTAGGGGGTGTAGGTATGCAACGTCATGACGTTTGACCTTGTAGTGACCTTGACCTTTAAAATCTTGTTGCACCTTTGGGTCTGTCTTTTGATGCAGATTAAGCACTGTTAAAGTCATATTAGAATTCATTAAGAATTTTACTTTTACAACTTCCGATTGTAACAGATGGAATTTTATCAAGTGAGCCACAGATTTTGCTCCAACACCACACAAGCATTTATTGAATGTATTACCGCTTCTGTATACATGGTCATATTCAAAACATCTAAACCATACTTCGGCCATGCCAGATGTAGATAAAAAGTACATGCATTATCTTTCTCTTAGACATTATTTTCTCTATTTAAACATTGTTTGGACTTTTATATAACTGACAGGTGCTCTAAAAGTATCCTGAACTTTGTAGTCATACAGTACTTCTATATCTCATGGTGTTAAAATATTTCCCTAGGCTGTGGGGTACGGGCATCTCTGATGCTATTTTTACACAATTAATTACATACAATTCACTGTCATTTTAAATGTTTGGCTGACCACCTCTCAGATTATGGTTCACACCCCGAAGGAAGTCTGATATGGACTTGCGGCCTAGGGATCTGGGTGGGACGCGCCGGAACCTGAGTTGAAGATCTGGGGTCTGATGTCTGGGATGCAGATGGCCTGTGCAATCCTGAGTAGGTTTCAATGAAAAAGATTCACTTGATTTTCAATGAAAAAGATTCCCTTGATTTACCTCCAAAGCTTGAGATCAATCACCTGAGCCGTGCAATCCTGAGTAGGTTTTAATGAAAAAGATTCCCTTGAATTACCTCCGAAGCTTGAGATCAATCACCTGAGCCATGCAGTCCTGAGTAGGTTTTAATGAAAAAGATTCCCTTGAATTACCTCCGAAGCTTGAGATCAATCACCTGAGCAGTGCAATCCTGAGTAGGTTTCAATGAAAAAGATTCACTTGATTTTCAATGAAAAAGATTCCCTTGATTTACCTCCAAAGCTTGAGATCAATCACCTGAGCCGTGCAATCCTGAGTAGGTTTTAATGAAAAAGATTCCCTTGAATTACCTCCGAAGCTTGAGATCAATCACCTGAGCCATGCAGTCCTGAGTAGGTTTTAATGAAAAAGATTCCCTTGAATTACCTCCGAAGCTTGAGATCAATCACCTGAGCAGTGCAATCCTGAGTAGGTTTCAATGAAAAAGATTCACTTGATTTTCAATGAAAAAGATTCCCTTGATTTACCTCCAAAGCTTGAGATCAATCACCTGAGCTGTGCAATCCTGAGTAGGTTTTAATGAAAAAGATTCCCTTGAATTACCTCCGAAGCTTGAGATCAATCACCTGAGCAGTGCAGTCCTGAGTACGTTTCAATGAAAAAAATAAGATTCAATTATTTGTATCAATTTAATTAAATTTTTTAAGTCCATGACAAATTTAGATTTGTCCGAAATGTTTGCCCTTGAAAATGGCCTGGCCGAAACGTCCATGGCCGGAACGTCCTAGGCCGAAATGTCCTAGGCCAAAACGTCTGCCCACCACACTATTCAGGGCAGGACAAAGTTTGTTACATTGGTCAAGGTATGTTTAATAGTGTTAAGATCAAAACAAACCTTATATTTGCAAATATTTAGTCTGATCACCAGCATAAATACTTTCTTTGGCCATACTACTTGACACATTTAGTCAGAATCGGTGTTTCTTCTTGTGTTGTCACTCATATAATCCATGCAAACATAAATGTAAGAACTTCTGCAGTTCCCAATCAATGCTCATAATTGGCATTATTGAGTGTGAATATTTTGTTATACTGGAATAGTTTGATGGTTTCAGTACAGTGCATAACTTTCTGGTGACATTTTCATAAAACTGAAAGCTTGAGTTCAATAATGATATTAAATATTTTTTTGGGACCACTAAAATGTGTTTTCCAAGAGTGTGTTCAATGTGTGTCTCATTATATAACCTAATACGTAACAAATGGATCACCGTTCACTTTTTGTGTCACCAGTATCTATACTGGGGGACACATAGGGATTGCTTTGTCCTCTGTTGTCATTGTTGTCATTGTCAGCAGAGTCGTCATCACACTTTGTTTCTGGACAGTATCTCAAAAATGGCTTGACTGGTTAAATTCAAATTTGGCATGCAGATGTATCTGGTCCTGAAGGTGTGCCCTATTCTAAGGTGACCTTAAACTACTATGTGTAAAAGAATATATAGAGTTTATTATTTTTTTTCCGTTGAAAACAGAATTATACTCTCTTTAAGTTTAACAAATTTTAACAATATTTGGAACACATTGCAATTCTTGGCATGTTTAGGTTGTGATTGTAGTAAACCTTGAACAGAACCTGCATTTAAAAGATTACCTTAAAATCATTCACTGCTGCAAACTAACATTGAGTTTAATGTAAGGACAATTTATTTGGTGTTTGGAAGATATTTAATCTGGTAATTGAGATTTTTCTCATAGATATTCAACATGTACAGATATCTGGACCAAAGGATAAAGGTCTCTTTTGTAAGGTTACAATGAATTGTTGATGATTTTAAGTTTATGATCAGTTTAGTCACACTGTGTTTCTGGAAAGTATCTTTAAAACTGATTGATGGATTAAATTCAGGTTTGGCATATGGATGATGTCAGTCATCGATATGTGTCCTTTTAAGGTGACCTTAAACTCCTAACATTAACACAATTGTAGTGAATATAACTTTTTCCAGTTCTTTACAGTAGTTTAAAAATGGCTTGACAGATTCATATCAAATTTGGTATGTGGATGGAAGTGGTTGTCTGAGTGTGTCTTATTTTAAGGTAACCTTAAACTCCTAGTTATAACATAATTATATTCAATTTATATTTAAGTTTTCATCTGGAGAGTATCTCAAAAATGCATGACAGATTGAAAATTTGATTTGTCATATGGATGTATCTTGTCCTGAAGTCCTGCCCTATTCAAAGGTGACCTTGAACTCCCATGTGTAAAAAAATTATACTGAGCTAAAGTTTTTCTATATTTCCGCTCAGTATACCAAAAATGGCATGACATATTTTATCAATATGTTGCAGTTAAATGTAACTGACCTCAGAGAATGGTCCTATGTTAAGATGGCCTTTAACTTCCAATAATGGTATGATTATAGGTACTTTTTCTTTTAAAATATTTTGGATAATATCTGAAATTATGTGCAATATTTTTTAAGCATATTTTAGATCTGGATGTAACTAATTTTGAACAGGGCCTACGTGGTTAAGGTGACCTTAAACTCTGTACAGTTGTATTGACTTACATTCAGTGTAAGACTTTAAGGGTAGAACATTTCTTAAGATATTCAAACAATATTAAAGTGGAAGTTGAAAGTTTTCATTTAAATTAAACATGTGCACATATCTGGACCAAAAAAAGATCCTTATAGTAATGTTACCATAAAGATCTGATAGTTAAAGAAGTCAGTTTAAGTTTGCAGCATTTTTAATCATTATATCCACTCTGCAGGGCATGGACACATGATTTTTGCTTTCTGAATCAATCTTCATTGCTGCTCATTCACAAAAAAAGTATATTTCATATCTTAGCTAAATTTGGTGTAGTGGTTTATTGGCATCATAACTTATATGTTATTGTTTATTTTTGGTAATATATGCCAACAACGCTTTTTCTGTTTCAGATACTTGTAATTTTTTCAGTACTTTGCATTTATCCAAAGTATCAGAAAATGTTTATCACAAAAAGAACTTGATGTGATTAGGTTTTGGGCCACATCTGCCAACAACTATTGCCATGGCAACACTTCTGTTAATTTTGTGGATTATATGTATACAAAATCCATGCACATATTTTAACAAATATTTTCAGGGTATCTTTGTTGCAAAGGAACTGGAATAGTGATTATGTTTTTGGCAACTTTTTGTAACAACTTTTGCCATGGCAACACTTTTTTCTTTCCTTTTTCAGACTTGTAATGTCATGGGTCCTTTACATTCAAAACCTGTAGACTATGTGTGCTGTAAAGGAAATTGGAGCTGATTAGTTTTTCGGCAATAATTAGCAACAAGTGTTGCCATGGCAACACTTTTCTCTGTTTCTTGGACTTATATTTTGTGGGTTCTTTGCATTTCAAACAACTGCATGAATTGGGCCTGATTAGCTTTTTAGAAATAATTGGCAACAAGTGTTGCCATTGAAACACTTTTTTCTGTTTCTTGAACTTATATTTTAGTGGATTCTTTACATTCCAAACCACTTCATGGATTATAGCTGCTTAGCTGTTTGGCAAATATTGCCTGGCAACACTTTTTTCTATTTCTATATTGTGGATATAAAAAGTCCTGAAGAAGACCTGTAGGGTAAGGTGACCTTGCACTCCAGAAGATTAGTCAATGATCAAAATTGTGGAAAATAGTAGTCCCTTCTTTCCTCCATGATAGGAGGAGTCAGACAAGACAGGACCCATCTTGTGCATTGCTTCAGCTTGTATACGCATATGACAAATAGTTAATGATACATTATTGAATTTCCTGCTGAGTGCTAACATCTAGTAAAAATTTGGTGTCACATATTATGCATATCTGTGTGTTTGTCTGTCCATCTCTGCTCATGTGCATAAGTGAAAACCTGTACATTAAATATGGGTTATAATTTTCAACACGGTGTGGCCTGACCATGCCTCTGTCCTTCTCAAAGATGGTCTGGATCTGGTGAAATGCTGCCAGTCAGCCAACTACTTATTTTTGTGTGTCCAGCATAATGTTTATGCTTTCGACCGTCATCAGTTTCAGTCTTTAACCAAAGCTGGTGACACAGTAAATTCTACTGAATTCTTGTTTTTTCGTTGTAAGAGCAACATTATATCTTATCTGAATGCTTTACAGGAACTCCAAGTCTTGCTGATCCTGAGATTATAGAGTCCATTATTCAAACAGCTAGAGAAATGACATTTTTACCAGGTGATGCCGAAGTTACTATAGAAGTCAACCCTACATCACTTGAAGCAGAAAAATTAAGGTTAAACATGTCATGGAAATCTAACTATGAAGGAATATATTCCAATGTAGCAGTCTAGATAAAACCAACCTTTTATGTACATGTATATCCATTGAGACAGATGAAAATGTAGCATTGCGAAAAATAAGTAATACTTAAGTGTCCCTCAAAGGGGGGTCACTTATTAGTTATACGCTCTATTTTATGACAGCCTATTCCACCACAGTAATTTCTAAATTAAATATCTCACTTAACATAAGGGCATAATGTATATA
Source organism: Sabellastarte sp. h YS-2021 (assembly GCA_964017235.1). NCBI lineage: Eukaryota > Metazoa > Annelida > Polychaeta > Sabellida > Sabellidae > Sabellastarte > Sabellastarte sp. h YS-2021. Next base: position 44,610,145 of record OZ024931.1, on the reverse strand, counting down.
ATGAGGATAATGTATTTACTTGTTAACAAATTCTTGTACTGCTTCAAAAGCTATGTTGTTGTGTTTAAATGTCAAGTCATAATCTCCATATAAAAGAAAATAGTGGTTATCAGTGGTAAATCTTGTAACTTGCTGAGCATTGACGGCCTATGTTGAGCATATAGTCGACACTCACAAGTTGAATTTTCTATAACATGTAAATTGTGTGCAAGATGTTCTTTAAGAAGACTACAGTTCATTTGCAGTTTTGAGTGTATCACATTTCAGTACCAGTCACCTATACAAAACAACTTTTGTCTTTACTTTAACTGCTTAGCAGCACCAGATTTATTTCTTTTGATCAACAAAATAAAATATTAATCCGACATGCAAGCACCATTCTAAATGTTGGTGCTTGCATGTCGGATTAATATTTCATTGTATTCCCACCCAATTTTCTGCTTTTAAGAGTTTTGGAAAAGTAGTTTATGGTACATCTGTGTCAAGTTTTCTTATATCTTTACTTTAGAGCCTTCAAAGAGGCAGGGATAAACAGAGTATCTTTGGGTCTACAAGTAAGTACCTTTTTGGGGTTATTCAAATTTCATTATAATAAATCAGAAATTTTAACACTTCTGCAAATCACAATGGTATGTTTTATATTTTTATTTGTCAAAGAACCAATTATTTCAGGCTCTGAGTTCCAGTGCGTTGAAGTTGTTTGGGAGAAATCACAGTGTTGCAGAAGGTTTGAAGTAAGTTTTATATCTTAGATACTTGTCAATTTATTATTATTAGAGGTATTAATTAGCTAAACTATATTTACCACCACAAAGCAAACACATACTCTAAAGTAGTGGTGGAACGATTCGCCGAGAACTCGATTTCTAAACTCAAGTCCGCGTTTTAGCATCTACATCGATCCCTATTGGAAACGTCGGCGACGAAAAAAAACAACGAAACCACGGAAGACGTTTTGAGTGGACGATAATAGAAATACTGGCTACAATGAAGGAATAACACACAACTAGCGTGGTTTTACAATGAATATCGATATTAGTAACATGAAGGCGAACTAACTGGCTACAAGGTACAGTTTCAGAAGCGTCGGCGATAACTAAAGTGGTTTTAAATGGGTGATAATCGGGAATTAATGCGATCGCGGTACTTCGTTTTTATGTTTAATGTCTGTTTAAATGGCCATAACTTCCTTATTTCTTGTCCAATTTTTATAATTTTTTACCCCAGGCTGTTGGGATATTGTTTTCACCCATGGTGTCCGGATGGGCGGGCGGGCGGGTGGGCGGGCGGCGAGAAAAGAGTTTGTCCGGGCTGTATCTCAGAAACCGTAAGGTGTAGGAAGTTGATACTTGGTAGGGACATTGGTTAGGGGGTGTAGGTGTGCAACGTCATGGTCTGACCTTGATTTGACCTTTGACCTTGCCGTAGTGACCTTGAGTTTGAAAATCTTGTCCGGGCTATATCTCGGAAACCATAAGGTGTAGGAAGTTGATACTTGGTAGGGATATTGGTTAGGGGGTGTAGGTGTGCAACGTCATGGTGTGACCTTGAATTGACCTTTGACCTTGCTGTAGTGACCTTGACCTATAAATTCTTGTCCGGGCTATTTCTCAGAAACATTAAGGTGTAGGAAGTTAATATTTGGTAGGGACATTGGTTAGGGGGTGTAGGTGTGCAACATCACGGTCTGACCTTGATTTGACCTTTGACCTTGCTGTAGTGACCTTGACCTATAAAATCTTGTCCGGGCTATATCTCGGAAACCGTAAGGTGTAGAAAGTTGATACTTGGTAGGAATATTGGTTAGGGGGTGTAGGTGTGCAGCGTCATGGTCTGACCTTGATTTGACCTTGCCGTAGTGACCTTGACCTATAAAATCTTGTCCGGGCTATATCTCAGAAACTGTAAGGTGTAGGAAGTTGATACTTGGTAGGGATATTGGTTGGGGGTATAGGTGTGCAACGTCATGGTCTGACCTTGATTTGTCCTTTGACCTCGCCGTAGTGACCTTGACCTATAAAATCTTGTCCGGGCTATATCTCAGTAACCGTAAGGTGTAGGAAGTTGATACTTGGTAGGGATATGGGTTAGGGGGTGTAGGTGTGCAATGTCATGGTCTGACAAGGATTTGACCTTTGACCTTGCCGTAGTGACCTTGAGTTCGAAAATCTTGTCCGGGCTATATCTTGGAAACCGCAAGGTGTAGGAAGTTGATACTTGGTAGGGACATTGGTTAGGGGGTGTAGTTGTGCAACGTCATGATCTGACCTTGATTTGACCTTTGACCTTGCTGTAGTGACCTTGACCTATAAAATCTTGTTGCACCTTTGAGTCTGTTTTTTTGATGCAGATTTAGCACTGTTAAAGTCATATTGGAATTTATTAAGAATTTTACTTTCATAACTTCCCATTGTAAGAGATAGAATTTCATCAAGTGAGCCACAGATTTTGCTCCAACACCACACATAAGCATTCATTAAATGTATTACCACTTCTGTATGCATGATAATATTCAAACCATCTAAACCATAATTGGGCCATGCAGGTGTAGATAAAGAGTGTTGAATTTTAGTTTGCTGATTAATGCTGTTATCTTGTTATTGAATTATCTTGTTTTAGTACTTCATCTTTATATGCATTATCTTTCTTTTAAACATTATTTCTCCATTTAAACATTGTTTGGACCTTTATATAACTGACAGTGCTCTGAAAGTATCCTGAAGTTTGTACTGGTACAGTACTTCTGTATCTCATGGTGTTGAAAATATTTCCCTAGGCTGTGGGGTACGGGCATCTCTGATGCTATTTTTCACCATTGTGTTCAGTTTAATTAGCTGTATTCTGTCACACTGAGGATACTTTATGTTATTTCAACACATTTGTCACTGTTTAGAAGTTTACATGTTAATTATCATCTATGAAACTTAGCTGCAAGTTGTGAAACTTCTTGACAATAAAGTGACAGAACTTACATCCATTTTATTCCAGAAAATAACTATTATTATAATATATATTATTATAACTATTAATGAATTAAAGATAAAAATGAATTAAAGATAACATAGAACCAAAAATATCAGGAAAGATTGATAGATTTCAAAGAAAATTACCGACAGTTATTTCTACTGGAATTTGTAAATCCGTCACTGACAGTAGCCCAGACGTTATTTTTTATGGAAGGAATTTTGTAAAATTTCCTGTATGACCCAAAAATCGTTTCGACTCGATTAATCATCTCTGGACGTTTCCGATTAATCGATTCAGATTTTCAAGTCCAATTCCCACCACTACTCTAAAGGACTATATTGGTAATCATGACTGAATAGATGATAAAAGAAAATGCAGTCTGTGTATATAAGTGGAAATTAACTATACATAGAACAAATTCCTGTCGACACGGTTAGTTCTGCTTATGCAAAAACTACTGTACACACATTTTAGCTGACAATGTTGAAGGATATCAAAAACAGAAGTAGTTAAAGTCTCGTGTAATCTTGGTTTTTTTAATCACAGGTGTTTGGAAATCAGTAAGCAGTTATTTCCAGGGAAAACCTCTGTAGATGTGATATTTGGAAGACCAGGTCAGACCACAGAAGAATGGGAAAAAGAATTAAAGCAGGTGACAAATCTGTTGACTCGGCAATTTGAATGTGCTGTCCTTGTGTATATTCTAACTCATATTGTGTGGGTTTCCCCTTTGTCTCAACCTGTTTAAGTGCCAGACTTGTATTGTATGTAGAAGGGCCCGGGACCACATCCTGGCATTTCAGTTTTTTATCTTTGTAATTTTGGACACTATGAAGACATGAGGAAGAAACAGTTTTGTGGATCATTGTGGCAATCTCTTGTAATATCCAAGAACAGAAAGCACTATTTATAGTATTCAGAAAAATGCTAAGTGTACTTTGTTACGTGTGTGCTTTTTTGAGAAAAATTTCAGTAAATTTAATTGGGTAATTATTTCCACTAGAAGGTCATGTTCCTGAGTGCATTTGTTTGTTTGTTTTTCTGTCTGCCTTTACAATAACTCCAAAAGTACTGAACAAAAATGATTGTACGGTATTGTTAAAGGTTGTTGACTAGAGATTCTGGACCAAACTATTTAACTAAAGTGAAACTTTCAGTGGGCAAAAACTCACATCCAAATAACTTTCTACTTAGTAGCTAATTCTGTGTGACAGAATTCTGCTTCAAGGGATCCAGCTAAAGGTATCAGTTCATATTTTAGGTAGTTGAGTTGGCAGACAATCACATCTCATTGTATCAGCTGACGCTGGAGAGAGGAACTGCATTGTTTAAAATGGTGATGGACAGACAAGTGGTAAATAAAAGTGTCAAGTTTCACAATAAACTTGTCAAAATTCTGGTAGTTAAATGTCTATTATCGGTGTGAAGTAGATTTTGTATAAGCAAACACAATTAGAGTCATCTTTAAATAAAAGTGGAATCATGCATCTAAAAAACATCAGAAAATACTGTTTTTATTGCATTAATACATCCTATCCAATGGACAATAGCTTATCCGGTCGGCGCAGACCGGCCTGCCAAACGCCAGAAAAAGATGTCCTGTGTTTCCACCGGCTAGGCCGGTCCAGTGTTGTGCACTCGCCAGATGGCTTGTCGTACTTCCTTCCTGTCTAGACAGCGTGACGTCATAGCATCTTTTTCGTTTGGCGCATGTGTTGTGTGCACGAATTTTCAGAGTTAGATTTTATTTTAGAATTATCACAGTTTTCATCAAAGAGTGACCTTTATGTTTATTGCTACTTATACAAGAGTGTATATAGATCATTTTGGACTATCTTTGCTTTCGGATCGTCATGTCCTCACCTGCTCAGAAGCATGGAAGTTGTGGCCACATTATGGCTAGCTTCGATAGCCATAATTTCTGCGCGCGTTGCAGAGAAAAGGGTAAGGGATCAGATCCGTGTGTGCTTAAAAATGATTCTAACTCTTGTAACATTTTATCTGAGGACCAATGCTTACAGTTGTCCACTCCATCATATAGATTAAAAAAGGAGAAACGGGATCTTAAGAAATCCACAGATACACCCAAACAGGACTCTTCCAGGGAACTGGGCATTGTGAAGTCCCCTGGTTCGAGTTCTGACAAGAGAAAGAAAACCAACCAACCTGACAAAGCTAAAGATACTAAGACTTCTTCAGATAAGCCCTCCAAGTCGCTTACTAAGACTCACAGATCCTCACCGGATACTAGGATTGATGAGTTAGACCAGAAATGGTCTGAAAGGTTTAACAGACTTGAGGCTATCTTACTCTCTAAATCCATGGACAAAGAACCTACCTTTGCTCCTATTAAAGTCACTCCAGCCCACTCACCTCCTCAGAGTTCGGCTATATCTTCCAGACCGTTCATCAAACCCAGTCAGAACACAGATCAGTTGGCTACCGACCTTGCTTCTCAGAGACCGGTTGCCGACCAAGCTCATGATCCAGTTTCTTCAGATTTGCCTGGTAATCCTCAGACTGCCTCCAAGTCGACCGGCAAGTCGTCAAGAAATAAGGTGTCCACCGACCAACGCTCAGATGTGGCTGGTACCGACTCTCCTTCATCTCAACAGGTACCCAGCAGAGCATCGTCAGCACCGGCAAGAAGAAACAGTGTATCTTCCATGGACACCGACTCAGACACTGACCTTTCGGACTGTCCTCCAGTTGATTTATTTGTAGAGGAAGGGGAACTTTCCGACGACCTGGAAGCTACTGGTAATGACCCAGACCTTGCCCCCTCTGAAGAGCAGACCTATCGCGAAACCATGAGTGGGATCAGGTCGTTTATGGGGTGGAGTCACATCCCAGAGATGGACACTACAGCCTCCAGGTCGGAGGATAACCCTTTTGCCGGTCCAAAGGCCCACCCTACAGGAAAGGTCTCAGTCACCATGCCCACAGATGAGTGGCTATGCAACAAGATAGCAAAAATCAACCTACTTGGAACACTGATGCATCTAAAGTCAACAGTTCCTACAGTCGCATAGCAAAGGCCGCCGGCATTGCCTCAACCCCGCCTGCTTCCCGTCAAATTTCACAGGATAATTTAAGACGGTGGGAGAAATCAGCTCGCGAAGCCTCCACTACTTGCAACCAAGCGGCCGCGTTCAACAGGTGCTTGTACAAGGTGCACGAAAATATGCAAGCAGAGTTAAAGACCATCAAATCAGAGTTGAGTAAAGGGAAGTCAGCAGGAAAGATCACCCGTGCTACAGAGGAAATGCAGTTCCTCATGAACTTCAACTTGAGCATAACACAGTGTATGGCCAAAACACTTGAACATTTGACTGACTTTGTTTTTGTGATGGTCGCAAACACCACTCTCATAAGAAGGGACTCGTACCTCTCCCATTTGAAAATGGGCATCAAGCCGGACACTCTGGCCGCTTTGAGGACTGGACCACTTCACACTGCAACCCTGTTTCCAGATTCCGCCTTAAAACAAGCCGGAGAAGATATCGCCAACTTTGTGAGCAAGTCTCACTCCCAGTCGGGAAAGAAAGGTCGCTTTCATCCATACGAACGGCAGGAAAAACGTTCGGATTACAGGAAACAGACCATCCGGCTTGGAAGAACATTGGTAACAGGGGACAGGGTAAGAAGAAAGGAAAAGCCTCATTCTACTCATCGCGACCAGCCAAGGGCCAGCAGTCATTTAAATGACAGTCAATGTGTAACCAGTTTACAGAGGGAACTGCTGGCCCGGAACAAGACTTTAATGCAAGAAAAGACATTAAATGTTCTAAACTTTCATGTTGTAACAGGTGTACCTTCTGCGCCCGGGCACTCCCAAAAGAGAGAGTTAAGTCCCGGGGCAGCAGACTGTCAAATAACAAAGTCTCACAGATTAAAGTATGTGAAAGTTGCTTCTTGTGTCACTCAATTGTCTTGTGTCCAAAGTGTAAACAATGCCCAAAATGCTGCACTAAATCTGCCTGTAGGGGCCAGACTCCAAAAATTTTGGGAAACTTGGCTAAATCTGGGAGCCGGTCCGAAAACTATTCAAATACTGAAGGAAGGCTATGTCCTTCCCTTCCGGACCCGGCCAAATCTTACAAGGTCTCCAACAGTCATAAGCTGTTATGCCAATCCCCACAGGAACAGCTACCTGCTGGAGGCATTGCATCAGCTTATAGTCTAAGACAAAAATGCTGTAGAACTGGTCCACAATCAAACATCTTTGGGTTTCTTCAACCGACTGTTCCTAGTTCCAAAACCCAACAACAAATGGAGGCCAATACTAGACCTGAGCAAACTGAACTACTTTCTAAAGGTGGAGAAGTTCAAAATGGAGACTCGGGAAACCATCAGAACGTCCCTTCAAGAAGGGGAATGGGTCACTTCAGTAGATTTCAAAGACGCCTACTTCCACATACCAATACAGGAACAATCCAGGAAATACCTAAGATTTCACGTCCAGGGTCGGACTTACCAATTCAAGGCTCTGCCCTTCGGTCTGTCCACAGCGCCCATGGAGTTCACTGTATTAGTAAAGGAAGTCAAGCTAATGGCCGCAAACAGGGGTATAAGGATCCACCAGTACCTAGATGACTGGTTGGTGAGAGCCAGATCCCGACAAATCTGTCTCCAGCACACACAGACATTAATCAAGATGTGCCAGGACCTAGGCTGGTTGGTGAACATAGAGAAATCAGAGCTGGAGCCCCAACAAGTCTTCGACTTCATAGGTTACCAGTTCGATCTCAGGCCCGGCCGGGTCAGAGCGACTCCGGACCGGTGGCAAAACCTTCAGGACAAAATACAAGCTCTGCTGCTATCACCGGCCTGTCCGGTCCAGCAGTTCATGTCCCTGATAGGTCTCCTAACAGCCACAGAGAAACAAGTTCACCTAGGCCGACTACACATGAGACCCATACAGTGGCATCTCAAAAACAATTGGAGAATACCGGAATCCTTAGAGAAAATTATTCCCCTACCCAGGTCTCTGCACCCTCATTTACAATGGTGGCTAGAGGAAAACAATGTGCTCCAAGGCCAACCTTTACACCCCATAAGACATGCTCTGCAAATCTTTACAGACGCATCAAAAGAAGGGTGGGGCGCTCACTTAAACGAATTCACTGCAAGAGGGTCGTGGTCGGTGCCGGAAAGCAAGCTCCACATAAACTATCTGGAACTCAAAGCGGTTTTCCTAGCCTTAAAAGAGTTCCAAAATCTCTGTATAAACAAGATAGTTCTAGTGGCAACAGACAACACCACAGTTGTAGCCTACATAAACAAAGAAGGAGGCATGAGGTCGGGCCCACTGTGTGCCCTACTCTGGAGAATCTTGACCTGGTGTTCCCAGTGTCAAGTAACTCTAAAAGCCCGACACATCCCAGGCCGTCTAAATGTGATAGCGGACAAGCTGTCCAGACTGGGCCAGACCATCCAGACGGAGTGGTCCCTCCTTCCGGAAGTTTTTCGAAGTTTATGCAACAAATGGCACCGCCCTCAGATAGACCTCTTCGCCACGAGATTCAACCACAAGCTGCCTCAATTTGTATCTCCAGTTCCGGACTCTCTGGCTGCTGCAGTGGATGCACTCACTCTGCCATGGGAGGACCTGGATGCATATGCCTTCCCACCGACTGCCATTTTGGGCAAAGTGGTGGAGAAACTGCTGGACTCCCCGTGCAGGAGTCTAATCCTAATTGCTCCCGGATGGCCCAACATGCCCTGGTTTTGGGATTTAGTGGCCATGTCCAGTCAAGTTCCACTGAGCTTGCCACATCTTCCCAATCTGCTGACACAGCCCTTCAATCAGATCCCTCACAGAAATCTGACCAACCTGAATCTTCATGCCTGGCTCCTAGAGCCACAGCAATCAAAGAACAGGGCTTCTCTGAAGCAGTGGCAGCAAGCATTGAGGCTCCTCAGAGAAGATCAACCAGATCAGTCTATGAGGCAAAGTGGACCATTTTTACAAAATGGTGCATCACTAATCAGGTGGACTTCAGATCACCACCTGTGAAGTCAGTGGCTGACTTCCTACTTTACCTCTTTGAGGTCAAAAATCTTCAGCCCAGCACCATTGATGGATACAGGTCTGCCATTGCGGATAAACTGGGTAATACCACAGTCAATATCAGCAAAGATGATAATCTCACTCGTCTCCTGGACAGTTTCCACAGAGACAGGCCCAAGGGGCGGAGGGGCATACCCTCCTGGAACCTTTCGCTGGTATTACACCAGCTCACAAAGGCCCCCTTTGAACCTCTTCGGGAGGCATCATTGAAGCATCTGACCTTCAAGACTGTCTTCCTTTTGGCTCTGGGTTCGAGCAAAAGAAGGAGTGAGATCCATGCATGGCAGCACAAGAACATCAGGCACCAGTCAGACTGGTCTAAGGTGTCCCTGATTCCATTTCCCAGCTTTCTTTCCAAGAACCAGCTGGCCAAAGAGGGCCCAGAGAGTGTAGCCCCAGTGGTCATACCAGCCCTGGCTCCTACTCTGGACAGATCCCTCAGGTCTGACAGATCCCTTTGTCCAGTCAGAGCTCTGCGCTACTACTTGGACAGGACTTCAGACCTCAGGCAGAATAAGGAGTTAGTTTTTGTCTCCTTCAAGAAAGGTTTTGACAAAGACATCTCTCCTGCCACTATCTCCTCATGGATCAAACAAACTGTGATCCTATGTTATGAGCTATCTGATCACCAGGCCCACACCTTACATCAAGTCAAGGCTCATGATGTAAAAGCTTTCGCTGCCTCCAAGGCCTTCCAGTCGGGAGTTTCTTTAGAGCAGATTTTATCAGCCTGCCACTGGAAATCCCATAATACCTTCACTCAATTCTATCTGAAGGATGTGGCTTGGGCCGATTCAGAGCTCTATCATCTTGGTCCTGTTGTAGCTGCTCAGCAGATCCACCAGCAGACCAGTAACTAGAGGAGATCTGGTCATATGTATATACAGTCTAACCTCATTATCTCGAATTTCATTGGTCCATTCCAATCACCTCGACTTATCCAAAATTCGAAATATACATTCACGCCTTTGAGAGACTAAACTTGTCAAAAACAACTACCGAGTGTATGGGCGATAATGAATGATATTAGCCAAATAGCTGGAAGATGTTGTTTTAAGCAATGTCCGTGGGGTATATAGTAAATGAACTAGTAAATACCTTTAATTTAATGTATTCCTTCATGAATATCCAAGAAAACATGCATTACAACAAATGTAGTAGTTGAAACCTACACCGTAATCTCTCGTATAATCTCTATGTAAACAAGTTTACAGTAAGGAGAGGAATGGGGAGGAAAATAAACAAATTGGCTTCTCATTCAAAGTATTGCTAGTAGATGTAATCTTCAGAGATGGTCATATTATTGTTTGACTTTCAGCTTTACTGGGTAAATTGCCTTTTGTAACACACGCTGGATGTGTCTGTTTGTTTTTCTTACAAAAGGATACTTTCCACCGGACTAAATATCAACAACACTGGCATTGTGTAAAATGGCAAATAGCCTCGATATAAGCGCAAATACTAGCATTTTATATCGAAATAACCTTTAATTTTCTTATATATTTTATTCTAAATGAGCTGGGACTGAGGGTGTAACCTCGAGATAAACAGGAAGTCGATATTTCCGAGATCGGGATAAGTGGGTTAGACTGTAGTTGTACATCTTTGTATATATTGCACATTTAGTTAAGCAAAAAAAAAAAAAAAAAAAAAAAAAAAAAAAAAAAAAAATCTCTGGACGTGCTTCCTCCGGGAGGTCTTATTCTATGGGACTGAACTCATCCCTCGCTTCCCCTACCTCAGAGCAGGTCTGTTAAAGAAAAGGGGGGGGCATGGTCGTTTCTGACGGTTCAACTCCTGTTAACCGGATGATGATATTCGACCACAGCCTTAGGGTTATCGACCTCAAGGTCTCCCCAGGCTTGGAAAAGGAATGGTCAATCTACTATCATGAGTTCAATTTTTGTAGTCCCTAGTAACTTACCCGCCGTCCAAGCGGTAGTTATTCAGCTATTGTCCATTGGATAGGATGTATTAACGCAATAAAATTGCAAATTTAATAAGTAAATTAAATTTTTATAAGTTAATACCCTATCCAGTGGACACACAAGACCTTCCCACCGACCCCGCTTTCAGCTTACTAGGGGTCTAACAGGTTTAGACAACGAAAAAGATGCTATGACGTCACGCTGTCTAGACAGGAAGGAAGTACGACACGCCATCTGGCGAGTGCACAACACTGGACCGGCCTAGCCGGTGGAGACACAGGACGTCTTTTTCTGGCGTTTGGCAGGCCGGTCTGCGCCGACCGGATAAGCTATTGTCCATTGGATAGGGTATTAACTTATAAAAATTTAATTTACTTATTAAATTTGCAAATTTTTGCAGGTAATTAGAAGTGTCAATTAGAGTAAGGAATCTAAAATTCGCCAGAAATGTAAAATTCGCCACCTCTAAAACCTTTATTAATTCTATGAAGAAAATGATGTTTTGTCTTAAACTTGGTATTTTTTGGTTCAAAAAGCCTTAATTTACTATACATTCAATAAATCTCACCTCAATTCATTTAATTTATTAGTGATTCCACATGTGGCGAATTTCAGATATGTGGCGAATTTTAGATTCCTTACTCTACTAGAGCCATACCCAGTTAATACTGGACATTCTAATGATATAGTAAACTGTATTTGATTCAGTGTGGAATAGTTCATCAATTTTAATTTTGCCTTCTATTTTCAACTAAAATGCCCAGGTTATTTTACAAATGTACATGTATTTCTATTCAAGCCATATTCTCTCCTGAAGTGCCATACCTCAGTCATAAGCTTGGTGTTCACAGGTGTCTGGTTAGCATTAGGCTAGCAAACACTAACTGGTTTAGCAATTCCTGCTTGTGTCTGAAGAACAATTGAAAACTTGTTCACTAGTTAAGTCTGAGTAAGAGAGTTTCAGTACATGAAGTTCTTTATTGTAATATCACAGTTATTTCTGTATTAAAAGTCAAATAATTTGGCCTCCATGTTTGATTTTAATTCTTATACCTGGAAGGAAGTCGGGTGTATATTGGTTTTTAGCCCATTACTGAAACATGTGTATTTACCTGCTTTGCATAATCACTTCATTGACATTAGCTCTTGGATGATTGTAGATGATGCCTAGTGCAGAAACAATGGCTGACCTGTATGAACTTGCTGTGAAGGTTTGTTTTGAAACATTTCATCATAAGTTTAATTTACTTTGGGGAGAGAGACACAATACATTTTTATCAAAATTCAAATGTCATATTTTGATCAGTGGTTTCAGTGATGGAGTAACTTGACTACTTGTTCCAGATTTTCCACTTTTTTACCCACAGCCCTTAAGGGCTGTCAAGGTATTGTTTTCACCCATGGTGTCCGGATGGGCGGGCGGTGGGAAAAGTTTGTCCAGCCTGTATCTCAGAAACTGTAAGGTGTAGGAAGTTGATACTTGGTAGGGACATTGGTTAGGGGGTGTAGCTGTGCAACATAATGGTCTGACCTTGATTTGACCTTGCTGCAGTGACCTTGAGTTTGAAAATCTTGTCCGGGCTATATCTTGGAAACCGTAAGGTGTAGGAAGTTGATACTTGGTTGGGACATAGGTTAGGGGGTGTAGGTGTGCAATGTCATGGTGTGACTTTGATTTGACCTTTGACCTTGCTGTAGTGATCTTGACCTATAAAATCTTGTCCGGGCTATATCTCGGAAACCGTAAGGTGTAGGAAGTTGATACTTGGTAGGGACATTGGTTAGGGGGTGTAGGTGTGCAACGTCATGGTGTGACTTTGATTTGACCTTGCCGCAGTCACCTTGAGTTTGAAAATCTTGTCCGGGCTATATCTTGGAAACCGTAAGGTGTAGGAAGTTGATACTTGGTTGGGACATAGGTTAGGGGGTGTAGGTGTGCAATGTCATGGTGTGACTTTGATTTGACCTTGCCGCAGTCACCTTGAGTTTGAAAATCTTGCCTGGGCTATATCTCGGAAACCGTAAGGTGTAGGAAGTTGATACTTGGTAGGAACATTGGTCAGGGGGTGTAGGTGTGCAACATAATGGTCTGACCTTGATTTGACCTTGCTGCAGTAACCTTGAGTTTGAAAATCTTGTCCGGGCTATATCTTGGAAACCGTAAGGTGTAGGAAGTTGATACTTGGTAGGGACATTGGTTAGGGGGTGTAGGTGTGCAATGTCATGGTGTGACTTTGATTTGACCTTTGACCTTGCTGTAGTGATCTTGACCTATAAAATCTTGTCCGGGCTATATCTCGGAAACCGTAAGGTGTAGGAAGTTGATACTTGGTAGGGACATTGGTTAGGGGGTGTAGGTGTGCAACGTCATGGTGTGACTTTGATTTGACCTTGCCGCAGTCACCTTGAGTTTGAAAATCTTGTCCGGGCTATATCTTGGAAACCGTAAGGTGTAGGAAGTTGATACTTGGTTGGGACATAGGTTAGGGGGTGTAGGTGTGCAATGTCATGGTGTGACTTTGATTTGACCTTGCCGCAGTCACCTTGAGTTTGAAAATCTTGCCTGGGCTATATCTCGGAAACCGTAAGGTGTAGGAAGTTGATACTTGGTAGGAACATTGGTTAGGGGGTGTAGGTGTGCAACATAATGGTCTGACCTTGATTTGACCTTGCTGCAGTAACCTTGAGTTTGAAAATCTTGTCCGGGCTATATCTTGGAAACCGTAAGGTGTAGGAAGTTGATACTTGGTAGGGACATTGGTTAGGGGGTGTAGGTGTGCAATGTCATGGTGTGACTTTGATTTGACCTTTGACCTTGCTGTAGTGATCTTGACCTATAAAATCTTGTCCGGGCTATATCTCGGAAACCGTAAGGTGTAGGAAGTTGATACTTGGTAGGGACATTGGTTAGGGGGTGTAGGTGTGCAACGTCATGGTGTGACTTTGATTTGACCTTGCCGCAGTCACCTTGAGTTTGAAAATCTTGTCCGGGCTATATCTTGGAAACCGTAAGGTGTAGGAAGTTGATACTTGGTTGGGACATAGGTTAGGGGGTGTAGGTGTGCAATGTCATGGTGTGACTTTGATTTGACCTTGCCGCAGTCACCTTGAGTTTGAAAATCTTGCCTGGGCTATATCTCGGAAACCGTAAGGTGTAGGAAGTTGATACTTGGTAGGAACATTGGTTAGGGGGTGTAGGTGTGCAACATAATGGTCTGACCTTGATTTGACCTTGCTGCAGTAACCTTGAGTTTGAAAATCTTGTCCGGGCTATATCTTGGAAACCGTAAGGTGTAGGAAGTTGATACTTGGTAGGGACATTGGTTAGGGGGTGTAGGTGTGCAATGTCATGGTGTGACTTTGATTTGACCTTTGACCTTGCTGTAGTGATCTTGACCTATAAAATCTTGTCCGGGCTATATCTCGGAAACCGTAAGGTGTAGGAAGTTGATACTTGGTAGGGACATTGGTTAGGGGGTGTAGGTGTGCAACGTCATGGTGTGACTTTGATTTGACCTTGCCGCAGTCACCTTGAGTTTGAAAATCTTGTCCGGGCTATATCTTGGAAACCGTAAGGTGTAGGAAGTTGATACTTGGTTGGGACATAGGTTAGGGGGTGTAGGTGTGCAATGTCATGGTGTGACTTTGATTTGACCTTGCCGCAGTCACCTTGAGTTTGAAAATCTTGCCTGGGCTATATCTCGGAAACCGTAAGGTGTAGGAAGTTGATACTTGGTAGGGACATTGGTTAGGGGGTGTAGGTGTGCAATGTCATGGTGTGACTTTGATTTGACCTTTGACCTTGCTGTAGTGATCTTGACCTATAAAATCTTGTCCGGGCTATATCTCGGAAACCGTAAGGTGTAGGAAGTTGATACTTGGTAGGGACATTGGTTAGGGGGTGTAGGTGTGCAACGTCATGGTGTGACTTTGATTTGACCTTTGACCTTGCTGTAGTGATCTTAACCTATAAAAGCTTGTTCGGGCTATATCTCAGAAACTGTAAGGTGTAGGAAGTTGATACTTCGTAGGGACATTGGTTAGGGGGTGTAGGTGTGCAACATCATGGTGTGACCTTGATTTGACCTTTGAGTTTGCCGTAGTGACCTTGACCTATAAGATCTTGTCCGGGCTATATCTCAGAAAGCGTAAGGTGTAGGAAGTTGATACTTGGTAGGGACATTGATTGGGGGTTGTAGGCGTGCAATGTCATGGTGTAACCTTGATTTGACCTTTGACCTTGCCGTAGTGGCCTTGACCTTTAAAATTTTGTCCAGGCAATATCTCTGATACTGTAAAGTGTAGGAAGTTGATAGTGGGTAGGGACATTGGTTAGGGGTTGTAGGTGTGCATCATAGTTTTAGTTTACTGATTAATGCAGTCATCTTGCTATTGAATTGTCTTCTTTTAATACTTTATCTTTGCATACATTTTGTTTCTCTTAGATGTTATTTTCTCTTAAAGATAATTTAGACCTTAATATAACTGACACTGCTCTGAAAGTATCCCAATCTTTATACTGTTACTATACTACTTTTATATCTCATGGTGTTGAAAACTATTTCCCCAGGCTGTGGGGTACGGGCATCTCATTATTGCCATTTTTAAACATCTAGCATGGACGATTAAATGTTCACTTTTCAAGTTAAGGTCAGAGACTAGAAATCGTCAGAAGTGGAAATTGTGTGTATTACTCACTACACCACTAAATCCTACCATCATGTGATAGGTTTTTAATAACCTTGTTAATTTGAAATGCTTTTTTCTAGGAAAGTAAATTTCTTTACAATTGGACTTAATTAAGCAGACAATTTTTTCTATGAAATCTTTTGAACCTTGACTAAACAGGATTCAACTGTTTGAGCAACATATCATTGTCACATAAAAATGTCAATTATATTTTTAAATTTTTAGCAGCACTGCATTTCTATCCAAAGCACTTTTATTGATTGACAATCCACAGTTCCAAAGAGTTCACTTATACAATAGTCAAACAGGTTCATTGTAAGTAAGAATTCAAACTGAAATAAAAAAAACATTTATTTTCCCATTAATTATCTGTTGAAGCGTCATTTTGCTTGTTTTAGATGCTGAATAACAGTGGATTCCACAGATATGAAGCGTCCAACTTTGCCAGATCAAAAGTAGGATTTGAAAAATTGTTTGTTACAAAATCTGACCTACATGTTTTCAAGTGAAATATTTAAAATATTCATGTCACAAAGAACAGAAACTTCTCTGAAATGTTTTGATGTTGGAAATTTTTGTGAAACTCAGTCTGTTTGTTCAGTTGTTTTCATGTTGTTTTTCTCAAAACACAGGATATGTGCTCAAATATAGCCTCCAATCATGCTCATATTTCTTGGGAGTGGGACATGTACAAGTGAAGAATTTGATTGTTTACTCAGAATAAAAAAAAATAGCCATTAATTTGAATACTAGAATAATTTCATATGTTCTCTTGTGTTAAATTTAGTATTCAGTGGTAGCTCACTTGAAACTTTGTAGTTACAAATTACCTCATGTCACCATTCAAATTATTGCATGCCAGACAAAAAGTAGAATAGTAACTAGAAAAATGTTTTTGCTAACAAAACAAAGCGCCCCCAAAGGTTAGATGCAATATAGTATAAAGTAGAATAAGGTTTTTGAAAAGAAAAACATGCAGCACAGAGAGAAATAGTGAAAGTTAAGCAGACAGTGTGGAGGTCTATGCATTAATATGAAAGAAAAATGTAAGCTTTATTTTGTTTTCTATGGTTATAAATTGTGAAAAGTTAATTTAATAAATGCTATAGTTTATAAGAAGAGTGGTTTTAAAGGAGATATAAGGCAACAGAAAATCGGCTATTTTATGACCCCACTTTGACCCATAAGAGGGGGTCAGGGAGTAAACCTGACTGGCTGTACAAACTCCCAATATATTTCTTAAGCTGTAAAAGAAAAATCTAATCCATTCTGCAGTTATAAAAGAAAAATCTGTGGTTTTATGAGCCCAGTTTGACCCTTAGTGGGGGGTGGGGGGGGTGGGGGTGTGTGTGTAAATCTGACTGGCTATGTAGACTCTCTGTATATGCTTTCTTATACCCTCTCAATACATTCTAAAGCTGTAAAAGCAATAATAAAGATATAAGGCAAAAGAACCAAATCATCTATTTTTATGACCCCAGTTTGAGACATGGGGGGGGGGGGAAATCTGACCGGCTAAATAGACTCTCCACATATGGTTTCCCAATATCTCTTAATACATTCTAAAGCTGTAAAAGCATTAATAAAGGTGATATAAGGCAGAAACACAAAATCGGCTATTTTATTTCCCCAGTTTGACCCATAAAGGGGTGGGGTCAGGGGGTAAATCTGACAAGTTATATAAACTTTGCACATATATATGGTTTCCCAATACCTCTTAGTACATTCTGAAGCTGTAAAAACAATAATAAAGGAGATATAAGGCAAAATGTCAAAATCGGCTATTTTATGACCCCAGATTCTCCACATATGGTTTCCTACTACCTCCCAATACATTTTATGGCTCTAAATGCAATACTTAAGAAGATAATAGGGGGGTTCATATGAATTTTAAGCTTTCTGGTTGGTACCTGTGAGAAAATCACTCGTAAATTGGTCAAATTTCATCGAATCGCTCCCAAAATCTAATCAGCCCGCGTTTTTGATAGTATAAACATGTGTATGAAATTACAAGTCTCTGCGGTTAGTAGATTTTGATGAGTGGCGATGACGGGCGGGTGTAGCTAAAAAACTAGTTTTTAATCATGTGACCTTGATAAAGATCAAAGGTCAAATTTAAGCATGTGGAAAATTTTTCCCACGCCTAAGGCATATAACTGCCAAATATGGTTAGAAAGCTTCCAATATTAAG
This sequence comes from Sabellastarte sp. h YS-2021, assembly GCA_964017235.1. NCBI lineage: Eukaryota > Metazoa > Annelida > Polychaeta > Sabellida > Sabellidae > Sabellastarte > Sabellastarte sp. h YS-2021. The sequence continues at coordinate 44,592,297 of OZ024931.1, read as the reverse complement.
GGATATATTCAAGGGCGAAGGCGAGGAAACTGAAGCGAAAACAAATAAGCGCCCTTTCAGGGATGCTTAATTACGGCTGTGTTGTGGAATCATCACATGAACATTATCAAGTGTCCAATATTAAAATACACACTTGAATCCCTTTATGTGGATTCTGTTAACTAGATTTCTTGTTAAGTAGAAGTAGAGACCATGTCCCTAAAAGCCTGTTTCAATTAAATTTACCCTGTTCAAAATAATCAAGTCGAAGTATTCTTCTGGTTTCTTGACATTTGATTTCAGTTGGGTTGACTACATTCAAATATTCAGAGGCCTGATATATTGCTTGGGGAAATAAACTTTCTCCTCCGGTTTAGACTATGGTTTTCAACACTATATATTTTGAAGTGTAAATCTGTGTTACATCATTCATCAGACTGATCACAATGACTGTTCAGACCACAGAAAGATTGTTCGAATTAAAGACATTTTATGACTCGCCCTATTTGTCCACAGATAAGTCTATCAATAACTAAATGCAAATACCTGTCTTTATTAAATAATGTATATCAAAATATAGCTACGGTACCAATGACTAATCCCTAGGACCTCTGGAAAAGTTTGACTTTTCGAAATTTCAACTGCCATCTTGAATTTTGGCACAAATGGAAAATGTCATTTATCCCGAGAACTGTGAGAGATAGAGCAATTTTGGCCAAATGCTAGCCCCACTGGTTAATAAGGACTACTCCTTTAATGTCTAAAAAAATGTAGAATTTTCTTAATTAATTCTTACTCATGAAAAATGCCATTTATCTTCAAAACCATATTAGCTGTCCTTTTCTGGTGGATAAATTTTGCATCTATATATACTAGCCACAGTTGCGTCCTTAGTGTAGTTCTAATTGAACTTGTAACAGAAAACAGGATTGACATTAAAGTTTTAATCATTTCTTTGATAAATTAAAGACCAGGGGACCTGTTATTTAAAAAAAAAAAGTTTTTTGATCAGAGTGCAATAAAACAGCTTAATCACTTGAACTATGTAGAACATTGGGTCCATCTAATAACCAGTCATTCCATATGATGACTGACGGCCATACATATACAACTGTACTGTAGGAATCCATCACCACATTCAAGAGCCATCTACAGGCATGCTACAGCATGATAAACATAGCCATTAATTGTGATTGACAGATATAGTAAAGGAAGAGTTAATGCAGCATTGTATCTGTTAAATTCAGGCCCATTCAACATACAAAAACATGTATACAATTAGAAAAATATGAAATAGTATGATAGATTAGAAACATAAAAGAAAAGAACTTTATGATTAAACAGAATAAAATATAATTCGTAAAAAAAAAACCATTCTAATACGACATGGCTGTGTCAGTGAATCTGATTGGTCGAGAGGAAAAAAATCTCTGGATTCGCCAAAATAGTTCTAAACTGCCAATCAGCCTACTGGTGTATAATTCTGTATAATCTCGTCCCAGTGATGGATTATTACTAAAATGAATAGCAGTCATCAAATCAACAATACAGTCATATCAAGAAGACTAATTGTCTATATCAGTGATACCATTTCATCCACCATTCTGTACTTTGTTTATAGGAAGCAGAGAGTACTCACAATAAGCACTACTGGACTGGCACTCAGTATATTGGGATTGGACCAGGTGAGAACTTAATCTTTGAACCAATGAGATCTGGATGAAACAATTCTTAGATTTACGTTTATTTATATTTATATTATCAACATAAAACACCAACAATGCAGCAGCATGCCTTGTTGCATGATGAAGTTTAATAATATTAAAAATAATTAAGTCAAAAAGGTCGTTAAAATTTCCTGAACAGTGGTCAAATAACTCTTGTGAAAAAAACAAATCCACATATTTGGAGTTTGTGGGTGAAATTTGTTATTGGTCTGATGCTGGTGATCAGTTGTAATCTAGAAGAAGTAGTGTATAGAATAGTTTAAAGTCTTTGGGATGGTCAGCAACTCGTCTTTTTACTTCAGTATTCAGTATATAATCTGCCCTTTTATTCTCTTGCAGTAACAGTTCAAAAGCATCAACTTTCATGGTTTATTTGAAAAGTGATTTTTGTTCTTCCATTCTATCAGGAGCACATGCTCGGTTTGTTCCATTTGGAGAGGACTGTTCTGAGCGTCAGTGGCGAGTGCAGACACTTGAGCCAGATCCTTGGATGTTTGAAGTGGAAAAATATGGTCATGGTACACGAAAAGCACAACCACAAAACCAGCTAGCTGTGTGAGTTATTCAGACTGTGTGAATTAAGTTTGATTAGCCTGTATGAATTGTATTTACTAAAAAAATTAGTTAACTTATGTAAACTGTGTTCTAATTTTGAGATAACATTAATAGTTAGGTTTAAACGGTGTGAGTTAATCAATGAAAGCCTGCTATGTTATTTGTGATTACACACTTGGAGTGTGCTTACCCCCACCAAGGCACGTAATAATAAGTAAATGGGAAAATCTTATTTTTTTTGTATCCAGATCACTCTTAAAATGTAATGGGATCTAAGTTGGATCAAGACCCATCTTATGATTTTTGTCATGAAGATCTAACCAGTAGTATTTGCATAATTGCTACTAACAAACAAAAGACAAATTGACAGAGAAACAGACTGATGGTCATGAAAATAAAACCTCCTTAGAGGAGATAATATAGCTGTGTCCTGACCATGTGATATAAGTGTATGTTTACACACTATGTCAGTTAAGTTCACATGGGATTCTGTTTACTTATGTTCATATACTATGCAAGTTAAGGAATGTGTACTGTGAGGTAAACTATGTTCAAGATGTGTAGATTAAATTTTACATAATAAGTACGAGTTAAGCTACGTTCGCATGCTGAGTTAATAAAACTACATCACTCTGGTTGAGTTGAGCTTTGCCCACTAATGAAGTGAGTTGAGCTGTGTTAAATTATGTTCAAACTATGTGCCTCAAGCTATGTTCAAACTGTCATTATCAGTTATGTTTTATAATGGGACTTTAGGAATATTTCCTTATAATTCAAAGATAGGCATTTGATATGCTGTTCAACAAATAAAATATTGTAATAAAATAGAGTACTCAGATATTATCAATCTTATGATGAGATTTTTGAAAATATTTTCTTATTATCCAAGGATTTTGTATGTTATTTAAATAAGTAGAACATTGTAATGAAAACATTTTGGGTACAAACCGAAATATGGTAATTAATGAATTATTATAGAAGTGTGTGAATTGTGATTTATTTCAGATTAGAAGAGTTACTTGCCACAGGACTGAGAACTACTGAGGGTATCACAAGTGAAGTATAAAACTTTTTACATGTACAATTTTTTTTTTATTAAATGATTTTGTTACATTATACCAAAATATATATGTTGATATCTTTTATGCATTATATTTATGATGTTATAGCACTTACAAATGATTAGCCTAACTGTGCTATATGTTACATTTGTTGGGGTACAGTCTTGAAATACCTGTAAAGCATACATGATATGTGTTGCATTCGATATATATGGGATACCATGTTGTGAAGGTTATTTAACATTTGTATTTTGTTTATTTTCCTCTACTATTCTACCATATGCCCAGTCACATCATCTATTATTCTTCTGAATGTCATTATTCTTATCTACAGTATGAGGAACGTAAATGTATCATTTGTAAACCTTTCATACTCTACCATATCACCATGTGGCTGTCATGTCATCCATCAGAGTGTGCCATCACTGCTTTTGGGGAGAGTTTTTCCACAATGGTGACACTTTTTATGTTGTCACTCTGCGGCGTGGGCGTCCGCGTACGCGTCCGCGTGAACAACTTCTCCTCCAAAACTACAAGGCCTAGAGACATGCTGTTTTTTTTAAAAGATACCTTATCTATCGAGGATGAAAAATTGTTCAAGGCATGCAAATCTGTCTGTTCGTCTGTTTGCTAGAGACATTATAAGGGAGGTACCCCCACCAAAAGTGTGAAAATTTCAACACTTTATCACAATTTCCTCAGTGACTATTGAAGGGATTTCTCTCATATCTTGCATATATGTACTAGGCCAGAGGTAGATTCTCTGGTGTGAGTATGAGACCTGGATCTGTCTTAGTATTTTTTTAATAAATTTTTTTAATAATTTTTAATGCATTAAAATTCATGAAATCATGCACTAAATCACTTATAACTTGAAAAGTGTTGCATTTAGAGCATTTTGTTAAAATATGTTATTCAGCTACTTTCTTTAGAGCTACAACATGGTGAGTAACTTGGGTGTCTGTCTCAATAGCTAAGTGAGTAATAGCTACTTTTCGGCTTTTCAGTAACTTCCATCACGAGTAAAATCAATTGTAACTTGAAAACTATTGCATTTAGAGAATTTTGTATAAATATGTTATTCAGCTACTTTTGGGTCAGCTATAACATAGTAAAATTTCAGACCTGTAGCTCATGGCATTGCTGAGTAATAGCTACTTTTAGGTTATCACTGTTGAGTAAATCACTTATAACTTGAAAAGTATTGCATTTAGAGTATTTTGTTTTAATATGTTATTCACCTATTTTGGGGTCAGCTATAACATAGTGAAGTTCCACACCTGTGGATCATTGCATAGCTGAGTAATAGCTACTTTGAAGTTCTCACTTTTGAGTAAATCAGTTGCAATTGGAAAACTATTGCATTTACAGAAATTTGTGTAAATATGTTATTCAGCTACTTTTGGGTCAGCTATAACATAGTGAAATTACAGACCTGTAGCTCATGGCACAACTGAGCAATAGCTATTTTCAGGTACTGCCTGTTGAGTAAATCAGTTGTAACTTGAAAAATATTGCATTTGGAGTATTTTGTTAAAATATGTTGTTCACCTACTTTTGGGTCAGCTATAACATAGTGAAATTACAGACCTGTAGCTCATGACACAACTGAGCAATAGCTATTTTCAGGTATTGACTGTTGAGTAAATCAGTTGTAACTTGAAAAACATTGCATTTGGAGTATTTTGTTAAAATATGTTGTTCACCTACTTTTGGGTCAGCTATAACATAGTGAAATTACAGACCCATAACTCATGGCATAGCTGAGCAGTAGCTATTTTCAGGTTCTCACTATTGAGTGAATCAGTTGTAACTTGAACACTATTGCATTTACAGTATTTTGCTTAAATATGTTGTTCACCTACTTTTGGGTCAGCTATAACATAGTAAAAATTCAGACATGTAGCTCATTGCATAGCTGAGTAATAGCTACTTTGAGGTTATCACTATTGAGTAAATCAGTTGTAACTTGAAAACTATTGCATTTATTTTGTTTAAATATGTTATTCACGTAATTTTTGGTCAGCTATAACATAGTGAAATTGCAGACCTGTATGTCATGGCATAGCTGAGCAATAGCTACTTTCAGGTTCTCACTGTTGAGTAAATCATTGTATCCACTGGATAGCCGCAGTGTGTAGAGAGATTTCACCATTACTGCTCTAACGAAAAAAAAATATTATAGCTACCCTTCTCAAGTTTGCAGGATATATTAACAACCATAAAATGTTGCCTGGGAATATTTTTGGCCTCATTTTGAAAAACAAGATGGCCACCACAGGTGTTTCTTTGTCAGTCATGAAAAGTGCTTATATCTCTCTTATTATTGGTCCTAGAGGTTTGGGATGGTAAACCAACCTGTAGGAAATCATGGGCTGTGAATCTTTTGGTGTGGTCAGATTTGACCTTTGACCCCTCCTTCAAGGTCAAACAAGGATAGCCAAACTTGAAAGTGCTTATAACTCGCTTATTATTGGTCCTACAGGTTTGGGATGGTAAACAGTCATATAGGAAATCATGGGCTGGGAATCTGTTGATGTCATCCGATTTGACCTTGGACCCCTCCTTCAAGGTCAAACGAGGATACCCAAACTTAAAAGTGCCTATAACTCGCTTATTAATGGTCCTAGAAGTTTGGGATGGTAAACCAACATCTAGGAAATCATGGGCTGGGATTATTTTGGTGTGGTCAGATTTGACCATGGACTCCTCCTTCAAGGTCAATTGAGGATAGCCAAACTTAAAAGTGCTTATAACTCGCTTATTAATGGTCCTAGAAGTTTGGGATGGTAAACCAACATATAGGAAATCATGGGCTGAGATTCTATTGGTGTGGTCAGATTTGACCTTTGGACCCCTCCTTCTAGGTCAAATGAGGACAGCCAAACTTAAAAGTGCTTATAACTCGCTTATTATTGGTCCTAGAGGTTTGGGATGGTAATCCAACCTATAGGAAATCATGGGCTGGGAATGTTTTTGTGTGGTTTGATTTGACCTTGGACCCCTTCTTCAAGGTGGAACGAGGATATTGCATTTGCAGTATTTCTTTAAATATGTTTTAACCTACTTTTTACACTTAAACAGTTACCTTGTTACTTTCCTTCATAATACCATTTGCAGGGCACAACTTTTTTATCCTTCTGTCAGCTTCGGAATTTCTTTCAAACATGCTGTTCAGTTACCATTTACTGTACTTCTGTACAGCACTTTCCCTGATAATTATGCTTTCCTCTCATTATCACCTTCACAAATCAAAAATACTCAGTCAGCTGACACAGTGCCCGTTCACGGGCACTCTCCTCTTGTTTGATGTTCTGTGTCTGTTAATTATCGGCACTAAAATAATACTCAAAACCTTCCTGTATGACGTAGTGACCTTGACCTATAAAATCTTGTCCGGGCTATATTTTAGAAACCGTAAGGTGTAGGAAGTTGATACTTGGTAGGCATATTGGTTAGGGGTTGTAGGTGTGCAACATCATGGTGTGACCTTGATTTGACCTTTGACCTTGTCATAGTGACCATGAGTTTTAAAATCTTGTCTGGGCTATATCTTGAATTCCATAAGGTGTAGAAGGTTGACACTTGATAGGGACATTGGTTAGGGGGTGTAGGTGTGCATCATGGTGTGACCTTTTTGCTCTGCCAAAGTGTGTTCACCTGACATATTTCAGACATCTTTCTCTTATGACAAAGATATATGGATTGCTGCAACTGATTATTATATGCACTTTTACATAATTGTGCTATTTTCATTGACAGCTATTCTCCAATTAATAAATTTTACAGCTTCATAATCTTTAGTTTACTGATTAATGCTGTCATCTTGCTATTGAATTGTCTTGTTTTAATACTTATCTTTACATACATTTTCTTTCTCTTAGATGTTATTTTATCTACTTAAACATTATTTGGGGCCATATATAACTGACACTGCTTAGAAAGCATCCAGATCTTTGTACTGTTTCACTACTTCTATATCTCATGGTGTTGAAAACTATTTCCCCAGGCTGTGGGTACGAGCATCTCTGATGCTATTTTTTGATAATGGGTAAAGAAGGGCTCTTTGACATTTACTCATTGGTTTAAAGACTACTGGGTTTTTAACTTTAATTCTAAAAAAGTAATACAAGAAACTCAAGAGGGCTGACATCTTTTGTTTTAAGTGGTAATGAATAACCTAAATACCTTAAGCTATCAAAAAACAGTGTAGGTTTTGTTAAACTCAGAGGTATATTTATATGAGTTTCTATGCTACTTTTGTCACAACCCTTTTGCTGTTGATCCTCTGAATAAATTAAAGACATTATCCTCTTTCCAAAACTTTTTATAGAGTCATTTTATATCTTATGTCAAGTTACAGTTTTAGAAAAACTGTTGATAACTATTTCTCTTTTGTTGTTAGCTGATATGATAGAGGTTTTCAGTCTTGCCATTTTTTTCTGTTTTTTTTTTGAAAATTTACATTATTATGACTGTTTTTTTTTGTTGCAATATTTTATCTATAGTTTATTTGTTTCTATTTCAGACATGGGCTAAATTTTATGGCAAGAAAAGTTTAGAGGAAATATTCAGTGATATGTACATTGTACGCACATTAATTCAAGAGAAGTTTCTCTTTTTGGACAAAAGGTAAATTAAGTTAAATAATCATACTTGTAATGTAATCAGACTTTTGTAAATTATGTCGCCATGGTTATGCTGTGTGACAATGGACATTCAGGTAGAAAAGTTATTTATTGAATATACAGAGGTCCATTAGCATTTATACTTTGCAAAAAGATACAGGTTATAGACTCACAGCAGAAAATAATTTTGAAATCATGGTCACAGTGATTATAGAATTTTTGAGATAGAGACATTTTCAATGTTAAGCCAAATTGGCCTTGAAAGTAATATTGTTTTTCAAAGTGAGTCCAAAAGTATTCCAAGGAAAGGTTTTTGGGAAAGGTTATATGCTGTAAATTAGAAAAGCATAGGTGTAAAAGTCTTGCCAGAGATTTTAAGGTAAATGAAAATTTTTAAACCAAGTGTTATAGTTTAACACAGAATTGTATCAATAATTATTTAGTCAGCTTAAGTATATTTTCAAGATGAGTGTGTGTATTTTATTTTGTTTATAGGGGACTGAAAACCTCAGAAAAAGGACTGAATGTGGTGGACAGTATTATTCCTGAACTCATTCATGGATTGAACACTTACTGGGAAATTGAAAGAAGTTTTTAGTCAAAGTTTTAATTAGTTTACTAGATTTTTTAAATTCCAGAGTATACAGAAAATAAAATAATTTTGCTTGTATGGTTGATTTTTTAAATGAAGTCTACCAGGAACCATGGTATGGGTAATCACAGATAAATATATCTCTATACTCTTTTATGTAACTATGAAACCCACTTGTGGTTAAATTGGAACAGAAAATGGTTGTGTAAAAACTAAAAACTCTTCAATTTGTAAAATGCTATTAACTGATCTTTTGAAGATACGTTTTTTACATATTCATTTTATGTTGGGATTAAATGGGCTCCCGAAATCGGTACAAAACAAAACCAGTACATTTTGTTGCAGTGGTTTTGGCCATTACAGAAGAATATTGAAAGAAAACTAAGTCCAGTATTTTTTCTGCTGAGGAAATCATCTGGATGCTAAGTGGTCAGAACATTTGTCTCGCTTTGAGGCCATACTGCTAGCAAGATCTATTCAACCTACTGGTCATCCGACATTTCAGAACACTACAATGCCAGTTTTACCAAAAAAGTGGGTATACTTCATCAGATAGACCTTTTTTACAGCCTGGACCGGTCAGTCAGACCTCAAACCAGTCAGTTACCGGTTCTGGAGAATACCAGTTACACTTTCTACCACACATGCTTCATCCAGTCCCTACCTGGAGGGTCAACCTGTCACATCAGTTACTGTTGAAGATATGTTTGTGACTCAACCTACCAGCCTGTTAGACTGGTCATTCAGACTGCTTCCGCACAACTGGTTACTGGTATTTGTGACAAGCCTCTGCCTTCCCCTTCGTCTGCCAGTGCTACTTCTCAGTATACAGACTACATTTTTGACCAGCAGTCTGACCTGGCTTCGCCTGTCCATCCTCTTCAGGAAGAGGGAGAAGTTAGTGACCAGAAAACCCATACAGCTGAACAGGAGCCTGATCAGGTTACATCAGAAGAGCTAAGGTACTTGGAAACTGTGAGAGGGGTCAGCTCTTACATGTGTTGGAACCAGGTGTCTGAGTTTGATTGCTGGTTCCAGACACGAGTCAACCAGTAAAATCTCTGTCAAACTACCATCTGATGACCGGTGTAACGCCATATTTTACATCCCTGCCATATTTTACACCCTCTCTTTGATCTTTTAGGGGATGCATTATATGGCAATCATATTTTACACCCCTAACAATAGGGGATTAAGGGGGTGTAAAATATTGCTGCTATATTTTACACCCCCATCAAAAGTTACACCCCCTACTAGTCCATACAGAGCAAATCATTTGAGGGATTAGGAGTAAACCCCTTTATTGGTTAGATTGCAATTGAGTTTGGAAACTGTCTGTTGTCTAACCACTACTTAGGACTTGATTTGTTATACTTTTGGGGTGTGACAGCAACTGGATTAGATTATGATTTGTCTATTGTCTATTCACTCTTTAAGTTGAATTGTTTGGCTATGTTTGTGGCTTGGTAAATGGATTAGTTTTAGATTTGCCTTTTGTTTTAGCACTCTTTTTGAACTTGATATGTTTCACTTGTGGTTAAGTGACTAGCTAAGCTAACAGGATCAATTGGTGTTTAAGATGTTTTTGGGAGATAAATCTCCTTCATGACAATGCTACATAATTTCCTTTAATTTACACATTCTTGCATGGTTTATTTTATATTCAGAGTAAAAATCATCCTAAAAGAATTTTATTATATTACTGTTATTTACATAGAAATTGGATAACATGTAAGAAATCCAATCTAATTTGTTAAAAGTTTCTAGATGAGAAGCCACAGCTAAGTTGGTCAATAGACCAATTTTGTTCATTATGTGATATAAAAAGCAACTAAAAGAGACAATGTATAGATGATCTAATTAACTAATCAATCACTAATCATGAAACAATAACCTATGTTTTACCTAGTCACGTAAGTCTCTTTGAAGAACCCCAGGTGAGAAGCCACATTTATCTTAAAGCCTTGCACATAGTTGCACATAATTTCAATTAAGGACTGGCCTAGTGAATACAAATGAACAACAATGGTTTGGCCTCTCACTTCAAAGGAAAATATATATTAGTATACAGAAATAATTTTGTCCCACTGTATAACACTAAATATGTTGCAAATATGTTTTATTTCATTCAATTTATTACTTTTACACATTTATTTGTGAATTAACTGAGAAGTTACTGAAACACAATTAGCTATTAATTATTATTATTATTGATGAATTAACTGAAAAGTCATTGAAAAATAATGAGCTATTATTGTTAAGATGGGTAATCAAATATTTTAAAAATATTTAACAATTTGTAAGCAAAGGAATTATTGTGTTTCAGTTTTAATACTTAATTTGTGGATGTTTACAGCTGTTGAATTTTAATTATTTCATAAATATAGCAACTGTAAAGAAATCGACCAAGGGGTGTAAAATATGGCAGGGGGTGTAAAGTATGGCAAGGGGTGTAAAATATGGCAAGTTCACTTGCCATATATTACACCCCCATGCATTTTATGTGGGGTGTAAAATCTGGCGCTACACCGGCTTTGCCAAAAAATGAGAGAGATTGAACTTACCACTCACAGAAGGATATCCTACTTTCAGTACTGATACCAATGGACTAACTAAGGGTAAGTTTGTCAAGATGCCTCAGACACAGAACTGGTATGACGTCTATTCTGATAAGAAAGACTTTTCCCAGTCCAAGGTCAACTACTGCTATAATGAACTGGCAAAGATCAACAGTGCTTTCACCAGAATTGTTCAACCTACCAAAGGTGCAGGACAGCATGAACTCTTATTTGAAGGTGATTCAAGCTGAGAAGGGCAAAGGGAAGTCAGCCACCAAGGTATCATCATTATAATCCACCAGCAGAGAATGTATCGGGACACTTTTAGGCGATCCAGTCCACCAGTATGAAAACAACTCAGTCACAGGGGTCAGAGCCAACATGGTCAGAGCAAGGCCTCAAACTTTTCACAGCGACTGGCCAAGAGCCACAGTTCTTATAAATGACAATTACTGTGTTCCCGAGTGGGGTTGTGTAGAAATGGCCAAAAGGACAGCGACATTTGTGGACCATTGACAGACTTTAAATGTAAATTATTTTGCTGTGAATCATGTTTCTTTTGTCACTGGGCAGCCACAAAAGAAAGGCTTAAGTCCCATTATTGTAAAACATATAAAAACAATTAAAATATGCAAAATATATTTCCTGTGTAGATCAATTGTCTTCTGTCAAACCTGTCACCAATATCCACACTGTTGCTCAAAATCTGCCTGTAGGGGCCAGTTGAACTAGTTTTAGGGTAACTTGGGCAGCCCTGGGGCCAGCTTCAAGGTCATAAGAAGGCTACACCCTCCAACTTTGACCAGGTCTCCCAATAATACTCAGTGGCTATGTTCATCCCTTCTACCTGATGGAGGCATTACATGCACTTATTCAAAAGGATGCAGTAGAAACCGTGACAAATCAGAAATCTCTGGCCTTCTTCAACAGAATTTTCTTTTTTTCCAAAACCCAACCACAAATGGAGGCCAATTCTATATTTGAATTCACTGAACAAATATCTGAAATCCGAGACTTTCAAAATGGAGACACCAAAGAGCATAAGGACTTCCTTCTAGAAAGTTGAATGAGTAACGTACATAGATTTCAGGGATGCTTACTTTGATATACCAATAAACCCACAGTCCAGGAAATACCTGCGTTTTCAGGGTCAGTCCTATCAATTCAAAGCACTAACCATTCACAATGGTAGTCAAGGAAGTCAGACTGATGGGTCAACACAGGGGTATAAGAATCCATTAGTATCTAGACAATTGGTTGGTCAGAGCCACATCCCACCAAACTTGTCTTCAGCATGCCCAGACCTTAGTAGCTCTGTACCAGAACTTAAGTTGGATAGTAAACATGGAGAAGTCAGAACTGGAACCAAAGCAGATCTTCGATTTAGAGGTTACCAATATGACCTCAGAGTGGGCAATGTCAGACCCACCTTGGAACGTTGGCAGACCTTAAACATAAAAATTTCAGAAGTTTCTAACCCAACCTTATTGTCGGGTCAGACAGCTCATGTCCCTCATAGGCCTGTTAGCAGTTACAGAGAAGCAAGTCACTCAGAGAAGCAGTTACAGAGAAACAAGAATTACTCAGTGCACTGTGGTGGCCCAATATGTGCCCCGGTTCTGGGATCTAGTTAGCCATGTCAAGCCAGATCCCCCTGTGCCTGCCCAACCTGCTAACCCAACCATTCAGTCTCCACACAGGAATCTGCCAAATCTGAGTCTTCATGCTTGGATCATAGAGCATCAGCAATCAAGACGCAAGGCTTCTTTGAGGCAGTAGCAGCTCAAATTTAGGCTTCTCAAAGAGTCTCAACCAGATCAGTCTATTAGACTTTAACAAAGCCGCGCCACAGTAGTCAGCCGGACTTCAGGGAACCATCTTTAAAATCCATGTCTGACTTCCTCCTGCATTTTTCCAGGACAGGAAGTTACAGGCAAGTATGATAGATGGCTGGGAAATTTGTCCCATTAATGTCAGCAAGGATGAAAATGTCACTTGCCCCTGGATACTTCCCATAGAGACAGACCTAAGGGTCATAGAGACGTCCTCTCTTTGAATCTTTTCTTGTTCCTGCACCAACTGGCAAAGGCTCTCTTTGAACCCCTTAAAGAGGCCTCCTTGAAGCATCTCAAGACTGTTTTCCTCTTAGCTCTGGGTTCAGGCAAATGTTGGAGTGAGGTCACTATGCCCTGTTAGAGCCCTGTGTTGTTATCTAGACAGGACTTAAGATGTCAGACAGAAGAAAGAACTGGTCTTTGTCTCCTTTAAGAAAGGTTTTGTCAAAAAATATATATCTCCTGCCACTATCTCTTCATGGATCAAACAAACTGTGATCCTATTCAATGATCCCTCTGATCAAGAATCCCTTACCCTACATCAGGTTAAAGCCCATGATGGTACGGCCTTTGCTGCTTCTAAGGCCTTCCAGTCAGGATTCTCCCTAGAACTGTGGGAGGAATTCTCGCGGAAGGGTCCGCCGGCTCCGCAAGTTTGCCTACCTATAGCGTCTTTACTAGTGGATGGAATTTCTTCAAACTTGGCACATATATTTAGTAGCCCTGGGAAAATTTTCTGAATTTGGTGCCATGACATTTCAACCAATCAGAGAAGTCACATGACCAAAAACAGGATTTTGCTTGTCCGGATGATAACTTAAGAAGCGTTTAAAATATTCGCCTGAAATTTGATATATGGATGCACGGTATAAAGATCTGCAAATGATTAGATTTAAAAGATGGCTAATTAATTAAGCATTAAAATTTTTATTAACGAGGAAAATACAAATCCGTTAATAACTTCTAAACCGTGCGAGATAGAGCGATTTCGACGAAATTTTTGTACTCTTTTGCTCAATTCCAAAAAAATTTCCTCTCTCCAAAAATGGCGGCCATTTTGAATTTTGTAATTTTTGAGAAAAATGGCAAAAATTTAAAGGTCTGCACTCTGATTTGTGGGAACACAATGCACTGATGTAGTGTGCACAAATAAGTCACAAATAATTCAGAATTCTCTGATTAATGGGAACACAAAGCACTCATGTAGTGTTCATCACAAATAATCCACATATAACTCAGAATTAATTAATTCATAATGTGCTTGTATATTTGTTACAGGTAAGCATTATAAAATTGTACAAAAAAAACCCACAAAAATGCTTGTATCTCCTAAACCATGCGAGATAGAGCAATTTCAACTAAATTTTTGAGCCACAAGGTACTTAAGCGAGATACTCTGCCCAATTTTCAAAAAATTTTCCTCTTTCCAAAAATGGCAGCCAGTTTGAATTTTCGAATTTTTGACAAAAATGGTAAAACTTAAAATTGCTTGTATCTCCTAAACTGTGCAAGATAGAGTGATTTTGGCAAAATTTTTGGCCCACAGGGTATCTAAGCAAGATACTCTCCACATTTTTCAAAAAAAATTTTCCTCTTTCCAAAAATGGCAGCCATTTTGAATTTTCGAATTTTTGACAAAAATTGTAAAACTTAAAATTGCTTGTATCTCCTAAACTGTGCGAGATAGAGCGATTTCAGCGAAATTTTTGGTCCACAGGGTATATATGCAAGATACTCTGTTCAGTTCTCAAAAATATTTCCTCTTTCCAAAAATGGCGGCCATTTTGAATTTTCGAATTTTGACAGAAATGGTAAAACTTAAAATTGCTTGTATCTCCTAAACCGTGAGAGATAGAACGATTTCGGCGAAATTTTTGATCCACAGGGTATCTAAGCAAGATACTCTGCACAGTTTTGAAAACTTTTTCCTCTTTCCAAAAATGGCAGCCATTTTGAATTTTTGACAAAAATGGTAAAACTTAAAATTGCTTGTATCTGCTTAACCATGCGAGATAGAGCGATTTCGGCTAAATTTTTGGCCCACAGGGTATATATGCAAGATTGCTCAATTCTCAAAAATTTTTCCTCTTTCCAAAAGTGGCAGCGATTTTAAATTTTCGAATATTTGACAAAAATGGTAAAACTTAAAATTGCTTGTGTCTCCTAAACCGTGCGAGATAGAACGATTTCAGCGAAATTTTTGACCCACAGGGTATCTAAGCAAGGAACTCTGCACAGTTGTCAAAAATTTTTCCTCTTTCCAAATATGGCGGCCATTTTGAATTTTTGACAAAAATAGTAAAACTTAAAATTG
This sequence comes from Sabellastarte sp. h YS-2021, assembly GCA_964017235.1. Lineage (NCBI taxonomy): Eukaryota > Metazoa > Annelida > Polychaeta > Sabellida > Sabellidae > Sabellastarte > Sabellastarte sp. h YS-2021. Next base: position 44,577,048 of record OZ024931.1, on the reverse strand, counting down.
CTTGTATCTCCTAAACCGTGTGAGATAGAGCGATTTCGGCAAAATTTTTGGCCCACAGGGTATATGTGCAAGATACTCTGCTCAACCCTCAAAAATTTTTTCCTCTTTCCAACAATGGCGGCCATTTTGAACTCCCCAGCATGTGTCCGAGACCCCAGGTACTGTTTAACAACAGAGGATAGAAAAATCCCTGGGTGATCAGTTCCAAGAACAAATGGGTTCTTTTCAACATTCCATGATGGACGCCTTTAATAAACTTGCTGCCACAGTGACTGTATCTAAACATCCCCAGGACCCCAGCTCCCCCACAGGGGGACCAGACAGGGGTCATATTCAAAACCGGGTCCGAGCTCAGTTCCCAGCCCTCCCAGACCTTGGTATCAGCAAGTTCCCAGCCATGAACCCATGGACACTACCACAGCCCAGGTAGGCCCAGAGTTGCCTCCCAGATTACGGGCCCAATACTCGGACATTTCCTCAAACCCAGAAATGGAGCCTCCCCGAGCTAAATCAGTTGAAAAGGTCAAGAAACATAAAGACAAATCTAAATACAAGTCCTCCTGTTATGTCAGCTCCTCATCTGAGGCATCCCCTCGCCGTTCCAAATCCAAAAAATCTGGCAGATCTTCCCATAAGCAAGGGAATATCTCCAGTGACAGAGATCAGGAAAAGTCAAAACAAACGGCTTCCACTATTGTATATAGGGGTGTGAGGGAGTTGGACCAGGAAAGAAGGAGGTCTCATGAAGTCAGGCGGGAGCTACCCCCTGACCCAATTTATTCTCGGGAGGTGGACCTAAGTGACTTACCATCACAATACACTGAAGACATAGAAACCTTCAGACAGGTGCTGGGTATTCCTGACCCAAAACATTCAGTGCCAGTGTCAAGTTTGATTATGGGTCTTAATGAGGAGCAAGAAAAACAGGAAGCCAGACCAAAGGGTCCTTTTACCTTTTTACCTGCTAATCCAGCTTTAAAGGAGGAACTAACAAAGTGGAAACAAGATTTTCAGAACTTAAATCTCACAGAGGGAAAATTCCCTAAAGCTCCTCAAGCCACAGGAAAGTATTACAAAATGGTAGACCCATGTTTTGAGGAAAGCATGCAGGAACTTAACAGAAAGTTTGGAAATATTTGCATTTCCCCCAGACCTCAAGCGGCTCCCGGGGTAAGGGCCCCCCTTCATATGGCCAAAGAACTTGAACATCAAGCCAGACAAAACATCCTCACTCTCAATTTTTTGGCAGTGTTCAACCACACAATTTCAGAGTGCAGTAGTGTTATGGATCGCTGCCGGGACAGCATCAAGTCCACTGTTAAAAAGGCCAAACATCAGATCCTAATGGGAGCCAACCCTGAGAGGGCCATCAAAAATGCCTATGAGACAACCAGAGTTGTCTTTGTACTGTTTCACTACTTCTATATGTCATGGTGTTGAAAACTATTTCCCCAGGCTGTGGGGTACGGCTGCTCTGATGCTTTTTTTTTCAATGCCACATAAATCTGAAAAATATGCTGTTTATTTCCTTTTTATGTTGTCACTCTGTGGCGTTGGCATTTGAGTCCGCATGAATAACTCCTCCAAAACTACAAGGCCTAGAGACATGCTGTTTTTTTAAAGGATACCTTATCTATCGAGGATGAAAAATTCTTCAAGGCATGCAAATCTGTCTTCGTCTGTTTCCTAGAGACATTACAAGGGAGGTACCCCACCCAAAGTCTGAAAATTTCAACACTTGATGACAATTTTGACTATTGAAGGGATTTCTCTCATTTCTTGCATATATGTACTAGGCCAGAAGTAGATTCCCTTGTGTGAGTATCAGACCTGGATCCATCTTTAATAATTTTTAATGCATTAAAATTCATGAAATAATGAACTAAATCACTTATTTTCTCATTGACTATTGCAGGGATTTCTCTTTTATCATGCTTATATGTACTAGGCCACTAGTAGATTCGCTTGTGTGAGTATCAGGTCTAGATCTTTTAAAATTATTTTCTTATGAATTTTTTAAATAATTTTTAATGCATCAAAATTCATGAAATCATGCACAAGATCACCAATAACTTGAAAAGTATGGCATTTAGAACATTTTAAAATATGTTATTCAAGCTTTTTCCATAGCTTAACATGGTAAGTAACTTGGGTGTCTATTCCTATAACTAAGTGAGTAATAGCTACTTTCTGATTTTTCAGAACTTTTCATAATGAGTATAATCACTTGTAACTCAAAAACTTTTGCATTTAGAGAATTTTGTATATAATATGTTTTTCAGCTACTTTTGGGTCAGCTATAACATAGGAAAATTGCAGACCTGTAGCTTGTTGCATAGCCGAGTAATAGCTACTTTAAGGTTATCACTGTTGAGTTAATTGCTTGTATCTTCAAAACTGTTGCATTTAGAGTATTTAGTTTTATATGTTTTTCATGTAGCTCCTTGCATAGCTGAATAATAGCTACTTTCAGGCTCTCACTGTTGAGTAAATCAGTTGTAACTTGGAAACTAATTCATTTACAGCATTTCTTTAAATATGTTATTTACTTACTTTTGCCTACCATATTGGAAATTGCAGCACTTTGCAGCACTGTGGAGTAAATCAGTTGTAACTCAAAAACTGTTGCTTTTGCATTATTTTCTTTAAATATGTTTTTAACCTACTTTTTACACCTAAACAGTTACCTTGTTACTTTCCTTCTGAATACCATTTGCAGGGCACAACTTTTGTGTCCTTTTCTTCTGTCACTTCCCAGTAAACATTTTTAGGTTTTGCAAACGTCTGTTAGGAAACGTTTGGCAAAGGTTAAAAAATGATGGGTACGAAAATCATTTGCAACAGACTGTTTTTAAACGTTTTAAATATACTGTTTATTAAACATTTAATGATATTGATAAATGTTAGAAAAACATTATAAATGAACATAATAATGTCTGAATAATAATGGGGTCAGAGGTCAAATTCAATATCTTTGTATGGTTACTCACTATTGAAAATGTTATTTTTATTTCTAAAATTGTAAGATAGTGGCTTAGAAATTGTGCCCCCATTGAATTCTTACTTTTAGGAATTGCATGTGGGGCAATTTTTGACAAAGTCCTCTAAAATCCCTTATTATTGCTCACCACCATCTTTGTTTGGACATGTTTGAAGGTGAAGGTTTAAAAATATACGTTTAAAAAACGTTTTTGATAGAGAGTTTTTAAAACATTTGACAAGCAATGTTGTTTAAACATTTTATGTGTACTGTTTATCAAACATTTCATGATGAATGTTTAAAAAACATTTCCAGCAAACCATTTCTTCAGCTATTTAAAAATGTTTTACAAACGTTTCAAGTCAAACCTAGCTTCTTGAGTTATTTTATAAACATTTAATAACGTTTTCAGTAAAAACATTTGTCTAGAGAATGCAACATTACAATGTAAACGTTTACTTGGAAATGTTTAGAAAACAATAAGATAGGGTTCAATTAGGTTTTAAAAACGTTTTTTAAACATTTAAACCATTTAAAAACGTTTCTAATGTTTACTGGGTTCTACTCTGAAACTCAAAACACCCAGTCAGCTGACACAGAGCCCGTTCACGGGCACTGATTGCTTGTTTTAAATTTCACTTAGTATGTCTAATACTTTTGAGAGAAAAGTAAACTAATTCCTAAAGTTTTTACAATTACTACTTTTCCCTTCAGAGACAGTGACCATCCCTTCCATAATGCTAGCTATTTATCCAAACGTCGAAGCGGTGGCTCAAACTTTGCCCTGTATACTTCATCTTTATCGTGGCCTATATAAATACCTAAGAATTTTACAGGCTTGGTTGTCCCTTTTATATAAAAAGGTTTTTCAGTTTTATTTTTATCTTTCCCTATCCAAAGTGCTTTTGTTTTTGACATGAGTTTTAGTCCTGAACAGATTTTAAATTTGTTTACCTTTTGAAAAGTTCATTTCGTGATTGTATATCTGAGAAAAAAATGAACAAGTTAAGTCATCTGCAAATTGCGTAAGCTTAAACTCTTCTCCCACATGTATACCTTTTATAGTTTTGTTCTTTCTTACTGCTATAGCTAACATTTCAAAACATATTATAAACAGGTATTTTAAATAGATCTCCTTGCCTTACTCCCCTTCCTACTTTAAAATATTGACAGGTTGTTCTATTGTTTATTGCAGAACTAGAAACATCATTTACTATGTTTTTACCCAGGTAAGTATATCTTTTCCAAAATTAAATTTTCAAGACATTTTATCATAAAATTCCATTCAATTAAGTCGAAAGCCTTCTCAAAATCAGTAAATAGCAGAGAGCCTGATAATTTTTTGTGTACTGTATAATTCATTATATCTTGATGGCCTATTCAATTTTGCGCCCTGGTACAAATCCAGAATGATTTTCATGTATTCTGGATGGCAGAACATTTTTTATTCTTTTGCTTATCATTTTAGTCAGGATTTTATGATTAACATTTAATAATGATATTGGTCTCCAGTTTTGTAATAAAAGTTTGTCTTTTCCATTTTTGGAGCAATGTAATTACTGCTTGCTTTGCAATTAATTGACCTTTATCAAAACTGTCATTGTAACTGTCAATCAATACCGGGCCAATTTCAACCCAAAATAAAATGTAAAATTTAATGGTTAATCCATCATTTCCTGGAGATTTAGTCTTTGATATAGTGTTCAAAATATCTGAACATTCTGTTAGTGATACTTTGCCTTCACATAATTTTTCAGTTTCTAATAGCTTAGGAACGGCCATATCATTAATAAAACTAAAGAAATTGCTCTTATTGCAATTGTGGAAAGTCATTAATTTTTCATAGAATTGTCTTTGATATAATGCTATCTCTTCAGGATTTGTAATGATTTTCCCAGAATTTGTTTTTAGTTTCCGAATAGACTTTCTCATGTAATTCTGTTTTTCTAAATAAAAGAAAAATGTTGAGATTTTTTCTGCCTCTTCTACCCATTTAACTCTTGAACATTTAATAGAGCCCTGCTGTTTTTTCATTGTCTGTAACCTTTAACATTTCCTTTACGCTCCCCGATTTTTGTTTCTTTTTCAATATTATCTGTATCATTGCTTTCTAACATATTTAGTCTCTTAAGTCATTCTCCTGATTCCTCATTTTCTTTTTTTTGTTTTGAGTATTGTATTGGGTAGTTATTTACTTTATATTTAATAAGTTCCCAGTAGAGTTGCTTACTTGCAATATGTTTGTATTTCATACTCCAGTCGTACATATTTATCCTTAATGAATTTGTATATTCGTCATCTTTTAACAGTGATGCATTAAATTTCCAATGTCCCATCCCTTTGCTACTATCTCCAAGTGTTTAAAACGAAAGGGTAATTGCTGAATGGTCAGAGTAGATATTTGGTAATATTTCAGTTGAGACAATATTTTCCTGTTAGGAATTAGATATTAACCAGAAATTTAATGTACCTCTATAATTTGTAAGTTTTATCTATAGGTAGCCATTTTTATGCATAGATTTCTGATTCACCAGAAATCACATAAATCAAAGTCACTAAATTTCTTAAAGCTGTCATGGACACATCCTGTACAAATTCACTAGCACCATGCTTGTCTTTATTAGTTTGTTTGGTATTCCAGTCACCTAGTATAATTTGTTCTTCAATCTCAAATAAATTGATTCTTTGTTTTATGTCTTTTTAAAAACATTCTGTCTTTTGTAGAATTTGGGGCACAAATGTTTATAAATATAATAACTCTGCCATCATTGCTTGTTTCTTCTTTCAATAGCTTAAAATCAACATAACTATTTACTAATATGAGACAACCCTTTGAATGGTTTGATCCATGGGAAAAAAATTACATTCTCACGTCTCCGATCAAGTTTCCATTGTTCTTCAATTTCAATTGAGCTATAAGTTTCTTACAGTAAGAGAATATCTGTTTAATATCTTTAAACTAATTAAAAAGTTTCTTTCTTTTAAATTTGTCTCTCAGGCCTCTTACATCACAGTAGTTTTCACTCAGACTCTTTAGTTTGTTAAACAAACCAGTGTTCTATAAATAGCTCTCAGTCCTGCACAGCTTTAGTTGTGTTTACTGGAGGAAAATTATGTGTGTGTTTTATGCAAAAGAAGAGTGCAGTAAAATTTAGTCTTCTCTTTTAAATCTTAAATTAAAAATTCTTAAGATAAATAAATTGCAAAACAAATAACATGTATTAAAAGAACAATATCTCATGCTTATGATGGTATAATTTTTGTTTAGTTATATATTTTAAAATTGTTTGTTTTTTCATACATTCCAATGGTTCCATTAGAATAAACAAACTCAGAAAATGTACTGATATTTTGTAAAACCTTTCAAAGTTTTCTATTTATTTTAAAATGCTTGTGATTTTTTATCATAACAATTTTTATATCATAAAATCTGCAGATTCTGGGCTTTCCAACAGTATAAATCTTGTGTAGATACTTTTTTGTTTACTGACAAATTTTTCCAAGTGAAATCTGTATATTTTCGTACTTTTGAACATTTATGTGCATACTGACACATGCTCAAGGCACAACTACATTGTACAATCTTTTAAAATTTAACCCTATGCATTCAAATAATTCAATAATCATTTTTATTTCAACATAATAGAACAGAAAAAAGAAATCTTTAAAAATATTAAAACTTATAAATGTACATGAAAAACTATCAAAATGTGACATATTGTCAAAACTGTTCATACACTTTCATTTTAAGCAGTTTGTCAGTTATCTTTCTTTCTTTTTCTATTATTTTCAATTTGAAATTTTATATGTAGAATATGTCAGCAACTTAATTCTAAGGCTGTGATGAGTGGTTAAACTCCATCCCAGTACACAGATTGCACAAATTCGTCTCACAGTTCGGTATTTGCATGTTTTAGTATACACAAATTTTCCTCTCCATAAACAAAATGGTGGTTTCTCCAAACTATGTCTTAGAATTAAAATAGTGGTGAAAGGTAATCAAAACTTATTATATTGTTATAAAATGAGGAGTATTATATAAAATTTCCCAATATACAAAGAATTCTGCCATTTTGCAGTGTTGTTATTCTTTGTCGTCCTAAAAAACGTGATAAGGTGGGCGACAATATAATATATTATAGTACTTAACGCCGATCAGGTGGACCAGAAAGCACTCGAGATCTTCCGAAATCAACTCCACTCGCGAATACCAACCACCCAGTCGCAGCCTTACTTAATACTTTTGCTTAGATAATTGTTTGAACACTAAAAGATATCTCACCAAAAAGAATTTATCCAAGAGAAAGTTGCCTCTAACAATGCATGTAATGTTTCTTCTGATACAGTTGTAACAGGGAAATATTCCTATACACAATTTAAAGTTGTAGAGTTACTATTGTTTATCATAATGTTTTCATTTTCTTGGTGTAGTTAGGAACTTTCTTAACTCTGGCCTGACAAGCGTGTGGTGTTCCTTCATCACACAGTACAACTTTTTGCTGGGGTCAGCAATATGGTACATACACCTTGAAATCCTATTAAATTCCCTGTGTATACTCTCACCACCCTGTTCCCCATGCATGGCCATTCCGAAGCCCCATCTCCTGATCCATGGGCTAATGTGATCTTCAAGAAAATGCTGCTTTGGTATCACAGAATCTGGAAATTTTCTGCGATAAAACTTCAAATATTTATCAATAGCTACTTCAATGTTGTCTCTTTGTACCTCTGGTATGAAATTCATGCCAGCCACTTCTGTATGTACTTTCAAAAACAAAGTGTTCAGTTTGAAATACTTTGATGTAACTTCTTGTCCTCTCTTATATATTGCAGCATTTGATGATAATTCACAAATTTTCTCAAGAAGACTAGCTTCAAGGTCATTTTGCACATTTTGTTGGATATATTTCGAACAGTGGTTACCAACAAAAGAACGAGAATGATAGGCTTGCTGTACAATCTTGTGATATCTCAGGGTAGTTTGAGCCTGTTGAACCAAGGGTCCATTGTATAGTTCCAAAACTGGTTTACCATTTGAAACTTCTTTCTGTGCTAACTTTACTTTCTGCTCTATGACCCTCTTTTCTGTCTCTGTTAATGAGTCATCATCAGATAATTGATATTCTAGAAACCCAAGCTTTGCTAGTAATTTCTGATAGTTTTTTAAGTTTTGAATGTATGTATACAATGGTGAATTATCTGGGACTAGTGTAGTGACAACAGAAGGGTCATTTGCTAATGCCAAGTCAAGTTCATGTAAATCATTTTCAAATAAGTCATGGTGTTTTTTTCACAATTCCCAAGAGAATGTGCAAGTATGGAGGAGAGACATGAGAAATGTCTAACAATGGCTTATGTATGACATTATTGTATGATGATGTCAACTTTAGCTGTGATCCTGCAGCTTCAAACTTTTCATGATCTCTCTTAATTTTTGACAGAGTCCTTCGTGCACACTGGCCCCTATTTTCAAAAGCCACTTGCAAGTCACTTTTCTTGATGAGACACCAGAGACAAGGGTGGGTACCATTTTGCCCAGACAGACCAAACAAGGAGCACAAAAAGGCATAGTCGCTGAACAGAAATACTTTGATAGTTTTACCATTCCACTGTGTGTTTTGAAGGGTGTTCAGCTGCTCTGTATGAAGCTTTGTTAATTGCTCCAAGTTGTGATGGTAATCCTTTGCAGTGGTGCATGAAAATACAACTGTATTCTCTTTTGCATTGGGACATTGAAGATTGCAAATTTGCATACATAATTTCAGGGATTTACCACCATGATCACCACCGACTTTAATCCAAATTTCATCTTTGGGCATCCCTTCATACCAAATCAATTTATTACCTTCTTGGTATTCATTAAGAAGTTCACAGGCAAATTTGGTAAGATTTTCAACAAAAACAACTGGTGCCTTGAAATTAGTAAACTGATTTTTTTTGTCCTTGCTCTCATTTTTTTCAACTGCAGGAATTTTGTCTTCTTTTAGATTTCCAGCCAACATTTTGTTTCTTTCTTGTCTTTCTTTAGCTTCACCTTCGAAAGTAAGCCCCACCTCTTTCCTTAAAATGCGTTTTTGCAGGCGGTGTTGTGTCCAAGAAAGACCAAGTGAGGTCTTTATAGCTAAGGCCACTCTTTTGGTCATAAAATTTCTTGATTGAATGCCAGCCTTTCCGCATACATTTACTTTGGCTTTATGTCCAAGAAGCTTTAATTCTGATGATTGTTGAGTGTGGTGTACTTCACTTCCCATGCCAGCAATGAAATCCCTAACTCCTGAAAGTTGTTTTGCCCTCTTTCTTTTTAGTGGAGAAGGTGCCAAGTTGCTCTTTTTTCTTGCCTTTATAACCTTTCGCAAATAAATAGGCTGCCCTCTTGTCTTGCAAGTGATTGTTGATTTATCTTGGGCAAAATGTAACTTTCTCTTAGTCAGATGAGTATGTACTTGCTCTTCAGTTTTATTAAGAGGGGAGGACAAGGACCGCTGAAGGGTTGCTGATAAATTTCCATCACTATGTGTTACATTTTGGGCAAGAATTGGAGAAGTTTGAATTTCCATATCAGTTTTAGATCTTGAAATGGCAGATGTTGATGTTTCTTTTTTTGGTGTACTTGTCACAAGGTCCAAACTGCACTGGCTTGGAAATTCATGTGGCAAATCACTTTGGCAAAAATGGAGTGTGAAAGTACACAAAGGGCCAACCTTTTGGCACTTAATACACTGTACATCGAGGTATGCGAGTTGTTGCTGAAATCTCTCTTCTGCAACTTTAATGTCAGTAAAATGAACAATGCTTTGACACTCTGGACACATAATATAATCTGTTTGTTTGCATTGGAAAGCTTGTGAGAGACACTGTGAACAAAAGTAATGATTACAGAGGGTTCTAACTGACTGTTTTGAGAAAATATCCAAACAAATTTTACAAATGAATGTTTCTTTCTGTGCTTCAGAGATCCCATAAATTTCAAAATCTGATACATGATGAACTGGTGTGTCACTGAATAGGTGGGAAAAATATTAACAGCTTCATTATCCCAAGTATTTTGTTCTTTTTGACAGGGACGGCCAGTCTTTGTAGCGGTTTTTCTTCCAGGCTTTTTTTGTTCATTATAAATTTGACAGACCTTACAGCCAATTCTTCTATGAGGTTGGAATATTTTTGTGACTTTGTCTGCCATTTCCTTTTTACCTTTAAAAACAGATGTATCCATTTTGGGGCTTTCAGATTTCACATTTGCATGTTTCATTGTAATGTAACACTTTGAGCACATTTTCATTGGGAATAAATTTTCATTTTCATTTGCAACATCAATTCCATAAAAGATGTAAATTTCATCCTGATTGTTTTTACACATAACTGGGGAAATTTTTTTTCTTATTTGAGCAAATGTTTGAGCCCTTTGTCCATATATTCTACACATGTTACTTAAACAACTATTATGATAGTCTAATGAATACATTGTTATTTTTAGATGTTTTATACAGTGGTCCAATCTAAATAATATTCTGATTATCACAACTAACAATGAAACTACACAGATTTGTGTAAAAAACTAGTATCTAGAGTCAAAGTACACTGTTTTAAAACTGTATTTTGTACAAGAAAACAAAAGAGTATTAGGGAATGACTCATATCTATTTAAAGCTTATTATCTGTGGAATATACTGGTACCAATTATAAGGCCATATAAAATCACACCATGTGTACATCATTCCATGAAAAAGGTGTCTAACACTCCAAAATAGAAAAAAATAAGAAAACAAAAAAACAGCATCAAGGAATGGAATGTTGATAACTGTACTTGCTTCTAAAAAAGTTTTATTGTTCAAATTAAACCATTAGAAAGAAGAAAAGACAATCTTTACATACATATAATTTTCACAAAATTGTATAGATTTTATATATTTTTAAATTCAATTTTAAAACTGTGATCTTATTTTTTTACACACTCCTCTCATGAGAAACAGCACACAGTTCTTTGTGTGTGATAAACACTGTGGTTTGTTTATCCCACACAAGTTCATGCAGTGAAAGTGTTTCTGCAGCAAATCCCCCACATAAACTAAAAGTGTTAAAATGAGGTATTTAAAACTACTGTGACATTTAATGAAAGTGTGCTAAATGATATTTGTTTCACTGTAAAATGTTGATGCTGCATTATTTTGTACACATTTTCCAAGGCACACAAGGACAAGAACATTAGAAACACACATAAAACACATAATCTTAACACATAAAATTACTTCATAGACATGAACATTAGGAATAAACATAAAACATATAATCTTAACACTTAATACGACTTTGTGACACCATTTATTTGAGTAAAACAAATTTCGATTTTTTTTGTACTTTTTTTCACATTTAACAGCCAGGGTCATATTGCGATGGATAATTTATCATAGAGGAACCAGTACATACTAGTTGTTCAAGATTCTGCACTGTAAACCACCAGGCATTGGCAAGTAACTACCAACTTTCCAACATGAAAGGCCTGGGCCGAGATTTGAACCAGCGACCTCAGAGGTAGAAGGTGAGCACTCTAACTTCTACACCACCAAGCCCCCCCCCCCTTTGAGTATAACAAAGTAACGATTTCTGTTATAATTAAACTTGCTGGATTTTAATTTAATATGCAGAAGTTTATATAAACATCCATGTGGAAATAATATAGACATTGAGTATTTATAGATGAAGTCCAAGTAATACACTTCAAAATAATGATATTAATGATCTTATCTTTCTCTATAGTTTATATTAACTGCAATAATACTTTTGTACCGTTTTATAAGTAGTGATCTATAACTCTATTTGTTAGTGGATAATTTGAAGATACATATTTGTCAGTATTCTCATACAAAAAAAAAACAAATCTTTAAGAACAGACCCTTATTATACTGATACTGACCCCTTGTATGCTTAACTAACAAATATACTAATCAACAAAAATTAAGGATTAATACAAAAAACTGTTATTACAAAAAGTTTTATTTAATATTTTTTGTTAATTTTTACTGTCATAGTGTACATTATTCTAATTGGTTGCTAGGTTACTGAGTTTCGTTGGCTTTAAGTAATCTTTCAAGTTCAAGTTTTAGGTTCCATTAGTTCTTTCATGTCTATCCATGTGGCGAGTGCTTTAAGTCTTCATATAAGTTGATGTTGATTTGAGGTTAGCATGATAAGCTCAAGGCTTCATGTTATCCCTCTAGTTCTTGTAGTGTATTCCATTTATATAAGGTCTTGTCATCTTTTGCCACATCGATGTTGTTGCATTACCATGTTCATCATATTTTAGAGGTTAACCTGATAGGCGCAAGGCTTCATGTTATCCCTCTAAGTCTATAGTATGTTCTCCATCTTTTTGTTATCACATTCATATATATGTTCATATTCTATTCCAGTTAACTTTATACAAAATCTTTAAAAAATAATACTAGTTTAAGATAGAATTTAACATTATTTTAGTTAGATTTTTTATTTTTAGATATTTTGGTGATTGCTATACGGGAACCAATCCTCTTTTCACATGTAGAAGTTGTGATGAGTAATTGGGTCCCACACAAGTTTAAAATTTTTTATTTTATTTCAATTTTTAAACACATACAAGCATTTTTGTTATTTTAAGTTAATTTTTGAAGTTAATGTTAAAGTTTTTTATTTAAGATTATATTTATTTTACTGTTTTGCTTTTCTTCGAAGATTTATGTTGCTTTGCTTGCTCTCTTGTTGGAATCTTTGTTATAGATGAACTTCTTTTTAAGGAAGAACTTCTTTTTGTATCCTTTTGTTCTTGTAGTGCATTTTTCTTGGAAGTTTCTTGGTTTCGTACTTGTTCCCAATTCTTTTGCAATATCACCTCTAAGGCTGTTTTAATCTTATTGTCTACTTGGTATCTGTCCGTAGATGTTTTTGTTCCCTCAGGGGATGTTTCTGTGAATTCAATGTCTATATGTATGTTGGAGAAGATTTGTCTTTGGGGATTCTAGGGTAGCATTATATTGGTCCTAATTGATCTATTTTCTCCGTTGTTTGCGTTTTTGTAACTATATCATCGATCAAATGTTCAACCAAGTTGATGGATGTTTCTAGTAGATCTTTTTGATTGCCCTGAGTTCCTTCCAGTAATTCATTATGTAATTTGGATCTTTTTCTAGGAGGTTTTGGCATTGGTGTCGATACAAGTGGTTGTTTTGCTTCTAATGGAGTTACTGGGGTGAGCTGACGCTTCCCAGTGTCCTCCGTTGTATTGTTGCTTGTTGTTGTGTTTCATTTTCTTGTTGTTGTTCTATTGTTTCCTTGATGTCACTGGTTTGAAGTCTAAAGGTGAAGGGTTGTTTTGGTATTGTAGAAGAAGTCTGTGGCTTGTCGACTGCAGGTTCAGATCTTTGATCTTTCTGTATTTGAGTAGAATTTGGGGTCTGTACAATTGTGCTTTGGTTTGCATTGGTGTTCTTTGTTCTGGTTGTGTTTGGTACTGATTGCAATAGATAGTTTAAAGGGCAATATATTCTGTTGTGTTTGCCACTGCATAAGTAACAATCTGGTTGCTTGTCATCCTTTTTGCTATAAAAGGGCATTCCGTGTAGGAGAAATCACGAGAAAGTGTGGATTCGTGAATCAGAAAATACAAGGCCGAATTCACACTTTCGAGTGGTTTCTCTGGCTTAAACCACAAAAGGAGGCCATGTAAAAACCAATGTCACATATATGTGGCCTAAATCTCTAATTATATTGAATGTGGTGACCTGAAGATTGAAAAAAAGTGTTGATTCTGAAAATGTTCAATTGATTTAATTAAATCTTTTGTATTCTGCTGGTGCATTTGCCCTTAGCATTTATGGTGTCAAACTGGCAACTTTGCAACCATGTTCAGTGAGAATATATGAAAAAGCCTGTTCCTGTTTATTATTCAAAATAAATATAAAAATATCAGTGATTATAGGTTGAAATGATTTTGAAAAACATACATAACAGAAATGGACTGTGCACAGTGATGTGAAAAGGTAAGGTATTTCACTTTTTGCTATTTTTCAATGCATTTTACTGTGTTTTTGTACATTTTATTAAATTTTAAATAATATGTCAAAATGTTAATATAAATGTTAACATACAAATTATTGACTGCACTATCACATGACAAAACATAATTCTGTACTAATTTCTCAGAAAATACACCATCATTAAATATTTTCCCCAAAATTGGTTTGGCATCACAATCACATGTTTATTGTATTGTGTAAAATTGTTTTCAGTTTTGCTGGACTGGATAGTAAAGCTATCTGAGATCTCGGGGGTACAACAAACCAGAGAGTAATGAAAGGTCAGGATCTCAATTTAAATCTATGTACTAAGTCTGCAGTTATTGGTTTAAAGAAAATGGATTCCATTCACTGCTTCACTTTGGAAGGAGGATTTTCTCGCTGAGGATTTGCAGCATATCTCAATTAAGATACAGCAATGTGAAATGATTTAAATGTGTGTAAATGAATGTGCGTCACATGCTGTTTATTCACAAAATGTTTTGGATTGTTGGATAAAGAAAAATTGTCCTTCAGTCATACAGGATACTGCAAGAAGGTTGTTCACGAATGAAGCTTTGTGATGCTCCATCTTACATTTGGATATTGCTCTCACAGGATAGTTGTACAACTTAATCACTTGCAGTACATATACACTCAGAGATTGTAAAATTACTCATAATGTTAAAAGCAATTTTTGTTCTGAATATTAAGATTATTTAAAGTTAGTGTCAAGTTTCAAACCTTTTCATGAAATGAATATAATTTTCATATATTTTGTACAACTGTGGTTTAAATGTGTTAAATCCTTGAAATGATGTCTTGTACAACACATTTCTTAAAAAATTCAACATTATAATTGCCAGATTATGTTCACCTGAATACATTATAATCAGGGCCATTTAATTAAGCAATTTAAAAAGTGTGAATTGTTTTTCTAAAAAAGTGTTGATTCTTAACTAAAAAGTGTGAATTATCAACCTTAAAAGTGTGGATTCTGAAGCTAAAAAGTGTGGATTCGTGAAAAAGAATTCACACTTTTTCTATTGTCTGTTACCAAAAGTGTGGTTTAAGTGTAGGAGAAATCACGAGAAAGTGTGGATTCGTGAATCAGAAAATACGATCGAGGCCGAAGGCCGAGTAATTTTCTGATTCACGAATTCACACTTTCGAGTGGTTTCTCTTGCTTAAACCACAAAAAGAGGCCATGTGAAAACTAATGTTACATATACCTGGCCTAAATCTCTAATTATATTGAATGTGGTGACCTGAACATTGAAAAAAAGTGTTGATTCTGAAAATGTTCAATTTATTTAATTGAATCTTTTGTATTCTGCTGGTGCATTTGTCCTTAGCATTTATGGTGTCAAACTGGCAACTTTGCAACCATGTTCAGTGAGAATATATGAAAAAGCCTGTTCCTGTTTATTATTCAAAATAAATATAAAAATATCAGTGATTATAGGTTGAAATGATTTTGAAAAACATACATAACAGAAATTGACTGTGCACAGTGATGTGGAAAGGTAAGGTATTTCACTTTTTGCTATTTTTCATTACATTTTACCGTGTCTTTTGTACATTTTATTAAATTTTAAATTATATGTCAAAATGTTAATATAAATGTTAACATACAAATTATTGACTGCACTATCAAATGACAAAACATAATTCTGTACTAATTTCTAAGAAAATACACCATCATTAAATATTTTCCCCAAAATTGATTTAGCATCACATAATGTTTATTGTATTGTGTAAAATTGTTTTCAGTTTGGCTGGACTGGATAGCAAAGCTATCTGAGAAATCGGGGGTACAACAAACCAGAGAGTAATGAAAGGTCAGGATCTTAATTTAAATCTATGTACCGAGTCTGCAGTTATTGGTTTAAAGAAAATGGATTCCATTCACTGCTTCACTTTGGATGGAGGATTTTCTCGCTGAGGATTTGCAGCATATCTCAATTCAGATACAGCAATGTGAAATGATTTAAATGTGTGTAAATGAATGTGCGTCACATGCTGTTTATTCACAAAATGTTTTGGATTGTTGGATAAAGAAAAATTGTGCTTCAGTCATACAGGATACTGCAAGAAGCTTGTTCAGCAATGAAGCTTTGTGATGCTCCATCTTACATTTGGATATTGTTCTCACAGGATAGTTGTACAACTTAATCACTTGCAGTACATATACACTCAGAGATTGTAAAATTACTCATAATGTTAAAAGCAATTTTTGTTCTGAATATTAAGATTATTTAAAGTCAGTGTCACGTTTCAAACTTTTTTTGTGAAATGAATATAATTTTCATATATTTTGTACAACTGTGGTTTAAATGTGTTAAATCGTTGAAATGATGTCTTGTAAAACACACTTCTTAAAAAATTCAACATTATAATTGTCAGACTATGTTCACCTGATTACATTACAATCAGGGCCATTTAATTAAACAATTTAAAAAGTGTGAATTGTTTTTCTAAAAACGTGTTGATTCTTAAACTAAAACGTGTGAATTATCAACCTTAAAAGTGTGGATTCTGAAGCTAAAAAGTGTGAATTCTGAAGTAAAAAGGGTGGATTCTGAAGCAAAAAAGTGTGGATTCGTGAAAAAGAATTAACACTTTTTCTATTGTCTGTTACCAAAAGTGTGGTTTAATACAGACAAAAACATCTTTGTTGGAGGTTCCCTGTACAGTTTTTTGTAAGCCACATGGCGTATCCCATTATATATATATGGAAACTGTTTGTACATTCCTCGCTTGATATGAGTAATTTCAACAAAGTTTGATAGTAGTTGTTCAATTTCTGTATCTGTGAATTCCACTGGAATTCCTGTTAAAGTTAGTCTTCCAACAGTAAAATCTGCTGAGTTGGGTGTATAATGGTATTTTTTGCTTTTAGGATTTGTTTTGAGAAAGGTCATTAAACTGTTTCTTGATTTATCCGTATCCAAGGTGATGATATAGTTATTTGAGTTTATTCTTTGAAAGCCTTTAATCTGTACTGATTTTAGTTGAGGATCTACAGATTGTTGTATTAAGCCCAAGATATCAATTAGAATATCTTTCTGTTTTAGGGGGGGGGGGGGAGTTACTGGGCTGCACTCCTTCCACTACCAGATCAATTGATTTTGGTCTTGCATAAAAAGCCATATGCACCGTTCTGGTTGATTATCACAACCCTTATTTACTAGTACTTGTAATTGTTTATGGGTTCAAAGGTTTGAATATTCACTGATTTTGTTTGCTATCAGTTTTTACTGTACATTTGCTTGTTGTTGCACGTATGTATGTGTTACATAATACAGACAGTTGTATCGTCTGTTACTGTGTTTTTAAGGTAGGATTTCCTGCTAGTTGAGAAGAGCAGAGCTCATAATAAAGCTATTTTAGTTTTCACGACTAATACTATTCATCTCACTCCCAATTTTGGGTATTTCAGTCTGAATATTGAGTTGTGCCTAATATGCTTTTTATTTTATGATTATTAATCTTTTGAGTCTGGATGTTATATAGGTAATAAGTTTCTATTTGCTTGTGTTTTTATATCTAATATCCAATGTTAATATATCCACTTTGCGAAGAAACTACTCAGTTATCAATATCCAATTAGTTCTATTTTCATTTCAAAATATCCAACTATTGGTCGATTGATTTGATTTTTATTTACTTTTTATTCATTTTCAGTTATTCATTTTATCCAAATAGTTCTAATTTCATTTCAAAATATCCAACTTTTGGTCGATTGTTTTGATTTTTATTTACTTTTTATTCACTTTCATTTATTTATTTTGTTTACTTATTTTCATTTCTTTTGTTTTGATATCTCATTTGTGACTGCCAAAATTATTTCCTGGGTGCTTTGCCCCCTGTTGATTTACGTGCAGTCTGCTTAGTACGAGCCATTTTTACAAATGAGAGATCCTTGTATGCACCTGTTTATACATATTTCCAAACAGTAACAATCAGCATCTACTTGCACAAGACTGTGTTTTCTCTCTTTCTCCCTTATTCAACACTAAACTGGCACATATACATGTTTTATGACAACTTCTACTTTATCACTCTACTTTTTGCAGTGGTTTTTAAGTGCGAGCCTCGAAAGAGCTCGCGCTTCTACAAATCACCTTTTTTTGTCTCCGGACTTTGATGAAATTTACCTGTGCATTCTGAATTTCTCTCTCTTTCTCTCCAATACCTAAAAGGACACATGTAGTTATGCCTTTTCCCTATACATATGTCCTTTTGTGTCCGGACTTTGATGATATTGACAACACTCCAATAGCTAAAAGGACACGTTCTTTTGGCTTTTGCCCATACATATGTCCTTTTGTCTCCAGACTTTGAAGACATTGACAACACCTGTGCATTCTGAATTTCCCTCTCTTGCTCTCCAATAGTTAAAAGGACACATGTTCATTTGCCTTTTTTCGAAAATTCTAGTGCACTACTCATGTCTCTGATGGCTTTGTGTTCACGCTAGGGGACCATAACACCTTTTGGCTTTGTTTTTTCATGATCCCCCAAATATCTGATATGCATCTATAAAACATAAATATTAGTACTGGCACTAATAACAAACTTATGATAACACTGACTGTCCACTTACTTTTGGTATATATTATTCTTAAGCTTTTTATAATTCTAACACTTAAAATAAAAAAATACAAAAATCTTTATACACATACTATCTCTTCAGTTTTGGGTTACTGAGATTTTTACAATTCACCATAGGCAGCTGAGACTTTAAAAAAGTTATCAACTTTTAATTTGTACTTTTAAGTGATTTTTATTACATGGTGTTCATATGACTTGGATTATTAATCAAATTACAGACTCATTTTAGCAGACTATTAATTATGTTTAACTTAGTAGACACATTAATAAAGCCACCTTGACCTTAGGGGAAGATATGTGTTGGTGTCTGTATATGCAATAATATAAGGCATGAATACATATTTTCACATATGTATCACCTGAATTTGTATATCTGTAATCTCCAAGGAAAATATATTAGTTTTTATACATATTTACCATTATAGCCTTTCTAGGCACTTACCAAGGTATGGACTAGCACTAACAACAAAAACTCATGATAATACTGACCATCTATTTACCCTTGGTGTATGGTATTATTTAGCTGTTACTAATTCCAACACTTATAACATGGTGGCATTGTTACTTTAATCCATCGTCTCCAACTATTTTATTATCCTGAAATGCTCTACCAATCTGAGCCGATCTTGAAACTTGTGTGGAGTGAAAATGATTTTTATGCTGGTGTTCTACTGGAGCCGACCCTACAGCCGACCCTACAACTCTAGGGTCGGCTGCAAAAGTCAGGGCTCGGGGACAAAAATCTACAAAGAAGGGCAGGAAAAATCTAGGTCGGTTTCACCTCCCCAACAGGGCTTGATACATTCAGGCTTGTCTATATCTAGAGGCCAACCTGCCTTGGGGTCGGGATGTTTTCTATACAGGACTAGTCTGGAAACTACCAGGACAAGCCCTAAACCCCTAACAGACAAGCCCTAGCAGGTCCTTACAAGCCGTACTGACAAACAGACAGGACTGGAGAAACATACAGAACCCCACGACCAGACTTGCAGTCAGTATTGCCATTACACTTTTTGATGAATTTTTTTGAGAAAAAATAAACAAATCTGAAACTAGGTCAAGGATGAATATTTGGATCCCATCATGTGACCTAAACATCCAACTTTCCTTTTTTGTTATTTTAATTATAGTTTTCAGGTTTTTGCTTTAATATTATATAAGAAATAAAATCAATGCATGTCTGCTTCAATTTATGAACAAAAAAGTCATTTAAATATAAAATTGTCATTGAAAATGTTATATTCTGTGGAAAAAAACAGAGAGATGTGCTTCCAACAGTATCTCACATGACAATGAAACCCTCTTGCTTGTTGCTACCTTTTATACTCTGATTTCGAGCTTCTGGGAAAGACCCTGCTGTAGTTCTAGTCACGTGATGGGGGCCAAACATTTACTATTGACCTAGTTTTCCAATATGTTGATTGGTTGACATTTGATCCTCTTTTTCCCCAAAAATTGCTTATGGGTTTCTATAGTGAGAAGAAATATCTTGTGATTGGATCCAAATAGTTTGTTAACTTTTTTTTGAATTGCTCTGGTGAAATATGCCGAGAATTTGTTTATTATGTGACTAAATAAACAACTTTTTAAGGTTTCTCAATTATTTAAAGCATACATGTGGACCTTTACTATCTCTTAACTTCAAAATTATGATCACTTGCACTGATTTTTCTCATTCTGATATAATTTTTTGTCATATTTTCATCTCACATCATGCCACAAATGGATTGCAAATGAGCAGTACTTAAGTTGCAAAAGACAAGCCGGCAACAAGTAAAGGACAAGCCTGGAAGGGTTACAGGCAAGCCTGGAAGTAATAAGACAAGACGTGAAGTGACTAGGACAAGTATGTTACCAATGGGGTGGAGCCTTGGTCAGGAATAAGAGTCAGGGAGGGTCAGGGAAATATCAAACATGTTAGATATTTTGCCGTTTCTCCCCGACAGGCCTGGAAACTACAACCGACCCTAACCGACTATGTAAACATTGTTCCTGACCCTCCAAAAATGCTTAGTTGCTGACAGGTCAGCTCCAGTGGAACACCAGCATAAGACAAGTCAGCCCATAGAAAAACTCTTCGCATAACTGCACTGTGAAATAGGAAAATATTTAAACCAAATTCATTCCAAGAGCAACACATTAGTGTTAACACATAAAATCAACATATAGATGGCTATATCATTTTTTTATTATTATTTTACAGACTGTGTGCTGTAAAAAGATATCTTTTTAAACATAAAATTTATTTCATTTTTCACAGCAACAAAAACATAGTAGAGCTGAGCCATTAGGGTTTACAGGTGAGCCCAAAGTCTTATAACAAATTTAAAAATGTACACAATCAAATAATTTAACCAACAGCCCAGTAAACATTAGAAACGTTTTTTAAATGGTTTAAACATTTACAAAACATTTTTAAAACCTAATTAAACCCTATCTTTGGTTTTTTAAACGTTTCTAAGTAAACGTTTATGCTGTAATGTTTAAAAAACATTTTATAAACATTCTCTATACAAACGTTTTTTCCGAAAACGTTTATAAAATAACTCAAGAAGCTAGGTTTGACTGGAAATGTTTAAAAAACATTTATAAAATAGCTGAAGAAATTAAGGTTTTGCTGGAAATGTTTTTCAAACATTCATCAGGAAATGTTTGATAAACAGTACACATAAAATGTTTAAACAACACTGCTTGTCAAATGTTTTAAAAACATTCTATCAAAAACGTTTTTTAAACCCATATTTTTAAACCTTCAAACATGTCCAAACAAAGATGGCGGTGAGCAATAATAGGGGATTTTAGAGGACTTTGTCAAAAATTGCCCCACATGCAATCCTTAAAAGTAAGAATTGAATGGGGGCACAAGTTCTAAGCCACTATCTATCTATTTTAGACATAAAAATAATATTTTCAATAGTGAGCAACCGTACAAAGATGTTGAATTTGACCTCTGACCCCATTATTATTCAGACATTATGTTCATTTATAATGTTTTTCTAACATTTATCATTAAACGTTTAATAAACGGTTTTCATAAAATGTTTTAAAAACATTCTATTACAAATGGTTTTTGTACCCATCATTTTTTAACCTTTGCCAAACGTTTCCTTTCAAATGTTTGCAAAACCCAAAAATCTTTACTGGGAGTGAATATTAGGAAAAAATAGAAATAAAAACAGCTCGTTGGATGTGTATATCTGATTATTTATATCAATATCTTATCATGGTTTTATATACCTTTAATGAAAACAGGCTATATCTACTGATTACAATGCTACCCCACACATGTATGTAATATTATTGGGATGAGACTTCACATGGAGGGAGATGCCTTCAGAAATTATGGGGTGACTTGGCAATGGGGATGAGTTGTCTTGATAACCCCAAAACTTATCATCTGAGCTTGTTTCTACCAGGACATGTCTTTAGTTGCTTTTGGAAATATCATCAATGTATGTTTTGGGAAAACTTGTCAGTTATAGCTTCAAACTTACAGCGCAAACTGTTGCCTCATTCAAGCCAACCCAGTAAACATTAGAAACATTTTAAAATAGTTTAAATGTTTACAAAACATTTTTGAAACCTATTTAAACCTTATCTAATGGTTTTCTAAACATTTCCAAGTAAACAGTTACACTGTAATGTTTAAAAAATGTTTTATAAGCATTTTCTATATAAACATTTTTACTTAAAACGTTTAGCAAACATTTATAAAATAACTCAAGATTCTAGGTTTGACTGGAAACGCTTTTTATACCTTTATAAAATAGCTGAAGAAACGAAGGTAATGCTAGAAATGTTTTGCAAACATTTATCATTAAATGTTTGATAAACAGTACATATAAAATGTTTAAAAGATAATTTGGTGACAATGTTTTATAAATATATGCTCTAAAAATGTTTTACAAACAGTTAATAGCAAGTGGTTTTCATACCCATCATTATAAAATGTTTTTGAAATCTTTTATATCAAATGTTTTAAAAACATTCTATCAAAAACGTTTTTTTAACCTCTATTTTCATAATGCTTATTAAACTTTCACCTTCAAATTTAAATATGTCCAAAAAATGATAGTGGTGAGCTATAATAGGGGATTTTAGAGGACTTTGTCAAAAATTGCCCCGCATGCAATCCCTTAAGGTAAGGATTGAATGAGGGCACAATTTCTAAGCCACTACCTTATAATTTTAGACATAAAATAATATTTTCATAATGGAGCAACTTTAAAAAGATATTGAATTTGACCTCTGACCTCATTATTATTCAGAAATTATTACGTTCATTTGTGATGTTTTTCTAACATTAATCACTAAATGTTTAATAAACAGTATACATAAAATGTTTTGAAAACATTCTATTATAAATGGTATTCTGACACATCATTTTTAAACCTTTGCCAAACGTTTCCTTTCAAACCAGGGCCGGGATTCACAAAAGGTCTTAAGCAAAAAATTGTCATAACTTTAAGAGAAAAGTCTTAACTTTTGTCATAAAGTTAAGACTTTTTTTTTGCTTAGACAAAATGGGATTCACAAAAGGTCTTAGACAAAAATTTGTCCTAGATTTTGTCATAACTTTAAGACCACTGCAGGGCAGACTTAAGTCATTTTTAAAATATTCCATTGCATGTGTTTACATTTTACCCTTGGTTATGCCAACAACATATATACTATGGGGATCTATACCTCCTATAAAAGCAATTTCTGTGGATTGTAATTTACATCATTTAATTACCTATAAATTTCCACATTTTACCTTCTTGTGGTAAAAATATTGTCATAAAAATGGCTGACTCACAATAAAACACAAAGACTACTATTTTTACATAATTTTACAAAAAAAATAACAAATCTGTTTTATAATTTTAAAGAGCATGTTTGGTGTATTTATTGATGAAAAATATTTTTGTTTTACTAAGATTTGTTAATTTGAATTCAAAGTAGTTCAGACTTTTTGCACAAATTTTGTCTCAGCTAAGATTTTGCTAAGCTCTTTTTGTGAATCCCAATTTAACAGAAATCTTAGCTAAGACAACAGTCATAACTTTAAGACTGGTCTAAGCAAAAAAATTGCCTAAGAGTTAAGACCTTTTGTGAATCCCGGCCCAGAAGTATAAGCCAGGATGGAATAAAATTTTTATTAGTACACACATACCGTACACTAATTCACACTCACATATATATACTAACTAACATTTACTAAACTTACACACACACCCACACACATTTACTAATAAATTACTAAGCTGCTCATCACTAAAATGTTACTAAAATTAATTAATTGTGTCAAGATTGGTAGAATTCAAAACATTAGTGAGTTTCTAAAAGACAAAGAATTACTAACATTTAAGCGACTTCCAAGACATTAGTAATTTATTAAAAAGCTGTGAGTTACTGACAGTTAAGGGTGGCATTAAAAGTTAACAATAAATATTTTTTCCACAAGACACCAAGTAAGCCCGGACTAACAGGTTATTATTGAGTGTGAAGTGGGTTAGTGGTTTTAATGGGTACAATCATAAGTGTATTGTTATGGGAGAACTTATCAGTCATAACTTCAAACTTACAGTGCAAGTTGTTGCCTGATTAAATGATTGATTTGCCTTAGGTTTTCACTTAAACAGGGACAGGAGATTGGAGTATCTTGTCTGCAGTGTGTTGATCAACATACGAATCAAAGGAAATTATGTCATTTCAATCGAAAGCAAATATTTTACTATGCACACAATATTCCGGTTTTATCAAATGTAAATTTAGAACGCCTTTCTGTATTCTGTCCAATGATCTCTCTTGTTTTGGTCATATGACCTAGGCATCCGAACAAGAGGACAGGTGCGAAAACTTTTTTTCTGAAGTGCCATGAAGGGATAATTGTTTATGTTTACAAATATTTGTCAGAGTGCTACATATTTCACCAGAAAGGATTATTATGGAGCCCCAAAATGTTACAGCGGAGCTGTAATTCTTGGATAAACTGTTTTGTTCAAAATTGACGGGATATTTGTTTTTGTTTATTCCAGGTGTGCTTTCGTAAGAAATCGTGATTAATGAAAGTAATCAAGGAAAGGTTATTTTAGGCCCAGCAAAATCTTGGATAACAACCTTGCCTCAATAGAACTTTGCATATAGCATGGATGTCATAACCGAATAAATTCAATTATGTGCGAAGGTACAGGGCCAGATATTACTCGGGCGATAATGTGTGGTTTAGACGATGTTAATGAGAAAATACGGGCACATGTAATAAATTGGTTACCAAGTAAGAAAAAATTCGTGACAATATTATGGATATTCAATGCCCTTCTTTCACATGCTTGTGGTCAGAATTTAGGTGAGTATTTTTTTTTTCAATTTCCCAAATTCAGTTGTATGGCCAGTGCATGGAATTCTGGCCAGTCTTCGTATTTTCAGGGTTTACCGAATCGTTACTGCCTTGCTTCCAATTATCGCCAGACAGCATTCAAATAGGCATAACTTCACCAAAAATTGGGTGTCAAGAGGTTTCACGGAGACAAGTCTAATCACCGCATGGAAACATTCACCGAATGGAGAAACAATCACCGAATGAAAATTAATTTTAAATGGGCGATAATTGGGAGCTTTTATGCACGTGAATTTGTAAAGGAACTTGATAGACCGAGTTTCTGTCCCGTCGCCAATTGCTATTGATATACTGATGGACGCAATGGCTATGGACAGAGTTCCCATGTAGTGGTGGTGGACCAATTCACGCCCGGGTACCAATTCACGCCCACCCCTAAATTTATCCAAAACAATCACAGTTAAACAATAAATTACAAATGTAAATGATCCATTTGATGATTATCTATTATGTGGTAAACATCTTCTCCATAAAAAATTATAAATCTTCAAGAAAATTGAGGGTGGGCCTGAATTGGTACCCGGGCGTGAATTGGTCCACCACCACTACCTGTTTTCTGTGTAAATCTCGAACTATGAACAATCATTGCAGTTACTTTTAAAAGTCCTTGTTATGTCTATATACTGTATCCAGTTTGCAAGACATATATTGTTAAACTAAACTGCTTTTGCAAACCAGGAACTTCTTTTGTAGATAACTTTGTAACGTCGAAGGTTTGTTTACATTTATAAAAACAGGTTCAAATATATTCATGACAGTTTGATTGGCATGAAATATTAGTGAATGGCACATATACATACCTTAAAGAAACCAAATAACACTTTATACTTGTGGTAAGATGTGTACAGATATGCCGTTCAAAATTTACACAGAAAACAAGTACATGTGAGCTCTGTCCCTCGCCATTAATTGTGTGCATCGGTTTTTCAACAGCAATTGGCGACGGGACAGAAACTCGGTCTAGGAACTTGATTGCAAACAGGTATGACTGTTGCAAATAGGTTTTAAATAGAAGTGGCAAAGTGGCAGTACACCCAAGTACCATTATGTCTGGAGAACCATGTAATCAGTGATCATCCACAATAATCAGTACTGTCTAGATGAAACTGTGGAGGGAAAGCGGATGAAAGTTCCACTGTCCCCCCAGCCTCAAGACAGTGATATCTTGCTAATGAGGAGGTACTACACAGTATTGAAAGCTGATGCAAAGTACCGAAGACACATAACATGGGTGGAAAGGTTGCCAGATGGATTGGATGAGGGGATACTTAAGAAGGCTCTGGTTGAATACGCAGGTACCTACCCTGGATTAATCCAACACAGGAATTCCAAACACACAAACACCTGTTATTTGCGAACACCAAGTGACATTTTGCATAAAATAGACTTGCAGATAAAAGGTACACAACCCAAGGAGCTGTATAAAAAATGATCAGCAATGCAAGCATTGACAAGGCACCTCGCGATATAAAACAGATAAAAAACAGAAAGTACATTGCCAAGAAGAGTGACCGCCACCATCACAGCAACAACCAAGCAGATCATATACAGATGGTGATGAACATGCTTTCTTCACATTCCTTTGTGCAGCAAATCATACAAGATAAAAATTGTTCTCCTTCAGTTACTCTGTATACAAATGAAATGCTTCAGGACATGAAAAGCATACTGAAACATCACCCAGAAACTATAATTGGTGTGGACAGGACCTTCAATTTGGGGGAGGTGTACATTACCACAACTGTGTACAAAAAATGTCTCACTTATAAGGAAGACAACTAGTGACCATCCCATCTTTGCTGGCCGTCTGACGTCTGTTCCTACACACCCAGGGAAACTATGACACCTACTACACTTTTTTCTCACACCTGGCTCTGAAACTGCGCGCTGTTAGTGAGATCTAGCGATCGTAATCTAGTAATGCTGAGATGCACTAAACATTTGAAAGATAATGTACAGTCATACTTGAAGGACAAAGTTGGTATGAGCATTTCAGAAAGAAGCCGAATGAGTAATGAGCTATTTGGCGAAAATGGGATAGTGTGGGCCAATATCAAGCTAGTCTTTCAAGAAAAATGCAAAGCCTTCCTCAACTCTTGGGCTGACTTTCCAGTAGTAATCAAATACATCTCCTCTAAAGTACTACCAGTGATTGAACAAAATGTATTAAGACCATTTTGGGAAATGGGCACTCCAGTCATGTGGACCAACAACAATGCCGAGTCTCTTAACAATGTTATAAAGCACTCAACAGACTGAAAGGTGAAACAGCTGCCTGACTTGATAGAATGTCTGTATGGAGTGGCAGCATTTCAGGTCAAAGAGACAGAAAGGGCCTTAGTCAACAACGGAGAATTTGTGATGTCCAAAGAGTATGAGAAGTACAACATACCTTTAAATGTGTGGCTCACAAAATCAAATGCCGAAAGGGAGCATCTGTTTCACCGATTTCTATACTGCTGAAGACCAGCTACTCAAGGTTACAGTGTCTCCACTGACATGAAACTCACCATACCCATTGTCGCAAAGACTGGGGAAAAACCGAACCAGAGGCGCCGCAAAAGAGCAGAAAGGACTCAATCAAAAAAAACAAACACTGACACTTAATTACAGGTTAAGGTTTAATGATAGTGCTGAATATATGTTGACAGTAATAACCATAAATGTACAAATAATTAATGACGCATGTCAAAATATTTTAAACCTAACAAAATAATGTCAGCAATTTTTAAATGTTTCATACAAATGTATTATGTGCTTTAAAAATTGAAATTAATAAAATATACTTGAATTAAATGAATATATTTAGCTTTCAATCTCCGTTTGGTGTTTAGACCGGCCTGTTTCACAGTCGAGAAGTTACGCTGTCTTGGTCGTTTTGTTGTTAATTTGGAAGATTCGCGGTAAAGTGGGAGAAGCTTCGCATGAATTTCGCTATCTTTGATAATGATAAAGGCACACAGCCTATTGACTGCCTTCTTTTCACTTCAATTTATATGGCCACATTATGTACAAGCTAATTGATAAACAGAAAAACTCTTAACTTCTTTGAAGTCAATTATTAGGATTATTAATTCATTGTGACTATTTTACCGACAATCGTCAGTAAAATAGAGCATGGCTATTTTACCGACAGCAGAATAAGGTTCAGGCTATTTTAATGCAGTGTATTTAGCTTCTGATTGATTGTTTCCATTTGTTGTTTGTATACAATTAATTAATAGTGTTATTACTGATACTTTCCATTTCCCTCCTTAATATTTTCACAAAATCAAAGACAATTTAGCTACCACTTTCCCCAAATTTCCCTAACAAAATAATCACTAAAATGCACTAACAAAATTGATTATGTGTAAAACAGAATTTTGTACACTGATAAATTGTTCAACCCAATGTGTAAAACCCTATTTTTAATACTATAAGTAGTCAGAGATACAGCCAGAACCTGATTCTGCTGACCGTCGGCAAAATAAGGCATGCTCTATTTTACCGACGACTGTCGGCAGAATAGCCACTGTGTTATTAATTAGAGACATTAAGCCCTTATAGTGCATCAAGTAATTCCTACCACACTAGAATGCCTAATCCTAGCTGGTCAAAATAATTGCAGTCAGTATATATGTCACAGTGGAAACTCCAATCCAGTGCCATTTCTAATTCCCCTAGTGGTAGTTCCAGTTGGAACTACCACTAGTGCTACTTCCAATTGGAACTACCACTAGTGCCATTTCTAATCCTTTGCTGATAAACAACAATTAGAAGTAGCACTAGTGCTAGTTCCAATTGGAACTACCACTAGAGGAATTAGAAATGGCACTAGTGGTAGTTCCAATTAGAACTACCACTAGGGGAATTAGAAATGGCCCTGACTCTTGATATGACTTCTCATGAAGAAGTTCATCATTGATCACAAACTGTTTATTTACATACAGTAAATGATAATACATACAGTATTCACATACAGTAAATGACAATACATACAATACACAATATGACGTCATTTCACAAGTTTTAATGTTTTATATCACTTGAGGAACCACTGGATTGGAAGTCTTCAGACAGTATAGCACATTTCTGGCACTAAGTTTTTGTACTTTAAAGTTTTTTGAAACCCAGTACTTAAAGAAGCTACAACTTGGTCATATTTGTGAAACTTTAGTTAATAACTATTCACTGTTGTTTCCAAAAGTTAAACTGACCATTGCCTAGATGGGCTGGTCTTATATAGACACAGTAGTACAGTTAATTACAGAAATGTATTCCTTTGATGGGCCCCTTTTATGTGTTCTAAAGAAAGATAGATCAAAATGATGACATGGATTACCTGCATAACTATAATCTAGAATATTAAAGCAAATTGCTGCTCTGGCGAGAGCTGCTCGTCTGAGCAGATATCACAATTAAAGGGACAAAATGGGGTAATTGCAATTCAGATTAGAAATTAGTGTTGTCACAAAAATGTTGATTGATGATTTTAGAAATTACACCTTTCAAAGATTTAGTGCCATTTCTAATTCCCCTAGTGGTAGTTCCAATTGGAACTACCACTAGTGCTATTTCTAACTCCCCTAGTGCTGCTTCCAATTAGAAGTACAACTAGTGGTAGTTATGTCCACCCCCCTGGGGGGTGGATATATTATTTTTGCTTTTTTCGCCGTCCGATGTCCGATGTCCGGCGTCCGGCGTCCGATGTCCGGCGTCACGCATGGTTTCCGCTCATTTAAAGGAAAAGTATTAGAGCTATTGTCACCAAATTTGGTATGCAGGCTTATTGGGTCAGTAGCTTGCTTGGGATTGCTTTTGGCTGTTGTACCTCTTTTGCTTACTGAGTAATACTTAAGTACAGCTATTTTCAGTACCCATTGGTTTCCGTGCATTTAAGCCAAAATAATTAAAGATATTTTACTACAATTTTGAATACAAGATTGTTATGTCCATAGCTCGCTTGGTATTGCATTTGGGACTGATAGCTTTGTCAGTACATGAGTAATAGCCATTTAAGTACTTCATTGTGTATTTTCAGTACTACTTTTGAGTAATTTGCTTCTATCTCCTTAACCGTGCGAGATAGAGCGATTTCGGCAAAATTTTCGACCCGCAGGGTATCTGAGGAGTGTACTCTTTGCAATTTTCAAAAAATTTTCCCCTCCCCAAAAATGGCGGCCATTTTGAATTTTCGAATTTTTGCCAAAAATGGCAAAACACAAATTTGCTTCTATCTCCTTAACCGTGCGAGATAGAGCGATTTCGTCGAAATTTTCGACCCACAGGGTATCTAAGGAATGTAATATTTGCAATTTTCCAAAAATTTTCCCCTCCCCAAAAATGGCGGCCATTTTGAATTTTTGAATTTTTGCCAAAAATGGCAAAACACAAATTTGCTTCTATCTCCTTAACCGTGCGAGATAGAGCGATTTCGTCGAAATTTTCGACCCACAGGGTATCTAAGGAATGTAATATTTGCAATTTTCAAAAAAATTTCCCCTCCCCAAAAATGGCGGCCATTTTGAATTTTCGAATTTTTGCCAAAAATGGCAAAACACAAATTTGCTTCTATCTCCTTAACCGTGCGAGATAGAGCGATTTCGGCAAAATTTTCGACCCACAGGGGATCTAAGGAATGCAATCTTTGCAATTTTCCAAAAATTTTCCCCTCCCCAAAAATGGCGGCCATTTTGAATTTTCGAATTTTTGCCAAAAATGGCAAAACACTAATTTGCTTCTATCTCCTTAACCGTGCGAGATAGAGCGATTTCGGCAAAATTTTCGACACACAGGGTATCTAAGCAATGCAATCTTTGCAATTTTCAAAATATTTTCCCCTCCCCAAAAATGGCGGCCATTTTGAATTTTTGCCAAAAATGGCAAAACACAAATTTGCTTCTATCTCCTTAACCGTGCGAGATAGAGCGATTTCGTTGAAATTTTCGACCCACAGGGTATCTAAGGAATGCAATCTTTGCAATTTTCCAAAAATTTTCCCCTCCCCAAAAATGGCGGCCATTTTGAATTTTCGAATTTTTGCCAAAAATGGCAAAACACAAATTTGCTTCTATCTCCTTAACCGTGCGAGATAGAGCGATTTCGTCGAAATTTTCGACCCACAGGGTATCTAAGGAATGTAATATTTGCAATTTTCAAAAAAATTTCCCCTCCCCAAAAATGGCGGCCATTTTGAATTTTCGAATTTTTGCCAAAACTGGCAAAACACAAATTTGCTTCTATCTCCTTAACCGTGCGAGATAGAGCGATTTCGGCAAAATTTTCGACCCACAGGGGATCTAAGGAATGCAATCTTTGCAATTTTCCAAAAATTTTCCCCTCCCCAAAAATGGCGGCCATTTTGAATTTTCGAATTTTTGCCAAAAATGGCAAAACACTAATTTGCTTCTATCTCCTTAACCGTGCGAGATAGAGCGATTTCGGCAAAATTTTAGACGCACAGGGTATCTAAGCAATGCAATCTTTGCAATTTTCAAAATATTTTCCCCTCCCCAAAAATGGCGGCCATTTTGAATTTTCGAATTTTTGCCAAAAATGGCAAAACACAAATTTGCTTCTATCTCCTTAACCGTGCGAGATAGAGCGATTTCGTCGAAATTTTCGACCCACAGGGTATCTAAGCAATGCAATCTTTGCAATTTTCCAAAAATTTTCCCCTCCCCAAAAATGGCGGCCATTTTGAATTTTCGAATTTTTGCCAAAAATGGCAAAACACTAATTTGCTTCTATCTCCTTAACCGTGCGAGATAGAGCGATTTCGGCAAAATTTTCGACCCACAGGGTATCTAAGCAATGCAATCTTTGCAATTTTCAAAATATTTTCCCCTCCCCAAAAATGGCGGCCATTTTGAATTTTTGCCAAAAATGGCAAAACACAAATTTGCTTCTATCTCCTTAACCGTGCGAGATAGAGCGATTTCGTCGAAATTTTCGACCCACAGGGTATCTAAGGAATGCAATCTTTGCAATTTTCCAAAAATTTTCCCCTCCCCAAAAATGGCGGCCATTTTGAATTTTCGAATTTTTGCCAAAAATGGCAAAACACAAATTTGCTTCTATCTCCTTAACCGTGCGAGATAGAGCGATTTCGTCGAAATTTTCGACCCACAGGGTATCTAAGGAATGTAATATTTGCAATTTTCAAAAAAATTTCCCCTCCCCAAAAATGGCGGCCATTTTGAATTTTCGAATTTTTGCCAAAACTGGCAAAACACAAATTTGCTTCTATCTCCTTAACCGTGCGAGATAGAGCGATTTCGGCAAAATTTTCGACCCACAGGGGATCTAAGGAATGCAATCTTTGCAATTTTCCAAAAATTTTCCCCTCCCCAAAAATGGCGGCCATTTTGAATTTTCGAATTTTTGCCAAAAATGGCAAAACACTAATTTGCTTCTATCTCCTTAACCGTGCGAGATAGAGCGATTTCGGCAAAATTTTAGACGCACAGGGTATCTAAGCAATGCAATCTTTGCAATTTTCAAAATATTTTCCCCTCCCCAAAAATGGCGGCCATTTTGAATTTTCGAATTTTTGCCAAAAATGGCAAAACACAAATTTGCTTCTATCTCCTTAACCGTGCGAGATAGAGCGATTTCGTCGAAATTTTCGACCCACAGGGTATCTAAGGAATGCAATCTTTGCAATTTTCCAAAAATTTTCCCCTCCCCAAAAATGGCGGCCATTTTGAATTTTCGAATTTTTGCCAAAAATGGGAAAACACAAATTTGCTTCTATCTCCTTAACCGTGCGAGATAGAGCGATTTCGTCGAAATTTTCGACCCACAGGGTATCTAAGGAATGCAATCTTTGCAATTTTCCAAAAATTTTCCCCTCCCCAAAAATGGCGGCCATTTTGAATTTTCGAATTTTTGCCAAAAATGGCAAAACACAAATTTGCTTCTATCTCCTTAACCGTGCGAGATAGAGCGATTTCGGCTAAATTTTCGACACACAGGGTATCTAACCAATGCAATCTTTGCAATTTTCAAAATATTTTCCCCTCCCCAAAAATGGCGGCCATTTTGAATTTTTGCCAAAAATGGCAAAACACAAATTTGCTTCTATCTCCTTAACCGTGCGAGATAGAGCGATTTCGTCGAAATTTTCGACCCACAGGGTATCTAAGGAATGTAATATTTGCAATTTTCAAAAAATTTTCCCCTCCCCAAAAATGGCGGCCATTTTGAATTTTCGAATTTTTGCCAAAAATGGCAAAACACAAATTTGCTTCTATCTCCTTAACCGTGCGAGATAGAGCGATTTCGTCGAAATTTTCGACCCACAGGGTATCTAAGGAATGCAATCTTTGCAATTTTCCAAAAATTTTCCCCTCCCCAAAAATGGCGGCCATTTTGAATTTTCGAATTTTTGCCAAAAATGGCAAAACACAAATTTGCTTCTATCTCCTTAACCGTGCGAGATAGAGCGATTTCGTCGAAATTTTCGACCCACAGGGTATCTAAGGAATGCAATCTTTGCAATTTTCCAAAAATTTTCCCCTCCCCAAAAATGGCGGCCATTTTGAATTTTCGAATTTTTGCCAAAAATGGCAAAACACAAATTTGCTTCTATCTCCTTAACCGTGCGAGATAGAGCGATTTCGTCGAAATTTTCGACCCACAGGGTATCTTAGGAATGCAATATTTGCAATTTTCAAAAAAAATTTCCCCTCCCCAAAAATGGCGGCCATTTTGAATTTTCGAATTTTTGCCAAAAATGGCAAAACACAAATTTGCTTCTATCTCCTTAACCGTGCGAGATAGAGCGATTTCGGCAAAATTTTCGACCCACAGGGGATCTAAGGAATGCAATCTTTGCAATTTTCCAAAAATTTTCCCCTCCCCAAAAATGGCGGCCATTTTGAATTTTCGAATTTTTGCCAAAAATGGCAAAACACTAATTTGCTTCTATCTCCTTAACCGTGCGAGATAGAGCGATTTCGGCAAAATTTTCGACGCACAGGGTATCTAAGCAATGCAATCTTTGCAATTTTCAAAAAATTTTCCCCTCCCCAAAAATGGCGGCCATTTTGAATTTTCGAATTTTTGCCAAAAATGGCAAAACACAAATTTGCTTCTATCTCCTTAACCGTGCGAGATAGAGCGATTTCGTCGAAATTTTCGACCCACAGGGTATCTAAGGAATGCAATCTTTGCAATTTTCAAAAAATTTTCCCCTCCCCAAAAATGGCGGCCATTTTGAATTTTCGAATTTTTGCCAAAAATTGCAAAACACAAATTTGCTTCTATCTCCTTAACCGTGCGAGATAGAGCGATTTCGTCGAAATTTTCGACCCACAGGGTATCTAAGGAATGCAATCTTTGCAATTTTCCAAAAATTTTCCCCTCCCCAAAAATGGCGGCCATTTTGAATTTTCGAATTTTTGCCAAAAATGGCAAAACACAAATTTGCTTCTATCTCCTTAACCGTGCGAGATAGAGCGATTTCATCGAAATTTTCGACCCACAGGGTATCTAAGGAATGTAGTATTTGCAATTTTCAAAAAATTTTCCCCTCCCCAAAAATGGCGGCCATTTTGAATTTTCGAATTTTTGCCAAAAATGGCAAAACACAAATTTGCTTCTATCTCCTTAACCGTGCGAGATAGAGCGATTTCGTCGAAATTTTCGACCCACAGGGTATCTAAGGAATGCAATCTTTGCAATTTTCCAAAAATTTTCCCCTCCCCAAAAATGGCGGCCATTTTGAATTTTCGAATTTTTGCCAAAAATGGCAAAACACAAATTTGCTTCTATCTCCTTAACCGTGCCAGATAGAGTGATTTCGTCAAAATTTTCGACCCACAGGGTATCTGAGCATTGTACTCTTGGTAATTTCTAAAAAATTTTCCCCTCCCCTAAAATGGCGGCCATTTTGAATTTTCAAATTTTTGCCAAAAATGGCAAAACACAAATTTGCTTCTATCTCCTTAACCATGCGAGATAGAGTGATTTCGTCGAAATTTTCAACCCACAGGGTATCTAAGGAATGTAATCTTTGCAATTTTCAAAAAATTTTCCCCTCCCCAAAAATGGCAGCCATTTTGAATTTTCGAATTTTTGCCCAAAATGGAAAAACACAAACTGGCCTTAACCGTGCAAAATAGAGTTATTTTGTTGAAATTTTCGACCCATAGGGTATCTAAGAAATGTACTCTTGGCAATTTTCAAAAAAATTTCCTTTTCCCAATAATGGCGGCCATTTTGAATTTTCAAATTTTTGCCAAAAATAGAAAAACAGGAATTGGCTTCTATCTTCTTAACCGTGCAAGATAGAGTGATTTCGTCAAAATTTTCAACCCAACCAATGCAAAAAGGCATGAAGCTGAAATAAATTACATCTACACTATCAAATATTTAAGCATCATTGATATATTTTACAAATGAAACAGGGTCTTGTAAGACTACTGTACAATTTGGGCAAAAGGTTCATGGGTGGACATTACACATGATAATGTGTGTTCTTCTATGCTATCCTGTTTCTATTCGCATCTACTATCAACAGGGCGGCCTATTTCTAGTTCCAATTGGAAGCAGCACTAGGGGAATTAGAAATGACACTAGTGGTAGTTCCAATTGGAAGTAGCACTAGTGGTAGTTCCAATTGGAACTACCACTAGGGGAATTAGAAATGGCACTGGATT
Organism: Sabellastarte sp. h YS-2021; assembly: GCA_964017235.1. Lineage (NCBI taxonomy): Eukaryota > Metazoa > Annelida > Polychaeta > Sabellida > Sabellidae > Sabellastarte > Sabellastarte sp. h YS-2021. The sequence goes on along the minus strand of OZ024931.1, from coordinate 44,541,399 downwards.
GGAGTTTCCACTGTGACATATACATGTAGAATTAATTGTACTAGTTGCTTACAAAATATATATAAAATACGAAGTGGTTACAGATCAGACTTTTATCGGAACTGTAAACGAGGGGTTAGAAGTCCGAGTCCAATAATTAAATGAAAATAGACGTAAGATGTTGGTGTAACTCAGAACCAAATTCAAAACTTGATTTTATTTATCTAACAATATTTTATATGTATATCATATTTTATAAATAGAATACAATTCTCGGACTTCTCGCAAGCTAGTACATAAGGATATATGATGTCACAGATTTCCCTGGGATTTTTCCAGCAATATTTAACAAGTAAAGCAGGTGCTTGCATATCAAATACCCAACTCATTAATACCCATGAGGATTTCCTGCCAATATTTAAAAAGAATGGCTGCTTGCAGATCAAATACTACAAATTCGCAGACAATGTTTTATAAATAGAATAGAATTCTCTTACTTACAAGCTAGATAAAGAAGTATATTTACCCTAATATACGCATTAAAAATCCGACCACGGATTCGTAACAAGAATGTTAGAATTCCGATGTCGGAACTGTAAGCACGTCCTATAAAATGCCATATCTGAGTATAATTTAACATTATCATTAGATCTACAATTAAAAACTGAAAACAATGGTACTTCAATTATCAAAATCCATCCCTAAGTAAAGATTTTATGTCACTCTGAACTTAAAAGAAAATATGAAAGTTTGCCGTGAATTCTCCAGTGAGTTTTACCGCGAAACCTCTTGTAATCAAAAGTAGCACCCCAAGCCTAGAAAATAAGGTTAACTTATTTGGAGAAACTTCAGCTATGGCATTGCAGTATTTTGTCTTACTTTACGTCATTGTATGTCAAGACATGAAGCTCCCCAGAAAACTATTTTAAGCATGATAGAACAAATACACAACAAAAAGCTTTCAACATTTATGGCTATCACTCAACGCAAGCATTTTATTTATTGGTGGCTATAGTTAGTAGCAAGGCAGTACATATTTTGGCCTATTTTGTGTATTTTACCATTAAACAGGGCAAAAATAATCTGAGAGTCATTGTTTTTCAATAAACATCTTTGTTTCAATCAAGCTGTGCAATTAAATTTGTGACAGTTGCAATTTATCACTTGCCTGTTGGGTTGATAAAATGGTAAACCCTTATACCACTGGGGTTTTGTCTCTTTTTTTGAGATTTACTCCCATTTTGCAGTGTAGAAGATTTATCAGTATATTTCATTTGAAGTGGATATGAATCGAGTTGCTTATATTTAACATTTTTAACATATTTCAGATTCCTGATAAATAAACATTATGTTAGAACTTGGGTCCTCATATATTTCTTGAGTTTACATGTACAAGTACAAACTAGTTGATAATTACAATGTCACAGATATAACGGCAAACTATTTGTTAGTGGTGGTGGACCAATTCATGCCCTTGTACCTATTCATGTCCACTCTCAGTTTCCTAAAGGATTTATAGTTTTTGATGGAAAATATGTCTACCATGTTACAGATAATTATAAAATTGATCACATATATTGGTAATGTATTGTTTAACTGTGACTGTCTTTAATTTAAGGGTGGGCGTAAATAGTTATATGGATGTGAATTGGTCCATCACCACTAAATATAAGGTCACAGATATGAGGTAATTGACGACATGCATGATGATCTTTGATCTCCAACAATGTTTCATCTTCGTTTTTTACAATTAGGTCACCAGAGCAACTCGCATTAATATTCATGCATGTCTAGAAAATATGAGGAACCCAAATTTTAAAAAAGTTACCTTCTCATTCATATACATATTATACATAATATAGATAAAAAAATCAGAGAAAAGTGCAGTGGCCTAGCCTGAGTTTTAACAAGATTGGTAGGCATTTTATGACTAATTTCTGTTGCCCTAAAGTCTTTAATTGGGAAATACTTTGGATACTTAATTAAACATTAATTTAGTAACATAGATGGGTTTCTACTTAAACCTGTATTGGAGTTTCCACAATGACCAGTTGCTATTTAATATTTATCTGCCTGTCGGTGGCCAAAGGCTGTGATCGGAGGATTATAAAACTCCTTCCATACGTGCATATCTTATTAAAAAGGCCTTATATCTCCCTTACCATTGCTCCTAGGGGTTTAGAATGTGAAAACAACTTATAGGAAGTCATGGCCTGAGAATCTTGTTCAATGTTGAATTTGACCCTTGACCCCTGCTTTAAGGTTGAATAGGGTCCTCATACTAAAACATCCTTATATCTACTTTGTCTTTGCTCCTAGGGCTTCACAATGACAAAAACAGCCCATCTCCTCATTCTCCTGCCAGCCAAAGGCTGGGATTGGGAGATCATGAAATGTCTTCTGTGTATGCATGCATGCATCTGTCCATCAGTTTGTCATGTTATTGCATGACCCTTTATATCTCGTTCTCTGATTACCCCACAGCCCTTAAGGGCTGTCAGGGTATTGTTTTCACCCATGGTGTCCAGATGGGCGGGCAGGCAGAAAGGCTGCGGGAAGAAATTTGTCCAGGCTGTATCTCAGAAACCGTAAGGTGTAGGAAGTTGATACTTGGTAGGGACATTGGTTAGGAGGTGTAGGTGTGCAACGTTATGACGTGACCTTGATTTGACCTTTGACCTGGCTGTAGTGACCTTGACCTATAAAATCTTGTCTGGGATGTATCTCGGCAACCATAAGGTGTAAGAAGTTGATACTTGGTAGGGACATTGGTTAGGCGGTGTAGGTGTGCAGTGTCATGGAATGACCTTGATTTGACCTTTGACCTTGCTGTAGCGACCTTGACCTATAAAATCTTGTCCGGGGTATATCTCGGAAACCGTAAGGTGTAGGAAGTTGATACTTGGTAAGGACATTGGCTATGGTGTGTAGATGTAAAACGTTATGGTGTGACCTTGATGTGACCTTTGACCTTGCCGTAGTGACCTTGACCTATAATGCCCTGTCTGAGCTACATTTTGGGAACCATAAGGTGGTTGGAAGTTTATATTTGGTAGGGACATTGGTCGGGGTTATATGTGTGCAATGTCATGGTGTGACCTGGATTTGACCTTTGATCTTGCATATCTGATGCTATTTTATCTCTCTACAGGGATATCTAATACTATTTTATCTCTCTTATATCTCTCTTATATCTTTTACTTGAGTCTTGGTTGTTGCACCTTTGGGTATCTTTTGATGTAGATTAAGCACTGTTAAAGTCATATTAGAATTCATTAACTGTTTTACTTTTGCAACTTCCCATTGTAACAGATGGTATTGCATCAAGTGAGCCACAGGTTTTGCCACAACTCCACATAAAGCATGTGTTGACACATCTGTATGTATGGGTAATATTCAAAACTTGCAAACCATAATTTGACCATACAAATGAATATCAAAATAGAAGAAGTCTTAAAGCTTCATAATTTTTAGTTAACTGAATTGCCCTGTTTTAATACTTAATCTTTACATGCAGTTTCTTTCTCTTAGATGTTATTTTCTCTACTTAAACATTATTTGGACACTGACACTGCTCTGAAAGTATCCCAATCTGTGTACTGTTTCACTACTTCTATATCTCATGGTGTTGAAAAATATTTCCCCAGGCTGTGGGGTATGGGCATCTCTGATGCTATTTTTAAGATATCTTCACCAAATTCGCACAGAATGTTTTTGGCTATGAAAACACGTACACCTTCTCATTCGTGGTACACAGTTATTATTGAAGCCTGTTTCATGGTCCAACTATCACCACTCTTTTTAATATCTGGCGGGAGATAATTACCGCGACAATGGTTTTGTTATATTGTAGCACTTTTGCTTATTTCCCGGATTTCCTGGAATTCGAGTTTTTAATTGCACATATTTTATGGATAAACAGCTAAGGCATTGCAGTTCATTTTGTTGCCATTGCACTTTACTTTTGTAGATTACCCTCCTAGTGTGTTCACACAGCAACCCCAAGGAGGCAGCACAGTTCTCAAAGACAATTCAAAGGTGCTTCTTTGTATAGCTAATGGCTTTCCCCAGCCTGTCTACCGTTGGAAAAAAGATGGTGCATTTGTGTCACAAGCAAACTCCACTTCCACCACATGGGTAATAGACAAGTTGAAAGAATCTGATGCAGGAGAATATCAGTGTATGGCAGCTAATCCTCACGGTGCAATACTCAGTGACAGGGTGCGAATCAACGTGGCATGTATGTAATTAATTGTCTTCAACAGTCATTAAGTTGTTGTTTGTGTTCAGTGTGAGCTACCTTGTGGCAGTTTTATCTTTTTTACTGAAAGGGATTTTGTCATTAGTTTTTACTCAACAAACTTTTGTAAGCGACACTTATAATCAGTCATAACATAATTTAAACTTTTTATATTCAAATGTAAAAAAAATTGTGGAATTATGTTTCACTTGATTGAGTATGGTCATGGTTTTATGGTTTACTCGACAGACCTTTTTAAGCAACACTTGTACAATATAATCAATCATAACATACTACTTTAAATTGTATATATTCATATGTAAAAAAAATGTTTGTTTCTCACTTGATTGAGTTTGGACATAGGTTTTGGTTTTGTTTAAGGATATTTAATAACACTGATTATTGAGAAAAACTATATCCATTTACAATTATCATATGTGATGTTGCTTTCCAATAAACAAGTTATTATGGTTGGCCCTTGTCTGTCTGTGCCGTATTCTGATTTGAAGTTGAAGAATACTTCTATTCATTTGGGTGATGAAGAAATTGTGTTCAGAAAAGTTTTTTTCACCTGCTATCATGGGTTCAGTTTTAGAATAGTTTAGTAGTTATCTTTGAGTAAATTTAGTCATGTTTAAAACTATAGTAGACTTTTCAGTGCAGGTATATAATTTTCATTCTGTACAGTCATGAATGACATGGATTTAAAATGAGTCAGCAAGTACAGCAAACAAGAGCTTTTACAATAAAGTGTTGCTATAAAGGTGTTTACATAATTAGTTGAAATAACAATCTACCTATGATGTTCTCACATCTCTGGGGACCTGTTCAATCCACACCTTTGTGTACAGTTGTGACTCCAAACAGCTTGTATCTTTAATCTCAAGGGTGATTAGTCAATCAAGTGTAAATTTTTGTGTATTGAAGTAATCTGTCCCCCCCCCCGGTATTGTCTGATTGTGGTTGTATTGATTCTTATTTCTGAAAGGGCAACTTTGACTATATTTAACGGTAAACTTGTCTTTGTCAAAAAGGCCTGCAGATCAATTATTTAGTCTCGATACTTAATATTATGGTAAACATTTTGAACCATTTATGAGAACAATTTATATACTTTTTGTAATTTTGGTTGATTTCTTTTCATTTATAAATCTGATCAAGTAGTTAATATGGGCCACCAACAATAAATTTTAATAAGTCCTTCAGATAAGTTTCTAGATAAGTGCATAAGTATATGACACAAAAGAATGAGACACAGGAATGTCCAATACCATATTTAGAATGTTTTGACATTGAGTCACCTAAGTATATAAGCCCTCTTATACATAGCCTCTATTATATTCAAATAAACTTATTCAAATACTTCCGTGTGTAGAGTGTGTCATGTTTCTCATTTGACACATTGTGGGTCTGTTGGTGTGTGGATGACTATTATAATTACACTTGGGCTATCTGATATTTATAAACTAATAACCCATTAAAATATATTTACAGTTGAAAGTAAAAGACCTCTTTTGTCAGTAACAATATTAAAATATGTAAAATAGTTCTTTGTCAAGCTTTCACATGCATATAATTGTTTAATTTTGTGTCATGTGTGAAATCTTTAAAATAGCTAGTTGTAAACATTAAAGCTCGCACATCCAACAGCCAGTTATGGGATGATCTAATTGAGTGTTGAGATATTTGATAAACCCAAGTTCCATGTAAAAACAAGATGCACTTGAGACCTCACTGGCAAACCTGTCACCTATATCTAAAAGCAAGGCCAAAAGAAAATTACTACAATCCACTTTCCTCCAAAATGTTCTATTTTTGAAATTACACATATCAAACATACAAATCTAAGCAAATATTGAAGCCACAAGTATGATATTCACACAATTTTGAGGGTGAATAATATTCAGGTCGCATCTTGTGATTTCTCTGCCATTTCTACATGGACTTATATGCAATTAACATGAGCAGCATCGCTGTAATAATACCTTTCTAGTTTTTTAATATGGTAGAAAAGTTTAACAAACTATTGTTACAATATAAAAACTTGTTTCTATAATTTTCTCTTCCCTTACATTGATGTATTGATAAGAAGAAATATTGTGAGATAAAGTCAGAGCAGCTTAATTTGTTGTATCAAAATTAGAAAATTTACATGTATAAAGGATATTGCATGTACCTACCAACATGTATGTATGTATAAAGATATGACACAAAAAAACCTTTCTAGTGATAATTGTAACATATTTGTTGGTTAATTGGTTTCCAAAACACTTGGACAAGACACACACACACACACACACACACCCATGACAAACAGAAGATTTCTGAGTAAGTATATGCCCAAAAGAAAATAAAAGAAATCTGTCTCCTGACTTTAATTAAGCGTCCCGCAAGGGACGCTTGTTTGTGTATGGGAGAGCTTCCGGCTCCGCCGGCTCTGCCAGCTCCGCATTTTGTTTTCCTTATAACTCTGTAACCGTTAGGCGGATTCTTTTCAAATTTGGCAGGTTTAGGCAGTAGCCTTGGGGAATTTTTTTTGAATATGCTGCAGTGACATTTCAACCAATCAGAGAGGTCACATGACCAAAAATGTCTTTTTTCGATGGGGAAGCTTGTCCGGATGATAACTTGAAAGGAATTTTATCAATTCACCTGAAACTTGGCAAATACATTCCTTCTATTAAAATCTGGAAATCATTAGATTTTGGCATTGATTGGTCAAGAAATGGCCGAGTAATTAATGATTAATTAATCATTACGAATTTTCCAAATAAGGAAAACACAAAAATGCTTATATCTCGAAAACCGTGCTAGATAGAGCGATTTCGACGAAATTTTTGACCCACAGGGTATCTGTGCGGAGTAGTTATCCCAATTTTCAAAAAAAATTTGTCTCGCCCAAAATGGCGGCCATTTTGAATTTTCGAAATTTTCGCAAAAATTGCAAAACACAAAAATGCTTATATCTCAAAAACCGTGCTAGATAGAGCAATTTCGACAAAATTTTTGACCCGCAGGATATCTCTGCGGAGTACTTTTCCCAATTTTCAAAAAAATTTTGTCTCGCCAAAAATGGCGGCCATTTTGAATTTTCGAAATTTTCGCAAAAATTGCAAAACACAAAAATGCTTATATCTCGAAAACCATGCTAGATAGAGCGATTTCGACGAAATTTTTGACCCACAGGGTATCTCTGTAGAGTAGTTATCCCAATTTTGAAAAAAATTTTCTCTCGCCAAAAATGGCGGCCATTTTGAAGTTTCAAATTTTTCGCAAAAATTGCAAAACATAAAAATGCTTATATCTCGAAAACCCTGCTAGATAGAGCGATTTCGACGAAATTTTTGACCCACAGGGTATATTTGCAGAGTAGCCATGCCAATTTTCAAAAAAATTTTGTCTCACCAAAAATGGCGGCCATTTTGAATTTTCGAATTTTTCGCAAAAATTGCAAAACATAAAAATGCTTATATCTCAAAAACCCTGCTAGATAGAGCGATTTCGACGAAATTTTTGACCCGCAGGGTATCTCTGCAGAGTAGCCATGCCAATTTTCAAACAAAAAATTTCTGGCAAAAAATGGCGGCCATTTTGAATTTTCGAATTTTTCGCAAAATTGCAAAACACAAAAATGCTTATATCTCGAAAACCGTGCTAGATAGAGCGATTTCGACGAAATTTTTGACCCACTGGGTATCTCTGCAGAGTAGCCATGCCAATTTTCAAACAAAAAATTTATCTTGCCAAAAATGGCGGCCATTTTGAATTTTCGAATTTTTGCGCAAAAATTGCAAAACACAAAAATGCTAATATTTCGAAAACCGTGCTACATAGAGCGATTTCGACGAAATTTTTGATCTTCAGGGTATCTCTGCAGAGCAGCTATCCCAAAGAGCTTTCACTTGAAGTTTCAGACCCATAGCTAATTGCTCACCTACTCAAAAAGAGTAAATGCGAATTACCTCTAAAAGTATTGCAGATGGCCAATTTTTCTCAAATAACTCATTCACCTACTTTTGGAAGAGCTTTCACATGGTGAAGTTTCAGACCCATAGCCAATTACTCACCTACTCAAAATGAGTAAATGCGAATTATCTCTAAAAGTATTGCAGATAGCCAATTTTTCTCAAATAACTCATTCACCTACTTTTGGGAGAGCTTTCACATGGTGAAGTTTCAGACCCATAGCTAATTATTTACCTACTCAAAATGAGTAAATGCTAATTATCTGTAAAAGTATTGCGGATACCCAATTTTTATCAAATAACTCATTCATCTACTTGTGGGAGAGCTTTCACATGGTGAAGTTTCAGACCCATAGCTAATTACTCACCTACTCAAAATGAGTAAATGCGAATTATCTCTAAAAGTATTGCAGATAGCCAATTTTTCTCAAATAACTCATTCACCTACTTTTGGGAGAGCTTTCACTCTGTGAAGTTTCAGACCCATAGCTAATTACTCACCTACTCAAAATGAGTAAATGCGAATTATCTCTAAAAGTATTGCAGATAGCCAATTTTTCTCAAATAACTCATTCACCTACTTTTGGGAGAGCTTTCACTTGGTGAAGTTTCAGACCCATAGCTAATTACTCACCTACTCAAAATGAGTAAATGCGAATTATCTCTAAAAGTATTGCAGATAGCCAGTTTTTCTCAAATTAATCATTCACCTACTTTTGGGAGAGCTTTCACTTGGTGAAGTTTCAGACCCATAGCTAATTACTCACCTACTCAAAATGAGTAAATGCGAATTATCTGTAAAAGTATTGCAGATAGCCAATTTTTCTCAAATAACTCATTCACCTACTTTTGGGAGAGCTTTCACTTGGTGAAGTTTCAGACCCATAGCTAATTACTCACCTACTCAAAATGAGTAAATGCGAATTATCTCTAAAAGTATTGCAGATAGCCAATTTTTCTCAAATTAATCATTCACCTACTTTTGGGAGAGCTTTCACTTGGTGAAGTTTCAGACCCATAGCTAATTACTTGCCTACTCAAAATGAGTAAATGTGAATTATCTGTAAAAGTATTGCAGATAGCCAATTTTTCTCAAATTAATCATTCACCTACTTTTGGGAGAGCTTTCACTTGGTGAAGTTTCAGACCCATAGCTAGTTACTCGTCTACTCAAAATGAGTAAATACGAATTATCTCTAAAAGTATTGCAGATAGCCAATTTTTCTCAAATAACTCATTCACCTACTTTTGGCAAAGCTTTCACTTGGTGAAGTTTCAGACCCATAGCTAATTATTCACCTACTCAAAATGAGTAAATGTGAATTATCTCTAAAAGTATTGCAGATAGCCAATTTTTCTCAAATAACTCATTCACCTACTTTTGGGAGAGCTTTCGCTCTGTGAAGTTTCAGACCCATAGCTATTTATTCACCTACTCAAAATGAGTAAATGCTAATTATCTGTAAAAGTATTGCGGATACCCAATTTTTATCAAATACTCATTCATCTACTTGTGGGAGAGCTTTCACATGGTGAAGTTTCACACCCATAGCTAATTACTCACCTACTCAAAATGAGTAAATGCGAATTATCTCTAAAAGTATTGCAGATAGCCAATTTTTCTCAAATAACTCATTCACCTACTTTTGGGAGAGCTTTCACTTGGTGAAGTTTCAGACCCATAGATAATTATTCACCTACTCAAAATAAGTAAATGTGAATTATCTCTTAATAGTATTGCAGATAGCCAATTTTTCTCAAATAACTCATTCACCTACTTTTGGAAGACCTTTCACACACGAAAATGAAAAATTGTGAATATCTCGGAAAAGCTATTTCTTCTGCTTTAATGCTCGGCGGGAGATACACACCACGGCAGTGGTCATGACAAAAATTTTTGTCTCCCCACAAATGGTGGCCATTTTGAATTTTCAAAGTTTTTGCAAAACACAAAAATGCTTATATCTCGAAAACCGTGCTATATGGAGTGAACTCAACAAAATTTTGGACCTGCTGGGTATCTCTGCAGAGTAGCCATGCCAATTTTCAAAATATTTTTGTCTCGCCAAATATAGCGGACTTTTTAAATTTTTTTATTTTTTGCAAAACACAAAAATGCTTATATCTTGAAAACCGTGCTAGATAGAGCAGACTGCGCTGACTTTGGTTGCCACAACAGTATAAGGCTAGAAACGAAGCATTTTCTTAATACTTTAGCACTCACCTTTATATCCTTTTCGGGACGCTTTGTTTTTGCTATGCAAAAACATTATCTTTTTTTTTTGCGAGCGATCCTCTAGTTTTCACTTACGTTTCACCAAATTTGGAGTAATACGTGTGTACCCCATGTAAGATCTGCCCACTAAATCTTAACTCTATTGAAGTGTTAGTTTTTGAGTTATAAATTAGGGCAAGAAGGTGTACAGACAGAATGACAAAGACAGAAAGACAGGCGAAACTGCTTTTCATAACCCTCTCCTACAGTGGAGCATTGATAAATTCATATATCTTGACATTTAGTAAATTAAATTTTATTAAGACAAATTGCAGTGAAATCATAAAATGTGCTATCTTCTTGGGAAATTGGAAAACTTGTGACTCATGTAATGACAAAGAGAACATATAGGCAGTATAAATCAATGGAAACACCTCCAGCATATCCTTAGCCCCATGACATAATGGTGATAAGCAGGGTATCTGGGTATTTACAGCTCTCAGCTCTGACTGCTGCACATGATAGATGACCTTGCTGTCTGTATGAAAGCTTGCAATGTTCCACAGATATTGTGTGAGCAATAAGCAGCTTATGCTGACCCTTGACATCTGTAATGTAGCCTAGTGGAGGCTGAAACTTGTCAGATAGTCTTGTCCTCAAACTTAGTATTCAGGCTATAGAGTTTTCTTCAGGATGATGAAAATTGAGACAGATGATCAGTTAGGTTTTTTAAATCAAAAGTTTTCAAACACTTCACAAGACAAAGTTTAAGGAGGTAACACTAAATGATTAATGGCTAAATTGCTAAACATTAGAACGCTTATGTTTTCACTGATAGAAGCCGGATTTCAAGATGCAAAAATCTCTTGTTGATTGTCTAAACTACTACGGGCCACAGTCTAGGCTTGTCAGTCCATATCGTATGAACAGGAACATACTAGTATATTATCTCCAGAGGGGGGGGGGGGGGGGGGGGGATTAATATTTATTTCCACAATGAGAGATTTCTTTGCAAGGAAGTTGTCTTTTTAGTTGCCATGTTTGTTATCATTTTGTGTGTTCTGCTGCTTATATCTAAAAATGGAGTAAGGCACAGGGATTTAGAGCAGATTTATTTTAGTCTATTAGGGGGCTTCTTCAGACTCCACAGTTCTTTTGCTCAAAGGTCAAATGTTTTGTATTTGGCCATCCTAGGGTGACATGATCGAATCTATTTCAGAAACATATCCAGTTTCTTGAGAAATGGAGTGAGACTGCAGAATTTTTATGGGAATTTAACTTGCTTAGTTATCTCCAACTTTGTTGGAAATGGAAATGCCTTATACGGTTTTAATATTTTGGACATCCAATCATACACTTTCATAACATTAGTTACTTCTGTCTTGAGCCAATTGTATATCTTGAGGTGAGCATTGCAGCATTCCTGAATAAAATAGAAGTAAAAGCAGCGATTGGCTGCTTTCATATGCACGGTGAAGGTGGATTGTACAATTTTATGTTACTATATTCAATTGTTTACTACCAGTCTATAACCCCAGTTAAATAGTTTATTGTAAAAAATAGTGCAAAATTGGACAGCAGTAGAATGCAGATATGGGAAAACAGATAAGTATTGTATTGATGCATTTACACCTAGGGGAAAAGAACCTTAAGGACGTTGATAAATGGTCATCCTTGAGCCTCTGTCTTTCAGTTAGGGGAATGCAAGTCACTTGAGAGCTTGGACTGTATTTCAGTCGGATGGGTCAAATAGCGCTTTGAGTCCTGTAGTATATGGAGATATTGCGCAGAGTATAAAAATACAATTCAATACAATTGAAGACAGAAGCATGTTTTTTTAATGGATTAAAAGAGTCCAGTATGTATGACTTGTATGTTGACATTGCATGTGAGATCACATTAAATTGAGGTTTTTCTGTGTTTATTTACAGATATCAAAAACTTCAACTCAGTATCAAACAGAGAAATCTCCGTAAACCAGGGCCATGCTGCCATCATAAACTTGCCCTCCATAGACAGTTACCCTGACCCCTCTGTCAACTGGTATGAGGGGAATTCCATTCTCATTAGCTCAAACAGCCAGCGTTACCACATCACCAAGAGCAACCAGCTTGTTGTTTTGGAGACAAAGCTGACAGATAGTGACAAGCAATTCTATGCCATGGCTTTGAATACATTCACAGGAGAGAGTGATAGCAGTGATCAGTTTATATTAAAAGTACAAGGTGAGTAGGGAATAATTATTGTAAAGGACTGTTAAAGGATGGGGTATTTATATGTCACACCTGGGAGAGGATATAGTGTGCCCTTTTTGAATTTATACCAGGAAGAAGTTATTTTATTCTATATTTATATTCAACTAGTTTGTGTCAAGTTCAAAAGTATCCTGTGTTGAGGGCTCAAACAGGGCTTGTTATTGCACAAACATTGCGTTCCCCCACTGCTACAAAATTAACATCCGTGGTGTTATGATCTTTACAGTCTGTTAAAAGTGACATTAAACTCAGGTGAGTTGAGCAATTTCAATATTTTTCCTTTTGTCATTAAATTAATTAATTTCTTAAAGTAAAAGATACTTAAGAAATTTGTCAATGAAAGCGTATGGTTTTTCGCTTTTAAATGTCAAAATGAAAATCCCTATTTGACAGTTCCTCTTTGTACCTGATTATATACCTGCTTCTAATGTGCCTATAAGTGGGACCCCGCTTTGGAAGGACAGCAATGAATGCCTGTCATTTTTCAAGGACAAGGCCCTGGATTTAAGATTAAACAAACAGATATTACTTTTCATCTTTGGGTTTTTGTTGAGATAAAATGTATTCTTGAGACATGAAGTGGTAAAGTAACCAAAGTAGATGTAGGCATGCATAATTTGCATGGTGTCTTCCACGTGTTTTATTATCTCAGATATTAACTTTTTGTGTGGTGAATTTACTTCATTAGAAGAATATGTGTTGCTTAAATTATTTATCAGTTACACATGATTTATAAGTTGTCAAAAATACAAATAATTTAAATGACTACAAAATTTTAATTAACAAAAGTACTCAAATTTTGGACTTAAATACACGTGTGATCAAGGAACAAAATCAAAATTTTTGTGTACAGGAAGTGAAGTCAGACATTCAGTAAGGTAATAGAGATGGGAGACAGTGTGGTCATGAAACTTGAAAATCTGATCTCAGTGAATTAGCACACTTCTTTTTTTAAAGTGTCCTTTTCACTTTTAAGTCGTCCATCATACATTGCCTTGAGACTTCAGCTAGTCTATTTGTAATAATATTCAATAACAATGTATCTGATACAGAATCACAGAAAGATGCTTGGTGACTGTGTCTGTATTTTGAGTGAATAGATATGGTTTCTGGGCTGGTGGCAGAGGTCCTCGGTGGCCTAGTGGTTAGCAAGTTTGGCATCTAATCATAGGCTGTCACCTCTGTGGGTTCGAGTCCCACAAGTGGCAATGCTGAGGACCTGTCCCAATATGACCCTGGCTGTTGAACGGGACGTTAAACCCCAACTTTGACAACTTTGGGCTGGTGGCAAAGTATTTAAAAAGAATATCTGGCATGTGAGGCCATCTTATTAGGCAAGAATGGAAATTGAAACCTGGGAGGCATTGGGTTACATTTGACATCATTTGATCAATTATATGAGGTTTTATGCTGTGTTTTATATAGCAAAATCACTTAAAGAAAAGGTATTTGATTGTGTTTCTATGAAACAAGCTAGGCAGCATTTTAAATCAACCTAATTAGAATGAGTCAGTTAGTAATGGTATGTTTTGTTTTTTACCCCACAGCCTATAAAGGCTGTGTGATATTGTTTTCACCCATGGTGTCTTGCGGGATGAGTGGGAAAAACCTTGTCCATGTTGTATCTTGGAAGCCGTAAGGTGCAGGAAATATGTGCTAGGGACATTGGTTGGGGATTATAGATGTGCACCATCATGATATGACATTGCTTTGAAATTGCTGTAGTGACCTTAACCTTTAAAATCTTGCCCAGATTATATCTTGAAACCGTATTAGGTAGGGACAATGGCTGATGAGTTGGTGAATGCAACATCATAGTATGACATTGATTTGACCTGTAATCTTGCTGTGAACTTTAAAATCTTGTTTGGGCTATATCCTAGAAACCTTGAGGTGTACAAAGTTGATACTTGGCATGGACATAAGTCAGGGTGTAGGTGTGGAATGTCGTGCTGTGACCTTGATTTGATCCTTGACCATACTGTATTGACCTTGACCTTTAAAATCTTGTCTAGGCTATATCTTAGAGTCTGAAAGGTGTGGGAAATTGTTACTTGTAGGCAAATTGATTGTAGGTCATGCAATGTCATAGTGTATGACCTTTAACCTTGGCTCTGCCAGGATGTTTCTGCTGTCATGTTTGAGACATGTTTCTCATTTCAAAAAGACAGATAGCTACAACAAATTTTTATATGTAAGTTTATCTAATTGTGCTATCTCCATTGACACCTATACTTCAATTAATAAATAGATCAACTAATAAATTTTACAGCTTTTCTGAGGCTACTTTGTAAACCTGTGTTCTTCAGATGAAGGAAGTCGGGATGCAGATATCCTTCCAGAGATTGTCATCCCACCACAACACACCACAGCCATACAACCGCAGGACACCTCTGTCACACTGGAATGTGTGGCCAATGCAAGGTAGTCATGCTCTGAATACAGTTCAACCCTATTTTGTTGAATCCCAAGGATTTAATATTCCCTTTATTTGCTTTGACTGTAAAGTGTTTTCAATTGAGAGAAAGGAATTAAACTTAATTTTACAGGTTGAAATTTAAATGCATGATCAAAACAGTAAGTGATGTACATTCGTGCAAGTAAATTATTTAACCAAAGTTAGTGTGTGATACACATATTTGAAGATGTGTAGAAGACAAAGTATGCTCAGTCTGCTGGCTAATTGAATGTTCTTACAAAGTGTAAAAATGTGAACTCTAGTGTCATTGGTATCCAAAGTCTATGTTGAATTTGAAATCAGGTCTAAAGTATGTGCAAGTGAATGCTTGCTGAAGCCTCAGTATTAACCTCTGTATAAAGGCTTTTTATTATTTTCTGACCAGGCCTTTGAACTACGTGAGTTTGAAGTGGTACAAGGTTCTGCCAGGTGAGCGTACTGAACTAATGAACGACAACAAGTATGTTGTGTCCTTTTATCGGCGTAAACTCACCATCAGAAACCCAGGCACCGAGGACACAGGCGTGTATGAGTGTGAGGCTAGATTCGATGGCAGTGTGCAGTCTATCAGTGCCCAGGCAAACCTCACCATATATGGTAAGTGATGAATAAACTACAGTAAAATCAAGAACAGACACGTACAGTAATATACTGGGGTCGCTCGTTACCTGAGCGTACGACAGTGGATTCTTCATGGGTTATGTTTGTGAATTATTTTAAAAGATTAAAGAATACACAGAATGAATTTGCCATTTATAAATACTTAATCATAATGGTTTTGCAGAAAAGTTGCAACAGATGTTCCTGATGCTTTAACAAATAATAAAATTGGTTGAATTTATCAAAGTTGATCTGTGTGTTTTTGTTGTGAAGTTTCCGCTCGCATATTTCTAAAATTACTCAGCCAAACCAAGACACATGAATTGATGCAATTTGTGCAATCAGGGTACCAGTATTCTGATTACAGTAATCATTTCATCTGCTGGCCCTGTGCAATAAGGGATTGGCTGTGTACAAATAAGTGAATGTATCTGCTTTATTAAATCCTCATTTCTTGCTGCAGTTTGTGGCCTTTTTGTGTAAAAGGTCGCACAATATATGAATGAGTGTGTGCATTAGCCAGTGTGATATGTTCTGATGTTTAATGATACTTTAGATCTATTGTGTAATCATTCTTTACCATCTTTAAACTCAAGTAATGTCAGTTTCCAATTTTTTTGGCATCTGAAAATTCATTTGTATTTTTTTGTTGTTTGGCTTATGGCCAATTCACATATAACTTTTTCATGGTTTCTCCAGAAGACTGATTTTGCAAAGTAATTTAATGTCAAAAGAAGTGCAAAGCTGGACCTAAGTGTGCATGTTTCAGACATTTCATTCCCATAGTTATAGAATATGTGAAAAATCTGTCTGGAATAAAAGTAGAGTAAGAAATCTAAAATTCGCCAGGAATCTAAAATTCGCCACCTCTAAAACCTTAGTTAATTTTATGAAGAAAATGATGTTTTGTCTCAAAATTGGTATTTTTCAGTTCAAAAAGCCTTAATTTACTGTACATTCAACAAATCTCACCACAATTCATTTATTTTATTAGTATTTTCACATGTGGCGAATTTCAGATATGTGGCGAATTTTACATTTCTTACTCTACATGTTCAGTCCAATATACAGATTCATAGCAATATGAATCCGCCATTATTCTTCTGCCATTCTGTTATTTTTATGTCCAGGTCGAATCTCAAAACACTTCTACTTCACAGAAATGTACAAATGATACAATAGGAAAACTCCCCAAAGGATATATACAGAAAAATATATCACGAATAAAGATAACAATATTAAATGAGTGTGTAGTTTTATTATCCACCATTTGGTATAATTTACAAGTTAAAAATATTTGTATTTAAACTGAGAATGTGGGAAAAGACAGTATCTATACAGGGACACCAGTGTATATAAAACACTCAATATTTAACTTACAATTTCCCGGCCATTACTGACCAGCAGAAGCACTGTTAGAAGACCTTTCTATTAATATATACCGTAAATGACCTATTTAGCGCACAGTGCGCTAAGCAAAGTCTATTTTTATTCAATATTTGATGCAAAAAAATTCCCCTTTTAGCGCACCCATCATGAAACACTTTCCGGGATGAAGTTTAGGTCAATCCGGTAGAAAAACGGTATTTCGACATTTAGAAATACCCACTTCCTGTAAATATGGCGGTAGATGAAAACAAACTCGAAAGTCGTGACAAAAATGTCAATTTATTCAGTAAAAATACGTGCAATATTTAAAAAATATGTGGATATTGAGGAAAATTAAGAAAGGTAAGATTTAAGCTGGATAGTCGATCATTAGAAACCTTTAGTAACCAACCGCGACTGTGCACTGTCGCAGTCTACTGTACTGTAGTACTGTAATTTTCCTCCCAGTACTGTAGAAGTTGTCAAGTATATTGCCTTGAAAAGCATTGGTGTGCGGTTACAAGGGCGGGTGCACTAAATAGGTCATTTACGGTAATACATATTTATAGGTTACACAGTCTCCAAGATATTAACCGAAAACCAGAACTTGTTGTCACTAGTTAACGGTGATGCGGAGGCGCTGGTGTATACGGAAAAAATATTTCCTGCTCTGGATATCACCCTAAACACGTCATGTATCACTCGCAGTAGAGAAATAAGTATATTTCAGTAGAATGGGGGATCTCTAAAGACATTATATTTACTTGTATCAAAACAACACCCACTGGCTGAGTCTTTAACAA
This sequence comes from Sabellastarte sp. h YS-2021, assembly GCA_964017235.1. NCBI lineage: Eukaryota > Metazoa > Annelida > Polychaeta > Sabellida > Sabellidae > Sabellastarte > Sabellastarte sp. h YS-2021. The sequence goes on along the minus strand of OZ024931.1, from coordinate 44,523,516 downwards.
ATTTGATATTTAATCAGAGATCTTACCTCTGTGGTTATGGGGTCAAACCCAGCTCATGACCACATATATACTGAGAGCCTGTTCTGACATGAACTTAGCTGTTGATAGGACCTTGTGTCAGTGTCTGTACTTTATAACTTAACATCTCTCAATGCAAGGCATGGTGCCCGTCCAGTGGCAAAATAGATTTTAAGTAAGGATTTATAATCTAAGCCTAACTTTCTGCCTTTGTGAAATTAATCTCTGTAAAGCAGAAAAGTGTGATTTTGAAGAATTAGAAATAGAGAAAGCAAACAGAGACATTCTTGTGTATATTAGAACATTTAATTAGTGCACCTCCTTGGTGTAGAATCTATCATCCTATACTTTATCAAACTGATGTATAAATTGGGAGTACTGAATCTGAATATGCACCCCAGAATCATACAGTACTAAGATTAAGTTTACTAAAAGTTTATTGGAGAATTAGAACAAACATTCTCTTGTATCCAAGTCAGCAAGTACTCCTCCTTATTGATTGCCTAGCAGACTGTGAGATGGAAATATCACAGCAGAAAAGTAAGATGTTTTGTCTACCACTGAACTTGACCTAGATGGGAGACTTACTCTGTATTAGTCTGGTTCCTGGTATTGTGTGAACAGATGTTTTATAATTTTCAGCATATCATGATGCACTGTCATACATTGGAATGTGAGAGATTCTCTTGATTTGACATTAACTTGGTATAACAGAGCACCTCCTTCAAGTTAAAGTCTGTTTAATCAGAATCCCTGCTAAATAGATCTAAATATCAGATCTCACAAGTCTGTTTTAACTTTTAACTGAATTTATCTTGCAGTGTGAAATTTGTAGTTGATAAACACTTGTTTTAGGTTTGTCATTGTGTCAATATTTGTCATAAGAAATGGTGAACGACAGCAGACAAATAATAAAAATATCAGCATGAAGAGAAAGCTGATGATAAACAAAAAATATTGTATACATCTGCTTATATCAGAAAAGGAAATAAGGAAGCCAAAAATTGCTTAAGATAATGGAATTAGCATGTCTTTTTGTATATAAATTTGCCATAAATATTTTGAATATGTTTTTATTGCACTTGTCTGCAGTATAGGAAAGCAGATTTGAAGAAAATTTCCACGTCACTTGTAAGGGTATGTTATATAAAAGCAGCCACTAAAATATTCATGCATGAGGGATGGATAACATTCATCAGAGTATATAAAAAGAAGCTCTGAAGCAGCATTTGAGGCTTACTTTATATATCTTCACATAATCCATCATTCATGTTACATTTAGTCTTGACTGCTTACGTTTGAATGTACAGGTACCAGGTACTTGGTTTCACCACTGTGTGAACCTTGAATTTTAGAGTCACCTTTTGTTAATTACAAAAGTTTGGCTGTTTTATCTCTACAAGCAGTCAAAAATGTCAACTGATAAGATTACCAAGTCAGATAAGGCAGCATTTACCTGTAGTCATAATCAGAGTGACACAGTGTTTCAAAGCCTTGGTTTATTGTAATATAATGCAGTAGCAGATAACTCATGCCCAGGTTCCACATACAGGGCTAAGGCTTTTTCAATGACTTGGTTGGGAAAATGGGGCCACAAGGTGTGCCCTGGAGATCTGTCACCATTCTTGGTGGTTATATTGTGTTAATGCAGAAACTTTGTATAATACAAAACTGCTTTAACATGGAAATAGGAAGATTCATGAATGTAATTGCATGATTAGATCTACTGCAAGTTGTTAGACTCCTGATGAAGATTGTATAGGACAGCTGACGACCTATGAATGCTAATTCAATGTTTCTAGCAATTAATAGTGAAAACTGGAGATTCTATGGTGCAACATATGAAGATCAATCTATTGTTATTCTGCATCTCATGACGACAGCACTAGGGCTTGTGTACTCATCATCACCCATTGATGATGAGATTGTCCTTCAGATTATTGTGAATGATAGGAAATTGTCAGTTTAAAATATTACTGCACTATGAAGATAGGTGGCAGGCAATAGATATGAAAGAAAGAATTATGAAACTCTACACAGAATTTAGTGTGCCTGATAAGGATCCAAAAGTTGTCGACAGCCCCTTAAAATTGTGGAGGTGGGACTTGGGCTTTAGTCATCTGAGTGAGAACTATGAAATTTACCATTTTTCCTGCAAAAGGACTTAATATAATTGTACTTGTATGATTGTTATCCAATTGCCAATAAAATATGTTTAAATAAAGAAATTTACCACTGTGTATAAACTTCACCTTTGAGGAAACACCCCCTTCCCCCCCTTCTGTTGCTTTGACATGTGCTACATTGTTATCACATCCGTTACAAGTTTAAAAGTTTATCTCATCTGCAGTAAAATTTTGGTAAAACTTGGTAATTTTGCTTCATTTTAAGAGTTTCCCCCAGTGGTGAAATTTTCATATTTCTGCTCCCACCGCCTAGATAACTTCTGTAATACAGCAGTGTGTTTGTAGGATCAGTAGTTGTTGTATCTTTCATGTTATTTGAGAACTTGTTGGATGTTTATCTACCTTTTTTCCCCATCTTCTTTCCACCACAACTGCACTTGCTTTAGTAACAGAGCTAGCCAGGGCCTACCTTCATATCCTATGTACACTGCCCTGATCAGGTTAAATGAATCGTTTTAGGACATGACATAAGCTTTGCAAGAAGCAAATATCAAATGGAATGACATGGAATGATGCATCCAATATTGAAAACAGTCATCTGTGAAATTGACACAAATTTCTTCACAAATTAGAGCTATGAACGAGGCTAAGGACGAGGATGATTAAATACTCAGGAATTCAGTTACATTGTAAATATCACAGGCTGAGAATCCTTCCATCAAAACACCAAAAACTCTCATTCCTGAAGAAGGATATAAAATTTAAAGTTCTCTTTGTTTGCACATGGAGAAATCAGTGAAACAAGATTTAGTTTGTCATACACTGAGTCTTAATTAACCAATTATGCTAAAAAAAATTCCCGGCAAATTGTACATTTGAAGTTTTATTACCATTTACAAGCTATTTACAAACGTATTCCTTTTGCAGTGAGGTTTGGGAAAAATCCAAACAAGGATAGTTTTTTTTAAAGGATAGGTCAGAAGGATGTTCTTTTCACTGCTTTCAGTAATTTTTGAAGTGGGATAGTGGACTTTATGCCCCTGTAGATTCTATTATTTTCCATACAGTTGAATGGCCAAAAAAGACCAGTTTAGTCAAACAGGTTCCTGCAAAACTTATACACAGAGCTTATAAGGATAATTGAATATTACATGGAAAACAGCAATTTATAACCATGTATTTACAAGATTTTAAAAAAAAGTATAAAACACATTAATGAGATTGTTGATTATTCCATGAGATAACACATTTAAGGACATTTAGTGAGGGTAATTGGTAAATTTAAAAAGGCTTTCAGATAGCATGCTGTTCATTTCTACCTAAATGGGAATTCAATTGAGTCGATTTCTTAATGAAGGGGTTTGACACTTTGACTATAAATATGTATGGGACTTGGCAAAGACTAGTTGATAATGTGAGTGTGTGTTACTATGACTTGCAGTTGGTTGCTGATTGTTGCCTGTGTAGTCAGATGTCACTGGCCTGTTGATACAGGTCCAGCTACAGTTAGTTGTATCAACAAATCACAGGTTCAGAATACACACCAAGCTCTAACTGCCCACTGAGTGATCCCAATCCCCACATAAAGGATCACTAGCCTGATGCAAGTTTCTGTGTATTGTGATCTAATACTAATAGGGGTGTAACATCTCTCCAAGGAGACATTCTTAGAATGCCTGTAATTGAACAGTGCTAACCAAACAAAATGGAAAATCCAAATGTTGCCCAAATGTAGTTTCAATATGATAAGAGCCAAAGAAGGATAACTGTATAGATGCAGTGTTGTCATTTTCCCTGTTCACACTACAAAGTGTGTTGACAAGGATTGAAGGTTGAAACAGATTGAAACATATTCATCTCAGTCGGAGTTGAGTGTCCACACTTCAGAGTTTAATCTAGATTCTGAAATGTCTAGTAAAACCTTCAAATTTAGAATAATTCATATAAAATTTTTCAAATGGCATTTTTTTTAATATTGATAAAAATGATGATATTAGTAAACATATTCAAAATCCAAACATTATGTTACATACCATACTGTAAAATAGCTTAATAACTTTTAACAATTAACAAAACAGAAATTTTGTGTTAAAATAAACCATTTCTGCTTATTAAATTATCTGACTATAATTACAAATATTGGTGTATTTTATGTCAAATTGCAATCATATAGAAATCACACAACAATCACTTTTAGTGGCCTTTGTGTCAATTACCATATGTACTCCTGCTTACAAAGGATCAAGAAAAATATATTAACAAACGCAATTGATTCAAAGCAGTAAGTCAGTTGGCTACAGTAACAATACACTCAAGCTTTGTCAGTCCAGACTCAGAGGGTTCACACTTCTAAGGGAGTTGAACCTGTCTGCGTCATTCCACCTTATGAGAAGGGTTGAGATTTATCCTTCTCAACATGGATTGAGAGCACTCACCTAACTCCCAATCTGCTCTAGTGTGTGTCAACCTGAGTTAAATCACTATTCTGAACTCCCAGATTGTTGCAGTTATATACCAACAGGAAAGTGATAAAAGACAATGTTTGTGACAGTGGTGTTTTCCATGATTTGGCACTGAATCCGCCATGTGTTTCCGGATGAAAACCTCATAAATTTCACAAAATACCCATGTTTCAATGATAATTTGTGTGCTCTCTGGCCTCATGATCTGTTCAAGTCAGTTAATCGGCCAGAATTTCAAGGGAGGGAGTTGTATTGGTGGTTACTATATTCAATCACAAGAAAATCAAACATTCAATATTTCTGCCCCTTTAACGACCCACTGGATTGCCTTTGCAATATGCAACAGCAAAAGTTTGGCTGCAAAAGTGAACGTTCCTGGCTATCACCCCCCACCCCACCCCCACCACCACTGCAGCTTGTCTAGCACTCATTTGTTGCTAATCTTCCTATAATTTTAAAGAGCAGGCAATTTGCCCTGAGGTGGTCAGACTTGTAGTGTTGGCAGCATACTTTGGAAGAGAGTTTCACTTGTCCTTTGCAGATTGTTGCATAAGTTGTTCTGCTTGTTGTTCCACGAATGTGTCTATTTACCTTTGGCATGTAACTGCCTGTATTTATGGTCCACCCTCATCCTTTAAGGTCACGCATGAAAAATTTAATTTTCCCAGCCATGAAATAATGGTAAAATTTTGTATAAATGTAATTGGCCATGTAGAGTGGATCGTGCAGCTAATTGCGCAAAAAACAATCAGCACCGTAACATAGGTAGAAAGGGTTTAACATATTATTGGATCTGGATCTACCATGTGTTAGTGCCATAGGCAAGGCTGTGTTAACTCCTGTGTGGGAAGCAAATAAAGGAATGTTTATTCAAAAATTTATTTAAATCCTGTGTTACCCATGTACTTAGTTGAACATGCACAAAGTGTTGGGAGTGTTGTATGAATACCATAATATTTATGTATTTTATGTACCTTTACCAAAGTTGTTGTTCACAGGATTTGAAATACAAGTTAGTTGCATAGTGATAAAAATTAGAAATAAGTACTACTTGACCTACAGTGTAATTGTATGATTATTACACCTGCTATCTTCATTATAGCTCTCAGCTAAAGATTCCTTAGCCTGTTAATTGGTACTTATCTGTGTAGTTAGCAGCATCCTTATCATCTGCAGTACTGAGGCTTACACTTGTCACAATTGTTGAGTGAAGTTGGTTAAAGCAGTCCATGCTCAAAGTCTTAAATTTTGCTTATTGATATCTCATTGATGCTAGAAATGAACTAGTGAATGTTTTTTGGTTTTTTTTTTTTTTTTTTTTTTTTTTTTTTGGGGGGGGGGGGGGGGGGGGTTCTATGTAATTCACAATATTCATTTATCAGATACTTTTTTCTGTGGCTTTTGCAAACTTTATCTAATCTAATCTACTGCTTTGCAAGCGCAATATCTTCCGCACAAAGGGGAACTCAGTGAGCTAATTAAACAAAATCATTATCATAGGGAGAGTGGAGGGGCGTTCAAGGTCAGTAATCCAGGATTGTGGGTGTGACCAGGAGGGAAGAACACTACGGTAAGTTGGGAAACTAGAGCTGAAGAGGTGGGTTTTGAGGTGTTGCCTAAAAGATGCAACAGAGGGACTGTTTCTTACATGAAAGGGGAAAGAGTTCCAAAGCACTGGGGCATAGTGACTTAAGGAATTAGAAAAGTGTTTCATTGATTTTTGAACTCTACGATCAGAAGTGGGGGTTTGAAGGAACTTGAGTATCAGTCGATCAATTTCCCTAATTAAACTGACTTCAATAGCACTTTGATTTTCTCAGTATCGGTGTTTCATACTTGTTACTCTTTTCTTCACAAGAAAGACCTTGTGCTTATATTTTGTTTAATATTCTTGAATAATAAAAATGTTGATCGATGTTTTACATCATACTGCACTTATAAAGTGATTCTGGTGGAGGGTTTGCCACCGTCATCCTCCCAGGTTCTTTTGCACTATGAAAAAATGGTGAATAAAAAATTTGAGAAAAACAAAACTGTATGCTTTTCTTTGCCACCAGTACAACTGTACAATTCATGACAATATCTATCACGTGGCAATGAAAATTAGCACTAATCGAAATTATCAATATTCCGCACTGATTTACTTGATATCATAGTGCTGTGTATTTTACTCAGTGGTGCTAAAAATCTGAGTTTCATACAACTGAATACAATTGTTGTTTTGTGTTCCAGTGGCCCCTACATTCACAAACCCGCCCCCAGTTCAGCTGAATACTGACTTTGGATCATCTGCAACCATCACATGTGAAGCTACAGGAATACCCACCCCAGTCATTACCTGGTACAGGAATGCAGTGGGAATAGATGTCAGTTCTAACAACAGGTAAACTGTTACATATAAACAATCAAAACACTAAATAATGGGGTAATGTGTCTGTGATAAAGAAATAACTTAACCATAATGGATAAAAGTTAAAGTTGGCTTTTTAACCATGAAATATGATGGCTTCAAGTGTATAACAGAGTCATAGGATGTCATCAGGTAATGAGACTAGATCTATTACTAAATGTCAAATGATTACTTGATCCATAAACTAGTAACCCTAAATTGAAATAGCTCCCAATTTGTTGCATAATTGAAAGATTTAATTGTGCTATGAATTTGTAAGTGCAGCAAAATGACTGGAGACATGTTAATGCATTAACGTGCAAAAAGTCAAAGTTAGTTTTTATTGGTTCATATTAGCACCAGTGGTCAGTATTCTCACCTGTTATGATGTATCACCTGTTTGAACCTATAGCAAAATTGGTGAGAGCCATGTGAACATTATTTAATAAGTGATACTCCTTTAATAATGCTTTTATTCATACAGAATTAGAAAGCCCACCTGTAACTAGAGGAAGATAGAGTCACATGTCTGTGCTTTTGTCAAGAATACTTTTTTTAATGCTGTGCATTGTACACACTAGGTATTCTATGGAGGGTACCAGTCTGCAGATATCCGACTTAGAGGCCGAGGACACAGGGATGTACCAGTGCTTTGCCACCAATGATGCAGGGGAGACCAACAGAGCTACATATCTCAGGGTGTTCAGTAAGTATTACAAAAATAAACAAAGTAAAATTGGTGTAATATTCTGACTTCTATTGGAGAATATAGTATAAATGTGTTGAAAGTGGCATTCAGATATTTGTGAAGTACCTGTGTTTTTTTTCTCAAATCGCCAGTTGTGATAAGGCTGCATAGTGGTGTAATAGTAACACACTCGCTTCCCTGTCTAAGGTTGTATGCTCTAGTTCCAGCCTTAATTGGAACAGTTGGTACTTATTTCTTAGCAGTTGACAGTCCAGCATCTTGACTTGTTTAGCTCGTAATCATTATATTAAACTGTAAATTAAATGTAAAGTTTAACCCTGGAAAGTTAAATCTCAAGTTTTAATTACTGTCTTTTTCTGTATAGGTTCAGCACCCACTATCACCTCCCCTCCTCAGAATCAGTCGGTGCTGACTGGAGATGTGGCCAGGTTCACCTGTGAGGTTTCTGGGGCACCAAGGCCCGACATTATGTGGTTCAGAGGTAAGGATCCTTAATATTTTTGGTAAAAGGATATCATTGGAACTTTTCTTAAAATTTTGAGAATGTGCAAATTGTTGTAGTAGTGGTTTAAGAAAATATTAACAAAGCCTCTAATATGGACCACTTAGTTATGTTGTTTATCCATTAAAGCCCTGACAGGTGACACAATAGAGGAAGAGTTGCCAGGTGCAAACAGTCGTATCCAGGTCCAGGATGAAGAGCTGGTCATCTCATTGTCTGAAGTGGAAGATTCTGGAAAGTACATGTGCAATGCTACCAACAGTAAGGGCAGCACAGCTGCAGAGGCATACCTACGAGTCAGGGGTAAGTGTGTGAATAATAAATGTAAAGGGATTATGTGGCATGTTAGGACAAAAAGCCATTATATATTAGTCAGTTTTATTAGGCGGGTTGCGTGTAACCAACCCGCCTATTAGATTGATGTGTCTGACGTCCATCTGTCCGTCTATCTGTCCATCCACATTTTCGTTTCTGGACACTAACTTGAAAATGCTTTGTCCAATCAAATTCAAACTTGACAGGGAGATAGATCATCATTATAGCTAGGTTCCTTTCGAAATTGGTGTAATTCCGTCTATTCGTTTGTCCTCTAACTCACTTTGTCCAATCAAATTCAAACTTAACGGGGAGATAGATCACCATCACAGCTAAGTTCCTTTCGAAATTGGTGAAATTCATTCTGTTCGTTAGTCCGTCTGTCTGTCCGTCAACATTTCCGTTTTTGGACTCTTACTCGAAAACGCTTTATCCAATCGAATTCAAACTTGACAGGGAGATAGATCACCAGCATAGCTAAGTTGCTTTCGAAATTGGTATAATTCTGTCAGTTAGTTTGTCCGTTTATAGCATACATACAATTATGTAACCTAGATTACAAGTTTTACATTTCTTAGCACGTCTAACACATTTACCTTAACTGGGTGACCTAACATTTCTTTCCTTGTTTCTAAATTTAATTACAGCAGTCGCTAACCTTATTGCTGCCTGCGCAACCTGCCTTTTGGGGCATTTCTGACCCTCCTGTTGTTATTTGCCTGAAACGGTATGGAAGAATAATGGAGATTAGTTAAAGAGGTCATTGCAATGCATAAGGATTAGTTCAGCTTACTTAAAACAGCCTAATTATCAAGTGTTCAAAAGTCACATGGCTTTTTACAGTGAAACATTTGTTACTGTAGTCTTCACCTATCTTTTTCAGGGCACATCAGAAAACGTATTCAAACACATATTCTGTCTCAACAACAAAGCTTCATTATCAAATGTTGTACAGCCACTACACAATAAAGTACTTGTTTGTCAAGTGTCTGTCTATTCCTTTTTTGGCTAAATTTTCCAGTGAGGACACGTATCACACTGCCCCCACAAGACAGCCTGGTTATTAAGGGTTCCAAGGCCATCCTGTACTGTTCAGTAGAACATGATGTGACCATTACTCCCACCTGGACCTGGTACCACAAAGAACAGGTGATTCCTCCAAGCGACATGCGGAGGACAATAAAATCTGATGGTAGCCTTGAGATAAAATCTGTACGGAACACAGATATTGGGACATATAGGTGTGAAGTTACATCAGAGGGAGGAAATGGAGAAGCCGAGGCTCATATAACTGTGATAGGTGAGTACAGAGATCCTTGTATCACTCCAACATGGTTGATGTAAGCCATGTATCACTTCATCGGATGAATAAAGGTTTATATAACTAGTAGGTTTGTGAAAGAAAGGATTTTATCATTTGGAGGCTTTTCTGTTTCAATTACTTAGAACTAGGGTGAATGATAGTTGAGTGTGGGCATTTATCACAGTGATAGGTTCATGAAAGGAAGGTTTGTATCATAACAAGGTTTATGTCACTGTGAAAGTTGAGTGTAAGGAAGACTTGTAGAATTTCAAAGCTCACATGACACTCACAGGTGAATGGGGAAGGTCTTTTGGTATTACAAGGCTTAATTACTGTGAAGGGTGAGTGAAGACTTGTGCTGTTGTTACAAGTGACTAAAGAAATGCTTTACGCAAGATTTATATTCCTAGGAATGAAGACTTTGATTGCTCAAACAGGTAAACTTAACTAGATCTTATATTACACCCCATATGTAAGATAAGGATGAGTGGCAACTCTTTATTTTTCAGAACTCCCATACCCACCTGTAATAAGCCAGGTCGCATTGAATACTGAGGAAAAGAGGGCTGTTGACGTTATGTGGAACCCAGGCTTTGATGGAAACAGTGAGATACTGCACTTCATTGTGGAGTACAGACTTGTACCACCAGGTCAGTAGTGTTTTGGTATATCTACTATGGTGTCAAGTTATGTCACTTGAATAGGATCAGGGTCAACTCACCTTGTTGAATCTTGTCTTATTTTGGGGGTTTGAAAGGTAAAAGTAAAATTGCCAAAGCTGAATATTCATTATTTGGTATACTTCTGATCAAACAGTCACCAGAAGGTAGTCAGTGTATCATGAAATAAGTACAGTCCAACTCTTTGTCAGTGGCATTGATCAAGCTTATCCAATGTTCCTTATATTAAGATGTGCCATTTTTAATGCTTTTAATACTTGTTATTATTCCAGGTGTCCAGTTGTTCCCAGAGGATGGATGGCAGGTGTCCAGTGACAATGTTGCAGCAAGCAAGAGATCACAAACAGTGCGTAACCTGCAGCCAGCGCGTGTGTATCAGTTTCGAGTGAGTGCTGTGAATGGGGTTGGAGAGGGTAGTGCCAGTCCTGCTAGTGAAGAAGTGGAGATACCACAGGAAGGTGAGTCATAAACCAATATATGAAGCACTATATACAGCAGAAATTCTTTTGTCTGACCTAAATGTGTCAGCACTTTGAGATTCCTCAGGCTCATGCAGTTGAGACCTAAGTCTCAGCAGAGCATGCAGTAGAAATGCAAATGAACAAAAATCAGACTAAATAAAACTGATTCTTGCTCCACAGATACCACAAGATTACTGTCCAAGGTGAGAGGAAAACCTAAACAATTAAAAATTAATTATATAAATTCTGACTTAACCAATTCAGATACCATCAGATTGTTCTGGAAGGTGAGAGGAAAACCCTTAAATACAACAGAAAGTCCCCAAAAATAAACTCACTACACCAAACACCACTGAAGTGGAAGATGAGACAAAAACCTTAGCAATAAAGTGTAAAGAGAAGGAAGTGTATTATGTGAACGAATACATTAAGTTTTACATTAGGTAGAGAACTGATGGGGAAAAATTTGAAGCAGAACTTTGATAACTGAAATTGTTTGCCCTGAGGTGAGCGCACCACAAGTCTTGCTAGTGAGGAAGCTGAGATACACAAAGAAGTAAACATTTGGGAGTAATAGCAGTTGAATGTCTTTTAATTTCTCACTTTTCCATCTTTGCGATGAATATAACATACAGTTGTGAAGATCACATTTTTTCCTTGAATGAAGTTTGATTTTATTAATTAAGAAGGTTTTATGATATTTCTGTGTTGTAGCACCAACTGGTCCCCCTCTGGATATTTCTGGGAGTCCCCGCTCTAACAGCTCGATCCGGATCAAGTGGTCACCTCCTGAGCAGACACACTGGAATGGGTTTCTGCTGGGGTACAACCTGCGGTACAAACCATCCGGATACCCTGACAGTACCCTCAGCTTTGAGGAAATCGAAAACCTGGTGACCTTGTTTGACCTTGTTGGTCTGATTGTCTTCCAAGAGTATGAGATTGCAGTGGCTGCTTATAATGCAAAAGGAGTGGGAGTCTACAGGTGAGAAAAATAAAAGGGGATGATAGTGGGAAAGTTGTCAGTTGCACAGCCGAGACAGTACTGCAACGGGATGCTTGCACTAAAACTTGAAAATTTTATGAAGTCGGTTGATAACACTTTCAAATTCAAAGGGGGGTGTGTTGAATTACCAATAAGGCAAAGTAAATCTGTTGCGTTGACTGCTTGACCGTGGCCTTAAATATGAAAGTTTTGGGTTAATGCTTAGTGGTTTACACTTTAGAGTTGTGACAACTATTCAGGCCTTGTATCAAGGCTTCAATACAAGCACTCTCAAAATTGCAAGAATAAGGACATTTAATTTTAAGCTCTCAAGTATGAGCTCTCAAGTATAAGTACTCAAAAATGAGTATACAAGTACAGATACCAAGTACTTGTACTTGCCCCTGGCCTGGAACTGTTGTATACTGCTTTCTTCATCTCTATAATATCTGGTGATATGACTCCTACAATGTATTGAAAGTGAAGTTAAACCCAGATTTATTTTCAGCCCTTGCGTGTTTTTAACATCTGCCTGTAAGAAAGATTGAATTAAAATAAGTAATTTGTGATAGTTTGTACCCTGCAGGTGCGGTGATGCCATTCCAATGCCAGGGGTTTGATCCCAGCTGTGATTAGACGGCCATAATGATCTGTTAGATGGAATTTATTTTAAAGTTTTGTATTTCAGTCAATACATCAAGGTGCGCACCAAGGAAGGGATTCCTACAGCGCCCCCTACAGATGTTGTGGCAACAGCAGAGACATCGACAGCAATTAGAATAGAGTGGAATCCACCCGACCCTCAACAGATCAATGGTATCAACATGGTGAGTGAATGGGATACTGATAGAGTGCAATAAATACAAAAGGAAATTAGGTTGTGTGTGATACATTGATGATGTTGAAGTAGAGTAGCCCATGTCCATACATATGTTGCAGGCAATCTGTGTAACAAGGCATTATGTGTAATGACTGAACATTCAGTAATTTTGCGAAATGCCTCAACAATTTAGATATTTTTTCGTACCATCATAGAGAACTGTGTACAGGCATCACACGTAATGCCTGGAGCTCACTTTTAGTCATAAGAAATACCTAAGCATTTCACAAAATGCCTGAAATCTTCAGTAATTATGAGTAGGACCTCTATGCACAGATTGCCTGGAACATATACATTCAACAACAATGATGCATTTTGGTACAAGTTAATGAAAATTATAAATCATCAAATTTCATTTCAGGGTTACAAATTGATGGTGCAGAAACGAGGTGTGGACACTGACCCTCCTAGTGTAGTCACTGTTCCATCAGACACATCCAATATCCTTGGGCGGCAGAGCACTGTACTGCAACATCTGGAGAAGTTTACTGAGTACACAATAAGTGTGCTTTGTTATACATCAGTAGGGGATGGACCGGTCAGCATAACAGTCAGTGAGAAGACTCTGGAGGATGGTGAGGAAATTGTGTATTATAGATAAAAATCTGTGATTAAAAATGGAAAACTGAGCAAGTTCTCTTGTAATTTTGTGATGGAAATGACTTAAATGTAGTGGTAAGAATATTGTATGTTATCACTAAGCATTCCTTGTAGATAGTAAACTGATAAAATTCTCAAAGTGTATTAAAACCTGTATCATAGAACATGTTTGGACAGGACCTCAGTGGTCAAGTAGTTAACATGTTTGGACAGGACCTCAGTGGCCAAGTAGTTAACCGGTTTGGCATTTGATCATTTGGCTGTCACATTTGGTCTTGGGTTCAAATCCAGATCATGCATATGTGTGTAATGTACTGAGAATCTATCCTGACATGACATGAGCTTGTGGAAACGTAAAGTCCCAAATTTGACTTTTGTACAAAAGGAAGATATTGTTTAAAATCTTTATAAAATCCTAATTTATACTAAAATACAGAAAGTATAACTTGGAAGAAGTGAATTAATGAAATTGCTTATATTTAATTTTCAGACCAAGAATTGCCTGTTTCCTTCATGGTTTACTGTAAAAATGTGTAGTTAATATTCGTTTGTATCAGTTGTATCAGTGTTTCTTGTAACTTGTTCTTATATAAGTATCCCTATAGTTTTAATTCCATGAGGTGGTGGTGGCGATACTCTATAAAGTGACATAGATTTTGTTCAACTCCAATATGTTATATCACATATGTGTGCATTTGTTTATAAATATCTGCTGGTCATCTTCTTATATGTAATTAAATGAGAAAGGCCGAAGTAGTTTTCTTTTTAAACATGATATGCCTTAGGAATGTATTTAAACATAAGGACCTGACATTATAATTGTTGGTAAAAATATTGTTAAGATAGTACATTGTACGGTATATTGTTTCAATTGGTTAATGTGTTTTCGTTTTGTAACCCCTTTCAGATATCCGTGTAACACTCCCACTAAATTTTGGAACTACTATTTCAACTGAATATTTCAAATGAATATTTCTTTGTTATTTTGAGCTTTCACAAACTATTGTATATTTCACATATCTCTTCTGGTGGTACAGATGTGCCGCACGATGTCTGAAGATCTCAGTATCCATGTTCTCTGTTTTTAGTGCCAGACCAGGTGGGCAGTTTGAGGTTTGCAAACATTCTGGATACTTCCCTGGATGTGATATGGACACCACCAGAACACAGCAATGGCATCCTCACAGGTGACAACGGCTGAACATGGTATTAAAGCTGTAAAAAAATTGTATGGATGTTGTGGCCTGAGTGTGAACTTGATAATACGTACATCAAACCTGTTAGTAGCGTGCCTTCATGATTTACAGTCCAGGTCATTGCAATGTGTGGGGAATACTGATGACACTAATTTGATGTAAAATTCAAGTATTGAAGTCAGCAATTTGTGAAATGCATACTATGTTTTTAAAAAACTCTAGTGAAAGAAGATACTTAGTGAATGAACACTGGTTTTATATATTTTTACAGGAAAGATGGCAACACGTTAAACAGTTGGTAAACTGGAAAAATTTGCCTAGTCACTGTTTAAGCTATATTTTCACATTTTTTTGCTCTGTTTTTCAGGTTACACCCTGAAATACAATGTGAAGAACCAGCCCCTGTCTCTGGTCAGTAAAAACTTTGAGCCTGAGGTACTGAACTACACTGTGTCTAACTTAGTGGCCACCACCCAATACACATTCGAAATCTATGCCCTCACATCTAAAGGGGCAGGCCCATCCAGGTCTGCAGATATAGAGTCTGGAGTACCCCCTGGTGAGTAGGCAGGGAACCGGTAAGCCTAAATACTTCTTAATATAAGCATGTGTTAAAAGAATGTAATAATATGACATCCTGTACATGTAACATATTGGAGATCATTTAGATTGTGAGAGATAGTGAAAGAAGTGCCACTTGAGTAAAAATGAAGTAAAAACTGTTGCATACACAGGTAAAAGATAATGCACAGAGTAATAGCTAAAAGTTGTGCACACTACATTGAACCAAAGAGTTCTTGGATGAAAAGTTAGGGTTGACACAAGGGGAGTGACAAAGCACTCGAAAGAGGTGATAAACCTTACTAATCATGTAAAACTTTAAATTGAAAGACATTGGATGGGATTTCCACTTTTAAAAATGAAACACATATAAAAGTACCAATATTATTTACTTTTCACTGGAGTATGTTGTAATTTCCACATCACTTGTAGAAATTCCTGAGCCACCTACCAATGTGGTGGTGACTGACATCAAGGGTCGTTCAGTGCAGGTGCGCTTCACCCCAGGGTTCAATGGGCACACATCTATCTCTAAGTGGATCATTGAGGCTCAGTTTCAAGCACGAGTGCGAAGGCAGGCAAGCGGAAATGGTGGGTGGTTCGTGTTGGCAGAAATCAGTGACCCAGATGCTGATACTCTGCAGCTGTCTGGTCTCAGGCCCTACGCTAAGTACAGGTAAGCACAGGTACACGGGGTGCATTAAGTAAAAATACAAATAAGTCCATTAAGTAGAAGTGACGATAGGTTCACTAAGTACAGGTGAGGATAGTAAAGAGAGTACAGGGGAGAATAATATACCATGTACAGGTGAAAATGAGAAAAATATTTAAAACGCAAATGTTGACAACGGTAAAAAAGAAAGTAAAAATAGAATGGTGGGAAAAACTTTTCATTTCGGAAAAATGTCTTAATTATGGAAAATGACCTGATGGTAAAAGTTTTTCAATTAAAAATGAGTATTACTGGTACTACTGACACCAATAACAAGTCCAGTTTTTATTACTCCCTTATCTGCATCTTTTTCCAGGCTTCGAATCACTGCAGTGAATGTGGCAGGAGAATCTGTACCCAGTGACCCCACAGACTGGTTTGACACTCTGCAGACTGCACCCAATGTACCTCCCAGTGACCTTGACCTCCGGGTCCTGAATGAAACTGCAATCAAGATTGGATGGACTGTGAGTATAACTGGTGAACTGGAACTACACTAGACACTATATAACTAATCTTCAAAATATATTTGTTGGGTTCCTTCTGTGGTAACTTCGTCTCATCTAAATGACAAACTTGTTTCACCTGCACCTGTTTCATCTGTTTTTCACTTCACTTGTAACGCTTGTTATACTGTTAAAGCATTTGATTCTGTTCCATTTGTTGCAGCCTCTGGCTGTGGAGGACTGGAATGGAGAGAATCGTGGCTACCTCCTTGAGGCCCGGATGTCTGAGCTGACTGCCTGGAACATCAAGAAACAAGTGACTGACCAGCATGCTGTCAGCTATGTGCTGAGTGGACTGGAGGAGTTCACCACATATGATGTGAGGGTGGCCGCGTTCAACAATATAGGAGACAGTCCATATAGTGAGGTGGTCAATGTGACTACCAGAGAGTCAGGTACGTTGTTGCTGGTTTTAGATTCAAAGAGGACACCTGCCAACAAGAACATTTCTTTTTAAAAATTCCTGTCAGTTGATGTGTTTTGCTACACAAAACCAAACCAAGCACTTGTGAGGATAAGGCATGTATTTAACTTATAAAAACATAAATTACAATAAAATTTGTTACAATTTCAGTGGAATGTTTCTGCCTTGGTTGTTGAAGGGTTAATGTTTATTGATGTTCAAATAAGCATCAGAGTAAGATATGTATAATGACACTGATTCCAGAAACAACATGTAATGCAGATATCATATGAATACAACACTTAATTATCTAATGGATAAATAATCCTTACACTTTTCAGTTCCGAGCGCAGGTCCACAGTCAGTTCAAGGTGTAGCCGTCAATTCTACAAGTATCTTAGTCACATGGGCTCCTGTTCCCAAAATGCAACAAAACGGCCTTATCATAGGGTACAAGGTATGTTATAAATTTTTTTTTTTTGAGCTTTGAAAGGGTAGGAAATAAAGAAAATCATTTGAAAAATACAGGATTTTATAAACAAAACTAACCTGGGGCTTGCTTGATAAAAGTAAATTTTGTAATGAAAAATCAGCATGCTTAATCATTCTTAGCCATAAGGTTAGCTTTTAAAAAAAGCATGTATCATAGAAATTTAAGACAGTGTAGGTTGGAAAAAACTCCTGAAAAAAATAACATTAAAAGGTATTAATGGTCTAAAAATGCTTTGTAAAAATATCTCCCAAAGCAGAGTTTAAATATTAAAGTCTTAATCTAGGCAGTATTTTACAATGCAGACATGTTAAACTACTCTTCTGCACTGGTTTTCCTAACCTTGAGTGGTCTGTTGTATTACTGCTACTACTACTTTTTACTATACTCTTATGAACTTTGGTTCATAGAGAAGGATAGGTTGAAAGCATCTTTCCCATTTGATATCTTGGGTAGTCCTCTCTACCCGACTGAGTCAGCAAGGACCTGGATGTTTATTTCGACTCCTTTTACTTTTACAAACATGTTCAGACTGTCTGCAAAAGTTGTTTTATGCAACTGAAGGACTTGAGATGGGTCACACAGTTTATAGCTCATGATGCTTCTATAGTTGTGGGCAATTGGCAGTATTGAGTTGGATTACTATAATTCACTTTTCAGAGACTTTCTAAGTTCAGTCTCTGTAAATTACAGTATATCTTAATACTGCGGCTAGAATTATGTCAGCACTAGTAGATACTCTCCATAACTCCTGTTGGAAAAAACTGCATTGGCTGCATGTTGAACATTGCTCAGTGTTCAAAACAGCCACACTTGCTTATAAGTTTCACAAAGGTCTGTCAAACAGTTTAGTTATAGCTTTGCTTTTGATGCTCCAACTGTTTGGAATACTCTTCCTGATGGGATTTTTGCATCCCCTCCATTGCCTTTTTCAGAAAGAAGCGTAAATAATGCCTCTACACCAAGACGTTCTCACCTTAGGCCTAATATACCCATGGCATTCTCCATGGTGCTTGACCCCTTTTTCCTCCATTGGATACTGAAATTAGTTGACTGTTTTTGTGCTGTTTCACCTTGGAGTCCCCTTAATAAAGGGGAAAATTAAGAGCTATAAAAGTCCAATTAAATTTAGAATTACTTGAAGCAATGTATTAAAAGAAATGATAAAACAATTCTTTGGACAAGTTAGTCACAAATCTTTTACTCTTAGTTACTCTTTGGAAGTTAACTAAGAAGTTTGATAAAAGGCTCAGAAAATTGTATCAGTTTTTATTGGTTGAACAGATTCGGTACAGCACAACAGAAGCCAGTGACGAGGTGTCTTACAAAGTGGTGGAGAGCAGTGAAACTGTGTCGGCACATGTGATTGGTCTTAAAAAGTTTGTGGAATACAGGCTGCAGGTGCTTGCTTTCACCCGGATAGGAGATGGGACACTTAGTACACCCCCCATCATTGTCAAGACTCATGAAGACGGTGTGTATGTTGTTGAAAACAGTTGTTTGTGCCCCCCCCCTTATCATTATAAAAGTTCATAAAGTTGGTATTTATTCTGGAAAACAGATTCCCTGTTATCTATCTGTCAGTTCTTCAGATTATGTATGAAGGTGACTAAACATTTGAAACTGTGGTACAAGAAGTTGAAAAACCAACTGTATTTAACCATATTTTGACAATTGAGTGTATGATGAATAAGTGTTCCAAATTAAGTATGGTAATGTAAATGTTACACAAGGCATATTGACCCATATTGGCACTTTCAGAGCAAATACCAATTGTTGGAATGCATATACTGAGTCATTTAAAGAAATTTAAAACTCTTGTTTATGAATTTTTGCTGCCAGATAAAGATATTTTACATGATTATGTTCAATTTATAACTTTTATATGCCACATATAAAAGTCCAGTTGTTTTAATATTTTTCAGTCCCTGGCCCTCCATCCAGTGTGTATTTCCCAGTGGTCAACTGGACAAGTGTCAAAGTTGTATGGAGTCCACCCACTGAACCTAATGGGATCATCAAGGGTTACCAGGTGAGCTACCGTCAGGACCAGGAGACTCCGAACAATGCAGTGGTTAACGGAGGTCTGGAAGATTACCAGCGGGAATACAGTGTCAGTGGACTAACCAGGGACACCTTCTACTCGTTTGAAATCTCTGCAAAGACGTCAATAGGCTGGGGCACACCTGCAGTGCTTAAAGTACGCACCATTCTCAGCAGAAGTAAGTACATGGGGATTTGTGTGGTCAAGCAGTGTAAAGTAGGCATAAGTAGTTTTAACACACCATATTTTTGCTTTGTTTAAGCAAATTATTTCAGTTTGGTCTGTTTACATTGTATTATACATTAGAGCGCTGCACATTGTACAAAAATACATCCGCTCCAATATTGTGGGGGTACTTTATAGAGAAATGTCCGCTGTTACATTTTCCGTACTTTATTTGATGATAAAATAAATTTTAAGTCAATGAATAAACAACATCAATTAAAATATTAATTGACATTTTCTAATAGAAATTAGGTAGTTTATTTCTTCATTGATGGAAATGGTAGTACATGTAATTGATACAATGCAGTCTACTTTCTCTACTGTAGTTAAGCGTCCCACAAGGGACGCTTGTTTGTGTATGGGAGAGCTTCCGGCTCCGCCGGCTCCGCCGGCTCCGCATTTTGTTTTCCTTATAACTCTGTAACCGTTAGGCGGATTCTTTTCAAATTTGGCAGGTTTAGGCAGTAGCCTTGGGGAATTTTTTTGAATATGCTGCAGTGACATTTCAACCAATCAGAGAGGTCACATGACCAAAAATGTCTTTTTTCGATGGGGAAGCTTGTCCGGATGATAACTTGAAAGGAATTTTATCAATTCACCTGAAACTTGGCAAATACATTCATTCTATTAAAATCTGGAAATCATTAGATTTTGGCATTGATTGGTCAAGAAATGGCCGAGTAATTAATGATTAATTAATCATTACGAATTTTCCAAATAAGGAAAACACAAAAATGCTTATATCTCGAAAACCGTGCTAGATAGAGCGATTTCGACGAAATTTTTGACCCACAGGGTATCTCTGCGGAGTAGTTTTCCCAATTTTCAAAAATATTTTGTCTCGCCCAAAATGGCGGCCATTTTGAATTTTCGAAATTTTCGCAAAAATTGCAAAACACAAAAATGCTTATATCTCAAAAACCGTGCTAGATAGAGCAATTTCGACGAAATTTTTGACCCACAGGGTATCTCTGGAGAGTAGTTATCCCAATTTTGAACAAATTTTTGTCTCGCCAAAAATGGCGGCCATTTTGAATTTTCGAATTTTTCGCAAAAATTGCAAAACATAAAAATGCTTATATCTCGAAAACCCTGCTAGATAGAGCGATTTCGACGAAATTTTTGACCCACAGGGTATATCTGCAGAGTAGCCATGCCAATTTTCAAAAAAATTTTGTCTATTTTGAATTTTCGAATTTTTCGCAAAAATTGCAAAACATAAAAATGCTTATATCTCAAAAACCCTGCTAGATAGAGCGATTTCGACGAAATTTTTGACCCGCAGGGTATCTCTGCAGAGTAGCCATGCCAATTTTCAAACAAAAAATTTCTCGCAAAAAATGGCGGCCATTTTAAATTTTCGAATTTTTCGCAAAATTGCAAAACACAAAAATGCTTATATCTCAAAAACCGTGCTAGATAGAGCGATTTCGACGAAATTTTTGACCCACTGGGTATCTCTGCAGAGTAGCCATGCCAATTTTCAAAAAAATTTTATCTTGCCAAAAATGGCGGCCATTTTGAATTTTCGAATTTTTGCTCAAAAATTGCAAAACACAAAAATGCTAATATTTCGAAAACCGTGCTACATAGAGCGATTTCGACGAAATTTTTTATCTTCAGGGTATCTCTGCAGAGCAGCTATCCCAAAGAGCTTTCACATGGTGAAGTTTTAGACCCATAGCTAATTACTCACCTACTCAAAAGAGGTCCTCAGTGGCCTAGTGGTTAGCAAGTTTGGCATCTAATCATAGGCTGTCACCTCTGTGGGTTCGAGTCCCACAAGTGGCAATTCTGAGGACCTGTCCCAATATGACCCTGGCTGTTGAACGGGACGTAAAACCCCAACTTTGACTTTGGTCACCTACTCAAAATGAGTAAATGCGAATTATCTCTAAAAGTATTGCAGATAGCCAATTTTTCTCAAATAACTCATTCACCTACTTTTGGGAGAGCTTTCACTTGGTGAAGTTTCAGACCCATAGCTAATTACTCACCTACTCAAAATGAGTAAATGCGAATTATCTCTAAAAGTATTGCAGATAGCCAATTTTTCTCAAATAACTCATTCACCTACTTTTGGGAGAGCTTTCACTTGGTGAAGTTTCAGACCCATAGCTAATTACTCACCTACTCAAAATGAGTAAATGCGAATTATCTCTAAAAGTATTGCAGATAGCCAATTTTTGTCAAATTAATCATTCACCTACTTTTGGGAGAGCTTTCACTTGGTGAAGTTTCAGACCCATAGCTAATTACTCACCTACTGAAAATGAGTAAATGCGAATTATCTCTAAAAGTATTGCAGATAGCCAATTTTTCTCAAATAACTCATTCACCTACTTTTGGGAGAGCTTTTACATGGTGAAGTTTCAGACCCATAGCTAATTACTCACCTACTCAAAATGAGTAAATGCGAATTATCTCTAAAAGTATTGCAGATAGCCAATTTTTCTCAAATAACTCATTCACCTACTTTTGGGAGAGCTTTCACTTGGTGAAGTTTCAGACCCATAGCTAATTACTCACCTACTCAAAATGAGTAAATGCGAATTATCTCTAAAAGTGTTGCAGATAGCCAATTTTTCTCAAATAACTCATTCACCTACTTTTGGGAGAGCTTTCACTCGGTGAAGTTTCAGACCCATAGCTAATTACTCACCTACTCAAAATGAGTAAATGCGAATTATCTCTAAAAGTATTGCAGATAGCCAATTTTTGTCAAATTAATCATTCACCTACTTTTGGGAGAGCTTTCACTTGGTGAAGTTTCAGACCCATAGCTAATTACTCACCTACTCAAAATGAGTAAATGCGAATTATCTCTAAAAGTATTGCAGATAGCCAATTTTTCTCAAATAACTCATTCACCTACTTTTGGGAGAGCTTTTACATGGTGAAGTTTCAGACCCATAGCTAATTACTCACCTACTCAAAATGAGTAAATGCGAATTATCTCTAAAAGTATTGCAGATAGCCAATTTTTCTCAAATAACTCATTCACCTACTTTTGGGAGAGCTTTCACTTGGTGAAGTTTCAGACCCATAGCTAATTACTCACCTACTCAAAATGAGTAAATGCGAATTATCTCTAAAAGTATTGCAGATAGCCAATTTTTCTCAAATAACTCATTCACCTACTTTTGGGAGAGCTTTCACTCGGTGAAGTTTCAGACCCATAGCTAATTACTCACCTACTCAAAATGAGTAAATGCGAATTATCTCTAAAAGTATTGCAGATAGCCAATTTTTGTCAAATTAATCATTCACCTACTTTTGGGAGAGCTTTCACTTGGTGAAGTTTCAGACCCATAGCTAATTACTCACCTACTCAAAATGAGTAAATGCGAATTATCTCTAAAAGTATTGCAGATAGCCAATTTTTCTCAAATAACTCATTCACCTACTTTTGGGAGAGCTTTCACTCGGTGAAGTTTCAGACCCATAGCTAATTACTCACCTACTGAAAATGAGTAAATGCGAATTATCTCTAAAAGTATTGCAGATAGCCAATTTTTCTCAAATAACTCATTCACCTACTTTTGGCAGAGCTTTCACTTGGTGAAGTTTCAGACCCATAGCTAATTACTCACCTACTGAAAATGAGTAAATGTGAATTATCTCTAAAAGTATTGCAGATAGCCAATTTTTCTCAAATAACTCATTCACCTACTTTTGGGAGAGCTTTCACTTGGTGAAGTTTCAGACCCATAGCTAATTACTCACCTACTCAAAATGAGTAAATGCGAATTATCTCTAAAAGTATTGCAGATAGCCAATTTTTCTCAAATAACTCATTCACCTACTTTTGGGAGAGCTTTCACTTGGTGAAGTTTCAGACCCATAGCTAATTACTCACCTACTCAAAATGAGTAAATGCGAATTATCTCTAAAAGTATTGCAGATAGCCAATTTTTCTCAAATAACTCATTCACCTACTTTTGGGAGAGCTTTCACTTGGTGAAGTTTTAGACCCATAGCTAATTACTCACCTACTGAAAATGAGTAAATGCGAATTATCTCTAAAAGTATTGCAGATAGCCAATTTTTCTCAAATAACTCATTCACCTACTTTTGGGAGAGCTTTCACTTGGTGAAGTTTCAGACCCATAGCTAATTACTCACCTACTCAAAATGAGTAAATGCGAATTATCTCTAAAAGTATTGCAGATAGCCAATTTTTCTCAAATAACTCATTCACCTACTTTTGGGAGAGCTTTCACTTGGTGAAGTTTCAGACCCATAGCTAATTACTCACCTACTCAAAATGAGTAAATGCGAATTATCTCTAAAAGTATTGCAGATAGCCAATTTTTCTCAAATAACTCATTCACCTACTTTTGGGAGAGCTTTCACTTGGTGAAGTTTCAGACCCATAGCAAATTACTCACCTACTCAAAATGAGTAAATGTGAATTATCTCTTAATAGTATTGTAGATAGCCAATTTTTCTCAAATAACTCATTCACCTACTTTTGGAAGACCTTTCACACACGAAAATGAAAAATTGTGAATATCTCGGAAAAGCTATTTATTCTGCTTTAATGCTCGGCGGGAGATACACACCACGGCAGTGGTCTTGACAAAAATTTTTGTCTCCCCAAAATGGTGGCCATTTTGAATTTTCAAAGTTTTTGCAAAACACAAAAATGCTTATATCTCGAAAACCGTGCTATATGGAGTGAACTCAACAAAATTTTGGACCTGCTGGGTATCTCTGCAGAATAGCCATGCCAATTTTCAAAATATTTTTGTCTCGCCAAATACAGCGGACATTTTTAATTTTTTTATTTTTTGCAAAACACAAAAATGCTTATATCTTGAAAACCGTGCTAGATAGAGCAGACTGCGCTGACTTTGGTTGCCACAACAGTATAAGGCTAGAAACAAAGCATTTTCTTAATACTTTAGCACTCACCTTTATATCCTTTTCGGGACGCTTTGTTTTTGCTATGCAAAAACATTATCTTTTTTTTTTGCGAGCGATCCTCTAGTTATACTTCTTTTGGTACTTAATTGTACTTTTCAGTATAAGGTTGTACTTTTTTGTACTTTGTAGTATATAGTTTGTACTTTGCTGTCCTCAGGTGTACCCGATGCACCCACATCACCAGGGATCAGTAACCAGGACATTGGGGACCGTTGGGTGATAATCACTTGGCAAGCAGGAAGTGATGGATATGGACCTATCAGAAATTTCACCATTCAGTACCAGCAAAATGAGGGCCAGTGGAACACAGTGAGCGACTATGTACCACATACACTGGATGCCTTCAATGTGACGGGGTAATAATTTGATAAATCAACTTATTCACTATAAAGTTTTGTTACAGTTCTGCGTGTATTTCTTGTAGTTATAATATTATTTGATAATTCTCTTCTGTCCAAACTATACTGTGGGGTAATCATAATGTCCCCAATCAGCCCCTATCATATCTTACTTTTCATAACATAATTGTATTTTTTATTTTAAACACATTTCAGGCTGAAACCAAACAGTAACTACAAGTTCAAAGTGGCAGCCAGTAATGATGTTGGAACCAGTGAATACAGTCTTCCGTCCAGACTTATTGTGACACTCCAGGCTGGTATGTAACTGAACTAATCTGACAAGACCTTTTTAAGACTGAATCTCTGTAACTTTGTCTCTGGGTAACCAGAGTCTATAACATAAGCCTTCTTTGTACTGTCGGGTGATATGTAACGGATGAATTAGACTTTTACAGCACTTAATGTAAGACTTTTAAATCACGTAATTTCTATACCTTTTTTTAAATTTACTATCTAGACTTCTATCCATATTGCAGGTATTAATTGACCTTTTGAAATTTAACAAGACTTTTCTATCACTAAATCCCTGTTCTGTAAAATATTCAGGCTTATAGAAAATAAGTCATAATTCCAAAACCATGTAGCCAATACATAGATATGTGTCCATAGCCATTATAAAAAGGAATGTTGTCATATTGCTCCAGAAGAGTTACGCGCAACAATGAAAAGTTGTATGTGATGCAACTTCTATGTGTACAAGTAATTAGTGTTCACCTGTTTTTGTAAAGGCTCAAGTAAACAAGATAAAAACATTCATATATATTACATGTCAAACACAGGTACTTTTGCAGTTTGAGAAGCACTGAAATGCGACTAGTTTAAGTGTTTTGACATAAATTAAATTTAACCAAATATTTAGATTTTAGATATTTATGTATCAGTTAAAGGCTGATGTGAAGTGCTGGTTATATAGGAATTGCAGGGGGGAGAGTGCTTTTAAATATTGTATTTCCAAAAGAAGGGAATAAAATAAGTGATGGCTTCTCAGTATAATATAATTTTTTTTTTCATGTTTTAGCCCCAGAGAGTGCTCCATTGAACCTACAAGTGGAACCAAAGACCAAGACTTCAGTTTTAATCACATGGGAGGTAATTCATTTTCTGAAGATCACTGAAGTAGTTCAAATTACAATTTGTTTTTTGAAACTTTAAATCTTAGTTACCATGTAAAGTGAGTCTTAATAACAGTTACCAGTACCCTGTGATAAAGTAGAGTCCAAAGTTTGAATTGTAATATATTTTATTTGCAAATCTGTACAACAAACAACCACTTGATTATGTATCTTTATCATTTTACAGAGACTCTTTGTATTAACTAGCCATCATGAAATTCATGAAATATGTTTCCTTCAAACATCTAGCTGTATATTCTTGCTTATTATTTAGCTCATCATTTGATTAACAACCCTTGAATAAGTTCACCATATTTGATTACAATAAATTTTGGTTTATACCTGTTACATAAAAGTGAGTGATTTGGTCTAGACTAGATAACAGTGCTTTATTTTGAGTCCACACAAGTGAACAATGTATGTTTTGGGCACAGTTATTTGAATTGGTATAGATGTCCAAGTTGCACATTGTAATCTTACATACCAGTCCCAAATGCAACAGGCATGCAGGCTTGGTGTTAACACACATCAGCCTCAGTAGAAATCTTGTATTATTGTATCCCCGGACGAAAGTCGGGGATACTTAGGATTCAGTACGGTCACGCCGCCGCCACCGCCGCCGCCGCCGCAGAGATTTCCTTTTGGACGCGATAACTTAAAAAATATTTTAGTTACAACTTTCAAATTTGGTATGTGGGTATATATGGGCAATGCCACGAACGCTATTGTTTTGTGACCTTGACCTTCAATCTCAAGGTCACTGGTGGCCACTTAAAGGTCAGATTTTGGCCATTTTTGCACATTTTGGCCCAGTTCTCCAAGACAGAAAGTTAGATCATCCTATGGCTGGTATATATAATACATATATATGTCCTCTATAAGCATGCAGAAAATTGACCTTGAAGCTCTTCATTGAAGGTCATCCACTGACCGCCAAAGTACTTGACCGAGGGGCATTTTTGGCCTTTTTGGAGATATTTTTACACTTAACGCTGACTATATTGCATGGAAACTATTGAAAATGGCTTTGGAGGTTGAGTACATGATGGACTTCTGCCATCCAGGTTTACTGGTTACAGATCTTCATTTAAGGTCATCCACTGACCGCCAAAGTACCTGACCAAGGGTCATTTTTGGCATATTTGGAGATACAGTAGAACCTCGATTATCCGAACCCTATGGGAGACATACAATCCGGCCGGATAATCGAGGGGTTCGGATGGATGAAGGAAGCCTAAATTCACGGTCTATGGGTTACAGAGTGGGCGATAATTGAACAATTGTTGTTTTTATGCAATAAATATAGACGTTGGTGGTTATCGATAAAATAATTTAATATATTTGTGTCATATAATATAAGTGACCCTTCAATTGTCGTTTATTTGCTCCATATCTATGGATATTACATGTATTATTATTTAAATATTACACGGATTTGAAATGATTGTGTTCGGTTGGTACATGAATGTGGACGTTTTAATTTTAGATAAACATCGTCATGCATTTTGTCATTTGGAAAACTCCGGGAGATTTATTTATTGTAAAACCCAAAGCGAACACACCTTCAGTGATAGGTGTGTTTGGTTGGTAATGCATTGAGGACGTCTTTTCTTTTGATACACGTTGTCAGTCTGTGAACCTACTCCAGGAGATTATAAATTGCGAAACCCAATCGAACATGCTTTCATTGATTGGCATATTATCAAAGAAGTCAATTGTGTAGCAGGGTCATGTAATTGAATTAATCCCTCCCCTATTATAACAATGGTGATAAAGATCAAAGAAGTTAGGCGTTTCTGTGAATGGTACGTTTTATAAAGAACTAGAATTAATAGTTTCCGAGATTGTGTAAAATCCTGTATTATCGCTCACGGTAGACGGTGCATTATACATGTACATGTGTAGGGAGACATGATTTCGGTTTGGTTAATCCGGAGATTCGGATAATAGAAGGCCGGATAATCGAGGTTCTACTGTATTTTCACACTTAATGCTGACTACATTGCGTGGAAACTATTGAAAATGGCTTTTGAGGTTGAGTACATGACGGAGTACCAGCATCCAGGCTGACCGGTTACAGATCTTCGTTGAAGGTCATCCACTGACCGCCAAAGTACCTGACCGAGGGTCATTTTGGGCCCTCTATTTGTTTGTTTGTTTGTAAACAAGATAACTCAAAAACTGACAGACGGATTTTGATAAAATTTTCAGGATATGTCCAAATTGGTAAAAGGAAGATGTGATTAAATTTTGGGAGTGATCCGGATCACTGTCTGGATCTTCTGGATCCATGAAATTTAATTTTTAAACACAGATAGCTCAAAAAGTTATGGGTGCATTTTGATGAAATTTTCAGGAGATGTCCTTATTGGGACGAGGAACAAGTGATTAGATTTTGGGAGTGATCCGGATCACTGTCTGGATCATCTGGATCCAGACTGCCAGATGTGTTTGTGTACAATATAGCTCAAAAACTTATGAATGGATTTTGATGAAATTTTCAGGATATGTCTGAAAAGGTAAAAAGATGAAATGGTTGAATTTTAGAAGTGATCCGGATCACTATATGGATCTTCTGGATCCATGAAATGTAATTTTTAAAGACAGATACCTCAAAAAGTTATGCATGGATTGTGATGACATTTTCAGCAAATGGCCTAAATGGTGCGAGGAACAAGTGATTAGATTTGGGGAGTGATCTGGATCACTGTCTAGATCATCTGGATGCAGGTTGCAGATGTGTTTGTGTACATTGTAGCTAAAAAACTTATGGACGGATTTTGATGAAATTTTCAGGATATGTCTGAAAAGGTAAAAGGATGAAATGGCTGAATTTTGGAAGTGATCCGGATCACTATATGGATCTTCTGGATCTATGAAATGTAATAAGACAGATACCTCAAAAAGTTATGGATGGATTGTGATGACATTTTCAGCAAATGACCTAAATGGTGTGAGGAACAAGTGATTAGATTTGGAGAGTGATCTGGATCACTGTCTGGATCATCTGGATCCAGGTTGCCAGCTGTGTTTGTGTACATTGTAGCAAAAAAACTTATGGACGGATTTTGATGAAATTTTCAGGATATGTCTGAAAAGGTAAAAGGATGAAATGGCTGAATTTTGGAAGTGATCCGGATCACTATATGGATCTTCTGGATCCATGAAATGTAATAAGACAGATACCTCAAAAAGTTATGGATGGATTGTGATGACATTTTCAGCAAATGACCTAAATGGTGCGAGGAACAAGTGATTAGATTTGGGGAGTGATCTGGATCACTGTCTGGATCATCTGGATCCAGGTTGCCAGATGTGTTTGTGTACATTGTAGCAAAAAAACTTATGGACGGATTTTGATGAAATTTTCAGGATATGTCTGAAAAGGTAAAAGGATGAAATAACTGAATTTTGGAAGTGATCCGGATCACTGTATGGATCTTCTGGATCCGTGAAATGTAATAAGACATACATCAAAAAGTTATGGATGGATTGTGATGACATTTTCAGCAAATGACCTAAATGGTACAAGGAACAAGTGATTATACTTTTGGAATGATCTGGATCACCGTCTGGATCATCTGGATTGAGCCTGCAACATGATTTTACGATGAATTTTGATGATATTTTTAGGCTATGTTACAAATAGTAAAAGGAAGAAGTGGTAAAAGGATGAAATGATTGAATTTTGGAAGTGATCCGGATCACTATATGGATCTTCTGGATCCATGAAATGTAATTTTTTAAGACAGATACCTCAAAAAGTTATGGATGGATTGTTTCAGCAAATGGCCTAAATGGTACAAGGAACAAGTGATTACATTTTTGGAGTGATCTGGATCATCTGGATCCAGGCTTGCACATAATCTTGGAATGGATTTTACTATTTTCAGGATATGTTACAAATGGTAAAAGGAAGAAGTGGTAAAAGGAAGAAATGGTTCAATTTTGCGAGTGATCTGGACCACTATCTGGATCTTCTGGATCCGTGAATGTAATTTTTAAAGACAAATAGCTCAGAAAGTCATGAATGGATTTTTATGAAATTTTCAGGAAATGTCTTAAATGGGACAAAGAACAAGTGATTAGATTTTGGGAGTAATCTGGATCACTGTCTGGATCATGTGGATCCAGGCTGCCAGATGTGTCTGTGTACAAGATAACTCAAAAACTTATGGATGGATTTCGATGAAATTTTTAGAATATGTCTGAAAAGGTAAAAGGATGAAATGATTGAGTTTTGGAAGCGATCCGGATCACTATATGGATCTTCTGGATCCATGAAATGTAATTTTTAAAGACAGATATAAGTGAAACAACTAGTGATTAGCTTTTGGAAGTAATCTGGTACTATGGAGAATCCTGACCTGGTGCTCCAGGAAACAGGCTCAAGCCCGACACATTCACGCCTTAACTATGTCCCGTCCGGGGATACACTGCGTCGAGACGCAATCTCTAGTTTTTTGTCAAATTCGTTCATTTGTTCACATGTGTCACCCCCACCCCCACCCCCCATGACCGCTGGGCCTGGTATGAACTACCTAAAATGGCTTGGGTTTGAGTAGAGTTTTTGACTGCTGATATATTTATACTCTGCTCCAATTTATGTATTCATGTAGGTCAGGTGGTTACTTTTCAGAATATTGCTCACTGATTTTTCGTTCTTGTGCATCATGTACATATCAGTCACCAGCCCTCTTGGTCCTGGGAAGGCCCTTGTTGGTATTGGTCAGAATCCAGTTTTTTGCCGTACTGTATGCTTCAAATTTTCACATTGATTCACGTGTACTAGCCCCCACCCCGCCAGGCCTGGAATGGCCCCCTGCTGGGATTTAGATTGGAGTACAAACCAGTGGACGAGAGCCAGTGGTTGTCGGAACTCTTGACTGACCCCACCATTGACCAGCTGATCCTGACCACTCTGCAGCTGTTTGAAAGTTACGAGTTCCGCATCATGGCTTTCAACCAAATTGGAGACAGTCCGTGGTCACCTGTACAAGTGGTCTATATTGAGATCGGTACATGAAACAACCAGTTTTAATTCTGTTATTACTTTTTGTATTATTATTTGTAGAATTAACTGCATGGATTACAGTTGAACCCCTTTTAAGTTAAATTTGCAAAAGGCTAGAAAAATAAAACAGATTCATTTGGATTTCCAGACAGCAGAAAATTTCAGTTTAAAGAGTATTTCAATTTTAAGAGATCTGATATTTACTTTAAGTTGAAAGGAGATACTACGTATCAGCAGTCTGCTTAAAGGTGTTCAATGGTAATTTTTTGTACAGAATTATAACTTGTACACATGATTTACATAAATTAAAGTGAAACCAGTATACAAAGTATCGCACTATTAATTTACTTCTTGTGAAAGGGAGAACACAGTGTTTCTCTGAATCTTCAAGGTTATTTTTATCTCACAAATAACTATGGACTGCAGTGGCTAACTTAGCCTACTTAACACGATGGATGCTGTTGGACAATAACTTTAAAGCAATCATACATAATTTGTGTTATAGGGCTGTATTTTTGTACTGGTTTCACTGTGAATGTTGCATGAAGAAGATACTGATTGGCTAATGTATCCTTAATGTATCCTTAATTATGTCCACCCCACTGCGTCCCACTTGGTTTCCAGACATTTTAGGCAACAGTTCTTATCCTATCTTTACCAAATTTGGCATGCAGGTTTATTGGGTTAATAGCTTGTATGGGATTGCTTTTGGTGATGATAGCTCTATAGCTAACTGAGTAATAGCTACTTTGCTACTTTTGAGTAGCTCTTTGGTTTCCAGACATTTTAAGGAATGCTATTAAGCGTAGCTTTCTGAAATTTGGTATGGAGGTTCATTGGGTTAATAGCTTGTATGGGATTGCTTTTGGGGGGAATTGCTTCATAGATGAGTGAGTAATTAATTAAATAAATGAGTAACTAGCTATTTTGAATACTGAAAAAGGCAAATTTGCTTCTATCTCCTTAACCGCGCGAGATAGAGCGATTTCGTCGAAATTTTCGACCCACAGGGTATCTAAGGAATGTAATCTTTGCAATTTTCAAAACATTTTCCCCTCCCCAAAAATGGCGGCCATTTTGAATTTTCGAATTTTTGCCAAAAATGGCAAAACACAAATTTGCTTCTATCTCCTTAACCGTGCGAGATAGAGCGATTTCGTCGAAATTTTCGACCCACAGGGTATCGGAGCATTGTAGTCTTGGCACTTTTCAAAAAATTTTCCCCTCCCCAAAAATGGCGGCCATTTTGAATTTTCGAATTTTTGCCAAAAATGGCAAAACACAAATTTGCTTCTATCTCCTTAACCGTGCGAGATAGAGCGATTTCGTCGAAATTTTCGACCCATAGGGTATCTAAGGAATGTACTCTTTGGAATTTTCAAAAATATTTCCCTTCCCCAAAAATGGCGGCCATTTTGATTTTTCGAATTTTTGCCAAAAATGGCAAAACACAAAATTGCTTCTATCTCCTTAACCGTGCGAGATAGAACGATTTCGTCGAAATTTTCGACCCATAGGGTATCCAAGAAATGTACTCTTGCCAATTTTCATAAAATTTTCCTTTTCCCAAAAATGGCAGCCATTTTGAATTTTCAAATTGTTGCCAAAAATAGAAAAACAGGAATTTGCTTCTATCTTCTTAACCGTGCAAGATAGAGTGATTTCGTCAAAATTTTCGACCCAACCAATGCAAAAAGGCATGAAGCTGAAATAATTTACATCTACACTAATAAATATTTAAGCATCATTGATATATTTTACAAATGAAACAGGGTCTTGTAAGACTACTGTACAATTTTGGCAAAAGGTTCATGGGGTGGATATCACACATGATAATGTGTGTTCTTCTATGCTATCCTGTTTCTATTCGCATCTACTATCAACAGGGCGTCCTATTTCTAGTATTCCAAATATATTTAAAAATATTCATTTATTGTGACAGTTTGAGCCAATAGCGTAACTTTACACGCTTCTTTGATTCCTTTTGGTAAAGACTCAGTAAGATGAATATTTAACTTTTTTGTACAAAATAATGTTCAAAAACTCAGAAATGGTCATGGAGTCGGTCACTTTTCAATCTGAGATTACTTATTTTTTAATTTTTTGATTGATTTGGTCATGATTAATATTAGTATTCACACCCATCATACACACACAGAAATATAAATTTGATAATAATTTGTGAAAGAAATTGAGTTTGATTAATCTATACTGTAAAATTATTGTCATAATTTCTCTCAAGTTTCATCAGTTACTTGCGCAACTTTACTTATTGTGTGTCTGGTTTTGTATTAATATTAATTGTAAGCTTGCATGAGATATTGCTTTTATTCGCCCCAGAATTATAAAATTGGCATGCCAGTGTGTTGCATTGGGTCCTATGAGTGTTTTTAACAATATAATTTTTTTTTACTTACAGTTCCAAATCACAGACTGTGAAATTCACAAACTGATAGCAATTTGGAATTTGATAGTAGATTTCTAAAATGCTGTCATATTGTTGCTTTTACTGTCTTTAATGTATGTAAACTTTTGCACAGGTTATGGGAGCTGATACATAATCAAGTCAAATTTAATTGACCTTCTAAAGCACTGCTTGGTACTTGTGGATGGAATTGTGTATAGGAAATATACATTAATTGGTTTACTTATTTCATCCTAAGTGAAATAAAATTGTTAGGTTATTTAATTAAAGTTCTCTTTTCAGTATCCTGTAAACAGGAAAAGCTTTGTGAAAATTAGACAAAAACTGAAAAATAGCCCGCACAGAATCATTAAATAATGAATGTACACACATTTGCATAAAATGCAAGAAATGTTGCATAAAATAAAAGTTTTCTTTTGCATAATTCCACCAGAAGTAGTTTTAACCAATCAAGATGTATTCAGTCAGCTGTGAGAAGTGCAGGAGGTCTGTTTCAGTGTTCAGACTATGGCTATTAAATGAGAATCAATGCAGTCAAAGCATACTCCTATCTCCTATAAGTGGAAATTTTAGTTGGAAAAAATTCACTATTTTTCAGAAAAGTACCAGAATTGTTTGTCTAGAGTAAGATAAATATACATTGACAATATAAATTAATATTTACTAAGTTTATAAACTAAAGTATATATGAAATTAATGGCCTTGTGAACTTTCCACTGATGGAAGATATGTAATCTATCTGTAATTGGCTGAATGAATCATTACACATGCAGTAACACTGATACACGATTCACAAATCAGATCTTCCTAGCTCAACTCTAGCTTTTAATTACACTGATGCATCACTGTTAATGTACCTGCTATAAATCCTCATGTTCTTTAAGGTATGAAAATAAAGCCTTTCAGCTTCTATTATAAATAGTTCAAATTGTGCTTAAAGAATATAGCCAGGACAACTAAGGACAGATTTTTGTTAGGCAAACTAAAACTAATACAAAAATTAAAGTAATTTAATACCTTACCTAAGCCTCTGTTCCCTATTACCTACTCTCCCCTACCTTTAGGAGCCACCGTTAGAATCTTGGAACAGCCATCCTGTAGGCTATCGTGTGTACTACTATCCTGCCCAAGAGTCCTCCTCTCAAGAGTACAAATCTGTGCCCTACCCTGAAACCTCCCTGCTGCTTGAAGACTTGCAAATCGATACAAACTATGAGGTGCGCATGACCACTTACAACAGCAAGGGAATTGGGCCCTTCAGCCGCCCACTAGAGTTCTTTGTTGGAGAAGCGGGTAAGACAGTCATGTGTGACTCTAATCTCGCAGAAGTGTTAGGATTTTTATAGTGAACAGTTCTTAAGGGGGTAAATAAATCTACAGCAATAATCAGATTGAGTGTCTTATTATGTCCACCCCCCTGGGGGGTGGATATATTATTTTTGCTTTTTTCGCCGTCCGATGTCCGATGTCCGATGTCCGGCGTCCGGCGTCCGGCGTCCGATGTCCGGCGTCACGCATGGTTTCCGCTCATTTAAAGGAAAAGTATTAGAGCTATTGTCACCAAATTTGGTATGCAGGCTTATTGGGTCAGTAGCTTGCTTGGGATTGCTTTTGGCTGTTGTACCTCTTTTGCTTACTGAGTAATACTTAAGTACAGCTATTTTCAGTACCCATTGGTTTCCGTGCATTTAAGCCAAAATAATTAAAGATATTTTACTACAATTTTGAATACAAGATTGTTATGTCCATAGCTCGCTTGGTATTGCATTTGGGACTGATAGCTTTGTCAGTACATGAGTAATAGCCATTTAGGTACTTCATTGTGTATTTTCAGTACTACTTTTGAGTAATTTGCTTCTATCTCCTTAACCGTGCGAGATAGAGCGATTTCGGCAAAATTTTCGACCCGCAGGGTATCTGAGGAGTGTACTCTTTGCAATTTTCAAAAAATTTTCCCCTCCCCAAAAATGGCGGCCATTTTGAATTTTCGAATTTTTGCCAAAAATGGCAAAACACAAATTTGCTTCTATCTCCTTAACCGTGCGAGATAGAGCGATTTCGTCGAAATTTTCGACCCACAGGGTATCTAAGGAATGTAATATTTGCAATTTTCCAAAAATTTTCCCCTCCCCAAAAATGGCGGCCATTTTGAATTTTCGAATTTTTGCCAAAAATGGCAAAACACAAATTTGCTTCTATCTCCTTAACCGTGCGAGATAGAGCGATTTCGTCGAAATTTTCGACCCACAGGGTATCTAAGGAATGTAATATTTGCAATTTTCCAAAAATTTTCCCCTCCCCAAAAATGGCGGCCATTTTGAATTTTCGAATTTTTGCCAAAAATGGCAAAACACAAATTTGCTTCTATCTCCTTAACCGTGCGAGATAGAGCGATTTCGTCGAAATTTTCGACCCACAGGGTATCTAAGGAATGTAATATTTGCAATTTTCAAAAAAATTTCCCCTCCCCAAAAATGGCGGCCATTTTGAATTTTCGAATTTTTGCCAAAAATGGCAAAACACAAATTTGCTTCTATCTCCTTAACCGTGCGAGATAGAGCGATTTCGGCAAAATTTTCGACCCACAGGGGATCTAAGGAATGCAATCTTTGCAATTTTCCAAAAATTTTCCCCTCCCCAAAAATGGCGGCCATTTTGAATTTTCGAATTTTTGCCAAAAATGGCAAAACACTAATTTGCTTCTATCTCCTTAACCGTGCGAGATAGAGCGATTTCGGCAAAATTTTCGACACACAGGGTATCTAAGCAATGCAATCTTTGCAATTTTCAAAATATTTTCCCCTCCCCAAAAATGGCGGCCATTTTGAATTTTTGCCAAAAATGGCAAAACACAAATTTGCTTCTATCTCCTTAACCGTGCGAGATAGAGCGATTTCGTCGAAATTTTCGACCCACAGGGTATCTAAGGAATGTAATATTTGCAATTTTCAAAAAATTTTCCCCTCCCCAAAAATGGCGGCCATTTTGAATTTTCGAATTTTTGCCAAAAATGGCAAAACACAAATTTGCTTCTATCTCCTTAACCGTGCGAGATAGAGCGATTTCGTCGAAATTTTCGACCCACAGGGTATCTAAGGAATGCAATCTTTGCAATTTTCCAAAAATTTTCCCCTCCCCAAAAATGGCGGCCATTTTGAATTTTCGAATTTTTGCCAAAAATGGCAAAACACAAATTTGCTTCTATCTCCTTAACCGTGCGAGATAGAGCGATTTCGTCGAAATTTTCGACCCACAGGGTATCTAAGGAATGTAATATTTGCAATTTTCAAAAAAATTTCCCCTCCCCAAAAATGGCGGCCATTTTGAATTTTCGAATTTTTGCCAAAAATGGCAAAACACAAATTTGCTTCTATCTCCTTAACCGTGCGAGATAGAGCGATTTCGGCAAAATTTTAGACGCACAGGGTATCTAAGGAATGCAATCTTTGCAATTTTCCAAATATTTTCCCCTCCCCAAAAATGGCGGCCATTTTGAATTTTCGAATTTTTGCCCAAAATGGCAAAACACTAATTTGCTTCTATCTCCTTAACCGTGCGAGATAGAGCGATTTCGTCGAAATTTTCGACCCACAGGGTATCTAAGGAATGCAATCTTTGCAATTTTCAAAAAATTTTCCCCTCCCCAAAAATGGCGGCCATTTTGAATTTTCGAATTTTTGCCAAAAATGGCAAAACACAAATTTGCTTCTATCTCCTTAACCGTGCGAGATAGAGCGATTTCGTCGAAATTTTCGACCCACAGGGTATCTAAGGAATGCAATCTTTGCAATTTTCCAAAAATTTTCCCCTCCCCAAAAATGGCGGCCATTTTGAATTTTCGAATTTTTGCCAAAAATGGCAAAACACAAATTTGCTTCTATCTCCTTAACCGTGCGAGATAGAGCGATTTCATCGAAATTTTCGACCCACAGGGTATCTAAGGAATGTAATATTTGCAATTTTCAAAAAAATTTCCCCTCCCCAAAAATGGCGGCCATTTTGAATTTTCGAATTTTTGCCAAAAATGGCAAAACACAAATTTGCTTCTATCTCCTTAACCGTGCGAGATAGAGCGATTTCGGCAA
Organism: Sabellastarte sp. h YS-2021; assembly: GCA_964017235.1. Taxonomy (NCBI): domain Eukaryota; kingdom Metazoa; phylum Annelida; class Polychaeta; order Sabellida; family Sabellidae; genus Sabellastarte; species Sabellastarte sp. h YS-2021. The sequence continues at coordinate 44,485,983 of OZ024931.1, read as the reverse complement.
AATTTTCGACACATAGGGTATCTAACCAATGCAATCTTTGCAATTTTCAAAATATTTTCCCCTCCCCAAAAATGGCGGCCATTTTGAATTTTTGAATTTTTGCCAAAAAATGGCAAAACACAAATTTGCTTCTATCTCCTTAACCGTGCGAGATAGAGCGATTTCGTCGAAATTTTCGACCCACAGGGTATCTAAGGAATGTAATATTTGCAATTTTCAAAAAATTTTCCCCTCCCCAAAAATGGCGGCCATTTTGAATTTTCGAATTTTTGCCAAAAATGGCAAAACACAAATTTGCTTCTATCTCCTTAACCGTGCGAGATAGAGCGATTTCGTCGAAATTTTCGACCCACAGGGTATCTAAGGAATGCAATCTTTGCAATTTTCCAAAAATTTTCCCCTCCCCAAAAATGGCGGCCATTTTGAATTTTCGAATTTTTGCCAAAAATGGCAAAACACAAATTTGCTTCTATCTCCTTAACCGTGCGAGATAGAGCGATTTCGTCGAAATTTTCGACCCACAGGGTATCTAAGGAATGTAATATTTGCAATTTTCAAAAAAATTTCCCCTCCCCAAAAATGGCGGCCATTTTGAATTTTCGAATTTTTGCCAAAAATGGCAAAACACAAATTTGCTTCTATCTCCTTAACCGTGAGAGATAGAGCGATTTCGGCGAAATTTTCGACCCACAGGGGATCTAAGGAATGCAATCTTTGCAATTTTCCAAAAATTTTCCCCTCCCCAAAAATGGCGGCCATTTTGAATTTTCGAATTTTTGCCAAAAATGGCAAAACACTAATTTGCTTCTATCTCCTTAACCGTGCGAGATAGAGCGATTTCGGCAAAATTTTCGACGCACAGGGTATCTAAGCAATGCAATCTTTGCAATTTTCAAAATATTTTCCCCTCCCCAAAAATGGCGGCCATTTTGAATTTTCGAATTTTTGCCAAAAATGGCAAAACACAAATTTGCTTCTATCTCCTTAACCGTGCGAGATAGAGCGATTTCGTTGAAATTTTCGACCCACAGGGTATCTAAGGAATGCAATCTTTGCAATTTTCAAAAAATTTTCCCCTCCCCAAAAATGGCGGCCATTTTGAATTTTCGAATTTTTGCCAAAAATTGCAAAACACAAATTTGCTTCTATCTCCTTAACCGTGCGAGATAGAGCGATTTCGTCGAAATTTTCGACCCACAGGGTATCTAAGGAATGCAATCTTTGCAATTTTCCAAAAATTTTCCCCTCCCCAAAAATGGCGGCCATTTTGAATTTTCGAATTTTTGCCAAAAATGGCAAAACACAAATTTGCTTCTATCTCCTTAACCGTGCGAGATAGAGCGATTTCATCGAAATTTTCGACCCACAGGGTATCTAAGGAATGTAATATTTGCAATTTTCAAAAAATTTTCCCCTCCCCAAAAATGGCGGCCATTTTGAATTTTCGAATTTTTGCCAAAAATGGCAAAACACAAATTTGCTTCTATCTCCTTAACCGTGCGAGATAGAGCGATTTCGTCGAAATTTTCGACCCACAGGGTATCTAAGGAATGCAATCTTTGCAATTTTCCAAAAATTTTCCCCTCCCCAAAAATGGCGGCCATTTTGAATTTTCGAATTTTTGCCAAAAATGGCAAAACACAAATTTGCTTCTATCTCCTTAACCGTGCCAGATAGAGTGATTTCGTCAAAATTTTCGACCCACAGGGTATCTGAGCATTGTACTCTTGGTAATTTCTAAAAAATTTTCCCCTCCCCTAAAATGGCGGCCATTTTGAATTTTCAAATTTTTGCCAAAAATGGCAAAACACAAATTTGCTTCTATCTCCTTAACCATGCGAGATAGAGCGATTTCGTCGAAATTTTCAACCCACAGGGTATCTAAGGAATGTAATCTTTGCAATTTTCAAAAAATTTTCCCCTCCCCAAAAATGGCAGCCATTTTGAATTTTCGAATTTTTGCCCAAAATGGAAAAACACAAACTGGCCTTAACCGTGCAAAATAGAGTTATTTTGTTGAAATTTTCGACCCATAGGGTATCTAAGAAATGTACTCTTGGCAATTTTCAAAAAAATTTCCTTTTCCCAATAATGGCGGCCATTTTGAATTTTCAAATTTTTGCCAAAAATAGAAAAACAGGAATTGGCTTCTATCTTCTTAACCGTGCAAGATAGAGTGATTTCGTCAAAATTTTCAACCCAACCAATGCAAAAAGGCATGAAGCTGAAATAAATTACATCTACACTATCAAATATTTAAGCATCATTGATATATTTTACAAATGAAACAGGGTCTTGTAAGACTACTGTACAATTTGGGCAAAAGGTTCATGGGTGGACATTACACATGATAATGTGTGTTCTTCTATGCTATCCTGTTTCTATTCGCATCTACTATCAACAGGGCGGCCTATTTCTAGTTGGTTTAATCAGTTTTAGTTTAAAGTTCAAATTATTTGTTCTGTAGTTAATATCATATTGTTGATGTTTGCGTGTGTGAGACCAAATAATAGATTTGAGCTGTTGATGCTTAATAAATAGGCTTTTTATCTATTTGTACAAAGCATGCATGAACTAATATATTTTAAGTTTCAATTACTTTTTAAATATAAATCTGTAATCAACAATCACAGTTATAATCAGTGTTTTAATTATAAGAAACTAAATTGATTGGTGGAGGAATATTTTTAATTATGCACAGAACTGCTAATAAACTCTATAATTTAACACTGCTATGGTATTGCATAATTCCAATATTCCAGTTTCATTAAAATGTTGATAAAATAAAAAGTATTTCGGTGATAATATTAGAGTAAAATGATTTAATTTCCCTGTTCAGTTAGGATGAATAATATCCAGACAATTTTTTTATCTCCCGCCGGGCTTTAGCCCGGGAGGGAGATTATGAAATGATGCCTGTGTGTGCGTGCGTGCGTTAGTTAGTCACACAGATTTCTCCAAAACTACTACAGCTACAGATTTTTTGTAAATTAATTGTCCCAATGAATTTTCACGCCGTCGAAAATTTTTTGGGTTTTAATTACTTAGGCCTAAAGATAAGTGAGTAATAGCAATCTTAGCTACTTGGAGTAAAGGGCTCATAACTCAAAAACTATTGCAGTTACAACTTTTTCTTCAAATATGTTGTTCAGCTACTTTGTCCTTAGCTATAAGATAGTACATAGTTTGGGGTCCCATTGCATGCCATAAGTGAGTAATAGCTATTTTCTTATTTGTAGCAAAATAATGACATAAGTAAATGTCAAATATCTTCAAAAGTATTAAAGTTAGGGAATTCTTTTCAAATATGTTGTTCATCTACTTTTTGATAAGCTATCACATAGTAAAGTTTCAGATCTGTTGCACATTGGATAGCTGAGTAATAGCTACTTTGAAATTCTACAGTTGAGTAAATCCATTGTAACTCCAAAACTAGTGCAGTTAGAGTATTTTCCTAAAATATGTTGTTCAGCTACTTTGTCCTTAACTATAAGATGGTATATAGTTTGGGGTTCTATTGCATGCCATAAGTGAGTAATAGCTATTTTCTTATTTGTAGCTAAATAATGACATCAGTAAATGTCAAATATCTTTAAAAGTATTAAAGTTAGGGAATTCTTTTCAAATATGTTATTCATCTAGTTTTTGGTAAGCTATCACATAGTAAAGTTTCAGACCTGTTGGACATTGGATAGCTGAGTAATAGCTACTTTGAAATTGTGACTGTTGAGTAAATCCATTGTAACCCCAAAACTATTGCAGTTAGAGTATTTTCCTAAAATAAGTTATTCAGCTACTTTGTCCTTAACTATAAGATGGCATACAGTTTGGGATTCTATTGCATGCCATAAGTGAGTAATAGCTATTTCCTTATTTGTAGCAAAATAACGACATGAGTAAATTTCAACTATCTTCAAAAGTATTAAAATTAGGGAATTCTTTTCAAATATGTTATTCATCTAGTTTTTGATAAGCTATCACATAGTAAAGTTTCAGACCTGTTGCACATTGGATAGCTGAGTAATAGCTACTTTGAAATTGTGACTGTTGAGTAAATCCATTGTAACTCCAAAACTATTGCAGTTGGAGTATTTTCCTAAGATATGTTATTCAGCTACTTTTTCCTTAACTATAAGATGGCATATAGTTTGGGGTTCTGTTGCATGCCATAAGTGAGTAATAGCTATTTTCTTATTTGTAGCAAAATAACAACATAAGTAAATTTCAAATATCTTCAAAAGTATTCAAGTTAGGCAAATATTTTCAAATATGTTATTCATCTAGTTTTTGATGAGCTATCAGATAGTAAAGCAGCAAACCTGTTGCAGACTGGACAGCTGAGTAATAGCTACTTTGAAGTTGTGACTGTTGAGTAAATCCATTGTAACTGAAAAACTACTGCAGTTACAAGATTTTCCTAAAATAATTTGTTCAGCTACTTTAAGATGGCATATCGTTTGGGGTTCCATTGCATGTCATAAGTGAGCAATAGCTATTTTCTTATTTGTAGCAAAATTATGATGGAAATAAATGTCAAATACCTTCACAAGTACCAAAGTTAGGCAAATCTTTTCATTTGTTATTCATCTAGTTTTTCAAAAGCTTACTTTCCTGTGTCCTTTATATTTTTGTTGCTTTTGCAGATGTAGGTCAATAGCTAAGTGAGTAGATAGCTGAGCAAGAGCTACTAAAATGAGTAAATGTCTTTTATCTCTAAAAGTATTATAGGTAGGCAATTTCTTCTAAATAAGTCATTCGCCTACTTTTGGGTGATCTACCACATAGTGAAGTTGCAGAACTGTAGCTCTTTGGATAGCTGAGTAATAGCTACCAAAATGAGTAAATGTCTTTTATCTCTAAAAATATTACACATAGGCAATTTCTTCTAAATAAGTCATTCACCTACTTTTGTGTGATCTACCACATAGTGAAGTTGCAGAACTGTAGCTCTTTGGATAGGTGAGTAATAGCTACTAAAATGAGTAAATGTCTTTTATCTCTAAAAGTTTTACAGATACACAATTTCTTCTAAATAACTCATTCACCTACTTTTGGATCATCTACCACATAGAGAAGTTGCAGAACTGTAGCTCTTTGGATAGCTGAGTAATAGCTACTAAAATGAGTAAATGTCTTTTATCTCTAAAAGTATTACAGGTAGGCAATTTCTTCTAAATAAGTCATTCACCTACTTTTGGGTGATCTACCACATAGTGAAGTTGCAGAACTGTAGCTCTTTGGATAACTGAGTAATAGCTACTAAAATGAGCAAATGTCTTTTATCTCTAAAAGTATTACAGGTAGGCAATTTCTTCTAAATAAGTCATTTACCTACTTTTGGGTGATCTACCACATATTGAAGTTGCAGAACTGTATCTCTTTGGATAGCTGAGTAATAGCTACTAAAATGAGTAAATGTCTTTTATCTCTAAAAGTATTACAGGTAGGCAATTTCTTCTAAATAAGTCATTCACCTACTTTTGGGTGATCTACCACATAGTGAAGTTGCAGAACTGTAGCTCTTTGGATGACTGAGTAATAGCTACTAAAATGAGTAAATGTCTTTTATCTGTAAAAGTATTACAGGTAGGCAATTACTTCTAAATAAGTCATTCACCTACTTTTGGGTGATCTACCACATAGTGAAGTTGCAGAACTGTAGCTCTTTGGATAACTGAGTAATAGCTACTAAAATGAGCAAATGTCTTTTATCTCTAAAAGTATTACAGGTAGGCAATTTCTTCTAAATAAGTCATTCTCCTACGTTTGGGTGATCTACCACATAGTGAAGTTGCAGAACTGTAGCTCTTTGGATAACTGAGTAATAGCCACTAAAGTGAGTAAATGCCTTTTGTCTTTAAAAGTATTACAATCAAACAGTAAACTTGTTGTCACTTCTACATGTGCCTCCATCTCACAAGAAAATTTATATTCCACTATCTTTAGTACATCTAATTTATATGGCGGGAGATAAATGCATGCGTCAGAATGCTTGTTTTCATTGCAACAGCTGTTTCTTTACCATTGACAAAATAAGTTGACTTTTAGTCAATATACTTTCAAGGTATTGTTAATTTACTTTCTGACAGTAACCATTGCCTGTTTGTATCCTCATTGGTTATACTATTAGACCTCTTTGAGTAGAATTCTGTCCAAGGAATAGTTGTTTTTCAGTAGAAATAATTTTCAGAGACTTAGAGGCCCTTATTAAGAAACCTTGCCCTGTTAAGTAGATTGTCTGGTTAAGTAGAAGTAATTTCATTGTCCATTGAGATTCGACTTAATAAAATTGCACTGTACCTATCCAGTTATTGTACTGTAAATTATTATAATTGCCCTTCATCTCAAATTCCTCATAATATATAATAATATATAATATAATATATATAATATATTCCTCAGTATTATATATTTTTCTTTTACCCAAGATATTCAATTAACAGGTTTTAACTCATATTTACCTGTATAACATTTGTAGTGCCATCAGCTCCACCACAGAACCTGATTGCCCATACGAACAGCTCCACGGAGATTCGTGTATCCTGGCTGCCACCCCCTGAAGACACGCATAATGGAAAACTGCTTGGATATAAGGTATCGTGTCAGCATCAGGCAGATTGTTTTGTGCTAATTGGTCATTATTGGATGGGATGTTGAGGGGATTAGATGTGATGGGATAGGCACTAATATCCAGGAAGGGAAAGTCCAATTCCAGGAGCAGCTACTTGAAAACTGCATCCACAGGCATTTGTTGGTTCTGCTTGAGGAAACGGAGAGGTGGTTGCCCCATGTGAGGTCACTATGCTTAATTAGAGATGAGAGATATGGGGGTTGGTTGAAATTTATTACCTTTTATGTAAGAAGGTTATATTTAACATTTTGTGATACCTAGTGGGGAGCTAGTATAGTTTATTTAAGAATGGTATGACATTGCTGAACTTGTTTAGCTTTCACACAATATGACATAAGGTGCACTAAACTCTCTGAAGTCTACTAATGTTTGCTTTTGTCCTGTAATAAGGCAGGCAGTTGCAGTATTCTGGGTGGCTGCTGACAGTGGCATTTGCCACCTCACATGGGTGAGATAACTGCGTTCTCTTCGGCGTTAGCGGAGATGGTAACAGCACAAATGACATAAATTGGCTACATGTCCATGCATTGAGTTATCTGCATCCAGAGTGTGCAAAGTGGCTAATTCATGGAATTGTAATCACTTTTCAAAAGAGATATAATAAAAATGAATACAGTGTAATTTGTTTGCAGTTTTGCATGTTTCCCAAACCTGCTGTTTACAAGAAGACCCTTCTTGTCATTGTATGCAGATTTTCTACCAAGTGTCTGGTGAGAACAACTCTGTCCACACTCTGCAAGTCCCCTCCACTGCAAGCTTCTCACTGATCCAAGGCCTAAACATCTACACCGAGTACAACTTTTCCATCCTTGCATACAACCGTGCTGGTGATGGACCTAACTCCACTCTGCAGGTCTATGCATGGACTGATGAAGGAAGTGAGTTGATCTGATTTATTTGCGAAAATTTAGAAATTTTGTAGCACTTAATAACATAACAAGAAGCATGAAAATTGTGGGTGTTATTCTGGTGCCGACTTATCCAGTGAGAATAGCCCGATCAAGCCTTCATGGCACTTAGTCTGTAATGCTCTGAAACCATTAATCAAGCTTTAATAAGTGTTCACAAATACTGATTACAAAATTAATGTATTTCATTCCCGTTAGATCTGGGTCTCATTGTATTCTTCTGTGTACCTTTCTGTAAAATCTAGATTCATCTTTTCAAAGAATTACAGCATTTAATTATGAACATTTGGCATAAATAAGTTATAATGTAACAAGACCTAGAGCTTCATCTTCATAAAAAATAATAAAGACCACCTTACCAGTCTAGATGTCAACAAAATTTTGTTACCAGTCTTATTATGACTTTATTGTATCAGACTAACTTAAATTATACTTGCACAACACTTTATCTGTATGAATAATAAAAACACCAGTTACATGAACATAAATAATATTTCACAGACAGAATCAGACATATAAATGTAAGACAAATACAATATGGTTTGGTTTCAGTCCCTGGTCACCCAGGTGCCCTGAAGTTTGCAGTGACCTCACTGAGTGCGGTCAATGTTAGCTGGACGCCTCCAGAGCAGGAGAACGGTGTCATTACAAAGTACCTGTTGTCTTACTACCAGGAAGATACAGTGGATGGTAAGTACACGAATACATGTGAGTAGTGGACAGGGATTACTACCAAGCAAGAATTCTTGTGTAAGTGGTGTATGATAGTGTCATATACGTCGTAACATTGTTGAAACTGGTGTTAAAAACAGTCCATGCTTAATAATATTTTAAGGAAATTTCTGGAATGAAATGTATTGCATATTAAATTTGAGTCGCTTCATTATAAGTCCACTTAATAAAAAGAAATTGTATATCGAGGAGAGTGAGGCAGTAACTATTTGTTTTTGATAAATTTGTCTACTATCTGTCTGTTTCTAGGTGAGCGAGGCAGTTACCAGGTGGAGGTGACAGGAAGACTTTACTACTTTGTAAATTCACTCAAAGAAAGGCTAAAGTACGTCTTCTCAGTAAAAGCCAGGACCAAGGTGGGCTGGGGCAATGCTACTGAGGGAACTGTCACACTGGGGCCGCAGATAGGTGAGTTATTTGCAGGCCTTTTGAAATTATATTAATAAAATAAATGTTGTTTAAATGAGGTGAAGTAAATTTTAGGTCAGATCAACCACTATTCTCAGGTTGCATTTGGAAAGGCCTCTAGTATTTTGCTCATATTGATTTGGAGAGGATCCAAACCCACAAATATGTATTGCTATGTCCATGAAAAGTATTGCATCACATGTCTGATCTGCAGAAACACATGGATTAATTTTAAAGTAACAAAATAACCACACGAGATGTTTTTCGAGTATCCAATAACTGCTGAAATATTGAAATAAGCAATGCATTATAAAACAGGCTCCCCTGACCGTCCCAGTAAACCAGAGATTTCTGAGGGAGAAACGTCCATCACTCTGCAATGGACCACATTTTATGATGGCGGGTCTCCAATACAAGGATACATCATACAGGCCAGGAAAAGTGAAGGTAATCCTCACCCACACATAATGTGGTCTGTTTCAATATAATATTACACATGAATTACAATAAATAAGATGCCAGTGAAAAGGAATTCTGAAACTTTCTATTCGTAAATGGCTTGACCTGGTGTGAATTGATTTCCACGCTTTATTCTGGCCTTAAGAACTTTGTGACATGTAATCTCTATTAAATGTTTTCTGAAATCTGACAAATCAATACTGATTTTTAAGAACACCCAAGCTTGTTGTCCTATTATGTAAAATGTGTTTTAAATTCTTATTTATAGTTCTTTTGGGTTGTATTTACTGTGTCTGTATGATCAGCTTTTAACCCAGACTGACTTTCCTATCAGTAATATTAACATGTACTATATCCACAGAGTTCTCTTCGTATTCCAAAGACTGGTGTATATTAATGGCTGAGTGATGATGTAACAACAGCTCCTCTGAAACGTACTAAGAGTTGTATTCCAAATATTTGAGCACAGTTTTATTTTGCTTTTCAAGTTTGATTGATCAGCACTGATGTATATTGACAGGCCTGAGGTAGTGGTTCCTCCAACTACAGGTAACATTTCCTACATATAGAAATTGTACTTATTTTATATTACAGAATCTGATTGGTCACCACTAATGCGAATGAATACACCCGAGCCTGAGGTTGTGGTCCCACTCAGTAACCTTGTTGAGAATGTGGAGTATCGCTTCAGAGTGATCGCATTCAATGCAGACAGTATCAGTGAACCAAGTGAACCCTCAGATATCTACATCAAGGAAGGTAAGTTATTATGTCCACCCCCCTGGGGGGTGGATATATTATTTTTGCTTTTTTCGCCGTCCGATGTCCGATGTCCGTTGTCCGATGTCCGATGTCCGGCGTCCGATGTCCGGCGTCACGCATGGTTTCCGCTCATTTAAAGGAAAAGTATTAGAGCTATTGTCACCAAATTTGGTATGCAGGCTTATTGGGTCAGTAGCTTGCTTGGGATTGCTTTTGGCTGTTGTACCTCTTTTGCTTACTGAGTAATACTTAAGTACAGCTATTTTCAGTACCCATTGGTTTCCGTGCATTTAAGCCAAAATAATTAAAGATATTTTACTACAATTTTGAATACAAGATTGTTATGTCCATAGCTCGCTTGGTATTGCATTTGGGACTGATAGCTTTGTCAGTACATGAGTAATAGCCATTTAGGTACTTCATTGTGTATTTTCAGTACTACTTTTGAGTAATTTGCTTCTATCTCCTTAACCGTGCGAGATAGAGCGATTTCGGCAAAATTTTCAACCCACAGGGTATCTAAGGAGTGTACTCTTTGCAATTTTCAAAAAATTTTCCCCTCCCCAAAAATGGCGGCCATTTTGAATTTTCGAATTTTTGCCAAAAATGGCAAAACACAAATTTGCTTCTATCTCCTTAACCGTGCGAGATAGAGCGATTTCGTCGAAATTTTCGACCCACAGGGTATCTAAGGAATGTAATTTTTGCAATTTTCAAAAAATTTTCCCCTCCCCAAAAATGGCGGCCATTTTGAATTTTCGAATTTTTGCCAAAAATGGCAAAACACAAATTTGCTTCTATCTCCTTAGCCGTGCGAGATAGAGCGATTTCGTCAAAATTTTCGACCCACAGGGTATCTAAGGAGTGTACTCTTGGTAATTTTCAAAAAATTTTCCCCTCCCCAAAAATGGCGGCCATTTTGAATTTTCGAATTTTTGCCAAAAATGGCAAAACACAAATTTGCTTCTATCTCCTTAACCGTGCGAGATAGAGCGATTTCGTCGAAATTTTCGACCCACAGGGTATCTAAGGAGTGTAATATTTGCAATTTTCAAAAAATTTTCCCCTCCCCAAAAATGGCGGCCATTTTAAATTTTCGAATTTTTGCCAAAAATGGCAAAACACAAATTTGCTTCTATCTCCTTAACCGTGCGAGATAGAGCGATTTCGTCGAAATTTTCGACCCACAGGGTATCTCAGGAGTGTACTCTTTGGAATTTTCAAAAAATTTTCCCCTCCCCAAAAATGGCGGCCATTTTGAATTTTCGAATTTTTGCCAAAAATGGCAAAACACTAATTTGCTTCTATCTCCTTAACCGTGCGAGATAGAGCGATTTCGTGGAAATTTTCGACCCACAGGGTATCTGAGGAGTGTACTCTTTGCAATTTTCAAAAAATTTTCCCCTCCCCAAAAATGGCGGCCATTTTGAATTTTCGAATTTTTGCCAAAAATGGCAAAACACTAATTTGCTTCTATCTCCTTAACCGTGCGAGATAGAGCGATTTCGTCAAAATTTTCGACCCACAGGGTATCTAAGCAATGCAATCTTTGCAATTTTCAAAAAAATTTCCCCTCCCCAAAAATGGCGGCCATTTTGAATTTTCGAAGTTTTGCCAAAAATGGCAAAACACAAATTTCCTTCTATCTCCTTAACCATGCGAGATAGAGCGATTTCGTCAAAATTTTCGACCCACAGGTATTTGAGCATTGTATTCTTGGCAATTTAAAAAAAAATTTCCCCTCCCCTAAAATGGCGGCCATTTTGAATTTTCAAATTTTTGCCAAAAATGGCAAAACACAAATTTGCTTCTATCTCCTTAACCATGCGAGATAGAGCGATTTCGTCGAAATTTTTCAACCCACAGGGTATCTAAGGAATGTAATCTTTGCAATTTTCAAAAAATTTTCCCCTCCCCAAAAATGGCAGCCATTTTGAATTTTCGAATTTTTGCCCAAAATGGAAAAACACAAACTGGCCTTAACCGTGCAAAATAGAGTTATTTTGTTGAAATTTTCGACCCATAGGGTATCTAAGAAATGTACTCTTGGCAATTTTCAAAAAAATTTCCTTTTTCCAAAAATGGCGGCCATTTTGAATTTTCAAATTTTTGCCAAAAATAGAAAAACAGGAATTTGCTTCTATCTTCTTAACCGTGCAAGATAGAGTGATTTCGTCAAAATTTTCAACCCAACCAATGCAAAAAGGCATGAAGCTGAAATAATTTACATCTACACTAACAAATATTTAAGCATCATTGATATATTTTACAAATGAAACAGGGTCTTGTAAGACTACTGTACAATTTGGGCAAAAGGTTCATGGGTGGACATTACACATGATAATGTGTGTTCTTCTATGCTATCCTGTTTCTATTCGCATCTACTATCAACAGGGCGGCCTATTTCTAGTTGTTTTTGTATTTCCATCAGAACCATGTTGGGCTTTAGTGAAAAAGGTAAAAATTGGCAAACAGTAGCACAATACTTTTATCAAAGTTCATGTTAGGACAAAATATCTATGTCCACTGAGGTGAATCTGTATGTTTTATGTTTATTTCATTTCAATATCTTGGGCCATTTATTAATTAAAATATTTTAGTGTGCAAAACATTGGTAAAGATAGCATAATACTAGGGTGAAGAATCATTAAGGATGTCAAATCTATGGCTAAGATAGATTATGAGGATGTCTCAGGTCTGTAAAAATTAAAATTTATTAGTCGACACAAAGGTGAACTTCACATTAAATTGATATAATGTTCTGGTTTCATTTGTTCAGATTTAAAGGTGTTTTATCATTGAAGTTGACTGTTTCTTCCTGGGAACATTGTGTTGTTGTGAATAACACTTGTCCCATGCCTATGAGGTCATGGGTTCAAATATAAGCTTCTTCAAATGAGAAAGTTGTTGAATGCTGATGCCGAGTGGTTTACTGTGCAGAATCTTGACTTAAGTAGTGTGCACTTACATTGCATGATTTTCTCAATGACAAGTCATAACATAACCTACAACAATGCATATGTTGATATTAAATAATACTAAACTCAGACAGCTTCGGTGTTGCTGGTTTTATGCACCCAAGTTTCTAAGTATTTTCTCCATGTATTTTACAGAAGCAGGAGACCCTTTCTACATCCAGTGGTGGTTCCTGGTCATCGTTGCTCTGACTGGAGTTATTTTTATCATCATGGTCATCTTCATCTTGTGTATAACTGGTAGGAACAGCAAGGACAAATACAAAGGTGTGTACCCACTCAAATCTTAAAAGTTGGAAGATATTCTCACTTTGTAACATGCTATAGTTTCAGTAGTGTAGCTTAATGCTAAATAAACACCTGGCAAAATTGAATACTGCAGCAGCACAACATTCATTGACATTGGTTTTGTCTTTAAAGTAAACACCTTTTCTTTTGGTGCACATGTGGTCTTAGGGTATTTGGTATTCGTACAACACCAATGCACCTCTGTCTATATATTTCCATGTCTCTCATTTATTTAACATTCAAAAACACAGGGTCACTCTAAGTTACTTTGCAAACACTCAAATATAAGACATTTTTGATTCGAGAAATTAGCTGAGACTCAGAAGTTCTGTTCTATTTCATAAGCAAATGCCATGTTTTAATCCACTTTATTATAAACTTCCTCAATATAGTCATGCCAACTGAAGTCCATTCACACATTTCGGATCCTCACACAATTCAGCCACAAAACTTATTTGTTGTATTCAATTAGCCAGAGATGATTGCCAGGGGATACAGTGTAAATGTAAACAATAGAAATTTAGTTATTATGAATAAGAGGACTTTCACTTATTTGGAGACAAACTATACCATCTTTGCCAGTCGCCTGTATCCTGACAATGGTTGAAAACGTACACTTCAAGTTATAGTCTTGGCTTGGTCAGAAGGTAAACACTGGTGGAAATTAACACCTTGTGAAGATGTCTGTAATTTGTTATAATTCAGTTTGTATTTCCTGCCCCTGATTTGAATGAATATCTGGTCTAATAAATTCCATATTATTGGGAGGAAAGCAATATTTTGCTATTTTCTGGTATTTTTACATTTATATAATATCTGTTTGAGCCTTTTGTTAAGTCCAATGCTCATATTTTCTAATTTATGTGAACTTTTTACAGTTATATAATATCTGTTTGACCCTTTTGTTAAGTCCTATGCTCATATTTTCTAATTTATGTGAACTTTGAAAGTATCAATGTGTAATTTTTTACCTTTAAGTCATTATCAAGAAATGTTTCTCCATTTAACAAATAAAACTTGATACAATTTTTAAAATGTTTCAAAACCTTTAAATGATACCTGGTGAACTTATTTGCAGTTTTACTGCTTCTCCAGCTTGTGTTCGTTAAGTTTTAACCATTAATCATATTCACAACACAGCAGCACAACATAATTAACTGCTTTATTACTTACTGCACTGGTAATTTCTGGCCTGTCTGTTATCTTTTCTTGTTCCTTGTGAAGTTTTTCACCATAACTAATGTTTTTCTGTCATATTAAACTTCTTATACACTACTAGTTTCAATTGTTGAGGGATGTTGTTAAAATGTCAGTACTGTGGTTTGGATCAAGTTCAGTTTGCAACACTTTGCTTTTATTTTTGTAACTCTTTTTACACTGTGTAACATTGGTGATAATAGACATTTCTTTCAGGGTTTTTCAGTTGTTGTGTATTCTTTCTGTATTTCTCATACTGTGATACTCCCGGAATCTAAAATCCTCCCTCACTCATTCCCTTTACTTTCTATTCTCACATATTGTTGTATCATGATAGAATACTGAAAAGTAGGTGTATTTTCATATGTACACCTGTGTGTGAAGGCTAATAAAATGACACAGCATCTTAACTGTGACATGAACGAAAATACATAAGTGTGAACATAACAGGAAACAAAATAGAAATTCATTATGAACCCATCTCCTTTATATTCCTCCCTCACAGCCAGGCGAGCCATTGAGAAAGGAACGGGCCACAATCCTAACTTGCATTATTTCACCTACCCGGCAGGTAACAGTAGCAGACATTATTGTTTTGCTTGCAAAATGCCCAGCATGATAAAATTAGGCATCCCTGTTTTATAGAGACTTGCATGATTTTCTAGAATTGATTCATTATATATGAATAATGACATAAATGCAATGGTTGAATTACCAATAAAATGAATCTTATTACTATGCCCTTTGTGTGCTATGTAGATTATTGTCATCTGAAACGTAGTCTTTATTTTCTTCATTCATGATTGTGGACTGCTTTGAAGTGGATATCTTTTAAATTAAAACACAAACAGTCTTAAATCAACATGATATAAATTTCAAATTTTGCATAGTATTTTCTCGTTCAAAATACAATTTCTCATTTAAAATGAAGCCATTTTGATCAAATGAATGCTTATCTATAATCACCACATTTTGAACTTTGCATCATATACAATTTCTGAAATAAAAGGATTGTGATTCTTATAACACAATGTGCATGGTGTGTGTGTTTGTGTGTGTTACCCTGTGTACACCTGTAACCTGTTGTACTACATTAATTCCTATCCTTCTTAGCTTCATCTGTGTCTTTGCTGTTTGATTTTTTTAGCATTAGTATTTACCTCCACTTTCTCAATAATTGCATAAGTCTTTGCATATGCCTTTTAGGACTTATCTCAAAATCAAATTTATTTTTTATTATTCAATAGACTATATGATATAACTTCAACTAGTGTTGACATTGAAAATTTTCAGAATGAAGTTTTATCCCAAGTTGTGTCTTGTAATACTCAATTTTCCAATTGATGGGGTTCCAGGTGCTTATGCAGAATGATTTTATAATGTTTACAGGTGCAGTTTGATGCCATAAGGAGTTGTTGGTCTATTATGTTTTATTGCATAATATGCATACATGCAAACCCAGTGGTTCTAATTTATAAACAGAGTTTCATTTTAACTGAGTAATTTTCAGAAGATATATATTCCAGAAAATATTGTATGCAAATAAATTGGGTGAACCGAGTGAAAGGATAAATGCACCAAAGTACAAAGAGAGTTAAACATTTGCATCATTTAAGTGTACTAAAGTTATATTCGGAACCACCTTTTTATCCTACCAGTAACTGGTTTCTTTCGTGAGAAAATTTAATTCAAAGCAATAACAGATGTCTCCTGGAATGATTTCTAGTATGATGGACTCTTGTAATTTCTCATATCAATTATTCTGTCATAAATGTTTTCCTTAAACTCAATGAAGTATGCACCCCCATATTTAATCAGTTACAGCTGTACAAGTACAAGAATTGAAATACCTGACTATATTTTGGTCCACAGATCAGATTAACCGAATGCCAACTACAATACTCCAGCCTAGTGACACAACCCAGACATTCACTGACCCTGTTGAAGGAAATGATGAAGGGTTTGCCACATTTGACACTCGCAGGTCACAGAGACGCAGTAACCGCGGACCACCATCATCAAGGAGATCAGATATCACCACATTACCACCTTATAGCAGGTACAGAGCAGAAGCTGGGACGATGTTTGAAGAAGTTCGATAGTTCGCTCGTTTACTGCCCCGATTTCGGAGTTTGGTTCAAACATCTGAAAATTCGGACTTTGCAAAACGTTTAGAAATTCCCAATATCACACCACATCCCAACGGATTCTATTTTCGCCCATCTATAAAACCTGTTTCTTTTATTGAAAATATGGCGGAATTTATTTAAAATATAAATGGATTTTATATTTTTGCTATATTATAACAAAGTGACAAGATTTTATGTGAGATTTCTGCGTTTTAACTGGCTTTGAAAACGATGTTTCGAAGGTCGATCTAGACCGAAGTTCGCTAGCTTGTAAAGACACCAAACATCGAACCCAATATTTGAAGCGATTTCACAGCACTAGCTTATACTATTCACCAGTTTCTGAGACCCATGTATACATTCTGTGAGCTCTTTTATTCTTAAACTTCAGAAGATGAGACATCATCAAAACAGACACACTGGTACCGAGAAGAATTAAGGTATTAAGTTGTTAGGTTATTTAAGTTAGTAGGTTATAAGCCTTAAAATGAAATAAGTAAAAAGTATGCCACTGAATGTCACAAGGCAATCATTCCAGTACTTATGTGTCATGTGACTATTTTGAAATTTTTTAGAACACCCCCTCGCCCCAGTCCCAGTAGTGTGAATTACTCAGATCCAGATGAAGACAGAAAGTCATTCCCTGATTCAGGAAGTGACATCACAGAGAAGCCTTCGGAGCCAAGTGACTCTGAAGTTGGCTCACAGGTAGGTGCCATCCATGTATAGCGCCTCACATTATCTTCAAAATGTTTCTTTTTACTTTAGAATATGAGTAAGCTACTTATAATATGTCAGATAAATATTTGATTCTATAACTATTAAATTACAGTAAAATTTGACTATTACATTTCAACAGGCAACCAATTTTTTTTTCAGGAATAGTCAGTGATATGTATTACACAAGGAGGAATAAGGAAAGTACATGATTGTAATTGAATTATTTCTTTAGGTAACCTCTAGATAATGAACCCATTCATGACTAAGGTAAAGGAGAATTATGTCCCAGTATGTGGCCTGCTGCATAGGGCATGAAATTTTAAGGCCAAGCTTATTGACTTCAGCACATGTATATTGCTTTGCATGCCAGAGCAATGAAAATAAATCCTCATTGACAAAGGTAATAACATGACCAGTGTAGTTAACTCACCAATATTCTGTTTTGCATTTCAGGCTAGCCAGAGTGACAATGAAGACTACCCAGACCTGGCTGGGGCTTCAGGAGGTGCTCCTGCTGGAGCCCGACCTTCATCTTTCGTTAGTAATTATGTTGCCAATGGTGATGTGCGCAACTCTTGGAAACGACAGGCTCACAATAAGCCTTTCAATGCAGCATATAGTTACACAGACAGTGAGCAGGACAGTAGTCACTATGCCATGAGCCTTAATGGTGGTGTCATCATGATGAACAATATGGCTGGGTCCAGGGCTCCACTGCCTGGATTCTCTTCATTTGTATAGCACTACGCCCCTTAAGTTATTTATTCTGTCCTTGTGTTGTTACGAATTCCTTTCCCTTCTAGGGTTCATGAACTCCTGCCAAAGTCTGGAAGGGACTAGAGTTTGGAGACCAATTGACTCCTGGGAACATGCCTATGTCAGACTTTTGAATGGCCTTGTACTGGCATTTCTGGTTTCATATATTCAGCAAAAATGTAAGTTCAGTGAAAGTGGAGTTTATTTAGTAATTTAAAAAAGAGAATTATGTGGTTGCGTCCAGGGTTCCACTGCTACACAGGTGCTTGCTTGTATACAGTTCACCAGTCAAACACTTTATTGTATCCTTGTGAGTATTATCCTTTTTTTTTATTGTATCCTTAACTTGTGAGTAGTTGATCTGTTATGTTAAATAAACACCTCCGGTTGAGATGTTGAATCTGAGATTTTGTCAGAACTTGTTGATTCATCAGGTGAAGGAAAGTTGTTAAAGGATTAGTGGTGGAGACCTGGGGACAATTATAGATTGAGTTTTGGTACTTCTCGATTAGTGAATTCAGTGAAAATAGAATTTATATGTCATAAAATGAAGATTTTAAAAAAAGAATATGGTGACACTTCTAAAGTGTTACCTTTGGGTCGCAGAATGGTTACATTTAAATAGCAGATCTTATTTGGTTCTTTTTTACAGTTGACTGGCTTTTTTTGTTGAAGTCTGTTTTCACATTGTGTGTCATTGACAGAAATTTGTGGGGCAATATGTATAAAAAGAATTTTTATTGCGTAAAATAGCCTTACCTTATCCTCACAAGTGCTTGTTTGGTTTTGTGGAGCAAAAACGTATCGACCGACAAGAATTTTTTAAGGAATATTCTTGTCACAAGAGGTGACCCCTTTGTCTGCGCATGTCCGCGCTTGCGCAGTAGTCGTTGTCGACAGACGATTGTCGAGAGCTCTTCATTATATTTTTGGTCGATATGGGAGCAACACGTATTTTTCCTTATTATCGTCCATTCACGGATGAAAATCTATGAAGTTTTGAAGCGTGCAAGCGTGCACCTACCTGTAGTTATCCATTATTCGACTGGTACTACCACTAATTCTGCCTCCCTTGTCCTGAAAAGGGTCAGAATAAGATGTGCAAGAAGATGTTGCTGTAAAGTCTTCAGTGGAAGACGGTGTATATCTTCGGCTGTATTCGCCCATTATTCGACTGGAACTACCTCCTTGTCGATGAAAGGGATGCAGAGAAGATTTTGCTGTAAAGTTTTCAGTGGAAAACTGCTTTATTGTCCCTTATTTGATGGCACACCATGAATATTAGCTTGTGCAAAGAAGAAAGAATGCAGTTGTCTTGGCAGCGGAGGTCGTAGATTCTTTACTGTGGGTGGAGCGCCACTCTGGTACAGTAACAGGTCTCCCTCCAAAAGAACGACTACAGAAACATATCCACTGATCCTTGCAGTTATTGTTTTGCTTCCCAGCAGGTACAGTGAACTTCCTGCTTCTCAGACATGAAAACATGGACAGATTACCTTCCTTTGCTGTAAATTTGGATGAAGATCCAACAGACATCTTTGGGGCAGTATGTGCACTGCTTGTCTGTTCAGCCCTGTTGAAGAATTGCACTAACTATTTACTAGATAATAAAACCTTCCTATGGCCATGTCTCCATTGGAAAGAATACTGTGACTTTTGAGTTTACTTAATTCTTCTGCAAACTCAACGAAGATCAAACTGGCTAGATGAGATATGGTGTTGAAGTCCTTGCTTCCAACCTTTACAGTGTATTTTGCACAGTATATTCAGGACAGGAGCTATGTCCAGTAATTATTTCTCCTACTAACCACAAAAGATCGTCGTACCACTCTGCCTAGTTTACCAGGAGAGATGGATACAGAAGAACGTGGCTACATATATATGCAAATCACAATGGAAGCTGTTTTTACAGTGTTACTGGCAGGTATGGGAGGTTTTATTGCCATCCCAGAGTTGTGCGAATCTTCAGTTGGGATTGACGAATTATTCCCAATCGAATTCACCAATGCCCGTACTACCCACAATGCAAAGCGATGACGTCAGACAGGAAAACATGGCTACAGTAAATACCGCTTAAAGACTGCTGGAAAATGCTTCAAAAGAAAGCAATTTATCCACTCAAGAATTGCAGAACTCCAGGTTTCTATGGCAGTTTATTTCTTGTATAGAAACTCGGCTAATGACGACCTATGATAGATCTCAGTGTCCGGAATTGATTTCTAACTACGACTACAACGGTCACTGCCCACGAGTGAAGTTCGTTTACTATGTCAATAAAACCTGCTTGTCGCATCATTTAAACTGGAGACAGCAGAAATTATTAGAAATTCGGTTACAAAAGATGCGTTCTTCTATGTACCGACTCACCATGTACCGATTTTCAACATCTACTTCAGTTTAATGTACACGGTCAAACCTATCAGTTTGAAGCAATATGAAATTCGGGTTAGCGAGCCCTCTACAGTATCATGCGAGTAGTAAAGAGGCAAAACTCTTTCTTCAGTATCACGGAATAGGAGTTCACCATATACCCGGACCACTGGTTGTTAAGTGTACATAAAGACACCAGTATTGGGTTCAAACCAAAGAACTCATCCAATTATTCATCAACTGGGCTTCGTGATATCGATTTCCTAGGTTACCATTTCTTTTTGGTACCAGGAAATTTCTTTCACCATATACCTAGATCACTGGTTGTTTAGTGTACGTAAAATACACCAGTATTGGGTTCAAACCAAAGCACTCATCCAATTATTCATCAGCTGGGCTTCATGATATCGATTTCCTAGGTTACCACTACATTTTGGTACCAGGAAAATTCTGTCTACCTCAAAATAATTAAATACCTGAGAATCTATTCAAGACATGGAGATCTCATCACAATCGACCCCAAGGTTGCTTATATCCCAGGTAGGGGTACGAGCACCTTTGGAAAAGACTATACCAATGGGTCAGTTATGTAGGTGTGCCTTTCACTGGTATCTACTACAACTGGCAATATCTCCAATCACTAGTTGTGAGAATTCCTGTTTCAAATCCTTCTGAAAAAGCATATTCAGTGGTGGAAATGCCAAAAACTTGGAAATAGGATGCCCTTTCTATACACAGGGGCACAATTCCCTTATTTTCATAGATGCATTAAACCAGGGTTGATGATCCCATCTAAAAGCAGAACAGTCAGTGGCTTTTGGACAGTTAAAATGTATATATTACATTTCAAGGTCATACAGCTGAAGGCAGTGTGTTCAGCCCTTAAAAGCCTTCAAGACAAATTCCACACAAAAGAATTATGATAGCATCAGACAACACCACTGTGTTCGGTTATCTGAACAAACAGGGGGGGGAGCGTATACCTCCTAGTTTGGCGCAGCTTGGCCTACTGCAATCCTTGAAATATACTCATAACAGACATATTCTTGGTTGCTTAAAGGTCATACTCAACATATCTCCAGAAGGGATAAAGGTTTGGCGCATCCTGGCCTACTACAATCCTTGAAATATACTCTTAAGAGACAGAAATATTCTGGGGTTACTTAAATGTCATACTCAATGATCTCTACAGAAGGGACAAAAGTAATATGTACAGAATGGTTCTTACTCCCTTTATGGTTCTAGACAACGTGCAAGTTTGGCACAAATCAACAATAGGTGTTTTATGCAGGTATGCTGCATCTTGGCCTACTGCAATCCTTGAAATATTCTCATATGAGCCAGATATCTTCAGGGTTGCCTAGATGTCATGACAGCCTCTCCACAAAGAACGAAATAATACAGACAGGAGAGTCTTCATCTTTAATATTCTATTTGATTTACATAGTTTGTCAAATACCAATGATAGAGATGTTTGCCACCAATATGAGTCACAAACTTCCATTCTATGTTGCCAGTCCCAGATGCAAATGCTCTGAACATAGATGAATTAAACATCTTGTTGGAGGTTCTGGACTGCTAGGCCTTTTGTCCTATACCACTTATTCCAAAAAGTCATTGAACAAGTGAACACCAGGTGCAAAATGATTGTAGTGGCCCCTTGGTGGCCCATGATGCATTGGCTTTGGGGTCTGGTGAGTCATTCAACCAAACCTCCATTACAGCTACTTAACTGGTCTCAAAAACAGCCATTCAGTCAGAAATACCATCTGAATCTGTTGCATTGGCACCTTCATGCTTGGCACCTTAACACCACTCAGAATCTCTTATATCATTCTCTGGGCAAGGGATAGAGAGATTTAGGGCATCTCAAGGACCCTCATCTTGGAGTGTATGAGTCATGATGGGCCATTTTGAGCTCTGGTACCCACAGAATAAGGTGGCCATCTCAGAGCCTACGGTCTCAAATATACCAGATTTTTTGATCCATTTACTTGCAAAAATCTGAAACCTGTCACTATTGTTGGCTTTGCAGCAGCCATAGCTGATCATTTACATTTTTTGTGCAGGAGTTGAGCCAAAGCCTGGATCTTTATAGGCCTATTGCAAGTGTTATAGAGAGAAGCCCACTGCTAACAGAGGTGCAGCATCAAGGGATTTGCCTTTGCTTCTGTTGGTTTTCACAAAAGGCTCCTTATTAACCTTTAAAAGGAGGTCAGTCTAAAAAAGTTTGACTTGCAAGACTGTTGCAATGCCATTGGAAGTGTATTCTGGGACTTTGGCTCCTTCAGACACAAGCCTCATAGGAAGGAGTTTACAGTTCTCCCTCCTACCTACCTTTTCAGCAAGGACCTATTAGCCTCAGTTGGTCTAGATTGCCTCCAGTGGTCACTTCAGCTCTAGATCATTCCTGAACTCAACTTGCCTGGACACATGCTTCGTTGTCCTCCTACAGCACTTACATCCTTCTTGGACAGGACTACTGCTTGGAGAAAAGGGAGAGTCTCCTTCGCCTGCCTTTTAGCAAGAATCAGTTGGCTTACAATGCCCCAGATGGCTCAAACCAGTGGTCATTCCAGCTCACAAACCTTTCTTGAGCTGACGTTGGACTGATGTTGTGACACTCTGCCCTCTTACAGTACTTAGTTACTATCAAGACAGTACAAGTACTTTAAGGAGGGGAAGAGTCTCTTGCTCATATCTTTTAAGGAAGGCTTGATGGAGATATCTTGAGTTCTGCTATCTCTTCTTGGATCAATCTGGATGCATGATTAGATTGCCAGTCCTTTGATTCTGATTCTCAGAATCTATACATTGAGACACATATTACATCCATGGCTGCCTCTTTAGTTTTCAAGAGTGGGGTCTTACCTCAGCAGATATCAAACTCTTGTTATTGAAAGACCCACAACTCTTTACTACATTCTACTCGAAGATGTAGCTTGGCAATCCCATGACCAGTCCATGAACAAATTGGGTCTTGTGGATTCATCTCAGCATGTAGTCAATTTTTTGTGTATTTATACATCTTATTCATATGACTCGCATATTTATGTTCTCTCCAGTTATACAAGTGTTGTGTCACTGACATATGCCTTAATTTACATACGGCCCCATATCTGCAGTTTTGCAGTTCAGTTTGCCTGCTTGGAGATATTCTCATTGCCAGATGATGACATCTTGTTTGGGGAGTCATGCAGACATCTCCGGCCAATACTGGGTGATGGTTAATTCTGCTATATGATTTGTTGTAAAATTGTCTACAACAGCAACAGCAGCAACAATGACGACCACATCATGGATCTCTTGTTGAGGGTAGCAAATTACTCATCTGTGATGAAGAAGTAACTTTTAACCTAAGATGTGGTGTATGGAAGCTTATCTTATCCTCTTATCAGTGCTTTATTTGGTGACCCCTTGTCTGACAATCATCTAACAGTGTGGCCAAAACAAATACCCTCCACCTGTTATGGTTGTATTCAAGCACTTGTGAGGATAAGGTAAGGCTATTTTACGCAATAAAATGTAACAAATTTTATTGTAATTTAACTTTTTACAAGTTAAATACTTACCTTATCCTCACAAGGATAAAACCACCCTACCTCCCCGCATAATTTGTTTTCTGGGGACCAAAAATACAATGAAGAGCTCTCGACAATCGTCTGTCGACAACGACTACTGCGCAAGCGCGGACATGCGCAGACAAAGGGGTCACCTCTTGTGACAAGAATATTCCTTAAAAAATTCTTGTCGGTCGATACGTTTTTGCTCCACAAAACCAAACAAGCACTTGTGAGGATAAGGTAAGTATTTAACTTGTAAAAAGTTAAATTACAATAAAATTTGTTACAATCTATTCTCATGGCTTATTATCAAAAGATTTCTAACATATGTCCAAATCGAGTCTCACTATCAAAAGTTTCTTTCCTTTAATGGCACTATGCCTCTTAGGAAAGTTTTTGTGGAATTATTGCTTGAGAAACTAAATTATGTGTGGGGAAGAGGTAGTACACACCTTCTATGCTTCTGGATTCAAACATTACAATGAAAATCTTAAAATTAGCCCATAGGTTTGATTATTTCTACATAATTGCCATGCAGATAGACCAAATGACATAAAGTGAGAACACCGTTTTATATATGTAAGGAATTGGCATTGGTGGTTGTTTCGGATTTACCTGTATGTTGAGTGAACATAGACCTTTATGGGACATACAATAAAGCATCCTAACGTATATTCAGGATTTCTAAATAAGGTACAATGATTAACATGTACTATTTAGAGATTTCATTCAATGCAAGTTTGGTTTAAAGACTGTATATGTAAGTTTAATGTCAAATACGAAGTATTAAGTTGGTGTGGACTGGTCTCCAGCCACTGTAACACGTGTGTCCATTTTTACAGTTAGCACTGTATATTTCAATGCAAATACATTTACATTAGGTGCCAAGTAATCACCTTAAACCAAAATTGGACTTTCAATTTACCACAGTGAAACTTTAAATGGATTCTTTTTTTTTTTTTTTTTTGGCATAGATGTAATTCTGAAGTTTTATATCACACCCAACAACCCTAACCTGTTTCATTTCCTACCAATGTACATAGATAAATCGTAGTAAATGTAAACTGCAAACTGGGTTTGTTAGGATTCCTGTTTGATTTATTACTGCAAAATTTAAAACACAATAATGCAACAAAATTACATGGTATCTTGCATCCATGGTGCTGTAACATGCAGACATGATTGGCGAGAGACTTTATTATGTAGCAGTCAATGCATCAATTGCAAAAGACAATTAGAGGTACAGGTATTTACTAAGGTATGGTGAAATATTGTTAAACTTGTCCATGGAGGATAGTTCTTGCAAGCTTTGTGATGTTGAAACACACTTTGCCTTAACCACAATGTTTTTCATGATAATTCTGGGTGTTGTACTATGACCGTACCATTGTGTTTTAATTGTTTTGTCTCTTTTAATATGGTTGTATTATAAACCATACTATTGTTTAGGACTCGTATCAAGACATACAGAGAATCACACAGTTTTCTGTGCAATTTAAATGCAGTTTTATAGTGTCCAGATATGAATGTAATTATGTTTGATCCTCCTGTCTGTACTGCAATTAGCATTTATTTGGCATTGATGGAGTGTCAAAGCTAAGATCCAAATATTTCAAGAAAAAACCCATTAGTAAGACAGTAGTCGTACATACTGTAGAAAAAAAACAAACTCGTTGTTGTAATTAGTAAATTTTGAGTTTGCCACAGTACATAAAATTTCACACTGATGAAAGCCCAGTATTAAGTTTAAATACTCAGACATTGTCAAATTTTTTTCAACAATATTAAGATATTTAGTGCCTCTGTGTTGGTAAATTCAGTGAACTTTACAATTGAAGAGTTGACTCCAGTGGTGAATTCATGCGCTTTGACATTAGTTCATCTTTCTTACTTTGCCACATGCCACCATTCATTAACTCCCAAAACTTTTTTCGCCTGAAACTTGTATCTATCATATGTAGTACTGGATTTCATAGGGAAATCAGTCCAGGTGGAGTAGAAGATTATCAATGACTGTGTAACCTTGTACAGTAATGTATTCTGAAGAAGAATCTGTGATTATTTTTCTAATGTCCATATGTTTATTTTGTACTCTCCACTGTGTGAATGAGTGTGCTGCATGTGTATTTATTACTACTACTAAAACTGTACTTTGTATTGGGTTTGAGTAGATATTAAGGACTGTGAAGTAAATTTTGCTTACATTTGTGCCGTGTATTTGCAATATACGGAATAGGTAGATGATTTTTGGCGGTGTTTGTATTACCATTTTGCCATGTTCATCATAATCATTGTATATTTTTCATAAAAAGACCCTGTATGTATGATAAGTTATATTTATTCACATAGAAACTGTGCAGTGGAAGGAATGCAACACATTTATCCCATCAAAAACCTTTCATGTTAAATGGAAGTGTAAATAGTGTTTGAAATCGGGCTGATGTGTTTTTATGTTAGACCTTATTTTGAATTGTTTTCACAAAGGTCTATAAAATGGTGGTAAATTATGTCATTGATGGCAGACAAAACAATTTACTGGTTGTAAACTGAAGGATGGTGACTATTTATTTGCCAAATCATATGTTTTCATGTTAATACAGTAGATTCCTCTCTAGAATCAAATTTCATAGAATCGAAAATATTTCAAGTTATTTAAAAATTCAATATATCATGACAAATTTAAATGAAAAAAAGTACAGTAGAACCTCAGTTATCCGGCCCTCTATGATCCGAATCTCCGGATTAACCGATCCAAAACCTTGTCTCCCTACATTCAGTTTAAAAGCACGGTCGACCATGAGCGATAATACAGCATTTTACACATTCTCGGAAACCATTAATTCTAGTGCTTTATAAAATGTACCATTCACAGAAACACCTAACTTCTTTGATCTTTATCACCATTGTTAGGGGAGGGATTAATTCAATTACACGACCCCGCTTCACAACTTCTTTTATAATATGCGCCAATCAATGAAAGCGTGTTCGATTGGCTCTCGCAATTTATAATCTCCCAGAGTAGGTTCACAGACTGACAACGTGTATCAAAAGAAAAGACATCAACAATGCATTACCAACCAAACACACCTATCATTAAAGGCGTGTTCGCTCTAGGTTTTACAATAAATAATCTCCCGGAGTTTTCCAAATGACAAAATGCATAACGATGTTTATCTAAAATTAAAACGTCCACAATGCATGTACCAACCGAACACACCCAGTTAAAATTCGCATAGTGCACTAATATTTTAAATAAAAATGGTAATATTCATAGATATGGAGCAAATAAGCGACAATTAGAGGATCCGTTACATTATATTACACAAATATATCATCAATGAATACTGACGTCTATATAAAGTGCATAAAAACGTTGTTCTTCAATTATCGCCCACTCTGTAACCCATAGACCATTAATTTCGGTTTCCTTCATCTATCTGAACCCCTCGTTTATCCGACCGGATTGTATGTCTCCCATGGGGTTCGGATAGTTGAGGTTTTAGTGTAGATGCAATTTGGTATTTTTGACACCTTCTCAAAGCTTGTATCAGTTTCTCACTCAAGTTTAAAGTTACCTCTTACTTTTGTAAAGAGTTTCATTCACCTCTGGAAGTAAAGGTTTCCAAGAAAAGTTTTGTTTGTGTGGTAAATTCTTGGGGTAAAGGATAAAAATCAAAATACAAATGGAATTTTACAATATTTCTAACAAATTGTGGGATCACAACTTAAGATATTTTATTATAAAAATGTGTCCAATAGTCATAAAGTTTGAGTACTGCATTGGAGTAGTTAAAATAATTCCAAACTTTGTTTTTTATTGATTAAGGATGTTTCAGGCAAAAAAAAAATCCAAAACACAACAGCATATGTGGTAAAACTATGACATAAACTGCTCTCATTTAAAATTGTTTTTCTTGTATAAACTAAGTTTTAAACAGCACTTTTAAGAATGATTTCACATTATTATATTTTATTGAAGTATTACTGCTAACTCTATTTTCTCATGTATTTTCTTTGTAATTAGAATCCTTGATTTTAATTTATTGTCTTAGCTAGCCTCATAATTCCGTTTTCTTATAGACAGAATTCATTGATCATGTGTGTCACAACTGTGGTTATATATTTTCATTAATAAAAAACCACCTAAGATCTCTTGTACCTTTGACTGAACTTATTGTACAGATAGTTTTTGCAGAGTGGTATGAGGAATATGGAGTCTGCCACATGTCAACAATCTTTACTGATGCCAATAAAAGAAGATAATACGTACATATTTTTGCACAAATTTTTAAAAGTTTATGTACAGTAACTATAACCAGGCACATAACATTGGAACATTTTCAGATAAAACCTACTTCTGAGAATGCCGGAGAAATATTTTTCTTCTGAGAGATTGTACCTGCGTGGCAGATTTTATATGAAGACCCTATTGCAATGTGTAGTGTTTGCATTTATGAAATAAAGGGTAACATTTCTACATTGTTCCCTTTGGATCTGAGAATGGTTACATTTAAATAGCAGATCTTATTTGGTTCTTTTTTACAGTTGACTGGCTTTGTTTTGTGGAATTCTGTTGTCAGATTGTATAAACCTTAAATGTTCATTGACAGTAATTTGTGCATCAGTTTATTACAAGAAGAATATTTATTTTTAGGGCTTGTTATTAGTGAAACACTATTTGCAAGATTGTTTAAGATTATCAGATGTTATCATTAGTTTGAGGAGTGTAAATTACCTAATTGGCCATTCTGTGGAACAGACTTGGCATAAAGATTTCTGACCTTTTTTGACAAATTTATAGGAAACTTTATTTAGTTAGAAATAGTGTAGGTAGCATGTGAGTCTACATTATTTGAAACTCATATCTACATTGGTTTAATGTCAATTGTAATTTGTGTAAATGTCAATATTATTTTTCCAGGTAAATCACAATAAAGGTTTATCCTGCAACTAATTTATACTAAGTATAGTAGATTTGTATTTTCAATATACCAGTGAAGAACACAGTTTTAAGTTTCATGACAGAGCTATGTAGATTAGAATATTTGCTGTTTCTCTGGTTTCAGGTATTGGGTCAAAATGTGTCATTTAATGATACTAAACATTTTACTGTTGTAATTCATATTATTTTGAAGGTAAAACAATTTTAGACTTGTTAATTGTTCGTGTTAATTTTAACCAAAGTTTTGGGTTCAATAACTATGAACGCTAACGTAATGAATTTGAATTCAGTTCAGCATAGGTTTTAATACATTGTACTGTTCTTAACACAGCAATTTTAGTGGTGTATAAAAGAACATTATGCCACTTGGTTAAAATTATTGATATTAAGTATCAGGCATTGGTGGTCTTTCCCCATAAAGCCAGGTCCCACATTCAAACCTACCACCTAAGAGGTAGGAATCAAGTGTATTTTCCACTCCAGAACTGAACTCCATTAACTAAATTATATAATTCTTGCCTTGACAGTTTGTTTTTATTGTTACTTTGATAAGTTATGTCGAGGGCAAGAATGTCTCTGGTGCCAAAATTTGTTGTCATGTTTGTATGAAAATTGTTTTGTTTTATGTTTCAACAGCTGTTTCAATTTGGAGAAAAGCTTTAAGTAAGTGAAAGATTGTACAGATAATTATAAAAGTGATTTTAGTAAAGTGTTGTTAGTGTTTTATGTGGTACTTCTTTTTAAGCTCGCGCTTCTACAGATCACTTTTTTTTTGTCTCCGGAGTTTCATGAATTGTGGGGCAGCGTGATGAGTAGTTAAGCGGCAATGGGCTGCGTTAGTACTTGGATGGGTGAATGTCTGAGTTCTAGACAAGCTATGGGATGTGTCTGAGGTGGAATTTCTTTGTGTAACCAGACTTTCGTAAATACTAGTGCACTACTCGTGTCTGATGGCTTTGCGCTCGCGCTAAGGGACCAAAACTCTTTTTGGCCTTGTTTTCAGTACATCTCTGGATTGTCCATGCAGATGCACTGAAGGCCTTTATTATGATGCACCGTGGACCAAGTTAGTTGTTTCTAGGCAGAAGCACCATGGTTAAGAATGCTAATTTTCCTTATTAATATCCAGCCTGTGAGAATCAAGCAGAATATGCCAAAATGTATCTTTGTTACTGTAATTTTATACGCACTGCATGTTATTTATTGTCAAGCATTTTTTTATTGCGTAAAATAGCCTTACCTTATCCTCACAAGTGCTTGTTTGGTTTTGTGGAGCAAAACGTATCGACCGACAAGAATTTTTTAAGGAATAGTCTTGTCACAAGAGGTGACCCCTTTGTCTGCGCATGTCCGCGCTTGCGCAGTAGTCGTTGTCGACAGACGATTGGCGAGAGCTCTTCATTATATTTTTGGTCGATATGGGAGCAACAAGTATTTTTCCTTATTATCGTCCATTCACGGATGAAGATCTATGAAGTTTTGAAGCGTGCAAGCGTGCACCTACCTGTAGTTATCCATTATTCGACTGGTACTACCACTATTCTGCCTCCCTTGTCCTGAAAAGGGTCAGAATAAGATGTGCAAGAAGATGTTGCTGTAAAGTCTTCAGTGGAAGACGTGTATATCTTCGGCTGTACTCACCCATTATTCGACAGGAACTACCTCCGTGTCGATGAAAGGTATGCAGAGAAGAGCTCCCCTAGTTTTCAGTGGAAAACTGCTTTATTGTCCCATAATTGATGACATAACATGAGTATTAGCGTATGCTCGAAAACAAAGAAGAAAGAATGCAGTTGTCTTTGCAACGGAGGTCGTAGATTCTTTACTGTGGGTGGAGCGCCACTCTGGTACAGTAACAGGTCTCCCTCCAAAAGAACGACTACAGAAGCCTATCCACTGATCCTTGCAGTTATTATTTTGCTTCCCAGCAGGTACAGTGAACTTCCTGCTTCTCAGACATGAAAATAAGGACAGATTACCTTCATTTGCTGTAAATTTGGATGAAGATCCAACAGACATCTTTGGGGCAGTATGTGCACTGCTTGTCTGTTCAGCCCTGTTGAAGAATTGCAATAACTATCTACTAGATTATAAAACCTTCCTATGGCCATGTCTCCAATGGAAAGAATACTGTGACTTTTGAGTTAATTCTTCTGCAAACTCAACGAAGATCAAACTGGCTAGATGAGATATGGTGTTGAAGTCCTTGCTTCCAACTTTTACGAGTGTATTTTGCACAGTATATACAGGACTATGTCCAGTAATTATTTGTCCTACTAACCACAAAAGATCGTAGTACCACTCTGCCTAGTTTACCAGGACAGGGGGATACAGAAGAACATGGCTACATTAATGCAAGTCACCGTGGAGGCTCTTCTTGCAGAGTTACTGGCAGTGATGGGAGATTTTCATTGCCATCCCAGAGTTGTGCGAATCTTGAGACGGAGTTGTCGAATTACTCCCCAATCGAATTCACCAATGCCTGTACTACCCACAATGCAAAGCGATGACGTCACACAGGAAAACATGGCTACAGTACTAAAGATAAATATACCGCTTAAATGCTTCAAAAGAAAGCGATTTATCCACTCAACAATTGCAGAACTTCAGGTT
Organism: Sabellastarte sp. h YS-2021; assembly: GCA_964017235.1. Classification (NCBI taxonomy): domain Eukaryota; kingdom Metazoa; phylum Annelida; class Polychaeta; order Sabellida; family Sabellidae; genus Sabellastarte; species Sabellastarte sp. h YS-2021. The sequence continues at coordinate 44,454,530 of OZ024931.1, read as the reverse complement.
TCTATGGCAGTTTATTTCTTGTATAGAAACTCGGCTAATGACGACCTGTGATAGATCTCAGTGTCCTGAATTGATTTCTAACTACGACTTCAACGGTCATTGCCCACGAGTGAAGTTCGTTTACTATGTCAATAAATGCCTACTTGTCCCATCATTTAAACTGGAGACAGCAGAAATTATTAGAAATTCGGTTACAAAAGATGCGTTCTTCTATGTACCGACTCACCAAGATTTTCAACATCTACTTCAGTTTAATGTACACGGTCAAACCTATCAGTTTAAAGCAATATGAAATTCAGGTTAGCGAGCTCTCTACAGTATCATGCGAGTAGTAAAGAGGCAAACTCTTTCTTCAGTATCACGGAATAGGAGTTCACCACATACCTGGACCACTGGTTGTTAAGTGTACATAAAGACACCAGTATTGGGTTCAAACCAAAGAACTCACCCAATTATTCATCAACTGGGCTTCGTGATATCGATTTTGTAGGTTACCATTGCTTTTTGGTACCAGGAAATTTCTTTCACCATATACCTAGATCACTGGTTGTTTAGTGTACGTAAAATACACCAGTATTGGGTTCAAACCAAAGCACTCATCCAATTATTCATTAGCTGGGCTTCATGATATCGATTTCCTAGGTTACCACTACATTTTGGTACCAGGAAAATTCTGTCTACCTCAAAATAATTAAATACCTGAAAATCTATTCAAGACATGGAGATCTCATCACAATCAACCCCAAGGTTGCTTATATCCCAGGTAGGGGTACGAGCATCTTTGGAAAAGACTATACCAATGGGTCAGTTATGTAGTTGTGCCTTTCACTGGTATCTACTACAACTGGCAATATCTCCAGTCACTAGTTGTGAGAATTCCTGTTTCAAATCCTTGTGAAAAAGCATATTCAGTGGTAGAAATGCCAAAAAACTTGGAAATAGGATGCCCTTTCTATACACAGGGGCACAATTCCCTTATTTTCATAGATGCATTAAACCAGGGTTGATGATCCCATCTAAAAGCAGAACAGTCAGTGGCTTTTGGACAGTTAAAATGTATATATTACATTTCAAGGTCATACAGTTGAAGGCAGTGTGTTCAGCCCTTAAAAGCCTTCAAGACAAATTCCACACAAAAGAATTCTGATAGCATCAGACAACACCACTGTGTTCGGTTATCTGAACAAACAGGGGGGGTGGAGCGTATACCTCCTAGTTTGGCGCAGCTTGGCCTACTGCAATCCTTGAAATATACTCATAACAGACATATTCTTGGTTGCTTAAAGGTCATACTCAACATCATCTCCAGAAGGGATAAAGGTTTGGCGCATCCTGGCCTACTACAATCCTTGAAATATACTCATAAGAGACAGAAATATTCTGGGGTTACTTAAATGTCATGCTCAATGTTCTCTACAGAAGTGACAAAAGTAATATGTACAGAATGGTTCTTACTCCCTTTATGGTTCTAGACAACGTGCAAGTTTGGCACAAATCAACAATAGGTGTTTTATGCAGGTATGCTGCATCTTGGCCTACTGCAATCCTTGAAATATTCTCATATGAGCCAGATATCTTCAGGGTTGCCTAGATGTCATGACAGCCTCTCCACAAAGAACGAAATAATACAGACAGGAGAGTCTTCATCTTTAATATTCTATTTGATTTACATAGTTTGTCAAATACAAATGGTAGAGATGTTTGCCACCAATATGAGTCACAAACTTCCATTCTATGTTGCCAGTCCCGGATGCAAATGCTCTGAACATAGATGAATTAAACATCTTGTTGGAGGTTCTGGACTGCTAGGCCTTTTGTCCTATACCACTTATTCCAAAAAGTCATTGAACAAGTGAACACCAGGTGCAAAATGATTGTAGTGGCCCCTTGGTGGCCCATGATACATTGGCTTTGGGGTCTGGTGAATCATTCAACCAAACCTCCATTACAGCTACTTCACTGGTCTCAGAAACAGCCATTCAGTCAGAAATACCATCTGAATCTGTTGCATTGGCACCTTCATGCTTGGCACCTTAACACCACTCAGAATCTCTTATATCATTCTCTGGGCAAGGGATAGAGAGATTTAGGGCATCTCAAGGACCCTCATCTTGGAATGTATGAGTCATGATGGGCCATTTTGAGCTCTGGTACCCACAGAATAAGGTGGCCATCTCAGAGCCTACGGTCTCAAATATACCAGATTTTTTGATCCATTTACTTGCAAAAATCTGAAACCTGTCACTATTGTTGGCTTTGCAGCAGCCATAGCTGATCATTTACATTTTTTGTGCAGGAGTTGAGCCAAAGCCTGGATCTTTATAGGCTTATTGCAAGTTTACCCACTGCTAACAGAGGTGCAGCATCAAGGGATTTGCCTTTGCTTCTGTTGGTTTTCACAAAAGGCTCCTTATTAACCTTTAAAGGAGGTCAGTCTAAAAAAGTTTGACTTGCAAGACTGTTGCAATGGCATTGGAAGTGTATTTTGGGACTTTGGTTCCTTCAGACACAAGCCACATAGGAAGGAGTTTACAGTTCTCCCTCCTACCTACCTTTTCAGCAAGGACCTATTAGCCTCAATTGGTCTAGATTGGCTCCAGTGGTCACTTCAGCTCTAGATCATTCCTGAACTCAAATTGCCTGGACACATGATTCGTTGTCCTCCTACAGCACTTACATCCTTCTTGGACAGGACTACTGCTTGGAGAAAAGGGAAAGTCTCCTTCTCCTGCCTTTTAGCAAGAATCAGTTGGCTTCTGATGCCCCAGATGGCTCAAACCAGTGGTCATTCCAGCTCACAAACCTTTCTTGAGCTGACGTTGGACTGATGTTGTGACACTCTGCCCTCTTACAGTACTTGGTTACTGTCAAGACAGTACAAGTACTTCAAGGAGGTGAAGAATCTCTTGCTCATATCTTTTAAGGAAGGCTTGATGGAGATATCTTGAGTTCTGCTATCTCTCCCTGGATCAATCTGGATGCATGATTAGATTGCCAGTCCTTTAATTCTGATTATCAGAATCCATACATTGAGACACATATTACATCCATGGCTGCCTCTTTAGTTTTCAAGAGTGGGGTCTTGCCTCAGCAGATATCAAACTCTTGTTATTGGAAGACCCACAATTCTTTACTACATTCCACTCGAAGATGTAGCTTGGCAATCCCATGACCAGTCCATGAATAAATTGGGTCTTGTGGATTCACCTCAGCATGTAGTCAAATTTTTGTGTTTTTATACATGTTATTCATATGACTCGCATACTTTGTTCTCTCCAGTTATACAAGTGTTGTGTCACTGACATATGTCTTTCTTAACTTACATATGGCCCCATATCTGCAGTTTATGCAGTTCAGTTTGCCTGCTTGGAGATATTCTCATTGTCAGATGATGACATCTTGTTTGGGGAGACATGCAGACATCTCCGGCCAATACCGGGTGATGGTTGATAGTGCTATATGATTTGTTGTAAAATTGTCTACAACAGCAACAGCAGCAACAGTGATGATCACATCATGGATCTCTTGTTGAGGTTAGCAAATTACTTATCTGTGATGAAGAAGTAATATATAACCTAAGATGTGGTGTATGGAAGCTTATCTTATCCTCTTATCAAGTGCTTTATTTGGTGACCCCTTGTCTGACAATCATCTAACAGTGTGGCCAAAACAAATACCCTCCACCTGTTATGGTTGTATTCAAGCACTTGTGAGGATAAGGTAAGGCTATTTTACGCAATAAAATGGAACAAATTTTATTGTAATTTAACTTTTACAAGTTAAATACTTACCTTATCCTCACAAGGATAAACCCACCCTACCTCCCCGCATAATTTGTTTTCTGGGGACCAAAAATACAATGAAGAGCTCTCGCCAATCGTCTGTCGACAACGACTACTGCGCAAGCGCGGACATGCGCAGACAAAGGGGTCACCTCTTGTGACAAGAATATTCCTTAAAAAATTCTTGTTGGTCGATACGTTTTGCTCCACAAAACCAAACAAGCACTTGTGAGGATAAGGTAAGTATTTAACTTGTAAAAAGTTAAATTACAATAAAATTTGTTACAATTTGCCAACAATGCATCATAAAACACACATTCAATGTCTCTCAAACTGCAGAGATTCTTGAAGTTAAATACAGATTCTATTATCCAACCTTAGGAGGGTAAGATTTTGTTTGTATAATAGAAAGTACATGAAAACAGATTTTGTTTTAGGGAAATGGTAAAATTTGGAAAATATAGGTTTGGATTTTAAAGTTTTACTTTTGGTACCGTTTCACAAACTAAACTTTTTGTCATCTTAAATTCTTTGAAAGTTCACTAACCTTTGAGTGCAGCATTAGTTTTTTGGTAATTTGGTAAAGATCGTGCCACTTTTCATCTTCATAATGTGATTTAAAATGGAGTATTGCAGTTGCGTTAGTTAAACTTTGATATTAATGCATGATTATCTTTATATTTGGAGATAATATTGGGTTGTTCTTGACATAAAATTAAGAAGATTTAGCCAGATTTTGTTAATTATCCGGAAACAGCAACTGTTTTTTAAATGTTTTTGTGTTTTCAGAGTTGAACCATGTTTTAATTATTGTAGCTAAATTTAAGTATGTTTAGTGTGAAACAAAATGTAATTGCGAGTATTATTCTGTGTGCAAAAAGTGTTGCATGGTAATTTCATACTCATAATTGGCTTTTATGTATTTAATACTTTAAGCAATGTTCTTACTAGTCACATTTAGATGGTTTGTATATAATTGCTTGGAGTTTTTTATCAAAAGAAATGTCTTATTTTTAGTTTAAATGCCAGTAATTTCACCATACACTGTTGACTCTTTGTTTTTCATATATACTTAACATATATATGATAATATATCTACATGGAACAGTTTCTTAAGTTGAACATGTATTTTGCATATTTTGTTTTTAATAAAGTATTTAGTTAAAATGTTGACTTTTATTGAGTTAATGGTAACAGTATTTTTATCCATGAAATGTTTTGCCATTTATGTTATATTATCCACAGTAGCTATAGAGCTGTTAACCACATAGCTAAGATTAATTGGAGTAACAAATCTCCGCCATAGAATGTATTTTTAGAGCATGCATATGTTGAAGTGTGGTATTACAAAGATGATGTATTATGTCATTGCTATGAAGTAATAGCTTGTCTGATGTTAGCTTCTTATTGTATCGCCAAACAAAAGTCGGGGATATACTGGATTCAGCTCCGTCATGCCGCCACCGTAGAAATTTCCTTGTGTATGCAATAACTCATAAATGGATCAATATTTTTTTTTATATATATTAAATTTATTGTATCCCCAGACAAAAGTCGGAGATACTTAGGATTCAGTACGGTCACGCCGCCACAGAGATTTTGTTTCGGACACAATAACTTCAAAAATATTTTAGTTAGACCTGTCAAATTTGGTATGTGGGTATATATGGGCAATGCCACGAACGCTATTGTTTTGTGACCTTGACCTTCAATTTCAAAGTCACTGGTAGCCTCTTAAAGGTCAGATTTTGGCCATTTTTTCACGGTATGGCCCAGTTCTCATATACAGAAAGTTGGATCATCCTATGGGTGGTATATATGTTATAGGCAATCTGTGTAACCAGGCATTATGCGTAATGACTGAACATTTCAGTCATTTCACGAAATGCCTAAACAATTTAGCTGTTTTGTGAAATGCCTAGGCATTTCACGTAATGACTGAAATATAAGGTTCAGTGTTACACAGATTGCCTAAACAAGTATTTGAGATTTTCAGGCAATCTGTGTAATCATCTTTTTAAAGTGTCTTTTTGATAGAAACTGATTCTTTCTTGCTATGAGCAATTCATGATGTAGTTTTAACTATATGAAAATTAATGAAGATATATTTTGATATATCTCATACATTTTTGAATAAATTATTAAAGAAACAGTTTTACTATATAATCATTCATAATGATACATTTCATACTTAGTCTCATTTAACTAATAAGAAGGGTACTACATTCAAATCATTTTTTAATTCTTAGTATATCATCTAATGTTTTATTTTTTTTTATTATCCAATTTGATATAGTTATGCCACTAACAGAAGGAGAGAAACACACTGGGGGTACACACACCCAGGCATAGTGGGTGACCCAGTACATCGTTAGGTGATCAAACAATCAAATTGAATATTTTTTTTTTGCAAACAGAGAGAGAAACACAATACAGAGTAACATATTTTGTTATTTACAGAAAAAAAAAATAATAATATGATCTGCTATTCATATGCTACATGAAATTGTGGAGATGACTAAGGGGATTTTAATAATACTGAGTGTTGAAATTGTGACAAATTTTGGTTTTTAACTCTTTCATTGAGAATTTGGGAAAAAAAATGTTCACAGGGAAGAGAGGATTGTTTTTTGAAGGTTCATTTAACAGATTTAAAAACGAAATATATTCCTAAAGATGGTCCAAGTTTTGTTAAAAGTTTCCTGTTTCATATCCATGAGTGCCATGTATTGTTGTTCATCATAAACTTGTCTAATGTTACTTTTCAGTTCAGAGATATCTAAAGGTATTGCCTTTCGTGATTTTGAAAAAATATAAGCTTTTGTTACGAGAATTATTGTATTAATAGGGTTGAAATTATCAGGATTTAGATAACCAAAGAGGATTTCTACTGGTGAAAGCTTAATTGGAATACTTGTTGCATGTGCGATCCATTTTTCTACATCATTCCATAATTGTTTGGAAATATTGCAATTACAGAATAAATGAATCAATGTTTCTGGGTGATTTTTGCAAAAAATGCATTGTGAAGATTGTACTTTCCCTATAGTATGGAGCAATTTCCTAGTACCTAAAATTCTATGAATGATTCTGTACTGGAACCAGATGTAATAATTATCTTGTATAGTTTTGAAGCAAATTTTAAATACTTTTTTCCAGATAAGAGGATCAATTTGTATATTTAGTTCTCCTTCCCATTTTATTGTAGCAGTTATTTTGACATTGTTTTCACCAAGCAACTGGTAAAAGCCTTTTGTTTTTTTATCGTTCTATAGAACAACTGCTACATCACGTGGTACATATGGTCTAATAAGTTCCTTAATATCCATATTTTGAGATTTTACATATTTTGTGATGACATTCTTAAGTTTTATTGTATTGATAAAGTTTGGTTCTGTAATATTGAATTTATTTTGGAGTTCGTTTGTGTTAATAAATATACCGGTAACACTGATTAAGTCCCCAATACATTCGACACCTTGTTTAAACCAATTCGGGAAGTACAGGTTTTCACTTGTTATTCTTGGATTATACCAAATGGGGGATGACATTAACTGATTGCTCTTCAAACTTTTGTTGCTGTCACATAGATTTACCCATGCTTGGAGAACGTCTTTCCAAAAATTATTTGTGATTTTTTTTTACTAGGTGTTTGCACCATCCATATCCAAATTTGGTTATCTTTCTCACTGGAGATATGACTGTTTCAAAAAATCGCAGCCACTCAGATTTGATTGAAGTAAACAATCTTGTCATCCAAGTTAGTTTTAAAGATTGAATATGGTTTTGTAAATTAACCATTCTCAGTCCGCCCTCATTATAGTCTAGTGTTACATACCCTCGCTTAATTTTATCTGGTTTACCACCCCAAAGATACTTAAAAAGAACAAAGTTAATTTGTTGAATTAATTCTTGACTAGGAGATGGTATGGTTAAAAATAGATGATTGAATTTCGAAAGGAGGAAAGTTTTTATTATGGTTATCTTGCCTAGTGGAGTTAAGTCTCTTTTTCCCCACTGATTCACAATTTTGTACAAATCGGACATTGCCTTATTATAGTTTAGATCAGGTACTTCATTCAAATTAACAGAAAATTGAATTCCAAGTAATTGAAATTGGGTAATGTTCCAATCCAAACGATAGGTTACATTTATTTTTTCACCACAATGTTTTTTCTTGCATATCCAAATAAGTTTTGTTATCTCCCGCCGGCCGGGCGGGAGATTATAAAACGCATTCCGTTCGTGTGTTATAGAGTGTGTGTCACGCTTTTATAAAGGGCTGTACATGACACTGGTTGTTTCTCCTTGGCCTTTTCAATGTTTTTGATGACCTTATTGCTTATGTCCTTTCATTTGATGCTGTTATTTCACACCTAGGACCATAGCTAAGTGAGTAATAGCAATGGTGGCTACTTTGAGTAAAGTGCTCATAACTCCAAAACGACTGCATTTAGAGTGTTTCTGTAAAATACGTTGTTCAGCTACTTTCTCCATGCCTACAAGATGGTACCATTTTTAGGGTTCTATCTTCATAGCTAAGTGAGTAATAGCTATTTTCTGTTATTAACAATGTGCAAAATGAGTAAATTGATTTTGTCTTTGTAACTGTTACTTACAATATTGGCCTGAAATATGTTGTTCAGCAACTCCTTCATGTACTATATCATGGTGAGGTGTCCAAGGTGTAGCACCATAGCTAACTGAGTAATAGCTATACTAAGTTTAACATTTGACCATTGAGCAAGTCACTTATAACTCAAAAACTATTGAATATAGAGGATTATTGTTGAATATGTTGTTCACCTATCTCTTGGATATACTGTATTGTGAATTTTCACAGCTGTAACTCCATAGCTAACTGAGTAATAGTTACTTTGATGATAACCATAATGAGTAAATGGCTTATATCTTCAAAAGTATTGCAGCTACACAATTTTGTTCCAATATGTTGTTCAGCTACTATCTCTACAGCTACAACATGGTCACTAGTTTGGAAGTGTATCTCCATAGCTAAGTGAGTAATAGCTACTTTGTCAATTTTTAATGATAACCATAATGAGTAAACCCTTATATCTTCAAAAGTATTGCAGCTACACAATTTCTCTCAAATAAGTTGTTCATCTACTTTTTATGTCAGCTGACTTGTCAGTCAGCTGACATTATGTCATCACTCTGCGGCGTGGGCGTCCGCGTACGCGTGAACAACTTCTTCTCCAAAACTACAAGGCCTAGAGACATGCTGTTTTTTTTAAAAGATACCTTATCTATCGAGGATGAAAAAGTGTTCAAGGCATGCAAATCTGTCTGTTCGTCTGTTTGCTAGAGACATTACAAGGGGGGTACCCCCACCAAAACTGAAAATTTCAACTTTTTATCACAATTTTCTCAGTGACTATTGCAGGGATTTCTCTCATATCTTGCATATATGTACTAGGCCAGAGGTAGATTCTCTTGTGTGAGTATGAGACCTGGATCTGTCTTACTTTTTTTTTAATAAATTTTTTTAATAATTTTTAATGCATTAAAATTCATGAAATCATGCACTAAATCACTTATAACTTCAAAAGTGTTGCATTTACAGCATTTTGTGAAAATATGTTGTTCAGCTACTTTTTTCATAGCTACAATATGGTGAGTAAGTTGGGTGTCTGTCTCAATAGCTAAGTGAGTAATAGCTACTTTTGGGCTTTTCAGTAACTTCCATTATGAGTAAAATCACTTGTAACTTAAAAACTATTGCATTTAGAGAATTTCGTATAAATATGTTATTCAGCTACTTTTGGGCCAGCTATAACATAGTGAAATTTCAGACCTGTAGCTCATGGCATAGCTGAGTAATAGCTACTTTTAGGTTATCACTGTTGAGTAAATCACTTATAACTTGAAAACTATTGCATTTAGAGAATTTCGTATAAATATGTTATTCAGCTACTTTTGGGTCAGCTATAACATAGTAAAATTTCAGACCTGTAGCTCATGGCATAGCTGAGTAATAGCTACTTTTAGGTTATCACTGTTGAGTAAATCACTTATAACTTGAAAAGTGTTGCATTTAGAGCATTTTGTTAAAATATGTTATTCAGCTACTTTTTTCATAGCTAGAATATGGTGAGTAAGTTGGGTGTCTGTCTCAATAGCTAAGTGAGTAATAGCTACTTTTGGGCTTTTCAGTAACTTCCATCATGAGTAAAAGCTCTTGTAACTTAAAAACTATTGCATTTAGAGAATTTCGTATAAAATATGTTATTCAGCTACTTTTGGGCCAGCTATAACATAGTAAAATTTCAGACCTGTAGCTCATGGCATAGCTGAGTAATAGCTACTTTTAGGTTATCACTGTTGAGTAAATCACTTATAACTTGAAAACTATTGCATTTAGAGTATTTTGTTTCAATATGTTATTCACCTATTTTGGGGTCAGCTATAACATAGTGAAGTTTCAGACCTGTGGCTCATTTCATAGCTGAGTAATAGCTACTTTGAAGTTCTCACTGTTGAGTAAATCAGTTATAATTGGAAAACTATTGCATTTACAGAAATTTGTGCAAATATGTTATTCAGCTACTTTTGGGTCAGCTATAACATAGTGAAATTATAGACCTATAGCTCATGGCACAACTGAGCAATAGCTATTCTCAGGTACTGACTGTTGAGTAAATCAGCTATAACTTGAAAAATATTGCATTTGGAGTATTTTGTTAAAATATATTGTTCACCTACTTTTGGGTCAGCTATAACATAGTGAAATTACAGATATATAGCTCATGGCATAGCGGAGCAATAGCTATTTTCAGGTTCTCACTATTGAGTAAATCAGTTGTAGCTTGAAAACTATTGCATTTACAGTAGTTTGCTTAAATATGTTGTTCACCTACTTTTGGGTTAGCTATAACATAGTAAAATTTCAGACATGTAGCTCATTGCATAGCTGAGTAATAGTTCCTTTGAGGTTCTCACTGTTGAGTAAATCAGTTGTAACTTGAAAACTATTACATTTAGAGTAATTTGTTAAATATGTTATTCACAGAATTTTTGGTCAGCTATAACATAGTGAAATTGCAGACCTCTATGTCATGGCATAGCTGAGCAATAGCTACTTTCAGGTTCTCACTGTTGAGTAAATCATTGTATCCACTGGATAGCCGCAGTGTGTAGAGAGAGATTTCACCATTACTGCTCTGATGAAAAAAAATATTATAGCTAGCTTTCTTAAGTTTGCAGTATATATTAATAACCATAAAAAGTTTATTGTCTGGGAATATTTTTGGCCTCATTTTGAGAAACAAGATGGCCGCCACAGGTGTTTTTTGTCAGTCATGAAAAGTGCTTATATCTCCCTTATTATTGATCCTAGAGGTTTGGGATGATAAACCAACCTGTAGGAAATCATGGGGTGGGAATCTTTTGGTGTGGTCAGATTTGACCTTCAATGACCCCTCCTTCAAGGTCAAACAAGGATAGCCAAACTTAAAAGTGCTTATAACTCGCTTATTATTGGTCCCAGAGGTTTGGGATGGTAAACAGACAGGAAATCATGGGCTGTGACTCTGTTGATATGGTCCGATTTGACCTTGGAACCCTCCTTCAAGGTCAAATGAGGATAGCGAAAATTGAAAGTGCCTACAACTCACTTATCATTGGTGACAGAGATTTGGGATGGTAAACCATCCCATAGGAAATCATTGGCTCGGAATCTTTTGGTATGGTCAGATTTGACCTTTGGACCCCTCCTTCAAGGTCAAATGAGGACAGCCAAGCTTAAAAGTGCTTATAACTCATTTATAATTGGTCCTAGAGGTTTGGAATGGTAAACCATAGGAAATCATGGGCTGGGAATGTATTTGTGTGGTTAGATTTGACCTTGGACCCCTTCTTCAAGGTCGAGCGAGGATATTGCATTAGTAGTATTTCTTTAAATATGTTTTAACCTATTTTTTACACTTAAACAATTACCTTGTTATTTTCCTTCATAATACCATTTACAGGGCACAACTTTTTTATCCTTTTCTTCTGTCAGCTTCGGAATTTCTTTCGAACTTGCTGTTCAGTTACCATTTACTGTATTTCTGTACAGCCCTTTTCCTGATAATTATTCTGTCCTCTAATCACCTTCACAAATCAAAAACACTCAGTCAGCTGACACAGTGCCCGTTCACGGGCACTCTCCTCTTGTTTGTGAACTGTAACATATTTAAGTTTCACAACTGTTGCTCAATGTACAAGTGAGTAATGGCTACTTTATTGCTACTTTTGCTGAAAATGTGAAAAATGACAAATATCTCGCAAACCGTAATAGCTACTTTGTCAATTTTTAATGATAACCATAATGAGTAAATGCCTTATATCTTCAAAAGTATTGCAGCTACACAATTTCTCTCAAACAAGTTGTTCATCTACTTTTTAAGTCATTCATCTACTTTTGGGAGAGCTTTCACATGGTGAAGTTTCAGACTCGTAGCTAATTACTCACCTACTGAAAATGAGTAAATGCAAATTATCTCTAAAAGTATTGCAGATAGCCAATTTTTCTCAAATAACTCATTCACCTACTTTTGGGAGAGCTTTCACTTGGTGAGGTTTCAGACCAATAGCTAATTACTCACCTACTGAAAATGAGTAAATGCGAATTATTGCTAAAAGTATTGCAGATAGCCAATTTTTCTCAAATAACTCATTCACCTACTTTTGGGAGAGCTTTCACTTGATGAAGTTTCAGACCCATAGCTAATTACTCACCTACTCAAAATGAGTAAATGCGAATTATCTGTAAAAGTATTGCAGATAGCCAATTTTTCTCAAATAACTCCTTCATCTACTTTTGGGAGAACTTTCACTTGGTGAAGTTTCACACCCATGGCTAATTACTCACCTACTCAAAATGAGTAAATGCGAAGTATCGCTAAAACTATTGCAGATAGCCAATTTTTCTCAAATAACTCATTCACCTACTTTTGGGAGAGCTTTCACTTGATGAAGTTTCAGACCCATAGCTAATTACTCACCTACTCAAAATGAGTAAATGCGAATTATCTGTAAAAGTATTGCAGATAGCCAATTTTTCTCAAATAACTCCTTCATCTACTTTTGGGAGAGCTTTCACATGGTGAAGTTTCAGACCCATAGCTAATTACTCACCTACTGAAAATGAGTAAATGCGAATTATCGCTAAAAGTATTGCAGATAGCCAATTTTTCTGAAATAACTCATTCACCTACTTTTGGAAGAGCTTTCACATGGTGAAGTTTCACACCCATAGCTAATTACTCACCTACTCAAAATGAGTAAATGCGAATTATCTCTAAAAGTATTGCAGATAGCCAATTTTTCTCAAATAACTCATTCACCTCATTTTGGGAGACCTTTCACTTGGTGAAGTTTCACACTCATAACTAATTACTCAGCTACTGAAAATGAGTAAATGCGAATTATCTCTAAAAGTATTGCAGATGGCCAATTTTTCTCAAATAACTCATTCACCTACTTTTGGGGAGAGCTTTCACTTGGTGAAGTTTCAGACCCATAGCTAATTACTCACCTACTCAAAATGAGTAAATGCGAAGTATCGCTAAAACTATTGCAGATAGCCAATTTTTCTCAAATAACTCATTCACCTACTTTTGGGAGAGCTTTCACTTGATGAAGTTTCAGACCCATAGCTAATTACTCACCTACTCAAAATCAGTAAATGCGAATTATCTGTAAAAGTATTGCAGATAGCCAATTTTTCTCAAATAACTCCTTCATCTACTTTTGGGAGAGCTTTCACATGGTGAAGTTTCAGACCCATAGATAATTACTCACCTACTGAAAATGAGTAAATGCGAATTATCGCTAAAAGTATTGCAGATAGCCAATTTTTCTCAAATAACTCGTTCACCTACTTTTGGGAGAGCTTTCACATGGTGAAGTTTCAGACCCATAGCTAATTACTCAGCTACTGAAAATGAGTAAATGCGAATTATCTCTAAAAGTATTGCAGATGGCCAATTTTTCTCAAATAACTCATTCAGCTACTTTTGGGAGAACTTTCACTTGGTGGAAGTTTCACACCCATAGCTAACTACTCACCTACTCAAAATGAGTAAATGCGAATTATCGCGAAAAGTATTGCAGATAGCCAATTTTTCTCAAATAACTCATTCACCTACTTTTGGGAGAACTTTCACTTGGTGAAGTTTCAGACCCATAGCTAATTACTCACCTACTCAAAATGAGTAAATGCGAATTATCGCTAAAAGTATTGCAGATAGCCAATTTTTCTCAAATAACTCATTCACCTACTTTTGGGAGAGCTTTCACTTGGTGAAGTTTCAGACCCATAGCTAATTACTCACCTACTGAAAATGAGTAAATGCGAATTATCTCTAAAAGTATTGCAGATAGCCAATTTTTTCTCAAATAACTCATTCATCTACTTTTGGGAGAGCTTTCACATGGTGAAGTTTCAGATCCGTAGATAATTACTCACCTACTGAAAATGAGTAAATGCGAATTATCTCTTAAAAGTATTGTACTTAGCCAATTTTTCTCAAATAACTCATTCACCTACTTTTGGGAGACCTTTCACATGGTGAAGTTTCAGACCCATAGCCAATTACTCACCTACTGAAAACGAGTAAATGCGAATTATCGCTAAAAGTATTGCAGATAGCCAATTTTTCTGAAATAACTCATTCACCTACTTTTGGAAGAGCTTTCACATGGTGAAGTTTCAGACCCATAGCTAATTACTCACCTACTCAAAATGAGTAAATGCGAATTATCTCTAAAAGTATTGCAGATAGCCAATTTTTCTGAAATAACTCATTCACCTACTTTTGGGAGACCTTTCACTTGAAGTTTCACACTCATAGCTAATTACTCACCTACTCAAAATGAGTAAATGCGAATTATCGCTAAAAGTATTGCAGATAGCCAATTTTTCTCAAATAACTCATTCACCTACTTTTGGGAGACCTTTCACTTGGTGAAGTTTCACACCCATAGCTAATTACTCACCTACTCAAAATGAGTAAATGTGAATTATCTCTGAAAAGTATTGCAGGTAGCCAATTTTTTCTCAAATAACTCATTCACCTACTTTTGCAAGGGCCTTCACTTAGTGAAGTTTCAGACCCATAGCTAATTACTCGCCTACTGAAAATGAGTATATGCGAATTATCTCTAGAAGTATTGCAGATGGCCAATTTTTCTCAAATAACTCATTCACCTACTTTTGGGAGAGCTTCAAACCAACCTGTGGAAAAGCACAGGGTAAGGGTAAGACCTTGGGCCCCTTCTTTGAGGTGGAATGAAGATATCCAAACCTTTTTAGTGCATATCTTACATGTACATAACTGCGGAATATGTACATTCAGTGGCTCTAACTCTGGAATGTTGCCATTCGATGGCCAAACTCAGTAATAGCTTCTTTGACTTTTTTGATTTAAATAATTTATAACAGCAAAACTATTCAATTTAAAGGAGTTTTGTCAAATATGTTGTTGACCTACTTTTTGATGTAGTGCGGCGGGAGATCATACCACGGCAGTGGTCTTGTTTTACTTGTGTTAATTTTTAAACCAGAAAAAGATCCAAAAATTTCAATGTCATTGAGTGCGTGTTGGAGTGAAAGCTGAGAACCATCTAAAAAAAGGGTGGTATCATCTGCAAACTGTGTGATCTTAAATTCGTTTTCACCTATAAATATGCCTTTAATGTTATTATTATACTTAATCATATAACACATTATTTGACCGCACAGAATAAATAAATATGGGGCAATAGGATCCCCTTGTTTACATCCCCGCTCTATCTTCAAGAAGTCTGATTTTACTCCGACTTGCATAACTGCTGCAACTGAAGATGTGTTCAGTAGTTTGATCCACTTAATGTAACTGTCAGGAAATTTGAAGAATTCTAGGACTTTGTATATAAATTTCCAAGATATAGAATCGAAAGCTTTTTCAAAGTCAATTAACATTAATAGGCCAGTTTTATTTGAGGTATCACAGTAATTAATTATGTCATAGACTAACCGTATTGATTCTCCAATATACCGTCCTTTAATGAACCCTGTTTGAGAGTCAGATATTAACTTGTCCAGTACTTTTTTAGTTCTATTTACCAATGCGGCTGACATGACTTTATAAAGAGCACTTAGAAGAGAAATGGGGCGCCAATTTTTTAAAAATTCTCTCGGTTTATCACCTTTTGGAATACAACTTATAATTGATTGTCTCAGGGAGATCGGTAACTTCCCATTATCATAACTATAATTGAGTACTCTAGTTACTAAAAATTCAACTTTCCCCAAAACACTTTCAAAAATTCTGCAGGAAAGCCATCGATACCTGGTGTTTTATTGTGTTTCATGTTTTTCAATGCTTCCCCAAGCTCAGAAATTGTTAGGCTTCCTTCAAGTAGGCAATTATCTTTTTCTTCTAATTTATTGATTTGAATTTTTTTCAGCAATCTGTCAAGGTCAGCATCGGATAAAGAGCTATCTCTGCTTTTGAATAAATTTTGATAATAAAGTTTAACATGATCCAGGATCTCATTTTGCGTTGTAGCAAATTTACCATTTTCAAGACTAATTTTTTTGATTGTCTTATCCAGGAAATTTTTTCTCTCAAGATGACAAAAGAATTTTGTTGGCTTTTCCCCATATTTCACCCATTGAATTCTAGATCGGATAATTTCACCTTTAAGTTTGTATTCTCTGATTTTACACAACTCACTCTTTTTTTCTTCAAGTTCGTGTAACCCTTTTTCTGTTGGGTTTTCATTTTCTAAACTTTCAATTGATTTAATTAGTTGTTTTTCTTTTGATATAGTAGCACGCTTTTTGCGGGTTGGCATTCAGGTGCCAACCTTAATCATTCCTTCACCCCTAATTTTTGATCACCCCTATTGTATAATAAAGTGGACAGTGGCCACTTGGTCGTTTCTGATTGGCCAGGGCCTCCACCCATGTGTATTTGAAGGTTATAGTGTCAGATTTGAACTGGCAGTTGAAGAAGGAACATTTAGTTTTAGAAAATTTGATTTTAGCTTTTAACTATTTTTTTCTGAATTTATTTTTTCCTTATTATTCAACAACTACCGTTTTTGTCTACACAACTCAGTGGCAGCAAAACAGAAGCACAGAGTGGCAGGTAACCCTTACAATTTACGCAAAAAGGTTGAGATTCCGGTACATATTCAATTGGAAGATGACAGTGCATTTTTACACGAGTTTGCCTCTCAACCAACACCGGGTCAGGTTTCGGGTTCAAAAACCGGGTCTGATACTGAGAGTACCAGTACTGACGACAGTATTGGGTTAAATATCAGTGGTGTTGTTTACTCTGAATCGGATTTGGAAGAATCTCCCGTTATCAGACATAGAAAACATTTTAAAGATTCAACTCAACACCCAGTGGCCAGTACGTCAAAAATGTCGGATCAGAGAGGGGAAAAATTTCCGGATCAAGCACTGATCAACCAACAAATCTTGTCTCAACTGGATGCGATTGGTAAGAGGTTAACTGTCATTGAAAGTAAATCAGCTTCTCCTGCCAAGCCTAAGGCTAAAAAATTGACAAAAAAGAAGCGTACTGCTAGTTCAAGTCTCAAGTCTTCCTCTGTAGAGGAAGCTAGCAATGTGCCTAGTTTACATACTCTTCGAAACGACAGATCTATTCAGGATCAGATTCAAGATAGGCTCAGGGAGTTGTCAGGCATTGATAAACGAGGTACTGATCAAAAAATTAAGAGTCAGAGGGGTGGGGCGGTTGATATTTTTGTCAAAGAACGTGTCAAATGGCCCCACGAATATGTCCTAGCTGGTAACACTAAAGATAGAATAACTTATAACCAGTTTAACATAACTCAATGGATGGCAGGTTTTTGTCGAATTATGAAAGAAGAAAGTTGTCAGGTCACCAAAAATCACATGCTTGATTATCTGATTTCCCTGTTAGATGATTCAAATGATTTTTCCTGGCAGGCAGCAAAAGCTAGCCATGCTGTGTTATTGTGTCGCATGGAGCAGGGTGAGGTTATCAGTTGGTCAGAAACTGAGAAAATTGATCGAATTAGGAGAGCCAATGCCCAACGACATGTTGTTCAAACTCCAGTTAATTCTGCATCTCAAAAATTTCGAAAAGGTCAGAATTCTCAAAAATCTGTCAAATATATATATATATTTTAGTTTATATCTAAACCTGTTGTTCCAAGTTTAACCAAGTTTAACCTTTGCAGATGTGGTCAAAAATAATGTCAGCGCCTCACAGAAATGCAAAAATAGTCCTCTGGTGGCTGTTCAGGAGAGGAGCCAACAACGCGAGCCTCCTGAACTGGTCACTTATCTCAAAGGCCCAGGAAAAAGCAGGTTGGTAAAAAATCCAAAAAATGATGTTTCTTCTGATTGTTCAGTCCACTGTTTTAATAGATTTGATTAGCTGATCTAGACTATGATTTCTATGATACCAATGAATACATCAATCAATCCTTAGTTGATGCCAGTACTTTTGCAGCCCAGGGTACTTGGGAAGATGACCACACAGATTCCCTTACCAGAATTGACAAAAATGACAAATTTGACACTTTGTTGGTCAAAAAGAAAGTAGACCAGTGCATCATTCCTCAGGTCAAGGCGTGTGCAGACTATCAAGCTTGTAAAAATCAAATGGAAGAACCTTCTGGTGTCATTCCCCTATCTCCTTTGTTAGTGTACACAGGGAAAAACAATGACAATAAACAAGTCTATGACCCCTTACTGGCCCATAAACTGGTCAGGCAATCGGGCCGTCCAAATTTCTTGGGTTGCCGTATTCCAGTGGATTCAAACTTAAAGATTAAAAATTGGAGGTTTTACCTGCACGATTTTTGGGATAAGCAATTGGTGGATCTACTGGAATATGGGTTCCCTCTCGATTTCGACAGACGTGCTCCGCTTATGTCCACTGAAGAAAACCATGCTTCTGCACAAAATTTTGATTCTCATGTTCAAACTTATATTTCTCAGGAATTAAAACATGGAGCAATGCTAGGCCCCTTTGCTAGTAAACCAATACACCTGTATATTTCGCCTTTTATGACCAGAGAAAAACCTGATTCAGAAGTCAAGCGTACCATTGTTGACCTTAGCTGGCCAGAGTCATATTCAGTTAATGATGGTGTGCTCAGGGATGAATACCTGGGTTCAAAATTTTTACTCCATTATCCATCAGTGGATGACATTGTAAACAAACTAAATGAATTAGGACCTGGTTCTCTCATGTTTAAGGTGGATATTAGCAGGGCTTTTCGCCAGCTAAAGGTTGACCCTGGAGATATAGACTTATTAGGCCTTAAACAAGATGCATACTTTATCGATCAATCGGTACCGTTCGGATACAGACATGGTTCAATTTTCTTTGAAAAAGTGACCGATAGCATTCGTTATATCATGAAGAAACATGGTTTTAACAATCTCTTTAATTATGTGGATGATCTAATATACTGTGATCTGCCATCAAAAATATATCCAGCCTATAAATTTTTATTGCAACTTCTCCCAAAATTGGGCTTGGACATCAATAAAAAGAAGTTGGTACCACCTACAACCTCCATGATATGTTTGGGGATCATGGTCAATTCTGAGACTCGTACCATGTCTGTACCCCATGAGAAATTACAAAGCATTGCTGCTATGTGTCATGAATGGCAGAATAAAAAATTTTGTTCAAAACGACAGTTACAATCCTTGTTGGGATCACTGCTCTTCATATCCAAATGTGTAAGACCAGCTAGAGTATTTTTAAACCGTATGCTCCAATTTTTAAGGCTTATGGGTACACAAAAAACTGTGACCCTTTCACCTGAATTTTTCAAAGATCTCACCTGGTTCTGCACATTTTTGAACCAGTTTAATGGAGTTGTTTATTATGACCTTAGACCCATTCAGACTGAGCTTCACTTGGATGCCTGCCTTACTGGTATGGGGGGCATTTTTGAAAACCAATGTTATGCCCTTCCTATCCCTAAGGATTTTTATAACTGTTCAATTGTCCACCTAGAAATGCTCAACATTGTGGTTGCACTAAAAGTTTGGGCTACTCAGTGGAGTAACAAAAATTACGTATCAAGTGTGATAACATGGCAGCAGTTGAAGTATTAACCTCAGGAAAAACTAGAGATAATATTCTGGCCACTTGTGCCAGAAATGTGTGGCTTTTATGTGCAATCTTCAACATATCAATCCATATTGAACACATTCCAGGAAAACAGAATGTTATTGCTGATTTGTTATCTAGATACAAATTTGATAGTAAATCTTGGGACATATTAACTACTCATGTTCCCAATGCGGTCTGGATACCCACTCATATAGATCTAACACGTTTAAATGTTTCTATTTAGTTTCAGCTTTGCCTCCTGGGGCAGTCCAGCTGGCCACCGGCGCGTGCAACCGGTTGCTCGATTCTTGTCGCCCTGCAACTCAAAGGACATATACCAGGATGTTCCATGACTTCATTGGCTTCTTGGTGGCTTCTGGGCTGTCCCTGGATAAGGTAAACATCTATGTCTTGTTAGCCTTCCTAGAGTACCTATATGCTAATGCATTAACTCCTTCTAATATCTCAAACTACCTTGCTGGAATCAGAGCGTTTTTTATCATACATGATTTACCAACGCATATTTTCAGGGATGAGAGGGTCCAAATGTTTGTAAAATCCCTAAAAATCAATAGACCACTCACCCTTCAGTCGAACCCTGTGTTCTCCATGGACATGCTTAGATACATAGTTCTTCAGTGTCAAAAATTTGAATTTTCACATATTTTTGCTGCACTTTATCTTTTGGTGTTTTACTCATTCCTTCGTCTCTCCAACATAGTTCCCCATTCCTTTACGGGGTTTGATCTGTCCAGACACCTAGCCAGAGGGGATGTCATTTTTGGAGATACCTCTGCTGTTGTTATTATAAAATGGTCTAAGACCAATTAGCTCAGGGACAAAGTCTACTATCTCACCATACCAAAAATTCCCCAGTCACTCCTGTGCCCATTTCTGGCCTTAAAAACTATGTTGGAAAAAATTCCTGGTGCAAAAAACGATCCCTTATTTACTGTGCCCAGGCAGGGTCAGTACTTGCCCTTGACAGACACTATTGTAAGAAAACATCTTAAAAGAGTTCTCAAGGCTACAAAGGTTCTCAAAGTACACATTTGATACTTTCAGGAGATCTGGGGCCTCTTGGGCGCACAATCATGGAGTCCCCATTCAGGCCATAAAAGACCAAGGTACCTGGTCTTCGGACTGTGTTTACAGATATATTTCTTCTGACACACAATTCTCCTCCTCCCCCCTTCTACATGCTTTCAAACAGCACCTACAATCATGATGGGTGTTTGGGTGAGCCTTTCTTATATAAATTTCTTAAATAATTGATTTCTAACTTTTTGGCAAATTAAGTAAGAAAATTGGGGTTTCACCCCTCACTGCCTTGCAGTGCAGTTAGGTTTATTTTAAAACCTTTTTTCATAGGCATATTGCTGTGTCCTACCATTTTACTGGGCTTGGCCCCGAACTTTGTAAAAATTAGTATAAAAAGTTTGGAATTGCCATTATATGACAATTCTATGGTGAAAAACATTAACTTACATAAATTTCTTTGTTGTGGGTTACCCCACTGGCTTTATGCCAAGAATTTTAAGAGTACATTATGGTCTAGCCCTTGTGGGGCCTTCATTATTGATATAATGTATACATGTTGACTTTACAAGAAATTTTAGTGTTGTGTATTCTAGATTAAATGATTTAAATAATTTAATAAATATTAAAAACCCATTGCTGGGTCATTATTGTGTTCGATGGATTATGTGTGTGCACCTTTCTGACCTTCAACTGGAGTCTGACCTCTGGTATATTTGACCTGCTGTCGAGTGGTTGCCTTGAGCTTGACCTGCTGCTTGCCCTGGCTGATGCTGGGTCTAGCCCCTAGTGTAAATGCATAGGAGATCCTCCGAGGCAGTGTTGCATGGCCATACCAGTACTTTGGTTTGACCTTGGTTGAGGTCAATGTGGCAAACACGAGTCTTTCCATCATTAGGGTTTGAATTTGCACCATGATGATTAATCTGGTGTTTTGTGGGAGATTATAATATTGCTTGTACCTGTACTGGGGTCTGACCTCGACTTTTGATTTTGACCCTTCATTGACCTTTCAGGTCAAATCTGGTATGATTGCTTGGATTGTAGTGATGAACATTTTCTGCGTTGGAGATTATAAATTGCTGATGCTTAAATTCGGGTCTGGCCGTGTGCTTTGACCTCTGACCTCCTTTTGACCTGCAAGGTCACACATCATTTTGATTTGTTAGTTTCAATCTTAATTTCTATTCTTAAATCTTCACTGGTTAATTTAGTAGGTCTTTTGGGGTGGGGGAATGAAAGATGAACTGAATTTTATTGTGACATTCCTCAATTCCATTAGTAGCATTTCCAATAGGAGGTCATCAGAAATAGAGAACTGTAAGTCTTGGGCATTTTTTTCATTTATAAATTCTACTTTATAAATTGGCAAAGAATATCTTAAAAAAAATTGTGGATTGTTTCATTAACTTTTTCTATGTAGTCTGGCTTTTTTAATAAGTCACAATTAAATTTCCATAAGCCTGGTCCTCTCTTGAAGGGATTTATAGTTAGGTTAAGTTCTATAATAGAATGGTCTGACCTATAACCTGGGTTTATCTTACAATTCCCAACTAAGTCGATGCATTGTTCTGACACAATAAAATAATCTAATCTAGCTTGCTTCATAGGGTGTTTCCGGCGCCATGAATATCTACGCAATTTTGGAGTGTAGAACTCGGAACACATCTTTCAGGTTACAATGTTGCATTGTATCTAAGAACTTCTGTCTAGACCTCGGGCTATTAACATTAATATAGTTATGCGTGTCTAATTCTGGGTCAAGGGCCAGATTGAAGTCACCACAAATAATTAAGTAATCTTGCTCATTTTCATTAATTAGGTAATACATATTTTCAAAGAATTGTGGCTTATCTTGATTCGGTGCATAGATGTTGATTAATCTAACAGAAAAGGATGGTATTTTTAAGTCAATGCATCAGTAATTCCCCTCTGAATCAGATTTAGTACAAATTATTTCATACTCAAAGTTATTCCTCAGCAGAACAGCCACACCTCTAGAGTTTGTTTGAGTGCCATTTACCATACAATGACAATTACTGAGCATTTTTAAACTTCCTTCATCACTATCTATTAGGTGGGTGTCCTGGAGACAAATAATACCGGGTTTGGTCTCACTTAGATAATTAATAACATCCAATCTCTTTTTTTTATCTCTAAGACCTTGACAGTTGGCAGATAATATCTTTAGATTTTATCCAAAAGCCATTGATTATTGTTTGAAGTAATAATGAATAAAATTATACATAGTAAAAGCAGTACAATAGTTGAAAACACAGTATCGAAGTATACTAAAATTAATCCTAATTCTGCAACTTCAATTACTATTCCTCCTGTCACAATAATGCCCACCATGGTTTGTTTATCCCAAAATATCATCTAATGTTATTATGTGGTTTGTTTAACTATATCAAAATACTTAAACTTGGGTTGAGTTTTCAAGCAGTCTGTGTGACTATCATTTCAAACATTTTATAGACAGGAAGTGTTATTTCTTGCCAATAGAAACAATTCAAGTTGTAGTTTTAACTGTATGACATGTAATTAAGGTACATTTTGATATCTCTTGTATTTTTTTGTATAATTGAATAAATAAATGAGCAGTTTTGCAATGTGATCAATAATAGTCATATATTCTATTACTTTTAAAATATTAGTTGTAAGAAGGGCAGATAGGTCCAGTTCATTTTATTATTATTATTTTTGTTTTTTCAAGAGAGTTTGTTTTCTGGCCTTGTTATGGGGGGGGGGGGGCTTCATTAATTACATGAAACAAATGCAGAAAACTTTGATGTTAATCCTGTTTGATGAAACAAGCTTAACTGCAATTAGGACTCCACAGCCTATTTTAGCATTCAATCACTCAGCCTGAGTTTGTTTGACAAAAGTGAGTATTCTGCACAAATGTCCCCAATAAAAGGTACTGGCAGCTTTGATGTATGACAAAATATTTTATGTGAAAACATCAAAGGCGCAAGAACCTGAGGTAGGAGTCAATGAGTTAAAACTCACTTGTGGGCAGTCTTTTAGTTTAAATAACTGATATATTTTTTGACAAGACAGGTTACTGATATATTGCTCAGTAAAACTTTTGAAGAGAAATTTAAAACTCAGCTATTAAAGAAGCATAAAACTGATAATAAAGTTTCACTGCTTACTTTGTTCACAGAACAATATATGTGTAATGAGATTAACCCTGTTTATAACTTTATGGTTAACATTCTCTAGTATTTGTAATTCTGTATTATTATGTTTTCTGGATACTTTGCATCCGTAGATAAACATATCAGTAACAAAACAGTTTCAATAAAATGAGATATTTTAATCATTATACCATTTTCATTATAGTTGGTCATGAATGGACATAAAATATATTCTCTATGTATACCACAAGCAAGGATAAAAGTATATAATATCAAAATAATTATGAATAATCATCAAATATGATAAAAAACTGTTCAGGCATTACGCGTAATGCCTAGAGCTCATTTTCAGTTATTACATGAAATGCCTAGGCATTTCGCGTAATGGCTAAACTGTTTAGGTTACACAGATTGCCTGTAACATATATAATACATATATATGTCCTCTGTAAGCATGCAGAAATTTGACCCATGTTTGGCCTTTTCACACTTAATGCTGACTATATTGCACAGATTTTCACCAAATTTTTAGGGTATGTTTTTCCCAAGCGGATCTAGAGCTGATTAGGTTTTGGGGGGTATCCGGTAACAACTGTTGCCATGGTAACACTTTTAAGATTTTCGGGTCTTAAAGTTTGTGGGTGTTCCACAGCCTGAACCCCTGCATGGATTTTCACCAAATTTTCTGGATATCTTTACCCCAAGAGGATCTAGAGCTGATTAGTATTTGGGGGGTATCTGGTAATATCTATTCCCATGGTAACACTTTAAAAATTTTCGGGTCTTAAACATTGTGGGTGTTCCACAGACTAAACCCCTACACAGATTTTCACCAACTTTTTAGAGTATGTTTACCATAAGAGGATCTAGAGCTGATTAGGTTTTGGGGGGTATCCGGCTACCACTGTTGCCATGGCAACACTTTTAAGATTTTCAGGTCTTAAAGTTTGTGGGTGTTCCACAGCCTAAACCCCTGCACGGATTTTCAACCAAATGTTCAGGATATGTTTACCCCCAGAGGATCTAGAGCTGATTAGGTTTTTGGGGGGTATCTGGCTACCACTAGCAACACTTTTTAAGATTTTGGAGTCTTAAAGTTTGTGGGTGTTCCACAGCCTACACTCCTGTATGGATTTTCACCAAGTTTTCGGGATATGTTTACCCCAAGTGGATCTAGATCTGATTAGGTGTTGAGGGGTATCCACTACCACAGTTGCCATAGCAACACTTTTAAAATTTTCAGGTCTTAAACTTTG
Source organism: Sabellastarte sp. h YS-2021 (assembly GCA_964017235.1). Classification (NCBI taxonomy): domain Eukaryota; kingdom Metazoa; phylum Annelida; class Polychaeta; order Sabellida; family Sabellidae; genus Sabellastarte; species Sabellastarte sp. h YS-2021. The sequence continues at coordinate 44,429,187 of OZ024931.1, read as the reverse complement.
TGGGTGTTCCACAGCATAAACCCATGCATGGATTTTCACCAAATTTTCAGGATATGTTTACCCCAAGAGGATCTACAGCTGATTAGGTTTTGGGGGGTATCCAGCAGCAACTGTTGCCATGAAACACTTAAATTTTCAGGTCTTGAAATTAGATCTAAAATCTTTAATGTTTTCTGTAACCTAAAATATTGCAGCTAGCTTCATCAGATTTGCACAAAATGTTAATGGATAAGAAAGATTGCCAGAGAGTAATTGTGTCCTTGTTTTGGAAACAAAATGGCCACCATATCACATCTTTAATGCCAAATAGGAGGGTCATCATATCAAAAAGGCCTTATATCTCCCTTATAATTATCTCCCGCCGGCTGGGCGGGAGATTATAAAACGCATTCCGTGTGTGTGCGTGTGTTCGTGTGTTATTGAGTGTTACGCTTTTATAAAGGGCTGTACATCACACTGGTTGTTTCTCCTTGGCCTTTTCAATGTTTTTATGACCTTATTGCTTATGTCCTTTCATTTGATGCTGTTATTTCACACCTAGGACCATAGCTAAGTGAGTAATAGCAATGGTGGCTACTTTGAGTAAAGTGCTCATAACTCCAAAACGACTGCATTTAGAGTGTTTCTGTAAAATACGTTGTTCAGCTACTTTCTCCATACCTACAAGATGGTACCATTTTTAGGGTTCTATCTTCATAGCTAAGTGAGTAATAGCTATTTTCTGTTATTAACATTGAGCAAAATGAGTAAATTGATTTTGTCTTTGTAACTGTTACTTACAATATTGGCCTGAAATATGTTGTTCAACAACTCCTTCATGTACTATATCATGGTGAGGTGTCCAAGGTGTAGCACCATAGCTAACTGAGTAATAGCTATACTAAGTTTAATATTTGACCATTGAGCAAGTCACTTATAACTCAAAAACTATTGAATATAGAGGATTTTTGTCAAATATGTTGTTCACCTATCTTTTGGATATACTGTATTGTGAATTTTCACAGCTTTAACTCCATAGCTAACTGAGTAATAGCTACTTTGATGATAACCATAATGAGTAAATGGCTTATATCTTCAAAAGTATTGCAGCTACACAATTTTGTTCCAATATGTTGTTCAGCTCCTATCTCCACAGCTACAACATGGTCACTAGTTTGGAAGTGTATCTCCATAGCTAAGTGAGTAATAGCTACTTTGTCAATTTTTAATGATAATCATAATGAGTAAATGCCTTATATCTTCAAAAGTATTGCAGCTACACAATTTCTCTCAAATAAGTTGTTCATCTACTTTTTTGTGAACTGTAACATATTTAAGTTTCACAACTGTTGCTCAATGTACAAGTGAGTAATGGCTACTTTATTGCTACTTTTGGTGAAAATGTGAAAAATGACAAATATTTCGCAAACTGTAATAGCTTCTTTGTCAATTTTTAATGATAACCATAATGAGTAAATGCCTTATATCTTCAAAAGTATTGCAGCTACACAATTTCTCTCAAATAAGTTGTTCATCTACTTTTTAAGTCATTCATCTACTTTTGGGAGAGCTTTCACATGGTGAAGTTTCAGACTCGTCGGTAATTACTCACCTACTGAAAATGAGTAAATACGAATTATCTCTAAAAGTATTGGAGATAGCTAATTTTTCTCAAATAACTCATTCACCTACTTTTGGGAGAGCTTTCACTTGGTGAAGTTTCAGACCCATAGCTAATTACTCACCTACTCAAAATGAGTAAATGCGAAGTATCGCTAAAACTATTGCAGATAGCCAATTTTTCTCAAATAACTCATTCACCTACTTTTGGGAGAGCTTTCACTTGATGAAATTTCAGACCCACAGCTAATTACTCACCCACTCAAAATGAGTAAATGCGAATTATCTCTAAAAGTATTGCAGATGGCCAATTTTTCCCAAATAACTCATTCACCTACTTTTGGGAGAACTTTCACTTGGTGAAGTTTCAGACCCATAGCTAATTACTCACCTACTCAAAATGAGTAAATGCGAATTATCGCTAAAAGTATTGCAGATAGCCAATTTTTCTCAAATAACTCATTCACCTACTTTTGGGAGAACTTTCACTTGGTGAAGTTTCACACCCATAGCTAATTACCCACCTACTCAAAATGAGTAAATGCGAATTATCGCTAAAAGTATTGCAGATAGCCAATTTTTCTCAAATAACTCATTCACCTACTTTTGGGAGAGCTTTCACTTGGTGAAGTTTCAGACCCATAGCTAATTACTCACCTACTCAAAATGAGTAAATGCGAATTATTTCTAAAAGTATTGCAGATAGCCAATTTTTCTCAAATAACTCATTCATCTACTTATGGGAGAGCTTTCACATGGTGAAGTTTCAGACCCGTAGATAATTACTCACCTACTCAAAATGAGTAAATGCGAATTATCTCTTAAAAGTATTGTACTTAGCCAATTTTTCTCAAATAACTCATTCACCTACTTTGGGGAGAGCTTTCACATGGTGAAGTTTCAGACCCATAGCTAATTACTCACCTACTGAAAATGAGTAAATGCGAATTATCGCTAAAAGTATTGCAGATAGCCAATTTTTCTGAAATAACTCATTCACCTACTTTTGGAAGAGCTTTCACATGGTGAAGTTTCAGACCCATAGCTAATTACTCACCTACTCAAAATGAGTAAATGCGAATTATCTCTAAAAGTATTGCAGATAGCCATTTTTTCTCAAATAACTCATTCACCTCATTTTGGGAGAGCTTTCACTTGGTGAAGTTTCACACTCATAGCTAATTACTCACCTACTCAAAATGAGTAAATGCGAATTATCGCTAAAAGTATTGCAGATAGCCAATTTTTCTCAAATAACTCATTCACCTACTTTTGGGAGAGCTTTCACTTTAACAGCAAAACTATTCAATTTAAAGGAGTTTTGTCAAATATGTTGTTCACCTACTTTTTGATGTAGTGCGGCGGGAGATCATACCACGGCAGTGGTCTTGTTGTTTCTTGGGCTTCAAAATATGAAAACTACTGTAAGAAATGGCCTGTGAATCTTGTAGAACATCTTGTGGGTTCTCTATACTTCTTACAACAGAAGTTGTTCCTATGATTTTCCCAAATCTCAATGTTGTTGGCCATTTAGTTGTACCTGCGGGTGGGGATTCTTGCCTGCCTAGGTTGGCTATTTTTGATGCACAGTGTCATGGTAAATTTTCAGAGCTGTAGGTCCATAACTAACTGACTAGTAGCTACCTTGACAGTTCACCATTGAGTAAATCACTTCTGTCTGCAAACCTATTAAATTTAGAGGTTTTTTGTCAAATATGCTGTTCATGTACTTTTAAATGTACTCTGTCATGGCAAATTTTCAGAGCTTTAGGTCCATAGCTGAGTAATAGCTACTTTGACAGTTCACCATTAAGTAAATCACTTATAGCCGGGAATCTGTTGCACCTATCCTTACCAAGGTTTCAAGATATCTTCCCTGCTATGAAATGTTGCCTGGCTAACATTTGGTCCAGTTTGTTCAATTTGGTTGGTTGCTATGGCAACGAATTTGAAAATCTGAGGTGACCAAACTTAAAGGAGCCTATATCTCCCTTATTATTGGTCGTAGAGGTTTTGGATGTGAAGACAACTTATAGGAAATCATGTGTCCCGAATCTTTTGCTGGTTTCAGATTTGACCTTGGATCCCTCCTACAAGGTCGAATGGGGTACTTGATACCAATGATGGACTATATCTCCCCTGTTATTGGTCGTAGCGGTTTTGGATGTGAAGACAACTTATAGGAAATCATGTGCCCTAAATCTTTTGGTGGGGCCAGATTTGACCTTGGATCCCACCTTCAAGGTCGAATGTGGCACTTGATACCTATGATGGACTATATCTCCCTTATTATTGGTCGTAGAGGTTTTGGCGGTATAGACTACTTATGGCAAATCATCACCCTGAATCTTATGGTCAAGGTCACATTTGACCTTGGGCCCCTCCTTCAAGGTCAAATGTGGTCCTCGACACCTGTAATGGCCTATATCTCCCTTACTATTACTCATGGAGGTTTTGGATGTGAAGACAACTTATAGGAAATCATGTGCCCCGAATCTTTTGGTGATGTCAGATTTGACCTTGGAGCCCTCCTTCAAGGTCAAATGTGGTCCTTCATACCTATAATGGTGTATATCTCCCTTTTTTGGGTCATTTAGGTTTGGATGTGAAGACGACTTATGGGATATCATGTGCCCCAAATTTTTAAGTTGATTCAGATTTGACTGACCCCTCCTTTAAGGTCGAACGTGGTCCTTACTTGTAATGACTACTATATACTATAGGACTATACTGTATCTCTCTTATTATCGGTCGCACCTTATAATTAAGCATAGAGGTTTGGGATGTCAAGACAACTTACAGGAAACCATGTGCCCCAATTCGTGTGGTGGGGTCAGATTTGAGCTTAGACCCCTCCTTGGAAGCCGCATTTAGTCCCTGATATCTATAGTGGCCTGTGTCTCATTTATAATAGGTCGTAGCTTTTTTGGTTGTGAAGACAACTTATAGGAAATCGTGTGTGTTAACATAATCCTGTTCTGTCCTGGGATACACTGTGTCGAGACGCAATATCTAGTTAATACTGAAGAGACTGTTACAAAAGAGGAACTCCACCCATTCCCACTTCACTAGGCTGAAGTATTGTTTATTATGTCTTACCATTTATATAGTATCAGTGGTTTATTGACATAGTATCAGTGGCAGACTTTCTTACCTAATAAGACAAAGGAAGGGGGATTGGAGGGAAGAGATGAGTGATATTGTGTCAGATATACACAAAGCATACATAAAATTTACACTATCCTTTCTTCTTGTTTTTAGTTGTACACAAATATATGGAATTCATAAAGCACTGTATTCTTTGTTTAAGCAGTTTGGTGGTGTAAAGCCTGGCATATGTAGAAATACATTATATAAACTGTGGCTGATTATGTTAATGTTGTGGGTAGAGTTTGCATTGGGTAAAGTTCCTGGATTTTTCACCTGTTGTCTGGGGGTTTAATTTTGCTTTGCAAAATAAAAACATTGTACATTGAGTTGCTGAAGTTCTTACATAAGTGGTTGATTATATTTTCCTCAAACTTATGTCATACAGAAGATGGGTCCTGTGGTAAATACCCAGTCAAAATATGTGTCGTAAATGATGATCTGTCTGGGGATATGTTGGTGCCAAGTTGGCCCAATCTAGTTATACATTTATATATAACAAGCGTAAAATCAAAAAAACCAAGACCAATACTGTGGCAGTTCTCTCCAACCGGGTATTCATATGATATATATTGCCGTGGTACAAATCACTGTTCCTGGCGTCATGCCCCCCTCTTTTTTTCTTCCCTGGAACTTGGTTGGAAGGAGGCATCACCTGCTGTGCTGCAATGAAGGCGCCTAAGTGGAAGGAGCCCTCTGATTGGTCTTGTCCGGCAAGATCTCTGAGGTAGAATCTGGTGAATGTGTTGTGATTTCCAATGGCAGGCTTGCATAATTTGATCCATGGAAATTCCCCCATAAAAGGCCTTGGAAGCCGCAAAAGCTCTGACGTCATGGGCCTTTACCCCTACAAGGTCCATGTCTGCATTGTCTACCTTGGACTAGCTAAATTTAATGTTTTTAATCCAAGACGATATAGTGGCTCACTGAATATCCTTAGAATGGCCCAATTTATAGGAGATAAACAATAACCGTCTACCCCCCTCTGGAATCCTTAGTTCAGTCCAGATAACACTGAAGGGCCCTGATAGGGCAGAGTAGGACATCTGTGTCCGGAGAGTTTTGACTACACTTCAAGGCTGGAATGACCACTGGTGAGATATATTGCGGTCCTTCCTTTGCTAATTGATTCTTGGCAATGAAGGAGGGAGAGGGGGACAGCTGGATCTGATCCCAGTCGCCCAGGCATAAAAGTTCATCTAGCGTCTAGGCATGAATCTCACTCCACCTTTTCCTGGAGGCTAAGGCTAGTAAGAAAACTGTCTTCCATGTTAGGAATTTTAGAGCTGCTTTCTCTTGTGGTTCAAAAGGAGGCTGGGGGAGTCTCTGTAAAATAAGGGACAGATTCCACTTAGGAATGGGCCTAGAACTCTTGGGTTTATCCCTGTGAAAACTGGCAATCTGGGGGTTAGTGCTAATGTTTTGTTTAGTATACCCAAGGGTATCTGCGATAGCCGTTCTGTAGCCTTCAATGGTAGATGGGCATCTATTTAAGTCATTGAACAGATACCAGAAGAAGTTGCAGATGTCTCCTATAGAGTCCACCTGTTTTTCTGTGCACCAACATTGGAAAACGGTCCACTTGGATGTGTAGATGAGTCTTGTTGAGAGTCTCTGAGGAGCAGCAATTCTTTCTGCAACTTCTGCAGTGAAACCATGTTCTTGGAGTGCTGAACTCCTAGATACCAGACGTGGAGGTTGAGGGATGTTGGGTTGGCATGATATTGGTTGTTCAGTGGTTGTTTTAGCCTGTCTTGCGTGGGCTTCACAAGAGCCAAATCTAATAAAAAATGGTAACCCAGTAAGTCGAACCTCTGAGATGGTTCGAGTTCCGACTTCTTGAGGTTTACTATAAAGCCCAAATCCTTCTCCAGCTTTAGTAGTTTTTGTGTTTGAACCGTGCATTGTTGTTCTGAGGGGGCACGGATCAACCAGTCGTCCAGGTATTGGTAGAGTCTGATTCCTGATTGCAAAGCTATCAGTTTTACCTCTTTGACTATACTGGTGAAAATGGGGGGGGGGGGGGGGGGGGGGGGGGGGGGGGGGGGGGCTGTTGCTAGCCCCAAAGGGAGGCTGGTGAACTGCTAATTCTAATTTGACTTTTATAGCGCTTAATCTCCACTGAATAGTGGACTCAAAGGCGCAACAAGACAATAGCAATATACAAATTCAAAGTCCAGGGACAGAAACAGGTCAGCACCACGGAGAAGCCATAAGAGAAAATGACCTAAGGATGATAAGCCTTTGCCTAGAGATAGGTTTTGAGTTTGGTTCTAAAAGAGGCAATAGTGGGTGATGCACGAATGTCTTCAGGGAGTGAATTCCAAACAGTGGGAGCATCAAAGGCGAAACTGAAACCAAACTGCTTGGTGGACTGCATCATGAGTCAAGAACTGCCTAATATTTCTAAAATCACTCATTTGAATAAAGCAGCTTTTACAAACATTCTGGACATGTTTAGAGAAAGAAAAATCAGAGGAATTCAAGGAGAAACAACCAGTGTGATATACAGCCCTTTTTAAAAACGTGACACACAACACGCACGCACCCCCGCATGGAATGAGTTTTATAATCTCCCACCCGGCGGGCGATAAAAAGGTGAAGAAGCTTTCTTCACTTTTGCCTTTGTATATTTGCTCCAAATGTCAAAAATCCTTTACATACTGTACCTCTTTAATGTTTTCAATATACCTATACTTCTGGGATTGGGTGGGTCGTTTTTGGGACAAGTGGGTCCCTGGGTTATAAGTTTTACCAGTTGGGATCATATTTTTATTGCGTTAATACATCCTATCCAATGGACAATTGCTTTACCGGTCGGCGCAACCGGTCCCGCCAAACGACAGAAAAAGTCATTCTGTATAAAATACCGGCAGGACCAGTCACAGAGTGTACATTCGCCAGGTGTCGCCTCGTGCATACTTCCTGTCTAGTCAGAATGACGTCATCGTGTCTTTTTTTGTTTGGCGCTTGAGTGTACAGACGTGTTTTTCTACTGTGTTGGAACGTTTGAAGTTTTTAAAGACAACCTTTTTTATTGAACTTTATTTGAAGTTGTATATACTTAATCTTACTTCTGGAGTGTTATGGCGTCCCCTGGACAGAGAAGAGGGACTTGTGGCCACGCGATGGCTTTATTCGACACACACACTAAGTGTGCATGTTGTCGTGACAAGGGTGTGGGCCAAGATGATTATGTGTTAAAGAAGGACTGCTCGATTTGCAATAGCCTTACAGCTGAACAGAAGCTACAGTTGGCCACCCCCACTTATAAAGCAAGAAAAGAGAAAGCTACCTCTCCCTCCCTAGTTGACCCGTCTACTGTTACTGTGGTAGGGAAGGTCGAGAGTGGCAAGGGTGATTCTGGTGATCGAGGTGAAACCCCTAAGAAGAAAAAGACCTCTCACAAATCCCCAAAGAAGACTTCCAAGCCTCCAAAAGCTCCAGATTTCCAGTCTGACCTGAAGAATTTGGATGAAAAATGGTCAGAACGCTTTACGCGCCTGGAGGCTCTCTTCTTATCCAAGACTTTTCAGCTCCCGGTGGAACCGGTTCAGAGCTCAAACGTGGTGGTGTCTGAGAAGCCGTTTATTCCACCAGTTGAACATTCTACTCATCAGAGTCCTGCTACCAGTGTGTCCGGTAAGAAGAAGAAGTCAGCCACCCAGCCTGTTGAGGCCCCCGGTGCGAAGAAACTAGCCACCCAGCCTGTTGAGGCTCCCGGTGCTGGGGTAGATCTTCAACTCACCGACCAGGCTGCTTTTTCATCTGCTGGTGCTTCTACTAGTGGTCGACCCGAGGTTCAGCCCCCAGGTCCCACTACCCAGCCTCCCACTACTGATCAACCGGAAGAAGTTACTTCAGAAGAGGATCAGTTCAGTGGTCAGCCAGAACTTAGTGTAGATGAAGGTGAACTGTTTGAGGTGCTGTCAGTAGGTCACGATCGCGAACAACTTACAGAGACTGACCAGGAACTAAGCACTGAACAGACTTAGAGGGAAACCCTTCGCGGAGTGAGATCATTTATGGGGTGGGAGCAAGTACCGGAGTTCAATTCCTCTTCCTCCGCTCAGGATGACAACCCCTTTGCCGGTACCAAACCTCATCTTCCTGGTAAAGTGTCCCTTAAGGTTCCGGTAGATGATTGGCTGTGCCGGAAGTTCGAGAAATTGAACATTACTATACAAGAAGGATATCCCTCCAGAGCTTCTGAGACTTCCGGTTTGGTCAAGGACCAGTTTGTCAAACCACCAAGAACTCTTAAATGGTAGGACATGCATACTGAGAAGAAGGAATTCTCCAGATCTAAACTCACATCCTGGACCAACCAACCGGCACGCCTCAACAGCAGTTTCCCACGTATTGCTAACCGGTCACTCCCTTCAGCACCAGCTTCTAGGCCTGTTACACAAGACACTCTAAGGAAGTGGGAGAGAGCAGCCAGAGATCAAACTTACATGTGTAACCAGGCTGCTGCCTTTTCCCGGTGCCTCACCAAAGTACAGGACTCAATGGCTTCTCAACTTAAAATTTTACAGAATGACAAGGGCAAGGGAAAAGCTACCGGAAAATCCCATCAGGCTGTCGAAGAACTAGACTTTCTGATAACCTTTAACAAAAGCATCACCCAAGCAATGGCCAGGACGATGCAAGACCTATCCGAAGGTGTCTTCATCAATGTAGCCAATCTCACCCTCACAAGAAGGGACAGTTATCTGGACTATCTTAAAGCAGGCATCAAACAGGACACCTTGAATGCTCTGAGATCTGCCCCTCTACACATGAGTGCCTTATTCCCGGATCATCTCATCAGCAAAGCTGAAGAAGAAATAAGGCACCATGAGGAAAAACGTACACCCGGCTCCTCACATAAGGGTTCACATCGTTTCCACCCTTACCAAGCCAGTAAACAACAACAGCCGGAACAAGAACGAAAGCCTGGTCTACCTGCATGGAAACAACTAGGCAGAAGACGGTGACAAAGATCTCACCGGGGTCGTACTGCTTCTTTTGTCCAGCGACCGGCCAAGACACAGAAGCAGTATAAATGACAATTACTGTGCTCATTATGTGACAGGAAATTTGATTCCTGTAAGTGTAACCGGTCAGAAGATTCCTCATGTTACAAGTGTTGTAAAAAGTTTGAACTGTGCACCTGTGACCGGAGTGGACTGTTATGTGACCGGAAATGTAGAGACAGAAACTCATTTACCTGTATTATCTCATGTTGCTTCTCATGTACCTTTTGCAGGAGGGTTGCCGCAAAAGAAAGGCGTAATGCCCGAACATCAAGAGTCAATAAAATCTGTGAAAAGTGTTTCTTGTGTAGGTCAATTGAGTTCTGTTCAAAATGTCACAAATGCCCCACTTGCTGTAACAAATCCTCCTGTAGGGTCAAGATTGCACGAGTTTTGGGAAAAATGGGCAGCCCTAGGCGTCAGTCCCAAAGTTATATCAGTCCTGAGGGAAGGGTATATCCTACCCTTCTGGTCCAGACCTCACCTGACCAGAAAACCCACAGTAACAAGCTGCTATGTAGATCCTCACAGGAACAGCTACCTGTTAAAGGCATTGCATCAGCTGTTAGACAAAAAGGCTGTAGAAGTGGTTCAAAATCCTCAGTCCCTGGGTTTTTACAACCGGTTATTCCTGGTCCCCAAACCCAACAACCGGTGGCGACCCGTCTTGGATCTGAGCAGACTAAACAACTATTTGAAAACACAGTCTTTCAAAATGGAGACACCGGAGACAATACGAACCTCCCTCCAGACAGGGGAGTGGGTGACTTCCATAGATTTCAAAGACGCATACTTCCACATCCCTATAAACAGCCAGTCCAGGAAGTATATGCGTTTTCACATTCAAGACAAGACCTACCAATTCAAAGCACTACCCTTTGGCCTGTCCACAGCCCCCATGGAATTCACTGTGGTAGCCAAAGAGGTGAAATGGCTTGCAATGAAAGAGGGTATAAGGATCCACCAGTACCTAGACGACTGGTTGGTCAGAGCCACCTCCCACCGGGTTTGTCTTCAACAGACGAAAAATCTGGTGTTACTCTGCAGGGAATTGGGGTGGCTGGTAAACGAGGACAAATCAGAGCTGGAACCCAAACAAATTTTCAACTTCGTAGGTTACCAGTTCGACTTGAGGGAAGGCAGGGTCAGATCCACCACAGAACGTTGGCAGATCCTACAAAGCAAAATACTGGAGATCTTATCAAAACCAATCTGTCCGGTCCGGAAACTAATGTCCCTGATCGGTCTGTTAACTGCCACAGAGAAACAAGTACATTTGGGCAGACTGCACATGAGACCCATACAGTGGCATCTCAAGAACAATTGGAGGGTACCAGAATCCCTGGAGAAGTTGATTCCCATTCCAAAGTCACTCCACCCACACCTGAAATGGTGGCTGGAGGAAGACAATGTTGTTACAGGTCAACCCTTACATCCACTAGAACATGCTCTGCAAATTTTTACAGACGCATCAAAAGAAGGGTGGGGTGCACACTTAAACGAGCATATAGCAAGGGGAAGCTGGTCACTCCCGGAAAGCAAGTTGCACATAAACTACCTAGAGTTAAAGGCAGTTCTTCTGGCACTACAAGAGTTCCAAGCTCTCTGTATGAACAAGGTAGTTCTCATAGCTACCGACAATACCACTGTGGTAGCTTACATAAACAAAGAAGGGGGAATGAAGTCAGGCCCCCTGTGTGCCTTACTTTGGAGGATCCTCACTTGGTGCACAAGAAATCAGGTGACCCTCAAAGCTCGACATATTCCAGGCCGTCTCAATGTGATAGCCGACAAATTATCCAGACTGGGTCAGACCATTCAAACAGAATGGTCCCTCAATCCGGAGATTTTTCAAGCGATAAGCAACCGGTGGCACACCCCTCAAGTGGACCTGTTTGCCACAAGGTTCAACAACAAGCTCCCTCAGTTTGTCTCACCGGTTCCAGACCCCCAGGCCTGGGCAGTGGATGCTCTCAGCCTGTCTTGGGAGGGACTGGACCCGTACGCCTTCCCACCAGCAGCCATCTTGGGCAAAGTGGTGGAGAAGTTACAGGACTACCCCTGCAACAGAATAATTCTGATTGCTCCAGGGTGGCCCAACATGCCCTGGTTTTGGGACCTGGTGGCAATGTCAAGCCAGATCCCACTGTGTCTGCCCAGCATACCCAACCTAGTGTCTCAACCATTCAACCAGGTCCTTCACAGGAACCTGTCGAATCTGAATCTGCATGCCTGGCTCCTAGAGCCTCAGCAATCAAGCAGCAAGGCTTCTCTGAGGCAGTGGCAGCACGAATTGAGGCTCCTCAAAGATCAACCAGATCTGTCTATGAGGCAAAGTGGACCATTTTTACAAAGTGGTGCCTCAGTAATCAGGTGGACTTCAGGGCACCACCTCTGAAAGCCGTTGCTGACTTCCTCCTACATTTGTTTCAGGACAGGAAGTTACAGCCAGGTACTATTGATGGCTACAGATCAGCCATTGCTGACAAACTGGGCAACTCCACCATTAATGTCAGCAAAGATGAGAATCTTACTCGTCTCCTGGATAGTTTCCATAGAGACAGACCCAAGGGCAGGAGGGGCATCCCCTCTTGGAACCTTTCACTGGTACTACCCCAGCTGACTAAGGCTCCCTTTGAACCCCTTAAGGAGGCCTCCTTGAAACACCTAACCTTCAAGACAGTTTTCTTGATGGCCTTAGGTTCTGGCAAACGCAGGAGTGAGATCTATGCTTGGCTTCATAAGAACATCAGACACCAATCAGACTGGTCCAAGGTGTCTTTTTATCCCTCACCCAGCTTTCTGTCCAAGAACCAGCTGGCCAAAGAGGGTCCAGACAGTGTGGCCCCGGTGGTTATCCCAGCTCTGGCCCACACGCTAGATAAATCACTCAAGGGTGACAGGTCACTGTGTCCAGTTAGAGCACTACGTTATTATCTGGACAGGACCTCTGACCTCAGGCGAAATAAGGAGTTGGTCTTTGTCTCCTTCAAAAAAGGTTTTGACAAGGATATCTCCTCTGCCACTGTCTCCTCATGGATCAAACAAACAGTCATCCTATGTTATGAGCTCTCTGACCAGCAGGCCCTTACTTTGCATCAGGTCAAAGCCCATGATGTAAGGGCCTTTGCTGCCTCTAAGGCTTTCCAAGCTGGAATTTCCTTAGAACAAATCCTATCAGCCTGCCACTGGAAATCCCACAATACCTTCACACAATTCTATCTGAAGGATGTGGCTTGGGCTGATTCAGAGCTTTTCCATCTAGGGCCGGTCGTGGCTGCCCAGCAGATCCACCACCAAGCCCAATAGGGAGGAGACATTCTTGTAAATATGTACATAATGTATATACTTAGAGAAGTATAAATCAATCAAAAAAAAGACAAAAAAAACTGTGACATGCTTCCTTTGGGAGGTTTATTATTTCTTGGGACTGAACTCATCCCTCTCTTCCCCCACTCAGAGCAGAAATGCTTGGAAATAAAAAAAGGGGGGGGGGAGCAGTGTCGGTTAAACTATCCGGTTAACCGGTTTCTGGTTACCGACTTAGGCCATTAGTGAGTAGCCTGCTTCAGGTCTACCTGGGCCAGAAAATTGTTAGTTTTGAGTTCACTCAAGTCCCTAGTAACTTACCTGCCAACCAAGCGGTAGTTATTCAGCAATTGTCCATTGGATAGGATGTATTAACGCAATAAAATTGCAAATTTAATAAGTAAATTAAATTTTTATAAGTTAATACCCTATCCAATGGACGGACAAGACCCTCCCAACCGACCCCGCTATCAGCTTACTAGGGTCTAATAGGTTTAGACAGCGAAAAAAGACGCGATGACGTCATTCTGACTAGACAGGAAGTATGCACGAGGCGACACCTGGCGAATGTACACTCTGTGACCGGTCCTGCTGGTATTTTATACAGAATGACTTTTTCTGTCGTTTGGCGGGACCGGTCGCGCCGACCGGTAAAGCAATTGTCCATTGGATAGGGTATTAACTTATAAAAATTTAATTTACTTATTAAATTTGCAATTACACAGTATTTCCCTATGTCATCATGAGCTGGATTTAAACTCACAATCACAAAGATGGAGACCTTGTGACCAGTTGCTATGACTGATAACCACTAGACCAATGAGGACTTAAGTTTTTAGTTTAGTAAATATATGTACTAAAATTCATCAGTGACTTAAAGAAAACAATCGTATGATTATTGTTTATATATTTTTTTTATTTTTCTAAATGTCTATCACAGTATACAAACAGCAACTTTATAACTTATATACTGTACAAATCTGGGATACACTGAAATTAGATAACGGTAAACAAATAATCGAGGCCTGTGTATTTTCCAACATTTGTATTATAACTAACAACTACAAACTAATAACCGTATTTTTACTTCAAATGTTTCATTGGAATTTTAAAATGTTTATTCAATTTTTTGAAAGTAAATTTATCTTTGAAATGATTAAACACTCAAGACCTTATTAACAATGTCAAAAACTAACATGTACTTTACTAATCCGAGCAACTTGCCTGTATAGTATTATGGCAGCAACTGTGGCATGGCAATAATTTAAAGCAACAACATGGTCTTTATTGAAAAACATGTACATCAACATTACTTTGCTTTTTATCTTCAACTAGCTTAAAAGCCATGCCAGTGCAGCATTTTACTGACTCCTGGCGAGGGCTCAATGTAACAACAAATAATAGAACCAGCAACCATATAATACTGAATGAAATAATTTAATAGTGATGGCCTTAATGAAATACTAGTCCTGTAATTAATATAAGTTTCTCCAAGAGGATTGTTTATATTTTGATCAATCAGATACAATTGAAAAGCACATAATCAGAGCTTTCCAATGATTTATATCACGACCATAGAAGACACAGATAAATGTTTTTAAATTTGACGATTCAGCAGAGGAATTCAATGGGCTTGTGTTGGTCTAAATGTGAGGATTTGATTGGCTAAGAGTCTTCGATGGACGGTGCAACTTACAAATTTATTAATATAGATTTCTTTGTTTTATCAATTATTTTGTATATTTCATTATTAATTTATTTGTTTTTGCATTTAAAGTTCCACTTAATTTGGTTGAGCCTTATCTCAATCAAACATTACAAGAAAAAAAAGAGCCAAGTTTCCATTCAGAAAATAATAGTACATCATAAATGCAAAAAAGTCCACAAATGAGCATCAGTGCTGATACATGTATATGCCACTGATTTCATGCATAAATTGTATTATTGTCCCTTAAAATAATCCCTTAGTCAATGTTTCATTTTGTGGAAAGCCTCTTTATAAGCTGCATGTTGTATTAGTGCACATTCATTTCCAAACAATTTAACAGTGAAGTTGTAACAAAATGAGCCAATATTACGTTCTAGTTGTATTGAATTATGGCAAGGAGCAGTAGTCCACATATCATTCATAGGTTTACCATCTAAAGCTGTTTAAAAATAATTTATCATCTGACGTATGATACTTATTGAACCATACGAAAATATTGTTTTTGTTAAACTAAGTTCAGCTTTGAGTAAGTGCTGTAATTTCAGTGAAAATTAGGCTTATAACACATGTGGACCTTTTTCTTTCACATTGACTAGTAAAATACCGAGACCCAAACAAAGACAAAAAATATACATGTATTTACACATCTTAATTTATCCTCTGTTATACATATGTATGTTAAATGCAAGCAGAAAATGTAATTGTAATTTTTACACACTGAGTGACATAACAACCACTATGACACATATATTCTATTTAAGCTACAGCAAACAGTTGTTTCTGGACACTTTAATCTCTTTGAGTTGAACTCTGTTAAGTAGAATTTCCTGTTCAAGTAGAAGTAGATATAAGGTGCTTTTAGAGTTGCATTGTATTCCTTGTTAGACGTATTTATCTGGTCCTTAAAGTATCTACTAAAGAGGGTTCCATATTCCAGACTTTTGTCAACTGGTTAACTTGGGACCAATATTTCACTGACTGTGTATGTCATTCATGTAGGGAAACTAATCTTCTGTTTAAACTATCTTAATGCCATGATGCAGAGTTTAGGACCGGAGATGCACTCCACACAAATCCTAACCTCTATTACTGTTATGACTAATAATATTAGAATCGTACAAGTCAGGGAGTTATTGGCCCTGACTTTCACCAAAATAGTTTTATTGCTGAAAAATTGCCAGGTTTGGAGATATGAACCTGCTATGTTGTCTGAACCATCTGTCTAGTTGTGTTGAAATCATACTAAAGAATAATAGGTTGGGGCTTAAAGTCCTGGGGACTCCAAGTAAGGTTTGGGATGGTCAGGAAAGGTTCCCACACAAATTGTGTAAGGTTGAAATACATTTTAAATTTTTAATTTTCTGCAATTTTTGGCACTTTTTCACCCATACTCTAGCAGATTCTGAAGGACTTATGTTATAGTCATTGAATATGACGTCAAACCTTTAGATATAAGTAGAACCAGTTTTTGATATTCACACATCAGAAGATCCTGTATTTTATAGCATTAAGTGAGAGCCGTAACTGCAACCAAATCTTGTGGATAGTGACGGTACTAGTTTTTTCGAGTTTACTCTACCTAATCACTGGAAGCTACAGCGTTACTTGGGCTTTGTCTTTTTATGTCATCAAAATTCGGAATGATATCATAAAAGATACAACTTGAACCACAAAATACATATGGTACATGCATTAAAAAGTTTATGATGACTTTTCAATTTCACATTGAAAGAATAACAACAACAATATAATAAAATTCAAATGCCCACAGTGAGGCACTATAAATTACGAATATTGTAAGTTGGAAACTAACAAAGTTCATGGATAGACTTCCTTATGTTAATGAGATTAGGTTTTAACATTATTCTCTGTAGATAAGAAACTGGACTGAAAAATTCTAATACTATGTAAATCACTGGCAAATAAACTAGCAGTGAAATAAATAACAAGTGTTGCAAATCAGAATGTGAGGGATTTGTGTTATTTATACTTATTCTTCCTGTGCACAAATGTGTAAAGGTTTCTGGGGAATGTAGCTCTGTGTCTGAATGTCCTTTTTAATTTTTTTTATTATGATTTTTTTGTTCACATTATCATGTCCTTGACGGAATAGTTTCATAGCTAGTTGGCATAGCTTCTTACTATGTCAAGTACAGACTGAGGGATCATACAGTATCGCTCTGTGGCTTAAGTGTCTCGTACAGTTTGTGCCTTTGTTTACTGGGACTTTTTGTTGATATCCTCATAAGCCGGGGGTGCGCTGCCATAGCTTGGGGGTGCAGATGCTTGTGGCATGTACACATTATGAGGATTAGATGGGGCGTAATAAGCACTGCCCCCATTTGACATTGCTGCCTCAGCTGCCTTCGCATCTACAAAAAAATAATACAATTTTATATTTTCATTTACATAAAGGGCAGAAACTCACTGTGAAAATCACACTCTGATAGTATGTTAACATAATGAAATAAAATAGCATCAGCGATGTCCCTACCCAACAGCCTGGGGAAATAGTTTTCAACACCATGAGATATAGAAGTAGTGAAACAGTAGAAAGATTGGGATACTTTCAGAGCAGTACCAGTTATATGAAGCTCCAAATAATGTTTAAATAGAGAAAATGTATGTAAAGATAAAGTATTAAAGCAAGACAATTCAATAGTAAGATGATAGCATTAATCAGTAAACTAAAAATTATGAAGCTGTAAAATTTATTAATTGGACAACAGGTGTCAATGAAAATAGCACAATTATGCAAAAGTACATATAACTAGAGGATCGCTCGCAAAAAAAAGATAATGTTTTTGCATAGCAAAAACAAAGCGTTCCGAAAAGGATATAAAGGTGAGTGCTAAAGTATTAAGAAAATGCTTCGTTTCTAGCCTTATACTGTTGTGGCAACCAAAGTCAGCGCAGTCTGCTCTATCTAGCACGGTTTTCAAGATATAAGCATTTTCGTGTTTTGCAAAAAATTCAAAAATTCAAAATGTCCGCTATATTTGGCGAGACAAAAATATTTGGAAAATTGGCATGGCTACTCTGCAGAGATACCCAGCAGGTCAAAAATTTTGTTGAGTTCGCTCCATATAGCACGGTTTTCGAGATATAAGCATTTTTGTGTTTTGCAAAAACTTTGAAAATTCAAAATGGCCACCATTTTTGGGGAGACAAAAATTTTTGTCAAGACCACTGCCGCGGTGTGTATCTCCCGCCGAGCATTAAAGGAGAAGAAATAGCTTTTCCGAGATATTCACAATTTTTCATTTTCGTGTGTGAAAGCTCTTGCAAAAGTAGGTGAATGAGTTATTTGAGAAAAATTGGCTATCTGCAATACTTTTAGACATAATTCGCATTTACTCATTTTGAGTAGGTGAGTAATTAGCTATGGGTCTGAAACTTCACCATGTGAAAGCTCTCCCACAAGTAGATGAATGAGTTATTTGATAAAAATTGGGTATCCGCAATACTTTTAGAGATAATTAGCATTTACTCATTTTGAGTAGATAAATAATTAGCTATGGGTTTGAAACTTCACGGAGTGAAAGCTCTCCCAAAAGTAGGTGAATGAGTTATTTGAGAAAAATTGGCTATCTGCAATACTTTTAGAGATAATTCGCATTTACTCATTTTGAGTAGGTGAGTAATTAGCTATGGGTCTGAAACTTCACCATGTGAAAGCTCTTCCAAAAGTAGGTGAATGAGTTATTTGAGAAAAATTGGCTATCTGCAATACTTTTAAGAGATAATTCGCATTTACTCATTTTGAGTAGGTGAGTAATTATCTACGGGTCTGAAACTTCACCATGTGAAAGCTCTCCCAAAAGTACATGAATGAGTTATTTGATAAAAATTGGGTATCCGCAATAGTTTTTGAGATAATTAGCATTTACTCATTTTGAGTAGGTGAGTAATTAGCTATGGGTCTGAAACTTCACCAAGTGAAAGCTCTCCCAAAAGTAGGTGAATGATTTATTTGAGAAAAATTGGCTATCTGCAATACTTTTAGACATAATTCGCATTTACTCATTTTGAGTAGGTGAGTAATTAGCTATGGGTCTGAAACTTCACCATGTGAAAGCTCTCCCGCAAGTAGATGAATGAGTTATTTGATAAAAATTGGGTATCCGCAATACTTTTACAGATAATTAGCATTTACTCATTTTGAGTAGGTAAATAATTAGCTATGGGTCTGAAACTTCACAGAGTGAAAGCTCTCCCAAAAGTAGGTGAATGAGTTATTTGAGAAAAATTGGCTATCTGCAATACTTTTAGAGATAATTCGCATTTACTCATTTTGAGTAGGTGAGTAATTATCTACGGGTCTGAAACTTCACCATGTGAAAGCTCTCCCAAAAGTACATGAATGAGTTATTTGATAAAAATTGGGTATCCGCAATAGTTTTTGAGATAATTAGCATTTACTCATTTTGAGTAGGTGAGTAATTAGCTATGGGTCTGAAACTTCACCAAGTGAAAGCTCTCCCAAAAGTAGGTGAATGATTTATTTGAGAAAAATTGGCTATCTGCAATACTTTTAGAGGTAATTCGCATTTACTCATTTTGCGTAGGTGAGCAATTAGCTATGGGTCTGAAACTTCACCAAGTGAAAGCTCTTTGGGATAGCTGCAGATCAAAAATTTCGTCGAAATTGCTCTATGTAGCACGGTTTTCGAAATATTAGCATTTTTGTGTTTTGCAATTTTTGCGCAAAAATTTGAAAATTCAAAATGGCGCCATTTTTGGCAAGATAAATTTTTTTTTGAAAATTGGCATGGCTACTCTGCAGAGATACCCTGTGGGTCAAAAATTTCGTCGAAATCGCTCTATCTAGCAGGGTTTTCGAGATATAAGCATTTTTATGTTTTGCAATTTTTGCGAAAAATTCGAAAATTCAAAATGGCCGCCATTTTTGGGGAGACAAAATTTTTTTGAAAATAGGCATGGCTACTCTGCATAGCTACCCTGTGGGTCAAAAATTTCGTCGAAATCGCTCTATCTAGTACGGTTTTCGAGATATAAGCATTTTTATGTTTTGCAATTTTTGCGAAAAATTCGAAACATCAAAATGGCCGCCAACTTTGGCGAGACAAAATTTTTTTCAAAATTGGGATAACTACTCCGCAGAGATACCCTGTGGGTCAAAAATTTCATCGAAATTGCTCTATCTAGCACGGTTTTCGAGATATAAGCATTTTTGTGTTTTGCAATTTTTGCGAAAAAATTCGAAAATTCAAAATGGCCGCCATTTTTGGTGAGACAAAATTTTTTTGAGAATTGGTATAACTACTCCGCAGAGATACCCTGTGGGTCAAAAATTTCGTCGAAATTGATCTAGTACGGTTTTCGAGATATAAGCATTTTTATGTTTTGCAATTTTTGCGAAAAATTCGAAAATTCAAAATGGCCGCCATTTTTGGCGAGACAAAAATTTTTTCAAAATTGGGATAACTACTCCGCAGGGACACCCTGTGGGTCAAAAATTTCGTCAAAATCGCTCTATCTAGTACGGTTTTCGAGATATAAGCATTTTTGTGTTTTGCAATTTTTGCGAAAAATTCGAAAATTCAAAATGGCCGCCATTTTTGGCGAGACAAAATTTTTTTGAAAATTGGGATAACTACTCCGCAGAGATACCCCGCGGATCAAAAATTTCGTCGAAATCGCTCTATCTAGCACGGTTTTCGAGATATAAGCATTTTTGTGTTTTCCTTATTTGGAAAATTCATAATTAATTAATCATTAATTACTCGGCCATTTCTTAACCAATCAATGCCAAAATCTAATGATTTCCAGATTTTAATAGAATGAATGTATTTGCCAAGTTTCAGGTGAATTGATAAAATTCCTTTCAAGTTATCATCCGGACAAGCTTCCCCATCGAAAAAAGACATTTTTGGTCATGTGACCTCTCTGATTGGTTGAAATGTCACTGCAGCATATTCAAAAAAATTCCCCAAGGCTACTGCCTAAACCTGCCAAATTTGAAAAGAATCCGCCTAACGGTTACAGAGTTATAAGGAAAACAAAACGCGGAGCCGGCGGAGCCTGAAGGTCTCCCATACACAAACAATCAGTTGAAGCAATCCATTTATCTTTGTCATATGTCTCAAACATATCAGGTGAACATACTTTGGCCGCGCCAAAGTTTAAGGTCGCACCATGATGCACCCCCTAGCCAATGTCCCTGCCAAGTGTGAACCTTCTACACCTTTTAGAATCTATGAAATGGCACGGACAAGATGTAAAACTCATGGTTACTACAACAAGGTCAAAGGTCAAATCAAGATCACACCATGATGTTGCACAACTCTAAACTCCCTAACCAATGTCCCTACCAAGTAATAACTTCCTGCACCTTACGGTTTCCGAGATATAGCCCCAACAACATTTTATAGGTCAAGGTCACTGTGGCAAGGTCAAAGGTCAAATCAAGGTCACACTATGATGCTGCACACCTACAACATCTGACCAATGTCCCTACAACGTATCAATTCCCTACACCTTACAGTTTGGGAGATACAGCCCTTACAAGATTTTATAGGTCAAGGTCACTACAGCAAGGTGAAATCAAGGTCACATAATGACGTTGCACTCCTACACCCCCTAACCACTGTCCTACAAAGTATCAACTTTCTACACGTTACAGCTTCTGAGATACAGCCTGGACAACTATTTCCCATCGCCTGTCAGCCGAATCGACCACCTATCCAGACACCATGGGTGAAAAAAAAAAAAAAAATTGAACTTAAGATGTCATAGTTCACAATATTCATAATATAGATACTGGATAAAAATGTCAGTGTAATATTGAGAATACCAGTGAATACAGAGCCTGAGCTGATATCTTCTCTCACATTGTAAGTACAGTTAAAGGCTTAATTCAGAATTCCAATTCAATCGAAATATACATCTGGCCCTTCAAACTGTAAATTAATACATCTAAGGTGCCATCCTTTGCATTTTGCTATGAAAATGTAAACTTTGCGCTCATAAGAATTTCCTGATTACCAAATATCTCTGCCGCTAATTTTCCAAATGTAATATTAATGGCAGGTAAAAATGAAGCTGAGCTCTTATTTAGGTAGCTGTTAAAATATGTGTGAATTTTTAGTGTTTCCTGCTGACTTTTGTGAATGATATGGGTACTGGAAGACAGTATACAGTTTTTGTATAAGAAACCAGTTATATGTTGTAAAACTTTAATACAGACAACCAATATCTGAATATTCATCAGATACCTTGGCCAAATATTTATAATAGTGATTGTGCTAATCAGTTTCAGCCTTACATTAAGTATGCCCTTTTATATGAAAATTCAGATAAGTATGGTATTTTTATTTATAACCTATTGGTCTTTATTGGTCCTTGAGATTCAACTTCACGTACAAGGCTACACAGTATCTTTAAGAGAAGTGAATAGCTCTATGGTCTTAGTTTCTCACCTGCAGCACTGCTGGGTCCAGCGGGTGGATAGCCATTTGCCTGTGAGGACTGGGGTGGCCCCTGTGGAGGGTAGGGCTGGGCATTGGGGTCAATACCTGGATATGGGGGTGGAGCTTGCATCATAAAGACGCTGTCATCTGAAATACAGAGTAATGTTATGTTCTCATAAATATGGGTTAACAAAACTGGATAAAACATTGGAGCCTATACATGTATAGGGGGTGAAATACACAGTAAAAGAAAAGAATGCAAAAAGGGGTGGTGAAAAGAATGCAAAAAAAGGGGTGGTGCAAACATAAGGTATACAGTCTCATCTCAAATGGAAAGTAAAATGATTACATAAAATTGCCATGAACAAAAAGAATGGAAAACCCTTATAAGCTGAACAATAAGGTCACTATTTGATGGCCGAGGGGAAAAGCATCAGAGTTTCAATAATTTCCCTTGAAATACACAGTGATATGTTCTCATAAACACAAGGTGATACCAGTATTCACAGAGTGGATACAGGTATCAATATAGGGATATAAATTTGAGTTAGACATACAGTATAAAACATCATGGTAACTTTCTTTTTAAACATTTTAAACAAATTTACTTACTTTCTACAATTTGATATAGTCCATTTTTGATATGTCCTATTTTTCTAAAATATTTATTATTGCTTGATATTATGTCACAGTTCACTTAATATATCATACTTTCTTTACTTTATATCAAATAATCAAAGTGTTCTAAATGGGTCACACTTTAAACATATATTTCCTTTCTATGTTTTGCCACTTTTACACTTAAAATATTAATTTGCATCCTTTGTGTCATACTCACATGGGGGAGGTGTTGGGAAGGTCTGGTATGGTACAAATCCGTACATGGGGTCTTGGGGAGGGGCATAAGCTGGTGGTGGGGCCTGGTAGTAAGGGGCTGAGGGTGGCATGTACACTGGTGGCTGGGCTGGTCTGTTTCTTGAGGCTGAAACAATATTACATCAAATAATACGGACTGGACTGGCCTATTGATCATATATTAATGTTTTAGATCAATTGATGTGTTTTTTTTTCAATTTCAGTCTCAAAACTGAATGTGTGACCCTCAAGGAGTCAATGTTGTTTCAAATCAATTGACAATGCATCATTTGTAAAAATAATGTAATACATAACTATTCTATATTTCTAATTTCAATAGTTTTTAAAGCAATATTTTCTGAAACATACTGTCATTTTAAAATACTATGGGCAGATAAGAATGATCTTTTGTAAATTGGCAACTCTCAATTAATGTTATGGTATGAAATGATACTTCAATATTGATTGTTTTGCACAGCCAAATAAAAGTTTGATGTCAATACTGCATTTTAAACCCTACACTATGTCCTTAAAGGTTACACCCTCTCTAAATATCATCTACAACCAAACCAGACCATTTTGTGAAAAGGTATCTGATCGACAGTGGATTGTATTTCACGTGTTATACCCAATAAAAATTTACCAAACACTAAAATAAGAGATTGAAATTAAAACTTGAAACCAGTTAAAGACCCGAAATCTCGGATATGTTATGTAATGTTCCATATATTGAACACAATTTTGTATTATTTTTTATACAGTTTTGTACTTCCTTTTTTGATACATCTTAATTGATGAGAATCTCTGGTGGAACTTAGTAAAACTCCCATATATATTGACATTAGGACTGATATGGTAAGGCCAAAGCCCATTAAGACCAAGTTATTACTGTGCTATATCACAACTGGCATAACATCAAACTAACAAATGTGTCTAATTGTCTATAACTTAAAAATGCAACAAATTTAATGTATTGGTCAAGGGGTCAATCTCTAAGGTTACCAAAATAGACAATTCAGTCCAAAGAATATAAACAGAGTCATGCAAACCATTGAGATAAACCAAAATTTTGGATTAACTTGTGGTCACATTAACCATTTCATTACATGTAGTTGCTGGTTGAAATAGTAGTTTTTTCTTCTTTTTATATTTTCTATTGTAAAAATATACTAAGTCAGAAATAGTCTAGTTTTAGGTATCTTTAGTGTGGTTTTCTTCAATCTCAAGAAAGGTTCTCAGTGGCCTAATGGGTTAGCAGATTTGACTTCTAATCACAGGCTGCTACTTCTGTGTGGGTTCAACTCCCACAAGTGACAAATCTGAGGACGTGTCCCAATATGATATTGGCTGTTGAATGGAACATAAAACCCCAACTTTGATCAATCTCAAGACATTTTCTGGTGAAAGCATACCCAGTCTTCCAGCCTGTAGCATGGCTCTTCCAAAGTCTATGGCCCCTCCATTATTGAACCACATCTTCCATTTCCCAGTTCCCTCCCAGTTAGCTACAAACATTGATATTCATAATAAATGCACATGAGGTAAAATTAGCTTCACTAAAATATCAAATTGTAGTGGATAATTTCATGATGCCAATACAACTAAAACATAGAAAACTTGGTACACAGTCCTGTTCGAAATTTGTTATTCTACTCTTGTTATACAACTTGGCTCTTTTGTAAGAGTAGATGGAACTAAGAGGAATTATATACCGGTATAAAGAAAATTAAGAGATGAAACAATTTTCTTTCTTCTTCAAAAGAGTTTACTTTTCTTTTTGCTTCTTAAAGGCTACTCAAACATATTATAAAACCATGATCAATTATATTTTCTGATCAATAAAGAATTCTAAAATTATTACCCAAAGTATAAATCACTGGACACATACAACTGACCCATAATACAGAATTTTTTTAAACTTAGGTTCGAAAATTAAATGCTAAAAATTTTAACTGGATGTTTAAATTACCAAAACATTATTACTCTGAAATAGGCTGATACATTTATGTAATATTGACTTCTGTAATTAAATTGAAAAATAGAAATAGGATGCCCTGTTGATAGTAGCTGCGATATATGAATAGAAACAGGATAGCATAGAAGAACACACATTATCATGTGTAATGTCCACCCCATGAACCTTTTGCCAAAATTGTACAGTAGTCTTACAAGACCCTGTTTTATTTGTAAAATATATCAATGATGCTTAAATATTTATTAGTATACATGTAAATTATTTCAGCTTCATGCCTTTTTGCATTAGTTGGGTTGAAAATTTCGACGAAATCGCTCTATCTTGCACGGTTAAGGAGATAGAAGGAAATTCCTGTTTTTCAATTTTTGGCAAAAATTCAAAATGGCCGCCATTTTTGGGAAGAGGAAAATTTTTTGAAAATTGCCAAGAGTACATTGCTTAGATATCCTGTGGGTCGAAAATTTCAACGAAATCGCTCTATCTCACACTGTTAAGGAAATAGAAGCAAATTTGTGTTTCGCCATTTTTGGTAAAAATTCGAAAATTCAAAATGGTCACCATTTTTGGGGAGGGGAAACTTTTTTGAAAATTCCCAGAGTACATTGCTCAGATACTTTGTGGGTCCAAAATTTCGATGAAATTGCTCTATCTGGCAGAGTTAAGGAGATAGAAGCAAATTTGTGTTTTGCCATTTTTTTGGCAAAAATTCGAAAATTCAAAATGGTCGTCATTTTTGGAGAGGGGAAATATTTTTTTAAATTGCAAAGAGTACACTGCTCAGATACCCTGTGGGTCGAACATTTCGACGAAATCGCTCTATCTCGCACGGTTAAGGAGATGGAAGCAAATTTGTGTTTTGCCATTTTGGCAAAGTAGCTATTTCTCAGTCAGTTATATAGCTATTATCACTACAAGCAATCCCAAGCAAGCTATTGACCTAACTATTGCTCACCCCAAATTTGGTAAAGATATGTCAAATATTTTTCCTTAAAATGCCCGGAAACAAAAGAAGTATACAAAAGTAGCTAAGTAGCTATTACTCAGTCAGCTATAGAGCTATCTTCACCAAAAGCAATCACATGCAAGCTATTAACCCAATAAACCCCCATACCAAATTTGGTAAAGATAGGATAAATACTTTTCCTTCAAATGAGCGGAAACCAAGCATCTGGATGACGGAAAAAGCAAAAATAATTCAACCAAATTTGAATGTCTACCCAGATTGATTTACTACCATCCATACATATATAAATGTTATGACCCAGATGTAAAATTGTCCATTTCATGAAATAGACAACCCAACTGTCCATTTTCAAAATACCTGTCCATGGATAAAAAAATGTACTGACCATTTCATGAAATGGACAACTAAATGTACAAAATTTTTACTTACATTCACTGTGGAAATTTTTTTTTTATTTTGCATTTTTTTATTGAAACATTGTATTAGAATACATCAATGCTTATACTTTTACCTAAAGTCTACTGGTGATGTGCAGGGTATTATAATTCCTTTATCATCCTACTATGACTAAACTACAATATTAGTTAAGTATTTAATATCTGTATTTACTATTTACATTTATTAACAAGCATGATTGTGTCAGATGACTGTGTGTTTTGAGTTTCGGAGCAGAAGTGAAATGGACAATTTCACACCTGGGTCGTAACATATACTGCTCAGCTACCCAAGTTCGTCGCCTACCCAAGTTCGTCACTACCATTTTTGGACAAAATTGAAACCTGTTGACAACCATCTTTCATTGTAGACTGAGAGATTACTGTCATGAGTACTTGTTCCATTTGTTTTAGTATCAATATAACTTGTCCTTTTCATTTTCAAGGCAGGTGACAAACTTGGGTAGCTGAGCAGTATATATTGAAACCACCTTCAGAATACATAACATTTATGATCCATGATCTTAATGATATTACTGAATAAACATCTACAAATGCATAACTAAACGAGCGGCTGTATTTGAAGTGAAAGACTTTTTAATTTTCTTGACAGTACTACCTACATTAAAATATCTCCATTGTCAAAAGTTTACTGTCTATAAATGAGAACTCTGTACATGCTGAATGGTTCTAAAATGTGTCTTACTTTTGTTATGAAATTCTAAAGCATAGTTCAAGAATTGTTCTGTTGAAAAAAGTATTTAAGACACTTGGAATGTTTGAATAAGTTGCAAAAATTTGAGATAACTGCCAAAAATGAAGCACATTATTTATCTATTATTCCCAGAAAAAATGAATAATACACTCAATAGAATTTAAATTTAGGCCAATTGGGGCAACATTAAATAAAATCTTATGTCTTTTAATACTTACAGAATTTAGCATAATAACTTGACTTTAAAGTGTTCCAAATACCATGTCTTTAAATTTGAAAGCAAGAAAACTGCAATTTTACTTTACATCCAAGTACAAATATAGGATCCAAAAAAGGTGAATCCTGAATATAGATGTCTGGGATTTTCGCATGGCAGGTCCTAGTAGTGTAAGTTGTTAGAGAAGAGATGAGAAAGAATTAAAAATAATGGTATATCCCAAAGGAATTTCTGTTTCCTAGAGTCATACTGAACAATGTATAACTTTATCTGTGAAAATTAGATAACTTCTTCACAAAATGAGCTCAGAACTATTTTCATAGAATGCCAAATTTTAAAATGTATTAATGCTTCATCATGGGTCATATTACACCAGTAGACATATCAGTGGAATAAGGCTAAGTAATTTAGGTACATTTTTGCACCAAGTTGAGCTGTATTCAGTGACACAGACACTGTGTCACTTACTTAATGTAAAGAAAAAAATTCCTATTTACTGAACACTTACCATTTGGTTCAGAATTTATCTTTCCTTTGATGTAGTTTGCTCCAAATACTGGCTGTTCGAGTTCTACTTCCCGCATACAGTAAAATGGCATACTGAATGACTGAAGGGTGTCTTTCTGGTCTTTAGTGTTGAAAATCACCTGAAGTTGATTATTTGAATTTGCCACAATGAAATTGATATTACATTATGTTACCTTACACATGCATTACATAAGCCTAAGGTAAGCCAAAGAAGTTTCTTCCTTATGAATTTACATAACTGTTAAATCTACATTCTGTAATGTCCCAAAAGTGGTTCAGACTGTTTTAAGGGAAAATCCAGTAGGGGCGTTCTGGTTTCTACCATGAGAGGATGTGAACAAGGTCATGTGTATTCAGCCAGAACCAGTTTTAAAACTTACAGAAATGTTACCATTGGTGTGTATTGATACATAAATGTATTTAAATTTAATGAGAAAACCTCTTTTTTAACAAATCTGTAAATTAGTGTGGACACTATGGTTTACATTAATAAAAAGTAGTGTTAGAGACAAATGTATGTTGGGACATCAAAAGATATAGAAGATGTGAAACAGTCACAAAGATGAATAGACTTTCAGAACAGTGTAAGTTACATGGTACAAGAGAATAAATGCTTAAGAGAGAGACAGAGAGAGAATATGAAAGTACATAGTATCAAAACAGGACAATTTGAGAGCAAGATGTCAGTATTAATCAGCAAACTACAAGTTATTAATCTGTAAAATTTCTAATATGAAGTACAGCAGTACCAAGTATTAACTTCCTAAACCTTATGGTTTCTCAGATACAGCCCGGACAAGATTTTATAGGTCAAGGTCACTACAGTAAGGTCAAAGGTCAAATCAAGGTCACACCATGACATTGCACACCTACAGCCCCTAACCAATGCCCCTACCAAGTATCAACTTCCTACACCTCATGGTTTCCAAGACATAGCCCGGACAAGATTTCCAAACTCAGGGTCACTACGGCAAGGTCAAAGGTCAAATCAAGATCAGTCCCAGACAACAGTCTTTTTTCGTTGGAGACAATATCAAAATAACATATTAAACCTTGCTTGCAATATTTAGAAAAGTTACTCCATTTAGGACCATACTGAAATAACACATAAAAAAATCACTGCCATTTGTCCTACCCCTAAAAAAGTGAAAGTTAGTTTTTCCAGTTTTTTCTTGTTTTATCCAGAAAAAGGGGTTTTATCCAGTTTTATCCACTGTCCTGGGAAAAATAGGTTTGTTCGGGAAAAAACAACCTTATTAAGCATTGGTCTGATTGAGTTTTAAAAATCTGAATCAACCACAATAGAAGTATATAAAAGACAATTTAGAAATTAGAATGCAAAAAAAAACAAAAAGAAACTTAAGCATACTGAAATAATATTTCAGTACTGCACCAGCCAACAATCTGTCAACAAATTACAACATTACAGTAAAGGAACCTACCCTGTGAGTGGTAAGATAAACTCTGCCTTTCTTCTTTCCTTTAAAATGAGGTAAGCCATTTTCCATGTCAAATGCCATTTCAACCCCATCATAAAATATTAAAATCCTGGAATATAAAGAAATAGAATATATACCTGTGTATTTATTTTACAATTCAGAACAAAAATCATCCTTATTGTGAAACCTAACCCCCCAAAATATAAATTTATCCCAAGGTTATATAAAACAAGCAATCAGTGCCCATGAATGGGCCCTGTGTCAGCTGACTGTGTGTTTTGAGTTTCAGAGTGGAAATGAAAAAAGAAAAGGCCACAAAAGTTGTGCCCTGCAAATGGTATTCAGAAGTTAGCTGTTAAGGTGGAAAAAGTAAGTAGAAAACATATTTCAACAAAATACTGTAAATGCATAGTTTTTGAATCACAATTGATTTACTCAAAAGTGAGAATGTGAAAGTAGCTATTGCTCCGCTTTGCAATGAGCTACAGGCCTGCAATTTCACTATGGTTTAAATGACTGAAAAGTAGGTGAATAACATATTTAGACAAAATACTGTAAATGCAATACTTTTCAAGTTACAACTCATTTACTCAACAGAGAAAACCTCAAAGCAACTATTGCTCTGCTATGCTATGAGCTACAGGTCTAAAGTTTCACTATGTTATAGCGGACCCAAAAGTAGGCGAATAACATACTTAAACAAAATTCTCTAAATGCAATAGTTTTCGAGTTACAACTCGTTTACTCAACAGTGAGAACCTCAAAGTAGCTATTGTTCAGCTATGCTATGAGCTACAGGTCTGCAATTACACTTAATCTTATAACTGACTGAAAAGTAGGTGAACAACATATTTAGACAAAATACACTAAATGCAATACTTTTCAAGTTACAACTCATTTACTCAACAGCAAGAACCTCCAAGTAGCTTTTGCTCAGTTATGCTATGAGCTACAGGTCTACAATTTCACTATCTTAAAGCTGACCCAAAAGTAGGTGAACAACATATTTAAACAAAACTCCCTAAATGCAATAGTTTTCAAGTTTCAAACAATTTACTCAACAGTGAGAACCTCAAAGTAGCCATTGCTCAGCTATGCCATGACCCACAAGTCTGCAATTTTACTAATTATAGCTGACCTGAAAGTAGGTGAAAAACAGATTAATAGAAAATACTTTAAATGCAATAGTTTTCATGTTA
The DNA here is from genome assembly GCA_964017235.1 of Sabellastarte sp. h YS-2021. NCBI lineage: Eukaryota > Metazoa > Annelida > Polychaeta > Sabellida > Sabellidae > Sabellastarte > Sabellastarte sp. h YS-2021. Next base: position 44,398,647 of record OZ024931.1, on the reverse strand, counting down.
CAACTGATTTACTCAATAGTGAGAACCTGAGAATAGCTATCACTCAGCTATGCCATGAGCTACACATCTGCAATTTCATTATGTTATAGCTAATTCAAAAGTAGCTGAATAAGATAATTATACAAGATTATCTATATGCAATAGTTTTCAAGTTACAACTGATTTACTCAACAGTGAGAACCTGAAAGTAGCTATTACTCAGCTATGCAATGAGCTACAGGTCTGCAATTTCATTATGTTATAGCTGACCCAAAAGTACATGAAAAACATATAAAAACAAAATTCTCTAAATGCAATAGTTTTGAAGTTACAAGCAATTTACTCAACAGTGATAACCTCAAAGTAGCTATTACTCGGCTACGCAATGAGCTACATGTCTGAAATTTTACTATGTTATAGCTGACCCAAAAGTAACTGAATAACATATGTATACAAAATTCTCTAAATGCAATAGTTTTTGAGTTACAAGTGATTTTACTCATTATGGAAGGTACTGAAAAGTCAGAAAGTAGCTATTACTCACTTAGCTAGATAGACACCCAAGTTACTCTCAATGTTGTTGCTATGAAAAAGTAGCTGAATAACATATTTTAACAAAATGCTCTAAATGCAATACTTTTCAAGTTATAGGTACTTTAATGCAGGATTTCATCAATTTTAATGCATTAAAATTATTTTAAAAATTATAGGTACTTTAATGCAGGATTTCATGAATTTTAATGCATTAAAATTATTTCAAAAATTCATAAAAAAATAATTTAAAAAGATCCAGGGCTGATACTCACACAAGGTTACCTACTAGTGACTTAGTACAGATAAGCAATATAAGAGAGAAATCCCTGCAATAGTCAAGGAGAAAATAAGTGATTTAGTGCATGATTTCATGAATTTTAAGGCATTAAAAATTATTTAAAAAATTCATTAAAAAATTAAGACAGATCCAGCCCTCATACTCACACAAGGGAATCTACTAGTGGTCTAGTACATATATGCAAGATATGAGAGAAATCCCTGCAATAGTGAATGAGAAAATTGTGATAAAGTGTTAAAGTTTTCACACTTTTGGTGGGGTACCTCCCTTGTAATGGCTCTAGCAAACAGACGAACAGACAGATTTGCATGCCTTGAACAATTTCATCCTGGATAGATAAGGTATCTTTTAAAAAACAGCATGTCTCTAGGCCTTGTAGTTTTGGAGGAGAAGTTGTTCACATGGACGCATACGCCAAAGCCGCAGAGTGACGACATAATAAATTGGTTTCTGGTTCAACAAACTTAATATTAACAAGTATTTTGTTTTCTCATTGAAAATGTATCTGCATTCTGCAATATTTTGTGGTGATTACAGAAATGTTTTATAACAAGATTCCCTTTAATCTCATGTGACCATTGTTGGAATTAAAACTGCACACCTTTCCAATTAGACCATGGTCAGAAGAAGTCCATTACAAATCAATGCCAATTAAAATATTCTTCATAACAAAGCAAGCCACTTTCATCCTACATATAACTATGCCTTTCAATTAAAAAATTTCCAAATAACATTACCCTAAAATAGGCTGCTACACTCAGGCACCCTATACTCAGGGGTTTTAGGAAAGGTGTGTTTGATTTAAGTCCCAACCCCCATACTGTAAAGAGCCGATCAGGATGGAGGTGCGGTAAGAGGTGCTATTCCGGAAAAAATTCCAATATATATTATAGTACATATAATTACAATATTTTATCTTTAAAGGAGTGACTACATTTCAAAGAAGGGATTATTGTAAAAACTTTATCATTTATAACATACATTTGATATTCTGAAATGAGATGGAATAATGTAAAACTCTAAATTTCCAAATAACATTACCCTAAAATAGGCTGCTATACTCAGGGTTTATGAAAGATGTGTAGGATTAAAGCCCTGCCCCCATACTTCCAAGAGCCAATAAGGATGGAGGTGCGGTAAGAGGTGCTATTCTGGAAAAAATTCCGATTCCAATTCCAATTCCGGGTTTTATAATGTACCAACATTTATCCTCATCGTGGTCGACATATGAGGCTAAACTCACTCAGTAAGCATATTTCACATACAAGAATCTGCATAATCTGTGCAATTCAGATTCAGATTCTTTGGATTAGCTAAAATCTTGAAATGTAATTTTCTCTCAACATGAATAAAAAAGAAAAAAATAACACAAACCAACATAAATATAAAAATTTCACAAATGTTAAAATTTCCTGCCACATTTTGCCACAATTATGAGTAATCCAATGAATCTGAATCCGTAGATCAAGATTCATAATCCGGATTCAGATTCAAGTCACATCACAAGCGAATCTGTTAATCTGAGGAATCTAGATTCAACGGATTATGGTTGTGAAATACCCCTACTGCCTTACAACCAAGTATCGCCATGTACCAACTAGAAGAATGTTTTTGCTAACAAAAACTAAGCGTCCCAAAAAGGTTCACCGCAATATAATAGAGTAAGAAATCTAAAATTCGCCAGGAATCTAAAATTCACCACCTCTAAAACCTTAGTTAATTTTATGAAGAAAATGATGTTTTGTCGGAAAATTGGCATTTTTCAGTTCAAAAAGCCTTAACTTACTGTACATTTAACAAATCTCACCTCAATTCATTTATTTTATTAGTATTTCCACATGTGGCGAATTTCAGATATGTGGCGAATTTTAGATTTCTTACTCTATACAGTAGAAAAAGGTTTTTGAAAATAAAAACATGCAGTGCTGAGAGAAGAAGTGAAAGTTAAGCAGACAGTGTGGAAGTTTATGCATTAACATGAAAGAAAAATTTAAGCTTTATTTTGTTTTCTATGGTTCTAAATTATAGATGCTCTGGCTCAGAAAGCATAAAGCATCAATACTTATAATAGGTTGAAGATTACACCATAAAACTACTTAATTAAAGAGTAATAGTGCTTTATAAATGCCATATACCTATTTACATTTTAGAAAAAGGCATAGTAAAATTTGAGCCTTTGGAAAGGCAAGAAGTTTATGACACAATGCTGTGACCACATCTATACCAATGAGTAAATAAAAGGTCAATGTTCCCACAAGCCTATTTATATCTTATGAATAATGCTCATTTCTATTTAGATAGAATTGAAAATCGACTATTTTATGACCCCAATTTGACCCATAAGGGAGGGTCAGGGGGTAAATCTGACCGGCTATCTAGATTCTTCACATAAGGTTTCCCAATACCTCTTAATACATTCTAAAGCTGTAGAAGCAAGACTAAAGTAGATGTAAGGCCAAAACACAAATTCAGCTATTTTATGACTGCAATTTGACCCATAGGGGCGGGTGGGGGGGAAATCTGACCGGCTACCTAGACTCATCACATAAGGTTTCCCAATACCTCTTAATACATTGTAAACCTCTGAAAGCAAGAATAAAATAGATATAAGGCAACACAAAATTGGCTATTTCATGGCCCCAGTTTGATCCATAAGGGGGGGTCAGCGGGTAAATGTGACCGGCTATCTAGACTCTTCACATAAGGTTTCCCAATACCTCTTAATACATTCTAAAGCTGTAAAAGCAAGAACAAAGGAGATAAAAGGCAAAAACACAAAATCGGCTATTTTATTACCCCAGTTTGACCCATAAGGGGTGATCCGGAGGTAAATCTGCCTTCAGCCTGGGCGTTTACTGGTAGAATGCCACTAAAATGTAGAAACCCCCATCGTCGCCTCATATTTCCTTCACTCCATGAGATGTTTAAGATACCAGCTTAAACTGTACTCAAGTTAATTTACTGGAATACGGCAAATGAAAGTTACCGTACTGTAAAATTTCTTCTCGAGTGCGGCGATTTACCATACTCCAGCCACTTCGAATTATAAACTTCGCAGTGGTTAAATCACGGGACATCCCGATATGTAAATTACTGGCTAAATGTCGGGAAATTATTTCATTGGTTGATTTTTTATAGTTAGCTTTGTGACCTCATATCTCCTCATGAATATTAATAAGTTGATACTATTGCCGTGATTTCTTGAGTTTAAGGTATTTGATCTTCATTGAAGCCTAAATTTTATAAAATATCGTTAGAAAAACCTGGGAAATCCGTGACCTCATATCTTCTTATGAAGATGAATGAGTTGGTGCTACTGCCTTGAGTTCTCAAGTTTAAGGTATTTGGTCTTCACTGAAGCTTCCATTTTACAAAATATTGCAAGAAAAACCCGGGAAATTCACAACCGATGATCATATCTTCTCACGAATATTAATGAGTTGTTGCTATTGCCGTGACTTCTGAGTTTAAAGTATTTGATGTTTTTTTAGGCTTTAATTTTGTAAAATATTGCCACAATCCTAAAACAAGGCATCCCGTGACATAAAGCACTTCTGAAGCACTTCCAAGTGTTCAATATTTAGCACTTCCCGACATATAGCCAATGTGTTACATATCGGGACGTCCCGGGACATAACCTCGCCGTATAAACTTGGTGGGGATGAGTTTTATAAGAGGCAGAGTTTGCATTAAAATGGGTCCGAGTTGTGATTCGTATAAAACAATTATACCTTTCACCACTGAATATGAGGACTCCACCATTTGCATGTGCTGTGTTCAATGACATAGTTTCAAAATATATTTAAGAAAATGCGTAAGTAAATAAAACAACTTCCGTGTTTGTGTTTGGAAGGTGAAGGTTGTTACCCTGTCGGTAAATACTAAATATCTATCCGTTGGATTGTACATTACGAAATTTAACGTGCGATCCAAAATCAAAGCAGTTGACACACAATAATTTAATTTCATATTATAAAATAATAATAATAATAATTCAATATTCGGAGTAATAGTATAAAATTGTCGTCATATTTACAGAAATTAGCTGCGATGTCATTGTGCGAATATTTTAAAAACCTTCATTATATTTGTTTGAATATTTTGTTATTTTTCCCATGTTCAATTCAAGAAGGTGTGCTTTGAATTTATCTTTAAATGATAGATTGTTTGGGTTATATATAAACACATTGTAATATTCAAAGTAAAACCTGCAAAGTAAATTAGGTGTCGGGAACAGTGATCTGTCTATTCTTCAACAATACTTAGACTGTTCCTAATTTGGATTCTAAGTTTTCCTTAAGATTTTACTAACTTAGATCAAAATGGTATTCATCAACATTCTGAAATCTAAAGTCACCTTAGACCTCTACTTAGATTTCAAGTTATCTGCAGAGGCTACAAAAGGGAGGGAATTCGTCACAGAAGGTACTCTGAATGTCAGAGTAGAGTCAGAGTATGTTGGAGTAAGCCCAGCCAACTGAATGGCTTCTAAGCATTGTGGATATCTATGTACTCTGGAAACCAGAGTAAGTCAGAGTAGGCCTTAAAATTGAGAGTAAATAGGTGATTGTTGGAGTTTAGCTCAGAACTCCAGTGTGTAAACATCTCTCCTGAGAATTTACCAGCAGATTAGTTCACACCACTCTGATAATTCCACACTTATCCATTGAGGTAATCTACAACTACAACTTGCTAGAAAGCTATCACCCCTCTATTCTTTTTTTTTTTTTTTTTATTGATCTTTTTTACCATCTTTAAGTACGACATAAGCAGGAAAAAAATAAAAAAACACAAAACAAAATATACAGTACATGACACAAATCAGATTTGATATTGAGCATGATATGACAAAAATACACAATATACAATAGTACAACAAAAACAGATTTGAAAGTTTACAAAATAATCACTTAATAGTAAATATTACAGTAGAATAGTAAGACATATATGGCATTCAACAAGAAGCAATTGTGTTAAAAAAAAAGAGGAGAGGGCAGCGGCTATTCAACCAAAGGTTTCCATGTTTCCCATTTTTTTTGAAATTCACAAAGTTTATCCTTAAGAATTGCCAGGAGCTTTTCTTCTTTATAAAATTCTTTCAGTCTAGTGATAAGTCCATCCAGGTAAAGACTTGTATTGCTTTTTATGCAGTCAAAAATGTATTTTTTTGTTAAAAGAATTAAGGAATTTACAGGAATTGTATTTTGATGGAATAATAGTTGGCCCAACATAATATCAAAATTGCTTAAGTGCAAATTAAAATTTATATTTTCTTTGACATGATTTTGAATTTTTCCCCAAAAAACTTTAACACTTGGGCATTCAGTAAAAATGTGTGTCAATGTTTCAGTAGCATCTTTGCATTTTCGACAAATAGGAGATGGAGTAATTCCTATTTTATGCAAATAAGAATTAGTTCCAAGTATTCTATAAAGTATTCTCAACTGGAACCATACTAGATTATTGTCATTTGAGGTGTAGAAACATACTTTAAATACATCTTGCCACGTTTTGGCATCGATATTAAGGTTTAAATTGTTGTTCCACTTTGTTTTCATAGGACGAGTATTTGTTCTATGTGTGCACATGTGTTTATAAAAATCTTTAGCTCCCTTATTGGAGCGATACAGGATCCTAATGTGGTTTGGAATGCTAGGTCTTAATAATCTAGTGTTTACGAAATTGTTGTTTTTCAAAAATTGTCTACACTTTACTTTTACACTCAAATGATGCAAAAAATTTTTGTATGAAATCCCGTACATAATTTCCAACATCTCTAATGACATGATTTGACCATCAGTATCAAGAATGTCTGAAATGAGGAAAATCCCTTTTCTGTACCAATCAGGGATGAATAATTGATCACTCAGCAGTTTGCTATTATACCACAGTGGGGTTGTGAGAATTTGTTCACTGTTTAGAAATGTCTGCTGTTCTAAAACACCATATGCGGCTTCAAGAACATTATTCCAAAAAGGATTTGAAATTGTTTTATTTACTTTTAGAATATATTCAGGTCCAAGTTTTATAAATTTTTCTGATTGTTTTTCAAAAGTTACCTGAAAAAGTTTATTCCACGGTGTGTCAGTTTGTCATAAAAGCTTTCTAAACCATGTTATTTTTAAACTTTTCTCAAAATTTAATATGTTTACCATTTTTAGTCCCCCGAGTTTCTTGTCTAGCATTAATGTGTTTCTATTAATTTTGTCTGGTTTGTTTGTCCATATAAACTTAAAACATAACTCTTCAATGGTCTTTTGGAATTGGAGATCAGGACTTGGTAAGGCCAGGAACAGGTGATTCAATTTTGAAAGGACAAATGTTTTTACCACAGTTATCCTCCCCATTGGTGTGAGATATCTTTTATTCCAGGTATTTATGACCTTTTTAATTTCAAATAACTTTTTGTCGAAATTAATCCTCAAGATGCTGTCAAGATTGATTGTAAATTTAAGTCCCAATAGGTCAAAATTTGTGCATCCCCAAATGAGACCTCTAATTAAGTAGTTTCTCCTTAGCATATCGTTTCTTTCCTATCCAAATGACCTTTGTTTTTTCTGTATTCATTCTGAGCCCAGAGAAGGATCCAAATAGTTCCAAAGTATTAAGAGCAGCTATTAAAGAGGACTGTGAACCATCTAAGAAGAGTGTAGTATCATCTGCATATCGTGTGATTTTAAACTCAGTTCCATTAATAAATATACCCTTGATTTCAGGATTTTGTATTATGAGCTTTGTTAAAATTTCTGCTGCAAGTATAAAGAGATAAGGAGAGATAGGATCTCCCTGTCCCTCTATTCTTTGTTTACATATTATAATTGGCAGATGGCATTTTCTATATTTGACTCCAACTTACTACAGTGTTGTTACAGCTGTCAGATTGTTATAAACTTATAGTAACACAGATATCTTATCAGAATACTCTTGGAAATCACTGTAAGTGCCTTTATTATTTTACCCAGTTACTTAATAGGTGATATTTAATTATTTGAGGGATAATTTTGGTATACTGATATTTATCAGCAGTAATTATAAGGCCTGATAGGGTGCGCAATTAGACGGGAACCAGCCACCTTTAACAATAAAGGGACTGGTATCGGCCAGGATGGCCTTGAATACATCATTACCAGCTCTCATTATCGGGATATCTCGATCATTAGTTTAATTACTTATATGCTTTTTGTATGTATTTAAAACATTTTAAACATTTATTATTGAAATTATAATATCAAATATTGTGAATTAAACTTTAAAATATTTTGGAATGACAATAATCTTTAGAAGCAAAACATGTTTTGGGTGATAATAGAAGATCGACAGTACTTAAACTAACTACGGAAGCATTGTACCCAAGATGGTGGGCGATACCTGACCCTACATTGCAGAGTAGGGTTGGCGGAAACCAGACTAATTGATAATTAACAAGCACTGAGAGAAACTTGGCACAAGCTAAGACCTTTGAGTAGGTCACTCTACAGTTTTTCTGAGTGACTCATAAATATGTCCCATGACTGAGCATATTAACAGTACCGGAATATCTGTATGAATAACTGAATAGTACAATTCAGTTGGACCATTTAACTCAAAAAAATTTTTTTCTTAATTGTCATTGTCTAAACTTTACATTGATTCTGGATGGACTGTTATATATATTACACTGTATATAATATTTTACTGAATACTGTGTATCCTATCTGTACAGATATATAGTTTCACCATAGCTTAGGTTGCTGTTTTCTTTTTCACTGACTAAACATTACATTGATTCTAAAATAACTGTTATATATTACACCGTATATAAAATATTACTGAATACTGTGTATCATGTCTGTACAGATATATAATTTCATCATAGCATAGGTTACTGTTTTCTTTTAAGAAACTGACTTTGTAGTTATATATTTGCCTCTTTTCGCTACGATATATATCTAGAGAGTATGTGTCTAGGAGAATCAAAAAGGAAAAATTGCGGATGTATACAAAACCCTATTGTGATTTCATTCAAGAAGTCTTCCATGAGAATAAATATTTCACCAGAAGAATGGTCTCAGCTGATGAAAGTTAATCTACAAGTCAGAACAGATCATCATGGATCAAACTTTAAAAGACAATGTACAACTTAAGAAAGCAAGGCAATGTATATGTAAGGATGTTGCCATAACACAATGATAATCCTAAATGGTTCCACACCAGAGAAACTGCTGAGAAATTTGCTGAACTAGAGAGATGGGACTTTACCATTGTGACTATGATGCCCCAGACAGGAATACATTGGTACTGCAGTTTTTAGCTTAAAAACCAAAGCCAGAATACTACAATGTACCAAAGAATGCTATGATTGTCAGTATGATAGACCAAGGCAAACTGAAGATCCCTGTTTAGACCATCAGAATGATATTATTGCAGAGTACAATGAGAAAAGTGCAGTGAAATTGTGCAATGTCTTGAATAAGCTGAACAAACTACAGAATCTTCTTGGATTGAAGTACAACATTCGTGGCCTGTCTGTGATGCATCACGATATGAAGAATATATTAAAGAAAAACAATTGCCGAGATGATTTTGTTAATTTGTTTCTAGAACTGTAATTTTATATTTAAAATGAAACACCTGTGTATGCATGATCTGAAACATAATAGTTTCAATCAAATGTATCCATTATATGTATGTCAAATTAATCTTGTGTGTATATAAAGTGAATATTATATGTGAGTAAAAGAATCTTATGCACATAAGAATAGAGTTCATTATTCAATTGTATGACTTTTAAATACTTAGATTTTCCTGGTCCCCAGATTTCTCTAAGAGTCTCATTATAAACTCACAGGTGGGGGTAGCATGAAGGAAATCTAACCTTCACTCATTGTTGCCAGGAAGATACAATCTCTCCATTTTTCAAAATGTTGACACTGATTAATTTATTTCCAAATGTACATTGACCAGAAATCACTGACATGCTTCAGTACACTCAGTAAAATTTTAATATCTTTGTGGTAAACATTCAAGATATCCAATAACATGTGGGAATTTTTGTTGAACCTTGTCCATTTTGTACAATTCAAATATTTGATCTACATGTATAGAATTTCTGTTTCCAAAAGGGTTGGATTTACAATATCATTTATCATCTTTTTATTCTTGATGCTAGTGATTACGACCTTCCATAATTTATGCATCATGAAATAAGACTATTTTTCTGTTACCTAGAGCATGAGATATTTCTAGTTCATAGTCAACTCCTGGAAGTTTTGAACATCTCTAAATAATTCCTATCATTTTTTAACAGAGTGGGTGATAATCTTTACTTTCTTTAGATGTAAGAGATACCCTAGTGTTTGTACTGTCCTGGCATATTTTCTAAACTGAGATTAATTATTTTGACAAATCATTTTACCAGTCCTATTATGCTAGTTCATACAAACAAGTACATCTATGGCAAACGAAAGTAGCTAAAGGTTTTATACACAATATCTCTAAGGTACAGCACCACATTGAACTTTCAGGTACACTAATGCATCCAAATACACAGGACATAACTGTATGAGTGATGCACACCATGATCAGTACCACCTAAATGCAGCTGCCTAAATGACTCTGAAATGGGCAATAAAACTCAAAAACTTTTCCTGCTTCATTGAAGCGTGCTACTCTTTTTCTTCTGATGTAACAAGAGCAAGAGAAAAACGATGTAAAAACAGCACTTACAACATCTCAAGAGGTTCAGCTTCTCCTGAGAGATCTTTATCTGCATTATTTTAACTGACTAGTCTGGCTAGACAATCACTGTCCACAAAATCTTCAATTGATCCAGTGCATAAGGCAAATGTAGATTCTCCATAGGCTGACTCACATTAGACCATGCTAAATTTCTAGAAAAGTAAGGACTTCTGTGATAATTATATTAATAACATAAAAAAATAATATATTTGACTTCACATCAGTGATTAACTGGGGTATTTTGGTTTAGATGAACAGCTTCTAAGCTAAATCTAAGTTTTAATTTCCATTTATAGTGACCCCTTCTGGAAATTTTGCATACAAAACAACCATTACATGGTCTAAGGCTTGTTGATCTGCATGCTTGTTTGTAAAATAAGAGGGATAGTTTGTTTTAATCAAGAAGAGAGAGTAGAAGGTCAGACATCTGAAGTATGTCCTTTTCAAAGGATACAAACAGTAAGGATCGAGAACCTCTAACGTCTTTGGTGCAATCCAGGTAGTACCTCAGAGCCATTACTGGACAAAGAGTCTTCTTTGAACTGTCTATCCACAATGATAATCAAAGCAGAAATAGTCACTGGAATTTGGGAACCTTCTTTTGCTAGTTGGGTTTTGGCGAAAAATCTGAAGAGGGGAAAAGAGTTTCCTTTTCCCACTGGCCTAAATTGGGCACTTTGTTAGCAACCCAGGCTTGGGTTTCGCTGTGGCACTTGCCAGAGGCCAAACCTAGCAAGAAAGCAGTTTTGAGGGTAAGATGTTTGAGGTCTGTGTCTTTCATAGGCTCAAAGGGTGCCTTTGTAAGCACATTCAATAGTTTTGATGTTACAACAATTTACTCATTAGCAAATATCAAAGTAGCTATTGCTCAGTTAGCTATGGAATTACTCTGAAAATTGCCATGACAAAGAACATAAAAAATAGGTGAACATATTTCACTAAAATGCTCTACATTTAATAGTTTTGTAGTTACAAGTGATTTACGCAAAGCTGAACTATCAAAGTAGCTATAACTCAGCTAAGGAACTACAGCTCTGAAAATACTACTATGACACACAACAAGAAAAATGTAGCTGAGCAACTTATTTAACAAAAACATCTTAGCTACAACTTACTATTACAAAGAAAAAAAAACCCATTTACTTATTTCCCTGACTTTTAAACAGAGAATATAGCTATTACTCACTTATCTATTGAGTCAGACCTCAATAACAGATACCATCTTGTAAGTAAAGGAAAAGTATCTGAACAGTATATTTGAGTAAAATGCTGTTAATCCAATCATTTCGGGGATATAAGCCATTTACTTAAAGTAACTACTAGCACTCTTACTTACTTAGCTATGGACTTAGATCTGCAATATCAGAAAAAATACTAAGAACTTATGAAACTAAGCAAAAAATATTCAAGCAAAAGACCAAAGAGTCCCCCCAAAAAGTTAATGTAAGTGTTGCAGTTATAATTTACTGAGTGGCCAAAAAATGGACTCGGTGGGGCAATTAAGGGGTCAAAGGCTTACCTTCAAGGTCAAATGTCTGTAGGTTATAAAGGACACACGCATATATCTATAAAAGGTCAATCATAAAGAGATTCAACTTCCTATTGATGAGAAAAAACCTCAGAATGTGCAAAACTCCTTACTGACCGTCAAAGAAAAGCCTAGGCTGTGGTGGCCATCTTGTTTCTCAAAATGAGACCAAAAATATTTTAAGGTAAGCTTTTGTTATGATGTTCGTATCCTGCAAATTTTAGAACTTTTCTTATAATACCTTTTCCTCTACAACCCTAAAATGTGTAAAAGTCCTTGCGGACCATAAAAAATGCCTGTAGCAGCCATCTTATTTTTAAAAATGAGGCAAGCTTCAAGGTCAGTATCTGTAGGCTATAGAAGACATATATACATGTATTTGTTAAAAATATCAACCATGAAGACAAGCAACTTTCCATAGATCAGAAAAAGCCTCAGAATGTATAAAACTCTGGATAGATGTCAAAATGCTTGTGGCAGCCATCTTGTTTTTCAAAATAAGGCCAAAAATACTCCCAGACAAGCTTTTGTAGTGATGAACTAATACTGCAAATTTGAGAGCTTTGCCTATAATATATTTTGCTCTAGAGGGGATAACGGGAAAATCTCTAGACACTGCTTCAAGACTGACAAAGAAATGCTTATGGCAGCAATCTTGTTTTCTCCAAATGAGGCCTAAATATTTCCAGACAAAATTTTGTAATGAAGAACATATCCTGCGAATCTGAGATATTTACCTACAATACCTTTGTAGTATAAAGTATTAAAACAAGACAATTCAATAGCAAGATGACAGCATAAATCAGTAAACTAAAAATTATGATGCACACCTACAACCCCTAGCCAATGCCCCTACCAACTATTAACTTACTACACTTTACGGTTTCAGAGTTATAGTCTGGACAAAATTTTGAAGGTCAAGGTCACTACAGCAAGGTCAAAGGTCAAATTAAGGTCACACCATGACATTGCACACCTACAACCCCCAATCAATGTCCCCACCAAGTATTAACTTACTACACTTTACGGTTTCAGAGATATTGTCTGGACAAAATTTTGAAGGTCAAGGTCACTACAGCAAGGTCAAAGGTCAAATTAAGGTCACACCATGACATTGCACACCTACAACCCCCAATCAATGTCCCCACCAAGTATTAACTTACTACACTTTACGGTTTCAGAGATATTGTCTGGACAAATTTTGAAGGTCAAGGTCACTACGGCAAGGTTAAATCAAGGTCACACCATGACATTGCACACCTACAACCCACAATCAATGTCCCCACCAAGTATCAACTTCCTACACCTTACGCTTTCCGAGATATAGCTCAAAGAAGATTTTATAGGTCAAGGGCATTACGGCAAGGTCAAATCAAGGTCACACCATGACGGTGCACACCTACACCCCCTAACCAATGTCCTTACCAAGTATCAACTTCCTACACCTTACAGTTTCCGAGATATAGCCCGGACAAGATTTTAAAGGTCAAGGTCACTACGGCAAGGTCAAATCAAGGTCACACCATGACGTTGCACACCTACACCCCCTAACCAATGTCCCTACCAAGTATCAACTTCCTACACCTTACGGTTTCTGAGCCCGGTTTTCTACAGCCCGGACAAACTTTTTCCCGCCGCCCGCCCACCCATCTGGACACCATGGGTGAAAACAATACTCCGACAGCCCTTAAGGGCTGTGGGGTAATAAAACTGTAGGAAATACCTGTCACAGATCTAAGTTTTCATTACAATTTTAGAATCTGATGTGGATAAAAAATCAAATAGATTGCAATTGGTCTTCGTTCATCTTTTATAGTAAAAAGGCCAAAGTTGTAATAAGAGTATGGCAACTAGATTGGACCAACTTGGCGCCAACATATCCCCAGATACGTCATCACTCATGCAACAAGTTTTGACCGGGTATTTTCCATGGGAACCATCTTCTGTGTGATATAATTTTGAGGAAAACATAATCAACCACTTATGTAAGAACTTGAGTAATTCAATCTAAAATATTTTTATTTTGCAAAAAAGGGGTACAGCAAAAAAAGGACTTAGAAAAAAAGGGACACACCTTACAGTTTCCGAGATACAGCCCGGACAAGACTTTACAAATACCTGTCACAGATCTAAGTTTTCATTACAATTTTAGAATCTGATGTGGATAAAAAATCAAATAGATTGCAATTGGTCTTCGTTCATCTTTTATAGTAAAAAGGCCAAAGTTGTAATAAGAGTATGACAACTAGATTGGACCAACTTGGCACCAACATATCCCCAGACAGGTCATCACTCATGCAACAAGTTTTGACCGGGTATTTTCCATGGGAACCATCTTCTGTGTGACATAATTTTGAGGAAAACATAATCAACCACTTATGTAAGAACTTGAGTAATTCAATCTAAAATATTTTTATTTTGCAAAAAAGGGGTACAGGAAAAAAAGGACTTAGAAAAAAGGGACACACCTTACGGTTTCCGAGATAGAGCCCGGACAAGACTTTCAAACTCAAGGTCACTACAGCAAGGTCAAAGGTCAAATCAAGGTCAGACCATGATGTTGCTACACATCCTAACCAATGTCCCTACCAAGTATCAACTTCCTACACCTTACGGTTTCTGAGATACAGCCCAGACAAGCTGTGTCAGCTGATTTTGTGTTTTGAGTTTTAGAGTAGAAGTGACAGAAGAAAAGGACACAAAAGTTGTGCCCTGGAAATGGTATTCAGAAGGAAAGTAAGAAGGTAACTGTTAAGGTGTAAAAAGTAAGTTAAAAACATATTTAAAGAATATATTGCAAATGCAATAGTTTTCGAGTTACAACTAATTTACTCAACAGTGAGAACCACAAAGTAGGTATTCCTCAGCTATGCAAGGAGCTACAGTTCTGCAATTATATTATTTTATAACTTAAACAAAATACGGTAAGTGAAATAGCTTTCAAGTTACAACTAATTAACTGAAAAGTGAAAATCTAAAAGTAGCTATTGCTCAGCTATGCCATGAGCTGCAGTTATACAATTTTAGATGTTATAGCTGACCCATAAGTATGTGAACAACATATTTAAACAGATTACTCTAAATGCAATAGTTTTCAAGTTACATCTGATTTACTCAACATTGAGAAAACTTGAAAGTAGCTATTGCTCAGCTATGCCATGACATACAGGTCTGCAAATTCACCATGTTAAGGCTGACCCAAAAGTAGGTGAACAATGCAATATTTCTAAGTTACAACTGATTTACTCAACAGTGAGAACCTGAGAATAGCTATTACACAACTATGCCATGAGCTACATGTCTGCAATTTTACTATGTTATAGTAATTCAACTTGGTAGAAAATTGCATTGGACTTTTTACCATGCTTAGAGCTGAACTAGAAACTATAACTGGACTTCTAACAGGGGAAACTCCAATTGGACTTTCTACCAACTTTAGTCAAGTAGAAATGCAAAAATTGGTCCTACCAGAACTTGAATTCTACCACATAAATGGAGTCTGGTGAGTATAGCTATCGTCTATTAGGTAAGGTATTAACTAATAAAAATTTAATTTAGTAATTAAAATTTGCAATTTTATTGCGTTAATACACCTTACCTAACAGATGATAGCTAGAACTAGACCAAGGACGCATCTGTGGCCAGATGCAAAATGTATCCACCGGCAAAGGCAAAAGTAGCTATTACTCAGCTATGCCATGGGTTAGAGGTCTGAAATTTTACTATGTTATAGCTGACCCAAAAGTAGCTGAATAACATATTTGGACAAAATTCTCTCAATAGTTTTCAAGTTACTCTCAATGCAATAGTTTTCAAGTTACTCATGATGGAAGTTAGTGAAAAGTCCAAAAGTAGCTATTACTCACTTGGCTATTGAAATAGACACTCAAGTTACTCACCATGTTGTTGCTATGGAAAAAGTAGGTGAATAACATATTTTAACAAGATGCTCTAAATGCAATACTTTAGAGATAATTCGCATTTACTCATTTTGAGTAGGTGAGAAATTAGCTATGGGTCTGAAACTTGACCATGTGAAAGCTCTTCCAAAAGTAGGTGAATGAGTTATTTGGGAAAAATTGGCTATATGTAATACTTTTAAGAGATAATTTGCATTTACTCATTTTGAGTGGGTGAGTTATTATCTACGGGTCTGAAACTTCACCATGAGAAAGCTCCCCCAAAAGTAGATGAATGAGTTATTTGAGAAAAATTGGCTATCCCCAATACTTTTAGAGATAATTAGCATTTACTCATTTTGAGTAGGTGAATAATTAGCTGCGGGTCTGAAACTTCACCAAGTGAAAGCTCTCCCAATAGTAGGTGAATGAGTTATTTGAGAAAATTGGCTATCTGCAATACTTTTAGGGATAATTCGCATTTACTCATTATGAGTAGGTGAATAATTAGCTGTGGGTCTGAAACTTCACCAAGTGAAAGCTCTCCCAATAGTAGGTGAATGAGTTATTTGAGAAAATTGGCTATCTGCAATACTTTTAGGGATAATTCGCATTTACTCATTATGAGTAGGTGAGTAATTAGCTATGGGTCTGAAACTTCACCAAGTGAAAGCTCTTCCAAAAGTAGGTGAATGAGTTATTTGAGAAAAATTGGCTATCTGCAATACTTTTAGAGATAATTCGCATTTACTCATTTTGAGTAGGTGACTAATTAGCTATGGGTCTGAAACTTGACCATGTAAAATTGAAAACTTTCATGTTTCAACAGAATACTCTTCTACTACCCTGTGGGTCCAAAATTCGCTCGAAATCGCTCTATCTCTGACAGTTTCAGAGATATTTGCCCTTTTTCATTTTCCGCAAAAATTCAAGATGGCCGCCAAAAGTTGTAAAATTTCAAATTTTTCATATTGCAACCGAATACCCCTGTACTACCCTGTGGGTGAAAAATTCACTCGAAATTGCTCTATCTCTTACGGTTTTCGAGATATTTCAACTTTTTGTATTTTGTAAAAAAACGGTCAAAGAAACACCCATGGCGGCCATCTTGTTTTTGTCCAGATATCCAGAATAATTCCCAAGCAAGCTTTGACCATGATGAACATATCCTGAAAATTTGGAAAGTGTACATTGCATGCCCTTTGATATACTGGGGCAGCAAAAGTCCCTAAAAATTTGAATAAAACTCGGAGGCAAGCTTTTGTACCATTGAACCTATCCTGCAAATTTGAGGCCTCTAATGCTAATACTTGTGCCTGCAGAGGGGTAACAAGAAATCATCTACACACTGCAGCGGCGTACCCCCGCGAAAACCATAGTATCCACCGGATGCATCCGGTGGATACAATAACTACCCAATGGACGAAGGGCAGCTTCTCAGGACAAGAAGGAACTCTATGTATAGGCAAATAGGCACTGGCATGGCTGGTAAAAAGGAGCCACAACAGGCTCTTAAGGCTCAAACAGGTACCACCCCTTTTCTGCTCTGAGGGAAGGAAGAAAGCGGAGTTCCATCTTAGAGATTCCAAATACACCCAAGTAAGAGTGGAGAAAAGGTTTCATACCCGGTACGTCTGGCACCCGGGTAAAAAACCTTACAACTAAGGAATAGGTCAAAAACAAAAGGAGACCTATACCAAACAAAAACTCATAACTGTTATGTACACTATATACAGGACAGGAGCACAGGAGGTTCAGTGATGGATCTGTTGGGCAGCCACCATAGGACCTAAATGAAAAAGCTCAGAATCCGCCCATGCAACATCTTTAAGATAGAATTGAGTAAAGGTGTTGTGGGACTTCCAGTGGCATGCTGCCAGATTTGGTCCAACGAGATGCCAACTTAAAAGGCTTTGGAAGTCGCAAAGGCTCTAACATCATGAGCTTTAACCTGGTGTAGGGTTAGAGCCTCCTGATCCAACAGCTCACAACAAAGGATAACTGTCTGCTTAATCCAAGACAAGATCGTAGCAGGAGAGATATCCTTGGTGAATCCCTTTTTGAAGGAGACAAAGACCAGTTCGTAGCAGGAGAGATATCCTTGGTGAATCCCTTTTTGAAGGAGACAAAGACCAGGGAATAAAGCGCACCCGTTCAGGGGACAATTCCGCAAGGCGGAAAAAGTGTCAGGTTTAACTCCATGCTTAAGATGCTCCAGATATGAATCCCTGTGTAGAAGGGTCAGATTAGCCATCTGTGTGAGGGTAAAGTCTGAAAGATGTTGTAACGACTTTCCTACTGCAAAGCTGACATTTTGGTTGAAGCTGGTCAGATAGTGGAGTTGATCCAAGGCAGACTGAGCTTTAGAAGATGATTTTCCTTTACCCGGTTCGGTTTGCAAAATCCTAAGTTGTTCCTCAACAGAGTCCTGAATTTTGGTTTACACCTGTTAAAGCCTGCCGACTGATTACCAATATAGCTGGTCTTCTTGGCAGCTTTTTCCTACTTTCTTATAGTATCTTAAGATATCTTAGTAGGTTGAGAGTTTGAAATAGTTGGCTTTGCAATCCTTGAAAAGGCACTATTCAGTTTTGCTGCATCGTTAGGCCATGAGTTAACATATTTTCAGATTCAGATGACTTGGAAGGGTAACCTTCAAGCAACACTAGATTCATGTTCTCCAGTTTTTTACAAAGCCAGTCTTCTGGTGGTAATAAAACTGAGACCTTTCCAACTGGTTGGGAGCGATGGCCAATCCAAGGGTTATCTGCTCTTGAGGTTGGTGACAATTCCGAATCCGGAATATGAGTCCATCCCATAAATGTCTCACTCCTCGTACAGTCTATAGTTCTGGTCTTCACTTAAAACTTTGTCTTTCTCTGAGGAATCCGAGTTCTGTTGGTCATCCGGTTCCGGTTCAGACACCTCTCCTTCCTCAATTTGGTCCGGTAACATAACATCCCAGGCTGGGAAATGCAAAGGGCTGGAAGAAGTTTGAGCAGAAGATACCGGACTGGGCTGTGCAAACACCGGCTCAGGATCAGTTTCTGGATACAAATTTTCTAGAGGTGAAGACATGTCCATAGCAGTTGAAATCTATACCGGGCTGGGAAATGCAAAGGGCCGGAAGATACAAATTTTCTAGAGGTGAAGACATGTCCATAGCAGTTGAAGTCTATCCCGGGCTGGGAAATGCAAAGGGCCAGAAGAAGTTTGAGCAGAAGATACCGGACCGGGCTGTGCAAACACTGGCTCTGGATCAGTTTCTGGATGCAAATTTTCTAGAGGTGAAGACATGTCCATAGCAGATGAAGTTGGTCGGAAGGAACAGAAGACTGTATGAAAGGGGTCTGAGATAGGGCTCCAGCCGGAGGTTGATGAACAACCGGTACTTTGACCAGTGAAAAAGATGGCTGTGGAGAAGGATGTTGACCCATAGTTATTAACGCTTCCAATCTGGCCATCCTGACAGACCATTTATCATCCAAGTCCTGCAATTCTTTGTGGAAAGATGGAGTAGGTAATGATAAATCCACAGAAGAATTATGAGAAGGGAGATCCGTACCGTAAAATTTAATTTACTTATTAAATTTGCAATTTTATTGTGTTAATACATCCTATCCAATGGACATTTGCTGAATAACTACCGCTTGGTAGGCGGGTAAGCAGCTAGGGACTTAAGTGAACTCATAACAAAACAAAATCGTACAGGCCCATTTGACCTAGGGTCAGAGAACCCTTAGAGGTCAAGGTCGGCTACCAACTAACCGGGAGTTTTTCTTTCCTTCCCAGTGTTGGTCTGAGGAGGGAAAGATAGAGAGAGAGGGGCTGAGTTCAGTCCCAGAAGAAATAAACTTCCCCAGGGAAGCAAGTCACAGTTTTTTTTTGTTTTTTTTTATAAAACATGTATATTTCAACCTATTTACACTGTGTACATATCTGGGATATTTACAATATGTACATATATATACAACATCTCCTCACTTCTGGGCCTGGTGGTGCACCTGTTGGGCAGCCACTACAGGTCCCAGGTGGAAAAGCTCTGAGTCAGCCCAGACAACATCCTTCAAATAAAACTGAGTGAAGGTGTTGTGAGATTTCCAGTGGCAGGCTGACAATATCTGCTCTAAGGATATCCCTGATTGGAAGGCCTTAGAAGCAGCAAAGGCCCTAACATCATGGGCTTTAACCTGATGCAAGGTGAGGGCCTCCTGGTCAGAGAGCTCATTGCACAGAACCACAGTTTGTTTGATCCATGAGGAGATGGTGGCAGGGGAGATGTCTTTGTCAAACCCTTTCTTGAAGGAGACAAAAACCAACTCCTTATTCTGCCTAAGATCTGAAGTCCTGTCCAAGTAGTAGCGCAGGGCTCTAACTGGACATAGGGATTTATCACCCTTGAGTGACCTATCCAGAGATGGTGCCAGGGCTGCAATGACCACTGGGGCCACACTATCTGGACCCTCTTTAGCCAGCTGATTCTTGCATAGGAACCTGGGTGAGGGGTACAAGGACACCTTAGACCAGTCTGATTGGTGTCTGATGGTCTTATGTAACCAAGCATGGATTTCACTCCTGCATTTACCAGAACCTCAGGCCAGCAAGAAAACAGTCTTGAAGGTCAGATGTTTCAAGGAGGCCTCTTTTAGGGGTTCAAAGGGAGCCTTTGTCAGCTGGTGAAGCACCAGGGAAAGGTTCCAGGAGGGGATGCCCCTCCTGCCCTTGGGTCTGTCTCTATGGAAACTGTCCAGGAGACGAGTGAGATTCTCATCCTTGCTGACATTAAAGGTGGAATTGCCCAGTTTGTCAGTAATGGCTGATTTGTAGCCATCAATAGTGCCTGGTTGCAACTTCTTGTCCTGAAACAAGTGCAGGAGGAAGTCAGCAATGGCTTTCAGAGGTGGTGCCCTGAAGTCCACCTGATTACTGAGGCACCACTTTGTAAAAATGGTTCACTTTGCCTCATAGACAGATCTGGTTGATCCTGTTTGAGGAGCCTCAATTCGTGCTGCCACTGCCTCAGAGAAGCCCTGCTCCTTGATTGCTAGGCATGTAGGTTCAGATTTGACAGGTTCCTTTAAAGGACCTGGTTGAATGGCTGAGATACTAAGTTTGGTATGTTGGGCAGGCACAGTGGGATTTGACTGGACATTGCCACTAGATCCCAGAACCAGGGCATGTTGGGCCACCCTGGGACAATCAGAATTATTCTGTTGCAAGGGTAGTCCTGTAACTTCTCCACCACTTTGCCCAAGATGGCTGCTGGTGGAAAGGCGTATGGGTCCAGGTCCTCCCAGGAGAGGCTGAGTGCATCCACTGCCCATGCCTGGGGGTCTGGGACCGGTGACACAAACTGTGGGAGTTTGTTGTTGAACCTGGTGGCAAACAGGTCCACTTGTGGCTAGTGCAACTGGGAGCATACAGCTTGGAACACTTCTGGATGAAGTGACCACTCTGTTTGAATGGTCTGGCCAAGTCTGGATAGCTTTTCTGCTATCACGTTCAGCCGGCCGGGGATGTGACGTGCCCTGAGGGTTACTTACTGTCAGGACAGGACAGAATTCTTCACAGTAGGGCACACAGAGAGCCCGACTTCATCCCCCCTCTTTGTTGATATAGGCAACCACTGTTGTGTTGTCTGTAGCTATCAGTACTGTCTTGTTGTAACAGATGGTTCGAAAATCTTTTAGAGCTAAAAATACTGCTTTTAGTTCTCAGTGATTTATGTGCAACTTGCTTTCTGGCAGGGACCAAGTTCCCCTTGCAGTGTGCTCGTCTAAGTGAGCGCCCCACCCTTCTTTTGATGCGTCTGTAAATATTTACAGAGCATGTTTTAGAGGGTGTAATGGTTGACCTAGTAGCACATTGCTTTCCTCCAGCCACCACCTTAGATGTGGGTGGAGGGAGTTGGGGACTGGGATCACTTTTTCTAGTGACTCTGGTACCCTCCAGTTGTTTTTCAAGTGCCACTGTATGGGTCTCATGTGAAATCGCCCTAGGTGGACTTGATTTTCTGTTGCTGTGAGTAGACCTATGAGGGACATGAACTGTCGGACCGGGCATACAGGATCTGACAATATTGATCTGATCTTGTTTGTCAAGGTCTGCCAACGTTCTGGTGTTGGTCTGACCTTGCCCTCGTTCAGGTCGAACTGGTAACCTACAAAGTTGAAGACCCATTTGGGAGCCAGTTCTCACTTTTCCTTGTTCACCAGCCAACCTAGTTCCTGACAAAGGGTCACAAGATTTGTGTATGCTGAAGACAAATGTCGTGGGTAGAGGCTCTCACCAGCCAGTCGTTTAGGTACTGGTGGATCCTTATACCCTTCTGAAGTGCCATGAGTTTGACCTCTTTGGCCACCACTGTGAACTCCATTGGAGCTGTGGATAGACCAAAGGGTAGGGCTTTGAACTGGTAGGACCGACCCTGGAGATGAAAACAAATGTACTTCCTGGACTGACTGTGAATTGGTATGTGGAAGTATGCGTCTTTGAAGTGTATGGATGTGACCCACTCCCCTGTCTGTAGGGAGGTTCTTATTGTCTCTGGAGTCTCCATCTTGAATGACTCTGTGTTCAAAAAGGTGCTCAGGTCCAGGACCGGTCTCCACCGGTTGTTGGGTTTGGGTACTAAAAATAGCCGGTTGTAAAAACCCAGTGAGTTTTGATTTTCTACCGATTCTACTGCATTCTTGTTTATCAGCTGATACAGTGCCTCTACAAAGAAGGACTGCTTGGCTGAGTTGTGGTAGTTGCCTATTACAGTAGGTGACCTTGATAAATGGGGTCTGAACTGGAAGGGGAGGGTGTAGCCCTCCCTCAGTGTGGGGACTACTTTTGGACTCGAACCCAGAGCTTCCCATTTCTCCCAACACTGGTGTAACCTTGCCCCTACAGGAGGATCTATAACAGCATGTGGGGCATTGTTGACAAGATTTACAGAACTCAAGTGACCTACACAAGAAACATTTTTCACATATTTTATTTCTGTGTACATTTGACAAAAGGTGGGATTTACGCCTTTCCTTTGTGGCAACCCAGTGACAATATGAGCATTTGCAAGACGAGAGTCTACATTCAAATTTAAGCTGTTCCCAGCTACCACTGGTGCTGGGTTCAAGTCTCCCTGACCGGTAACATGTACAGAGTTCTTCTGACTGGTCACAGAATTTATACAGTGATTGTCATTTATGAGACTTGAACCCCTTGGCCGGATTCTGGGAGAATGTTGAGGCTTTGCCATGACCCTTCCTGGCTTGTTGCTTGTCTTTAATCTGCTTCCAAGCAGGGAGGGTAGGTTTCCTGTCGTGGTGGCCAGTCGATTTGTCACTTGCAGGGTAAGGGTGGAAGCGATTTTGCTGTCGGTGTGATGTATCAGACGAACGCCTCTCCTCACTCTTACTGATTTCCCCTTCAGCCTTGGCAATAAGCTGATCTGGAAACAGTGCGTTGAGATGTACTGGAGACGTTCTTAAGGCGTTTACAGTATCTTGCTTCACCCCTGCATGTAGGCAGTCCAAATAACTATCTCTGCGAGCCAGATTGAAGTTAGCCATGTTGATA
Source organism: Sabellastarte sp. h YS-2021 (assembly GCA_964017235.1). Lineage (NCBI taxonomy): Eukaryota > Metazoa > Annelida > Polychaeta > Sabellida > Sabellidae > Sabellastarte > Sabellastarte sp. h YS-2021. Next base: position 44,375,129 of record OZ024931.1, on the reverse strand, counting down.
AAAACACCCTCGGATAAATCCTGCATGGTTCTGGCCATGGCCTGTGAGATTGACCGGTTGAAAGTGGTCAAGTACTCCAGTTCATTAACAGCTTGCTTCATCTTCTCTGATGACTTGCCCTTACGTAGGGTTTTGAGCTGAGTGGCCATAGAGTCTTGAACCCTAGTCAAACACCTTGATAACCCAGCAGCCTGGTTGCACATTATTGTCTGTTCCCTTGCTGCTCTCTCCCAATGCCTGAGTAGATCTTGATTGAAGGCCCGGGAGGGTGGGGCAGTAGGTAAGTTTCTTCGAGCCACCATGCTGAAGGGATGGTTGAGTTTGGCAGGGTCCGGTGACCAGGTGCGTACTGTTGAATTCCCACTGTTCTTCTCAGCATGCATCCTGTACCATCTTGAAGGTCTGGGGGTTTTAACAAACTGGTCTCTGAGGAGGCCTGTGTTGTCAGTATTCCTGGTGGGATACCCTTCTGTGATTGTGAGGTTGAGTGTAGACATTTTCCTGCACAACTAGTCATCCACAGGGAGTTTTACAGAGACTTTACCAGTAGACTGTACACGTGCACCGGCAAAGGGGTTGTCATCTGCAGCAGAGGACACAGTTTCAAACTCAGGAATCTTGTGCTAGTTCATAAAGCTTCTAACACCTCTCATAGTCTCTCTAAGTTGGCCTCCTCAGTAGGTTCCTGGTCAGTCTCATCCCTGGTGACATCCCTGTCCGGTGACCGGTCCCGGTGGATCTCATCATCCAGGGAACCGGTAACACTGAGCTGGTCAGCTTCACTGTCAGATGCTGCACTCAGATCTACTTCACAGGTGGGCTGACCATCAGGGACTGAACCGGGGGCCTGAACAGGCTGGGTTGCTGTCCCAGCACCGGGAGCCTCAAGAGGCTGGGTGGCTGTCTGCATCCCCTCTACTGCTTCCCCGGTGGCCTGATCAAGGCAGGGACCAGAATTTACTGCAGTTTGACTGCTGGTGGTGGCACCAGGGTCAAAAATGGCTTCTGGCTGGTAGTCACATCTGAAGCTGGTTTCACAACCGGTTCAACCGGCACTGTGAAAGTTTTGGCCACCAGCATAGCCTCCCACCAGGAGAACCTCTCTGCCCATTTATCATCTAGCTGTTTCAAATCATCAGCTGAAGGTCTGCTACTGGAAGATTTCTTTCTGCTGGCAGAGGGCTTGGGAGACTCACTACGTTTCGTCTTCTTGGTAGTCGTAGGGGTTGACTGAGGCTGTGAAGCCTGGACCTTCTCTACCTTACCAAGCACACTCACATGTGCAGGGTCCACGAGAGTGGGAGCAGAGGACGCAGTCGCCTTCTTGTCTTTTTGCTATCTGTAAGTGGGTGTTGATAACTGCTGAATCTGTTCAGGGGTAAACCCCTTACAGACAACACATTCCTTCTTGAGGACGCAAGGGTCGTCACCCATCCCCTTATCTCGACAATGTGCACACTTGGAGTGGGAGTCAAACCCAGCCATAGCGTGACCGCATGAACCTTGTCTTTGTCCTGGGGAAGACATAGTCATAGATAATACTGTAGAACTTCTTAAACGTTGAAATAAAATGGAAGTATTTGGGGTGGAATAAAAAATTTGCTTGTCCTGAAAACACGTCTTCACTCTCCACGCGCCAAACAAAAAAGATGCTATGACGGCATGATGTCTAGACAGGAAGAGGAAGTTCGATGCGCCACCTGGCGAATGCACTCTCCTGGCCAGTCCTTCCGGATTATACAGGATGTCTTTTTCTGACGTTTGGCAGGACCGGTCGCGCCGACCGGTAAAGCAATTGTCTATTGGATAGGATGTATTAACACAATAAAACACATCTTTCAAATTGTGCCAAACGAAAAAGATGCTATGACGTCACGTCCCTCTGGCGAGTGAAGCAGGAACTAGGCCACCTAGCGATTGGATTGCAGTATACCGGTCCTGCTGGAGGTGAAACTCAGGACGTCTTTTTCTGGCGTTTGACGGGACCGGCTGGCGCCAGAGTATAGCTATCGTCTGTTAGGTAAGGTGTATTAACACAATAAAAATTTAATTTACTTATTGAATTTGCAATTTTATTGTGTTAATGTATCCTATCAAATGGACAATTGCTGAATAACTACCGCTTGGTCGGCGGGTCAGTTACTAGGGACTTAAGTGAACTCATAAACAAAACAAATTTTCTCCAGGCCTGGGTTGACCTTAAGGTCAGGAAACACTCTAAGGCCAAGATTGGTTACCAGCAGCCAGGTACCTGGGGCTGTACCGACGTTGCCCCCCTGTTTTTACAGACCTGCTCTGAGGTAGAAGAGAGGGATGAGTTCAGTCATTCAGTTAAAGACTGAAGCGGATGAAATTCGAAAGGACATAATTTATGCCAGATAGACAAAAAATAGTTGACGTGCAGCATTTTTGCAAATCCAGACCATCTTTCAGAAGGACTGAGTCATGGTGAAGCCCCACCTTGAAAAATATAACTTAAACTGCTAGTCATATGACCATACAAATTAATGCATTGTGCAAGATGACCTGTCTTGTCTGCTTCCTCTCTTCATGGAGGAAAGAAGGACTTATATTTGTTCACATCCTCTCTTCATGGAGGAAAGAAGGGCTTCTATTTGTCCGCCATTTTGTGGGACAGCGAACAAGCAAGATCATTGTCTATCAATTCTGCACTGATAATCCACTAGTAAAGCACGCTCAGCTAGTCATAATACATGTAAATGCATTGTACAAGATGGGTCATGTCTTGTCTGCCTCGGCTCTTCATTGAGGAAAGAAGGACATCTATTTGTCCACCATTTTGTGGGACAGCAAACAAGCATTGTCTAATCTTGTGGAGTGTTTTTTTTTAGGTCACTTTACCATACAGGTTTCTTCAGGACTTTTTATATCCACAACGGATAAACAGAAAAAACTGTTGCCACGGCAACACTAGCTGCCTGATATTGCTGAAAAAGCTAACCAGATCCTATTCATGCAGGGGTTTGGAATGCAAAAAATCCACAGAAATATAAGTCAAAGAAACAGAAAAAAAGTGTTGCCATGGCAACACTTGTTGCAAGGTGTTACCAAAAAACTAATCAGCTGAAATCAATGCAAGGGTTTGGAATGCAAAGATACCCGAGAAAATTTTTTAAGCCCACGAAACATAAAAAAGTGTTGCCATGGCAACACTTGTTGCCAGATGTTGCCGAAAAACTAATCAGCTCCAATCTGTGCGGGGTATGGAAAACAAGGAACCCATAAAAATATTTGTAAGTCAAAAAAATGAAAAAAGTGTTGCCATGGCAACACTTGTTGCCAGGTGTTGCCCAAAAGCTAATCAGCTGCAGTCTGTGCAGGGGTATGGAAAGCAAAGAACCCATAAAAATATTTACAAGTCCAAGAAACAAACAAAAAAAGTGTTGCCACGGCAACACTTGTTGCCAGGCGTTGCCGAAAAACTAATCAGCTGAAATCAATGCAAGGATTTGGAATGCAAAGATACCCGAGAAAAAGTTTTAAGCCCAAGAAACATAAAAAAGTGTTGCCAGGTGTTGCCCAAAAGCTAATCAGCTGCAGTCTGTGCAGGGGTATGGAAAGCAAAGAACCCATAAAAATATTTACAAGTCCAAGAAACAAACAAAAAAAGTGTTGCCACGGCAACACTTGTTGCCAGGCGTTGCCGAAAAACTAATCAGCTGAAATCAATGCAAGGATTTGGAATGCAAAGATACCCGAGAAAAAGTTTTAAGCCCAAGAAACATAAAAAAGTGTTGCCAGGTGTTGCCGAAAAACTAATCAGCTCCAATCTGTGCAGTGGTATGGAAAGCAAAGAACCCATAAAAATATTATAAGTCCAAGAAACAGAAAACAGTGTTGACATGGCAACACTTGTTGCCAGTTATCATTAAAAAACTAATCAGCTCCAATCCATGCAGGGGTTTGGAATGCCAAGACCTCCCCAAAAGATATTAAAGCTCAAGAAACATGAAAAAGTGTTGCCATGGCAATTGTTGCTAGATATTGCCAAGAAAGCAATCTTATGCCATTAAACTTCCACACCAAATTTAGCTGCGACACATAAAATACTGTACCTGTAAATGAGCAGCAATGAAGGGTGATTAAGATGAAAAATAAAAATAATATCCATGTCCAGCAGGATGGATATAATAATTAAAATAAGTTGTAACCTTAAACTTACTTTTTTAACTTTCAGGTTTTTATGGTAACATTACAATAAAGATCCTGTTTTGGCCTAGACACATTTACATGTTTAATTTAAATGAAAACCTCTAACCGATCACTTTAATATTGCCAAAACATCACAGAAATTTGTCCTAACCTTAAACTGAATGTAAGTCAATGTAAATGTTAAGAGTTGAAGTTCATGTTAACCATGTAGACTCTGTTCAAGGCTACTTATAGCCAAAATTTAAATGTGCTTAAAATCTATTGCACATAATTTAAGATATTATCCAAAATTTTAAAAGAAAAGTAATTATAATTATACCATTACTGAGAGTTAAAGGTCACCTCAATGTAGTCTCAGGGCATTTCTGCAACATCAGTTACATGTACCTGTAAAATATAGATCAAATATGTCATGCCATTTTGGTATACTTTGTGGAATTATAGAAAAAGTTGAGCTCAGTAACATTCTTTTACACATGGGAGTTTAAGGTCACCTTAAAATAGGGCACACCTTCAGGACTAGATACATCAACATACCAAATTTAAATTAAATCTGTCATGCAAAATTGAAATACTCTCCAGAAATTGAAAAACTTAAATTCAATATAGTTATATTATCACTAGGAGTTTAAGGTCACCTTAAAGAGTGCCACCCCTTCATCAGTTACATCCACATACCAAATATGATTTGAATCTGTGAAGCCATCTTTAAGCTATTGCCCACAAATCGCAAAAGTAAAATTTAATATAAATGTGTTATAAATGGGAGTTTAAGGTCATCTTAAAATCGGGTACATGTCGATGACCAGCAACACCCACATGCCAAATTTGAATTTCATCCTACTTGCAATTTTTGACATATTTTCCAGAAATAAAGTGTGATGACGATGCTGGTCCTATAGGTGATCCATTACAGCTGAGTGACCCCAAACTATTACAACCTTAAACTCATAAGTTTCTAAACTATCAGCAATTTATTGTAACCATACATATAAATGCAAAACTTGAATGAAATTTCTTGAGTTACCTTCAGTATACGCTATGGAAAAGTGAACCAAGAGGAGAGTGCCCGTGAACAGGCACTGTGTAGCTGATTGAGTGTTTTTGATTTGTAAAGGTAATAATGAGAGGAAAGCATAATTATCAGGGAAACTGCTGTACAGAAGAACAGTAAATGGTAATTGAACAGCATGTTCAAAAGAAATTCTGAAGCTGACAGAAGACAGAAGTAGGTTAAAACATATTTAAAGAAATACTGCAAATGCAGTATCCTCGTATGACCTTAAAGAAGGGGTCCAAGGTCAAATCCAACCACACAAAAACATTCCCAGCCCATGATTTCCTATAGGACGGTTTACCATCCCAAACCTCTAGAACCAATAATAAGCGAGTTATAGGCACTTTTAAGTTTCGCTATCTTTGTTTGACCTTGAAGGAGGGGTCCAAGGTCAAATTCGACAACACCAAATGATTCCCAGTCCATGATTTCCTGTAGGTTGGTTTACCATCCCAAACCTGTAGGGCCATTAATAAGCGAGTTATAAGCAATTTTAAGTTTGGCTATCCTCAACTGACCTTGAAGGAGGGGTCCAAAGTCAAATCTGATCACACCAAAAGAATCCCAGCAAATGATCTCCTATATGTTGGTTTACCATCCCAAACCTCTAAGACCAATAATAAGCGAGTTATAAGTACTTTTAAGTTTGGCTATCCTCGTTTGACCTTGAAGAAGGGGTCCAAGGTCAAATCAGACCACATCAACAGATTCCTAGCCCATGATTTCCTATATGTCTGTTTACCATCCCAAACCTCTTGAGGACCAATAATAAGTGAGTTATAAGCACTTTTAAGTTTGGCTATCCTCGTTTGACCTTGAAGGAGGGGTCAAAGGTCAAATCTGACCACACCAAAAGATTCCCAGCCCATGATTTCCTACAGGTTGGTTTACCATCCCAAACCTCTAGGACCAATAATAAGGGAGATACAAGCACTTTTCATGACTGACAAAGAAACACCTGTGGTGGCCATCTTGTTTTTCAAAATGAGGCCAAAAATATTCCCAGTCAAGATTTTATAATGTGAACATATCCTGCGAATTTGAGATCTCTACCTATAATACCCTTTGCTCTAGAGGGCCAACAAAAGTCCTTGTTTAAAGTCGAATAAACGTCCCTGGCGGCCATCTTGTTTTTCAAAATGAGGCCAAAAATATTCCCAGGCAACATTTTACGGTTATTAATATATTTTGGAAACTTGAGAAGGCTAGCTATAATATTTTTTCATTAGAGCGGTAATGGTGAAATCTCTCTACACACTGTGGCTATCCAGTCGATACAATGATTTACTCAATAGTGAGAACCTGAAAATGGAAAATTTAATAAGTAAATTAAATTTTTATAAGTTAATATCTTACCTAGTGGACAGATGCATTTGTCCGGCGCGCTGCCGGTCCCGCCAAACGTTAGAAAAAAACGCCTCGAGCTGGGCTCTGGCCCGGACCGGTAGTGTCCTGTTTACTCGCCAGGTGGCTGTATAGCCTCCCTGCCGGTGCACTGCGCGTGCGCGCGCATGCGTACTTCCTCCTTTTGTTTGCACCCTGTTTGAGTCCACTGGGAATGTTTGTTGCGGGGAAGGCAGGGTGGGAATCCCTCTGTCCACTAGGTAAGATATTAACTTATAAAAATTTAATTTACTTATTAAATTTTCCATTTTATTGCGTTAATATATCTTACCTAGTGGACAGATGCAGAATAACTACCCATTGGATGGAGGGCAGCTAAACTCAACAGGGACTCTTGTCAGAACTCTGGGCCTCCGGCCCAAGGGTTAGGGATTCTTCCCATACCCTACACCATAGTTGGTCCCCCCCTCTTTTTTTTGTCTCCCGAGCCACCTGGGCTAGGACTATAGGAGAGAGGAGGTAAGAGTTCAGTCCCAAGGATTCCGGAGGAAGCAGAACAGGATAAAATAGAAATAACCCATACCCCACACCAGCCCTTCCGGTTGAGAACTGCGTGCTGGGGTTTCAAAACATGATAACTAAAAAAGAAGGAGCCAACTAAAACAACCCACTACTCCTTCTAAACGCTTTGCACTATATACAAGTTATCCTTTCAAGGATACCAGTTACTCGCGTATGTGCTGGGCTGCGACCACTGGTCCTAAATGGTACAGGTCAGCATCAGCCCATGCTACATCCTTCAAATAAAATTGGGTGAAGGTATTGTGCGACTTCCAGTGGCAGGCTGAGAGGATCTGGTCCAAAGACACACCTCCTTGAAAGGCCTTAGAAGCTGCAAAGGCCCGCACATCATGGGCTCTGACCTGATGCAATTGTTGTGCATCCTCATTGGACAATTGATAGCACATCAAGATGGTTTGTTTAATCCAAGAAGAAATCGTAGCAGGAGCGATGTCCTTATTGAAGTTCTTCTTGAAAGACACAAAGACCAACTGTTTGCCTGAACGGAGGTCTTTGGTCTTGTCCAGGTAATAACGCAAAGCCCGAACTGGACATAAGGTTCTATCCTCCTTGAGAGACTTATCCAACGTAGGGGCCAAGGCCGGAATAATTACCGGAGCTACTGAAGAAGGACCTTCTTTAGCCAACTGATTCTTGGACAAGAAACAAGGAGAAGGGAATAAAGAAACATTAGCCCAATCTTCCTGATGTCTAATGTTCCTGTGTACCCAGGCATGAATCTCACTCCTTCTTTTGCCCGAGCCCAAAGCCAGGAGAAACACCGTTTTGAAGGTAAGATGTTTCAGAGACGCCTTTCGAAGGGGTTCAAAGGGGGACTGGGTTAATTGATGCAAGACCAGAGACAGATTCCAGCTAGGGACTCCTCAAAGACCCTTGGGTTTATCTCTATGGAAACTGTCTAGCAAGCTGGTAAGGTTTTCGTCTTTACCAAAATTAACCTTGTCACATCCGATTTTGTCGGCTATAGCAGTTCTATATCCATCTATGGTGCTAGGTTGAAGATTTTTCTCCTTGAAAAGGAATAGGAGAAATTCCGCTACCTGATTTAAAGAAGGTGACCCGAAGTCCACCTTGTGTGACTCGCACCATTTGACAAATATGGACCACTTCGATTCATAGACGGCTCTGGTTGATTGTCTTTGAGGAGCCTCAATTCTCGTTGCCACTTCATCAGAGAATCCTTGTGCCTGTATGCTAGAGGCTCTAGGAGCCAGGCGTGGAGGTTGAGCCCTAGGAGATCTCTGTGGGGACACTGATTGAACGGTTGGGTCAGCAGGTTCTCCACGTTTGGAAGGGAGAGAGGAATCTGAACAGACATGCTGACCAGATCCCAGAACCAAGGCATGTTGGGCCACCCTGGAGCAATCAGGACCAACCTGTGAACTCCCTGATCTAGGATCTTGGATACCACCTTGCCCAAAAAAGAGACAGGAGGGAACGCGCAGGCATCCATATTCTCCCAATTCAGGCTGAGAGCATCTACTCTCCATGCCTGTGGATCGGGTACTGGGGACACAAACTTGGGTAGTTTGTGATTGTACCTTGTTGCAAAGAGATCCACTCGAGGAGTGTGCCACCTGGCACATAAGTGGTCGAAGACTTCCTGCAGGAGGGACCATTCTGTCTGAATAACCTGAGTGCTCCTGGACAATTTGTCTGCTATCACATTCAGCCTTCCCGGAATGTGCCTGGCCCTTAGAACTATCTGTCTGCGATTGCACCAGGAAAGCAGTCTCCAGAGGAGGGCACAAAGTGAGCCTGATCTCATACCCCCCTCCTTGTTGATGTATGGGACAACCGTTGTGTTGTCCGTGGCTATCAAAATGATCTGGCCCCAACACTGTTGCTCGAACTTCTTGAGGGCCAGAAGGACCGCTTTTAGCTCGAGAAAGTTTATGTGCAACTGGCTTTCTGAGTCCGACCAAACTCCTTTTGCCGTGTGGTCTCCTAAGTGTGCGCCCCAACCTTCGTTTGAGTCGTCGGTAAACAACTGCAGAGCATGTTGCAGAGGATGAAGAGGTTGGCCGCTGAGCACATTGTTTTCGTCCAGCCACCACTGCAGATGAGGGTATAGAGATCTGGGAAGAGGAATCTCCTTCTCTAGGACCTCTGGCACGTGCCAGTGATTCTTCAAGTGCCACTGAATCGGTCTCATGTGAAGGCGACCCGAAACCACCTGTTTCTCTGTGGCTGTCAACAAACCTATGAGAGACATGAACTCTCGGACCGAACAATGGCCTCTGTTCATTAGCATCTTTATTTTCTGAGTTAGGGTTTGCCACCTCTCCTGAGTCGGCTTCACTAGACCCCTGGAGAGGTCGAAATGATAACCGACAAAGTTGAACTCCTGTTGGGGAACAAGTTCCGACTTTTGCAAATTGACTAACCATCCCAACTGCTGACACAGAGCCATCAGGGTCTGGGTTTGGTTCACACAAGTCTCCCGACAGGGAGCTCGAAGCAACCAGTCGTCTAGGTACTGGTGGATCCTTATACCCCTGGACTGGGCCATCAATTTCACCTCCTTCACCACCTTTGTGAATTCCAAAGGAGCCGTCGCTAGGCCGAACGGCAGAGCCCTGAACTGGAAGGTTTGACCGTGCAGGTGAAACCTGAGATACTTCCTCGACCTTGGGTTGATGGGAATGTGGAAATAGGCATCGCTGAAATCCAGCGGTGTGACCCATTCGCCTTTTTGAAGGGATAGCCGAATGGTCTCCGGAGTTTCCATTTTGAAGGTTTCCGAGTGGAGGAAAAGATTGAGTTTGCTCAAATCCAAGATTGGACGCCATTTGTTGTTTGGTTTGGGAACTATGAACAGCCAGTTGTAAAAGGCCAGAGAAGCCCGAACCACTACTTTTTCTACGGCCTGTTTTGTAATCAGGGACTGCAACGCCTCCTTCAAAAACTTGTTTCTGCGAGGGTTGGCGTATCCGCTGATTATCAGAGGACACCTGGTCAATGGGGGCCTCATCTTGAAAGGGAGGTTGTAACCGTCCTTCAAGATGGAGACTACCCGAGGATTTGAACCCAGGCTGAGCCATGTTTCCCAAAACCTGCGCAACCTGCATCCTACAGGAGGATTTTCTGCAACACTGTGGACATTTGGTACATGAGGGACAGAACGACAAGGAGAGACAAAAGAAGCACTTTTGACATGTTTTATTTCTGTCTGACAAAGATCGTGACTTAGGCCTTTCTTTTGCGGCTGCCCGGGACCGACAACAATAGGAACAGGAATTACAGCAGTTCTTGAGTATACAGTCCTTGAAATGGTTTGAGAGCCGATGTTTTGACCCACTATTTTTGGAATTATTTGGTTGCGTGGGTTTGTACAATGATTGTCATTTATAATTTTTGCCACCCCGGGCATACTTGGAAAAACGGTGGTTAGTAGAACCACGCCCACGGCCACGACCTCGTGACCCAAACTGTCGCCAAGGTTGTTGAGGAGCAGATGACGGCTGAACCATGGTCTTAGCCTCCTTCTTCTCATACGGTTTATAGCGATACTTGGTCTTCTGTTGGTGCTGGGGACCAACTCGAGACTGGACCGACACATGTTGCGTCTCAAACTTGTTGATATCTTGTTCCGCGACATTCAAGGCCGCGTCGGGAAATAACCCATATCCAAAAAGAGCAGCATTTCTCAGTTCATTCCAAGTGTCCATCTTCATACCCGGACGAACATGATCTAAATAAGAGTCCCGACGCATCAGGATGAAGTTCCCCAGCTGCACAAAAAGGCTATCAGCCAGGTGCTGTAGAGCTGTCCCAAGAGAGACGGATACATTCTGGTGGAAAGCACATAAATCCCTTAACTCCTTAAGTGCTTCAGACACCTCCTTGGCTGACTTGCCCTTACTGAGATGAGTCTGTAGGAAAGTTATGTGATGTGCCATCTGATCTTGAATCTTGCTAGTGCATCTGCTGAAACCAGCTGCATGGTTCACTGTGTAAGTACCCTCTCGGGCGCACCTTTCCCATCTGCGTAATACTTCTTGCGATATGGGACGAGACACGGGACCTGTTGCGAGATATGCAGCTGGTTTGACAATTCTTGAGAAATGAGCATTTAGTTTCGCCTCAGAACCATGCCAGTTGAACAGCTTTCTACCTGGTCGCTGGGGATCATCTGTCTTTAACTTATGCATGGGATACCATTTATCCTGTGGTTTAGGGGTGCGTATGAATTGGTCAGTATGCAAACCACCTGCTTCTTGACTTCGGGAAGGGTAACCCTCAGCTACCGTCAGATTAATCCTCTCCAGCTTCTGACAGAGCCAATCGTCTGCTGGCATGGCTACTGACACCTTTGAACTTGTTTTAGGATTTTTTCCACGCCACGGATTGTTGGACTTATCCGGGTCACTGTACTCTAACTCAAAGTCTGGGATAAAGTTCCAGCCCATAAAGGCCCTGATGGAACGAACCGTTTCCCTGTAACTCATTTCTTCATTTTTTTTTGGTTTATCAGTGTCTGATTCAGAAAGTTCACCATCCTCGCTATCCAAAACATCTGGTGATGTATGATCCCTATCCAAAACATCTGTTGATGTATGATCCCCAAAGAGTGGTTCATCTGAAGCCACAGGCAAGACATCTGTTAAGGGGTGTTCAACATTGGACATATCATCTGAGCCACCAGCAGAAGCAAGGTTTCTCATAAACGGCTCCCCAGCCGGTGCAGCCGGTTCCGGACCGGTAAAAGATCCATCCACAACCGGAACCGGTTCCTTGGGTATAAAAGTGTCAGTTTGGTGTGCCCTGACCGGACCGGTCATCTCCCCAACCGGTTTTGTTTTGGAAGATTTATGATGAGAAGACTTGTGTTTCTTCTTTGAATCTTTCTTGCCATCTGATCCTGTAATAGCCTGTACTGCCGGAAACCGCACCGGACCGGTGGTTCGGGCAGAGGCAGGATCTATGAATGGCTGATCAGAAACCGGTGGGTTTGAAACCTGAACCGGTACTTTGGGGGTAGCAAATATATTGCCTCTTGATAAGAGTGCTTCAAAACGAGAGAATTTCTCGTCTAACTGGTCACTTAATTTGTCAAAATCTTTTTTGGAAACAAAATCTGAAGAACTCACATTATCGCTACCCCCAGGGAGGTGCTGCGCATGCGCACTGTCATCTTCGGAAATCGTCTGCTGAGCATGCGCAGTACTAGCTGGCTGTTGAGAAGAATTAACTGGAGACAGCACAGTTACATCTCGTGGTGATACTAGCAAACCTGCTTTTTTGTCCTTGCGAATCTGATATTGTGGAGTGGCCAGCATCTCACGTTGAATTGCTGTAAAATTGTCACAAATCTTGCAAATCGCATCTCCCACAATGCAGGGATCTTTACCCAGACCTTTGTCTCGACAACGAGCACACTTCTCATGCATGTCAAATCCAGCCATCTTATGGCCGCACGATCCCCGCCTTTGTCCTGGTGAATCCATAGTTATTAAACAACACTTCTACACAAAGAATTTATCAAAATATATCCTGTAACAGATATAAAATAAAATAAAAGTTTCTCCAAAAAACAGACGACCTCTCGTCTTCGCGCCAAACAAAAGGAGGAAGTACGCATGCGCGCGCACGCGCAGTGCACTGGCAGGGAGGCTATACAGCCACCTGGCGAGTAAACAGGACACTACCGGTCCGGGCCAGAGCCCAGCTCGAGGCGTTTTTTCCTAACGTTTGGCGGGACCGGCAGCGCGCCGGACAAATGCATCTGTCCACTAGGTAAGATATATTAACGCAATAAAATAGCTATTGCTCAGTTGTGCCATGAGCTACAGGTCTGTAATTTCACTATGTTATAGCTGACCCAAAAGTAGCTGAATAACGTATTTACACAAATTTCTGTAAATGCAATAGTTTTCAAGTTATAAGTGATTTATTCAACATTGATAACCTCAAAGTAGCTATTACTCAGCTATGCCATAAGCTACAGGTCTGAAATTTTACTATGTTATAGCTGACCCCAAAATAGGTGAATAACATATTAAACAAAATACTCTAAATGCAATAGTTTTCAAGTTATAAGTGATTTACTCAACAGTGATAACCTAAAAGTAGCTATTACTCGGCTATGCCATGAGCTACATGTCTGAAATTTTACTATGTTATAGCTGACCCAAAAGTAGGTGAATAACATATTTAAAAGAAATTCTCTAAATGCAATAGTTTTCAAGTTACAAGTGATTTTACTCATGATGGTAGTTACTGAAAAGCCCAAAAGTAGCTATTACTCACTTAGCTATTGAGACAGACACACAAGTTACTCACCATGTTGTAGCTATGAAAAAAGTAGCTGAATAACATATTTTAACAAAATGCTCTAAATGCAACACTTTTCAAGATATAAGTGATTTAGTGCATGATTTCATGAATTTTAATGCATTAAAAATTATTAAAAAAATTTATTAAAAAAAAAATAAGACAGATCCAGGTCTCATACTCACACAAGAGAATCTACCTCTGGCCTAGTACATATATCCAAGATATGAGAGAAATCCCTGCAATAGTCACTGAGAAAATTGTGATAAAGTGTTGAAATGTTCACACTTTTGGTGGGGGTACCTCCCTTGTAATGTCTCTATCAAACAGACGAACAGACAGATTCGCATGCCTTGAACAATTTTTCATCCTCGATAGATAAGGTATCTTTAAAAAAAAAACAGCATGTCTCTAGGCCTTGTAGTTTTGGAGAAGAAGTTGTTCACGCGGATGTGTACGCGGATGCGTACGCCGATGCGTATGCCCACGCCGCAGAGTGACGACATAAAAACTTAAACTCAACATAATTATTTTATACATGGGAGTTTAAGGCCACCTTAAAATAGGACACACCTTCAATACTAGTTACAACCACATGCTAAATTTGAATTGAATCAATCAACCAATTTTCGAGATACTGTCTGGAAAATGAAAAACTTAAAATCAATATAAGTATGTTACTAGTGGGATTTTAAGGTCACCTCAAAACAGGGCACACCTTGAGTACCAGTTACATCCACATGCCAAATTTGAATTTCATCCCTCATGCCATTTTTGAGTTACTGTCTGGAAAGGAAGTGTGATAACAACACTGACAATGTGTAAGGTCACTTTAATGTGTGACACTTACCTGTGGCCAGTTACATATACATGCAAAACTTGAATGAAATTTCTTGAGTTACCTTCAGTATACTCTATGGAAAAGTAAAAAAAAACTTCAGACTCAATATAATTCTTTTATACATGGGAGTTTAAGGCCACCTTAAAATAGGACACACCATCAATACCAGTTACAACCACATGCCATATCTGAATTGAATCCATCAACAAATGGAAACTGAAAAACTTAAAATCAATATAAGTATGTTACTAGTGGGAGTTTAAGGTCACCTTAAAATAGGGCACACCTTGAAAACCAGTTACAACCACATGCCAAATTTGAATTGAATTCATCAACCCATTTTTGAGATACTGTCTGGAAACGGAAAACCTTAATCTTGATATAAATATGTTACTACTGGGAGTTTAAGATCACCTTAAAATAGGGCACATCTTAAGGACCAATTACATGCACATGCCAAATCTGAAGTTAATCCATCATGCTATTTTTGAGATACACTCTGAAAATAAAGTGTGGCAACGATGCTGACCATATTTGTCTTCCAACATAGCTGCTAGTGACATCAAGGTAATGCAACCTTAAGTTTATCAAATATCAGGAATTTACTATAACCTTAAAAAAGAGATTTTTTCTTGTGTAGACAGATGTATGTGATGAATATCAAAGATTAAAGTCTTAATTAGTACATCAAATATCTTTCAAACACCAAAAATTGTCCCAACCTTAAACTCAAAATTAGTTTGCAGATGTGAGGGAGTTTAAGGGAATCTTTTCCTGTAGCTTTTCTTCACGGTTTGTTACATCCACAACTTGAAAGATGCTTAGAATTGCAGTGTTTGAAATACTGTTGAAAAATTGCCACACTTAAAGTGAATATAATTCTGTTATTACTGGGAGTTTAAGGTCACCTTATTGAAATGCACTTACCTGTGGCCAGTTACATATACATGCAAAATTTTAATGAAATTTCTCAAGTTATTTCCAGTATACTCTATTGAAAAATAATGTAAACTCAATATAACCTTTTAATACATGAGAGTTTAAGGTCACCTTAAAGTAGGGCACACCTTGAAAACAAGCACATGCCAAATTTGAATTGAACCCATCAACAAATTTTTGAGATACCGTGCGGAAACAAAAAAACCTTCAAATCAATATAAGTATCTTACTACTGTGAGGTTAAGGTCACCTTAAATAGGGCACACCTTGAGGAAAAGTTTCATCAATATGCCAAATTGGAATTTAATTCATCAAGACATTTTGGAGATACTCTCTGGAAAGTAAGTGTGAAGAATACTCTGACCATGTACGTCTTCCATCAAACCTGTTAGTGACACAAATTAATCCAACCTTAAACTCATTAGTTTATAAGATATCAGCAACTTACTATAACCTTACAAAAGAGACCATTTTTGGTGGATATATATGAACATGATGAATATCGATGCAAAAAGTCCTAATTAGCATATAAAATATCTTCCAAACACCAAAAATATTGCCCAACCTTAAACTCAAAGTTTATTTGCACTGCTGTATGTTAGCGAGTTTAAGGTAATCTTTTCTTGAAAGTTCTGTTCAAGGTTTGTTACACCCACAACTGAAACGCCTAGAATTGCACAATATTTGAAATATTGTTCAAAAGTTAGCAAACTTAAAGTGAAATAATTATCTTATTAATGGGAGTTTAAGGTCACCTTATTGTGTGGTACTTACCTATGGCCAGTTATATATAATTGCAAAAGTTGAATGAAATTTCTGAAGCTACTTTCAGTATACTCCATGGAGAAAGAAAAAAAACATAAACTCAACATAAATTTTTTATATAAGGGAGTTTAAGGTCACCTTAAATTAAGACACACCTTCAAAACTAGTTACAACCACATGCCAAATTTAAATTGAATCCATCAAGCCATTTTTGAGATATTCTCCGGAAACGAAAAAAACTTAAATTGAGTTTAAGTATTTTATTAGTGGGAGTTTAAGGTCACAAAACTATACAGCACACCCCCAGGACAATTTACATCCACATGCCAAATCTGAATTAAATCTGACAAGCCATTTTTGAGATACTGTCCGGAATACTAATTGTGACGACCACAGACGACGCCACAAAATTGAATGACGAAGCGATCCCTATATGCCACTCAGCATAAATGCTGGTGACACAATAAACCTCCCGAAGAAAGGATGTCACTTTTATTTCGGCTTTTTATAATTTTTTATATATATATATATATGTCATGGTAGAAAGTCCAATCTGGTAGAATTTCAAATTCTACTGGAAGAAAATTCAATGGAGTTTCTACCAACATAAACTTGGTAGAAATTCCAATTGGAGTTTCTACTGGTAGAAAGTCGAATCTAGGAGATTTGGGTATTGCTCGGGTGTCCAAAATTTAATTATCTTGTTTAATATTCTAATCTCAGATATTTAGGTATTGCTCTGTGTACCAGAATGTAATCTTTGTAGAAACACCACATAAGCTTGAAAGAAAGTCCAACTAAAACACAAACAGTGGGCCTTCTGTCCATATAAATCTGTCATCTAAGCAAGGTGTAACTTTCATAAATAAAGAAAACGCATATTACAGAAACTATTTTACTGTAACACAGATTTGATATAGACATGACGGAAACTGAAATTTTTAGTCAATTTTTATTTCAAGAATTTTACAATCAGCATCAACTCCCATCACCATTTTTCAAGGGCAGTACAGTCTTATTTTGACCGATGCTTCTGCAGCAACATTTTTTGTCACAACTGCCCAGTTGTTGGTCTCAGCATGTAAAGCTTGCAGTACTGTCTCCTCATCCAGATTTTGAGCAGTTGAACGAAGTTTATTAGATTTCGGACCTTAGGGCAATACCCAAATCTCCTCCATTGGACTTTCTACCAGTAGAAACTCAAATTGGACTTTCTACCAAGTTTATGTTGGTCAAAACTCCAATTGGACTTTCTACAGGTAGGCAAGTTCCCTAGTTTGTCAACAATGGCTGATCTGTAGCCATCAATGGTACTTGGCTGTAACTTCCTGACTTGAAACAAGTATAGTAGGAAGTCAGCTATTGACTTTACAGGGGGTGCCCTGAAGTCCACCTGATTTGTGAGGCACCACTTTGTAAAAATGGCCCACTTTGCCTCCTAGACTAATCTGGTTGATCCTCTTTGAGCAGCCTCAATTCTGAACACTGCCTCAGGGAAAAGCCTGTTCCTTGATAGCGGAGGCTCTATGAGCCAAGCATGTAGGTTTAGGTTTGGCAGATTCCTGTGAGAAGTCTGATTGAAGGGCTGAGTTAACAGATTCGGCAGATTGGGCAGAAAAAGAGGGGTCTGACTGGACATGGTCCCTAGGTCCCAGAACCAAGGCATATATGGCCACCCTGGGACAATCAGAATGATCCTGTTGCATGGGTGGTCCTGCAACTTCTACACCACATTGCCCAAGATAGCTGTCGGTGGGAAGGCATACGCATCCAGATCCTCCCATGGTAGGCTGAGGGCGTCCACTGCCCAAGCCAGGGGATCCAGTATCAGTGACATAAAATGAGGTAACTTGTTCTTGAACCTTGATGCAAAAACATCTATTTGGGGCCGGTGCCACTGGCATATTGTCTGGAAGACCTCTGGAAGGAGAGACCACTCTGTTTGGATGGTCTGGCCTAGCCTGGAATGTGTCAGACTCTGAGAGTAACCTGTCTTCTGCAGCACCAGTTCAGGATCCTCCATAGAAGAGCACAAAGTGAACCCAACCTCATGCCTCCTTCCTTGTTAATGTAGGACACCACTGTGGTGTTGTCGGTTGCTACAAGAACTATATTGTCTGAGCAGAGGTCTTGGAACTCTTTCTGGGCCAAAAAGATCGCTTTTAGTTCCAGATAATTTATATGCAGCTTGGGGATGGAAATGACCTTTTCTAGTGATTCCAGTACCCTCCAGCTGTTTTTGAGAAGCCACTGTATGGGTCTTATGTGTAGTCAGCTGAGATAAACTTACTTTTCTGTTGCTGTTAGCAGATCTATAAGGGACATGAATAGCCGGACCGGACAAGACAGGCCGGGATAGAAGTGCCAGTATTTTTGTTGAAGGTTCTGCCACTGGTCCAGTGTCGGTCGGACCCGACCACACTTGAGGTCCAACTGGTAACCTACAAAGTTGAAGATTTGTTTAGGTTCCAGCTCTGATTCCTTGAAGTTCACGATCCAGCCCAGTTTCTGACAAATCTCTTTCTAGTTCCGGAGTATGTTGGAGACAAATATGGTGGGATCTGGCTCTCACCAACCAGTCGTTTAGGTTTTGTTGGATCTTTATACCCTTGTGCATGACCATCAGTTTCACCTCCTTGGCAATTATAGTGAACACCATGGGAGCTGTGGACAGTCCGAATGGCAGTGCCTTGAACTGATATGACTGACCCTGGATGTGAAATTGGTATGTCGTCAAAGGTGTCCTTGAAATCTATTGAGGTAATCCACTCTCCTTGTTGGAGGGATGTCTTGAAGGTTTCTGATGTCTCCATTTTGAATTTTTTGGCCTTGAGGAATTGATTCAGATTGCTCAGGTCTAGAATAGGGCTCCACCTGTTGTTGGGTTTTGGGACCAAGAAAAGTCGGTTGAAAAATCACAGAGATTTTTGATTTTGGATCAGCTCTACTGCATTTTTGGGCATAAGCTGATGCAATGCCTCCAGCAGGTAGAGGTTCCTGTGGGGATTGGCATAATAGCTTATGACACTCGGTGACCTTGTCAAGTTGGGCCAGAGCCAAAAGGGGAGGATATAGCCTTGTTTCTTGAAACTTTCGGACTGGCCCCCAGATTTTCCCAAGCTTTCCAAAAATGTTGTAGTCTTGCCCCCACAGACAGATCTCTTGCAACAGCTGGGACATTGGATACAAGCCTGACAAAAGACAACTGATCGACACAGGAAACATCTTTCACATATTTTAATTCTGTTTTGTGGCAATTTACAATAATGGGACTTATATATCTTTCCTTTGCGAATGCCCTTTTGCAAAAAGTACACGACTTACAATAGAACAATTTACAACTGAAGTCTGTGAGTTCATTGTTTTTACGAGAGTCTCTGGTAACTGAACATAATTTACATTTTCTTGGCTCCCGACCAGCAGTCCTGTCTTCAGCACATTTACACAGTAATTGTCATTTTACGACTGCTGGCCCTTGGCCGGTCGGGATGAATACTGAGATGATCTCCCTTTACTCTTCTTGCCCTGTCCATGGGTGTTGATGTTTTTCCAGGCAGGTCTGACAGATATCTTACTGTCTGACTTTCTATCTGAATGTATGTAAGGTTGATAACTGGCATAACTGGCAATATCCTCTGATAGCCGTCATAACTGGCAATATCCTCTTACGCCTGTTTAATCACACTGTCTGGGAACAGGGTGGCCAACTGTAAGGGAGCAGTTAGTGCAGATAAGGTGTCAGGCTTGATTCCAGACTTCAAGTGTGACAAGAGTCCCTTCTAATTAATGTCAGGTTTGCCATACTCACAAAGACAAAATTGCTTAAGTTTTCCATTGACTTGGCCATGGCTTGATAGATATTAGCAATAAAATCCATTAAAACTCTGGAAGCAGACTTGCCTTTGCTTTCTCTCCGGATTGCCTTGAGCTGTGTCTGCATGTTCTGCTGTACCTTGACCAGGCATCAGTTGAAACTGGCAGCCTGGTTACAAATCACTGAAGCTTCCCTTGCAGGCTTTTCCCACTTGCGTAGACTTTTCTGAGAGATAGAATGTGACTTGGAGGGTTTGAGGTGATTCCTGCCTGTTTAGCAATCCTGAGATAAGTACTGTTCAGTCCCATTTTTGGTCGGAATACAGCCCGTACGACTTGTCTTGGGACTTCACTGGTCGCACAAACTATCTTTGAGGAGACCCCCGGCCTCAGAGCTGTGAGAGAGGTAGCCTTCAACCAAGGTTAGGTTAAGTTTGCTAAGTTTCCTGCACAGCCAATCATCTGTAGGAAGTTGAACCGATACTTTTCCTGGAGTCTCAAGTTTAGGAGCATCAAAAAGGCTGTCATCTGATGTGAGTCCATATCTGGGATGTGTCCAGCCATGTAGGACTGAATCCCCTTCCTGGTCTCTCTGTAAGTCTGTTCTTCAGATAGGGTTTGGTCCAGGTCGGTGACATCCTGGTTATCAGATAACTCGCCCTCCTTAACATAAATGTCTACTGGAGGCTGGTCAGACAAAATACTATCGAGTCCGAATCACTGTCCCTTCTGGTTGGGTCAATAGCACTCTTGCTGGTGGATTGTCTCTGTAAAACAGGATCATTACCAGTCGGTTCAGCAGCTCCTGGTCGGTCTATCTTCTGATGCTGGTCGGTCTCAGGTCAGTCAGAGTGAGATTTACTGGTAGACTGTTGCCTTGAAGCAGGGGGGTCGATACCAGACATATCAGCTGAAGTAGGTCGGTTGGCATGCTGAGAAGGCTGGTCGGCCGGCTTGATGAAAGGTTTGGTCCTGACAACAGTAGCTGGTAGGGTGCCTTGACCAACTTGGACGTAGAAGCCTTCTTTTGGACCACCTTCTTCTCAGCTGGTGCACTCAAACAAGGGGACTTAACAGTACCCTGGCCATCCACGACCCCCACTATCAACACATGTGCCGGGTCCACAAGGGTGGGACAGAGAGTGTCTGACGATGTAGGTTCTTTACTGGGGGTGGCAGTTTTTTTTATTCCCGCTTCTCTTTTTTAATCTTGTAAGATGGGGTTGAAGGTTGAGAACGTTCTGGAGTCAAAATATTACAAAAGTTACAGTCACTAGATTCAGGCTTCTCTACACAAGGGCCTGGGCCCTTACCTCTATCGTGACACCTTGCGCAGTAGATAAAGCGCAAGTAGTAAAATCACAAAAAAACTTACAGTTTCTTAAGCTCACAAAAATCTGTATGCACAGTATACACGCCAAATGAAAAAGATGCCATGACGTCATGCTGTCTAGACAGGAAGGAAATACGATGCACCACCTGGCTAATGCACAGTACTAGGCCAGCCCAGCCGGTGGAAACACAGGATGGATTTTTCTGTTGTTTGGCGGGTTGGTCTGTGCTGACAGGATTAGCAATTGTCCATTGGATAGGATGTATTAACGCAACAAAAGTATATGTTTACACTACCATACTTGTATATAAATCCACAGGTATGGAAATCAGGCCTTCTAGTTCATTAAACTTATGAAGTGGGAACACAATAGTAACCAAAGGCTTTCATGTAATTGCAGGATCAAAATTTAAACCTTCAGTAAGTTCATAATTTTGTTTGACAAAAATGATAAAATGAAAAATAAGCAATCAGTGCCCGTTAACAGGCTCTGAGTCAGCTGACTGTGTGTTTTGAGTTTCAGAGTAGAAGTGACAGAAGAAAAGGACACAAAAGTTGTGCCCTGGAAATGGTATTCAGAAGGAAAGTAACAAGGTAACTGTTAAGGTGTAAAAAGTACGTTAAAAACATATTTAAAGAAAATACTGCAAATGCAATAGTTTTTGAGTTACAACTGATTTACTCAACAGTGAGAACCTCAAAGTAGCTTTTGCTCAGCTTTGCAATCAGTTAATGGGCTTCAATTTTGATATGGTATAGCTCACGCAAAAGTATGTGAATAACATATTTAAAGAAATACTGTAAATGAAATAGTTTTCAAGTTACAACTAATTTACTCAACAGTGAGAACCTAAAAGTAGCTATTACTGAGCTATGCAAGTAGCTAGGTTTGCAATTACACTACTTTATAGCTGACCCAAAAGTAGGTTAATAACTTATTTAAACAAAATACTGTAAATGAAAGTTTTCAAGTTACAACTGATTAACTAAACATGAAAATCCAAAAGTAGCTCTTGCTCAGCTATGCCATGAGCTACAGGTCTGCAATTTCACTGTGTTATAGCTGACCCATAAGTATGTGAACAACATATTTTAACAGATTACTCTAAATGCAATAGTTTTCAAGTTACATCTGATTTACTCAACAGTAAGAAAACCTGAAAGTGGCTATTGCTCAGCTATGCCATGACATACAGGTCTGCAATTTCACTGTTATACCTGACCCAAAAGTACATGAAAAATATATTAAACAAAATACTCTAAATGAAATAGTTTTGAAGATACAAGCAATTTACACAACATGATAGCTTCAAAGTAGCTACTACTCGGCTATGCCATGAGCTACAGGTCTAAATTTTACTATGTTATAGCTGACTCAAAAGTAGCTGAATAACATATTTATACAAAATTCTCCGCAATAAAAGCAATACTTTTTGAGTTATAAGTGATTTTACTCATTATGAAAGGTACTGGAAAATCAGAAAGTAGCTATTACTCACTTAGCTATTAGAATAAAAACCTAAGTTACTCACTAAGTTGTAGCTATGGAAAAAGTAGCTGAATAACATATTTTAACAAATGTTCTAAATGCAATATTTTTCAAGTTATAAGTGATTTAGTGTATGATTTCATGAATTTTAATGCATTAAAAATTATTTTAAAAATTCATAAAAAATTAATTAAAAAAGATCCAGGCCGGATACTCACACAAGGGAATCTACTAGTGGCGTAGTACATACATACAAGATATGATAGAAATCCCTGCACTAGTCAATGAGAAAATAAGTGATTTAGTGCAAGATTTTATGAATTTAATTGCATTAAAATTTATTTAAAAAATTCCTAAAAAAAAAAATTAAGACAGATCCAGGTGTGATACTCACACAAGGGAATCTACCTGTGGCGTAGTACATAATTATACGCAAGATATGAGAGAAATCCCTGCAATAGTCTATAAGAAAATTGTGATAAAGTGTTGAAATTTTCACACTTTTGGTGGGGGTACCTCCCTTGTAATGGCTCTTGCAAACAGACGAACAGAGATTTGCATGCCTTGAACAATTTTTCATCCTCGATAGATAAGGTATCTTTTAAAAAAAAAACAGCATGTCTCTAGGCCTTGTAGTTTTGGAGAAGTTGTTCATGTGTACACCAACGCCGCAGAGTGACGAAGTCATAAGTCAGCTGACGTAGAAATCATGACTGTTGAAAGATTTATTAATGCACAATTGGTATCTATAAACAGCAGAAAGAGGTAGTAAGATATAAAGAAATGGGGTTTTATTCACAAAAAACATCTTAAGTATGACATCAACTAGCTCTTCAGACTCCAGATCTAGATTTTTAAGTCTCTTGTTCCTAGTTATTTAAGCTTTTAAGTAAGGCTGTGACTGGGTGGTCAGTATTCACAATTTGAGGAGAACTTAAGGACTTTCTGGTCCACTCGATAGTCATTAACTAGGACAATATTTTATATGGTTGCCAAGAAGTGACGTTTTTTAATGGCAAGAAAGCATGGCAACATGGCAAAGAGAATATTTTGTACTTTGGGGAGTTTCTTAAAATAATTCTCATTTTATAACAATATAAGAAGTTTTGCGTACCTTTCACAATGATTTCAATCCAAAAACACGGTTTTCAGAAACCACCACTGTGTTTATTGAGAGAAAAAATATGTGTACACTACGTTACACGAATACCGAATTTCAAGATAAGTTTTGGTAGCTCCACTCCCAGGGTGGATTTTTATCACTTGTCACTGCCTTACACTTACCAATGACTCTGATAAGATTACACTAAGAATAGTCTCTAACATTTTGAAGGTAAACAAATAGTATGGAGCGTATAATATATCTCTTATACTTTATAGGAAATTAAAAAACTTTACTTGAACTAAAGAAATATATGTCTTTTTATTATATTTTGAATTTTTTGTTATATTATCTTCTCTATTACCATGCAGTAAAACACACAACTCTAAACATGATTTTCTCTAATTGTATACAGTACTTTTGAAGCCAAATTTTGGATTTTAAATTACAAAATAGGATTCAGTCGAGTATTCGCTATTATTATATATATATAAAATTTACATTGCAATTATGAACTTTATTTTTCCGTAATTTAAAAAAAACAAACTAGAATAATGTTTTTGCTGACAAAAACGAAGCGGCCCTGATGAAAAAGAAGTCACCCATAAAAGATGTCAACATATGCATCATAAGCAATAGAAACTGTGAACTTTATTGCATTGTGTATGTTACTTGTCCCTATTTTCATCTTTAATGAGTGCGCACAATTAAAGTGAGGTCAGCTGAACAATACAATAGATGGAGATTAAAAACTCCATAATTTCACTGCAAGATGGCCATAACTTCATTCATATGGGGACTTTAAGGTGACCATAAAATAAGAATGTCCCTTTTCTCATCCTTTATAAGTGCATAAAGTTTAGCTCACGTCAGTTGAACAATAAGATAGCTGGAGGCTAAAACTTCCTTTTTCACTGTAAGGTGACCATAACTTCATTCATATTGCGACTTTAAGGTGACCATAATATGATGTCCCTTCAATATCAATATATGTTAGATATGGAAAAAGAAAGGAGCCAGATGGCTTTATTCAAATGTTATGACTTTAGGGGGGCCAAAATTATGTTCACAGTTTAAGGTCACCTTAAAGTCAGGATAACCCTTTGGTTTGCCATCCTTTATAAGTGTGCAAAGTTTAACTGAGGTCAGTCGAACAATAAGATACTTGGAGGCTGAAAACCCCCTTATTTCACTTTAAGGTGGCTACAACTCGATTCATACTGAGAGTTTAAGGTGACCATAAGTATTATTTTTATCTAGTTTAATACCAGTGATAATTTCGATATAAAAAAATGGAAAAAGAAAGGAGCCAGAGCATTTTATTCCAATCTGATGACTTTAAGCAGGCCAAATGTCCATTAACATTTTGAGTTTAAGGTCACCATAAAGTCAGGATATTCCTTTGGCAAATCTTAATATATGTGCCAAGTTTGGTTGAAAAAAGTGAAAAACTAAGTGAACTGGAGGGCTAAAACCCCCTTTTTTGACATTAAGGTGACCTTAAAATTGCAGATACAGGGCTAAAACTTCGGCATGTGAAAGATTATCAAAAAGTAGCTGAATAAGTTATTCCAACAAAACGCCGAAATCCTGACCGTTTTTGAGATACAGACCAAGTACCCATTTTTAAAAAATTTACGAAAATAAAACGCCTCCCATTCAGGCATCTATGGTCCAATTGATGAGAAAATCCTTTCCGACCTTGGAAATTTGGTCTAGAATGTACCTGATAAATTTTATAGCACAGGTGTGTGTGGTTTTTTTCCGAAACGCGATGACGAGGTGTTTTGGAGGTATGCTTAAGGTTACATTAAGTAAAGCTTAAGGTCTGCGCAAAGTATCTCAAAAATTTTTCCCGCCCCTATAGTTTTAAAGAAAGATAAGAAGGGAAGAAAAATTTGAAAGGCTAAGAAGTTATTCAAGGGAGACCATAATCTGGCGGCGGCGGCGGTGATCAGTCGAACTTCGGTGAAAACAAATAATACATGAAACTATGTGCAATGCACCAGCAATGGACTTGACTCAGTTTGGACATCAAATGTTATGCTAAAGTTTAACCGAAGT
Organism: Sabellastarte sp. h YS-2021; assembly: GCA_964017235.1. NCBI lineage: Eukaryota > Metazoa > Annelida > Polychaeta > Sabellida > Sabellidae > Sabellastarte > Sabellastarte sp. h YS-2021. The sequence continues at coordinate 44,349,351 of OZ024931.1, read as the reverse complement.
TGTGAAAAAACACTGGCTGTGAGACTATATATGGTAATTGTCATTGCAATACACACTGGCCCAGAAAAGGATTTTTATGAAAGACATTTCCACATTGCAGTGATGCTGTTATAGTGACAGCTAATGACTAGATACAAAAGTTAAATACTTATTACAATAATGCAAAGTTTAAAATTATTAACAAAACAAAAAACAAACAAACTTATCTTTGGAACGTGGGGTGTCTCTAGATCAAAGAACCCAAGCTTGTACTACGGAAGAGTATTAGTGCCAAGTAAAAAAAAAAAATTCAATTTAGTGAGATGGTATCTCAATTTTTGAGATACTAAGTCAATTTTTTGAGATATTATGTCAATTTTTTGAGATATTAAGTCAATTTTTCAAGATATTAAGTCAATTTTTTGAGATATTAAGTCAATTTTTCGAGATATGAAGTCAATGTTTCGAGATACTAAGTCAATTTTTCGAGATATTATGTCAATTTTTTGAGATATTAAGTCAATTTTTCGAGATACTACGTCAATTTCTTTAGATAGTTATCTCTATTTTTCGAGATATTAAGTCACTTTTTGAGATATTACGTCAATTTCTTGAGATATTAAGTCAATTTTTCGAGATATTAAGTCAATGTTTCGAGATACTAAGTCAATTTTTCGAGATATTATGTCAATTTTATGAGATATTAAGTCAATTTTTCGAGATACTAAGTCAATTTCTTTAGATAGTTCTCTCAATTTTTCGAGATATTAAGTCAATTTTTCGAGATATTATGTCAATTTTTTGAAATACTGAGTCAAATGACATTGACAATGTAATACAACTTCAAAGGCCTATGACATCACAATAGTGATGTCACAATTCAGTGTTGCTTTATATTATACAGTGTTATCAACCATGATAGTTGTATGTTTAACTTGATTATGTCATTGAAATATCATTGAGGGTTTTTTTAGCAGTGTGCTTTACACTTTTGTTTGAATTTTGAAATTAAACCTCACTGTCCTGTACAAAACAAAATTTAAATCAACTTTAGATTTATTATTATTAAATCTAAGAAAGCAAACAGGAGAAAGATATATAAAGGCTTTTAACAAAGCAGACAATAGAGTTTTCTTTATACCTTGACATGAAAATTTGAGCTGAAAATCACAGAAATTTAATCTTCAAAGGATAATCAAATCACAAACAGGAAAAGGACCGTTTTCCCTTTAGCCTTAGATATGTGACCAAAAATTATTAGACTGTCCCCTCATTATGTATTTTGACTGATTGCATGTCACACGTCTTTGCTGTAAATGTATTATTACAAATGCCAGTACTTACAACCATATAGCTTCCCACTCAACCCCATCACTGTACTGTAATTATCTCAAAATATTGATTGGTATCTCAAAAAATTGAAAATAAATATCTAAAAAAATTGACATAATATCTCGAAAAATTGACTTAATGTCTCAAGAAATTGACATAATATCTCGAAAAATTGACTTAATATCTCAAGAAATTGACTTAGTATCTTAAAAACTTGACTTAATATCTCAAAAAATTGAGATAACTATCTCAAGAAATAGACTTAGTATCTCGAAAAATTGAGATAACTATCACAAAAAAATGACTTAATATCTCAAAAAATGGACATAATATCTCAAAAAATTGAGATAACCATCTAAATACATTGACTTAGTATCTCAAAAAATTGACTTAATATCTCGAAAAATTGACTTAATATCTAAAAAATTTGACATAATATCTCAATATATTGACTTAATATCTCGAAAAATTGAGAGAACTATCTAAAGAAATTGACTTAGTATCTCGAAAAATTGACTTAATATCTCAAAAAATTGACATAATATCTCGAAAAATTGACTTAGTATCTCGAAATATTGAGATAACTATCTCAAGAAATTGACTTAGTATCTCAAAAAATTGACTTAATAATAACTATCTCAAGAAATCGACTTAGTATTTCAAAAAATTGACTTAATATCTCAAGAAATTGAGATAACCTTCTCAAAAAATTGACTAAGTATCTCGAAAAATTGACATAATATCTCAAAAAATTGAGATAACCATCTCAATACATTGACTTAGTATCTCGAAAAATTGACTTAATATCTCAAAAAAGTGACTTAATATCTAAAAAATTTGACATACTATCTAAATATATTGACTTAGTATCTTGAAAAATTGACTTAATATCTCGAAAAATTTACTTAATATTTCGAAAAATTGAGATAACCATCTCAAGAAATTGACTTAGTATCTCAAAAAATTGACTTAATATCTCAAAAAATTGAGAGAACTATCTCAAGAAATTGAGTTAGTATCTCGAAAAATTGACTTAATATCTCGAAAAATTGACTTAATATCTCAAAAAATTGAGATAACTATCTCAAAAAATTGACTTAATATCTCAAAAAAATCGAGATAACTATCTCAAAACAAGAGGAGAGTGCCCGTGAACGGGCACTGTGTCAGCTGCCTGAGTGTTTTTGATTTGTGAAGGTGATAATGAGAGGAAAGCATAATTATCAGGGAAAGTGCTGTACAGAAGTACAGTAAATGGTAATTGAACAGCATGCTCGAAAGAAATTCCGAAGCTGACAGGACAACAAGGTTGTGCCCTGCAAATGGTATTATAAAGGAAAGTAACAAGATAACTGTTTAAGTGTAAAAAGTAGGTTAAAACATATTTAAAGAAATACTGCAAATGCAATATCCTCATTCAACCTTGAAGAAGGGGTCCAAGGTCAAATCCAACCACATAAAAACATTCCCAGCCCATGAATTCCTATAGGTTCGTTTACCATCCCAAACCTCTAGGACCAATAATAAGTGAGTTATAAGCACTTTTAAGTTTGGCTGTCCTCATTTGACCTTGAAAGAGGGGTCCAAGGTCAAATCAGACCACACCAATAGAGTCCCAGCCAATGATTTCCTATAGGTTTGTTTACCATCCCAAACTTCTAGGACCATAATAAGTGAGCTATAAGCACTTTTAAGTTTGGCTATCCTCGTTTGACCTTGAAGGTGGGGTCCAAGGTCAAATCCGACCACACCAAAAGATTCCCAGCCCATGATTTTCTATAGGTTGGTTTTCCATTCCAAACCTCTAGGACCAATAATAAACGAGATATAAGCACTTTTACGTTTGGCTTTCCTTGTTTGACCTTGAATGAGGGGTCCAAGGTCAAATCGGACCACATCAACAGATTCCCAGCCCATGATTTCCTGTATGTCTGTTTACCATCCCAAACCTCTAGGACCAATAATAAGCAAGTTATAAGCACTTTTAAGTTTGGCTATCCTTTTTTGACCTTGAAGAAGGGGTCAAAGGTGAAATCTGACCACACCAGAAGATTCCCAGCCAATGATTTCCTATAGGTTGGTTTACCATCCCAAACCTCTAGGACCAACTAGACTAAGGACGCATCTGTGGCCAGATGCTGGATGTATCCACCGACAAAGGCCAACTAACATAGTTTAGAAGATAAACAGCATTTTTCGTTAATAAGCAAGCTGAAAGCACTTTTAAGTTTGGCTCTAGGACCAATAAAAGGGAGATATAAGCACTTTTCATGACTGACAAAGAAATGCCCTTGGCGGCCATCTTGTTTTTCAAAATGAGGCCAAAAACATTCCCAGTCAAGATTTTATAATGAGGAACATATCCTGTGAATTTGATATCTCTACAACAAAAGTCCTTGTTTAAAGTCGAATAAACATCCCTGGCAGCCATCTTGTTTTTCAAAATGAGGCCAAAAATATTCCCAGGCAACATTTTGTGGTTATTAATATATCCTGTAAAATTGAGAAGGCTAGCTATAATATTTTTTTCGACAGAGCGGTAATGGTGAAATCTCTCGACATATTGCAGCTATCCGGTGGAAACAATGATTTACTTAACAGTGAGAACCTGAAAGTAGCTATTGCTCAGTTATGCCATGACATACAGGTCTGCAGTTTCACTATGTCATAGCTGACCAAAAATTATGTGAATAACATATTTAAGCAAAATACGCTAAATGCAACAGTTTTCAAGTTATCACTGACTTACTCAACAATGATAACCTCAAAGTAGCTATTACTCAGCTATGCAATGAGCTACATGTCTGCATTTTTACTATGTTATAGCTGACCCAAAAGTAGGTGAACAACATATTTAAGCAAAACACTGTAAATGCAATAGTTTTCAAGTTACAACTGATTTACTCAATAGTGAGAACCTGAAAATAGCTATTGCTCAGCTATGCCATCAGCTATAGGTCTGTAATTTCACTATGTCATAGCTGACCCAAAAGTAGGTGAACAACATATTTTAACAAAATACTCCAAATGCAATATTTTTCAAGTTACAACTGATTTACTCAACAGTCAGTACCTGAAAATAGCTATTGCTCAGTTGTGCCATGAGCTACAGGTCTGTAATTTCACTATGTTATAGCTGACCCAAAAGTAGCTGAATAACATATTTACACAAATTTCTGTAAATGCAATAGTTTTCCAATTACAACTGATTTACTCAACAGTGAGAACTTCAAAGTAGCGATTACTCAGCTATGCAATGAGCCACAGGTCTGGAACTTTACTAAGTTATAGCTGACCCCAAAATAGGTGAATAACATATGAAACAAAATACTCTAAATGCAATAATTTTCAAGTTATAAGTGATTTACTCAACAGTGATAACCTAAACGTAGCTATTACTCAGCTATGCAATGAGCTACATGTCTAAATTTTTACTATGTTATAGCTGACCCAAAAGTAGGTGAACAACATATTTAAGCAAAATTCTCTAAATGCAATAGTTTTCAAGTTACAACTGATTTACTCAATAGTGAGAACCTGAAAATAGCTATTGCTCAGCTATGCCATCAGCTATAGGTCTGTAATTTCACTATATCATAGCTGACCCAAAAGTAGGTGAACAATATATTTTAATAAAATACTCCAAATGCAATATTTTTCAAGTTACAACTGATTTACTCAACAGTCAGTACCTGAAAATAGCTATTGCTCAGTTGTGCCATGAGCTACAGGTCTGTAATTTCACTATGTTATAGCTGACCCAAAAGTAGCTGAATAACATATTTACACAAATTTCTGTAAATGCAATAGTTTTCCAATTACAATTGATTTACTCAACAGTGAAAACTTCAAAGTAGCTATTACTCAGCTATGCAATGAGCCACAAGTCTGGAACTTCACTAAGTTATAGCTGACCCCAAAATAGGTGAATAACATATTGAAAGTAAATACTCGAAATGCAATAATTTTCAAGTTATAAGTGATTTACTCAACAGTGATAACCTAAAAGTAGCTATTACTCAGCTATGGCATGAGCTAGAGGTCTGAAATTTTACTATGTTATAGCTGACCCAAAAGTAGCTGAATAACATATTTATACAAAATTCTCTAAATGCAATAGTTTTCAAGTTACAAGTGAGTTTACTCGTGATGAAAGTTACTGAAAAGCCCAAAAGTAGCTATTACTCAGCTAGCTATTGAGACAGACACCCAAGTTACTCACCATGTTGTAGCTATGGAAAAAGTAGCTGAACAACATATTTTAACAAAATGCTCTAAATGCAACACTTTTCAAGTTATAAGTGATTTAGTGCATGATTTCATGAATTTTAATGCATAAAAATTTTTAAAAAATTTATTAAAAAAAAAATAAAAAAGACAGATCCAAGTCTCATACTCACACAAGAGAATCTACCTCTGGCCTAGTACATATATGCAAGATATGACAGAAATCCCTGCAATAGTCACTGAGAAAATTGTGATAAAGTGTTGAAATTTTCACACTTTTGGTGGGGGTACCTCCCTTATAATGTCTCTAGCAAACAGACGAACAGACAGATTTGCATGCCTTGAACAATTTTTCATCCTCGATAGATAAGGTATCTTTTAAAAAAAACAGCATGTCTCTAGGCCTTGTAGTTTTGGGGAAGAAGTTGTTCACGCGGACGAGTACGTACACGCCGCAGAGTGACGACATAAAAATTGACTTAGAGATACTATCTCACTAAATTGAAATTTTATTTTTGTTACTTGGCCCTAATACTCTTCCGTACTGTACAGTGCTTCTATGAATTTTAAGTTTAAGCACCTTAGAATCTGGTATTACAGAGATTTAATGATTCAGAGGTTACATTAGCCGATACAGTTACATTTTGCCAAGATTCGAGTCCCCAATCTTTGTGGGAGAAAATTTTGCAACTTTTTATGCTCCTCAGATTCTATTTACACAGAGACTTAAGCAACATAAAAGTCTCATTAGATTATATAAGAGGATATTGTAATCTTATCCCTCCAAAATGTAATGTACAATAATTTCCACTGAATGATCAGCCAATTACAATACATAATGGTTTATATTTTTAATATTTGCTCCATAGCACGTCACACTAGATTTACACACCGATTAACAAGTATTTATTAAATAAGTGACTACTTTTTCTCTAATTGAAAAATATACATGTGACTTTTGTATAACAAATTAGAAAACATACAATATATACACAACATGATCATACCAAAATAACATGACCATATATAACAATACATAAATTTTATTTTAGAATACAAATTTACAAGTCTTCTAAATCACATTTCGGTAAGTTAACACTCTATAGTTACACATTACAACAGAAAGATTTATAAATGCAGTTGAAGTAAATCTCAAACTCGCAGGACTAGAAAGTCCATACACATAATTAAAAGAGCTAATTCATTGACAGAGTATTATTTCAATGTAAAAATTTGATCCATGGTCAGAAAAAATAATTAAAAAAACCCCCAACAAATTGCAAAATTAAAAGTTATATAGCAATGCGAAATAATGAAATTCGACGGCGACTGAAATACATCAAAAGTATTTTGGGAAAAACCCCTCCAAACTCAAATCACCACATTATTGTCACTGGTATTAATAGCTTTCACGCCTTATCCACTCTACTTCATTAACATTCAACTCCTCTGCCTAACCACTTTCACCTGAATTAATCTGTACACAATTATCACAATTCTCAACAGATGCCAAGTTTTGTTCTGCTTCCCTTGTATAAATCCCTGCAGTATTAACACCATTCTCAATAGATGCCAAGCTCTGTTGTTCTACTTCTGGGAAAGAAATGCCATCAAAACCTCTGTTTTCTACACCTTCTCTTCTGACTTCACACCCTCTCACCATATCTTCCCTTAATGATTGACAGCTGTCAATCTGCCTTTCTACATCCTCGCCAGTTCCCTCATTCACCAAATGCCCATTCTCTCTACTCAACTCATCATACTTTGGCAACTTCAGGGGATCTGTTTCTGAGTAGTCTGGCAGCTCCACCAAGTTCAAGTTTTCATATTTTGGAGGGCTAAGGTGGTGTTCTACCAGAGCAGGAACCGCCATGTTCACAGCCCCTTGACTAATAATAAATACAGCTGTAGGTGGTAAGACTTGGGTGTTATTGCTTCTTGTTCTGTTGGGATCATAAGGTGGAGGTTGACCAAGGTGAAGGTCACTATTGTCAGTGACTGTTCCAGATTCGGTTCTCCGCCGACTGGGAATAAAAGTGACTGAAAGATACAAGAGAAGGTTACAAGTACACATTATGAATAAATTCAAAGACAGAAATGCAAGGAAAGAATATTGGTGTTTTGTGAAGAATTCACTAATAAATCCAAGAGCATGTTACTGGAGGAGAAGGAAATTTGAAAGATGGCAGCTGCAACATAATTTGTCAGAATTTGAAATTCTGTTGACAGAACTTTAAATACCTCCAAGCTAATGACACTAAGTGATTGGAACTTCTGTCAACATAACTTACTGGAAGTTATTTCAACATAATTTGAAATTCTGTCAAATTTGAAGTTTTGTCTTGATACTGTCACACTATTTAGTATATTTTACCCGACAAACCCTCCAAAAAGGTCAAGTATTTTCAAAGGTTGGAGTAAGTTATAATAAATTTATTTCATCAACATGCATCATGTCTTTAAAGGTTTATTTTGAGAAATTTTCTGAATGTTAGACCTTGGTAAAGAAATGATGTCGAAAATTATAATAACTTTGATAACATTGTACATTAACACATATTTTTTATAAATGATAAATTTAACAACATGAAACATTTAATCAAACAATATGTCACATCAAGAACATACAGAATGCAATAATGATCTCTGGTTGGCAATACATTGATTAAAACCCTTTAATCTAATCAGTATTATAGAAACCAGACAACGTTATACATTTGTGATTAAAATATCCTAAAACTCAAATTTATTTATTAATGAGACACCGGACACTTGTACACAAATACTCAACATAAAAAATATCAGAATCAGCTTTCCAGTGAAAAAGCTCAATTCCTTATAGATTCTAGATTTCAGCTATAAGGAAGGAATTATACCCCCAGGACTAAGCATACCCATCTTCAAAATCTCAATGAAATCTACAAAACAGCTTTGGAATTACTGTCCATAGATGAAAACATCAGACATGCACACACAATATTGCACACACAGAATGTTTTTTATAATCTCTGTCCTCCCAGTGGTAGGCAGATAATACTAAAATTAATCACAAAAAAAAAAAAAAAAAATTACTGAAAAGGTGAAACAATAACATACCAAAACCTTTTTTCCTCTGAAACATTTTTCTTCTAATTAATTCAGTTAAGCTTTTTACGTTCTTATTATCCCAGTTTGCTCAATAAGTAAATTAAACTTGACATATTATCTGGTTGCATTCTTAGCTTTATGAAACATCTGCTCAACAGAATCAATAAATGATAATGAAATCCATTTGGTTGAACAAGGAAAGCCACTCAAATTAAAGAGCCTTTATAAATTAGGTAACATAAAATAGCTATGTAAATCAATTTACACAAATTAGAAAGTTAAACAGTAGTTTCAGAATTACAACTGTTTCCGAGTGGTTAACATTGTAGAATTGCAAATACAAATTTAGTATTTAAACCTTGCAAAATGCTGTTGAATTTGATCAAGTAGCCCCAGAGGAAGATGAATTTGTGAACTGCTTTTTGAGTTAGCTTGTTATCTCCCACAAGGGAGATTACAAAACGCATTACATATATGTGTCCATTCATCAATCTTTACATAAACCTTTATATCTCATTCATTTATATAGATATCTTCACCAAATTTGCAGGGAATGTTTATGGCTTCATTTTGAAAAAAAAAAAAAAAAAATGGCTGCAATAGCTGATTGTTTGAAAATCATTAAGATGATCAAAATCTCGAAATATTGCAACTAACTCCATCACATCTGCACAAAAGATAGCCTGATAGTAATTTTGGCCTAGTTTCAAAAACAAAATTTTCGCCATATCACATATTTAATGTCAAAATGGGGTTATCCCATTGAAAAGGGCTTATATCTCCCTTATCATTGCTCCTAGGGGATTGGAATTTAAAACAACTAACAAGGAGTCATGGCCTGAGCATCTTTTAAAGGAGTTGCATTTGACCTTTAGCCCCTGCTTGAAGGTCAAATAGGTCATCATACTAAAACACCCTATATCTCCCTTATTATTGCTCCTATGGCTTCAAAATATAAAACAAACCATGGGCAGTCCTGGACTGCAAATGTTTTGCCTGTAAAAATTTTTAGCCTCATTTGAAAAACAAAATTGCCATCATAGCTGATTGTTTGAAAATCAATAAGATGCTCTAAAATATATTGAAATATTGCACCTAGCTTCATCAAATTTTCATATATGATACATGGCTAGGAAAACTAGCCTGATAGTAATTTGGCCTAGTTTCAAAAACGAAATGTCAAAGTGGGTTATCCTATTCAAAAGGCCTTATATATCCTTTATTATTGCTCCTATGGGTTCACAATGTGAAAACAACTGATTGGAAGTAATGGCCTGAGAATCCTCTAAAAGTGTGGAATTTGACCTTTGACCCCTGCTTCAATGCTAAGTGGGGTCATCATACTAAAAAGTCCTCATATTTTCTTTGTTATTGGTACTACGGCTTCAAAATGTGAAAACAGCCCATAATAAGTTATGACCTGCAAATATTTTGAAGTGGTGAAAACTGAAATTTTTCCCCTAGGTACAGAATACTGTTGTACTACCCTGTGGGTGAAAAATTTGCGCGAAATCGCTCTATCTGTTACCATTTCGAAGATATTTTCAATGTTTATTCCCCTTTGCATAGGACACTCTTGTACTACCCTGTGGGTCAAAAATTCGTTCGAAATCGCTCTATCTCTAATGGTTTTCAAGATATTCACACTTTTTCATTTTCTGCTAAAATCCAAGATGGCCGCCAAAAGTGGCGAAAATTGCAAATTTAATAAGTAAATTAAATTTTTATAAGTTAATACCCTATCCAATGGACAATATGCTTAACTGGTCGGCGCAGACCGGCCCGCCAAACGTCAGAAAGAGACGTCCCAAGTGTTTCCACCAGCTGGCCGGTAAGTAGTACTGTGCACTCCCCAGATGGCGCCTCGTACTTCCTTCCTGTCTAGACAACCTGATGTCATAGCATCTTTTTCGTTGTCTAAACCTCTTAGACCCCTAGTAAGCAGGGTCGGTGGGAGGGTCTTGTGTGTCCATTGGATAGGGTATTAACTTATAAAAATTTAATTTACTTATTAAATTTGCAATTTTATTGCGTTAATACATCCTATCCAATGGACAATATGCTGAATAACTACCGCTTGGTCGGCGGGTAAGTTACTAGGGACTTATGTGAACTCACAAATGATAATAAATTTTAACCTACGGTCTAGGCTGACTTTGTCAGGAGACCTATAGGCCCAGGCCTGGATTGACCTTAAGGTCAGGAACCCCTATAAGGCCTTGGTCGGTTGCCAACAGCCGGTTATCCGGGGCTATACCGACGTCGCCCCCTCCCCCCCCCCCCCCCTTTTAACAGACCTGCTCTGAGGTAGGGGGAAGAGAGGGATGAATTCAGTCCCAGAATGTCAATAAACCTCCCAAAGGAAGCACATCACATTTTTACTATGTACATTTAGAAAATGTTCATACTATGTACATATATACAAATCTCCTCAATCTAAGGGCCACCTGTGGATCTGCTGGGCAGCCACTACCGAGCCCAAATTGGTAAAGCTCCGAGTCAGCCCAAGCCACACCCTTCAGATAGAACTGTGTGAGGGTATTATGTGACTTCAGTGGCAGGCTGAAAAGGTGAAACAATAACATACCAAAACCTTTTTTCCTCTGAAACATTTTTCTTCTAATTAATTCAGTTAAGCTTTTTACGTTCTTATTATCCCAGTTTGCTCAATAAGTAAATTAAACTTGACATATTATCTGGTTGCATTCTTAGCTTTATGAAACATCTGCTCAACAGAATCAATAAATGATAATGAAATCCATTTGGTTGAACAAGGAAAGCCACTCAAATTAAAGAGCCTTTATAAATTAGGTAACATAAAATAGCTATGTAAATCAATTTACACAAATTAGAAAGTTAAACAGTAGTTTCAGAATTACAACTGTTTCCGAGTGGTTAACATTGTAGAATTGCAAATACAAATTTAGTATTTAAACCAGGAACCCCTATAAGGCCTTGGTCGGTTGCCAACAGCCGGTTATCCGGGGCTATACCGACGTCGCCCCCTCCCCCCCCCCCCCTTTTAACAGACCTGCTCTGAGGTAGGGGGAAGAGAGGGATGAATTCAGTCCCAGAATGTCAATAAACCTCCCAAAGGAAGCACATCACATTTTTACTATGTACATTTAGAAAATGTTCATACTATGTACATATATACAAATCTCCTCAATCTAAGGGCCACCTGTGGATCTGCTGGGCAGCCACTACCGAGCCCAAATTGGTAAAGCTCCGAGTCAGCCCAAGCCACACCCTTCAGATAGAACTGTGTGAGGGTATTATGTGACTTCAGTGGCAGGCTGACAAGATTGGATCTAAGGAGACTCCCGACTGGAAGACCTTAGGAGCAGCAAAGGCCCTGACATAATGGGTTTTAATCTGATGTAAAGAGTGGGCCTCCTGGTCAGAGAGCTCATAACATAGGATCACAGTCTGCTTGATCTAAGAGGAGATAGAGGCAGATGTCTTGTCGGAACCTTTCTTAAAGGAGACAAAACAACCACCTCCTTATTCTACTTGAGGTCTGAGGTCCTGTCCAAATAGTAGTGCAATGCTCTAACCGGAAAAAAGGGGACCAGTCAGACTTGAGGGATCTATCCAGAGAAGGGGGCCAGGGTTGTTATAACCACTGGGGCCACACTGTCTGGACCCTCCTGACCAGCTGATTCTTGGATAGATAGCTGGGTAATGGAAACAAGGACACCGTTGACCAATTGGATTCATGGATTGGTGTCTAATATTTTTGTTTTGCCAAGCATGAATCTCACTTCTGCGTTTGCCCGACCCAAGGGCCTAGAAGAATACCGTCTTGAAGGTCAAATGCTTCAAGGAGGCCTCCTTGATTGGTTCAAACGAAGCCTTATTCAGTTAGTGCAAAACAAGTGAGAGGTTCCAGGAGGGTATGCCCCTCCTGCCTCTGGGTTTGTCTCTGTGGAAACTATCCAGGAGACGAGCGAGATTTTTTTTTTTTTTTTTTTTGTCCTTGCTGATGTTGAAGGGGGAATTTCCCAGTTTATCAGCAATGGCTGTACTGTAACCATCAATGGTGCTGGGCTGTATCTTTCCGTCCTTATAAGGTACATAAGGAAGTCAGCAACTGACTTTACAGGGGAACCCTGAGGTCCACCTGATTAGTGACGCACCACTTGTAACAATGGTCCACTTGCCTCATAGACTGATCTGGTTGATCCCTTTTGAGGAGCCTCAATTCTTGCTGCCACCGCCTCAGCGAAGCCCTGCTCCTCGAATGCTGAGGCTCCAGGAGCCGAGCATCGAGATTAAGATTTGTCAGATTTCTGTGAGGGATCTGATTGAATGGTTTTGTCAACAGGTTGGGCAGATTAGGCAGGCTCAGTGGGATTTGGCTGGACATGGCCACTGGATCCCAAAACCAAGGCATGATGGGCCACCCCGGAGCAATCAGAATGATTCTCTTGTATGGGGAGTCCTGCAACATGACCGCTTTGCCCAATATGGCTGACAGTGTATGCTTCCTGATCCTACCATGGCAAACTGAGCGCATTCACTGCTGTAACCAGGGGATCCGGTACCGGTGACACAAACAAGGGCAACTTGTTGTTGAATCTCGTGGCAAATAGGTCTAGTTGAGGCCGGTGCCACCTGTTGCATATTGCTTGGAAGACCTCCTGAAGGAGAGACCACTCTGTTTGGGTGGTCTGGTCTAGCCTGGATAGCTTGTCTGCGACCACACTCAGCCAGCCTGTGGCGGGCTTTTAGAGTTACTTGATTTCTGGCGCACCAGGTCAAGATTTTCCATGGTAAAGCACAAAGTGGGCCCGGCCACATGCCTCCTTCCCTGTTTATGTATGACACCACTGTGGAGTTGTCTGTTTCTACAAGTACTATCTGGTGCATACAGAGGTCTTGGAACTCTTGTAAGGCTAGAAAGACTGCCTTGAGTTCTAGGTGATTGATAAGCAACTTGCTTTCCAGGAGGGACTAGGTGCCTCCTGCAGTGTGTTCGTTTAAGTGAGCACCCCACCCTGCTTTTGATGAATCTGTAAAATTTGCAGATCATGTTTTATTTGGGTGTAATGGTTGGCCTGTAAGGACATTGTCCACTTGCAACCACCCTTGTAAATGTGGGTGCAACACCTTGGTATTGGAATCACCTTTTCTAGTGACTGGTACCTTCCAGTTGTTTTTGAGATGCCACTGTATGGGTCTCCTATGAAGTCGGCCTAGGTGAAATTGCTTTCCTGTGGCTGTTAGTAAACCTATCAGACATGAACTGCTGGACCGGACAAACCGGTAGTGACAGTATTTCTAGTATTTGTCCTGAAGGTTCTGCCAATGGTCCGGTATAGGTCGGACCCGACCGACCATGAGGTCGAACTGGTAACCTAAACTTTGCCATATTTTCACTAGATCTAGTGTATGCCGGAGACAACCCCGGTGGGATGTGGCTTTCACCAACCAGTCGTCTAAGTACTGGTGGATTATTATACCCTTTCTATGGCCATCAGTTTCAACTCCTTTGCTACTACAGTGAGCTCCATGGGTGCAGAGGACAGACCGAAAGGCAGTGCTTTGAACTGGTATGTCTGACCCTGGATATGACATTTGATATGTCCTGGACTGTTCCTGTAAAGGTATATGGAAGTAGGCGTTCTTGAAATCTATTGAGGTAACCCACTCCCCTTGTTGGAGGGTGGTCCTGATGGTCTCCGAAAGGTTTGGTTTGCTCAGACCTAGAATAGGTCCCCAACCAAGCAAGGTTGAAGAAGCCCAGAGATTTTGAACTGGCTCTACTGCACCATTCCTTGTCCATAAGCTGATGTAATGCTTCTAACCAATATAGGTTCCTGTGAAGATGTGCATAGCATTTGATAATTTGGGTGACCTTGTCAAGCTTGGTCTTGACTGGAAAGGGAGAGTGTAGGCCTCCTTCAACATTTGTACTACCTAGGGTCCAGCCCCGCAAGGCTTCCTAAGTCCCGAAATGGGGTTAGTCTGGACCCTACAGGCAGATGTGTGCCACATTGCTAGTCTGACAAACATTTCTGTCCCTCCGGCCTCTGGACACTGGTCCGGTCTGGTGACAATGATCTGAGAAAACAGTCTCTCTGTTCTTGCTGTGGTCCGGTCCGGTGGGGTTGACACAACTTTTCACATTTAAAAGACTCTTGTCCCAGGCCAGCATCCTACAAGGTGCAGCATTAAGAATTTTCTGTAACCAAATCTACCAAGGCAATTCTGTCCGGTACCAAGACTCCATAACCGGTAATTCACAGTTAAGTCTCTGTAACTGGCACAAAAAAACTGGCAGGCTGGGGTCACCAATGAATTTAGACAGCTACTGGTCTATATTTAGCCAGCTTTTTTCTATGTAACCAGTTGGGGTGAAGCCCTGTACAGTAAGGACTGTGTAGCCAGCACCCTGTTTGTAGATGTGTAACCGGTAGGTTGAAGCAAGTGTACAAGGCTGTGTAGCCAGTACCAGCCGTTACACTCTGTAACCAGTTGTTGAAGCAAGTGTACAGGACTGTGAAGTCGGTACCTGTCAGTACACTCTGAAACCAGTTGTGGAAGCAAGTGTACAGGGCTGTGTAGCCGGTACACTGTAACCAGTTGTTAAAGCTACTGTATAAGGCTGTGTAGTCGGTCGGTGCACTGTAACCAGTTGTTGAAGTAAGTGTACTTACAACTATCTTGTGTTGAAATCAGCTGGCTGTAGGTTTCCGCCATTAATAAAGTATTTCTTGAACACACGTCTTATTTGTAGATTTGACAGTTGCTGGGAAAGCCCTTATGATCTATATTTAGAAACAATTGTTGGTCGGTGTGTCACACGACCAGTTTGCTGGTCGGAGGGACAACGTGATTGGCTGATGACGATCAGCTTCGTGACCTGGTCGGTGAATCACGTGACCAACTTCGGGGAAATGCCCTCACTGGACATGTTCTTTCTTTATATCACAGTAAACGTGAGCTGACTGGTCGACTGATGCTTGTAGCAGAGAAGTCTGTACCAGTGTGCTGGACGTGAATTTCAGGAACTAAAAACTGGAGTCACAGTAGACGTGAGTGCAAAGAATCACTTCCGACCTTCTTGTTCGGTGGATCACGTGATAAACTTCGTGACCTAGTCGATGCATCACGTGACCAGCTTCGTGATTTGGCCAGGACACGCGATTGGCTAACTGGAGATGACGTCAGTATTCGCGTTCTTTGTGTGATGCTTTACCGGCAACTTTACAGTCCACAAAACCCCACTACCGACAACAAGGCCGGGTCTGCAAAGCAGGGACTGGAATCACAGTAGACGTGAGTTCTGAAGAATGCACTTCCGACCTTCCTGGTCGGTGAAAACACGTGACCAGCTTCGTGGTTGGTCGGAAGGAAACACGATTGGCTGACTGGATATGACGTCAGAGGTCGCGGTTTTTTGTGCTGGCCGGTCGGCTGATGCTTTAAAAGCAGAGAAGCCTGGACCAGTGCGCTCTGTAGATGAAGTCCTGGCCGGTCTGATGTCGATTCTTCTTCTCAGGCGGCTGTACACTCAAACCAGTTTCCTGGCCATCCACTTCCCTTACTACCGACACAAGTGCCGGGTCCACAAGGGAGGAACTGAGAGTGATTAAAGATGAAGTTCCTTCTATGTAAATACTAGGTGAGGTCGGCTGAACATGAGCTTGCCGGTCGACTAATGCTTTACAGCAAAGATGTCTGGACCAGTGCCCTCTGAAGAAATCTGAAGAATTCATCTCTTGCTTCTGATGAAAAAACACTAAATACTCGAGCTAGGCTGGTGTGACTGATGCTTTACAGCAGAGAAGTCGGTACCAGTGCGCTCTGAAGAATGCACCTCTTGGGGAATTCCTTCTATTTGCAGTGTTCAAAACTACGTAGATTGAAGTTGTCCGTGATTTCTATTCGTAGTACTAGAAAAGACGTTTCTATGGTGATTGAACTGGAAAGTTACAGAAGGTACATACAACAAAAGACACGGATAAAAATACCTGTAAGTAGTACATCCATAATTTCCTTAATATTGTCGATCTGCCCCTAACAACACCATGGTTGAATGGGAGGAAACTAGAAAAATGGCTGCCTTCATAATTCATATTTCTCGACTTACTGCCCTATCATCAACACTAAATTGAGTCAGCTAGGGAGCGTTTCCAGCAGATTTCTTAATATATATCCGTGCTTGCTATGTAGGTAACACTTCTACAATAAATTATTTGCAAATAAGGTAGAAAATCCGTCATAATGCCCACTTTTCCTTAAAATATCTGGAGATTGTTGAAAACACGTTCGCACAGTACACGCGCCAAACGAAAAAGATGCTATGACGTCAGGTTGTCTAGACAGGAAGGAAGTACGAGGCGCCATCTGGGGAGTGCACAGTACTACGGTTAAGCATATTGTCCATTGGATAGGATGTATTAACGCAATAAAATTGAAATTTTCCCCCTTTGCATAGGACACTCCTGTACCACCCTGTGGGTCAAAAATTCGCTCGAAATCGCTGTATCTCTTACGGTTTTCGAGATATTCACACTTTTCATTTTCCGCAAAAATCCAAGATGGCTGCCAAAAGTGGCGAAAATTGAAATTTTTCCCCTTTTGTATATAGGACACTATTGTATTACCCTGCGGGTCAAAAATTCACTCGAAATCACTCTATCTCTTACGGTTTTTCAGATATTCACACTTTTTCGTTTTCCGCAAAAATCCAAGATGGCCGCCAAAAGTGGGGAAATTGAAATTTTTGCATAGGACCCTCTTGTACTACCCTGTGGGTCAAAAATTCGCTCGAAATCGCTCTATCTCTTACATTTTTCGAAATATTCACACTTTTTCATTTTCCGCAAAAATCCAAGATGGCCGCCAAAAGTGGCGAAAATGGAAAATTTTCCCTTTTCTATAGGACACTCCTGTACTACCCTGTGGGTCAAAAATTCGCTCGAAATTGCTCTATCTCTTACAGTTTTCGAGGTATTCACAATTTTTCATTTTTCACTAAAATCCAAGATGGCTACCAAAAGTGGCGAAAATTGAAATTTTCCCCCTTTGCATATGATACTCTTGTACTACCCTGTGGGTCAAAAATTCGCTCGAAATTGCTCTATCTCTTACAGTTTTCGAGATAGTCACAATTTTTCATTTTCCGCAAAAATCCAAGATGGCCGCCAAAAGTGGCAAAAATTGAAATTATTTCCCTTTGCAGACGACACTCTTGTACTACCCTGCGGGTCAAAAATTCGCTTGAAATCGCTCTATCTCTTACGATTATCAAGATATTCACACTTTTTCATTTTCCGCAAAAATCTAAGATGGCCGCCAAAAGTGGCGAAAATTGAAATTTTTCCCTTTTGCATAGGACCCTCTTGTACTACCCTGTGGGTAAAAAATTCGCTCGAAATTGCTCTATCTCGTACGGTTTTCGAGATATTCAAGTTTTGCCGTTAAAAGTGACTTACTGAAAGGAAAACAATCAAAGTAGCTATTACTCAGTTAGCTATAGACCTACAGCTCTGAAACTTTGCCACGCCACAGAACATTAAAAAGTAGGTGAACAACATGTTTGACAAAAAATCCTGTAAATTTAAAAGTTTTGCAGTTATAAGTGATTTACTCAATGGAGAACCATCAAATTAGCTATTACTCAGTTAGTTATGGACCTACAGCTCTCAAAATTTGGCCTTACACAGTACATCAAAAAGTAGGTGAAAAACATATTTGACAAAAATCCTCTAAATTCAGAAGTTTTGCCGTTAAAAGTAACTTACTGAAAGGAAAACAATCAAAGTAGCTATTACTCAGTTAGCTATGGACTTACAGCTCTGAAACTTTGCGCGATACAGAACATTAAAAAGTAGGTGAACAACATATTTGACAAAAATCCTGTAAATGTAATAGTTTTGCAGTTATAAATGATTTACTCAATGGAGAAACATCAAAGTAGCTATTACTCAGTTACCTATGGACCTACAGGTCTCAAAATTTGCCATTACACAATACATCAAAAAGTAGGTGAACAACATACTTCACAAAAATCCTTTAAATTCAACAGTTTTGCTGTGATAAATGATTTACTCAATGGAAAACCATGAAACTAGCTATTACTCAGTTAGCTATGGACCTACAGCTCTGAAACTTTGCCATGACACAGATCATTAAAAAGTACATGAACAACATATTTGACAAAAATCCTATAAATTTAATAGTTTTGCAGTTATAAGTGATTTACTCAATGGAGAACCATCAAAGTAGCTATTACTCAGTTAGTTATGGACTTACAGCTCTCAAAATTTGCCATTACACAGTACATAAAAAAGTAGCTAAATAACATATTTGACAAAAATCCTCTAAATTCAACAGTTTTGCTGTTAAACGTGATTTACTCAAAGGAAAACAATGAAAGTAGCTATTACTCAGTTAGCTATGGACTTACAGCTCTGAAACTTTGCCACGATACAGAACATTAAAAAGTAGGTGAACAACATATTTGACAAAAATCCTCTAAATTTAACAGTTTTGCAGTTATAAGTAATTTACTCAATGGAGAACTATCAAAGTAGCTATTATTCAGTTAGCTATGGACCTACAGTTCTCAAAATTGGCCATTACACAGTACATCAAAAAGTAGGTGAACAACATATTTCACAAAAATCCTTTAAATTCAACAGTTTTGCTGTTGTAGGTGATTTACTCAATGAAAATCCCTCAAAGTAGCTATTACTCAGATAGCTATGGAGTTACAGCTGTGAAATTTCCCATGACACAGTCAGTGTTCGCTCTCGTCAAAAATGAATGCGAGACAGACTGTCTCCCTTCACTTGAAAAGGCGAGACATGTGTGAAAAAATGTGAGACATATTTTGCGTCAAGATATTTTGAAATATTTAGTTCCAATTTGGGACTGCATAAAATCTTCTTTATTTAAATAATAAGAAATAGATGCTAAACTAAAAGTTCAAATAAATAAAATATTTAATCCTGTTTTTATTTGTCTTTTTTTAAATTTATATTTCACTTTTAAACCACATCTTAATGGCTTAATGGCTGGGTTCTACTGTTTTTTTTTTTTTTAATTTTTATTTATTTTTTTTTATTTTACTATTATCTGGATTCATCAAATAAATAAATAAATTGCATTCCTTCTCTTTTCTTTGAAGAAATATATACTTTGTCTCTTCCGACAATAGACGAATTTCTTTGGTCAGTAGTTGTTTCGACTCTTTCGCCTGTGACACAATATGCAGAAGACGAGTTAAAAATTAGACATAAAGCATGGAAATCTCGTGAGAATACCCGAATTCCCGCGTGAATTACTGTTAGCTGGATGTATCAAATAAAATAAACTCACTTTCATCTCTTTCTCACCTATTTCTATGGGGAAATATGTACATCGTCGCTTCCGATAATTGACGAATTTCTTTGGTCAGTAGTTGTTTCGACTGTTTCGCCTGTGACACTATAAGCAGAAGACGAGTTTAAAAATCAACAAAAAGCACGAAAATCTCGCGAGAATACCCTAATTCTCACGTGAATTACTGTTAGCTGGATATATAAAATAAAATAAACAGATTTTCATGCTTTTTTCACCCATTTATATGAGGAAATATGTAGGTCGTCGCTTCCGATAATAGACCAATTTCTTCAGTCAGTTTTGAGCGTTTCGCCTGGTAGCGACAGCACAGACGCGTTGGTGAGTTGGTTTTGCGACAACTCGCCCCAGAGTGTGTACAAACTCGCGAAATCGCGCTCGAGAGCGAACACTGCACAGTACATCAAAAAGTAAGTGAACAACATTTTGACAATAATTCCCTAAATTCAATAGTTTTAGAGGTATAAGTGATTTACTGAATGTTTAAATTAAGAAATTTCCAAGTAGCTATTACTCAGTTAGCTATGGACTTACAGCTCTAAAAATTCACCACGACACAGTACATCAACAAGATGCACTCAGAGAGAGCAAAACGCTCGACTCGATGTGACCAGTCTCACAAGTGCTATAAAGTATGACACACATCCACCATGGTGGCATTTCCAGAAATTTTGGAGGCTTATTGGTATCCAGAATATTAACTGGATCTTTCCTAAAATGTAATCACTCCTTGCCATGGCTAGCCCCTTCCTACTTAAAATTTAACATCAAAATTTATTCATTACTTTTGAACAAATATCAAGTAGAAAGCTAAAATCATTAAAATACATTGAAATGGGACCTTGAAAATGAAAAATGAAAATTCATGATTTTTTGTATCCAAAATACGATCCAGGTCTTTCCAAAAATTAGTAACTTCTTCCTTTGACCAGGTCCCACCCACAAAATGTTTTATAAAGATCTGTTCATTAGTTCTGGAGTAATCTAAACACCAAAAAATAGACAGACAAATAGACAAAAAAGCGCACAAAAACATAAACTCCTGGTAGAGGTAAAAATATTGGTTAAAAGCCACTTCTTGGTGAAAATCACTCAGGTAATTTTTTTGTGATGGACTGTCAAGAAATTGAAACAAAAAAGAAAACAAAAATAAATAAACATGACAAATACACCAACTCCCTCTTTATTATCTTTATGTCAATTTCAAGACATAAATTTAATGAAAAGAAATATTATTACTTAAAGACAGCAAGTATCACAAGCTAGGGTTTGTGACCTCACAAAATGACAATTGCATTGTGACATCATTAAGTAATGACATCATCAGACAGCGAAATATTGATTTTTTACTTATGTGATAAAGAAAATCAGATTTATCTGTATATGCCAAATTGAAAATCATTATCTGTCTAGTTGGACACCTCATCTTGGTTAAAGTTTTTTGAACAGCAAAACTTTAAATGCTGTGTTTTAATTTTTTGAAATTGCTAAAAAAGCCTAAAAACAGAAATTAAAAAAAAAAAAAATAGAACTGACTGGTATTGAACCCCAACCATGAGATTACAAGTTCTACACATTACACTCACAGCCACAGAAAAAACCTGATTGGACACAAATTCATGAGGAAGAAATCCTGTCATGATATTGATTTTTGAAGACAAGTAGGTTTCACTGTACATTCACAATTAAAAATTTAAAAACCTGTCTCCTGACTTTAATTTTCAAACAAATTACACCAAATGGAAGAATCTGTCTGTACCCCATAAAATACCTGCCCACCAAATTTGAGCTCAATTGATGTTATAGTTTTTGAGTTATAAGGGCAAAACGGTGCACAGACAGACAGACAGACAGACAGAAACAAACTGATCACAATAACCCCCTCCTATCATCGAGCGTTAAAAAGTAGGTGAAGAACATATTTGACAAAAATCCTGTATATTCAATAGTTTTGAGTTATAAGTGTCTTGCTCAATGGTCAAATGTTAAACTTAGTGTAGCTATTACTCAGCTAGCTATGGTGCTATACCTTGGAAACCTCACCATGATATAGTACATGAAGGAGTTGTTCAACAACATATTTGAGAGCAATATTGTAAGTAACAGTTACAAAGATGAAAGCAACTTACTCATTTTGGTCATTGTTAAAAACAGAAAATAGCTATTACTCACTTAGCTATCAAGATAGAGCCGTAAAAATGGTACCATCTTGTAGGCATGGAGAAAGTAGCTGAACAACGTATTTTACAGAAATGCTCTAAATGCAGTCGTTTTGGAGTTATGAGCACTTCACTGAAAGTGGCCACCATTGCTATTACTCACTTAGCTATGGACCTAGGTCTGAAAAAACAGCATGAAATGAAAAGACATAAGCAATAAGGTCATAAAACATTGAAAAGGCCAAGGAGAAACAACCAGTTTGATGTCGGCCCCCGGGAGATAAAAATGGCTGGATTAGCCACTTGTTTGAAAATCAATAAGATGCTCTAAATCTTGATATATTGCAGCTAGCTTCACCAAATTTGCACAAAAGATATATGGCTAGTAAAGCTAGCGTGATAGTAATTTTAGCCTTGTTTTGAAAACAAATGGTCTCCATAACACATGGGGTTATCTTATTAAATAGGCCTTACATCTCCTTTTCATTGCTCCTAGGACATCAGGAAAACAAATTACAGGAAGTCATGGCCCGAGACTCTTTTCCAAATGTTGAATTTGACCTTTGATCCCTTCAATATCAAGTGGGGTAATCTTACTACAAAGGCCTTATATCTCCCTTAGATTTCCATTATTACTGATCCTAAGGCTGAAGAAAAATACTGTGGCAGTAGTCTTGTTTTCTATAGGAACAACACTCTTTTTTTCAATATTTCGGTATATATATCTAGCAGGGTTTTCGAGATATAAGCATTTTTATGTTTTGCAATTTTTGCGAAAAATTTGAAAATTCAAAATGGCCGCCATTTTTGGCGAGACAAAATTTTTTTTCAAAATTGGGATAACTACTCCGCAGAGATACCCTGTGGGTCAAAAATTTCGTCGAAATCGCTCTATCTAGTACGGTTTTCGAGATATAAGCATTTTTATGTTTTTCAATTTTTGCGAAAAATTCGAAAATTCAAAATGGCCGCCATTTTTGGCGAGATAAAATTTTTTTCAAAATTGGGATAACTACTCCGCAGAGATACCCTGCGGGTCAAAAATTTCGTCGAAATCGCTCTATCTAGCACGGTTTTCGAGATATAAGCATTTTTGTGTTTTCCTTATTTGGAAAATTCATAATGATTAATTAATCATTAATTACTCGGCCATTTCTTAACCAATCAATGCCAAAATCTAATGATTTCCAGATTTTAATAGAATGAATGTATTTGCCAAGTTTCAGGTGAATTGATAAAATTCCTTTCAAGTTATCATCCGGACAAGCTTCCCCATCGAAAAAAGACATTTTTGGTCATGTGACCTCTCTGATTGGTTGAAATGTCACTGCAGCATATTCAAAAAAATTCCCCAAGGCTACTGCCTAAACCTGCCAAATTTGAAAAGAATCCGCCTAACGGTTACAGAGTTATAAGGAAAACAAAATGCGGAGCTGGCGGAGCCGGCGGAGCCTGAAGGTCTCCCATACACAAACAAGCGTCCCGCAAGGGACGCTTAATTAAACAGCCTTTATAAATTAGGTAACATAAAATAGCTATGTAAATCAATTTACACAAATTAGAAAGTTAAAAAGTAGTTTCAGAATTACAACTTTTTCTGAGTGGTTAACATTGTAGAATTGCAAAATACGAATTTATTATTTAAACCTTGCAAAATGCTGTTGAATTTGTTCAAGTAGCCCCAGAGGAAGATGACTTTCTGAACTGCTTTTTCAGTTAGCTTGTTATCTCCCACAAGGGAGATTACAAAACGCCTTACCTATATGTGTCCGTTTATCAATCTTTACATAAACCTTTATAGCTCATTCGTTTATATAGATATCTTCACCAAATTTGCAGGGAATGTGTACGGCTATGAAAATATGTCTGAGCAAAATTTTGGCCTCATTTTGAAAAACAAAATGACCGCAATAGCTGATTGTTTGAAAATCATTAAGATGATCAAAATCTTAAAATATTGCAACTAACTCCATCAAATATGCACAAAAGATATATGGCTAGGAAAGCTAGCCTGATAGTAATTTTGGCCTAGTTTCAAAAACAAAATTTCCGCCATATCACATATTTAATGTCAAATGGGGTTATCCCATTAAAAAGGGCTTATATCTAACTTATCATTGTTCCTAGGGGATTGGACTTTAAAACAACTAACAAAGAGTCATGGCCTGAGCATCTTTTAAAGGGGTTGAATTTGACCTTTAGCCCCTGTTGAAGGTCAAATGGCTCACCATACTAAAACATCCTATATCTCCCTTATTATTGCTCCTAGGACTTTAAAATGTAAAACAGACCATGGGAAGTCCTGGACTGCAAATGTTTTGCCTGTGAAAAATTTTAGCCTCATTTGAAAAACAAAATTGCCATCATAGCTGATTATTTGAAAATCAGCTCTAAAATATATTGAAATATTGCACCTAGCTTCAAATTTTCAGATATGATACATGGCTAGGCAAAACTAGCCTGATAGTAATTTGGCCTAGTTTCAAAAACAAAA
Source organism: Sabellastarte sp. h YS-2021 (assembly GCA_964017235.1). Taxonomy (NCBI): domain Eukaryota; kingdom Metazoa; phylum Annelida; class Polychaeta; order Sabellida; family Sabellidae; genus Sabellastarte; species Sabellastarte sp. h YS-2021. The sequence continues at coordinate 44,324,718 of OZ024931.1, read as the reverse complement.
TGGCTGCCATATCACATGTCTACTGTCAAATTGGGTTATCCTATTCAAAAGGCCTTATATCTCCCTTATTATTGCTCCTACAGGTTCACAATGTGAAAACAACTGATTGGAAGTAATGGCCTGAGAATCCTTTAAAAGTGTAAAATTCGACCTTTGACCCCTGCTTCAACGCCAAGTGGGGTCATCATTCTAAAGATGTCTTGTCGGTGCTATAGACACTGGTTATAATGCCCCTGAAAATTTTTTATTTTCCCCAATTACGTCCACCATCTTGAATTTTGGTAGAAATGGAAAATGACAATTACCTCAAAAAACAGTTAGAGATAGAACAATATCAAGCAAATCTTGGACCCATTGGGTATTATAGACCCTGAAAATAAAACCTATGAAAAGTTTTTAATCTTCTGAATTCCCCCTGCCATCTTGAATTTTGCTGGAAATAAAAAATATCAATTATTTCGAAAACAGATGGACCAATTTTGAGCAAATTTTGACTCATATTTTCTTTGTTATTGGTAATACGGCTTCAGAATGTGAAAACAGCCCATAAAAAGTCATGACCTGCAAGTATTTTTACTGAAAAATTTTGGCATCATTTTAAAGACAAAATGGCTGGATTAGACACTTGTTGAAAAATCAATAAGATGCTCTAAATCTTGATATATTGCAGCTAGCTTCATCAAATTTGCACAAAATACATATGGCTAGTAAAGCTAGCATGATAGTAATTTTAGCCTTGTTTTGAAAACAAATGATCTCCATAACACATGGGGTTATCTTATTAAATAGGCCTTACATCTCCTTTTTCATTGCTCCTAGGGCTTCAGGAAAACAAATTACAGGAAGTTATGGCCCGAGACTCTTTTCCAAATGTTGAATTTGACCTTTGATCCCTTCAATATCAAGTGGGGGTAATCTTACTACAAAGGCCTTATATCTCCCTTAGATCTCCATTATTACTGATCCTAAGGCTGGAGAAAAATACTGCAGCAGTAGTCTTGTTTTCTATAGGAACAACACTCTTTTTTTCAATATTTCGGTATATTTTTTTCACATTGAATGGTGGTCACAGTTGCACATTTCATATTATGTAGTAAATCTGACATTTGCCACTCTATAAATATTTTCATAAAAGCGATTTAAAACTGAGTCATCTTCTGTAATATTTAAAAACAAAAATCCATACAAGGTGATTCAGAAAGCCGACATATCCCCATCAACGTACGTGATGCACACAAATAATAGAAATAATAATCTATGGATACTGAAAAGTTGGCAAGGGAAACACTAGTGGCATAATAATTATCACAAATGAAGAATGTATGAATATAGAGAATAATCAAATTGACTGAAAATGATTTATTGATAAAATCAATTAACTGTGACAAGATTATGTATATCAGTTTTCACAAAGATAGTGTCAATACAGTCCTGTGGCGGTCTGTCTATGGGAAAGGAAAAATCAGGTTTATAGCTGTGCCTGCATAATTTGTTGGCTCCATAATCTAGTGATGCAAAGAAACCTTTTGACACATTAGTCTGATGCGATTGTCATCTGGAGTCATATTGAAGTAACCTCCAAGCACTAATTTGACTATTGATGGTATTTCTTGAGAGATTTTTTTTTCAAGCTTTGAAATTTAGCATTTGTAATTTTTCCTTTGGTGGCTTGTAAATTAAACCCATTAATCAGAATTGGTGCAGCATTTTCTACAACTGAAACTTTGCCTAGAAGCCATGGAGGTCCACTTTATATTCAGCAGAGTTATCTTTAACATACACAGCTAATCCATGCTGAGAATAATGAAAAACAGACTTTTAGCCATGTATTTAATGACAGTCCACATTAAAAATCAAGTTAGTTGCTAGAATTTTATTAAAACCAAAAAGACAGACTTACTGTCATAGCTAACATGTTCTAAAAGTTTGGTAGCATGAAGCTTCAGGTTTTTGTCAAGATAAGCATGCATAAACTTTTAAGTCAAGCCAACAACTTCAAAAACAGTTACCATGGTAAGAATTTTAGCCAGAATTTCATTAAAAATACAAGAGACTGACCTGTAATGGTGAACATATTCTGAAAGCTTGATAGCAATGAAGCTTCATGTTTGATGTCAGGAGCAGGCATAAATTAAGTCCTGAAACATTTTTCAATTGGGCAAAATGTTCCAGGGAAGATGTTTTATAGAGATCATGTTAAGTGAAAAACATGAACAGAAAATTGCAAATTTAATAAGTAAATTAAATTTTTATAAGTCAGACTCACCGGGAGTCTACCGACGTTGCCCCCCCCCTTTTTCTTTCCTTCCAGAGTTGGTTTGTGAAGGGAAAGATAGAGAGAGAGGGGCTGAGTTCAGTCCCAGAAGAATAAACTTCCCAAGGAAAGCAAGTCACAGTTTTTTTTTTGTTTTTTTTTTAAATATATGTACAACAAATTGCAAATTTAATAAGTAAATTAAATTTTTATAAGTTAATACCCTATCCAATGGACAATAGCTTATCCGGTCGGCGCAGACCAGCCCGCCAAACGCCAGAAAAAGACGTCCTGTGTCTCCACCAGCAGGTCGGTCCGTAGTACTAGTGCACTCGCCAGGTGGCGTGTCGTACTTCCTTCCTGTCTAGACAGCATGACGTCATAGCATCTTTTTCGTTGTCTTAACCAATTAGACCCCTAGTAAGTTGACAGCGGGGCCGGTGGGAGGGTCTTGCGTGTCCATTGGATAGGGTATTAACTTATAAAAATTTAATTTACTTATTAAATTTGCAATTTTATTGCGTTAATACATCCTATCCAATGGACAATAGCTGAATCACTACCGCTTGGATGGCGGGTAAGTTACTAGGGACTTATGTGAACTCAGGATAATTAACAAAAACTCCTCAGGCCTGGGTCGACCTTGTGGTCAGGAACCCTTAAGGCTATAGTCGGTCATTACAGGCCGGGTAACCGGTCCAAACCGACTTCCCATCCCCCCCCCTTTTGTTTCTACAGACCTGTTCTGAGGTAGGGGAAGACAGGGCTGAGTTCAGTCCCTTGAAGGAAATAAACCTCCCGAAGGAAGCACGTCTGATTTTTTTTTTTTTGATGCTTCTTAACTGTATATACACTATTTACATGTTTACAAATCTCCTCTGGGTCCCGTTTATTGGTGGATCTGCTGGGCAGCCACTACCGGACCCAAATGGAAGAGCTCTGAGTCAGCCCAGGCCACATCCTCCAGATAAAATTGTGTGAAGGTATTATGAGATTTCCAGTGGCAGGCTGTCAAGATCTGATCTAAGGAAACTCCCGACTGGAAGGCCTTAGAGGCAGCAAAGGCCCTAACATCATGGGCTTTGACCTGATGTAGGGTATGTGCCTGATGATCAGAGAGCTCATAGCATAGGATCACAGTTTGTTTGATCCATGAGGAGATAGTGGCAGGGGAGATATCTTTGTCGAAGCCTTTCTTGAAGGAGACAAAGACTAGCTCCTTGTGTTGCCTGAGGTCTGAAGTCCTGTCCAAATAGTAACGCAAGGCTCTGACTGGACAAAGGGATCTGTCAGACTTGAGGGATTTATCCAGAGTAGGAGCTAGGGCTGGTATGACCACTGGGGCTATACTCCCTGGACCCTCTTTGGCCAGCTGATTCTTAGAAAGAAAGCTGGGGGATGGAAACAGGGACACCTTAGACCAGTCGGATTGGTGTCTGATGTTCTTGTGTTGCCATGCATGGATCTCACTCCTTCTTTTGCCAGAGCCCAGGGCCAAAAGGAAGACAGTTTTGAAGGTCAGGTGCTTCAGTGATGCCTCCCTAAGAGGTTCAAAAGGAGCCTTCGTCAACTGGTGTAGCACCAGGGAAAGGTTCCAGGAGGGTATTCCTCTCCGCCCTTTGGGTCTATCTCTGTGGAAACTTTCCAAGAGACGAGTGAGATTCTCATCTTTGCTGATATTGACTGTTGTATTACCTAGCTTATCAGCAATGGCAGACCTGTATCCATCAATGGTGCTGGGCTGTAACTTCTTGTCCTCAAAGAGGTACATTAGAAAGTCAGCCACCGACTTTACAGGTGGTGACCTGAGGTCCACCTGATTAGTGATGCACCACTTTGTAAAAATGGCCCACTTTGCCTCATAGACTGATCTGGTAGATCTCCTTTGAGGAGCCTCAATTCTTGCTGCCACTGCCTCAGAGAAGTCCTGTTCCTTGATTTTTGTGGCTCTAGGAGCCAGGCATGGAGATTCAAATTTGTCAGATTTCTGTGAGGGATCTGATTGAAGGGTTGTGTGAGCAGCTTGGGCAGGTTGGGCAGGCTGAGAGGGACCTGACTGGACATGGCCACCAGGTCCCAAAACCAAGGCATGTTGGGCCACCCCGGGGCAATCAGAATGAGTCTCTTGCACAGGGAGTCCAGTAGCTTCTCCACCACTTTGCCCAATATGGCGGTCGGTGGGAAGGCGTATGCATCCAGATCGTCCCATGGCAGAGTAAGTGCATCCACTGCTACAGCCAGGGAGTCCGGTACTGGAGAGACAAACTGAGGTAACTTGTGGTTGAACCTCGTGGCAAATAGATCTATTTGAGGCCGGTGCCATTGATTGCATATTTGTTGAAACACTTCCGGAAGGAGGGACCACTCTGTTTGGATGGTCTGACCCAGCCTGGATAGCTTGTCTGCTATCACATTTAGATGGCCTGGGATGTGCCGGGCTTTTAGCGTTATCTGGTGGTTGGTACACCAGGTCAAGATTCTCCATAGAAGGGCACAAAGTGGGCCTAACCTCATGCCACCCTCCTTGTTTATGTAGGCGACTACTGTTGTATTGTCCGTGGCCACCAGGACAATCCTGGCCATACAGAGATGTTGGAACCCTTTTAGGGCTAGAAAGACCGCCTTTAACTCCAGAAAGTTTATGTGGAGTTTGCTTTCGGGTACCGACCAGGCACCTCTTGCAGTATGTTCGCCAAGATGAGCACCCCACCCTTCTTTTGACGCGTCTGTAAAGATTTGCAGTGCGTGTTTTAATGGATGCAGTGGTTGGCCTTGCAGTACCTTGCCTTCGTCCAACCACCACTCCAGATGAGGGTGGAGGGATCTGGGCACCGGAATGATCTTTTCCAGTGCTTCCGGCACTCTCCAGTTGTTTTTGAGATGCCACTGTATGGGTCTCATATGAAGCCGGCCGAGGTAAACTTGCTTTTCTGTTGCTGTTAGTAGGCCAATCAGGGACATGAACTGCCGGACCGGACAGTTTGGTAGAGACATGATCTCCGAGATTTTCTCTTGGAGGATCTGCCACTGGTCCGGTGTAGGTCGGACCCGGCCAGCCTTCAGGTCGAACTGGTAACCTACGAAGTTGAAGACTTGTTTGGGCTCCAGTTCCGATTTTTCCAAGTTTACTATCCAACCTAATCTCTGGCATATCTGTACTAGTTCTTGTGTGTTTTGGAGACAGACTTGATAGGATCCGGCTCTCACCAACCAGTCGTCTAGGTACTATTGGATCCTTATACCCTTGCGTATAGCCATCAATTTGACTTCCTTTACTATTACAGTAAATTCCAGTGGTGCTGTCGAAAGCCCGAATGGTAGGGCTTTGAATTTGTAAGTTTGTCCGTGGACATGAAATCTCAGATATTTCCTGGACTGTTCTTGTATTGGGATGTGGAAATACGCATCCTTGAAGTCTATGGAGGTTATCCATTCTCCCTGTTGGAGGGATGTCCTGATGGTTTCCGGGGTCTCCACTTTGAATTTCTCTGACTTGAGAAAGACATTCAGATTGCTCAGATCCAAGATCGGCCTCCACCAATTGTTTGGTTTGGGGACTAGGAACAACCTGTTGAAAAAGCCCAGAGATGATTGGTTTCTTACTAACTCGACTGCATTTTTGTTTATAAGCTGATGCAATGCCTCCAGCAGGTAGCTGTTCCTCTGGGGATTGCCATAGCAGCTTATGACGGTTGGAAATCTTACTAGTTTCGGTCGGGTCTGAAAGGGGAGGGTGTAGCCCTCTTTGAGGATTTGAACCACTTTTGGACCGGCACCTAGGTCCAGCCAAGTTTGCCAAAAGTTCTGAAGTCTGGTCCCTACAGCTAGATTGGGGGCAGCATTTGGTACATTTGTAACAGGATTGACAAAAGACAATTGAGTGACACAAGATTTTAATTTGTACTCTTTGCAATGACAATTTACTGGCGCGGGACTTAAATCTTTCTTTTGCGATTGCCCGGGCGCAGTAGTGACATGATGAACAACAGGAAGCTTTGCATTTAAAGTGTCTATTGTCTGTGTAAAGGTGTTGCTCCGGGCCAGCAGTCGTGTGTGGAGCTTGGTTATACAGTAACTGTCATTTATACGACTGCTGGCCCTTGGCAGGTCGGGAGGAGAATGAGGTAGGACGACCCTTTCCTTTTCTGTACTGTCTTTTCCCGATAGTCTTCCATGCCGGCTTGTCCGGTCGAGAGTCTCCGTTACCAGATTTCTTCTCCGGACGTTCATACGGGTGGTACCGACCCTTGCCATGACCAGAAGTAGATTGGCCCTTTGATTCAAACTGAGCAATGTCTTCCTCTGCTCGTTTGATGGTGACATCTGGGAATAAGGTGGACAAGTGAAGAGGAGCAGTTCTTAAAGCTGTGAGGGTGTCCTGCTTAATCCCTGTTCTGAGGTGGCTGAGATATGCATCACGACGGACAAGGGTAAGGTTTCCCATTGTGATGGAAGACAAAGTCGGATAGGTGCTCCATCGACTTTGCTGCTGCTTGTGAGATGCTAGCGTTGAAATCTAGTAAATAATGGAGTTCATCAACAGCAGGGGAGACCTTTGCCGACCCTTTTCCCTTATGCTCTGCTTTCAACACCTTCAGTTGTTCCTTCATACTCTGCTGAACTTTAACAAGGCAGCGATTAAAGCTAGCAGTCTGGTTACATACAACAGAAGCCTCTCTGGCCGACCTTTCCCACCTGCGTAAAGTCTCTTGAGAGATTCTGCGGGAAGCCGGCGGGGTAGAACCAAGTCCTGTGTATCTAGCTATATGACTGTAGCTACTGTTTAGTTTAACTGCGTCGGTGTGCCATGATGAAACTTTTGAAGAGTCAGTCTTCTGGTCGGTGTGAAGCCCATACCACTTTGATTGAGAACGTGGAGTTCGGATGAAAACGTCCTTGGCCAGTCCTCCAGCCTCCGACCCCCTTGAGGGATAACCCTCAGCTAAGGTGAGGTTAAGCTTTCCAAGTTTTTTACAGAGCCACTCCTCTGTAGGCATTCCGACAGAGACCTTGCCGGGGGTAACAGTCTTAGGTCCGGCAAAGGGATTGTCGTCGGATGTGGCAGTTGTGTTGTCGACCTCAGGGATATGGGACCAGCCCATATAAGAGCGGATGCCCTGCATGGTGTCCCGGTAGTTTTGCTCCTCAGAGACCGGATGGTCCTGGTCGATAATAGAATGTTCCTCCAACCATTCGCCCTCTTCGGCATATAAGTCTAACGGAGGTCTGTCCGACATTTCACTGCCATCTTCTGAGGAGAGGCTTGAAAAGCTGTCCCATCTAGTTCTGTGTAAAGCTGGGGAGCCAGAGTCTGCTGTATCAGATGGTGTAGGCCGGTCGGTTGTTGGTGGTCGGTGAATGTCATGTTGAGCCAGAGGTGTAGGGTCGGTACCAAGATTCCCAGCCGGGGTAGGTCAGTCGGTCTTGGTTTGACTGGTAGGCTGGTATGTAGTAGATGAGCCTTGTCCAGTAACCTTAGTTGAGGAAGCAGGTCGGCTGGTTTTAGTTTTACTGGCCGGCTGATGCTTATTAGCAGAGGAGCCCGTACCAGGAAACTTGCTGGATGAAGACTGTTGGCTGGTCATTGCTTTACTGGTCGGCTGATGCTTTTCAGCGGAGAAGCCAGTTCCAGGAAGCACAGCAGATGATGAAGGTCGGATGAAAGGTTCAGATCCTTGTTCTATAGAAGATGGTGGTGAATGGGTCGGAGTGACTTTGACGTTAGCAGAAAACTGAGGTTCAAAGCTTTTAGTTAGGATCAAGGCTTCAAGCCAGTTGAAACGTTCCGCCCATTTTGAATCTAAATCTGCTATCTTGTCATCAGTAGAAGATGACGGCGGCTTTGAAACAGTAGCAGTGGGAGATTTGTCTTTCTTGCCGACCTTCTTAGTATCCTTCTTAGCTTTCTTATCAGGCGGAGGGGCCTCTACAGGGTTGGAAGAAGTAGATTTCTCAACAGGCCCGATGACGGACACACTAGCTGGATCAATAAGATCTACATTGTCTTTAGAAGGGGTTGCTTCTATTTTCTTGGCCTCCCTTTTTTCCTTTTTGATCCTATACGAGGGAGTGGCTAATTGAAGATGTTGTTCTTCAGAGAAGGCATTACATATTTTACAATCAGAAGTATTGGGATTTTTAACACAATCGTCCGTTCCCTTACCCTTCTCACGACATCTTGCACAAAAAGCATGTGAGTCAAAATTAGCCATAGCATGTCCACAACCGCCTCTGCGTTGGCCAGGAGACGACATGATTGTCCTGGTATATGAAGAACACAATATATATAGAATAAAAACAAAATGGTAGCAGTAAAAAACTGAAATAATCTTCTTTGCAAAAATCCTTGTGCACTAGTCATGCGCCAAACGAAAAAGATGCTATGACGTCATGCTGTCTAGACAGGAAGGAAGTACGACACGCTACCTGGCGAGTGCACTAGTACTACGGACCGACCTGCCGGTGGAGACACAGGACGTCTTTTTCTGGCGTTTGGCGGGCCAGTCTGCGCCGACCGGATAAGCTATTGTCCATTGGATAGGATGTATTAACGCAATAAAATATTTACATTATGTACATATTTTACATATTTACAATATGTACATATTTACATATATACAATATCTCCTCACTTCTGGGCCTGGTGGTGCACCTGTTGGGCAGCCACTACAGGTCCCAGGTGGAAAAGCTCTGAATCAGCCCAGGCAACATCCTTCAAATAGAATTGGGTGAAGGTGTTGTGAGACTTCCAGTGACAGGCTGACAAGATCTGATCTAAGGAGATCCCTGATTGGAAAGCCTTAGATGCAGCAAAGGCCCTAACATCATGGGCTTTAACCTGATGTAAGCTGAGGGCCGCCTGGTCAGAGAGCTCATAGCACAGAATCACAGTCTGTTTGATCCATGAGGAGATGGTGGCAGGTGAGATGTCTTTGTCAAAACCCTTCTTGAAGGAGACAAAGACTAACTCCTTATTCTGCCTGAGATCTGCAGTCCTGTCCAAGTAGTAGCGCAGGGCTCTAACTGGACATAAGGACCTGTCACCCTTGAATGACCTATCCAGAGATGGTGCCAGGGCTGGAATGACCACTGGAGCCACACTATCTGGACCTTCCTTAGCCAGCTGGTTCTTGGATAGGAAGCTGGGTGAGGGGTACAAAGACACCTTAGACCAGTCTGACTGGTGTCTGATGTTCTTATGTAACCAAGCATGGATCTCACTCCTGTGTTTACCCGAACCTAAGGCCAACAAGAAAACAGTCTTGAAAGTCAGATGTTTCAAGGAGACCTCTTTTAGGGGTTCAAAGGGAGCCTTTGTCAGCTGGTGAAGCACCAGAGAAAGGTTCCAGGAGGGGATGCCCCTCCTGCCCTTGGGTCTGTCTCTATGGAAACTATCCAGGAGACGAGTGAGATTTTCATCCTTACTGACATTAATGGCGGAATTGCCCAGTTTGTCAGCAATGGCTGATCTGTAGCCATCAATAGTGCCTGGTTGCAACTTCTTGTCCTGAAACAAGTGCAGGAGGAAGTCAGCAATGGCTTTCAAAGGTGGTGCCCTGAAGTCCACCTGATTACTGACGCACCACTTTGTAAAAATGGTTCACTTTGCCTCATAGACAGATCTGGTTGATCTTCTTTGAGGAGCCTCAATTCGTGCTGCCACTGCCTCAGAGAAGCCTTGCTCCTTGATCGCTTAGGCTCTAGGAGCCAGGCATGTAGGTTCAGATTCGACAGGTTCCTGTGAAGGACCTGGTTGAAGGGCTGAGACACTAGGTTTGGTATGCAGGGCAGACACAGTGGGATCTGGCTTGACATTGCCACCAGGTCCCAAAACCAGGGCATGTTGGGCCACCCTGGAGCAATCAGAATTATTCTGTTGCAGGGGTAGTCCTGGAGCTTCTCCACCACTTTGCACAAGATGGCTGCCGGTGGGAAGGCATATGGGTCCAGGTCCTCCCAGGAGAGGCTGAGTGCATCCACTGCCCAAGCCTGGGGGTCTGGCACCGGTGACACAAACTGTGGCAGTTTGTTGTTGAATCTGGTGGCAAACAGGTCCACTTGTGGCTGGTGCCACCTTGAGCATACAGCCTGGAACACTGCTGGATGAAGTGACCACTCTGTTTGAATGGTCTGGCCAAGTCTGGATAACTTGTCTGCTATCACGTTCAGCCGGCCGGGGATGTGACGTGCCCTGAGGGTCACCTGTTGTCTGGTGCACCAGGACAGGATTCTCCACAGTAGGGCACACAGTGAGCCCGACTTCATCCCCCCCTCTTTGTTGATATAGGCAACCACTGTTGTGTTGTCTGTAGCTATCAACACTGTCTTGTTGCAGACCAGGGTTCGAAACTCTTTTAGAGCTAGAAATACAGCCTTTAGCTCTAAGTGGTTTATGTGTAACTTGCTCTCTGGAAGGGACCAAGTTCCTCTTGCAGTATGGTCGTCCAAGTGAGCGCCCCACCCTTCGTTTGATGCGTCTGTAAAGATCTGCAGAGCATGTTTTAGAGGGTGTAATGGTTGACCTAGTAGCACATTGCTTTCCTCCAGCCACCACCTTAGATGGGGGTGGAGGGACTTGGGAACCGGTATCACCTTTTCCAGTGATTCTGGGACCCTCCAGTTGTTTTTCAAGTGCCACTGTATGGGTCTCATGTGTAGTCGCCCTAAGTGGACTTGTTTTTCTGTTGCTGTGAGTAGCCCTATGAGGGACATAAATTTCCGGACCGGGCATACCGGATCCGACAGTATTGATCTGATATTGTCTGTCAAGGTCTGCCAACGTTCCTCTGTTGGTCTGACCCTGCCCACTTTCAGGTCGAACTGGTAACCTACGAAGTTGAAACCTGTTGTGGGACCAGTTCTGATTTTTCCCTGTTCACCAGCCACCCTAGATCCTGGCACAGTGTGATCAGGGTTTGAGTATGCTGGAGACAGGTGTCGTGGGTAGAGGCTCTCACCAGCCAGTCATCTAGGTACTGGTGGATCCTTATACCCTTTTGAAGTGCCATGAGTTTGACCTCTTTGGTGACCACTGTGAACTCCATGGGGGCTGTGGACAGGCCAAAGGGAAGGGCTTTGAACTGGTAGGACCGACCCTGAAGGTGAAAACGCATGTACTTCCTGGACTGACTGTGAATTGGTATGTGGAAGTATGCGTCTTTGAAATCTATGGATGTGACCCACTCCCTTGACTGTAGGGAGGTTCTTATTGTCTCTGCGGTCTGTGTTCAAAAAGGTGTTCAAGGTGCTCAAGTCCAGAATCGGTCTCCACCGGTTGTTGGGTTTGGGTACCAAAAATAGCCGGTTGTAAAACCCCAGTGAGTTTGGGTTTTCCACCGGTTCGACTGCATTTTTGTTTATCAGCTGATGCAGTGCCTCCACAAGGAAGGACTGCTTGGTTGGATTGTGGTAGTTGCTTATTACAGTCGGTGACCTTGTTAAGTGAGGTCTGAACCGGAATGGAAGAGTATAACTCTCCCTCAGTGTGGTGACTACTTTTGGACTCGAACCCAAGGCTTCCCATTTCTCCCAACACTGGTTTAACCTCGCCCCTACAGGAGGATCTATAACAGCATGTTGGGCATTGGTGACAAGATTTACAGAACACAAGTGACCTACACAAGAAACATTTTTCACATATTTTATTTCTGTGTACATTTGACAAAAGGTGGGATTTACGCCTTTCCTTTGTGGCAACCCGGTGACAATATGAGCATTTGCAACATGAGAGTCTACATTGAAATTTAAAGTCACTTTGCTGTTCTCTGACACCACTGGTGCTGGGTTCAAGTCTCCCTGACCGGTAATAAGTACAGAGTTCTTCTGACCGGTCACTGGAAATATACAGTGATTGTCATTTATGAGACTTGAACCCCTTGGCAGGTTTCTGTGTAAAAGTTGAGGCCTTGCCATGACCTTTCCTAGCCTGCTGCTTGTCTTTGATCTGTTTCCAAGCAGGGACGTTCTTCTTGTCGGTGTGATGGCTAGTAACCTTGTCACTTGCAGCATATGGGTGGAAGCGACTTGGCTGTCGGTGTGAAGTACCGGAAGAACGCCTCTCTTCGCTCTTACAGATTTCTTCCTCAGCTTTTGATATAAGCTGGTCCGGGAATAAGGCATTCAAATGAACTGATGACGTTCTCAAGGCGTGCAACGTATCCTGCTTAACTCCAGCATGGAGATAGTCCAAGTAACTATCCCGGCGAGTCAGGGTGAAGTTGGCCATGTTAATAAAAACTGCTTCTGAAAGGTCTTGCATAGTCCTGGCCATTGCTTGAGATACTGACCGGTTGAAAGTGGTCAAGTACTCCAGTTCACTAACAGCCTGTTTCATCTTTTCAGATGACTTGCCTTTACTATCCAGACGCAGGGTTTTTAATTGAGAGTTCATCGAGTCCTGAACCCTGGTCAGGCACCTTGACAAACCAGCAGCCTGGTTACACATTATTGTCTGTTCACGAGCTGCCCTCTCCCAGCGTCTGAGGAGCTCCTGACTGAAGGCTCGAGAGGGTGGAGCAGAAGGCAAATTTCTTCTGGCAACCCTGCTGAAAGAGTGGTTGAGTTTGGCCGGATCCGGTGACCAGGTACGAACTGCAGAACTGTCACTGTCTTTCTCAGCATGCATCCCATACCATCTAAATGGTCTAGGGGTTTTGATGAACTGATCTCTGAGGAGGCCAGTGTTGTCAGTGTTTCTGGTTGGGTAGCCTTCCTTGATTGTGAGGTTAAGACTGGACATCTTCCTGCACAACCAGTCATCCACAGGAAGTTTCATACTGACTTTACCGGTTGGCTGGACACGGGTACCGGCAAAGGGGTTGTCATCTGCAGTAGAGGACACAGTTTCAAACTCAGGAACCCTGTGCCAGTTCATGAAACTCCTCACACCCCTCATTGTTTCCCTGTAGTTAACCTCCTCAGTGGGTTCAGTCTCAGGATCATCTCTGGAGGCATCCTTGTCTGCTGACCGGTCCCGGTGGATGTCACAATCCAGGGAACCAGTTTCGCTGCACTGGTCAGCTTCACTGTCAGAGGCTGCACTTAGATCTACATCACCGGTGGGCTGAACCTCTGGGAATGAACCAGGGGCCTGAACAGGCTGGGTTGCTATCCCTGCACCGGGAGCCCCAAGGGGCTGGGTGGCAGTCTGCATCTCCTCTACAGCACTACCGGTAGCCTGGTCAAGGCAGGGACTGGATTGCTCAGCTGGTAGACTCTTCTCCACAGGAAGACTGCTGGTGGAGACACCAGGGTCAAAAAAGGGCTTCTGAGAGGGAGTCACATCTGAAGCCGGCTTCACAACCGGTTCAACTGGCACTGTGAAAGCCTTGGCTAGCAGCATAGCTCCAAGTCTGGAAAATCTTTCTCCCCACTTGTCATCCAGATGCTGGAAATTTTCAGAGGTAGGTCTACTGCTTGAAGATCTTTTCTTACTGGTAGACGGCTTGTGAGACTCACTATGTTTCGTCTTCTTGGTGTCGTCTGCACAGCCTTGACCTTTTCCACTTTACCCAGTACGCTAACGTGTGCTGGGTCCACGAGAGTCGGGGTGGATGAGGTCGTAGCATTGGAGGTCGTCTTCTTATCTTTTCTGCCCCTATAGGTAGGCGTAGCCAGCTGAAGGGACTGCTCAGGGGTAAACCCTTTACAAATCACGCATTCCTTCTTCAGGACGCAGGGGTCGTCGCCTAGCCCTTTGTCCCTACAACGTGCACACTTGGAATGGGTGTCGAACCCAGCCATAGCGTGTCCGCATGAACCTCGTCTTTGTCCTGGTGATGACATAGTTGTAGATAAAACTTCTGAATTACTTCAAATATGAAATAAAACGGATGAGTTCGGTATAAAACCAAAATTTCCTTGTCGTTGAAAACACATCTTCACTCTCCACGCGCCAAACGAAAAAGATGCCATGATGTCACGATGTCTAGACAGGAAGAGGAAGTACGATGCGCCACCTGGTGAATGCACTCTCCTGACCGGTCCTGCCGGTATTCTATACAAGATGTCTTTTTTTGGCGTTTGGCGGGACCAGTCGCGCCGACCGGTAAAGCAATTGTCCATTGGATAGGATGTATTAACGCAATAAAATATAAAAATTTCCAAAGTAATATGGTTACCATGGTAACAATCTTGCCAAAATTTCTTTAAAAATGCAAGGGACTGACATTCTGTCATGGGGAAAGTATTCTCAAAGTTTGATACCAGTGAGGTTTCAGGTTTCATGTCAGTAGCATGCATATTTTTTCCCAAGTCCTGAAAGTAGCTGAAAAGTCCAAAGTTAAATTGTTGCCTGGTACAATTTTTGGCCAAACCATGGCAAAAATGTTTGGTGATAGAATTTTTGGATACACATCCCGGGGAAATTTGCTGAGGATCGATCAAGTTTTGTGGATGTGAGAGGACATTGATTTCATCAGGATGGAAGGACTGACGGATGCCAACTAGTCCTTTACTCATTGATAGGGGATATAAATACTGGTTTTTTAGACATAACAAAAAACATTCGTTTGCAAAGATATTTTGAATAAACAAAGAAAAATATTATCTGAAAAATAGCATCAGAGATGCCCGTACCCCACAGCCCGGGGAAATAATTTCAACACCATGAGATATAGAAGTAGTGAAACAGTACAAAGATGGGATACTTTCAAGGCATTGTCAGTTATATAAAGCTCCAAATAACGTTTAAGTAGAGAAAATAACATCTAAGAGAAAGAAAATGTATGTAAAAGTAAAGTATTAAAACAAGACAATTCAATAGCTAGATGACAGCATTAATCAGTACGCTAAAAATTACGAAGCTATAAAACTTATTAATTGGAGAATAGCTGTCAATGAAAAGAGCACAATTATGTAAAAGTGCATATAATAATCAGTTGCAGCAATCCATACATCTTTGTCATAAGAGAAAAATGTCTCAAATATGGCACGTGAACACACTTTGGCAGAGCCACAGTTCAAGGTCACACCATGATGCACACCTACACATCATAACCAATGTCCTTACCAAGTGTCAACCTTCTACACCTTATGGAATCAAAGAAATAAACCCAGACAAGATTTTAAAACACATGGTCACTATGACAAGGTCAAATCAAGGTCACACCATGACATTGCACACCTAATGCACCTAGCCAATGTCCCTGCAACGTACCAACTTCCTACACCTTACGGTTGCCGAGCTATAGCCCAGACAAGATTTTATAGGTCAAGGTCACAACAGCAAGGTCAAATCACGGACACACCATGACGTTGCACACCTACACCCCCTAACCAATGTCCTTACCAAGTATCAACTTCCTACACTTATGGTTTCTGAGATATAGCCCGGACAAGATTTTATAGGTCAAGGTCACTACGGCAAGGTCAAAGGGCAAATCAAGGTCACACCATGACGTTGCACACCTAAAACCCCTAACTAATGTCTCTACCAAGTATTAACTTCCTACACCTTACAGTTGCCAAGATATAGCCCGGACAAGATTTTCAAACTCAAGGTCACTGCGGCAAGGTCAAATCAAGGTCACACCATGACGTTGCACACCTATACCCCTAACCAATGTCCCTACCAAGTATCAACTTCCTACACCTTATGGTTTCTGAGATATAGCCTGGACAAATTTTTTCCAGCCGCCCACCCGCATAAACGCCCGCCTACCCATCCGGACACCATGGGTGAAAGCAATACCCGACAGCCCTTAAGGGCTGTGGGGTAAAAAACCTGTGTCAGCACTAGGACAAAGCCAAAGTGAAAGAAGTGCTTCAGGCTATTTTTCAGTCTCAGTAAGAAGTCTTTCTCTTATCCATAAGGTCTCTGTGGCCTAGTCGTATGGCAACATGTGTGGCTCAATAAAGGCTTATGACAATACAATTTGAATGTTGAAAGGGGTGCAGAACTATGGTTCTGTTTACTTACCTGTACTGTGACTAGGACTTTCGTGCACTTGGTTGCAGTGAGACCGCTGGGGAGTCTTGCATTTTGAGGAAAGCACCATCTTTCCCAGAATAATACTACAAATAATCAGCAAACTGCCACATACTGCAAAATACAAAAATACATGATTTTCAGAAGTCCAAAAGTGATGAAAACACTGGCAGTAGGTGTTTTCTGTATGACTAAATGGCTCGGCTAGTAGGGATTTCTCTCATGGCTCACTGCCTAGGCTAGTACGGTTTTTCAGTATAACGCACTGGCTTTACTGGCAGAGAGTTCCCTTAAAAATCGCTTGCTTGGCTATAAAGCATTTCATGTATCACCCATCCACTTGACAAGTAGGGAATACCCTTACAGCTTACACACTTTGCTAGTAAGGATTTCCCTAATACGCACCAGCTGGGCTAGTAGGGACTTCTTTTGGAATAGACCAGTAGGGAATGGGCCTCTTTACTAAGAGGTTACATGATTAAGTGTACACTTTATCCTGTAACACCACTGTAGTATACAAAGATGTAAGAATTTGGATTTAACCTAACTTTCAGTACATTCTTTTGGTAGTTACTTTAACACTGAAACAGAACCAAGCATAATATCCATCAAGGTTCTACATTAGAAACAAGCAAACACCAGTAAGGAACTGTTAGCTTTTCTATCTAGGACTAATGTTTGGGTTCAAACCAGAGATCTCTGAACTGGACAATAGTATAGTATCCATTACACCCTGAGCTAGCTTTTTCTTCAGTCAAGAGATCTGAGCATTATCACATTCAGTTCCAAATGCCTGATATTTTGACAGAATCCGGGACGTTTGCCCACAGGACCTTTGCCCACACAGACCTATGCCAACAGGACCTTTGCCCACAGGGACCTTTGCCCACAGCAAATATTACAGGGTATGACTTCGTCATACTTTTGTATTCGGAGAGTATCTCAAAAATGGCTTGACAGATTAAATTGAAATGTGGCATATGCATGTAACTGGTCCTCAAGGTGTACCCTATTGAAAGGTGACCTTATTCTCCCACTAGTAACATACTTGAGTTTAAGTTTTTTTCATTTCCAGACAGTATTTCAAAAATAGCATCAGAGATGCCCGTACCCCACAACCCCAGGGAAATAAGTTTTCAACACCATGACATATATAAGTAGTGAAACAGTACAAAGACCAGCGGGATACTTTCAGCGCAGTGTCACTCATATAAAGGTTTAAGTAGAGAAAATAACATCCAAGAGCAAGAAAATGTATGTAAAAAAGTACTAAAACAAGACAATTCAATAGCGAGATGACAGCATTAACCAGGAAACTAAAAACATGAAGCTGTAAAATTTATTAATTGGAGAATAGCTGTCAATGGAAATAGCACAAATATGTAAAAGTGCATATTATAATCCATTACAGCAATCCATATATCTTTGTCACAAGAGAAAAAGGTCTAAAATATGGCAGGTGAACACACTTTGGCAGAGCAAAAAGCTCACACCATGATGCACACCTACACCCCCTAACCAGTGTCAACCTTCTACACCTTATGGAATCCAAGAAATAGCCCAGACAAGATTTTAAAGATTTTATGGTCACTGTGACAAGGTCAAGGGTCAAATAAGGTCACACCATGATGTTGCACACCTACAACCCCTAACCAATATTCTTACCAAGTATCAACTTCCTACACCTTACGGTTTCCGAGATATAGCCCAGTGAAGATTTTATAGGTCACGGTCAATACGGTAAGCTCAAATCAAGGTCAGACCATGATGTTGCACACCTATACCCCCTAACCAATGTTCCTACCAAGTATCAACTTCCTACACCTTACAGTTTCCGAGATATAGCCCAGTCAAGATTTTATAGGTCAAGGTCAAATCAAGGTCACACCATGACGTTGCACACCTACACCCCCTAACCAATGTTCCTACCAAGTATCAACTTCCTACACCTTACGGTTTTTGAGATATGGCCCGGACAAGATTTTATAGGTCAAGGTCACTACGGCATGGTCAAAGACAAATCAAGGTCAGACCATGTTGTTGCATACCTATAACCCCTAACCAATGTCCCTACCAAGTATCAACTTCCTACACCTTACGGTTTCCTATATATAGCCCGGACAAACTTTTTCCCATCGCCCACCCACCCACCCGCCCATCCGGACACCATGGGTGAAAACAATACCCCGACATTTGGGGTAAAAATGGGTTGATCGATTCAATTCAAATTTGGCATGTGGTTATAACTGGTTTTCAAGGTGTGCCTATTTTAAGAGACCTTAAACTCTCATGTATAAAAGAATTATGTTAAGTTTGAAATTTGGAAGATATTTGATGTGGTAATTGATTTCATTCTTTTATATTCATCTTGTACACATATCTACACAAAAAGAAAAAGGTCCCTTTTTCATTTAAGTAAACATGTACACATATCTAAACGAAATAAGATCTTTATTGTAATGTTGCCTTCAAGACCCGATAGTTAAAGAAACAAGCATTCTGACGCATGCATTTATCTCCCGCCGTATAAATAAGATGTACTAAAGATAGTGGAATATAAATTTTCTTGTGAGATGGAGGCACATGTAGAAGTGACAAGTTTAATGTTTGATTGCAATACTTTTAAAGACAAAAGGCATTGATTCATTTTAGTAGCTATTACTCTGCCATCCAAAGAGCTACAGTTCTACAACTTTAATATGCAGTAGATCACCCAAAAGTAGGTGAATGACTTATTTAGAAGAAATTGCCTACCTGTAATACTTTTACAGATAAAAGACATTTACTCATTTTAGTAGCTATTACTCAGCTATCCAAAGAGCTACAGTTCTGCAACTTCACTATGTGGTAGATCACCCAAAAGTAGGTAAATGACTTATTTAGAAGGAATTGCCTACCTGTAATACTTTTAGAGATAAAAGACATGTACTCATTTTAGTAGCTATTACTCAGCTATCCAAAGAGCTACAGTTCTGCAACTTCACTATGTGGTAGATCACCCACAAGTAGGTGAATGACTTATTTAGAAGGAATTGCCTACCTGTAATACTTTTACAGATAAAAGACATTTACTCATTTTAGTAGCTATTACTCAGCTATCCAAAGAGCTACAGTTCTGCAACTTCAGTATGTGGTAGATCACCCAAAAGTATGTGAATGACTTATTAGAACTAGACCAAGGACGCATCTGTGGCCAGATGCAAAATGTATCCACCGGCAAAGGCAAAAGTAGCTATTACCCAGCCATAGCATGAGCTAGAAGTCTGAAATTTTTATTATGTTATAGCTGACCCAAAAGTAGGTGAATAATATATTTGCACAAAATTCTCTAAATCCAATAGTTTTCACGTTACAATTGATTTTACTCATGATGGAAGTTAGTAAAAAGTCCAAAAGTAGCTATTACTCACTTAGCTATTGAGATAGACACCCAAGTTACTCACCATGTTGTTGCTATTGAAAAAGTAGGTGAATATCATATTTTAACAAAATGCTCTAAATGCAATACTTTTCAAGTTATAAATGATGTAGTGTTGAGTAAGAACTTCAAAGTAGCTATTACTCAGCTATGCTATGAGCCACAGGTCTGGAACTTAACTATGTTATAGCTGCTTCAAAATAGGTGAATAACATATTGCAACTAAATAATGTAAATGCAAGAGTATTCAAGTTATAAGTGATTTACCCAACAGTGATAACCTAAAAGTAGCTATTACTCAGCTATGCAATGAGCTACAGGTCTGAAATTTTACTATGTTATAGCTGACCCAAAAGTAGATGAATAACATATTTGCATAAAATTCTGTAAATACAACAGTTACAAGTTACAAGTGATTTTACTCATGATGGAAGTTAGTGAAAAATCCAAAAGTAGCTATTACTCACTTAGCTATTGAGATAGACACCCAAGTTACTCACCATGCTGTAGCTATGGAAAAAGTAGCTGAATAACATATTTTAACAAAGTGATCTAAATGCAATACTTTTCAAGTTATAATTGATTTAGGGCATGATTTCATTACTTTTAATGAATAAAAAATTATTTTAAAAAGTCATAAAAAAATTTTAGCATGTGAAAGCTCTCCAAAATGTAGGTGAATGAGTTATTTGAGAAATACTGGCTATCTGCAATACTTTTAGACATAATTAGCATGTACTCATTTTGAGTAGGTGAGTAATTAACTATGGGTCTGAAACTTCAAGCGAAAGCTCTCCCAAAGGAAGGTGAATGAGTTAGTTGAGAAAAATTGGCTATCTGCAGTACTTTTAGAGATAATTCGCATTAACTCATTTTGAGTAGGTGAGTAAATAGCTATGGGTCTGAAACTTCACCATGTGAAAGCTCTTCCAAAAGTTGGTGAATGAGTTATTTGAGAAAAATTGGCTATCTGCAGTACCTTTAGAGATAATTCATATTTACTCATTTTGAGTAGGTGAGTAATTAGCTGTGGGTCTAAAACTTCACCAAGTGAAAGCTATTCCCAAAGTAGGTGAATGAGTTATTTGAGAAAAATTGGCTATCTGCAATACTTTTACAGATAATTAGCATTAACTCATTTTGATTAGGCGAGTACTTAGCTACAGGTCTGAAACTTCACCAAGTGAAAGCTCTCCCAAAAGTTGGTGAATCAGTTAGTTGAGAAAAATTGGCTATCTGCAGTACTTTTAGAGATAATTCGCATTAACTCATTTTGAGTAGGTGAGTAATTAGCTATGGGTCTGAAACTTCACCAAGTGAAAGCTCTTCCAAAAGTAGGTAAATGAGTTATTTGAGAAAAATTGGCTATCTGCAGTACTTTTAGAGATAATTCGCATTTACTCATTTTGAGGTGAATAATTAGCTATGGGTGTGAAACTTCACCATGTGAAAGCTCTTCCAAAAGTTGATGAATGAGTTATTTGAGAAAAATTGGCTATCTGCAGTACTTTTAGAGATAATTCATATTTACTCCTTTTGAGTAGGTGAGTAATTAGCTATGGGTCTAAAACTTCACCAAGTGAAAGCTCTTCCCAAAGTAGGTGAATGAGTTATTTGAGAAAAATTGGCTATCTGCAATACTTTCAGAGATAATTAGCATTTACTCATTTTGATTAGGTGAGTAATTAGCTACAGGTCTGAAACTTCACCAAGTGAAAGCTCTCCCAAAAGTAGGTGAATGAGTTATTTGAGAAAAATTGGCTATCTGCAATACTTTTAGAGATAATTCACATTTACTCATTTTGAGTAGGTGAGTAATTAGCTATGGGTCTGAAATTCACCATGTGAAAGCTCTTCCAAAAGTTGGTGAATCAGTTAGTTGAGAAAAATTGGCTATCTGCAATACTTTTAGAGATAATTCGTATTTACTCATTTTGAGCAGGTGAGTAATTAGCTATGGGTCTGAAACTTTACCAAGTGAAAGCTCTTCCCAAAGTAGGTGAATGAGTTATTTGAGAAAAATTGGCTATCTGCAGTACTTTTAGATATAATTCGCATTTACTCATTTTGAGTAGGTGAGTAATTAGCTATGGATCTGAAACTTCACCAAGTGAAAGCTCTTCCAAAAGTAGGTGAATGAGTTATTTGAGAAAAATTGGCTATCTGCAGTACTTTTAGATATAATTCACATTTACTCATTTTGAGTAGGTGAGTAATTAGCTATGGGTCTGAAACTTCACCAAGTGAAAGCTCTCCCAAAAGTAGGTGAATGAGGTATTTGAGAAAAATTGGCTATCTGCAGTGCTTTTAGAGATAATTCGCATTTACTCATTTTGAGTAGGTGAGTAATAAGCTATGGGTCTGAAACTTCACCAAGTGAAAGCTCTTCCAAAAGTAGGTGAATGAGTTATCTGAGAAAAATTGGCTATCTGCAATACTTTTAGAGATAATTAGCATTTACTCATTTTGAGTAGGTGAATAATTAGCTATGGGTCTGAAACTTTACCAAGTGAAAGCTCTCCCAAAAGTAGGTGAATGAGGTATTTGAGAAAAATTGGCTCTCTGCAATACTTTTAGAGATAATTAGCATTTACTCATTTTAAGTAGGTGAGTAATTAGCTATGGGTCTGAAACTTTACCATGTGAAATTGAAAATTTCATGTTTCAACAGAAACCCTTCTACTACACTGTGGGTCCAAAACTTGCTCGAAATCGCTCTGACAGTTTCAGAGATATTTGCCATTTTTCATTTTCCGCAAAAATTCAAGACGGCCACCAAAAGTTGTAAACTTTGAAATTTGAAACTTTACTATGTGATAGCTTACCAAAAAGTAGATGGACAACATATTTGAAAAGATTTCCCTAACTTTAATACTTTTGAAGATATTTGACATTTACTTCTTCTGTTATTTAGCTACAAATGAGAAAATAGTTATTACTCACTTAAGGCATGCAACAGAACCCCAAACTATGGACCATCTTATAGCTAAGGACAAAGTAGCTGAACAACATATTTTAGGAAAACACTCTAACTGCAATAATTTTGGAGTTACAATGGCATTACTCAAGCTACAAACGAGAAAATAGCTATTTTGCAACAGGTCTGAAACTTTACCATGTGATAGCTTACCAAAAAGTAGATGGATAACATATTTGAAAAGATTTCCCTAACTTTAATACTTTTGAAGATATTTGACATTTACTCCTTTTGTTATTTAGCTACAAATGAGAAAATAGCTATTACTCACTTATGGCATGCAATAGAACCCTAAACTATATACCATCTTATAGCTAAGGACAAGGTAGCTGAACAACATATTTTAGGAAAACAGTCTAACTGCAATAATTTTGGAGATACAATGGCTTTACTCAACAGTCAGAATTTCAAAGTAGCTATTACTCAGCTATCCAACGTGCAACAGGTCTGAAACTTTACTATGTGATAGCTTACCAAAAAGTAGATGAATAACATATATGAAAAGATTTCCCTAACTTTAATACTTTTGAAGATATTTGACATTTGCTTCTTCTGTTATTTAGCTACAAATGAGAAAATAGCTATTACTCACTTACGGCATGCAATAGAACCCCAAACTATGTACCACCTTATAGCTAAGGACAAAGTAGCTGAACAACATATTTTAGGGAAACACTCTAACTGCAATGGTTTTGGAGTTACAATGGCTTTACTCAACAATCAGAATATCAAAGTAGCTATTACTCAGCTATCCAAGGTGCAACAGGTCTGAAACTTTACTATGTGATAGCTTACCAAAAAGTAGATGAACAACATATTTGAACAGATTTCCCTAACTTTAATACTTTTGAAGATATTTGACATTTACTTCTTCTGTTATTTAGCTACAAATGAGAAAATAGCTATTAATCACTAATGGCATGCAATAGAACCCCAAACTATGTACCATCTTATAGCTAAGGAAAATGTAGCTGAACAACATATTTTAGGGAAACACTCTAACTGCAATGGTTTTGGAGTTACAATGGCTTTACTCAACAATCAGAATTTCAAAGTAGCTATTGCTCAGCTATCCAAGGTGCAACAGGTCTGAAACTTTACTATGTGATAGCTTACCAAAAAGTAGATGAACAACATATTTGAAAAGATTTCTGTAACTCTAATACTTTGGAAGATATTTGACATTTACTCCTTTTGTTATTTAGCTACAAATGAGAAAATAGCTATTACTCACTTATGGCATGCAATGGGACCCCAAACTATGTACCATCTTATAGCTAAGGACAAAGTAGCTGAACAACATATTTGAAGAAAAAGTTGTTTCTGCAATAGTTTTTGAGTTATGAGCCCTTTACTCCAAGTAGCTAAGATAGCTATTACTCGTTAGGCCTAAGTCCATAAAACCAAAAAAATTTTTCGAGGGCGTGAAAATTCATTGGGACAATTAATTTACAAAAAATCTGTAGCTGTAGTAGTTTTGGAGGAATCTGCGTGACTAACTAACGCACGCACACACGCACGCACGCACACACAGGCATCATTTCATAATCTCCCTCCCGGGCTAAAGCCCGGCGGGAGATAACAAGTTTAAGGTTACAACATTTTTAACTAGAGGAATGCTTTTGCTAACAAAAGCGAAGCGTCTCTTAAAGTTTAAAATGCTTTGTGGTTTTAATAAGCATGCTGTAAAGCTAAGAATGCACAAAGTTGCACCGTATGCTTTCCCAATACCTCTTAATTCATTCTGAAGCTATAAAAGCAACAATAAAGGAGATATCAGGCAAAAACTCCAAAGCAGCTATTTATGACCCCAGTTTGGCCCATAAGGGAGTGTCGGGGGGTAAAACTGACCGGCTATTTAGACTCTCCACATATGCTTTCCCAATACCTCTTAATACATTCTGAAGGTCTAAAAGCAACAATAAAGGAGATATAAGGCAAAACTCCAAAGCAACTATTTTATGACCCCAGTTTGACCCATAAAGGGGGGTTGGGGGATAAAACTGACCGGCTATTTAGATTCTTCACATATGCTTTCCCAATACCTCTTAATACATTCTGAAGCTATAAAAGCAACGATAAAGGAGATATAAGGCAAACACTCCAAAGCAGCTATTTATGACCCCAGTTTGGCCCATAAGGAGGGGGGGGGGGGTCGGGGGGTAAAACTGACCGGCTATTTAGACTCTCCACATAGTCTTTCTCAATACCTCTTAGTAATTCTGAAGCTATAAAAGCAACAATAAAGGAGATATAAGGCAAAAACTCAAAATCAGCTATTTTATTACCCCAGTTTGACCCATAAGGGGGGAGGGGGGTAAAACTGACCAGCTATTTAGACTCTCCACATATGCTTTCCCAATACCTCTTAATACATTTTGAAGGTATAAAAGCAACAATAAAGGAGATATAAGGCAAAACTCCAAAGCAGCTATTTATGACCCCAGTTTGGCCCATAAGTGGGGGTCGGGGGGTAGAACTGACTGGCTATTTAGACTCTCCACATATGCTTTCCCAATACCTCTTAATATATTCTGAAGCTATAAAAGCAACAATAAAGGAGATAAAGGCAAAAACTCAAAATCGGCTATTTTATGACCCCACTTTGACCCATAAGGGGGGGGTCGGGGGGTAAAACTGACCGGCTATTTAGACTCTCCATATATGCTTTCCCAATACCTCTTAATACATTCTGAAGCTATGAAAGCAACAATAAAGGAGATATAAGGCAAAAACTCAAAATCAGCTATTTTATGACCCCAGTTTGACCCATAAGGGGGGGGGGGGGGGGGGGGGGGCAGGGGGTAAAACTGACCGGCTATTTAGACTCTACACATATGCTTTCTCAATACCTCTTAATATATTCTGAATGAACCTAGCAACAAGACCACTGCCGCGGTATGTATCTCCCGCTGAGTACCGCAGGAGAAGAAATACTAAATTGAAAATTTTCCCCTTTGCATAGGACACTGTTGTACCACCCTGTGGGTAAAAAATTCACTGGAAATTCCTCTATCTGTTACGGTTTTCGAGATATTGACACTTTTTCACTTTCCGCAAAAATCCAAGATGGCCGCCGAAAGTGACAAAAATTGAAACTAGAGGATCGCTCGCAAAAAAAAAGATAATGTTTTTGCATAGCAAAAACAAAGCGTCCCGAAAAGGATATAAAGGTGAGTGCTAAAGTATTAAGAAAATGCTTTGTTTCTAGCCTTATACTGTTGTGGCAACCAAAGTCAGCGCAGTCTGCTCTATCTAGCACGGTTTTCAAGATATAAGCATTTTTGTGTTTTGCAAAAAATTAAAAATGTCCGCTATATTTGGCGAGACAAAAATATTTTGAAAATTGGCATGGCTACTCTGCAGAGATACCCAGCAGGTCAAAAATTTTGTTGAGCCCGCTCCATCTAGCACAGTTTTCGAGATATAAGCATTTTTGTGTTTTGCAAAAACTTGGAAAATTCAAAACGGCCACCATTTTTGGGGAGACACTGCCGCGGTGTGTATCTCCCGCCGAGCATTAAAAGAGAAGAAATAGCTTTTCCGAGATATTCACAATTTTTCATTTTCGTGTGTGAAAGCTCTTCCAAAAGTAGGTGAATGAGTTATTCCAGAAAAATTGTCTATCTGCAATACTATTAAGAGATAATTAGCATTTACTCATTTTGAGTAGGGGAGTAATTACCTACGGGTCTGGAACTTCACCAAGTGAAAGCTCTCCCAAAAGTAGGTGAATGATTTCAGAAAAATTGGCTATCTGCAATACTTTTAGAGATAATTCGCATTTACTCATTTTGAGTAGCCGAGTAATTAGCTATGGGTCTGAAACTTCACCATGTGAAAGCTCTGCCACAAGTAGATGAATGAGTTATTTGAGAAAAATTGGGTATCCGCAATACTTTTCGAGATAATTCGCATTTACTCATTTTGAGTAGGTGAATAATTAGCTATGGGTCTGAAACTTCACCGAGTGAAAGCTCTCCCAAAAGTAGGTGAATGAGTTATTTGAGAAAAATTGGCTATCTGCAATACTTTTAGAGGTAATTTGCATTTACTCATTTTGAGTAGGTGAGTAATTAGCTATGGGTCTGAAACTTCACCATGTGAAAGCTCTCCCAAAAGTACATGAAGAGTTATTTGATAAAAATTGGGTATCTGCAATAGTTTTTGAGATAATTAGCATTTACTCATTTTGAGTAGGTGACTAATTAGCTACGGGTCTGAAACTTCACCAAGTGAAAGCTCTCCCAAAAGTAGGTGAATGAGTTATTTGAGAAAAATTGGCTATCTGTAATACTTTTAGAGATAATTAGCATTTACTCATTTTGAGTAGGTGAGTAATTAGCTATGGGTGTGAAACTTCATGTGAAAGCTCTTCCAAAAGTAGGTGAATGAGTTATTTGAGAAAAATTGGCTATCTGCAATACTTTTAAGAGATAATTCGCATTTACTCATTTTGAGTAGGTGAGTAATTATCTACGGGTCTGAAACATCACCATGTGAAAGCTCTTCCAAAAGTACATGAATGAGTTATTTGATAAAAATTGGGTATCCGCAATAGTTTTTGAGATAATTAGCATTTACTCATTTTGAGTAGGTGAGGAATAAGCTACGGGTCTGAAACTTCACCGAGTGAAAGCTCTCCCAGAAGTAGGTGAATGAGTTATTTGAGAAAAATTGGCTATCTGCAATACTTTTAGAGGTAATTCGCATTTACTCATTTTGAGTAGATGAGTAATTAGCTATGGGTCTGAAACTTCACCATGTGAAAGCTCTCCCAAAAGTACATGAATGAGTTATTTGATAAAAATTGGGTATCCGCAATAGTTTTTGAGATAATTAGCATTTATTCATTTTGAGTAGGTGAGTAATTAGCTACGGGTCTGAAACTTCACCGAGTGAAAGCTCTCCCAAAAGTAGGTGAATTGGAAAATTTAATAAGTAAATTAAATTTTTATAAGTTAATATCTTACCTAGTGGACAGATGCATTTGTCCGGCGCACAGCCGGTCCCGCCAAACGTTGGAGAAAAACGCCTCAAGCCGGGCTCTGGCCCGGACCGGTAGTGTCCTGTTTACTCGCCAGGTGGCTGTATAGCCTCCCTGCCGGTGCACTGCGCGTGCGCGCGCATGCGTACTTCCTCCTTTTGTTTGCACCCTGTTTGAGTCCCCTGGGAATGTTTGTTGCGGGGAAGGCAGGGTGGGAATCCCTCTGTCCACTAGGTAAGATATTAACTTATAAAAATTTAATTTACTTATTAAATTTTCCATTTTATTGCATTAATATATCTTACCTAGTGGACAGATGCAGAATAACTACCCATTGGATGGAGGGCAGCTAAACTCAAAAGGGACTCTTGTCAGAACTCTGGGCCTTCGGCCCAAGGGTTAGGGATCCTTCCCATACCCTACACCATAGTTGGTTCCCCCCCCCCTCTTTTTTGCCGTCTACCGAGCCACCTGGGTTAGGACTATAGGAGAGAGGAGGTAAGAGTTCAGTCCCAAGGATTCCGGAGGAAGCAGAACAGGATAAACTAGAAATAACTCATACCCCACACCAGCCCTTCCGGTTGAGAACTGCGCGCTGGGGTTTCAAAACAAGATAACTAAAAAAGAAGGAGCCAACTAAAAACAACCCACTACTCCTTCTAAACGCTTTACACTATAAGTTATCCTTTCAAGGATACCAGTTACTCGCGTATGTGCTGGGCTGCGACCACTGGTCCTAAATGGTACAGGTCAGCATCAGCCCATGCTACATCCTTCAAATAAAATTGGGTGAAGGTATTGTGCGACTTCCAGTGGCAGGCTGAGAGGATCTGGTCCAAGGACACACCTCCTTGAAAAGCCTTAGAAGCTGCAAAGGCCCGCACATCATGGGCTCTGACCTGATGCAATTGTTGTGCATCCTCATTGGACAATTGATAGCACAACAAGATGGTTTGTTTAATCCAAGAAGAAATCGTAGCAGGAGCGATGTCCTTATTGAAGTTCTTCTTGAAAGACACAAAGACCAACTGCTTGCCGGAACGGAGGTCTTTGGTCTTGTCCAGGTAATAACGCAAAGCCCGAACTGGACATAAGGTTCTATCCTCCTTGAGAGACTTATCCAACGTAGGGGCCAAGGCCGGAATAATTACCGGAGCTACTGAAGAAGGCCCTTCTTTAGCCAACTGATTCTTGGACAAGAAACAAGGAGAAGGGAATAAAGAAACATTAGCCCAATCTTCCTGATGTCTAATGTTCCTGTGTACCCAGGCATGAATCTCACTCCTTCTTTTGCCCGAGCCCAAAGCCAGGAGAAACACCGTTTTGAAGGTAAGATGTTTCAGAGACACCTTTCGAAGGGGTTCAAAGGGGGACTGGGTTAATTGATGCAAGACCAGAGACAGATTCCAGCTAGGGACTCCTCGAAGACCCTTGGGTTTATCTCTATGGAAACTGTCTAGCAAGCGGGTAAGGTTTTCGTCTTTACCAAAATTAACCTTGTCACAACCAATTTTGTCGGCTATAGCAGTTCTATATCCATCTATGGTGCTAGGTTGAAGATTTTTCTCCTTGAAAAGGAACAGGAGAAATTCCGCTACCTGATTTAAAGAAGGTGACCCAAAGTCCACCTTGTGTGACTCGCACCATTTGACAAATATGGACCACTTCGATTCATAGATGGCTCTGGTTGATTGTCTTTGAGGAGCCTCAATTCTCGTTGCCACTTCATCAGAGAATCCTTGTGCCTGTATGCTAGAGGCTCTAGGAGCCAGGCGTGGAGGTTGAGCCCTAGGAGATCTCTGTGGGGACACTGAACGGTTGGGTCAGCAGGTTCTCCACGTTTGGAAGGGAGAGAGGAATCTGAACAGACATGCTGACTAGATCCCAGAACCAAGGCATGTTGGGCCACCCTGGAGCAATCAGAACCAACCTGTGAACTCCCTGATCTAGGATCTTGGACACCACCTTGCCCAAAAGAGACACAGGAGGGAACGCGTAGGCATCCATATTCTCCCAATTCAGGCTGAGAGCATCTACTCTCCATGCCTGTGGATCGGGTACTGGGGACACAAACTTGGGTAGTTTGTGATTGTACCTTGTTGCAAAGAGATCCACTCGAGGAGTGTGCCACCTGGCACATAAGTGGTCGAAGACTTCCTGCAGGAGGGACCATTCTGTCTGAATAACCTGAGTGCTCCTGGACAATTTGTCTGCTATCACATTCAGCCTTCCCGGAATGTGCCTGGCCCTTGGAACTATCTGTCTGCGATTGCACCAGGAAAGCAGTCTCCAGAGGAGGGCACAAAGTGAGCCTGATCTCATACCCCCCTCCTTGTTGATGTATGAGACAACCGTTGTGTTGTCCGTGGCTATCAAAATGATCTGGCCCCAACACTGTTGCTCGAACTTCTTGAGGGCCAGAAGGACCGCCTTTAGCTCGAGAAAGTTTATGTGCAACTGGCTTTCTGAGTCCGACCAAACTCCTTTTGCCGTGTGGTCTCCTAAGTGCGCGCCCCAACCTTCGTTTGAGGCGTCGGTAAACAACTGCAGAGCATGTTGCAGAGGATGAAGAGGTTGGCCGCTGAGCACATTGTTTTCGTCCAGCCACCACTGCAGATGAGGGTATAGAGATCTGGGAAGAGGAATCTCCTTCTCTAGTACCTCTGGCACGTGCCAGTGATTCTTCAAGTGCCACTGAATCGGTCTCATGTGAAGGCGCCCCGAAACCACCTGTTTCTCTGTGGCTGTCAACAAACCTATGAGAGACATGAACTCTCGGACCGAACAATGGCCTCTGTTCATTAGCATCTTTATTTTTTGAGTTAGGGTTTGCCACCTCTCCTGAGTCGGCTTTACTAGACCCTTGGAGAGGTCGAAATGATAACCGACAAAGTTGAACTCCTGTTGGGGAACAAGTTCTGACTTTTGCAGATTGACTAACCATCCCAACTGCTGACACAGAGCCATCAGGGTCCGCGTTTGGTTCACACAAGCCTCCCGACAGGGCGCTCGAAGCAACCAGTCGTCTAGGTACTGGTGGATCCTTATACCCCTGGACTGGGCCATCAATTTCACCTCCTTCACCACCTTTGTGAATTCCAAAGTAGCCGTCGCTAGGCCGAACGGCAGAGCCCTGAACTGGAAGGTTTGACCGTGCAGGTGAAACCGGAGATACTTCCTCGACCTTGGGTTGATGGGAATGTGGAAATAGGCATCGCTGAAATCCAGCGATGTGACCCATTCGCCTTTTGAAGGGATAGCCGGATGGTCTCCGGAGTTTCCATTTTGAAGGTTTCCGAGTGGAGGAAAAGATTGAGTTTGCTCAAATCCAAGATTGGACACCATTTGTTGTTTGGTTTGGGAACTATGAACAGCCGGTTGTAAAAGGCCAGAGAAGCCCGAACCACTACTTTTTCTACGGCCTGTTTTGTAATCAGGGACTGCAACGCCTCCTTCAAAAACTTGTTTCTGCGAGGGTTGGCGTATCCGCTGATTATCAGAGGACACCTGGTCAATGGGGGCCTCATCTTGAAAGGGAGGTTGTAACCGTCCTTCAAGATGGAGACTACCCGAGAATTTGAACCCAGGCTGAGCCACGTTTCCCAAAACCTGTGCAACCTGCATCCTACAGGAGGATTTTCTGCAACACTGTGGACATTTGGTACATGAGGGACAGAACGACAAGGAGAGACAAAAGAAGCACTTTTGACATGTTTTATTTCTGTCTGACAAAGATCGGGACTTAGGCCTTTCTTTTGCGGCTGCCCGGGACCGACAACAATAGGAACAGGAATTACAGCAGTTCTTGAGTATACAGTCTTTGAAATGTTTTGAGAGCTGATGTTTTGACCCACTAGTTTTGGAATTATTTGGTTGCGTGGGTTTGTACAATGATTGTCATTTATAATTTTTGCCACCCCGGGCATACTTGGAAAAACGGTGGTTAGTAGAACCACGCCCACGACCTCGTGACCCAAACTGTCGCCAAGGTTGTTGAGGAGCAGATGACGGCTGAACCATGGTCTTAGCCTCCTTCTTCTCATACGGTTTATAGCGATACTTGGTCTTCTGTTGGTGCTGGGGACCAACTCGAGACTGGACCGACACATGTTGTGTCTCAAACTTGTTGATATCTTGTTCCGCGACATTCAAGGCCGCGTCGGGAAATAACCCATATCCAAAAAGAGCAGCATTGCTCAGTTCATTCCAAGTGTCCATCTTCATACCGGGACGAACATGATCTAAATAAGAGTCCCGACGCATCAGAATGAAGTTCCCCAGCTGCACAAAATGGCTATCAGCCAGGTGCTGTAGACGTGTCCCAAGAGAGACGGATACATTCTGGTGGAAAGCACATGAATCCCTTAACTCCTTAAGTGCTTCAGACACCTCCTTGGCTGACTTGCCCTTACTGAGATGAGTCTGTAGGAAAGTGATGTGATGTGCCATCTGATCTTGAATCTCGCTAGTGCATCTGCTGAAACCAGCTGCATGGTTCACTGTGTAAGTACCCTCTCGGGCGCACCTTTCCCATCTGCGTAGTACTTCTTGCGATATGGGACGAGACACGGGACCTGTTGCAAGATATGCAGCTGGTTTGACAATTCTTGAGAATTGAGCATTTAGTTTCGCCTCAGAACCATGCCAGTTGAACAGCTTTCTACTTGGTCGCTGGGGACCATCTGTCTTTAACTTATGCATGGGATACCATTTATCCTGTGGTTTAGGGGTGCGTATGAATTGGTCAGTACGCAAACCACCTGCTTCTTGACTTCGGGAAGGGTAACCCTCAGCTTCAGTCAGATTAATCCTCTCCAGCTTCTGACAGAGCCAATCATCTGCTGGCATGGCTACTGACACCTTAGAACTTGTTTTCGGATTTTTTCCACGCCACGGATTGTTGGACTTATCCGGGTCACTGTACTCAAACTCAAAGTCTGGGATAAAGTTCCAGCCCATAAAGGCCCTGATGGAACAAACTGTTTCCCTGTAACTCATTTCTTCATTCTTTTCTGGTTTATCAGTGTCTGATTCAGAAAGTTCACCATCCTCGCTATCCAAAACATCTGGTGATGTATGATCCCTATCCACAACATCTGTTGATGTATGATCCCCAAAGAGTGGTTCATCTGAAGCCACAGGCAAGACATCTGTTAAGGGGTGTTCAACATTGGACATATCATCTGAGCCACCAGCAGAAGCAAGGTTTCTCATAAACGGCTCCCCAGCCGGTGCAGCCGGTTCCGGACCGGTAAAAGGTCCATCCACAACCGGAACCGGTTCCTTGGGTACAAAGGTGTCAGTTTGGTATGCCCTGACCGGACATCTCCCCAACCGGTACCGGTTTAGATTGTTGAAGTGCAGTGTCAGAGGGCTTTTTCTGTACCGGACCGGTATTTTCCTCAACCGGAATCAGTTTTGCTTTGGAAGATTTATGATGAGAAGACTTGTGCTTCTTCTTTGAATCTTTCTTGCCATCTGATCCAGTACTAGCCTGTACTGCCGGAAACCGCACCGGACCGGTGGTTCGGGCAGAGGCAGGATCTATGAATGGCTGATCAGAAACCGGTGGGTTTGAAACCTGAACCGGTACTTTGGGGGTAGCAAATATATTGCCTCTTGATAAGAGTGCTTCAAAACGAGAGAATTTCTCGTCTAGCTGGTCACTTAATTTGTCAAAATCTTTTTTGGAAACAAAATCTGAAGAACTCACATTATCGCTACCCCCAGGGAGGTCCTGCGCATGCACACTGTCATCTTCAGAAATCGTCTGCTGAGCATGCGCAGTACTAGCTGGCTGTTGAGAAGAATTAACTGGAGACAGCACAGTTACATCTCGTGGTGACACTAGCAAACCTGCTTTCTTGTCCTTGCGACTTTGATACTGTGGAGTGGCCAGCATCTCACGCTGAATTGCTGTAAAATTGTCACAAATCTTGCATATCGCACCTCCCACAATGCAGGGATCTTTACCCAGACCTTTGTCTCGACAACGAGCACACTTCTCATGCATATCAAATCCAGCCATCTTATGGCCACACGATCCCCGCCTTTGTCCTGGTGAATCCATAGTTATTAAACAACACTTCTACACAAAGAATTTATCAAAATATATCCTGTAACAGATATAAAATAAAATAAAAGTTTCTCCAAAAAACAGACGACCTCTCGTCTTCGCGCCAAACAAAAGGAGGAAGTACGCATGCGCGCGCACGCGCAGTGCACCGGCAGGGAGGCTATACAGCCACCTGGCGAGTAAACAGGACACTACCGGTCCGGGCCAGAGCCCAGCTCGAGGCGTTTTTCTCTAACGTTTGGCGGGACCGGCTGTGCGCCGGACAAATGCATCTGTCCACTAGGTAAGATATATTAACGCAATAAAAGAGTTATTTGAGAAAAATTGGCTATCTGCAATACTTTTAGAGATAATTTGCATTTACTCATTTTGAGTAGGTGAGTAATTAGCTATGGGTCTAAAACTTCACCATGTGAAAGCTCTTCCAAAAGTAGGTGAATGAGTTATTTGAGAAAAATTGGCTATCTGCAATACTTTTAAGAGATAATTTGCATTTACTCATTTTGAGTAGGTGAGTAATTATCTACGGGTCTGAAACTTCACCAAGTGAAAGCTCTCCCAAAAGTACATGAATGAGTTATTTGATAAAAATTGGGTATCCGCAATAGTTTTTGAGATAATTAGCATTTACTCATTTTGAGTAGGTGAGTAATAAGCTACGGGTCTGAAACTTCACCGAGTGAAAGCTCTCCCAGAAGTAGGTGAATGTGTTATTTGAGAAAAATTGGCTATCTACAATACTTTTAAGAGATAATTCACATTTACTCATTTTGAGTAGGTGAGTAATTATCTACGGGTCTGAAACTTCACCATGTGAAAGCTCTCCCAAAAGTACATGAATGAGTTATTTGATAAAAATTGGGTATCCGCAATAGTTTTTGAGATAATTAGCATTTACTCATTTTGAGTAGGTGAGTAATTAGCTACGGGTCAGAAACTTCACCGTGTGAAAGCTCTCCCAAAAGTAGGTGAATGAGTTATTTGAGAAAAATTGGCTATCTGCAATACTTTTAGAGATAATTTGCATTTACTCATTTTGAGTAGGTGAGTAATTAGCTATGGGTCTAAAACTTCACCATGTGAAAGCTCTTCCAAAAGTAGGTGAATGAGTTATTTGAGAAAAATTGGCTATCTGCAATACTTTTAAGAGATAATTCGCATTTACTCATTTTGAGTAGGTGAGTAATTATCTACAGGTCTGAAACTTCACCAAGTGAAAGCTCTCCCAAAAGTACATGAATGAGTTATTTGATAATTGGGTATCCGCAATAGTTTTTGAGATAATTAGCATTTACTCATTTTGAGTAGGTGAGTAATTAGCTACAGGTCTGAAACTTCAAGTGAAAGCTCTCCCAAAAGTAGGTGAATGAGTTATTTGAGAAAAATTGGCTACCTGCAATACTTTTAGAGATAATTTGCATTTACTCATTTTGAGTAGGTGAGTAATTAGCTATGGGTCTGAAACTTCACCATGTGAAAGCTCTTCCAAAAGTAGGTGAATGAGTTATTTGAGAAAAATTGGCTATCTGCAATACTTTTAAGAGATAATTCGCATTTACTCATTTTGAGTAGGTGAGTAATTATCTACGGGTCTGAAACTTCACCATGTGAAAGCTCTCCCAAAAGTAGGTGAATGAGTTATTTGAGAAAATTGGCTATCTGCAGTACTTTTAAGAGATAATTCGCATTTACTCATTTTGAGTAGGTGAGTAATTATCTACGGGTCTGAAACTTCACCATGTGAAAGCTCTCCCAAAAGTACATGAAGAGTTATTTGATAAAAATTGGGTATCTGCAATAGTTTTTGAGATAATTAGCATTTACTCATTTTGAGTAGGTGAGTAATTAGCTACGGGTCTGAAACTTCACCGAGTGAAAGCTCTCCCAAAAGTAGGTGAATGAGTTATTTGAGAAAAATTGGCTATCTGCAATACTTTTAGAGATAATTTGCATTTACTCATTTTGAGTAGGTGAGTAATTAGCTATGGGTCTAAAACTTCACCATGTGAAAGCTCTTCCAAAAGTAGGTGAATGAGTTATTTGAGAAAAATTGGCTATCTGCAATACTTTTAAGAGATAATTCGCATTTACTCATTTTGAGTAGGTGAGTAATTATCTACAGGTCTGAAACTTCACCAAATAAATGCTCTCCCAAAAGTACATGAATGAGTTATTTGATAAAAATTGGGTATCCGCAATAGTTTTTGAGATAATTAGCATTTACTCATTTTGAGTAGGTGAGTAATTAGCTACAGGTCTGAAAGTTCAAGTGAAAGCTCTCCCAAAAGTAGGTGAATGAGTTATTTGAGAAAAATTGGCTATCTGCAATACTTTTAGAGATAATTTGCATTTACTCATTTTGAGTAGGTGAGTAATTATCTACGGGTCTGAAACTTCACCATGTGAAAGCTCTCCCAAAAGTAGATGAATGAGTTATTTGATAAAAATTGGGTATCCGCAATAGTTTTTGAAATAATTAGCATTTACTCATTTTGAGTAGGTGAGTAATTAGCTACGGGTCTGAAACTTCACCGAGTGAAAGCTCTCCCAAAAGTAGGTGAATGAGTTATTTGAGAAAAATTGGCTATCTGCAATACTTTTAGAGGTAATTCGCATTTACTCATTTTGAATAGGTGAGTAATTAGCTATGGGTCTGAAACTTCACCATGTGAAAGCTCTTCCAAAAGTAGATGAATGAGTTATTTGAGAAAAATTGCCTATCTCCAATACTTTTAACAGATAATTCGCATTTACTCATTTTGAGTAGGTGAGTAATTATCTACGGGTCTGAAACTTCACCATGTGAAAGCTCTCCCACAAAAGTAGATGAATGAGCCCTCCTTTAAACAGGAGACTCTTGTACCACCATGTGGATCAAAAATTCGCTCGAAATCGGTGTATCTCTTGCGGTTTTCCAGGTATTGACACTTTTTCATTTTCCGTGAAAATCCAAGATGGCCGCCGAAAGTGGAGAAAATTGAAATTTTCCCCCTTTCCACAGGACACTCTTGTACCACCCTACGGGTTAAAAATTCACTCGAAATCGGTCTATCTCTTACGGTTTTCGAGATATTGACACTTTTCCATTTTCTGCGAAAATCCAAGATGGCCGCCAAAAGTGGCGGAAATTGAAATTTTCCCCCATTTGACAGGAGACTCTTGTACCACCCTGTGGGTCAAAAATTTGCTCGAAATCGCTCTATCTCTTATGACTTTCGAGATATTTGTGATTTTTGACATTTTCAGTAAAAGTAGCAATAAAGTAGCCATTACTCACTTGTACATTGAGCAACAGCTGTGAAACTTAAATATGTTACAGTTCACAAAAAAGTAGATGAACAACATATTTGAGAGAAATGGTGTAGCTGCAATACTTTTGAAGATATAAGCCATTTACTCATTATGGTTATCATAAAAATTAACAAAGTAGCTATTACTCACTTAGCTATGGAGATACACTTCCAAACTACTGACCATGTTGTAGCTGTGGAGATAGTAGCTGAACAACATATTGGAACAAAATTGTGTAGCTGCAATACTTTTGAAGATATAAGCCATTTACTCATTATGGTTATCATTAAAAATTGACAAAGTAGTTATTACTCGCCTAGCTATTGAGATACACTTCCAAACCACTGACCATGTTGTAGCTGTGGACAAAGTAGCTGAACAACATATTGCAACAAAATGCTGTAAATGCAATAGTTTGAGAGTTATAAGCCATATAAATATATTAGCTAAAAGTGCTATTACTCACTTACAAGTAGGCCAAAGTTCACCAAACCCCAAAAATATTGA
Organism: Sabellastarte sp. h YS-2021; assembly: GCA_964017235.1. Classification (NCBI taxonomy): domain Eukaryota; kingdom Metazoa; phylum Annelida; class Polychaeta; order Sabellida; family Sabellidae; genus Sabellastarte; species Sabellastarte sp. h YS-2021. The sequence continues at coordinate 44,287,281 of OZ024931.1, read as the reverse complement.
AGAGCAAAAAAATTCATTAGGACAACTAATTTACCAAAAATGTGTAACTGTAGTAGTTTCAGAGGAAACTGCGTGACACACGCACGCACGCACGCACGCACGCACACACATGGTGCAAATTATAATCTCCTGCCGGCGAGCCGGGCGGGAGATAACAATAAAGGAGATAAAGGCAAAAACTCAAAATCGGCTATTTTATGACCCCAGTTTGACCCATAAGGGGGGGTCGGGGGGTAAAACTGACCGGCTATTTAGACTCTCCATATATGCTTTCCCAATACCTCTTAATACATTCTGAAGCTATAAAAGCAACAATAAAGGCGATATAAGGCAAAAACTCAAAATCAGCTATTTTATGACCCCAGTTTGACCCATAAGGGGGCGCCGTGGGGTAAAACTGACCGGCTATTTAGACTCTCCACATATGGTTTCCTATTACCTCCCAGTACATTTTATAGCTCTAAATGCAATACTTAAGAAGATAATAGGGGGGTTGGCCTAAATTTAAGGCTTTCAGATTGGAAGGTGTCAGAAAATCACTCATAAAGGAGACATTTTTCAAGGGATTACTCCCAAAATCTAATCAGCTCGCGTTTTCGATAGTATGAACGGGGGTGTCAAATTATAAGGCTCTGTAGCAAGTAGTTTTTCCTGAACTGTGATGACGGGGGGGGCTGGGGGGGGGGGGGGGGGGTGTACTTCAAAAAAATAGTTTTTGATCATGTGACCTTCATAAAGGTCAAAGGTCAAATTTAAGCATGCAGAAAAATTTTCCCACACCTAAGGTATATAACTGCCAAATATGGTTTGAAACCTTCTAATAATAAGGGAGATATTCAAGGGAGACCATAATGCGGCGGCGGCAAGGAAACTGAAGCGAAAACAAATAAGCGCCCTTTCAGGGACGCTTAATTATTACACTCAGCCTGCTGGGCATGGATATTATTTTGGCCAACATTTGCCAACAGCTATTGCCATAGCAACACTTTTCCTGCTGTTTTTCACTTTTAATAAGATGGTTCTTTATAAACAACACCCATGAAAAGATTTTAACCAATATTTTCAGGTATATTTCTTGCAAGGGGAACAAGAAGAGTAGTCAGGGTTCCCACAGACTTTTCATAACTGGATTCAAGGTCTTTTCAAGGGTTTTTAAGGTCAACAACAACAATTCTCAAGAATATATTTTAAGGCACTGCCTCCTTTACCTCCCCTTCTAGTGGTCCGTTCTTCCAACAAAAGTCTTTATTGTCACATGATTTTAACAGTTATAAACTGATTACAAAAATACTAGTTAACACATATAATAATATTTTAACATAAATTTTGTTCAGACTAGATCATACTTGCTTTGCTAAGTCTGCCTTAGCCGTAAAACTAGATTATGCAGATGCAGAAGTTGGGCAATAACAAATTCAAGGACTTTTCAAGGTTTTTATTCAATTTTGGCCAAATTCAAGGACTTTCACGGCCTTGAAAATGAAGCAATTTTTTTCAAGGATTTTCAAGGATGTGGGAACCCTGGTAGTGATTAAAACGGACTACACTTTTTGTCACCTTTTTGGTGACAGATGTTGCCACGGCAACACTTTTTCTGTAATGATTTTGATCTTCTGATATTGTGGGTACTTTACATTCAAAACTTATGTACAGGTATTAACCAAATTGTGAGGACATGTTTGTTGCAAAGGGAATTGGGTTTAAATAGTTTTTCGGAAATAACAGGTAAGAAGTGTTGCCACAGCGACATTTTTCTTAGGTTTCTTGGGCTTAAAAATCTTTTTGTGTGTTCTTTGTATTCCCAAACCCCTGCACAGATTGGAGCTGATTAGTTTTATATCTTGCAACAAGTGTTGCTATGGCAACACTTTTTTCTGTTCCTAGGCTGTGGCTATAAAAAGTCCTGATGAAGACGTGAAGGGTAGAGTGACCTTACACGCCACAAGATTAGACAATGATCTCGCTCGTTTGCTGTCAAAATGGCACACAAATATAGGTAATTCCTTCTTTCCTCTATGAAAAGCAGACAGACAAGGCAGGACCCATTGCACGATTAACTTATATGGGCATATGATTAGCAGATTAACTGTATGTTACCAAAATAATACAGTAAAACCTCTATTATGCAACTCTCTATTATCCAAATATTCAATTATCCGGCCTCAAACCCACTCCCCCAACTCCATTTAAATCTGTTATTTTAGGCTTTCTATTGTCCGACCTTTCTATTATCTAACCTAATTGTTACTCTCCCAAGAGCATTGACTAATAGAGGTTCTACTGTACGTTATTGAATTTCCTGCTAACATTTAGTAAGTTATAACTGTCTGTTTGTCTCTCTGTCTGCCTGTGTGCATTTTTCTTAACCTGTACAATGGATTTAGGTTCTATTTTGCAACAAGGTGGGGCCTCACCAAGGCTCGGTCCTTCTCAAAGATGGTCTTGATCTGCAAAAATACTGCCAGTTAGCCAACTATTTATGTCTGTTGGACATAGTTTTTGTCCTTTCGAATTTCATCCGCTTCAGTCTTTAACAAAAGCTGGTGACACAGTGCAATTCTAGTGAATTCTACTGTTGGGCTTGCAGGAGATGATGATACTCACCCATGCCTATAATAGACCAAATGTAAGGCAATGAAATGCCATCTTCTTTATATATTTCTCGAGCTCTTTCCAGGAACACTGCACCCAGTATGATGCATGCTATGCCCGAGAATGAAATGATAGCAAAAGCTACCACCAGGCGGCACCACAATTGCTTTCCACCTAGATTCTTTAATTTACTCCAGGAACTCTCATAACCATTGTTCTCTGATGTAGTCTGACTGGCTCTATAACTGGAAAAGAAGAACATTTTACAAGTATAAGCAAATCTGTTTAGTAAATTTGAAGATTCAAGTCATAGCAAATGCTTCAATTTACTGAGCCAAGTCTCCTGACTTTTTTTCTTGGAAGGTACTACAGGAACGTTTTACTTTGTACAGCACTGGATGAGGAACCAATGATCGCTAATTGAAAGTTGGTATGACATAAACATGTTACTAATACGGTCACTCACCATTGCAGATTTGCACTGAATATTGACTTATCAAGTCTTTTTATTATATCAGCAGTAGCCTGCCATTCATGCCACATTAACTACATAAAATAGCATCAGAGATGCCCAAACCCCACACCCCAGGGAAATGTTTACAATACCATGAGATATAGAAGTGACATAGCAGAACGGTCAGGAGACTTTCAGAGCAAACAGTCTGACATGATCTTACATACCTACACCCTCCAACCAAAATCCCTACCAAGTATCAACTTCCCGTGACTTAAGGTTTCCCAGATATAGCCTGGACAAGATTTTAAAGGTCAAGGTCACTTCATGGTGTTGTACACCTACATCCTCTAACCAGTGTCCCTACCAAGTATCAACTTCCTGTATCTGACCTTTTCTGAGAAATAGCCCTGAAAAATTTTAAAGTTCAAGGTCACTACAGCCAAGTCCAAGGATAAATCAAGGTCACACCATGATGCTGCAAACCTACACCCCCTAACCAATAGAGCTGAAAGAGAAGACAAAAATCGTGGTCGAATATCCGCATCCCGGAATTCGGAAATTTTCGAATATTCGTTTGGTGTGTTTTAGCACTGTCCATTTATTTTGCCGAAATACCCAAATGCGGTTGTTGGTACAACCGCATGAAAGTTGTCATAAAAACATAAGTAAACGAGGTATATTTTCCTTAATTTTAATGATTTATTATGTTATTGGACAAAAATCATAGTTAATTGTGCTATTTTGTGTTTTGATGCCTAATTTCTATACATATACCGAATATTTGTTTGCTCATGATCAAAGTCGAATGCGGAAAATGCAGACCGGAGAACGAATAATGCGAATATCCCTTTCAGCTCTACTAACCAATGTCCCCACCAGGTATGAACCTTCTACACCTTACAGGTTCTGAGATATAGCCCGGACAAGATTGTAAAGGTTGTGGTAACTACAGCCAGGTCAAAGATCAAATCAAGGTTATACCATGATGCTACACTCCTACACACGCTAACCAATGTCCACACCAAGTTATCAACTTCATATACCTTATGGTTCCAGAGATTCAGAATGGACAAGAGTTTAAAGATCAAGGTCACTACAGCAAGGTCAAGGTCAAATCAAGGTCACATGATGCTGCAGACCTACATCCCCTAACCAATGTGCCTACCAAGTATCAACCTTCTACACCTTACAGTTTCTGAAATATAGCCCCAACAAGATTTTAAAGGTCAAGGTCACTACAGCAAGGTCAAAGGCTAAATCAAGGTCACACCATGATGTTGCTCACATACACCCTCCAATCAATGTCTCTACCAACTATCAACATCCTATACCTTACAGTTTTCAAGAAATAGCCCGGACAAAAGTTTAAAGTTCAAGGTCACCACAGCAAGGTCAAAGGTAAAATTAAGCTCACACCAGGATGTTGTACATCCACACCCCCTAACCAAAGTCCCTACCAAGTACAGTAGAAACTCTATTATCCAACCCTCTATTATCCGAATTTTCAATTATCCGACCTCCAATTCACTCTCCCAACTCCATTTAAACCTGTTAATTTAGGCTTTCTATTATCCGGCCGTTCTATTATCCGACCTAATTGTTACTCTCCCAAGATGGTTGGATAATAGAGGTTCTACTGTATCAACTTCCTACACCTTACGGTTTCTGAGATATAGCCCAGACACAATTTTTAAAATCAAGGTCACTGTCGCAAGGCCAAAGGTCAAATCAAGGTCACACTATGATGTTGCATACCTAACAATGTCCCTACCAAGTATCAACAACTTACACCTCATGGTTTCTGAGATACAGCCCAGATTAGCTTTTCCCGACCACCAGCTCAGCCAGACACCATGGGTGAAAACAATACCCGCACAGCCCTCAAAGACTGATGGGTAAAATGCAACAGACATTTGGGACAACAGGCCCACATAATGGCTTTGCCGATGTTATATCTTTACACTGAATCTAGCTATTTGTATTATATTTAGGGTACCTGTTTACAAAAGGGTATACAAAAGGGTAAATCAACAAACTGACTTAAGTGCAATCCAATTTATCTTTTAAAAAGGTGAACACAGGCAGACAAATTTAGAATATGATCTTGATGAATCTAGTACTCACTTATATCTGCTTCCCACCCTAGGTCTAGGAGATATGGCAGATAGGGATACATTAGTTCTTGTGCTGGAGGAACCTCGTGGCTGACGTGGCATACTTCTCACATTGCTGTATGACCTTGGCTTTTTGTAGAAGTGAACTAAATAGAGTGGTCAGGCGGTCTAAAAACTGGAAATAGAAATTTTTTTAACAAAAATGTCATTATGGAGCCTTCATTTTCACTATCCCAAAATATCAGGAATGTTGGTGTGGTGTTTTACTCAAACTTGTCTCTCTCAGATCATGTCTCTCAAAGTTACAAAATCCACCAGAATCCATACGAGAATTACTTCTACAGAATTCATCACCTCTGAGACTTTAACAAATCATTCTGGCAAATGTCTTAGAGAGCTGTAGACTGGACCTGACATGGGGTCAAATGCAAATGCATTTAAATGCATTTTAAATACTTTTTGAAAGTACTTGCATTTGAGATTTTCAAATGGCGGCCATTTTGAATTTTCGAATTTTTGCCAAAAATGCAAAAATACTAATTTGCTTCTGTCTCCTTAACCATGTGAGATAGAGCGGTTTCGTCGAAATTTTTGACCCACAGGGTATCGAAAAAATATACTCTTGCCAATTTTCAAATGCAAATTTCCTCTCCCCAAAAATGATGGCCATATTGAATTTTCGAATTTTTGCCAAAAATGCAAAAACACAAATTAGCTTCTATCTCCTTAACCGTGTCAGATAGAGTGATATCATCGAAATATTCGACCCACAAGGTATCTCAGCAAACTACTCTTTGCAATTTTCAAAAAAAATTCCTCTCCCCAAAAATGGCGGCCATTTCGAATTTTTGCCAAAAATATCAAAACACAAATTTGCTTCCATCTCCTATTTGTATTTGAAAAAAAATTCAAATACATTTTGCAAATGCAATTTATTCTGCAAGTGAATGAATATGCTGCTTTTTCTTTCTTTTTGCAAAGCATATAATTTAAGTTATTCCTTTTATTACTATTAATTTTATGTATTGGTGAGCTCAATTTAATTTAGGTTTTAAGTACTTTACAAAAGTAATGGGTTAAAAATATTTGATCATGTTGACTTGAATCTGGGACAATTGGCCGGTGGACAACTGACCGGTGGACATTTGGCCGGTAACTTTTTTGAGGGGTAGGACCATTCGCCGGTGACTTTTTAGATGTTGTCCATTCCACATTAGACCCAGAGTCACCAAAGATGGACAGTCTCTTGAGGTTGATACCAGTCTCTTGAATAGATACCAGTCACAGTCATCCAGTCTCAGAACTTAAATATAAGTTATCCTCAGATTTAGGAAAGTTGACAGAGACACAAAAAATAAAATAGCTGAACACCCGAAGTTCAATGGAAATAGAAAGCTTGTCCAAAAGTCATACACTGCGAAGACTGGAAAAAAAATTATTTTGAAAGATGTACAGAACATTGCCACCAGATTCAGGGCCAGCTCTGAAACTCCCAGATGCAGAGATGAAGTCCATCTTTGACAGATTTCCTGAGGTCATGTTGTCTGACTCAACGTACAAAACTAACAATGTGAATATGGCACTTTATGTACTTCTTGCCACAGATGGACATAGTGAGAGTCATATCATTGCAGCATTTCTTTTATCTACTAACGATAAGGCATCTCTGACAGACACAGTCATTAAGTTCAAGCAAAAGAATCCAGCTTGGGAGACGATCAAATGTTTGATAACCGACCAGGACATGACTGAACGGTCAATCTTCAAAGCAGAATTGCCACAAATCCACCTGCAGATATGTTTGTACCATACACTCAGAACCTTCAGCCGAGAAATAACAATGGACAAAATGAACATTTACTCCCAAAGGCATAGTACCACTTTGAAGATCTTAGAAAGACTGGCCTACGCCGTTGATGAAACTACCTACATGAAGAACTATGAAGACTTCAAAGTAGATGTGCCTGAAAATGTCCAGACATATTTTAACTCCAATTGGCATCCAATCAGAGATCAATGGGCAAAGGGACTCAAAACATACCATCTTGGAAACTAGAAATAGGATGCATTGGCATGCGTAATTGTCCACCCAAAGAGAAGCACGAGTTTTGCTTTAAAACTTGGACAAAATTGGCCAGAGTAGATTGCTGAGATGCCCTGTGGATGGAAAATTTCGACGAAATCACTCTATCTTGCATGGTTAAGGAGATAGAAGCAAATTTGTGTTTTTCGATTTTTGGCAAAAATTCAAAAATTCTAAATGGCCACCATTTTTGGGGAGAGTAAAATTTTGTTTGAAAATTGCCTGTAGTACATTGCTTCGATACCCTGAGGGTCATTAATTTTGACAAAATCGCTCTATCTCGCACGGTTAAGGAGATAGAAGCAAATTTGTATTTTTGCATTTTTGGCAAAAATGCGACTTTTCAAAATGGCTGTCATTTTTAAGAGGATGAAAATTTTTGGAAAATTACACAGAGTAGTTTGCTGGGATACCCTGTGGGTCGAAAATTTCGATGAAATCTCTCTATCTCGCACAGTTAAGGAGATGTGCTTTTCCATTTTTGGCAAAAATTCGAAAATTCAAAATGGCCGCCATTTTTGGGGAGAGAATTTTTTTTAAAAAATTGTCAAAAGTACATTGCTTAGATTCCCTGTGGCTCGAAAATTTCGACAAAATTGCTCTATCTTGCACGGTTAAGGAGATAGAAGCAAATTTGTGTTTTTCCATTTTTGGCAAAAATTCAAAATGGATGCCATTTTTGGGGAGAGTTAAATTTTTTGAAAATTGGAGTACATTGCTTCGATACCCTGTGAGTCTAAAATTTTAACAAAATCTCTCTATCTCGCACAGTTTAGGAGATAGACATATTTATGTTTTTTTGCTATGTAGCTATTACTCAGGAGGTTAAAGCTATATTAAAATGTCCAGAAAAAGTCAACTCAAACTAGAGGATCGCTCGCAAAAAAAAAGGTTAATGTTTTTGCATAGCAAAAACAAAGCGTCCCGAAAAGGATAAAAAGGTGAGTGCTAAAGTATTAAGAAAATGCTCCGTTTCTAGCCTTATACTGTTGTGGCAACCAAAGTCAGCGCAGTCTGCTCTATGTAGCACGGTTTTCAAGATATAAGCAT